>CM030873.1:16540248-17968998 GCA_018132145.1 Boehmeria nivea var. tenacissima | reverse complement strand
AATCCTTTGGCATAGAATAATATGACTTGTTTTTCCATTTGAAAAGGTTAATCCTTAAAATTCTTTCCAATTCTTTTGCCGAAATACGTATAAACTTGTTTTCCGTTTCAAAATCTGCTGATCAGATCCAGTTAATACTATTTTAGTACTCTCTATGTATGATTTATATATGTATGACTAGATATACAAGTTCATGTTGACGCAACTAATAAGTTTTCCTAATTAAAGCAGGTTTTTGGTTCTGTTAATTAATTAACTTCCTTGAAGATGAAATACATTATCCTGCAGGTACAAATATACTGATTCGATCGGAAGATAGAGCACATCTCAAACAATTTTAGTTCTCTGCACAAATAGCCATAATAATCTTCTGTCGAGAAAAGATGATCAGATGATAGTTGTTGTAATCTTGGTTCGATTAATTTGATAACAATTGAAAGGCTTATGTTTTCCCTTTTTTTTTTTTTTTTTTGATACGTATGATCAATTGAAACAGTTGAATTGCTTGTAATCCTACAGTTAATCAATAAAACAGTTCCAGGCTTTTTAGTCTGTTTCTCACATTATTTTAATCGCATATCATGTCATTCATTTTAGTTTTTCTTTTTGAGTAGTAATTTGTCAATTTGAAATAATTAATGTACGTATATCTATGGTGAAACTAAGGATTTGCGCTTTGTGATTAACACAAGAATATGACATTACTTTGCATCAAAGAGAAATAAACATATATATGTGCAATAAAGTTAAAGACAGGGTTTCTAAGCCCTAGAAAAGCAACAAATAGATTTACCTTGAATCGGGCATAAATAATCTAGTGCTGTACTTATCAAGCTAGTGTTTTTGTTTTTATTTTTGGTTTTTTCTTAGGAATTAACAAGCTAGTTTTATGATCCAAGTTGAGGAAGTTTTTAAGTCATGACTTAACTAGAATTTTCTTGGAGGGCTAATTATGTTGCAACAAGTTTTTATATATACATATATATATATATATCTCTTTCTCAATTGGATCCGAACATATGATCTCATGGATAAACCAAAAAAAAAGCTCTAGCAGAAGCTTTAATCTGAGAATTTGAACAAAGCTTCAAAGCTGGTTAGCTTTTAAATCACAAGTACTGAGGTTTCTCAAGTTATTGTATTAAATCTGTTTTTACAACCAAATTAAAATAGGGTGAAATTGGCAAATACCTAGAATTTATATAACGATAAAAATAAATACATAAACTTTTGAAGTAATTGAGTTTTTAATCAATTTGTGAATTACTTGCACATGCTTTTGGTAACTAAGTAAATTACCACCACTTACCACTGTGTAAGTAATTGAATCATTTAGGTAGTTGATTATATTTTTTAAAAGATTGGATAATAACTTACATTAAGTTTTAAAAATTGAGTATTCAATATATATATATATATATTGCTAACCCTTGTTGATGCTGTCTCAACTCAGTCGCTATAAAATTCTGCTCCCCAATTTGCTGAGAAGATCACACCAGACGACTACTGAATTTGAAAATCAAAATCAAATTTAATAAAAAAAATACCCGGAATTTGAAAACTAAAGCATTATGTGCTTAATAAGATAATCAAGCAGTGTCACTTATATATTCTTGAAGTTGAGTAGAAAATTCAGGAAAAATAAAAAAAGAAAAAGAAAATACAAAGAGTGAGGACAATTAGCAAGCGGTTCTTTTTTTTTTTTTTTTTTTTTTTTTCGAGTCTGTCATTTGAGAGTTGAATACTTGAATATTAGCAAGTTTTTATTTACAAAAATTATTCCCTACAAGCCAAATAAAATGACTGAGGGTCCCACCCCAATAGAATGATTGAGAGAGAATTCACCTACTTAGCCATTCATTGTCCAAATTAAGCAAAAGGATCAAGCAACTTCATGTTAATCGCAATTAGATCTTATTACAAAGGGCACATGTAAAATGATAAATTAAATGCATTCAACGGAGTAATGAGCAATTATTCATCGTACAAAAAATGAATATATAGAACAGTACTGATATAGTCTTCTTCATCTAAAGTTATACTAAATCAAACTCACGGGAAAGAGACTACAAAAAAGACCACCTATTCCATTTGGAAGTACAAGATATTTAGTGATGTACATGGGATATTAATCTCAGAGCCATTTTCTGGGAACCATGAATTTATGCTGCTTTGTGATGGACCAGAATCAATTCCTGAGGGCCACTTATCCACTAGCCTGAAATTATACCCTCTTGCAGCTAAAAGAATGGATGGTTCATCCACACGGCGTACAACGTGACACAAGATTAATCCTGGTTCTTGGCCCTTACTGAGGCCTCTGTTAGACGAGATTAACTCTTTTGCAGTTGCGAAGAGAGGCAAGATAGCTTCAGCGACGTATGTCACATCCGTGCCTATAATCATGTCAAAACCATCATTGGCTACTTCCTTGATAGATTCGATGTGGTCTCTGTTCCCCCACTCTAGTCTCTTCACAATCATTTTGTCGAGGGATGGTGGTTTGAGATTCGAAGCGACATTTTGAATTAAGAGATCGAGTGCTATTGTGTCTCCATCGGTGGCAACCACTAGGTCGGCAGAACGGGCAGCGACCATGGAGCAGATGCCTCCGCTGCCACAACCCAACTCCAACACCCTTTTCCCAGAAACAATGGTCGGGTTTCTTGCCAGAACAGAAGCCATCAAGCGAGCTGATTCCCATAACATTAGACCGGTTGATTTGCAGGTGTGCTGGTGCTCTTTGGATAGCATTTTGATCTCAAAACTCAAATCTCCTAGCTTGATTATCTACAAGGGAACAACATATACAGGAGGCAAACATTAATCTCGAGAAGTGGATAAATAAGCGAAGGTAAGGAATGTAACTATGGACATAGCTAATAATGATGTTCATGAATAACGATGCAATTTATAGAAATTGGTAAAATAAAAGAAAGATGACGCTGTACCTCATTATCATTCGAGGGTAAGCTTCCAAACATTTCTGCTCCGATACCATCAGACATATCAACCTCATATTTGTCCACAGCATTCTTCATAATATTCTCATTGACTTGATTGGCAGCCTCTGTATCATTAGGAATGTTGCTGTCTGAAGTGCAGAATACTGCTTGAATCCAGCGCCTAAAATGAAAGAAAACTCAAACAACTAAATCAAAGATGGTGAAAGCTACCGTTTAAGGAATCTGGAAACCATAATGGAACTTTAAGAAATCAAATAAAGGAGGTCATAATTCTTCTTGAAAACCAAAGAAGATTACCGATTCATTATTAACTCTCGTGACCGATTCTCAACTTGTTTGCAGCATAAACCAAGTTCTTTAACATCAAATCCATTTTCTTGAAACAGGCTTGTCAAGAACTCGTTTGAAAAGTAAAAAGCACGCTGGAAGAATAAGGAAACATACGAAAGCTATCAATTAAAGAAACTTTAAGTACTTAGTCATCGCATTGATTCATGTGCTTCACACTTACTGTGCCATCACCTCTGACATAGAAGTTTTCACTGATCTTTTGGTCTTTGCAAGTCAACCTCTCCTGTCAAGGTTAACATATGTTAGTAAAGCAAAATCATGAATTGAGGAATACATCAATGGATAACTACAAAAGTTCATGATAAGCAAAATCATACAAGTCATGATAAATCGTTTGCACTCATAACGGCTACTGAAGCTTAAGAACCCAAAATCTTCAGAGAAATAGTTCATTAGAGATCAACCTGAGCAAGGTCACCGGTGGCATAGTCACGAAACAGCACATAACCACTTGGCTGGAAAATATTGCAGTATGAGTTTCATAACAAAGAATAAGAATTAATTAATTTAGAAACAAAGTCAAAATGAATAAAAGAAAATTAATCAGAATTGAAATGTTAGCCATATCAGAATATCAAGTATGACTACCTTAAGAACCTTCCGAACATTCTGTAACACTAGAGGCATCTTCTCTGGGGACACTGCAGATAACACAAAAATCTGCTTATAACAAGTCAGCCACTTCATAACAAGGTTCTCGTCAAATTGACCAATCAAAGAGTAAATCAACAAGATTCTCCATCAATAAACTCGAGCATATTATTTAGCACTACTTTCATTTAAATACCATGGTTACAATATCCACTGAAGATGGAGGAATGTCATCTCCCAGGTCATCAACAGTCAGGTCACAGACAAATGCACTAACGTGTGAATCTGTGTAGTCTTTATGTGTCTGCAAGTAGCAACAGTGAAATCTATGTCAAATAGCCTACCTACTATCAAGACCAAAGTCATCAGATCTACATAAATTCTCTCCTTAACATAAGTTAAAGTCGAGTAACAGTGAACAAGATAAACTTTAAAAGTATCAAAGTAACCTCAATAATGAAAGACTTAAGTACCACACATGGCCAACAATTAAGATTCAGCCACTAAAAGAGTCGTTACTTCTTCAAACCACATCAGGATAACAAGAGGATAAAAATCCATCTATTCTTATGTGAGATTGCAATGACATTATTTTTACTAAGTGAATATTTCTTAACCTGTTTCCACAATGCCATAATGAAATCCAACACAGCTATCCCATATGCATTATTGCCAACCAACAAACCATGAGCAAAACTCTTGAATATGTTCATATAAATTTTCACAGCACGAAGTGAAACTGGAACAAGAGAAGAAACAAAACCTTAACCAAGTCAACAGCACGAGGTGAAAAGTCACATGCATAAACAAAAATGTCCGGGTAAGCCGCAACCAATGGAAAAATAGTGTTTCCAGCTCCACAGCCAACCTGCATATCGACAATATGTATCAAAAACCCAATATACAACAATGTCATTAAATGAAATCCTCATTCAAACTACTTATCAACAATTATCGCCACTCACCTCCAAGATTGTCTTTTTCCCTTCTCCCTGAAATAGAAAAATCACATATGTATTCTCATTTCATTAAACAACATAAGCAGTTAAAAACTAAATCTAGATATAACCCGATCCAATTCTCAACTTACTGAGAAGTAGAGACCCCATTCCTTGTCCAAGTAATGCCGATCTTTAAAAAACTGATAATAGAAACAGAGTGAGAAAGAAAGAAAGAATTCAGTACACAATATCATTAGGAACTGAACCAACAAAGTTCATAACACAACTATTTAGTATTTATATAGCTTTAGCCAATTTGATTCAAAATGAAACTTGAACTTTGATCATCTTTCAGTCGAATCTTCCAATGCAAGCAACAAATACAATGAAGTTCAAAGCTATGCGCAACGATCGACCTTGTCGTGATGCCGCTTGTAGAAAACATCCCAATACTTCTTTGCATCTCTTTCATACTTCTCTAAAACACAAAACAAATTTCTTACTTCTCTCATTATTCCGCGAAAAAACAACTGGAAAAACGCGGATTCGAGGGATCGGAGAGACGAACAAACCTCTCCAGAAGGGCGAAACCCCAGTGGCGGACGAAGAGTAAATTTGTAACCTTTGGACTGGTTTTCCATCTTCTCCACTTTCTTGTACATTATTAGATTCCATAGTCTTCTAAGTTATAAGCTTCCTTGGAAAATTAAAATTAACAAATGAATACTTCTATAACGGAATTGGAATTTCGGCCACAAGAAAAAAGCACGTTAGGGGGATAAAAACCGTACGTAAGAGAATTGCACTAATGTACAGAACAAACTTTTATTGAAGACGAACAGATTATAGCTGATTAGGGAGGTTTTGAAAAGCCATTAGAACAGAGCACAAAGGTGGAAACTAGGATTTCGTCATGAACTATGTACCTGTTGAACTTTCGCCTGAGGCTGAGAAAGACCGAAGAAGAAGAACTCTCTACAGAGATTTAGGGTTTTAGGTTCGACCTGTAGAAAGAAATTTCTCTCTCGCTTCCCCGGATCTTTTTGATCAATGACCTCCAAAGAGAGACTGTTTTCAATTACGACCTTTGTTTTAAAAAAATTTTCTTTTTCAATTTTTTATGAAAAGACAATCCTATCCTTAAATATCAAATTATATACCAAACTCATATATCAGACTAAAACGAAAGGTTCTTTTAAAAAATCCCTCTTGTTTCTCAGACTCTGTACGACCCTATTCTCTTTCTCCCCGCCCGCCGTTCACCGGACTTGCCCGAGTGGATGAGCCGAACCCACCCCGCATCTCACCGAACTCGTCCCACTCCCACCGGAGCTGCTCGAGTGTACCCCGCATCTCGCCGAACCATCCCACCGGAGCTGTTAAACACAAATCACATGTTAAACTCAATACTAAAGCTCATATATATATGTAAAACACCTTTATACTAATATCCTGATGTTCAAATTTCATAATAAAACAAGACAAAGATCACTTTTTTTCAACAGAAAAGAGGCCAAAAAAAAAATCACTACATAAATTCGTAAACCTAAACGTTTAAACCAATTCATTCCTAGCCAAAATTCCATCAAAACCCCAAAAACAGTTCCATAAACAATCGATCTACCTAAAAACCAACCCAATCAACGCAAAAACAGTCAATCAAAACCCAAGAGCTAAGAGCACTCAAAATCCCATCCGATGAGAACAAAAGGCAATGATTAACAGACTCAGAGCAGCGAAATCGAATAGTACCTGATAGCTGCTAAAAAACCTCGACGAAAACGAAGATTTTCTCGGGAAAATAATTTGAGTTAGGGTTTCAGATTCTTTCCCAAACTCCTCGATCGAATTCGAAGCTCGTGTATGTGTGTGTGTGTGTGTGTTTGTCTCTGTAATCGAGTGTTGTGAGGAACGAACGCGAAGAAGGCGAAAAGAGGAGTAGGGAAATCTAAAGAGCCCCTTTTCCTATTCCCTCACTTTTTTTGTTTGACCATTTTGCCCTTTTTGTTTTTTAACTCTGCCCCTCCCTCTAGTAGTGCGATCTGACGTCGTTTTGGGTCGGCTTGGGGTGTGACAATGTGACGTGTCGATTCGTCTTTCCCTTTTTTTTTTTTTTTTTTTTTTTTTTTTTTTTTTGAGTAACGTCTTTCCCTTTTGAGAATGAGTAATTGGGTGTGGTGATGTGTATTAATGCCTTGCTTTTGTGTTTTAGCCTTTCAGGATTGTCCAACAAGAAAACAAAGAAAGTGAGTGTTTTTGGTTTTGCTTTTGTGTGTCAATTATGAGTTGGAAAACATTTTTTTTCTCTCTCTCTCTTTCTTTTTTTTTTTTTTTAGTTTATTGTGACTTAATTATTACCCCTATTTACCCCACCAATTCTAACCATTCTATTCTATTTTATTTTTTCACTTTTATCAATCCTCTAAACCATTCCATTCCATTCTAATTTTTTCAATTATTTTTTCAACTTTCCAAATCCCTATACAATATCTTTAAATCTCAACCATTTATACTACTACGAAATTTGCAAAGTCAAATCATTTTTCAAACCATTTTCAAATAATTTAAAATGGTTAAAAATAACTAGAATGGTTTTCCCAAACACAAACTAAGCAAACTTTTATTGAACTACAAAACTTCAATTAGAGCTACTACAAGTACAACCATCAGGAAATGGTAATCAATTGAATGTGGGTGCTAAAGTCTTTTATCAGCAAGCCTACACAACGTCATGTATCTACCAAAGCCCTGGCCCGGACCACTTCGTTCTTGTTCTACTGGGCCCAATTTCTAATATCATTTTCGGCCTGACATTTGGACTCAGTAGGCCTCATATGTTGCTTGCATTAGGCCCAAAGGTTTTGCCTCCTTTCCACAGTAAAAGTGGTCAACACTGTATAGTACTAGTAGTCTAATACTGTGCTTCTTTCTTATTTCGGCTATGTATAAAATTTCACTTGGATTCATAATTTCTTTAACTAAATATATATATATATACATATATAAGCACTGTCAACATATATATCACACTCTTCAAAAGAAGAAAGAAAATCTACTCCGTATCTCTACTTTGGTGCATGTCCATTCATATTATTGTATTTTAAGTGCTAAGATGCTTATCTGTTTGTCTATGTGTTCTTGGTCTGATATATTGGGGAAAATTAAATATTGGTGTTGTTTGATGTGAAATCTTTGTGCCCTTGTCTCACGTTCTTTAATCAGCCATATAAGACATGGGAAGCCACCAATTCTAATGATGTATTAATTAATATTCTTCAAGTATCATTGTGACAATGTTCATATTAGGTCAAATGTTAATTGAAAGCACGGACTGCTTATAGTGATCTTTCTTGATTTGGCTTCCTATTATTCTCTATAGATTTATGCTCACGACAACAATTTACCATTTATGTAATTAACCTCAAAATATGGTAATTGCTTTAAGACTAACAATATACAAAGTACAACATGAGCAAGAGAGATTTAAAAACTACTAATTTTGTTTTGCAAACAGTCACTCCAACTTATGAAATATACTTATTTAATAAGTTAAGCAACATTGGTCGTTTATCAGTAACACTATATCAATGTGCTTATGATCAAATCAGATCCTCTCTGTCCACAAAATTGAGACTCTTGTGTGCTATCGACATGGATCTTATAGCATAAATTGTCCAATTCCCAGACTTGGCCGACTAGCGATTAATCAAAGACTCTATGAATTATTCTAAAAGAATATAATTTATGAGAAAATTTACAATTGTCTCATAATTAAAAAATAAATAAAAATGACGGATGAGCTCTGATAGTAGTTAAGCAGTACTATATATGTGGCGATTTATTAGGAACTTTCCCAAACAAAAGTTGAAATTTGGATGGAATGTTGCTTCGGTATCTAACCTATTTTGCTCTTCCCCGTCTATTAGTGAGCATATAATCTGAAAACTGGATCTAGCTAGGAAGTGTAAAGTTCCTAATATGATTATAAGTTCATTACTTGTTCTTATTGTTGTTGTAATTAATCTTATGAATATTAATGGCTATATATATGTGTAATTAATAGTTGTTCGATGTGAAAAAGGAATATTATAGTAAATATACATTTACATATATATATATATATATATATATATATATATATATATATATACCCGGGGTAAGAGAACGGATCCTAAAAGCACTTATAATTAGAGCAATTCAAGGGCTACACAAAAACATGGCCATATATTCAATCCCAAAATTTATACACTTTCTTCTTAATTAAGAACTGTATGTACTAAACAATGGTTAATTTGCATTTAGGGCTTGTTTTATTTAAGGAGATGGACTAAGACTCAAATTTGAGCATTGGATGAAATCTTTTCTATATATTTATTTTGTTTACTTTTTTTTTAAGAGAAATTATAGCGAATACCCAATTTTTCAAACTTAATGTAAGTTATTACCCAATCTTTTAAAAAATATAATCAACTACCCAAGTAATTCAATTACTTACATAGTGATAAATTGTGGTAATTCACTTAGTTACCAAAGGCATGTGCAAGTAATTCACGAATTGACTAGAAACTCAATTACTTCAAAAGTTTGGCTATTTATTTTTTTTGTTATATAAATTCTGAGTATTTTCCTACTTCACCATTTTTTTAAATGAATTTCACTAGTGGATTTTTTTTAATAGAAAATAATTATGTATCAACGAATTTACCTTTTTAAGATGTAAAGTCCAAAAGGTAAATCTAACAATTCATAATCATTTTTCCATTAAAAAAAATAAAAAACAAAAAATGAAAATAAAATTCACATGAGAATTCCTTTTTTTAGGGTTTGAACGTGAAAATATGAAGTTGTAATTATTATCTACTTGTCGTTACGCTATACCTCTTAGAGCCGCACTCATTTATGACATTGCAATTCAATCCCAACTTTGTTGTTAAATTTTCTCAAGCATATGTGTCAATCTCGATTGAAATGTGTTCCATCATTCTCATTGTCTAATTCAATCGATGCCAACAAAGAAAGATATTATTATTGAACTAGTGAGAAAATTTTCATTGAATTTAATTGGGTCCATAAATCCAAGAATATCTCTCTGAATTCCAAAATCCAACTTTTGATTTGATGTCCTTTTCTTAAGGATATGTCTTCCTAATTTTGTTTCCATTGAAACGAATTTTAATACCAACTTTTAGTAAATGTGACTAAATGATAATTGTACTCACTAAGCTTATTAAAACTTGTCAATGATATTTTTTTGGTCATTTTTAGTCAAACTGTGATTAAAAGTATTTTTAGAAAAAAAAAAAGTTTTATAATGATCAAAACTTTTAGTCACAGATAACATTTTAGTCATAGCGTAAAGCTCAAAATTTTAATTTTAGGTACAAATTTTTCATTTTCAGCGCAACTTTTGTTATAACTAAAAACGAAGTTTTTTGTGGTGTCAATCCACAGCAATTCTAACAACCACACAACTTGAGTCCATGAACAATATCACTTCGCGATTTTTTTTTTTTTTTTACATATATCTCGTCTTCCAAATGTTTTGCCTACACAAAATTATTTAAGTACGTCACTTTCCAATATATATATATATATATATATATATATATTTCACTTGCAAATAAGTTTTTGATTAAGTATTTGCACTATGCACCACAAAAAACACGTACACCATTTTTTTTTCCTTCTTGTCCAAGTCTATTATTGTCTCTTGTGATCACTATTAATTCCATATATATCTCTTCATGGCCTCTCGAATTCCATGCTCTCTCCCTTAGAAAAGACCAAAAGACAATAAAAAAATGATTATAAAAATGATAAGAAATGATACAGGAACAGAATTTTTTATCAAAAAATTAGTGGCCAGAAATGATATAATAATTGTATATTACATGAAACAAAAGCATATATATATATATGACTAATTCTGTAATGCTCCATACCCATCGGTGTTCCACCAATAAGTATAGGAGAGATGTAATGAATCATTACTATATGCTTTAATAATATTACTACACACTCTTTTAATGTTACATTGGCACATCACTAAGTGGAGCATTGTAGAAAGGCCCTATATATATATATATATATTGATATATAGTTATGTTCTGTAACTAATATGTTTAAGTCACCTCTGACCACTTTTTATGGTAAAAAATTACTTTAGTCCCCGCTCAATTAATTATACTAGAAAGTAGAGAAGAAGAAAGTGAACAGTCGATTATCAGTATGAGATAGCTTTAAATTATGGGAACAGTTTTATGGCATGGAATTGGAAGGTAATGAGAAATGTGGAGATAATACTGAAACACACCTCCACTCTCAGCCAATGCATGAACATTGCAAGGCCAGGAACACATGTGACCAACCACGTGGCTTCTGCTTCAATTGAATTATCGCATATATACTATATATACACATACATATATATATATACATGTATATGTATATGAATAGGCTTGATCTTAGCCAACAAGACAAAACTTGACAGTTAATGCCTTAATGGTAAGGAGACGATGATAACCGTTGCGCATTTCACAAAAACTGGTCACAGCATTAACTCTGTGCACTCGTATTACAAAAAATTCCATTTTTTTTAATCGAAATATTTAGCCGCAAAAAATAAATAAATTTATTATTAAATATTGATTGTAGCTTTATCATTAACTACATTTGTTCCCGTTTTCTACTTGCAACGGTTTTCGGAAGTCTTTTAAAATTACAATTTACAAGTATTTTCGGTCATGATATAAATTGATCTTTTCAATGAGTCAAAATTTTAGCTATAAACTGCTTAGTCACTATAAATTATAACGAAAATCTTTAATTATTAATATTCATTTTATCTTTTTAAGAAGATAGATATCAAAGTCAAAATTAATTTTTATTTTTCATCTTATTTCACAAAACTGAACTAAACAATGTGCAGTTTAAATTTTAGCTAATTTTCGCTGAATCGTTACGCGCTCTCTGTCTTTGGGGATATAAATTTTCATTTCTGATATTACTTTTTTTCTTAACCGTATGTGTGTATATATATATATATACCTATTAATATCATAGGGATGAAAAACATTTGACAAATAATTGTGATACATCTATTATATATATACACACATATGCATATACATATCTTTAGTTTCAAACATAACACAGTACCTTGGAATTATCAATATTTTCGGCTCCTTTTTTCTTTTCCAAGTGTATTTTGCAACCCCATGTGATAAAGTTAGCACGATCAATCTGCAAAAACAAACAAATAATAATAAAGAAAACAATTGGTTAGGGCATGGTAAGTTTTTTTAGCTTTTTTTCCTCATCAGAAATTTGCTTGGTATATATATATATATGAAAGTGTGTGGTCCAGCATTTTCTTACTTCGAGTACATATGCGCATATGTGACTGATCACCCCTTAAATAATGCCACTATTAGATGCAAAGCTCTAAAGAAATAAAGGGTTCATATTTGTGTATTTATATTATATATTACAATCATAATAATGTATATAGATTTTATTTTTTTTTCTCTTTTGAGGTTCGAAAAATGAGAGTATAGTAATATTTGTACTGGAATCTGTGGGTACACTTGGTGAAAGAGACTTTTGATCCTTTTATTATTAGGGTTTTTCAAAACCACCCCAGCCATACAATATGGACGGCCACACATTTTGGACCACAAAGGATTCTCTGATCATACAATTAACAACCCATCAACTGCCAAAAGAGTGACCAACAATTATTCCTAAAGCAACATATCTTTCCTACAGATTTACTTTACTTTGATATATACAAACCATTTAGACAAATAACTCACCAAAAAATCATAATCAATAGTGACAATTTTGAGTATTGCTATAGTGTTTTGATCATATTCATACACATAACTCATGGCTGTGTATATCTATCTATCTATATGGGATTGCTAGTTTTTTTAGGATTCTTGTATTAGCTAACCCTAGAAGGCCACATGGCAGAATTCAAAAGGTCCACGTGGCATACTCGGTTGCCGAAAGTGGGTGTAGAGGATAGGATGAGAACATGCCAATGAGTAGAACCCACCAAAGTTCTCTTCGCCGGCCATCAAAGAAAGAAAGAAAGAATGAATGAAAAGAGAAGAAAAGAAAAGTGCTCCATACGGCAGCAGAGAAGAAGATGCTTTATCATAATTGGCATTGCAAGTGGTGTGTCCGCTTTTTTTTTTTTTTTTTTTTTTTTTACAAATAATGGAATTGTACCAAAAAAAAACCCCCAAAGATTTAATATATTAGTGGAATTTTGTTGCAAGTATACGATCTCCAAATTAAGTCCACCCCTATCTCTCTTCCACTCCAAAAAGGGAAAGTCTAGAACATATTGAACAAATTATGCCCACTTCCCAAATGGGAAATTTTACTGTGTTATAATAGTTTCTTTTGTACCCACAACTTGTGATGATAATGATTTGGAAGTTAAATCACGGCCTAGCTTTTGATCCAAAATCATGATATATTGTGATCAAGCCCTACATATATAGAAGACATACATATAATATATATATATATATATATATATATACACACACCCTGATCATCTTATCGTACATAAGCATAGTTCACAAGTACTGATAAAGGTGCCGACCATGTGAGAGGACTAAATGGGTAATGCTTTTGATTACTTATAATTAGCTTAATTAATAATTGATTTGGCTCAACTTTGCTGAATCATGACGGTAAATGGGGAGCATGCATGTATTATATATGACGAATATAACTATATTTATATATATATATATATAAAACAGAAGCGTGTAAAAGTACTATGCATGATCAACCAATTGGAATGAAGTTTCATTGATCCATATATATTTTGTTAAAGAAAAAAAAAACAAAGTACAAAAGACATTTAATATTCTCTCATGGATGATCATGTATTAATCTTAAACGTTGATAAAGTAGAGAAAGCCATGACGTCCCAGCAAACAATTTGCAATGTTCAGATGGAGGTTGGGACATATTCAAAGCTTATTACATAGTATATATAATAATTGCATAATTCTCAATTAATTAATGTAAAGCATATTTACTTTAAGTGCTTTAGCGCCGGATTAGGTCTTTTGCGTGGGGGCGTGGGGCCGTGGGCTTTGTGTTTATGAGAGTATGTTGAGGCTTCATTGGTCGATTGGTTTCAAAGCATATTTTCTTTCGTTAATTTTTTTTTTTGCCTATTTTTTATTTAAACTTTTTTTTTTTTTTTTACAAATGTAGGGGCCTGCCATTAATACCTCTTTTTTCTAAGATTAATTATGATTAGCATTTAACTAATGAATAATTAGGGAGAACCTTCGCATGTTCTTTTTGCAGAAATTATATAATCAATTTTTCATTTGCATTCTTTGTGTGTGTGTGTGGAGATTCATAGCATATTGTACCCATTTTCTTGAGAAATGGCGCAATTGATATGGTATGCATGTGATTTGATTAATCACTATAATTATTTAGTAACGCGTGTTTACTTGTGAGTTGTGACCGTTTTGGAATCGTGTTTGCGCGTGTTTATAAGCTCACAATAATGCTATTAACTAGGGTTATTGTAGAATGACTTTACTCTTTCTTTTCTTCCTTTTGAATTCAATTACTAATGTTGTCCAATTTTTAGATAATACCTTGTTTATGAATGTCTTATACTAGAGAAGTAAGCATTATCACAATTTTTTTGTGAAAAAAATAATCAGAATTATGTGACAACTGTATTGTAAAGAAATACAAAAATAATATTATTATTTGTATTTTGTATCTAACTAACAGTTTTTATATTATTCCGGTTATTTTTTTGTCCAAAATTTTTTACTTTGTAACACTACTCCTTATATTAATTGTTGGAACTAATGTGAATGTGTTAAAGGAAAAGAATGAGTCCAGTATTTCCTCACCAAGATAGCTTACATATAAAACTTATTAGGATTTTATAGGGTTTAGTGGTTTAGGATGTGGGTTTGGGGCTCCAGGGGTACTCTGAGGGGTGAGGATGCAGATTGAACTTACTCAACTATGTACGCCGCCGCAATCCGAGTAGGTGGGTGCATCTATGTCCTTCTCCACTTTAGAACGATGTGGCTTTGTTTGGTAACTTTGTTTTTGTTTTATTTGCGACAACATTAATTATATATTACATTTTACTTCTTGTTAGCTAGATTGCCTCAGTTTATTAAAACAACATTAATTATTACATTTTACTTCTTGTTAGCTAGATTGCCTCAGTTTATTAAAACAACATTAATTATTACATTTTACTTCTTGTTAGCTAGATTGCCTCATTTTATTGCCGGAGAAACTTCTGAAAGTACTATGTTCATTTTGTTTCTTACAAACATAACATTGAATTTGAAAACAAACTATTTTCTGTATGTACTCAAGGATGTTTTCAAACTTACTATTATTATAAACAGACTAATTAACTCCAAGTAGGGCAGATATGTTTGACTTTATTATTATTTCGCGTACAATAACATTAGGAATGGCACAAACATTTAAAAAAATTGACGAAACCATTCTCCACCCACTCCAACACATTTAAACTCTTACAGAGGCTTTCATTCATATACTTAACTGGTCAAATACGCAAGTTTTAAAATGTGCTTAATTAATAGAGATTTTGAGGAATGTCCTCTTTTGGCACAATAATAATCTATGTCTAATGTGCGTTGCACTTTTAATTTATGTCTCAAATTTTACATTACAAACGTAAAATGAAAATAAATAAAACTTGGGGTATAGATTATTAAGTAGCACTTAGAATGACTTTGTTTTGTAATTCTCCTTCAATTAATTGAAATGAACTAAAACAATTGCCTCAAATCTTTAATAAAGCCTGAAGACTTTTATCCACTTTACTTCTCAAGTGACGCGAACGGGCCTTTTTTTTCCTTTTATTTTAGGGGAAATTACAAAACAAATTCATTCTTAGTACTAATAATCTATACCACAAATGGTGTGCTATTTTTGTTTCTATTTTATGTTTGTAGTATAAATTTTATAACATAAATTAAAAGTATAACACACGTATGGCATAGATTATCATTGTGGCATGAGGGATGTCTTAAAATTCCCCTTTATTTTACGAGAATCCACACATTTTGTACCACTATCGGCCCTTGGCAGGATTTATATATATAGTAATTGATTACGAATCTTTTGATCAACTTAACTAGAAATCACTACGTAAGTGATCATAAAAACCATATATACATACGGTCTATGGCATTATTTAAAATTTAATTAATTTAAATAAATTGGGACATTTTGTAAAATTGATGAAATTCAAAGTAATTAATTATTTCTATATTCTACAGGAACACATATATACATATATACAAATTACATTACTATAAGGCCACTACTGTGGGTGGTGTAATAAAAGAATACGTAAGTATATATTAATGAATTCGAAATTATTACGTTTCAAATTAATTTGTTACACCAACTTATTTATCTCTTTTAAATTATTACATCCAGTACTAATGGCTCATTGATGTCCAAAATTTTGAAGTGGTGCTTTCTTTGTTAAATTTCCGTTTATATATACATATAACACCATCTTAGAAAATTAAATGATGAGATGGATACAATTAAAGTTAAATATTGAATAAACCTAAATATAAGATCACGTCACCTGGCAAGAGTACATAATTTGTTGGACAAAAATAAGACAGTAAAATGTGATATAAAAGATAATAATGAGGGTGGTCCAAGCGTGAGTAGTACTCGGTGAATATATATAAAAATCTATACTAGAGCTAAAGCTATTTGAATCTCTCTAATCAAGATAAGCTCACTGCTCACTCTGAATATAGCAGCTGAGATGAAGCAGCAGATATGTGAATGTGTGTGTGCATATGAATGGTTGTGAATTGAGATCAGGTGATAATGAAGAATGGCAAGCAAAGATTGGAAGGTCAAAAAATTTAGAATCACAAGACGCATTGGTAACAGTAGAACTAGCAAGATCAATATTATCTTAATAAATGGAGTCTGACCATATGCAAGATTAAAAGAAAAAGGAAAAAAAAAAAAGAAAGATAAAGTTTCTAGACTTCTTTTGCTTTCTCTCATCTCTTTACTGTACAAGTGTAATAAAATATTGGACGATGACCAATAGGACAGCGAAAAAAAAAAAAAAAAAACCCCACAATATTTATTCCATACGTGATGGAGTCTCTCTCTTTCCTCTTTGTCCTTCTATATAAAGTCCAACTAGCCTTCACTGCTTCCTCACACCATAAATCCAAAGCAACAAAGCTTGTTCCAATCTAGAGGAACAGTTTTAGGGTTTGGGGAGAGAGAGATATTGTATATATGTGGGTATTTCTAAATTAATATATACCCTCAAATACTATATACATATACATGTGTATATATAAGAAGCAATTAGGTTATAATTAGGGTTTGTCTGGGGAAACAAGTACAAGCTGAAAGACAATGATTAAGGGCAAATTTTAGAAGGGTGTTTCTTTATATATATGGTAAGGGAGGTGACAGAAGAGAGTGAGCACACATGTCGTTTTCTAGCATGGTTGTTCATGCTTGAAGCTCTGCGTGCTCACTCTCTATCTGTCACCCCATCACCAATCTCTCTCTCTCTCTCTCCCTCTCTCCTCTCTCTCTCTCTCTGTATATATATATATGTATATGTGTGTGTGTTTGTGTTTTTGTTTGTGTCTTAATCTTACTTTCTTTTCTCCTTTTGCTGGATGATTAAAGACAGACACGTGCTTGTGTCTTTAGAGATTTGATTGTGATTTGCAGGAAAAGGCAGTCATGTGTATTTGAATTTTATGCGAGTCATATATAAGACTGTCTAATTTCCCTATATATGTACTCATGTTTTGATTTTGTCCTTTTTTTTTGGTGATTTTAAAATTTAGGTCTCGAAAATTCCCTAATATGTAAGTATATATGTTGATTCGATCGAGACCTAGAAGATGTGGAAAATCTTGTGTTTTTGTACTGTCTGTGCAGATCTCTTAACTAATTAGTACTTTTATCTTGAATTCTAATAATTAGTTGAGATTGATTATTTACTCGAAGAATAGGGTTTAATTTGGGGTTTAAATCTTGGCCCTGAATTGACCTGTTGGTTTCACCTTACTAAAACCAGCTAGATGTTTTTGATCTGGCCAAATATCTTAAAAAACAACAGATATACACTTTTCATATTATATATTGCTATTATGCTTTTATTAGCAGAAACATATAGTTTTGACAATCACGAAATAATTTAGTCTCTCTCTTTGTATATTACACATACATATATTATATGTGCACGTCCTAGGCTCTATAATTGTAAGAGATTTGGTTTATTTATGCCACTTATATATATTATATTATACATCCCCTTGTTATTCTTTATATATATGGGAAGATTTTACTTATGAATGTGCAGTTGTTTTTTTGTTTTTGTTTTTTTTTTTTCATTCTTTCTTTTTAATTTCAAGGGAATACCTCAGCCAATTAGAAGAATTTTGCTTGGTAATTGTTGATGTAGTATTATATATCTCAGTTGGTCTAGAATATTATCTCTTTTAAGCAAACAAATCCTTTGTCAGAGAATAATAAGACTTATACCCCATTTGAAAAGGTTAATCCTTAAAATTCTTTCCAATTCTTTTGTATAAACTTGTTTTTCCGTTTCAAAATCTGCTGATCAGATCATTTGTATGTGTTGATCTGTTTCACATATGTCCAGTTAATACTATTTTAGTACTCTCTCTATATGATTTATATATGTATGACTAGATATACAAGTTCATGTTGACGCAACTAATAAGTTTTCCTAATTAAAGCAGGTTTTTGGTTCTGTTAATTAATTAACTTCCTTGAAGATGAAATACATTATCTTGCAGGCGCAAATATATATGTTGATTCGATCGGACGATAGAGCACATCTCAAACAATTTAGTTCTCTGCACAAATAGTCATAATAATCTTCTGTCGAGCAAAGATGATCAGAAGATAGTTTTTGTAATCTTAGTTCGATTAATTTGATAACACTTGAAAGGCTTATATTTTCCCTTTTTTTTTTTTGATATGTATGATATCAATTGAAACAGTTGAATTGTTTTGTAATCTTACAGTTAATCAATAAAATAGTTCCAGGCTTTTTAGTCTGTTTCTCACATAATTAATCTCATTATCATGTCATTCATTTTCGTTTTTCTTTTTGAGTATTAATTTGTAAATTTGAAATAATTAATGGATGTATATCTATGGTGAAACTAAGGAGCTTTGCGCTTTGTGATTAACTCAAGAATATGATATTATCATGCATCAAACAGAATAAACATATATATGTGCAATAAAGTTAAAGACAGGGTTTCTAAGCCCTAGAAAAGCAACAAATAGATTTACCTTGAATCGGGCATAAATAATCTAGTGCTGTACTTATCTAGCTAGTGTTTTTGTTTTTGGTTTTGGTTTTTTCTTAGGAATTAACAAGCTAGTTTTATGATCCAAGTTGAGGAAGTTTTTAAGTCATGACTTAACTAGAATTTTCTTGGAGGGCTAATTATGTTGCAACAAGTTTTTATATATACATACATATATATATATATATATATATATATATCTTAATTTCTCAATTGGATCCGAACATATGATCTCATGGATAAACCAAAAAAAAAAAAAAGCTCTAGCAGAAGCTTTAATCTGAGAATTTGAAAAAGCTTCCAAGCTGGTTAGCTTTTAAATCACAAATACTGAGGTTTCTCAAGTTATTGTATTAAATCTATTTTTACAACAAAATTAAAAATATATATATATATTGCTAACCTTGTTGATGCTGTCTCAACTCAGTCGCTATAAAATTCTGCTACCCAATTTGCTGAGAGAGCACACCAGACGACTATTGAATCTGAAAATCAAAATCAAACTTAATAAAAAAAAACCCGGAATTTGAAAACTAAAACATTATGTGCTCAATAAGATAATCAAGCAGTGTCATTTATATATTCTTAAAGTTGAGTAGCAAACTCAGGAAAAATTTTAAAAAATAATGATAATAATACAAAGAGTGAGGATAATAAGCAAGTGGTTCTTTTTCTTCTTCTTTTTTTTTTTTTTTTTTGGAGTCGAGAGTTGAATATTAGCAAGTTTTTATTTACAAAAATTATTCCCTACAAGCCAAATAAAATGATTCACTACGAGAAAAACTACATTCAGCGACAAAACATTTAGCGACAACATTTTGTCGTCGCTATTTTGTACATTCAGCGACAACAAAGTTCGTCACATGTAGGATTTTAGAAGTCAAGCACAAAAATTCAAAAAACCTTGTAGCGACGACATTTGTCGCGTCGCAATGCGTTAACAACAACGTTTTTTAAGGCGCAAAAATATTAGCGGGTAAGTTGTCGTCGCTGATTGGGTTTAGCGACGACAATTGTTGACACTAAAACAAGCCTGCGAAAATAGAGCGGGGATGGTTTTTTTTGGTGAATTTTTTCAATTTTTTTTTATTTAAAAAAAAAATTGGTTAGCGACAACAATAGTTGTCGTTGAAGATAGGGATTAATATTTTGTTTTGTTTCCCTGGTTCTTTCACTTCGTGCCTCTCCAAAAACACAAACAAACATAATATTAGCTCTACCAAATTCTCCGCCGTCGCAGGGGCTCCTCTGCCGTGCCGCCAAAATATCTCCGCTGTCGCAGTCGATTCTCCGCCGCGCCGGACGATTCTCCGCCGTCGCACACGGTTCTTCACCCCGCTGCCAAAATCTCCGCCGTCGCATACGGTTCTCCGTCGTTGCTTTGCTTTCTCTGAGGTTTGTCTTGCAATTTCACGGGCTTGGGCTTTGGTATCTTTATGTAATTGTTTCTCTTTTCAAAATGAAAGATTAGACATGAAATTTGATCAATAAAATGGCTGAAATTTTCTCTTTTCAGCCATTTTATAGTAACTGCTCGTCGCGAAGGCTGCCGACGGAGGACATCGACTTTCCTCGTTGCTCGTCGCGAAGGCTCTAGCGGAGGACATCGATTTTCCTTGTAGCTCGTCGCAAACTCAGCTTTGTAAGTCTCAAACTCATGTTTGCTTCATTATAGTTAGTTTTGAGATTGGGAAAAATTGCTCTATGCCACAGTTATATGTGTGTTTTGATTTGTTTGTTCTGGGTAAATGACTTATTTTAGTATGGCAAATCTCTAAATTTTAATTTGTTTCTAGTACCAATGTTTGAGGCAAAAGCATGGCTTCGGTTTTTGGTGAAATAGACACTAAGTTTGTGTCTCCCAAATCTCAAAACTTTAATTGTCGTTTGAGTGAACGTACAACTACTTTTTGCTTTTAATGAAACTGCCATTATGCCATACTTTATCTTATCTTGTCATTCAACATAAAAGCTCAACTTTAGTTTTCGTTTGAGTAAGCAAACGAAAAACGACATGTCTCTTTGCTTTTAATGTAGCTCCATGCCTTTCTATTATCTTGCCATTAGACAGAATCGACAGGAAAATTGCGCGTCGTTCATCTCTCACAGCTTTTATTGTCGTTAAAGTAGGGAAACGACACGTATTGTTGCTTTTAATGTTCCTGTCGTCCTTTCTATTATCATATCGTTCAGAGAGAAACGAGATTATAATACTCTTTCGGAAAAATCAAAAGAATTCAGCAGAAATAATCACTATTATGTTACAAATTAAAATTGTTCTCATCATCTATAACCAAAACTCTGGTTTTTTCTTTTTTTTTTTTTTTTTCAGCAAAATACTGCTTGATGTTCCTATATATGTAACTTCTCACGAATTTTCTAGTATCACCATCAGCCATAAGAATCAAAAGAAACTAATGGCACTAAACTTGTCAATTGTCATTTCTCGAAAAATAAGAAAAGAATTATGACCTTCTAAATCAAATTTCGCTGTTTTCTTGAGCATTACTGGGTTTTTCATCACCGGCTGAGGTGGGACCTTTTTGCTCCTTTTCATCAGAATTGGCATCCCCAGTTTGTTCATCAGAGCTAACTCCATTTTCCACCAAAGGCAAATCGCCATTCTGCGTGGTGCTTTTTGCCTCATCGTTACCTATTGGTTTCGGAAGTTCTCTTGACGAAGAAACCGTCAGTAGGCGGCCAACTCCATCGTACAAGTTCTTTGCATCCATGACAAGAGTAGATCCACCAGGGTAACAACGGCCAAAGCATGCGGCGCAATGTGGGTATGCAACCTATAAAAAAAGTGGGCACAGGCATGCAAAGGGCTTTTAAAATGCCATACAAAGTTCAGGTGTTAATCAGCTAACTTTAGGGTAACTCATAAGTACCTCAATAAATGCACGGCAGAGCGAGAGGAAAAGACCGGACTCATTCTCTCTAAGCATCCGAGTTGTATTGTACCTCAGTAAGGAATCAGAAACAGCCTGCAAACCTTTGATTAATTCTTGAGCAAGCACATGCTTCAGACTTATTGGGGCACAGGGGCGTAATTCATTCATCGCTGCAGATACACCTGAAGCCAAAACATAGAAAAATGCCCAAATTACAAGTAATTTCAATCTCACTTACCATGGTATGAGAGTAGGAATAATTTCATTTTACAAATTACATAAAAGTTTTCATATGAAAATAAGTCATCTATCTAAACGCCTTTGTTTTTCTGAGTCATCTAAACAACCCATTTTTCACACGATTCCAGCAGATCAAAAAGAAATGCTCTTCCGTGAAAAAATCCATGTTTTCAATTGAAGCACACAACTGAGAACAGTATTAACTTACCATTAACAAAAACAGCAAGTGGTGGATGTTCCATCAAATAAGAAGGTGGAGTCACTTCATCCTGAGCTTCTTCACCAATACTGCTTGCAGGAAAGCCAACTGCTGGTAGTGGAACCCAACGATGCGAGTCCAAGACTAACTGCAATACATGACAAGTAATTCACAAGACAAAAAACATTAGCCACTTAATAATCAGTTGTTTCCTTAACGAGCAAGTACATCATATTAGAATCTGCCCACTGATCTACTTACCTGAAAGTTTTCGACTGCTGTACTCATATTTTTTGAGAATAGGTTGAGCACAGCCCTGCAAACACAACAAACTCATTATTACAAGAAAAAAATAAATCCAAAAAAACAAAAAAACAAAAGTTTAACTTACTCCTCAAAAAGTGATGGAAGTAACCCCCGAAAATCTAGACCAACCCAACCAAGCCCCATAGCACAGTACTGTCAGTAAAACAAACCATATCAAGATTGTAGTCTCATTTCCTGAATGAGACAAGGTTGACTCCTCAGGATTTCAGTGTCATCAGCAGAAACCAACAATATGCAATTTGTTCCCTCAGTGTTAAATAAGAAAAGAAAGAAGCGGAAAAAAAAAAATAAAAAAGAAAGGGAACAGTTTGACATTAGAGTCGCAGAATCCTCTGCACCATAAACATCATAAAAAGGCAACCGTACCATACTCCTGACAGAGCACGCAAAAAACATAAAGTATTCGCAGTCTAAACCTAACATCATAACAACATTTTGATTTGTATTCTCCATCAAAGGTCGACATATATGTAAATGGGGCGACGATTCTGCAACGTTTGTACTGATCTGTGGCTTATTTGAATACCATTTTCTCTTTAATTCTGATCTCAATCTGAGAGATCTGGCGTAGTCTTATCAGAAACTCACCATGCATTGATCCAATATATTTGACAACGATATGCCTTCAGTTATCTTTGGTAGCATGACTTTAAGAGTCTTAAGGTGCGAGGTAATTTGATGCATTGCCCAACTAAAGAGAAGCCCACCGTCGCAGTTTTCTTCACTTCCGGATGTATCATCAGAAAATATTGCTCTATATTGATTAACAACATCAAAAAGATGCATTCGATGACAGTTTATCATCTCCTTCAAATATTCATATGCATTTCTCTGGTCAAGATCCTCCAAAATTCCAGAAAGCCATGCCTCCCTGCATCTCAAAAACTAAAAGACGTATGGGTCAGATGCAAACATTTCAAGTACAAGACACTAACAATATATAGGCAATTTTAATACAGAAATAAAGGTTCATCCCAAGTGTTTATCCACAAACTAGCGCCACAAAAAGAATTCATAACCCTTATCTCTTACCTGCAAACGCATTTCATACTCGCTGAAGACTCCAATTCGCCGCAAGTATCCAATAATTCGCAGACATTCTGGTAACTGCAAGAAAAGAAAAATATAATTTGACACCAACATACAGACTTCAAAACCTACAAACCAAGATGAATCAAATACTTCTACCATAGGCTAGATAACTACAAGATACCTGAATGTTAGAACGAAGTTTCTGAAGAAGCTGAGAAAGAAGAGATTGGGTGATCTGTCTAACTTCTGCAGCCAGTGCTTGAATAACTGGTAGTCTTAGTCGATAAAACAGGGAAGGAAACGACAGTAATAAGCCTCACATTGTGGCCTCTCACAAAATTGAGGACTGATAAAAGATAGAGTGATAGGAAAAACTCACTTGGGATGCATAGTAGACAGCTTGTAAACATATGCTTCCAAGTCGAGAGCTTCATCGTAATTTCCATTCCTTACACATCTGGAAAAAAATGGAAACAATGAAGCTGCCCAGACAGATAAATGCAATCCAAGTGTCATAAAAGATAAGAAAACCAACATCTTTTTCTTTGAAGACGAATATTTTCCTTGCTAATGAATAAGAACTCAGAAATCAAAATGGACCTCCCTCAGGATAATAACAGCAAGAAATAGAGAACTAAAAGAAAATGATTGCTACTATGAAAGGAAAAAGAAAGCAGACAATTCTGTTAATTATTGCAATGACACAACACAAGAAAGTAAGAAATTCTAGATATTGTGCAAGACTAGTTGCCTTAATTCGAGAACTGGCCAATAGACTCATATAAGCTAGTGGAATATCTTTCTGTGACAAATGAAATTCACATACATAGTTCAACTGCGAAACCATTCATGTAGTGAATTATTTACATATATACTACATTTCAAATGGATATCCAGAGAATATACAATTACTTCAACTTAACAAAAACCACAGAAAGTTTTGCAAGCACATACGTGTCCATAAGCTGAGGAATTTCAAGCAAGTCAAGCAAGGTACTATGATTTGCTAGCAATATCTGGTTCATCTTCCTCTTCTCCAAAATCTGTTCGGCAGATTCGATAAACTCGGTACATCCGGATGTCAACTTTGGGATTTCAGTTATCTACAAGGCGAGCAATTCTACGTTAGCAGACCAAATCCACACTTCCAACCGAATTCATAGAAAACCACTTTGGAAATGGCAAATTCAACTTATCACCAGTTGCCACAAAATGATTACAGGAAAATCACAACTCGAAAACAAACTCTCAGTTATCCAAAGCAACAAACTCTCAATTGTCTACATGTGGGTTCCAAACACCCAGACAACGACATCAAACAGAAAATTCAATAATTCAAACAGCAATGCCATGAATTCACGCTAGAGAAAGTCAAATACGGAACTGTAATTTGAGAGTGAAAAAAAAAAATCAATCATACCATAGATTCAAGATGTTTGTCGATCGAAGACACTTCTTCGCGAATCGCGAGCAATGCATCGGCGGCGGCGATGAACGCCCGGTAATTCCCGACCGCCACCTCCTGCATTTGCCTCCGGATTCGCTCCGCATCGACTCGGAGAAGCTCAGGTTCCTGCAAAACTTCCGACATTAACAAAGTGCTTCGAATAAATTAGCCATAAATTCCAAATCCAAACGCATAAGAAACCATTCGAGCGACGATCTTGAAGCTTTCGACACAGAGAGCGAGAAAGAGAGGGAGAGAAATGACTGACCTTGTGGAGGCGATCGAGAGTGAAAGAGAGGAGCTCGGAGACGTAGGTCTGGTCTGCGGCAGAGGCGAGAGGGAGAAGGCCGCCGACCGCCGAAGCCTCCTCCGCCGCCGCATTGTCGAGCTCCATGGCCGATCGGTTAGGGTTTCGGAAGCTCGGAGGGTTACGGATCTACTAGGACTGGTTCTCCGACGAGCTTCGAAACGCTGCGTTTTGCGTGACTGGTTTGTCGGTTGAGGTTCGAGGGCTCGGATCTGGAACGAAACTGCTTGCTTTTGCTTGCTTTGTTCGTTAGTAGAGAGAGACGAGAAGGATTGCCACGTCAGCGCGGGGAGAATTGCTGGGGGTCCATTTGTTGAGTATCGTGTCCGTTTGATGGTCATACATACTTCTCGACCAGGTGTCGTTTTCGAGCATAAGTGTCGAAACGACGATGTATATGGAGCTTTCATTTCAACTTGAGAAGGTTCCTGTGGTTTTAGAAAACGTAACATGTCGTTTCTACGTCAGTTGAAAAAAACGACACGATATTTTTACCCTCAAGTTAGCTGTCGTTTAAGTGCAAATGGCTTGTTTGTGATTGAAAAATGACATCATGTCCGCTGGTTAAAAAGGCGAAATCAACGAGAGAACAAAAAAAAGTAGTAGTTGTTTTTCACTCGACAAGGTTTATGTCGTTTGAGAGGAAATAACATGTCGTTTTTCTTTTCTGTCAAAGACCACTGTTGTTTGATAAAAATTAAAAGGGAAATGATATTGTCACTTCCAAGTTATCTGCCATTTTGACAAAAACGACGATAGAATAAACTCTCTGATAGAGACTTGTTCTTGGTTTCCACTCCATACGAGTTTCATGTCGTTCGAGAAGAAATTACATGTCGTTTAAGACCACCGTCGTTTGAGATAAACGACATGATAATTTTACTCTCAATTTAACTGTCGTTTATATGCAAATAACGATTGAAAAAAAAAAAAAAAAAAAAACCGCTGTTGATTTTAACTTGAGAGGTTTATGCCGATTGAGAAGAAATTACATATTGTTTTTTCTCAAGAAAATCGTCGCTTGAGCGTAAATGCATGATGTTTTACTCCTAAGTTAGTTGTCGTCTTAGTGCAAAATGACTTGCATTTTTTAAATTGATAAACTTATTTCTTTCTAGCTACGCTATCATTTTCATTTTGGACGACGGACATCATGTTTGTTAATTGAGAATCTGCAATGGTTTAAAAAACGACATCATATTCTCTGCTTGAAACTAAAAACGACAAGAAAACTATAATTAAAATAACATAAAAAATTACAAAAAAATAAATCCTGATGTTTCTGTATCCGAAGATAGAGGTTCGTAATTTAATAGCTTGATGTCGTTTATATAGAGAAGAAAACTATCATTGGTAACTCAAAAGCTGACTGTCGTTTCGTATAAAACTACATGTCGTTTTTCTTGGAAATTCTGCCGTCGTTTATTGACTGCCCATTCACAGCTCACACCAAGGCAACATAGTAAAGTATAAACGAAAACGATCGATAATAGTAAAAGACTGAACCACATTTAAGAACTTTAATGCATCTCTGTAGATCCGTGAGCAATATGGACCTAACCCCAAGAAGAAGTAAAGGAAAGAAAAAAAAAAGGACAAAATTTTTTATAGAAAAACAAAAAAAATAAAAAAAAAACTCCATACATCTATAACATTCGAACAACATGAATAAAAGCTAACGTGAGAGAACGAAGAAAAACATGAAGAAGCTGAGAGAGAGGCAGAGAGTGTGGACAGAGACAGAAGAAGCGTCCGAGGCGTAGAAGTAGTAGTACGGATAAGGCTTGTCCTGCGCTCCGCCACTGCTTGTCGGCGTTAGCACTGTCACGCCAGGGCCGGACGGCTGCGAGCCGCTCTTGTACGGCGGCGGCGGAGGAGAGCCCCACACGTAGTACCACCTCGGCGGCGGAGGCTGCGGCGTCGCTGTAGGAGACGGAGATTTCTTCGGCGGCGGAGGAGGAGGGTATGATGAAGGCGGCGGAGAGAAGTAGTCAGTTTGCGGCGGCGGCGTCGGGGATTTCTTCGGCGGAGAATGAGACTCGGATGGCGGCGGAGGCGGCGAGCATATGATGGGACACGTGGTGCACTCGCTGATGCATAGCAAGCCGGTGTCCGGTTCCTGATCGGCTTGGTCCTCGGCGTGCGTTACTCTGGCGAACATGATGAGGCCAATTAGGAAGCAAGCTTTGAAGAGCCATGTTGGAATTAGCCTTTTTCTTGTGATGAATGTCGTATGGTCTTTGCAATGAGCGGCCATGAGATGAGAGGATTATTTCAGAAAAGAATTGAACTTGGTTTGGTAATAACTTGGTCCGTGAATGTTATCATTTGGGGACAGAGATAGTGAGTAATGGAATATATATATAGACACGCAAATATTATATCATAATCAATTTAGGTGCTTTTGTTACATGCGTATGTTTGGCTCTTCAAAAAGGTTCCAATTTTGATGCCTCTCTTGTGGTGGGGATTAATGTGTTGATGTAAAGATAGTGTTTTCACTCGAATTTATTTATATTTTTTTGTCTATCATCGTGACTAATTTTTTTAGCCCAATCACACTCTCTTGTGTTACATTACATTCAAAATAAAAATAATTACGCAGAAATCGGTACTGCTCTGCAGATTTGTAATAGAGCTGCTTACTATTTTCCAAGAGATGGTTGGACAAACACCTTGGTTTTTTTGCTAAAATATTCAACCATATATGTGTAACGTAAATAAATATAAGTGCGTAGATACGAGTCGTGTCATGAAATTGGGGACCCATAGAATAAGATAAGATCGAGACTTTTAATTTATATTGCAAATATTTTATGTTTGTGTGTTTTGTTTTTATCTCTTTTTACTTTTGATCTTGTGATTTGTATTCTACTATTCTTCTTTTTTTTTTTCAAAAGTTAAAGGGAATCCAAAGCAAAGCTTGTTTGATAATTTCGCTGGTTTCTTGTTCTCAATTCCTTTCTGCAAACTTAATCCACTGCCTTTTGTGGGTATTTATGCTCTCATTTTATGTTGCTTCTTTATTAGTAAAATAATATATACTTTTCTTTGCAAGTCGGACTTCTGAGCCCTAGCCGGTTCTGGGAACTTCAGAGTTAGTATAAACAAGTACATATCCTCTGCTCATGCCAAATTATGTAATTAATTAAACGTCAAAATGATCAAACATGAAAGCTTAAGACTTGCTAAAAGGAGTTGCTATTCTTTTACCATTCTCAAAGCAACCAAAACATAAGAGATTGAGCAAAATACAAAATATATTGTACAATCACAACATGAGTGCTGATGGCAGATTGTCCAAAACTTATTTCCCAAGAAACTTTTCTAATTATACACCAATGCACAACATTGTAACACTTGTAATGTTGTAACAAGACCTTTTGCAAAAGAAAAGAAAAATTATTGTAACAAGACTGATATAACATATTTCCCATGCCAACCTCTTGTTGACTATATTGAATTTAGAATTACTATTCAATTGCCATTACCTTCAAAGCACAAATTAATTATTAGGATAATTGACTGTATTGAATTTAGAATTAGAATTTCGAATTTAGTTGCAACTTGAGCCGACTTCATGTCTTTAGTTACTCTGTTTAGAAAAAAAATTTCACATTGCCATGGAATTACACACTAATGAAAGTTTAAGCTATTATTTTTCAAAGTTTCTAAATTCAAAGACCTCTCCTTAATAGCTCCTTCAATGGTCCAAAAAAACAAAATGCATCAACGTAGATTAAAAAAAAAATGCCAACGACTCAATACTATAACACCCCATTGAACCATATTCAATTCATTCAGATACTTGCTTTGACAGACCAATTAGTTTTCCCACAAAAAAAAGGGCTCAGATTCAACTACTCGTCCACTAGTAAAATACACTTATTTCCCAGACGCAATTCGCTTTTATAGCAGTGTTGAAGGATTATTAGTATTCCTGCTCTGGCCGGAATAATTCTTCCCAAAGTCCTTTAACCGCTTGAGCTCCGGCACGATGACCTTGCCGAGGTCAGGCCTGTCCTTCTTCCTGAGCTCGGCGCAGCTCATCGACAAGTTGACGAAAGCCAGAGTCTCCTCCATTGGCCAGTCCGTCACCGTGGGGTCCAACATCTCGGCGAGCCGGCCTCTCTCGATGGCCCGCTTGACGTGGTGAGCGAGGCCCATCGGAGGCTTGGCGGTGACGATCTGGAGGAGCAGAATGCCGAGCGAGTAGATGTCGGACTTGGTCGTGAGGCGGCCAGTCTGCTGGTACTCCGGGTCGATGTAGCAGAAGGTCCCCGCGGCGGAGGTCACGCGGAACTGCGTGACCTGGTCGGCGATGGAGGGCGGGACGAGGCGCGCCAGCCCGACGTCGCTGATCTTGGTGACGAAGTTGCGGTCCAGGAGGATGTTGCCGGGCTTGAGGTCGCGGTGGACGAGGGGCTCGGGCTTCGTCTGGTGGAGGAAGAGCAGAGCCGTCGCCACCTCCGAGGCTATCTTGAAGCGCCGCCGCCAGGAGATCGGCGGGGAGTTGCCGCGCCGGAAGAGGCGGTCCTCCAGGCTGCCGTTGTTCATGTACTCGTAGACGAGGCATCCGTATTCGGGGCACGCGCCGAGGAGGAGCACCATGTTAGGGTGCCTGATGCAGCTCAGCACCTCAACCTGCAGTTTGTTTTGTATCAGCTTTGTGTCTAGATTTATTCACTTCTCTTTGAACGAAATGACTTGTTCAAGAAGCTACTACCTCTTGTTGGAACTGCTTCCTTCCTTGAGCAGCGTCGGGTCTCAAGACCTTGATGGCGACCGCGGTGTGGTCAAGTTTGCCCTTGTAAACAGGTCCGTAGCCGCCTTCTCCGATCTTCATGGACTCGGAGAACTTGTCAGTGGCCACTTCGATCTCGTCGATGGAGTACCTTCTGTACCGGAACTCGTTCTTGGAAAGAGCGGTCAGCGCCCGGTTCTTCTCCTCCGCCTCCCGCCGCGCCATCATCTCGGCCTGCTTCCTTCTCTGCGCCTCCTTCTCCGCCATCCTCTGGGCTGTCTCCGCCGCTTCGATCGCAGCTTTGCACTTCGCCTTCTCCATCTCCGCAGCAGCAAGTGCCGCCTCTTCTGCGAGCCTCGCTTCCTCGAATTTCCGGCTCTCCTCCAGCTTCCACTGACTGAGCTCTTTAGCCTTTAAAAGAATGAGAAAAATTTAGACTAAACACAAATACATTGATTTGAATTTAAAACCAAACTCATATTAGTGAACCAAATTCTAATTACTTGCCTTGTTTTTGGCTGAGATTGCTTCCTTGCACGCTGAACTATACATGTCCATGGTCTGCTTCAATTCCATCTTTAGTCTCTTCATCTCAGCTTCAATCTCTCGCTGCAATGAACCAACATAGTCATAAAATTACTCAACCTAGAGAACATTCACATTTCATACCCACCGTAGTTCTGGCCGAAGAGTGTCTTGGAGGGCTTGGGGCAATGCCGCTGAAATCCAACGCTTGGCCGGTAACATCGATCGACCCGAACCCGCCAAACACCGCCACGGCGTCGCTCTCTTCGGCATTCGAGTTGCGGCTGAAGGAGGACCTAGTAGCCCCGCTAACTCTGGGAAGGTCAAGGTTCTCCATTGAGAGAAGCGTCGGAGAACTTTTAGTCCTTTCTCTTGGCGGCATAGTCTTGAGATCTGATGTTCCTCCACTGCTTAGCATACCTCCCATTGCAACTTGCCCTCTAAGCAACCCAAAAATAAAAAATAAAAAAATTATTGTAAGGTACTATAACTTTTGGAGTAACTGGGGACGTTTTGAAAGTTGATTAAAATGGGATTTGGCATAATGGAGAGAGAGAGATGTGATTATAATTATTGTTATTTACCTGGCATTATGTTCTAGTGCTAATTCGTTGTGGTCAACTATGTGCGGGATAAAAGGAGGTAGTCCCATCGGAGAAGGTTGTTTTGGTGGGGCAGCAGTGTTGAGCGCTGGTCTATGAGCATTTCTGGCTGATATTAGCTTCCCTTTTGAGATTACATACACAGAGCAAAAATCTGGTGCCATCTTCACTAGGCTAGTTGGCACGTCAATGCCCTTGAATTTTCTACAATAATTAAAAAACCACATGAAAAGAGCATCACAGTAATTATCACTTTTCTCAGATAATTAATAATTAGCATATAGCTCATAGGGAAATGATATTTGATTGTAGTAATGACCTGGTAAGAGCATTCCTATTTGACGCACCGGCGACGATGTTGGTGATGCAGTTCTTGTTGATGTAATCTATGATCGATTTCGAGACATCGGAATCGTCGAGGAGGACCTCCTTCATTTGAATCTGAATCAAACATGTTTTCCGAAAAAAAAATAAAAATTGTTTTGAGCTCTAAAAAGAAACTATATGTATATATAACTATATATTGTTATGCATGGTTAATGAACTTGATTTTGTACCGCTTTGCGAGCACAATAGGCGCGGAAGGGAGTGAAAACGGCGTGCGAGTCAGCGTCGTAGGCCTCGCTAGTACTACTCGTGCTCTCTAACAACAAACATGATAAATTACGATCAGATTGACCCTCCCACCAAATATATATATATATATATTTAATATGCACAATATCATTGCAATAAATTGTACCATAGTTACCAATTATTATCATATATAGTCCATCTTTAAATTTTTAGGCCTGTGACGTGATTATTATTTTAGGTGGTGCAAGATAGAGGGTACCTACGGTGGTTTTTGTGGCGGACATGGACTAGGATAATGAAAGGATTGCCGATGACGAGATGTTCGATGGCCCACCTGACGGCGGCTTTGCTGTTCTTGTTGTCTTTCTCGATGGCCACCGCAGTCGAGTTTATGGCCGGAACGGCATCGTCCGGGTAGAATTGAGGTGCCATAATTAATTAATTTTTGGGACACCTCAACTTGTTCTCGTGTAATTATTATTAGCAATTTTTTTTTCTTTTTTTCGCGGTAGCGCCGCCGCGAAACGACGTGCGGCCACCGCGAAAGGCAATAAAATCAGGTGAAAGGGTGTGAAGGAAGGAAGAGGAAATGGTAAGGGGTTTTGGATGGCTCAGCTGAAAAGTGACATCTCCTTCCACGTAGCAATAAAGCCTAACAAGAAAACTGAAATAACTAACTCTTCAAATTGGTCTCTCTTCCTATCCATTCGTTTGTTTTAGACAGTTTGACCAAGTCGTATTTAGCTTCTTCAAGCCTTCAACCCGTTTTCTTCTTCTTCTTTCTCTCCTCTTTATTTTTGTTTTTATCATTGAATTTTACTTTTGCAAAGTTTGGACTGAACGCCTCTAGAATCTGCTACTCCTTACAATTAATTATATTTTTATCAGATTCGATATTATTGTTATTATTATAACCTTATTTATATCAAACTATAATTGATAATTCATATGCTATATAATTTCTAATGATGTTTCCTTATAGTGTTGTTTTTGATAGTTCTTTTTCACACTTTTAATCTCTAACTTTTTTTTTTAGAGATTTTTAAGGATTTAACTAAACTTTTGACTATTTTTTTAAGAATTAGCCATAATTTCATGAAAGTAAGGATTTAGCCGTAATATAATATGTTACATGTAACATAATATATTACAGGTCTAACATACGCGTATCATATTTATATTACAAGCGTATCATATTAATATATGTTACACGTAGGCGTGAAAAAGTAGAATGTATAGTACCGGGAAAATAATTACCCGGTGGAATTTTTGGATAAATTCCGGGTATTACCCGGATAGCAAATTCGGGTATATACCCGAAACTACCCGAAATTTAAAAAAAAAATAAAATAAAATTGGAATGTCATGGAATGGCTTATACCCGTGATTTACCTGAAATTTCCTTCTCTCTCATTCTCTTCCCTCTCTTATTCGGTGAACAACTTTTTTTATTTATTTAAAATCCGGGTAATTACTCGAAAATTTCCCGGCTATTCCATGGATTCATTCCATGGAATTCCATAGAATGAACAGTTTTTTCCATAGAATGCACTGTTTATTCTATGAAATTCCAAGTTTGCACGCCTAATTACACGTGCAACATAAGCTAAATCCTTAATTTTGATATTTTAGGACTAAATTTTTTAAACTTTACATTTAAAATGGCTAATCTCTTAACTGGCCCTTTTCTTTAAATACAATTTTAATTTATAGCGAGATTTTAATAAATTTTTTTTGTAACTCAATAATAATTTATGTATGTTTGTATTTTATTTTAAATTTATATTTTGTTTTATACTATAAACATATAGTAAAAATTAAGGGAGCATACCATTTAATTTTTTATATTCTTAATAGAGCACACCAATTTATGAATTGTGTTCTTCTAGGAAAATTTTAAAATTATCAATTCTTCATAATTTATTTTGAAATATGATACTTTAAAAAAATGTTCGCAATTCATGCCACTTGTTAATAGTGAATTTGTCCGAATTATCTTTTTTTTTTTTTTTTTTTTTTTTTTCAAATGATGAAAACAAAAGAGAAAAATAAGGGCAACATTGTGTTTCTCATTTGTAAAAAAAAAAAAAAAAAAAATCGACTAAATTCAATACTTAAAAATGACATGAAATGCAAACAGAATCAGAAATTTCCCAACATTTCCGTCGTCAAAGTTCCCGAGCTGATAATATTAATCGGCACTGGAAAAATCCCAGTGGAGCTGGTGATAGCGCGTAGCCATGTCGACGATATACGTGCTGGAGCCTCCGACGAAGGGCAAGGTGGTGGTGACGACCACCCACGGCCCTCTCGACATCGAGCTCTGGCCCAAGGAGGCCCCCAAGGCCGTCCGCAACTTCGTCCAGCTCTGCCTCGACGGCTTCTACCACAACACCATCTTCCACCGCGTCATCAAGGGCTTCCTCGTCCAAGGCGGCGACCCCACCGCCACCGGCACAGGTCCCCCTCCGCTTCCGCTTTAGGCCTAGGGTTTGCCTTTCGCTTTCGCTCTTGCGCTTTGGGATTTTGGGCTCAGCTGTGCTTGTGTTTTTTCAGGCGGAGAGAGCATCTACGGCGGCGCTTTCGCCGACGAGTTTCACTCCCGGCTGAGGTTCAAGCACAGGGGTTTGGTCGCCTGCGCCAATGCCGGATCGCCCAACTCCAATGGGAGCCAGTTCTTCGTCACCTTGGACCGATGCGATTGGCTCGATCGAAAGCATACCATTTTCGGAAAGGTTGGTGAAGTGAAGAGAGTTTAGTGACGGAGATGGTTTTGCTTGCTGATTGTTTTTGTTTTCGATGGAATTTTAGTTTTGGCTTGTGTTTTCGCAGGTTACCGGAGATTCGATATACAATTTGACGAGGTTGGGCGAGGTTGAGACTGACAAGGACGATCGGCCATTGGATCCGCCGCCGAAGATATTGTCAGTCGAGGTGAGTTAATAGACAGTGCTGGTTGTTTGTTTGTGATATGCGATATGTGTGGATATGAGAGTGTTTGATTTCAAGGCTTCTTATAGGTGTTGTGGAATCCATTCGATGATATTGTGCCGAGAGTGCCTGCCAAATCTTTAGTGCCGGCGACAAACGATAGTGATAATAAAGAGGTGAAGAAAAAAGCTGTTAAGTAAGTGTTTATTTGTGTGTGTGTGTGTGTGTGTGTTCTTGGTTTTGGGGCTGTTTTTTTTTTTTTTTTTCTTCTGATTTGTTTGTTTACTTGAACAACACAGAAAGTTGAGCTTGCTTTCATTTGGGGAAGAGGCTGAAGAAGAGGAGAAAGAATTGGCTGCAGTGAAGAGTAAAATCAAGAGCAGTCACGATGTACTGGACGATCCTCGCCTACTAAAGGAAGCAATTCCAGGTGACGAATTGGTAAGTACAGGTTTTGGCGGCACTATCGAAATACAATAGGTTAACATTTTGATGTTAAATATTGATGCTCTTTTGTGTCCTGCTTCTGATAATACTGAATCTTGATGATCGAATATGGCCATCTTTGATGACGCTGTTTCATGTTTTTACGCATTGAATCTTGTGGGTTTAGTATAATTGATTTGTGAGCAATTTCCCAGTAAATTTGCTGTTCAAAACTTGTTAGCTAAAGATCAACTTCTAGTTGCGAATACCATGTGTAATTTAAATATGGTCATGCCATGCACGCTGTATAGTACACATGTAATGCCTCAAAGGCCTACATGTCTGACAAAAGTTTTAATTGCAGAATTCTGAAACAAAAAGGAGGGAAGTGCAGTTATCTATCAGAGAAGCTCTTAACTCAAAGAAAGAAGAGTCTCGAAGATATGTAGAAGCTGACTTTAGTGATAATGATGATGAAGATGAAGCAAACTTTGATGCAAGGATGCGACAGCAAATACTTAGAAAAAGGAATGAACTTGGAGATTTACCAGTGCCGCCTAAGCCAAAATTGCCCAGTGGTACGTTAGTGAAATACACTATCTCTTGAAACATAGGCACATCCAGTTACAATCTATATTGTTTTAAAAAAAAGATATCAGAGTTTCAAGCTCCATATTTAAAAGGTTATGGCCTGTATGGGTTGAATTTGTAACATAGGCAATTTCAATTTCAAAAGTTTATAGTTAGTGTTTCTGTAACGATTTCTACATGCTTCATTAGAGATCTCATTTGCTTTCTACGCAGGTGGTTCTAAACCAAAGGGCCGTGAAGTGTCTCCGGCAAGGTAAGTCCATTCAGTGCATTAATGTTATAGAACTCTTTAGAATGTTTGGTGAAGCACGAGTTCATAATTTTGGAATACTTATCCTGGAAGATGTCGATGTGCTTGATTGTCTGCATCACCTTATGATCACTTTACATTCAATCCTAAGATGAAATCAAACTGTATCAACTAATGTCAATAATTTGGGAATAGGAGATCTTAAGGAAATATCTCTGTATGTATTAGGAGGTTTGAATCATTTTTGCATCCTATTCAGTTTCTTTTTCCATGCTTCACCATCAAGAGGATGTACGTTATGTTGTTTTAGCTTGGTGTGTATTAGCTTTATTTTGGAAAGAGGAGGCATGATTTCCCCTAGATGTTTGAATCTTGTTTCAAAGTTCGAATCATCTGGCACAATGAAAAATTAATGCTGACAAATTTTTATTACCAGATCGGATTCTGAAAAAGACAATGGCGATCGATCTCGAAGAGGAAAGTTGTCCTTGAACAAAAAAGGGATAGGATCAGAAGCAAGAGCAGAGCGGATGGTCAACACTGATGTAGATTTACAGCTTTTGAATGAAGCTGAAAGAGGAAGACAGTTGCAAAAACAGAAGAAGCGTCGACTTCAAGGGCGTGAAGATGAGGTATTTTTGTTTCTTTGCGTCCACACAATTTTATGTCTTTGAATCTGGACATCCACGTGATCTATCCTAGACTAACCTGCTGGAATTCTAAAGCAATGGCAGCAATAAATGATCAACAGGGATGGCCTTTATGTGTGTGTTTTGGTGCGCTAGTTGTGTTTTAAGTTACTCTTTTATTATTATTTTTTTACTTACTTGGACTATTGTCTTTAGGTTCTAGCAAAACTTGCGGGCTTCAAGGCAACCATGTTTGAAAAACCTGCTGCGCCAAGTACCGACTCAAGAACTGGGGGCAAGGATCAGGATTTGTCTGACTGGACTAAAGTTAGTTTAAAGTTTGCGCCTGAAGTGGGCAAGGTAAGTTTCTTTCACATTGTTCACTGAAAGATTTTTAATTCCAGTTGAAGTTATGTATTTTTTTGTGTGTAAATGTAGGCCAGATTGCACCATATATTACTGCCAGTATTATACATAACCTAGCATAGACTGATAGACGAGACAAAAATCTCATAATTCCGGTTCATTTTCAAATTAAATTCGATAATTTATACCTGAAAATGACATTATGTGTGTGCTTTCATTTAAAATAGATCGTCTTCAGACTAAAATACATTTGCGACATACTAGAATCCACTTGACGTGTAGGTTTTATCACCGGCATGTCACAAAAATTTACTTTGGATTAATTGCAGGATCGCATGTCTCGTAAGGATGACCCCAATGACTATGTTGTTGTTGACCCTCTTTTGGAGAAAGGAAAGGAGAAGTTTAATCGGATGCAAGCAAAGCAAAAGCGCCGTGAGCGAGAATGGGCAGGCAGATCTCTCACATGACGTCATTTCTTTTGAATGTTGTGGCTTAATCGGTGTCGTTTCTTCGCAAAGTGTACAAAACTTATCATTATAGATGATCATGATTGATAAGTCTTGGTCATTGGTATTGCTCGCGCCACAATCATTCTTTTTTGAAATTTGCAAAATTGTTGTACATAGTTTCTCACAATTTGCTTTTATAAGGTAGTTATTGCTTATTAGGATAATCTGACTTTTTTTTTTTTCCCTTGAACTAGGAACAGGACTTTTATTGTTCATACAGACGGTGATTTGCCTCCAAAAGTTTTGGATTTATTGTTTAGATTGCCTAGCCTATATCGCTAATAGTATAAGCATAAACAGTTATCAAACATGTCTGCTTGCTTTTTGTCAAATCAATGTGAACATGTCTGTTTTTCTCCTAAAACAAAACAATGTGCCGTTTTTGTTTTTTTGGTTTCTGTTTTTCACGAGTTGTTGTTCTCAAATATAGTTTCATAAGTCAGATAGCAATTCAATAGAAATAAGGAAAGATTTAGCTTTTAGTCATTTTTAGGCTCGTGTTTTAAAAATTTAGTCATAGTTTCACGAAATTAAGGAATTAGTCATTTTCATTGCATAATAAATTTTGGTACACGTGTAATAAATTTTGTTATATTATGAAAACGACTAATTTCTTAATTTCACGAAACTACGGCTAATCCTTAAAAACTTAATCAAAATTTTGGCTAAATCCTTAAAAATCTTTAGAAATAATTATGAAATTCCAAATCTCTTAAATTTAGCATTTAGGTGTAGCTAGACAGGTTAAGAAAACACATGATCTATAATATCTCATTCTTGTTTAATATTTGACCAATTGAATGCTGATGTCGTTTCAATTCACGGAATAAACGTTTGTTTGTTATTATTAATATTTTTTTATTTTTTTCAGAAGTATTGATCTAAAACCTAGGAGAGTCCAAAAGTTGCCCCTGCATACCATTCTTGGATGGTTTGAACATAATTTCGAAAAATGATTAGAATGGTTTGCTTTTGCGAATTTCGAAGTTGTATAAATAGTTAAGATTTAGGGATATTGTATAGGGATTTGAAAAGTTGAAAAAAAAATGAAATGGAATGGTTTGTATGATTAGAAAAATTGAAAAAAAAAAAAATAGAATGCAATGGAATGGTTTGGGAGGTGTTACCAAACAAGGGGTAGTCTTGCTTTATTATTATAAATAAAAAATGGGACTTTGGTCTTCCGGCCGCCAAAGTTTTGATTTTGAAATATCAAAATTGTGGAACCCAGATGGAGACATGATAAAAAATGACCAAACTTCAAAGGGGTTTCCTCTGATAATGCCTTGTTCTATTTGAGTTGTTCAAATGGTTACTAGTAAAACTCTTGGTGTAAAAGCACTAGGGATATGCCTTATCTCATTAAATGTTTTTAGAGCGCCGAAAGATTTTTGTGGGTTTTCCTATTTATGTATGTACGCATTTAATTCCAAATTACTTGAGCTGACTTCGGACAAAATCACCGGCGTTGACTTTTTCTTTAATTTGAAACCTTCATTTTGTTGAAATAGATTAGAAAAATAATAATGAAAACAGCACTGCTTTTGCTTAAGACGCGCAAGAAGCGTAGGTGCTGAAAACAGTTTCACAGTTGGATTTTTTTATTTTGATTCAGCTGAGCTGACCTAAAGACCATCCACTTCGGTGTTGCGTATAGGTTAATCTCGTAATGCGGCTATACCTGAATTAATATAAGTTTCGGGGGACAAAAACAAAAAACAAAAAACACACACACACATATGAGAACGTATAAAGTTTAATTTTTAGCATTAGTGAGTTTGTTGAATATTGAAATATTCTTCTCCTAAAATATTTGTAAATTAAAAAAAAATCTGTTTGTCTTCTTAGGTTTTTCTTTTTAATAATAAACATAGGGGAAGAATGACATGATATTCAACTCACTAATCCTAATAGATTGATTAGATTTTAAACACTATTTTTCTTTCATTTTATACTGTAGTATAGGCCTAATTCGTGATTAATGATATAATTATGGGTTATAGAATTTTGACAATGAACATGTGCTTGAAGCTCCTACAATACAAGTTTGAGTCTGGTTGGAAAACCGGAAAGACCCAAGTCTACCATTATTATTCAGCTGGCTGCTTTTGAAAAAATGAGAAAAGAGAGAGGGGGAGAATTTAAACAAAATTATAAATGAAAATACCATTAGTACGTGTTTCTTACCCCATGTTTGGACAAACCATTCTATTCATTCCATTCCATTCCATACTATTTCAAATCATTCAACTTTATAATCCTACAAATCATTCTATTCCATTCTATTTTTTTTCGAACCTTTTTTTTAACCTTTCCAAATCCCTATACAATATCTTTAAATCTCAACCATTTATATCACTTCGAAATTCGTAAAATTAAACTATTCTACTAATTTTGCAAACCATCTTCAAACTATTTTCAAATTATTTTGACCATTCTAAAAAATAAAATAAAAATGGGCAAAATAATTTGCTCAAACATAAACTTATATTTAATACGATGTGTTTGTTTAGTATTCGTTTGTCATGCTAGTACAATATTTACTAGAAATTTTCTTTTCTAAGTAACAATTTTTTTCTATCTAAAAATCTCTAAAGAAAAGTAGAAAACTGCTCAATTTCACTGCACCGACTTAGAACATTCTTTTTCGTTGTTTTTTCTACCACGCTTTTGTTTTGTTTTGTTTTTTTTTTCTTTTTCTTTTTTGTGTTTTGGTTGATTTTAGTGGAGACTGGAGATCCGTTAACCGGCTTTGTCTTTGCAATTTAGTCAAAAGCAGCGGATAAATTTGAATTTCTTAAACCTGTGTGGGACCCAGAGTACACGTATGTCTACCGTGCCACCAAAGCATTGGTATATAAATCATAGATAAGCTTGAATTTATGCATCACTTTCTGGTAAACCAAATAAATAGCTATAATGGGCTATGATTTGAGTGATGAGACGTTATATGGAATTTCAATGTTACAAAATCACGGAAGTTTTTGGACGACATTTGAAAGCTACAATCAATGCCTAAGAAGTCAAACGCATTTTCTTTTCTTTAAAAAGAAATATGTATATATATATATAGAAAATGAAAAACTATCTTATTATCGTATGTTATCTCAGATCTTAAAGTCCTAATAACTTTATAAAAGAGAACTAAGGACCGACGTTTTCAATACTATGTTGATCTTTTCCAATTTTTATATTTATATATATATATATATATATATATATATTGATCATATAGTGGTAAGGAAAAAGGATAAACCATTAAACCTATCTGATCTTGACAACTAATTACCTTATATTCTATAGAACTGAGGAAACTTAACACTGTCGCCTTTTCAGGCCTATAATTATAATCCGTCTGTCTTGCTATTATTTAAATTGATTTGTCTCTACTCTAAACAAGCTGTTCGCTAATGGAAATAGACAACAAACCCAATTTCTAATGCGTTCACACCGGTTTTAGAAGGGGACAAATAGATATGCAAATATGAACAAACTTTTCCGGGTAAACAATTACCCGGTATAATTTCCGGGTAAATCCTAGATAACAAATCCAGGGTATATATACTCAGAATTACTCGGGAGGCAAAAATAAATAAATAAAATTTTACCCGGTATTTACTCGGCATTTACCTGAAAAAATCATCAAAATTATAACTTTTTTAGTCACGGTACTACCAAGCTATGAAAAAAAATCATAATTGTCAAAGAATTTTCGGGTAATTACCCAATTTTATCCAGCATTCCAATTTCATTATTTTCGGATAAATACCCGAGAAAATATTCTGAGTAATTTCAAAAAATTACTCGGTAATTGTTCCAGTTGAATGAATTGGAATTCTAAATTTTCTTGTCTAGGGACAAATCCACGAAGCATGAGGTCCCCTAGTCCTGGGTCCCACTGTTTCCATGGCTCATTCAGCAAGTGGGTCCCAATCACACACAACCCTCGACACTTGCCAAGAATTGCTAGAGGCTCGCTCAACCTTCCCAAAAAGGTGCTTCAAGAAAATAGCGAGAACCGTCGCTAAATTATCAACAACCAAAACAAATAATAATAATAATAAATATTAATAGAGTTTGTCACCGAATTTTGTTTCTAGTTCGGACTATAAACTTGCGATTTATGAAAATTTAGAAAATAATTAAAATTTTGCTCTGGTAGATTGGTAGTAGAAGAAAAGGCCTAATTGCCGCCATTCGTTCAAAGAACGTGATATGATCCCTATGAATTATGATTTTAAATTATATTTGTTAAGTTTCGCATATTTTATACAAATATTTTTTTTTTTATCGAAGGTCAATTAAAAAATTAATCATTTTAAAAATAAATTTTGAAAGATGTAGCTATAGTTTAATATTAATAAAAGAGAGAATTTCAAAATAAAGCCAATTTTGATGACACTTAATAATCTATACCCCATGTGGTGTGCTCCCTTCATTTTCACTATATGTTTGTAGTGTAAATTTTGGGATATAAATTAAAAGTGCAACACACATGGGGTATATATTATCATTGTGTCAAGAATGGGGTATTCCTCAAAATCTCCCTTAATAAAATTAAGATTTTAATCGTAACAAAAATATAATACACGTATGTTACAGCTAAATCCTTAATTTCATGAAACTATGGCTAAATTTTGAAAAAAAAAATCAAAAATTTTATTAAATCCTTAAAGACCTCTTTTTTATTACCAATGATATTTTTTTTTTTCTTTCGATAACTACTTAAATCCACATCCGTATATTATTAATTTCGTGCAAAATGAATACTCAAATCTGAGTTAACATGCTATACATCATTCATACATCTTTACATGTGATGATAAAAATTTGTTTAAATAAATTATTTGAATAATTCAGCATTATTCAAATATAATTTCAGCAACAATTTGTTATTAAAAATTAAAATTATAGTGCTACATCATCCCAAACAAGCTATAAAACAAAAAGGAATATTAATGTAACATTTTATCTATCATTTAGCTACCATTTGATCTGTTATGATATTAATCGCTTCATATCAAATCCTAAACTGATAGAAGAGAAAAGAGTATAAAAAGAAAACTTAGCTCATGCAAAATTAAGAAATAAAATGTCCCGTCATAAAATAAATGAAACGGTGATAGAGATTAATGATACCCAAAGATAATTGAAACAAAAATATCATATCACTACACTTATGATAGATGTTATATGAATTACGATGATGCAAATTTAATATTTCATTAAAAAAGACATAATACAGTTGAAAGAATTTCGGATTTACCACGCATCAGAAAAGAGGAAAAAGGTTAAAGTACTATTGTCTGATTTCATTAGATTGACACGTAATATAATTCCTCAATATTTGTAAATTGAATTTCTCAATTCTCAAAAAAATAAAAATAAATAAATAAGGGGACAAATCAGAAACCGCGTAATCCCTAGTCAGCGTCTTATACCTACCGCCACCAACGCATCTCCCAAAGCACACCGCCCCAAATTTGTGTTCACACTTGCATCTCTGATTTTTCTCCCATGTTTTTCATTTCATTACATTTAAGCCCCACATACGCATTACAGGAAAGTCAGCAATGGTTCGGCAAACCATCATCTTTACTGTGTCCCCACAAGACTTTTTCCATTTCGGGTTGACTCTTTGTTATTTTATCTCACTGCGTGGTATTTTGGGTTTCCCCCATTTAATGCCTTTGATTGATTGATACAATATTGAGTGTTTTTTGTTTTTTTTTTTTTTGAAACTTACAATATTGAATGCAAAAAAAAAAAAAAAAAAGTCTCCAAAATTCTTAACTTTATTGATGTAGCATTTTTTGTTCCGACGTAAATGCAAAATATCATCTAACAGAAAGTTAAAAGATTTTCTATATAAAAAATAGAAACCAAGAAAACAAAAAAGGTTCATTCAAAGCAACGAACTCTCCTTAGAATTATGTTGAATCAATCATTAAGTGCCATTGCAAACTCTAGCAACATCAATTAGAAAACGGACTCGTATATGTATAACAAATTCAATGCCCATAGGAAAATGCTTTCACATATATTCGAAACAACATTGACTGGTAATGGTATATGGACAATAATAATGAGAAAATGAAACGAATTAAAAAACCAAAAAAGAAAAAATTACAAAAAACTCCAACAACCTTTATATACAAAATCCCAGTTAAATACGATTAGAAAACTTGTACAAGCAACAAGTAAGAAACCAATTTTCCCATCACAAAAAAACAAAAAAACAAAAAACAAAAAACAAAAAAAAAAAACCCATTTTCTCAAAAAACATATTTTATATTCCAATAGAAACCGGTTCACACCTTGTTTCTTTTTCACACATATAATCGTTCTTCACATAGTCCCGACCTTGAACCTTTTACCATTCTCTATTTTCTTAGTTTTTGCCCTCAAAGACTCTTCTTTTGTTCATTCAGTTCCTTTCCTTTTTTTTTTTTTTGGGCCTCAAAACCTACATATATGAAACAAGCATATCCTTATTCTTCTTCTTCTTCTTCACCAGAACCAGACTCCGAAGACCTCTCTCACATCTACAGGCTGTTGCTTCAATCCTCAGTGCTCCAACAAATGAGCGAAAATGGGAACAACACAATCACCAGCGCCAAGCGACGGAGAAGCGACGACGAGGAAAACGACGACGACACGACGGAGAGCGAAGAGGCCAAGAAGATCAAAAAGAAGAAGAGCCTGAAGGGCATAATCACGTCGCTGCTTCTGATCGACGAGCAAGAGAAGCGCGACGCCGATGAGCTCGGCCGAGCCTCGAGCGACGAAAAGTCCCGGCTCGACCAGAACCACGCCGACAAGGCCAAGGCCATGCTCGACTACCACTCCGGCGTCCAGAGCCTCGACGCCGCCGACGAGGCCGACGACTTTCGCCGCGAGAAGCGCAAGAAGTCGCGGGCCGCGATCGCCGCCGCCGCCGCCGCGGCGGCTGCGGCGGAGAATTCGGGCAAGTCGGAGGGGGGCGCCACGTCAGCGGCGGTGCACCAGAGGAGGCTGTGGGTGAAGGACCGGTCCAAGGCTTGGTGGGACGAGTGCAACAGCCCGGACTTCCCTGAAGAGGATTTCAAGAAGGCCTTTCGGATGGGAAAGTCCACGTTTGACTTGATCTGTGAAGAGCTCAATTCCGTGATTGCCAAAGAGGACACCACGCTGAGAAATGCCATTCCTGTGAGGCAGAGAGTGGCCGTTTGCCTCTGGAGATTGGCCACTGGGGACCCACTTAGGCTCGTCTCCAAGCGCTTCGGTTTGGGGATATCGACTTGCCATAAGTTGGTGCTTGAGGTCTGCTCGGCCATAAGGACTGTGCTGATGCCCAAGTACCTGCAATGGCCGGAGGACGGGGCGTTGCGGAAGATCAAGGAGGCATTCGAGTCGGTTTCGGGTATCCCGAACGTGGTTGGGTCCATGTACACCACGCATATTCCGATCATTGCTCCCAAGATCAGCGTGGCGGCTTATTTCAACAAGAGGCATACCGAGAGGAACCAGAAGACTTCGTATTCGATCACGGTGCAGGGTGTGGTTGACCCGAGAGGGGTGTTTACGGATGTGTGTATTGGTTGGCCGGGTTCAATGCCTGACGATCAGGTGCTCGAGAAGTCGGCTCTTTACCAGAGGGCGAATGGGGGGCTGTTGAAAGGGGTTTGGATTGTTGGGGGCTCCGGGTACCCTCTCATGGACTGGGTCTTGGTGCCGTACACGCAGCAGAATCTGACATGGACTCAGCACGCATTCAATGAGAAGATCGGGGAGGTTCAGAAGGTCTCTAAGGAGGCATTTGCGAGGCTGAAAGGGCGCTGGTCTTGCCTGCAGCGCCGCACCGAGGTGAAGCTCCAGGACTTGCCTGTGGTGCTTGGGGCCTGCTGTGTTTTGCATAACATCTGTGAGATGAGGAATGAGGGAATGGAACCCGAACACGGGTTCGCGCTCGTTGATGACGAGATGATCCCGGAGGTTTCTATGAGGTCGGAGGGGTCGAGGAAAGCAAGGGATACCATTGCCCACAACCTCTTGCACCATGGTCTTGCAGGCACTTCTTTTCTTTAGTGCTACTAAAGAGTCTGCTAACTTCTTTTCTTTTTTGTACTCTGATATTGTGATTCTTTTGATTATTGGCTTGTCTAAGTTTTTAGTTTTGCTTGTAGAATGCTTGTAGACGTTCATACTCATTTGTCAAACAGGGGTTCTGTAAAAGATGAAAATGTGCCCCTCCCACAGATAAAAAATATATATATTGTAATCTTTGTTGTAGGAACAACTCCAAGTTATACTTAAAAATTAAAGTGATTAATAGAGTCGTTTTGTTACCAAGAACTCGTGTTGTCATAGTACCAAATAAGGTATAAATGCAAAGTGAAAACAGAATTTAATCTTTTGAGCCTTTTCCAACTCCTGATTATTTGTGTTCATGCTAAATAAGGCTCATCAGAATTTCCTATTTCTGAGTTGAATTTTATATCATTTTAAGCTTAATCTGCATAAAATAATCAGGAATATAGCTCATCTTTTCACTGGTCCAAGTGTTTTGCTGATATTCTATCTTGTCACTCTGTTTTTGTCTCTCTCTTTCTTGCCCTTTCTTTGTATGTGGGTTGGTACTACATGCAATTCATATAATATTCGGCTAGATCAGGCATTTACATGGCTAGATCATGCACGATATTTTAAGACTTTCGGCGATCCCTTTCACACTAGAAATCAGGTTTCTTTAATCAAAAAAGGAAAAGTCAAGCTCGTTAATCATTGCCTTTTTTAATAGTCCCAACATATTCCTGTCGTAAGGCGTACCCAATATCCATGCCCAACGAACACTACTCCAAAGGAATGACTTCATTAATGATTTATTCAGGCTATAAAGTCTACAAATTGCTTATGATTCTATTTACAAACAATTCATACAACATTATAAGTCAATCTGTCGGAAATATTTTTAGTACTGATATGTGACATGTATATAGTAGTGATTACGATCATTGTCACCGTCACCAGTACTGTTTATGGCTCAGCAAAAAAACTACTTCGCAGAACCATTAAACACGCTCTTAATTTTATATCTTTATTCAACACCTATTGTCTTAATTTGAAGTGATCATTAAAGTAAGAGTAATAAGCTTATTATTCCAACGGATTGCCACTATCTACCATTAAAGTATTTTTATGTCATGTGTTGGAAAAGAGAAGTAATCTATTCGATATCTATCTTTGTTAAAGTTTTGAAGTTTCTCACTTTCTTGTTCAAAACTTTCATCTTGGACGCTGAGGAATCTTGCCTTTTAAATAACTCAAAGACTTACAAGAGTCATTGGAAACAAGCTCACTCTGGCAAAGTGTCACGCTCCAAAACTCCGCAAAAGCTCAACCTGCCACCAAAAAATGCAAGAGAATCGTCGTGACATTTCGCACTTATTGTCCTCAACAAGATCACGGAAATTCACACATGCATTAAGTTCAAATTCTAATAGCTAAGAGAAACAAAGTGTCAAATTCTTGCATGCTGTGACGGTTGAACATATAGCAGATCATATGGAAAAGAATAGACCCTTGTCTCGTGTAGCCAGTTCATCGTGCGGGCATGACGTTTTGTGGAATTCTGTTGCTTAATAAGGAACGAAACAAAGGGAGTCGCAACAAAATACCAAAATAAGATTAATATTTTCTTACTCGCAGCGAAGACAATGTAGTGCAATTTAAATATGGGATTACTTTTAGAGTATAAATATCAGCTTAAGCCTCAAACTAACTTGAATCTAGGAAAACTGAGATTACATCACTTCGTTCTATTTCATGTTTTTAGATTCTCAGAGCGAATGTCAATCCATTCATGAAACTAATCTGTTGACGACTTTGCTAATTCACACCAACCAGGCAACTAATAGCACTCAGTAATTCAATTCAAAGCCACAAATCGAGTAAAATACTGTAAAAGTTTGTCCCTGTGAAGTGATGTTTGTCAAGAGTTATTGACCATGTTTCCAAAGAAAATTAATCAAAGTAATGCCTTATCAGTATATTAACATACATCAAGGATGAGATAACTGTCAAACCAATGAGACCAACATAATTTGGCAAAATCCAAAATAAATAAATCACGCAGGACAAGTGCTTGACCAGAACGAATCACGTAATTGGAAACTTCGATTGAGAAGCTTATGCCAGTTTTTGAGGAATAAAACCCAGTTTCCAAAAACCAATCGTCAGAAGATATTACTCAGCAAGAAAGGACTCACCAAGCAAGCACGGCCAGTTTAGAGAAAGCCAAACAGGATTGTTTATTGTGATCTTCGTGAATGAGACAAGAGTTTCTAGGGTTTTTGAAACTGCGATTTTCTCTCCTCGGGTCACATTTTCTGAGCAGGCAAACAGAAAAGTGCAAAGTCATAGATCATTTCAGTTGTGTAACTGTTAATCTTTCTTTTTCTATAGAATCGAGAGTGCGAAGAGCTCAATTCGGAGGAATTAGGGTTAAAACAGAGAAATGTACCTCTCTGTCTGCGATATTGATCAGCCAGCCATGGCGCCTAAACTCGCTCCTTTTTCAGTTTCAGTATCGTTGTTAGTCTTTTCCAGTGCAATCGACAGAGATTATATGATATCAGATTCGATGATCCGCTTCAAAACGACGCTGTTTTGGGTTGACGGGAACAAAGTAGGCCTTAAGCCCGAGGCCCATTGCTGCTCCATTGGAGAATATTTTGGGGAAGTTTTGAGAAATGGGATAATTACGAATGAATTTCATTCCATGAACATCTCTAATGCTATGCCATTTGGGGGCGTTGATGCTAAAATTTAATATTTTGGTGCAAAATATATTCTCTAATACAATATTATAGTTGATATCAAATTTGACAAATCTCTCACTAACTAAAAAAACTTAGTTATACTATTTGTAACCTATTTCACACAATTATCTTCTCGTGTCTCTTCTCTCACTAGTCTTTTTTTTTTTAATCAATAAGGACACCTTTAACACCCAGTAATTTTTGTCAATTATTCTCCATGCTCAGAGCCTCTAATCCATCATTTTCCACCCTCATAGCCACTAAGTTAATAATATATGCAAATATATATATATATATATATCATATAAATCCTAACAACCACGTAAAAAATAAATTTTCTATTTTTTTAATTGATTATTTCTTAAACTCGTAGTTTGCCAAAAAAAAAAAAAGAGTGAATTTCTTAACAGTATCTATATATATATGTGTATATATTAGCTTAATAGCCCTTTTCATATTATCGTCTGAAATTAAAATAAAAATAAAAAAAATCCAACCCTTTTCGAGATTTATGAGAATTCCAAGTTGGAATAATGGCAAAAGCAGGTTGGGACAAATGGAGGCAAGTGCCCCACTTACTTTTTCTAGTTTTGCCTCAAAGTTTGAGATCTTTTTCAATTATATCCCTTATTTGTTCCTACTAAATTTTAGATATTCATAATCTTATCCTTAATTTTCTTAAAATGTTTCATTTTTACCTTAAATGTGCTTTTTATTTTATTTCAAATGTTATACACAATTTCTTCTAAAAATTTCCATTAGGTCTTTATTTGATAATATTATATTTAAATGGGACCAATATTTTAACTACATTTCAAAAAAAAAAATTATTGCTTTATATTTTTTTTCCATATTTTATTATAATTGTGACCTTCAAATTTATTGATTTGTCGGTAAATTTATGGAGAAAAAATCTTTTAAATATCAGTGGTCGATTTTTGTTTGGACTGTGATTCAAATGTTGTACACAAATACATAATGCGATCTCATTTTCCATGCAATTGCCATGTACAAATTAATCGGAAAAGATGTCAAACGTGACAACAGAATATAAATAAGTCTACTTGCAGCCACTATTAGTCTTAATGATACGACTTTATTTATGTACTCACAAAGCAATCTAGGTTCAAATCACTACGAATATGAAAGGTAGAATGAGTAGAATTCTACAAGCGTAACAATGATTTCATTAAAAACGCATGGAACTTATTAAATAACTGACAAAGACCACTTCGAAACTAATAAATGACAGATTATTGTTTAGCTTGAGCTCATATCCAATTTGTATTTTGGGTTTGAGGTTTAAGTTTTAAACAAATGATACTAAAATTTGACAACATTCATCCATTGCAACTTTGCAAATAACATCCTCATCTAATTCTTTTGTTAGACAATTCACGTAAAGAGCACATTAATTGATTAATAAAATAAAATCTCTAACATGGAACTTATAAATTTCACTCTAGTGTTGTCAACCTTAAAACATAAATATGATTTGACGTCATAAATTGTGCAACTTTGCAAGTAACATCCTCATCTAATTCTTTTGTTAAACAATTCACGTAAAGAGCGCATTAATTGATAAATAAAATAAAATCTCTAACATGGAACTTATAAATTTCACTCTAGTGTTGTCAACCTTAAGACATAAATATGATTTGACGTCATAAATTGTGGGCCTTGTGTACTTTGTTATATATATATATATATATCTATACTAATCTTCTAAGATTCTAAAACTTTTTAAAACTTAACTCACCACGTTCTGACATGTGGCACCTTTTTTTTCTTTTTTTTCCCTCAATTTTTTCCCCTTTTTTTTCCTTTTTTAATTTCGTTTTTCTTTTTTTTTTCCTTTTGTTTTCTTTTTTCTTCTCTCTTTTACGCGCGCGAAGTGCGTGAGATAACTAGTATATATATATAAAGAATGAATGGGTTTACTGTTCAGTAACTCACAAATCACTATTTATTCAAGTGTTAAGTTATTTTATCTTTTTGTGACGATTTTTTTTTAAATTGCATTTAGGGATTTTTAAGAAAATTTAGAGGGTTTATTCACAAATATAAAGAGATTTTATTGCAAATTCATAAATTTTGGATGACTTTTTTACAAATTCTCTTTTTTTTTTTTGTTTGAATCGTTTCAAAAGTTTTTTTTTTTTTACGTAATGATCTCGAAAAAAAATTTCTTGGCGCGGTTGGATTCACAATATTTTTCTCAATCTTTTGACACCCATTGTTATATATTTTTTTTACCGTAACTATTTTTTATTTTTTTTATTTGTTCTAAGCTTTTTTTTTTTTTGAAAATTTTAAAAAAAGCCATTGTATTTATATTAAATGATAAATTTAACATTGTAATTATTCAAAATAACAAAAACATCACATTAAAAAAAAACAAAAATATACCTTTTTTTTCATCGTATCATATTTTTTATCGGTTATATTATTTTACATGTGTTTTACACGCGCGGAGCGCATATATAAAAACTAGTATATATATATATATATAATTAGTTAGTTAGAGTTTGTGACTCATAATTCTGTTTTGACTCGACTTGTAGGCTCATGACGCATGAAAATTAGGAAAAAAAATAAGGATCTGTTGTGGTAGCAGAGGGTTTGGAACGACAGGCTTAATCCTGAAGCCTTTCAAATTCGGAATTTTTATTATATTTACTAAATTCGCATAAACTTATTAATTTTGTATTAATTTTTTCATATAATAAATTCACTCCTATTGGGTTTTCTCGTATTGAGTTTTCCTCTTAAATCTGTGTATTGTCTATTTTCATTTCCTTGCCATTAACCCCTCGTTTTGCCCTCCCATTTTACCCATTCCATTTTATTCTATATTTTCATTTTTTTTTTCAACTTTCCTAATCATCCAAATCATTCTATTCTATTCTATTTTTTTTTCAATCATTGTTTTCAACTTTCCAAATTCCTATAAAATATCTAAAATATCAATTTATTATACTACCTCAAAATTCGTAAAATCAGATCATTCAACATCATTTTTTCAAATCATTTTTAAATCATTTTAGATTGGGATGGAAAGAACAAAATGTTCTCTCCAAACAACAGGTAATTTTGTAACATATATATATATATATTATTCACTTTTAAACATATTTTTTTATTTTCCAGTTCTCTCTATTTGTCAAGCAAATCTCACGATTAAGAATTGTGTACTATGTATAATTGAATAATTTTTAATTTATTTGTAACAAAAAAAAAAAGAATTATAAGATGGATTGTTGTTGTAATTTTAAGATGGATTGTCGCTTTTAGAACAAACAGATCTAAAAAGCACATACATACAGCTGTTTCGAGACCTTATGCCGTACTGCCACTCTTTTTTTAGTTGTTCTCTTCTCTCCCTCCTTTCCAAAATAATTAACTATTTTAAAATTTATTATCGAACCAACAGAAAATAATCCAATGCGTCGCAGCGTTACGTACTTTGACTACACGACAACACTCTAGCCCACTCCGATCTCACTGCCGGAGACCCAAAAAACCAACACACACCAACCATCGCTCGCCACGTCGTCGCTATTACACGGTGTTTCCGAAGACGCGCACGGGATCACTTTTTTTTTTTCTTGGTTAATAAATACCAACATTATAGTATACTAGCACAGGACAGAACCGCGAGACAATTTGGGGTTTTGCTTGGATTTTTGGCAGTGTGTTTGGTTGAGTTCACAGCTAGATTGAGCTTGGATTTCACTGTAAAATTCCCTCTTTAAAAGCAAAATTTTAATTAAAGAGGATTTTATTCGTTTTGTTCATTTATTATTACTATTACTATTATGAGTTGAGCCAGACATGGCCGTGCATTCTATACAGCAAAATGTTGTTGGTATCTCCTTGCAAAAAAAAAAAAAAATGTTGTTGGGATCGGACGGTTGAAAATCGATCATCACGGCCATTGATTTCAGCTCCAAGTTTGTCCTTCAATGCCTGCAGTTAGGTGGCATTTTTTGGTGGATTGTTAAATCATCATTGCTTACTATCTATTCCTAATCTTTTCCTCGTGGATTTGTTTCTACATATAATTCATTTTTTTTCCTTTTAATTAAATATGTTGGGTCTCCAATGCCAGGTTCAAAATATCAGAACACCTATATTATATTGATAACCTTAAAAATTAAGAGTTCATTGGGAAAAAAAAAAAGGTTTTTCCCTTTCTAAATAGCGAGATTCTAACTTCAGATTTAATCAGTATTTGAATGTGTATAAATAAGGTTACTAATGTGACTTTGAGGATGACAACATATTAGTTGTTTCGGTTTGAGAGCTTCCCAACCAAATTACTTAATTTATTTTAAAAAAAGTAGCAACATCACTTATTCCTATTACTTGACATAGTTTCATTACTATATTTAATTAATTTTAGCTATAACACGAGATCGAGGAGTTTACATAGTAGTATTTTGCACTAGTGGCCTATGAATTACAGGAAGTGTCGCAAATTGGCCCTAAACTTTAATTTGTGATTCGTTGCACCATTATTTTAGAATTATAAGCAAACGATTACAAAAATTGATGACAGAAGTTAAATTTAAACTGAATATTTTTCATTCTTTTCATGTGATACTTTTTTGCGGGGAATTTTTGTCATTTTCAAACTCTGATATCCTCCATCACTATTTTCTTAGAATTTACATTTGCTTTTTTATGTTTCTACAAATTAACAAAACTAGGAATGAAAAGAAAAATCCAAAGAAGGATTAATGAATATAATTATATTAGAGTTTGCGACGAACTATTTACACAATCAGTCAATATATAATCATATATTACATATTAGTTCAACAATTATAAGTATTATTATATCAGTTCATTTTGCTTATATGGTAATTTTTCTAAGACTATTATACCCTTTAGATTCATATAATACCAATTACTAGTAGTTTCTTTCTTTTTTTTTAATCAAATGTTGAGTTGTTACGTTTTTGACTAAATCTTTTTCAAACCACTTAATTATAAGGATAAATGAAAAAAATGCTACAAACAAACACGAGAGAACGTCTTTTTTCAAAACTCTTAATTGAAGGAAGAAATAAAACACATGGTGCAAATAAACAATAGATATTATATACGTTATATATATTATATACCAGGAAAATTAAAAAAGAACATATCGTTAGTTGAATATGATATTCAATTTTTCATATACAACAACAGAACAAACTTAATGCACATTTTTCACATTTTATAAAGTTGAATATGATATTCATGTTTTCATATACAATAACAAAACAACTAAATACACAATTTTTAAAAATTTAGTTGTTTTGAATTTTATGCCACATTTGTAATATGATATTCAGCAATTTCTAAACCTGCAATATGATATTCAGTTTAAACACTTACGAATAAGTTTAAGAGAAAAATGTGACCATTAACACGTTTTTGTTCATTTTTAAAGCATTGAAAAAATTCAAGAATGAAAAAGCAACAAAATACTTTATAGTAATAATTATCACGAGTACATTTTATTAATATCATACTCAAAATTTTCATTAATATCATATTATATAATAAACACATACTCGTCTCGGTGTTTATTTCGATGACGTTCCATTACACATTGAAGTCGACCTCGTCCGTCTACGTATCGGGGATGTGATAGTAACATTCACATCATCGCCGTCTTTATCACTGGTTTGGTGGTCCTCCCTTAAACGGTTTCTCCTCGTAGCCGAATACATTGATCGGTGAGTGAATTCGACCTGTGCCATCGTGTACACGTCTTGTGTGGGTTTGTGGTTTGGCTGGTGTGAGCAGCCAAGGTGTAGGAGTCATGGTCACTTATCACAATGGGATTTGTGAGGTTTTCTTGTAAATTGAAGACGGGTATTGTAGATTTTTTTAATATGATATTCAAATTATGGCTAATATTCAAAATGTTTTTGGTGAAGCTATCGGGCCTCCGGTGAATCAGAGGAAGGCAGTGAGGAAAATAGAGGTTCGGTGGAGAAAAGAAATTTAGGACGGAGTTTTTTTTTTTTATGAGGATCAATAGGAGATTTTGGGAGAATTTTTTGGGAGGTTCAGTTGCTCACGATGAGATGGCGTATTAATGGGAATGCAGAGGAGTTTCAAACTGAATTGTAATCAAGATTGTCTAAAACTAAAAACTATTAAAAACAAATTTGGTTACGTATTTAATATATATATATATACTATTCAAAACAAATTTAATTACGTATTTAATATATATATATATATATAGTCAATTGGTTTTGATATAACGGATTTTATGAAAAAGCAGTTATCTTTTTTTTTTTAATCCGAATTCAAAAACGTTTTGAAAACCAAGTGTAAAATAATTAGGTGTATTATTGACATTCTAATTAGTAGGATGAATAGATATAATATATATTGTAAACCTTGAACAAATGTGTAATATTAGGTACAAAAGTGACTATATATGTTAATAGCCCGTTTACGATATTAATTTTGTTTTGGACCGACTCGTAGGCCCGCAATGTGACTTAACAAAATCAAAGAAAATATAGGGATCAGTTGTGAGTTATAGGGTTGGGTATGGGGGTGCGAGGGCTCTGCCTTTGCCGTATAGACCTTTTTGAATTAAGGTTTTTTCTTATATGTACTAAACTCGTATATACTCTCCAACTTTTGTACCAATCTTTTGGCTTTCCCGTTGATCTATTTGGCATATCCTTTGCTCTTTTATTAGTGTTGGCGCAAAAAAGAGTGACTTTGTGCTCGAATAATCATGGCAAATAGAATGCTGAAGAGGAAGGTTGAAGATGTTATGCACATTGCTATCGACCACAAGCGCGAGGAGCTCGAGGTTCGTGATTTGTATTTACATTTTTGTAGCTTGTGCAAGAGATTCAAGAACATGAAGATGAACAAAAGGGAAGAAGAATAAAATAGAAAAATAAAATAAAAGAAAGATAATCGTTTAAAGACAAAAATGCCCATGTAGGATTTCATTCATGCGAGTTATAATTAATTAAAAAAATTAACAAATTCATCAACTTGTAAAATTGTGTCAAAAAATAATGTATTATACCACAAATTAAAGGTTAAAAAACAACTTGTCACGTGGTAATTTGGGAGCACCAGTACAAAATCCTCTTCGCCTAATTAGCCATTAATAAAAAAGGTTATTTGATGTGTGTTTTTTTGGTCTTAATATTTTAAAACAGTACATTAAATACTGGATCAACGGAGCAAAGACACGAGGGTGTGAAAGCAAAGACAGCCAATCACTAACCGGAGAATTTACCAGTACCACGTACTGTCCTGGGCGCGTGTAACTTACTCTCCAATCACAGGTCACAACGTGGCCCACCCCCATAGTTTTCATGTACTAAAATGTGTTTGGGCGTCATTAAATATCTGACCGCGACACTCATTCCCCACAGTACCACACCAACACTCTCACCAGGCGCGTGAGCTCAGAGGTCATTCCTTGACAGCAATCGTGAAACTAATTGATAAATTAATGGAAGTGCTCTCATCGCCTGTTCCTCGATCCACCAAGTACTCAAACAATACCTAATAAATCACCGCCACGTCATCGCGTGGACCCTCTAGTCTTACGTGGAAATATATCATTGGGTTTTGAGATAGTACTCGGTGTCTCGCTGTGCACCGGCGCAGCATGAGATAAAATACGTGCGCAAACAATATTTGGGTAGTACAGAGCAGAGAAGGGGGTTTTGAGGTTCCTCATCGATCGTCTCTGACTCTCTCTCTCCTCTCTCCATTGTTGCGATAAATAAGAGCTTCGAAGCTTTGGGATTCTAGAGAGAGAAAGATTGTAGTAGAACCGTAGGGAGAGAAAGAGAGGCGTTTCGGGCGAAGCACTGTGCAGAGACGGAAATGGAGGATCTGCCGGAGGAAGAGAACGGAGAAGAGGAGGTTCAAGGCTCGAGTTTGACGATGGAGAAAGTCGCCGCGGCGAAGCAGTTCATAGAGAATCACTACAGAGCTCAGATGAAGAACATTCAAGAGCGAAAAGAGAGGTTCGTATGTCGTCTTCGCGGAGTTTTGTTTGTTTTTGTAGTTTTTTTTTTTTAACCCTTGGTGTGGTAGTCTGTTTGGTTGCTGAGAAAATAGTTAGAAGAGTATCTTTGAGCTATGAATCTCGGAATGGTTTGGTTTCTCGGGGCATTTCTTAGTAGAATCGTTGTGCTAAGTTTGTGGCCAGATCTTGTTGCTTGTTGTGTTTGAGTTCGCTCCGTTTGGTTGCCGAGAAAGAGTTGCGAGAAGATAATGTGTGTAAAGAGAACCTTAATTTTGTTACTGATCCTAACTGAACTGTGTGGTTTGGTCAACTGAATCGTGGATTTCTCCGAGGTTATGAATGTGCCCGAGTCTATGAGGTAGTGAATTGATTGAAATGGTTGATGAATTAGGGAAAAAGGACGTTGAGATTCAAGCCAACTAAATTTACTATTGGACTCTTGTGTGTCATAGTTAAATGCTGTATTTGATTCACTTAGTATTACTTCAGATTAAAGGTAGCTTCAACGCACAAAGCTTGGAGAAATATAATTTCCTTACTCGTGGAGATATGAAAATGGAGTTTATTAAATCTGATCCAACAATTCCAGCTGGATTTGTGAGTTTCAATTTGATACTTATTTTGTTTGGATTCTGAGGATTTAGAGCATTGTGATTGTGATTTTGTGTAATAGAGTTAGCAATATAAATATCTAACTGCTTCTTGTTCTTTGTGCTCATGAAATCTGCATTTTGGCTACCCAATTGATTGCTCTATCCTTCAAGTCTATGCTTTTATTTATAGTACAATACAGTCTTGTTCCTATCTCTGTCTTCTATATTGCAAAGATTTCCAGTCCATACATGCTACTTATAAAGTTTCTAATGAGCAATATTTATCACAGGCGATGGCTTTTAGAAAGGAAATTGGCTTCCTCAGATGTCCCTGAAGACGTGCAGATCAACCTGATCAAAGATCTGGAGAGAAAGGAGACTGAGTTTATGCGGCTTAAAAGGCACAAGATATGTGTGGACGATTTTGAGCTTTTAACCATCATTGGAAGAGGGGCCTTTGGAGAGGTTGGTATTCAGCCTGATTTCTCCATGTAATTGAGCATTTTTGGTACTATGAACTTTTGTCTGGGCTAAGATGCTGACTATTATTTCCTTTGACATATGATTTATAATAAAAACTAATTTTGTCAACTCTGGAACCACAGGTACGATTATGCCGGGAGAAAAAATCTGGCAACATTTATGCAATGAAAAAGTTGAAGAAGTCGGAAATGCTTAAGAGAGGACAGGTGAGGGATAATATGTTAACATCTTGCAAAATCTATCTCTGCTGCTTTCACTTCTGTTTTCCTGATTCAGCTGTGAATAAGCAGTTCGATGATGTACCCATAATCTCATACTCTAGAAGAACTGTGGATGTTCCATTGTTTTTTTGTTTTTTTAGGATAAGGAGTTTCCGACCCAACCAATTGTTTGGAACACCTGTTATTTTATCTTGGGTCTGCTCATCTTCATGTCTGGGATTTAGAGCTCTACTCGAGATGTGCCTTCTAGTTCTATTTATGGTAGATTTGAATGGCTGTTTTTGTGGTTATGTACTTTCTCAAGTGCATCAACCCTCCTTGCATACTTAGTTGCATGAATTTTACATGCTTTGACTAATGCCGAGTCAAACTATATGGTTTGTTGTGTCAGGGTCTAAGTTTAATTATCTCTACATGGAGAATAATTAATTGCTGTTATACTTTGATCTTGAAAGGATCGTCGTATGATTGCAATGACAATTTCTCTGTCTTCTATTTTTGAAAGGAAATATGTTTATTCATTAAATATTATGTCCTGATTTTGACCTACTATGTTATAATAGTTATAATCCACTTGCTTTATTTTTATCGATTTCTTGTTCTCACTAGGTGGAACATGTTAGAGCTGAGAGAAACTTGCTGGCTGAAGTTGCTAGCCACTGCATAGTGAAACTTTACTACTCATTCCAGGATGCTGAGTACTTGTATTTGATTATGGAATATCTTCCTGGTGGTGACATGATGACTTTGCTGATGAGGGAAGATACTTTATCTGAAAATGTTGCTAAATTTTACATTGCACAAAGTGTGCTGGCCATAGAGTCTATTCACAAGCACCACTACATTCACAGGTTAATGTTTATCTATTTGGCCATCATGTATTGTATTAGATATGGTGTTATCTGATTGTTTCTATCTATATTTTTCGTACATTAGATATTTAGCTTGTCTGACTAGTTTATACTGTCTTTCCAGAGACATCAAACCTGACAACCTCCTATTGGATAAAAATGGCCACATGAAACTCTCAGATTTTGGTCTTTGTAAGCCTCTTGATTGTACAACTTTACCTGAACTGCATGAAAATAGAGCTCTGGGCGATGAAAATCTGACAGAACCAATGGACATTGATGTTGGTTTGAGTGATGCGGAGAATAGGAAAAGCTGGAGGAGCCCTCGTGAACAGCTTCAACATTGGCAGATGAACAGGAGGAAGTTGGTAAGATGACAACTTCACCACTTCTTGTTGTAGGAAAAAAAAAGTAACTCGCCAATTATCTAATGGCTCAACAACTTTCCAGCTTCTATTTAATTGCACATACCTTTTAAGTGTGAAGTTGCATTTATACTTGATGTTCTTTAAAATTTTATTGAACCCGACTTTTCATTTTCATCACATAAGAAATTTATTTGATCTGGTTTTAGGTTCTGATATTTGACTTTTTTTTATTTTTTTCTAAAGTTCTGATATTTGACTTATTTCCTTCTTCTGATTTCCAATTTATGCAGCTACATGTTTCAATCCTAACTATTTGTTAACATCTTAAAAGCTCTCTAAATGAATATCTTCCCTTTTTTTTTTTTTTCACAAAAAATTTATAAGCTGGATTGTCCTCCTCCAGCGTCTGAAACAGTACTTTCTGCGGAGGCACATTACCTCTGCTGACACAGATATAGATGCTCCTTTAAGTTATTCTTTTGTTCTCTTCTGGTGCTATGTGACCTTGTTTGATGTTGTACTGATTCTTCCTTTCTGAAGGAGCATGGTTTTAAGAGTTGTTGTTAGCTAGTCGAAAATCAAAGTTTATCTGTAGCTTGTTCTAAGTTCTGAGATTCATGAAACCAATATGAAAGGGAGGGTAATTCACATCACGCTGATAAAAGGAGGATGGAATCATGTGTGTATGTTTAAAGAACCCATAAAGCACGAAAAGGGAAGTGTTTCTCAGTGGAATAAATGTCCACAAGCATACGTTTTTTTTTTTTTATACTGTGCCCGATCCATGACAAGCACCATTTTTGGACACTAAAAACTTCTTTTTCACTTCGTTTACCGTTTTCTTTAAAGGCATTCTCAACTGTGGGAACTCCAGACTATATTGCTCCAGAAGTTCTGTTGAAGAAAGGATATGGGATGGAATGTGACTGGTTAGTTTCTGATTCAGGTTTTTATTCTTCTCTCATGTTTTAGTTCTCATGGCATAGGCACTCTTGTGAAGAATAAGTATCTTGATGATACCTGATTAGCGTGGCATAGTTCTCTGGTTCTCCTATTTCCATTATATGTTTATTTCATGGGGATATGATGTAGGTGGTCACTGGGAGCAATAATGTATGAAATGCTTGTTGGTTACCCACCATTCTATTCTGACGACCCAATAACTACTTGCAGAAAGGTAATGTTCTTTGAAGCTAACAAAGTTAGGACTATTTAGTATGAAACTTCTGCTTATGTCCTGTTTGAATTAATGGATTGGTAGAAAATCGAGGGGAAAAGAGCAAACCAGAATCTTAAGCAGAGTAGTATTTAACATAAGTATTGCTGAAAATGAATGCCATTTGCAATGAAGAGCAATAACATCAATAAGGTCTTGTCATAGAGAATTGTTTTTTGTGTTTGTATAATAACAGTTTCAAGACACTTGACACATGTTATGAATTACATATCTCAGTACTTTGCATCTTCCAATATGAGATTGTATAAGCCTGTCTCTTGGTCAGTTATATTATAATGTCATATTTCCAGCCAAAATATTATATGTCATCAAGCTTCTTGAATTATATTATCACTGCTGCGTTTCATGCCCATTTTAGTAGATGGGTACCATTTGGTTTGTTATTGAATTCTTCAATCCATGTCAGATTGTTCATTGGAGGAACCACCTTCAATTCCCAGAAGATGCAAGGTTGACACCTGAGGCTAAGGATCTGATTTGTAGGTTGCTCTGTGATGTTGAACATAGGCTGGGTACTGGAGGGGGAGCACATCAAATTAAAGTAGGCTGTCCTTTCAACTTATAATTTACTTGTATGTTCTCTCATGTATTTATTTTTTCTTATATATATGCAATTCCCTTGTACCAGTCTCACCCTTGGTTCGGTGGCGTTGTTTGGGATAAATTGTACGAAATGGATGCAGCGTTCAAACCAGAAGTGAATGGAGAGCTTGATACCCAGAACTTCATGAAGTTTGATGAAGTATCTTACCCATCCTTCTTGTTGCCTTTTTAATTTATTGTTATCTTTGTTGTTCGGCAGCGTTGTTTCCTAATTATGCTTGTTACCTTGTTTCTGCTACCAGTGCCACCATCAGAGTCAGCCGAAGGACCTAGGATATTTAGATGCTTATTTTTTTGGGTTATGTTATTGTCAGGTGTTGATTTTCTTCTCTTACTATGAACTGAACAATTTGAGTTTCTTACAGTTGGATCCTCCAACAGCAGCAAGAACTGGCTCAGGACCCTCACGGAAGGTTTGTGACTGTTTTTGGTTCCTTTTTTTTTTTTTTTCGTTTTCGTGTGTGTCTGTGTTCGTGTTTTTGGGTATTATCTGCTGGTAATATCATAATCTTTTCCTTTCAAAAGTATTTAATTATAGATACACTAGTCAAGGTGGCTGAGAAATGTGATTTGGACAATCTAATACAAATTAGAAGTGCAACATTCTTGAAGCTGCTCCCCTTTTGGAATTGGTGTTCTTGTGTCAAAGCATCAATAGTAGTGCTGTAACCTTTTTATTTGCTTGCTTGTTTTTTTCTGAATCTTTTCTTGGGTTTTGTCATCCTTTTCGTGTCTGAGATAAGGTGAAGAGTGATTGGTGACACAAGGGTAAATTCGATATGGGAAAGAAGGCACTTGTTTTAAGCACAAATTCGCTCTTACGATTTCTATAAACTTTGACGCTTTTTTCTTTTTTCACTTTTATGGACTAATGTTCACTTGGTCCTATGATGTCATGCAGTTGCTCTTAACTCCTAAAGATCTAAACTTTGTCGGCTATACATACAAGAACTTTGATGCTGTAAAGGGGCTTCGCCAATCTCTTGGTAAACAATTCTAAATTTCATTGTTTATTGACATTTCCATGTTAACTACTTGGTATAATGTTAGGAGAAAACATTCCACGAGTAAAATGAGGTTTCCCAGTCTGGATTTAAATTCTGGGGCATATTTAAAAGTGTTTCTTGTACCGCCTTACAAGGATAACATCGGATTTGAGTCCAGGTTTATGTAGACTATTGTTTTGATATCCTAAGCGAAGTCCGCCCATAATTTTTCCTTTTAATGGATCTGATACAGTAAACTGAAGTCTTTCCATTTCATTAAAATTGTCTCATAATGGTGTGATGATACAGTAATACATGATAAAATGAGAATTATAGGCTACAGATGAGGGAAATGCTACCAACCCTGTAAATTGATCTTTCTTTTTGTTTGTGTATAAATTATCGATATCTTTTTGAGATGAAAGTAAAATGATTGGTAGGGTGCTGGCTATTTACTTTGCAGGTGATGCTAGGGCCAATCATGGAATGAATCAGCCACCGGAGGAAATAGAGGTAGAAATGCTTGCATCATCAGGTGATCCGATGTTACCATAAGTTTAGAAGATAAGATAACGAAAATGGCGAGCCCAAGATGCAGATATTGCACGCGCCTGCTTAATATGGGTTGAAGTGCTTATATATTCACTGCATTTCTTGTGGACTTGGTGCCAATGCTATTTGCAGAACAACCATATAAGTGTACAGTAGTTTCTGGAGAGCATCATAAAAGCTAAGGGCTAATGAGACTTTAGTTGAAAAGTATTTTGTGAATTAGTTTTTAGAAGTTAGGACAGTCAATTGTGAAGCTTTTCTTGGCTGCCCAGGTTGGCAGTTCCATACTCGCCTTCGCTTGTGGCAGTATCTGGGCAAAGTATGATTTAAGAACAAACAAACTAGCACGAAACTCGACGGCCATTTATAGAAAAAAAAAATCTTCCCAGTTATGTGGGAAAATCTTATTATTGGCCATGGAGAAACAGCTGAGGAAACATAACTCTTGCCTCAATTATTGAGGGGTCTTCCTAAATTCTAATTGTAATGGCCTGTTTTGCATTCCCAAGTTTTTGTAGTACTATTTTAGTTTTTTTGTCACTATTGATTACGAAAGCACAACATTTGAGAAGACACAGCCACTGCCACTGTGGTAATGGTTGGTGTTTAAAACAATATTATCATAATTTAAAGTAGTGGTGGGTCAACCGGTCAAGTATGATATAAAGATTAATGCCTGATTATATACTGGTGCTTCCATTAGGCATTTGGGTACATTCAATAACTAAAAATTTTCATTCCTTTGCAAGCAGCATAAAATATTTTCCTTTCTAGTACTCATTGATCATTATTGGCTTAAAGCCTCTGACAGTGACAAACTAACCTCCTCTTCATATAAATCCTTATTTTCTGTAGCTGTATATAGTTTGCACATCATTAATAATTAGGCTCTTTTGCGGGCATATACCGAGTGTGAGTGCCTATGAGAAACAACTATAAACCCTCATTTCCTATTCCGTTTTTTCTCCTTTTAGAAATCATTCTCCTATCAATTCCATAGAAAACTAAATATCCTATTTAATCTGGAAAAGGAATAAAAAAATAAAAAAAAAATAAAAAGAGAAAAAGAGCATTAGGCAGCTTTGGATTAGAGAGTGAAAAAAAAAAGATAAAAAAAGAAAAGAGCAATAGATGGGTGGAGTCGTGTAGATGCCTTCTAGATTTGACACCTGTCCATCTCATTTTCCTCTCTCTCCTCCTTTTCCATTTTATTTTTCTATTTTTTACATTTCTCTTTCTTTTCTAAATTTTTTATAGTCTGTCTCTCATCCTCTCTCTCTCTCTCTCTCTCTCTCTCTTACTACTCCTAAACCAAATCTCAAACCCCAGATTTACTTGCACAAAAGAATCATTACAAAGGGTCATAGTCTTGGTGTTGTTTATATTTAATTAGAATGGGAAACGTTTCCTCATTTCTCCTTCATTGATTCTTTTTTTATTATCGTCTTGTCTTCCATTGATTTCTTTTGGAAGATTGAAGAATTTTTTATTTTATTTTTATTTTTTATTTGAGTAACTAAATGAAGAGAAGAGCAACGAAGCTGGAGAGAGCGAAGACATAGACAGTTGACAAATTAGGTAACTCCCTCTCTCTATTCTTCCTTTTTCTGATTAATGATTGTCATAAATTATTAGAGAGAGAGAGAGAGAGAGAGAGAGAGAGAGAGAGAGAGAGTTATACAATTTCAAGAGGCTAAGATTGGTTGCCTCAGATCCAGGTAAACACAAATGATATGTGAAGAGAGAGAGAGAGAGAGAGGGAGAAAAAAGGGTTAATATCTTTTTGTAGCGTTTTTTCCTGTGATTCTTGAGACTATGCCTTTCATGGTTTCTTTCTCATGATCCCCCTTTTTCTGTGTCTTTCTGTGTTTAGAGATAAGGTGTTAGTTTCAAGCTCTTTGATTGGTTCGTGCTTTTCAACTTCCATATATATATATATATATATATATATATATTTAATGGTTTCACTTCCCCAATTTAAAGGTGTTTCTGGTTGCTTCTTGCTGTAGCTGATGGAGGTAGAAAGAGAAGAGTCTAGAAAAGAGGAAATTGACAAGGCCTAAGCGCGTGTGAGAGATTTTTTTTTTTTTTTTGGTTGGGTTTTAAGTTTTCCCACGAATATGGAAGTTAGGATTCATTGTTGTTGACCAGATCTGACTACCCATATCCTTTTTCACCGCCTTTTAGCTCGTCAATACATTCGAAAGGCCTGAACTTGCCTCGCACTATTTTATTTTTAAGCCTTGATTGGGCGTGTTAGGCATGGGATATGGTGTGTTGAAACCCACCATTCACATTCCAGGATTGTTCTTAAAGAGAGGTGAGGGAGGTCGTAGATTGGTTGAATAATGACAGGTTTTGCGGCTTTGGTGGGGTTGTGGGGTAACTTTTTGTGCTGCCCAGATAAGGATTTTGATGGAGGAGATGTCTCCGGCAGTCGCGGTGCCATTTGGTGTAGGCAATTCCGTATGTGATAAACCCGCCATAGCTAACAACCACATGGATGTCACAAGACTAAAGCTAATGAAAGACACGGCTGGGCTGTTATCTGATTCTGTGCCCGACATCTCCTGTGAGAAGCTTGCGGGTGGTGAGGAGGATTGTGACTGTACCAGTCCTGATAATGAAGTGAGTGTTACTACAGTGGGTTCGGATATGATATCTCAAAATAAAAGTGACTGGGTTGCTGTTGATGATTCAATGGCACGTGAAAGCGAGGAAGACGATTCTTTGTCGGTGGAGGGTGATCATATTCTTGATAGCTCAGTGGCGAGTGAGACGAGTAGCTTATGTGGAGAGGACTTTTTCGGTTTTGAGACTAGTTTCGAAGTTGGAACACCAAGTTCTGTGGATACTGAGAAGAGCATATGCAGTGTTGATGTTGTTGCTAAGATCACAAAGTTGGGGGAGTCAAATGTTCGTTCGGAGATTGTAACTGATCCCATCACTGTCGCAGTTAGCCTTGCAGAAGAAATCGGGGATGGGTCTAACTCAAGATCGTCTGAAGTTTTACTTCAGTTGCCTTTGGAGAAAGGAACAGTTGTTGCACGCAGTGTGTTTGAGGTAAATTATGTTCCCCTTTGGGGATCTATATCTGTTTGTGGTAGGAGGCCTGAGATGGAAGATGCATTTGCTACCGTGCCCCAGTTCCTGAAAATTCCCATCCAAATGCTGATTGGTGACCGGGTACTCGACGGCATAAGTAATCATTTGAGTCATCAGACTGGTCATTTCTTTGGCGTATATGATGGTCACGGAGGCTCTCAGGTATCATATATTAATAAGTCTTGTACCTTAGTCCTTGTTTTACCAGCCACCATAGCATTGATGTCATTTTGCTACTCATTTGTTCATCATAAATTGACTTACTTCCTTCAGGTTGCAAACTACTGTCGTGATCGTATCCATATGGCTTTGGCCGAGGAGGTAGAGTTTGTCAAAGAAGGCGTGGTCAACGGCAGTAATAAGGCTAATTGCCGAGAGCAGTGGAGAAGGGCATTCACGAACTGCTTTCTTAAGGTTGACGATGAGGTGGGAGGGAAAGCAAACGGTGACCCTGTTGCCCCAGAAACTGTCGGTTCCACTGCTGTTGTTGCCATCGTTTGTGCATCTCATATCATAATAGCAAATTGTGGAGATTCAAGAGCAGTTCTTTGCCGTGGGAAAGAAGCTATTGCATTGTCAGTGGATCACAAAGTAAGAAATGTTTTTGAGTTCATATCTATTGCTTGACATATATATGGTGGCTGAACGAAGAAGTCTTCTTCGTTTATCGTATTTTGTCTTAACCAATTTCAATAATATGTTTTCAGCCTAACAGGGAAGATGAATATGCAAGGATTGAAGCAGCTGGCGGCAAGGTCATACAGTGGAATGGGCATCGCGTCTTTGGCGTTCTTGCTATGTCAAGATCGATTGGTGTGTACTAAACTTCGCTTTTTACTCACCTGCCTTACTTTTGAGTAGCATAGATTTTTAACTACATAGTTTTCCTGATCAGAGTTGTCTATTGCACAAAGTTCTAATTCCCATGAAAACATGAGTTAGCCATTATCAACGTTTGTGTAGTACCTTTTGCTACTGTAGTATTAAAACTCCAAGTTCATAGTTCTTATTTTGTTTTTCTGTTTTTTTTTGTTTGGGGCTAAAAAATAATGGTGCTGTAGTAGCTATTGGAGATTTGGACGTTCTAGAAAAATTGCATCAGATAGTTGTCTTTTTCTTTAGTCAGTGAAACTATTGTCTCATGGCAATACGAGACAAATAGGATTTGCGACCTTTATTCACTCAGTTATTTCATATTTTATTATTTTGTTGGATGTTCACGCTTAAAAATTAAATGTATTTTGACATTTCGGTGCAAAAGCTTGTACACATGCTTTGTGGTCCAATTTGTTCTTATCAGCACAGTGAAGCTTTCTGGCTACTTCATCAGCTCTCCTGCAATACTCGGCATTTTTATTTTATTTTTTTAATAATGGAACTTGATTGATTATGGCGTAATTGAGTTCGATTAGCACTTATGGTCGATCGTGGCTTGCAGGTGATAGATACTTGAAACCATGGATCATTCCGGAACCAGAAGTGATGTTTCTCCCGAGGGCAAAAGACGACGACTGCCTCATTCTGGCCAGCGATGGTCTATGGGATGTAATGACAAACGAAGAAGTGTGCGACCTGGCTCGGAGGCGAATTCTCGTCTGGCACAAAAAGAATGGCGACACGCTTCCACTAGAGAGGGGCGAGGGAGTTGATCCTGCAGCTCAAGCAGCAGCAGAGTATCTCTCAAACCGCGCTCTCCAGAAAGGAAGCAAGGACAACATCACTGTGGTGGTAATCGATCTGAAATCTCAAAGAAAGTTCAAGACCAAAACGTGACATGACCTGGCCTTTCGGAGACCCACACAAACGATTTCTTTACCGTGTAAAACATCGTATAAATTCGATGGTAGTTTAGCCCATATGTTTTTCACCAGGGCTCAATTGCTTAATGAGAATTAGTAGCAACCTATATATGTACTTAATATAGAACACGTCTCAAGTCACCATTTCTAGAATTTTTCACTTTGGCTTGTAAAACTGTCTTTCTTTGTTGTGAGCCCAGCTAGTTGCTGGCTGTGTAAATCGTAGATGTTTTTATTTCTAGGCAAAGTAGGAGAAGAAGATGGGTTAGAGACAGTTTCTGATGGCATTTCACATGGTGGGCAAAAATAATGTATTTATTGTGCCTCCCGAGTTAAACGGCTCTGTGGGGTTGTGTCTCACTTGGTACTGTTTCAACCACGTGGTGCTTATAAAAAGTAGCAATTTTTATTTATTTATTTATTTAGAATTAGCTCGTGACTAGTGATGCTTTTATTTCTCTCTTAATGCCAAGAGTCATTGGGACCTTGTCTTTTCTGGTCATAATTTTCTTTTATGCTTATTGCTGCAGCAACATTTACAAATCTTTCACAACTGTCAGTGGTTGTGGGTTCACATGATTGTGTGATTGACATAACAATTCATTTCTCTGTATTTCTGATACTTTAGGCTGCTATGTTCATTACTAGTAGCAGACTCATCCGCCAGTCCCAGATCTCGACTCAAAACTGCAAATATATTCTATCATACATGCACTTAAAATGCACAGAATATCAGGCCCACTTAGATAAGAATCTTCTAGCAATCAATGGACATAACCTTATAACTTGTACATTTACTGTTTAATGCTCAGTAGGATGCTATATGTGACTGAATATAGCAGGTGAATTTCAATATTATGGAGAAGAGCAATGAGTATGCGGGAGAGAGTTTTCTTCTATGCTGACTAGTCAGTAAGACATTAACCCATCAACAAACTGAGTTACTGAGATAGTGAGAGACCCATCAAATCATCAATCAAGTTTAGATCGTCCCATAATTTATTGGCACATACAATAAAGGGAGTACTGAGAGTTTTATGTAAAGCTAAATGCCAGGTGACAGAACACATTTTTTAAGCAGTAAATTTGAGCACTGCCACTGGGACATTAAGCTTATTAGGAAGGAATACAGTATAATACTTCAATTTATATCAAGGAAAAAAAAAAAAAAAACTGAAACTGAAAATAAATTTATCACCAGACGACTAAGTAGCTCCTCGTCCTTATTATTATAATTTCAGTGGTCTAGTCGAGTTGCGCAACTTCTGCCTTTAGTGAATTTTCCAATACGTCAACTCCTTCACGGCGTTGACAATATCTTTCTCGCTCCTAATGCTTTGAAGCCAGTTGGCATTGAATCTTTTTAAAAAATGAGAGATACTTAATTGAAGTGGGGGAGGGATAGGAAAATAGCAGCAGCATAACCGCAGTTTCAGTAAGTCGGGTTGAGCCCATTGTGGCTCCACTTGGAGCCTAATGTGGCTCTGGCTCCCGCTCCTCTCCGTTCCATATGCCAACTGCTTCACGGCATCAGCAAGATCTTTCTCGCTCATAACGCTGTGGACCCAATTCGCGTTAATGCGCACCTGCTCAATGCTTTGCTTCAAAGTTCTAGTAATTTCAGGAATAGTACGATCCGCAAAGAAGTCCTCTATATCATTAAGCTTCTCAAAGGAAGCAAACTGTGGAAGGTGGTGTCAGCGAAAGGAATTAAGAAAGAAAAATTAACACCGAGAATAGAAATATGAATGATAGACTAGCAGAGAAACTAAATATAAGTTGTTACTGGAGGAACCAACATGAAAATGAGATAGGAAAAGGTTGAGAACGAACCGGTTTGATGATTCTACTGACAATTAGAGATATCAAAGTTCCAGAACCCCAAGTTTTTGCGATGTAATCCCAGTTGTCCTACATCCGGAGCATTACAAGAATGGGGATGAGAACCCTTCAAAAAATAATATAGAAAGAAATACTTCTCGTACCTCTACATTTCTTACTTGAAAAATGCTGAGAAAACGTAATGAAATTTTATTAACAAAGTGCATGAACGACATATGTTTCTTTCTCTCTGATTTCTTTTATGGGATGGAGATATCTGTATATTTAATTGTCATGAGTTTTTAATTTGTCCGCTATCAACATCTCGACAATACTCCACACCTTGTTTTAACTATGTTCTGTCGGCATGAATATGTAGTACTTTGCCGTGAAAAGCAATTATTACCTTCAGCCATGTCCAAGCTACTTCACGCCCTTCTATGCTAACAGCAAGTCCAATATAAGCATCTTGACTACGAACCTAGATCAAATTTGTAATGAACTCAATGGTCAGTATTTAGCTTCAATATACTACAACCCATGAACCTTAGAAATTTGGAAACTTTCCAACTTAACAAACAAATACATTATGTTACCTCAGAAGATAGCAAAAAGTTCAGAACTTCCAATACTATACTGGGATCTGGACAAGATGCTAAGGAGCCTATAGGGTAGAAAAGAAAAAAGGGTATATTATGCATCCATCGGAAGTTAATATGAACCCACTAATTTCAACAAATTGTACTTAATTACCTAAAATGCGTGTTTTCTCCTCGCTCAAATCACTCTCTCTATAGAGACTGATCAGGGATTCATAATCAGATCTATTTGATGCAGTAACTCTCTGCATTACACCCTTATATGCTGCCTGCAAATCACGATATCCCGAAAACATTGATATGGATTTCTAAAATATGCAGTCAATAGTAACTGTCACTTCACGTTCAAATACCTTTCTTATATCAGGAGGAAGGAGTAGCGTATTTTTGTCATCTAAGAATGCATGGAAACGCCTACTTGCTTCGTCAAGCGTTGGATCGTGTCCAAATGCAGCAAGAGCAGTCAAAACTTCTCCTCTCAACATTGCATCTAAATGGCCCTCGCCAGCTTTAGGCTGCCAGCCAAGTCTCCTAAAGATTGTCAGACACGTCAAAGTAGAATTAAAGGAAAAAAGTTGATATTTTTATGTTTTGCAGCATTCTGCTGAACTATCCCTCCTGTTTATGATTGAACAAGCCGAAGCTGTTCAGTATAACTACTGTACCAAGACTGTATTTATGCATTATGTTATACCAGCATCTTAGTTCTAAATATAAATAGAAATCTGATAAGCCACAAATCCGCTTTATGTACACGTGAATGAAGGCTAAGTCAAAGGCCACCAGCAGATGGGACTAAAATGGAAAATGGAGTGCTGGTGAGGGTAAGATGGGGAATGCAATGAAATTCGGTTATGGAGAAATAGAGAGAGAGTGAGTTAGTAAGGAGAAAGAGCAGGATGAATAAAAGGTGAGGTTCATGAGGATCTATTGAGAGAATCTAGTAGTGATTGGTGTATTGGGAGAGAACAGGACTCGAGGAATTCCTGCTATTGTATTTTCCCTGCTCATTTTGAGCCTTTAAGTACTGAGTAATACAAGTAATTTTCTGATCTTTCCTTTCACTTCCTACCAAAATCCTTGCTAAAGTAGTTTTATTTCAATTTATATCTCACTGAATCTAACACATTTAGTTTCGTTTTCAGCTATTGGAAATGCTATAGGCTCTCTGTGTGTTCGAGCACCCGAAAGATACTCATTCATGTACTGCAATACTTCTAGTATAAAGTACTTACTCTGCAGACTTTTGAAAGATGCTGATAAAGATTTGTTTTATCAGATCTAGCAGCTCAGGCACAGAATCAGCTGCAATCCTTACCAGTGTTTGGCTTATCTATCAAAATTCGGGACCAAAATAAGAGATGAGGCCATAAGTCAACAAACAATCTTTCACAGGATTCAGAGCAGGACATTACAGTAATTAAGTTAGAGAGGACAGTATAATCAAGTTCCTCCTTGTAAGCAACCATCAAAGTAAGCAAAGAGACAATAGACTGCTGGCGAGCCGTACAGAGGGCAAATGAATCATCCAGAATGCCTGTTAAAGAATAACACAATGAAATCCACCCAATTTAATGGCAAGCCCTTAAACAGATCATCATTAAAACATCAAAATTACCAAATCTGTCTGTTGCAGACAAGTAGTTCCACTTTATTGCATGTCTTAGCTTAACTGCCAGGACCTCATCATATTTCACTCTGTAGAAACCAGGCTGATCCACATTAAGTTTTATCCAAGAGCATTTAGCACTACTTCTTTCACCTTTCGCCTCTGTTTCAGTCTCTACAAGCCTGTTGTTCGAAATTGAGCAACCCAAGAATTCATTTATGTCAAATGTCATTGACTTAGAATCCAACAGAAAACTTTTGCGGACGTCATAGGAGCCACAACATAATGTAATCGGGACAATCCATTGCCCATCCCCACGGGAACCACCATACAAGAATTGTGACTGCAATATATAATGTTTCAGCATAAGATAATTGTCTTAAGGCTCCAAAATTCATAACAAATGTAGGGGAAAAAAAAATTGTTAAGCATGCAATAGGAATAGAAATCAGAGACCACATTACCTGCTCAAACTCCACTTTACCAGCATTAACTTTGACAGACACAACAGGGTATCCTTGTTGTTTCGTCCATGTATTCATTAAATTCTTCACTGGTTGACCAGATTCTTCCTCGAGGGCAGCCCACAAATCTTCTGTTGTTACATTTGAGTAAGCATACTTTTTTATGTATGAAGCCAGCGACCTCTGATTGCATAGAGTAAAAAATAAATCCACATGCAGAAACATGGACACATGGAAATCTATACTTGGCACAAAAATAAAATTTTGATTCTATAATTAAAGGGTCACTCGAAAAGATTATGATGCATGTTTTTTCTTATGATGCATGTATTTTCTACAACTTCAAAAAGGAATCTAAGAATGTTAACAATCCAAGGTCTACTTTTCCATTCAATGATATCCAGGGAGTCCGCAAAGGTCCTTTTGTGTAACCTTGTTTTACTAGTAAGTTTTTTCTTTTACATAAACATAAACTGCATGCTTCTAAGTGTTAAGAAGTTAAGATAAATTACATGCATTTACGTAAAAAGAGATTATTGCAGCAAACCTGAAAGCTTTCAGCACCAAGATAGCTTTGTAGCATTCGAATAATGGAAGCACCTTTTTCGTAAGTTATATTATCAAAAATTTGATCAATCTCGGATGCAAAATTTATTTCCACCTGCGAAAGCCGCATGCGTGCTTCACTTACAACGAGATTTTTAGGAAGAAGAAAAAATTACAACTCAATGAAATACATGTCAAGCAAAAATAGACTCTCAAAAACATGGTCCACATAGAAGTACCTCAATGGGGTGAGATTCTTCCAGCCCATCTAACTTGAGACCATCAACAGGTTCTTCAAGAAACTGAGTCCATACTTTCCACTTGGGGAACAGGCTATCATTAGCTACATAGCTCATCTAAATCATTCAACTTATTCTAATTAGCACGTGCCATGAAAAGCACAACATATTGAACAAAATTTCCAAACAAAATGACTTACCCATGTTGCAAATCCCTCATTCAGCCATAAGTCTGTCCACCATTCCATAGTTACAAGATTACCAAACCATTGATGTGCTAGTTCATGGGCTACTGTTATTGCAACCTTCATTAAAGAAGTCAAACGAAATGACCAAATATTTAGTGGACCATGATATAGAATAACTAAGAATTAATTTAAAAGTATGTTCCAGAAGTGAATGCCCCAAAGATCCAACTTACTTCTTGCTGGCTTGAAGCTGCAGAATGCCGATCATCATAGAGCAAATCTGCTTCACGGAAAGTTACCAACCCATAATTCTCCATGGCTCCAGCAGCAAAATCAGGGATAGCAGCCATATCCAACTTCGGCAAAGGAAATGGCATCTCAAAGTATCTAAAAAATGTGTCAGCGTTACCGTGAAACTAAAAAGATAAATAAAAACCAGATTGAAAGTTCTGAGTACCAATAAATGTACTGTAACTTGCTAATGAAGGTTTAATAATGAGAAAACTTTATTAGCTTTTTGAATCTGGATTCTGAAACATACTCTCTGTACAAGTCAAGTGACTTAACACCAACATGCAATGCAAACTTTCCTTGGTTTGTCTTACCAACTTGACAGTATACTCGAACTTTGATCCCTGTGAGAACAAGTTATATTAGCATTACTAAGAATCGTAATCCAATATGAAACACTAGATAGTGTACTTGATTTTACCATCAGATGTATAATCTTCCACATAATCAAACAAACCAACAATGATTGCCACCAAATATGTAGACATTTTTGGTGATTCTTGATATGAAACGGTTTTGAGGTGCCCATTCACTTCTTCTTGAATGATCGGCATGTTGGAAAGAGCTACTAATTCAGATGGCACGTCTAGTGTAATTTTGAATGTAGCCTGCAAAATCCAATTTCCATGAGGATACAAGGGGCATCAAGCATCATGATTTAAATACTCATATTACTTGTATCATGAATAAAAGAGATTTTCCCCCAAAAGGAAGACCTTGTAAGCTGGTTCATCCCAACATGGAAAACACCTCCTAGCATCAGCGGGTTCAAACTGTGTAACTGCCATATTCTTCGTCTCGCCGTCATACTCATAAGTACTGCACAAAAGAGGTAACATTAAAACATATCAAGAATTACCAAATTAGGTTATTCAAATAAAACTGAAAATTTGACTTGAAACATTATTTCCATCCTATTACCTTCTATAGAACCCCTTCATGTCGTCGTTCAAAATCCCCTCAAATCCAATAGCCAAAACTCCTACTCCTATAGGAAGATTCTCTGCGAACTCCAACACCAAAATCTCATCTTCTTCAAAAACTCCCATTTTTGAAGGCTTGAAGACCTGTTCCAAGAATTCAATTCATCAGTTTCACGCACAACACAAACTCATTAAGAAAAAGAAAAAAGAGAGAGAGAGACCCTTCTTCGTCAAAGATCAACTAGAATTTTAAAGAAACTAAGTATAACAAATCGCAGTCCATACACTTACTGAGTAATCTCTAAGTACACATTAAATATTGTCCTAAAAAAGTAAAAGTTACAACTTACAAGCATTTTCACTACCGTAGAAAATGTCAGGAATTAATCAAGATGTCTTGTTCGTTTTAAGTAAATTCTAAGTTTGATTATGTAACGACTGGTAGTAACAAGAAACAAAAAAGAAATAAATAAAAAATAAAATAGAATAAAACTTCCAAAATTACGAGTTAGATTGAGTGTCAATTTAAGAGATACCACAACCTCCATTATTTTCTATCAAAGCCCAATCTACATGATTCCAATATAGCAACGAGTTCAGGGAAGTTTTTGTCTCATCTGATCGCACAATATCAATGACCAAACCACTAAAACCCCCAAAAAATTGCCCAAAAATATTGTAATTCAAGTCTCAAACCCAAATGTGGCGGTTCTACTTCAAGGCGGAGAGGACAGAGAGACAGACAAACCTCGGACGAGTTTCGGTCGGCGAAGGAGACGGAGGCCGAGTCGATGGAGAGATCGGCGGCGTTGATAACGAGGAAGCGGGTGTCGGTGACGACGTCGATGTCGACGGCGACGGCGCCGGAGAATCGGCACGAAACGAGGTCCGGCTTGAGCCGTATGACGTAGCGCTCCGGGACGGCGAATTTTGGGAGGCGAGGCTTGCCTCTGAATTCGTCCATTGTTGCGTCGAGGACTTTGGTTATGGAGTCAAACGGTGATTTTGCTGTTTGAGTGAGAGACTGGAAAGAGAACGAGACGATAGTGGACTATTAATAATACAGATTTTTTTTTTTGACAACTATTATATAGATATATTACAGACATATGTATAGATACACATTTGCGCGCGTCAGAAGGTATATATATATATATTGACTGGAAACGACGCCGCTTGGATTGAGTTTTGACGTCAGCGGATAGTTAACTTGGAATATAAGCTACCTCGAAGAGAAAATAGGTAATTTTTTACAATTTTTTTTATAATTTTAGTTTATATTTGAAAAATTAATAAATAAAAAATAAAAAATTTCGGTAGATAATTTATTTTTTAGAATATATTAATCTATAAAAAATTTCGGTAGGTAATCTATTTTTATAATCGTAAGAGGAAAGAAAAAGGCCACATAAGCAACTTAGGTGGCATTTTTGACTTCACCTCATACTGTAATAAAACAGACACTTTTAATCTTTGATTAAAAGGCCAAAAAAAAAAAATTAATAACCGTTCCTTCTCCTTGTGTCAATCAAGCAATGCTCAGAAGAAATTCTTACCAGAAAAATTACTTTTATTGTCCTAGAAGAAAGCTTTTATTTTTTTAGGTAAAGAAGTAAAAGAAATTAGCAATCCTTCTCCGCTTAAATACCAAACTCAGAATACTGTCAAATAATGGGTTGTTCCTTTACAATGAAATTTTCAAGGGAATTTAAAATATGTGACAACCCCCAAATCAGGAAGACTAAAGGGAAATTCCAGAGCTCAACCAAAAATTGTTTGGGGAATTCATTTAGCAAGTTGAGCAGATTAGCAATGGTTGGTACAAAGCAAATCCAGTAAACACCTTTCAATTTGTGGGTAATGGCGCAAGGTTTTGTGATTAAAAAATAGCAGCAGAGGTTATGTAAAAAAATTCTCTTTTAGCAGCCATGGCCGCCGTTTTCTTTCGCTGCCGCTCAAAGCACATCAAGCGCGCAATCTCAACCGAACCACCTTGCACTCGTCAAGCCATGCCACAGAGATAGGTAGAGATTTTCATTCACACTTCAACCCAGAGAAAGTGAGAAAGAGAGAGAGAGAGAGAGTACGACAAAGAGAGATTTTCATTTCAACATTTCAGATCCAAACCCAAATATATAAATGAATAAACTGATCTTCACTTATACTTTTTTTCTCATACCAATTTCTCTATTGAGTATGTGTGATTTTAAATTTTATCAAAATCGTATGTGTGGAATTTTTTGTTTGTTTGTTTCGATTGTGAGAAAAAAAAAATAAATTTCGATTGTGAGAAAAAAAAAATAAAAAAAAAAAGTAGTTGGTCTTGTGGAGGAAGGATGGCCCCTTCAATTTGTTTTTTTTTTCTTTTTTAATTTTCATATATACATATATATATATATATATATATATATTTACTGGTTTTATGATGCAAGGCATTAAGTTTCAGCTTTAATTCCATCAGCAAACGTCTTGTCAGGCACTATGGACCTTTTTTTTTTAGGGCTAACCGGACATTTTGCCCATTTCAAGCCCACTGTTAGTTTTCTGTCTACAACTTCTACAAATTAAAAAAAAAAAAAAAAAAAAAGCCTCCTAGAATTTATTAGGACCAAACTGCCCTCATTTTCACATTCTCTTCCCTTCTCGACAACTTTCTTCTTTGTTCCCTTCTCCTCTCTTCTTTTTCCCTCAGTTTTGATTTCTCTAGGGAAAAAAAGAAAAAAAAAAAAAAAGAAAAGAAAGAAAACATTGTACGTCAAAGATTCACTCGCCGGATTTGATTATCAACAACGGAGATTGTTAATCGACACCGGAAATTGTTAATCAACGTCGGAGAGATAAGAAAAAAAGGGGCAAGCTCTAGGGTTTCACAAGAGTTACAAAATCTTGACATAATGGCTCATGAGATGTAAGTTCTACTCTTGTTAACTTCATCTTCTGAGTAAATGGTCGTCTTACTAAGGTAATTCATCTAAACACAGGCTTTGAATGAGCATAATACATATAGCCAAGTTTTGGATACTGGTAAGCAGTCGATTCACTTTGATAATTCATCTAAATACGAGTTTTGAAAGCAAACAAAACACATGAGTTAAGTCAAGAATACTGGTACCTAGAGATTTACTATGGTAATTCATCTAAATATAAGATTTTAATGAAACAAAATTCATAGAACAAATATTGGGTACGAGTAAGTAGACAATTCACTATGGTAATTCATCTAAATACGAGTTTTGAATGAAAACAAAACACATGAGTTAAGTCAGGAATGCTGGTAAGCATGCGCTTTACTATGATAATTCATCTAAATACGAGGTTTTAATAAAACATAATTCATGAAACAAATATTGGGTACGGGTAAATAGACAAATCACTATGGTAGTTCATCTAAATACGAGCTTTTAATGAAACAAAACTCATAAAACAAGTACTTAATGCTAGTAAGTAAACCTTGGTAGCTCACATACAAACAATATTTTTAAGTGACAGTTATATTAACAAAAATTTGAAAAAATTAGTCTAATAAAAAATTGTAGACAAACAGTATTTTTAGAGTCTATTCCTCTTTTTTTTTCTCTGTGTTTCTTTTTCTGCATTTTACTTATTTCCTTCTTTATGTGTTTATTTATCAGACAGAAGATTGAGAGCCAAACCCCCTAGGGACAAAATTATCTTGACAAAAAAAGTTAATTAAAAGAGAGACAGTTAATTTAAATTCTAAAAGATAAAGATATAATTTCTATTTAAAGAGGTAGGAAAGCCACCTTCCCAAAATTCTCTATTTTTTTTTTTAATATAGATTTTAAAATAAAGCCATTTAGCGACAATCCCTATACTAATTCGATCCAATATAAAAATTTAATAATTTATAATTACTTGACAATTATTTTTTTGAGAACTTCTTGGTTAGATTTTTTTTTTTAAACCTTTTTGACGTGAAACCCACTTAATAAGTAAATAAATACACTTAATAATCTATACCCCATGTGGTATGCATCCTTCATTTTCACTCTATGTTTGTAGTGTAAATTTTGGGGTATAAATTAAAAGTGCAACATACATGGGGTATAGATTATCATTGGGTTAAGAATGGGGTAATCCTCAAAATCTCCCAAATAAATATGGCGATCGAAGTACAAGCATTCAATCATTTCGATTGAGGTGGTATTTTACGTTAATCATTTATTGTAAGTAGATAGCTAGCAGCCTAGCACACGATTAAGACACGCGATACGACAATTCATTCTCATGCTATATCTTATGTCGAAGGCAATGTGATTTATTTATTATTTTATAAATGTAAAAAGTAAAATATAATATTTTATAATAGATTAATATTTTATAATAGATTAATATATTATTTTTTATTATTGAAAAATAAACACTGCAATCCATGACGGTATAATCCTGTTCAGTAAAATCTAATCCGGTGCACTAGGGACACAAGTTTCGGTACAACGTACAATGAAATAGTCGATAAACATGACATATACAATTGAATGAACAAGTACATTGTATTCTTCAAAAGAACTATATTGTTCAATTATGACCACTCAATGCAAAAAATTAGGGGTGACATTCGTGTCACGTGTTGTGTTTAAAAAAATTTAGATTGAACCAAAACACGATTTATTTATTAATTGTTGTTGGTGTAGAATTTAAACCAACGACGAGATCCGCACCTCTAGGGTGTGATGCGGCAATGAAAATAAAGAAAGTCGCCGGGAAAGTAAAGAGAGAGATTTTTAGAGTGGTTCGGCCCTCCTCAAGAGTAATAGCCTACGTCCACTGTAGTTTTTTATATATTTGTCATTGAAAGTATATCCCTCCCCCTCCTCCTTTCTCCCTCCCTCCCAACTGTCACTACTCCTACTCTTATAAGCGAAGAAGAGAGCTACAGTTGGGAAAAGACAAAATGTCAAATCCCCTAAGTCACGGGTTTAATTCACCTAATAAAGCTGCCCACCTGCCGAGAGCAGTTAACCTGACTGCGGCAGGATAAGTCTGTCGCTACAGTGAATTCCCTGCCCGAGGGAGAATAATTGAGATCTGTGATCCCTCGGTCCAACGTTCTATGACCGAGGGTCAATGACTCCGAGGGCCGAGTCTCCGTCGAATGGTCCTTCCTTCGTGGCAAACTCCTTCGGGGGTATACCGCCTTTGAGGACTTTGTCGTGAAATGTTGGTCCTTCACCAGGAAGGCTTTCTGGAGGAATGGAAATTCTTTTCTTGTAATGTTTTTCCTCCGGGGGCGTAGGATCGGGGATCATCTTCGATAATCACCTCCTGTCCTTTCTCTGAAGAGCGCTCCCACGGAGGGGTGACTTTCGCTTGGTTCGGTGGAGTCGGGGTTTCTGGATTTCTTGAAAATGAATTGGATACCGCCCTTGGACTTACTGTGTGACGAGAAATCACTGACAACAATTGTGTCTAAATGAAAGATCTAGACATAATCCGTTTAAATATCGTGTTAATTGTATCACCCAATTACGATCCATATATAAATCATGTATAATTGAACTTAAATAGATTGTGTCACTCTCGCGTCTATTGACCCAATTAACTATATTTGAATTTAAATCAACAAATTTTTAATTATCTTTTGTAAATCTTAAATAAATAATTTTTGAATAAAGACCTAATCTTAATAATGTATTTAATTATGACAGTAATTCTCATGTAATGCGAAAGATAATTATTAAATAATAAATAATAAATTTTAAGTATGTATAAATATGTATAAATTAGTGTTAAAAGTGTATATTGATTTATAATTAATTTAATAATCGTATCTTAGCGAGTCTTATTGTGTTATCGTATTCGTGTCATGTTTACCTATTATTTAATCGTATTAATCGTATCCGACCCGTTAAGACCCAAACCTATTAAAAGAGAACCCAGACCCACTAACTTCGTGTCGTATTCGTATCATATTCCGTGTTTGGACCAAAATTGCCGGTCATTATAAAAATCCATCAATAATAAAAAGTAAAAAAAAAGTGCCAGACATCATTCTTTCTTCATTTTTTTTATTTATTATTTCATGCGATAATTATGCTTCATTCAAATTTCTAGCTTAAAAAAAAAAAAACATCAAAAGCAATTAAATAGCAAATAAACTTTTATCGCCAGAAGATTAAGAAGCTCTTTTAACCTTATTGCTGAATAGTGAATTCTACGTTTATTTTACCATAGAGTTGCAAGACTTCCGACTAATTTTTCCTGTACGCCAACTCAGTCACAGCATCGGCAAGTTCTTTCTCACTCCGAACGCTCTGAACCCAGCTCGCATTGATACTCACCCGCTCAATGCTTTGCCTCAAGGTTCTAGCAATAGCGGGAACAGTGCGCCCCGCAAAGAACTCCTCTATTTCGTTGACCTTCTCAAACGAAGCAAACTGCAGAAGAAGGTGACAAGAAACGGAAATAGAAAGAAAAAGGATAATCAGCAAAAATTCATAGAATTTAAGAACAATAGACTACCATAAAACTAAACATGTTCTTGGGAAACGAAAATGGAAATGAGATAGATGAAGATGGAGAACTAACCGGTGAGATGGTTGAGCTGACAAAACGAGTTATCAAAAATCCAGAACCCCAGGTTTTTGAGATGTAATCCCAGTTGTCCTACATTTTAAGCATTAAAAGTATTGGGATGAGAATGATTTGATAACTAATAGTAGGGGATAATATAACCAGCATGTACCTCTCTACTTTTTACTCTAAAGATGATGAGAAAAACATTACGAGATTTTAATTAGCAAAATGCATAATGGAGAAACTTCTTTGATTTTCTCGTCGATCAAGAGAGCCGCAGATTATTTTGGTATAATTTAATTCGTATTAGTTTTCTCTTCCTTTGTTCCCAATGGACATCTTAACAATGCTCCTCAAGTTGTTCTGATTATTGTTACTTTAATCATGAACATTGAAAAATCGATTATCACCTTCAGCCAGGTCCACGCTAATTCACGTCCTTCCAAGCCAACAGAAAGTCCAATTACAGCATCTTGATTACGAACCTTGATCAAATTTGAAGTTAGTTCGAAAATCAGCTTCAAAATACTACAACCTACGTACTGCATGGAACTTTGAAAAGTAAAACTCGATAGACAAAAATGATTATGTTACCTCAGAAGAGAGCAAGAAGTTCAGAACTTCCAAAATTATACTAGGATCTGGACAAGTTGCCAAGGAACCTACAAGGTAAATAGGAAAAAGGTATGATATGCATCAGATGAGATTAAAATGTTCCAAATCACTCCAGTGTTGGTTCTTAATTACCTAAAATGCGTGTTTTCTCTTGACTCAAATCACTCTCCCTATAAAGTTTGAGAAGGGAGTCATAATCCGATCTGTTTAATGCACTAACTCTCTGCATTACACCCATATATACAGCCTGCAAAGCATGGTTCCAGAAAAAATTATTGTGTTTCAAATCGGTAGTTATTAGTCAAAGTATTTGCTGTGCGTTCACCAACCCTTCTTATATCAGGAGGAAGTAGTGGCGTGTTTCTGTCATCTAAGAATGCATGGAAACGCCTACTTGCTTCGTTCAGTGTGAGATCATGTCCAAATGAAGCAAGGGCAGTCAAAACTTCTCCCCTCAACATTGCATCTAAATGGCTCTCGCCAGCTTTAGGCTGCCAACCAAGCTTCCTGAAATATGGTCAGCAATGCCAAAGTGAAAATAAAATTAAGACAACTGAAGAAAAGTACATATCCAGCTTATTGCAATACTTCTAGTATGAAGAACTCACTCTGAAATGTTTTGGAAAAGGTTGATAAATATTTGTTTGACGAGATCTAGCAGTTCAGGCACAGCATCAGCTGCAATCCTTACCAGTTTATAACTTACCTGTAAAATGTCGGTAACAAGTAAGAACAAGGGTCGTAAGTCAATTGATAAACATCAAAGAGGTTTAGCTGGATTACACTAATTAAGTTTGAGAGGACAGTATATTCAAGTTCCTCCTTGTAAGCATCCATCAATGCAAGCAAAGAGACAAAAGACTGTTGTCGAGCCATACAAAGGGCAAACGAATCATCCAAAATTCCTGTCAAAGAAGAATAAAGCAATCGACTCAATTTATTAACAACTTAAACAAGATATGAAGGAAAACCAAAAAAGAAAAGTTACCATATCTGTCTGTTGCAGACAAGTATTTCTTCTCTATTGCATGTCGTAGCATAGCTGCCAGGTTCTCATCATATTTTACTCTGTAGAAACCAGACTGATCCACATTGAGTTTTATCCATGAGCATGTAGCACTATTTCTTTCGTCTTTTGCCTCTGCTCCAGTCTCTACAAGGCTGTTCTTGGAAATTGAGCAACCCAAAGATTCATTCATGTCGAAAGTCTTAGACTTAGTTTCTAATAGGAAACTTTTGCGGACATCATATGAACCACAGCATAAAGTTATTGGGACAATCCATTGCCCACTCCCTTGAGAACCACTAGACAAGAATTGTGACTGCAATACATAATGTTTCCACACACGATATGTGTTAGTTTCTGAAAATTCCAATATAATGTAGGAAGAATGAACGAGTATTAGGAATAGGGAAATCAGAGAGAAGATAACCTGCTCAAACTCCAATTCATGATCTTTGACTTTGGCAGACACAACTGGGTATCCTTGTTGTTTTGTCCATGTATTCATTAGCTTCTTCACCGGTTCACCAGTTCCCTCCTCAAGGGCAGCCCATAAATCTTCTGTCTTTGCATTTGAGTAAGCATGCTTTTTTATGTATGACGCAAGTGAGCGCTGGTTGCATGAAATAAAAAAAAAATGCAATAAACACACATGAAAAATCTACAGTAGGCACAGGTGCACAGCAAATAATCTTCTTTTTCCATTTCAAAAACTCACTCAAAAAAGATTATGCTAAATGAAATCATAAACAACTTCTAGACAAGAACCTTCAAAGCATCTTAACCTTCCAACAATTAGTTTTCTGAGTATTTCTGTCAGTCAGCATATTATAATCATTAACTTTGAATAATTTCTGGTCTGAACCATATAGTATCAAATTTGAGACATAGAAGAGTTAGACTCGCTACTTTTATCTGCTTGAAATACCTCTAAGAATTTAGAGAAAATGTTGAAATAATAAATTCGTCTTTGACAGAAACCTGACAACATGAAAGAAGTGGATTCTTGCTTAACCGATCAACATGGTGGGTTAATGTAGCATGAATCTCAAGATTTGCTGCAGGTACTCGTTAACTGTATATTATACAACTCCTAACAGCAGCTTCTAGTAGAAGATTGGGAACCTAGATACAATTACGCATAATGGAAGCCATATTAAACTGAACCGATGCTTGATAGCTAATTGATAAGTAGATGGTCTACGAGTTAGGCGCTGTAACCATTCAGCCATGGATGCTTAATAGGGATCCTCTTTCACTGTCGTCAATCAAAATTGCATGTAACAAAAGAGTTAAAAAGTTCAGACAAATTACTTATGGTTGCTGCAAACCTGAAAGTTTTCAGCACCGAGGTAGCTTTGAAGCATTCGAATAACAGAAGCACCTTTTCTATAACTTATTGCATCAAAAATTTCATCAATCTCAGATGCATGCTTTATCTCCACCTGGAAATAATAGAATGAAAATTATCTTAATATGCTAACATAAAAAGTTTAAATTAAACTGGCAAAAACTCAGTCCGCATAGTACCTCAATAGGGTGAGATTCTTCAAGGCCATCCAGCCTGAGGCCAGCAACAGACTCATCAAGAAATTGAGTCCACACTTTCCACTCTGGGAACAAGCTATCGCAAGCCAAATAGCTTACCTGATCCATTCAATTTATTTTAAATTATAATGCGTAATGACAACCGAAATATATAATGTTTTCAAACAAAATAACTTACCCATGTAGCAAATCCCTCATTCAGCCATAAGTCTGTCCACCATTCCATGGTAACAAGGTTGCCAAACCATTGGTGTGCCAATTCGTGGGCTACAACAGTTGCAACCTATTATAGAACAGCCAAATGAAATGAGCTTTAGTGGATCATGTAATAAATAAATAAAAAGTAATTTAGCAACTATGTCTGACCTCTAGAGCTAATATTTAGAAGCTTCAGCTTACCCTTTGTTTGTTGGCAGCTGCAGAATGTTGTTCATCATAGAGCAAAGCTGTTTCACGGTAAGTAACTAAACCATAATTCTCCATAGCCCCAGCAGCAAAATCAGGGATGGCAATCATATCCAATTTGGGCAAAGGGTATGGCACCTCAAAGTATCTATAGAATGCACCATAATTGTTATGAAGCTAACACTAGATAATTAAAACTGAGAGGGCCTTAATGAAAATCAACACATAAACAAACAAACTAATAGAATAAACCCTAATCTAAAATTATAACTTGTGAATGAGTGTTAAAACAAACAACAATGAGCAACTAACTTCCATTAATTTTTAATGTTAAACATACTCTTTGTACAAATCAAGTGTCTTCACAGCAACATGCAGTGCAAACTTTCCTTGGTTTGCCTTTCCAACTTGACAGTATACTCGAACTTTGACCCCTGAAATGACAAGTAATTGGCACTACTAAGAGCAAGAATCATTTTCCAATAATGCAACGATAGAAATTGTGCCTGGTCTTACCATCAGATGTATGATCTTCCAAGTAATCAAACAAACCAACAACGATTGCCACCAAATACGTAGACATGATAGGTGATTCTTGGTATGAAACTGTTTTGAGATTTCCCTCCACTTTTTCTTCAACCACCGGCATGTTAGAAAGGGCTACTAATTCAGATGGCACCACCAATGTAATTTTGAATGTGGCCTGTGATATTCAAGTGCCATGAGAAACGAAGTTACGTCACAATAAATATGCATCAACCACTCAAATTAATAGCTCACGTACATTTTTTTTCGTGGATATGCTCCAGAGTCCAGACCCAATAAAAAAAAAAAAAAAACAATAACAACAACAACAAATGTACTAGGAAAGGGAGAGAGAAATGGAGACCTTGCAAGCGGGCTCATCCCAACACGGAAAACACCTCCTAGCATCAGCTGGTTCAAATTGCGTAACTGCCATATTCTTCTTCTCCCCATTATGCTCGTAAGTACTTTGCATTGACAAGTACAAGTCAAACATTTATTTATTTCATAAACAATTACCAAAAAAAAAAAAAAATAGGACTTACCTCTATAAAACCCCTTCATTCGGTCGTTCAAAGTCCCTTCAAACCCAATGGCCAAAACTCCCACTCCAATGGGAAGTGACTCTGCAAACTCCAAGACCAGAATCTCATCCCCTTCAAAAATTTCAACTTTTGAAGGCCGAAAGACCTGTCCCATTAATTCAATTAATTAATTTCACCCAAAAAAAAACCTCTTTCTCGCGCCAAAGATCAATCAAACATCAAATGAAACTAATTACAACAGTAAGTCGTAGAAATAGCTGTAGTGATACTCCAGATGATCTTTCTTCTCTTCTGCAATCTCTATTGCAAATCAAGGCACATATACTTACTGACATATAAACATAGTTATAAAATCTAAAACAACAAATCTATAACACGTAACCCTAAACCCAATTAAAGCCGAGATGATATCATAAGCCACCACTCTATCACCATCATTCTCTAAGGCCAAAGAAAAAAAATATAAGGAAAGGAAAAAAGAAAATTCAAAAGTTTTCTTATTCCCAGCGATCTCTCTCGAATCCCAAACCCACACCGACACAACACGAACCAATAAGAACCAAACTTCAACGAATATTCTTGTACACAGAGAAGAAGAAGAAGAAGGAGAAAGAGAGAGAATCAGAAATCAGAATAAATCAGAGAGTTGGAGCAAACAGATCACGGTGATACCTCGGAGGAGTTTCGGTCGGTGAGCGAGACGGAGGCCGAGTCAACGGCGAGGTCGGCGGCGTTTAAAACGATGAACCGAGTGTCGGCGACGACCTCCAGCTCGACGGCAACGGAGCCGGAGAATCTGCAAGAAACGAGGTCAGGTTTCAGCCGTACGTCGTACCGTTTCGGTACGGCGAATTTCGGGAGCCGAGGCTGGCCTTTGAACTCCTCCATTTTTGTGGGTTTTTTTTTTTTTTTTTGGGCAAGACTTTTGGACTGAGAGTGAAAACAGAGTGAGAGGGGCGAATATAAATACGAATATGGATATACACACTCAACCGACTGAAAACGACGCCGCTTTGATTGAGCTCTGACTTACTTTAAGCACCCGCCATCTCCGTATCCGACGCTAACGGCGAGTAATTAGTGCTCATTTACCGTCGTTACAGTATCTCAATAAAGATATTCAGAAATGAGACAAATCTTTAATAGAAAAATTAGAAAATATGCGTGTATTGACTAGTGAGTGAACCTCAATAAAGAAAAAAAATTCCGCAAAATGCACTCTTTCAAAAAAACCTAAAAATCTCATAACTTTACCTAGTAACAAATGTAACTGATATTTCCTAATCATGTGGCATCCTATACTTCATTAACACGTGACTAAAACCTTTTTTTTTTTGTACAAATCATATTTCAAGGAGAAATACCAAATGCAATCAAGGTAAATAATAGGCATTAAGATTTAAGTTTAAGCCTGTTTAACAGAACAAGAAGACCACCAAACCAAACATTAGTATCAATAAAGCATCACACAAAGCATACCTTTATTTGTATCTTAACGTAAATGCCAAGTCCAACTAGCTAGTAGTATGAGAAGTTGCCGATATTCCTCGCTCAATATGCTCTGAACACCGCTTGTGTGTATATACAGTGCTCTTCTTCAAGGTTCTGGCCATCAAGGTCCTACGTGGTACGGATTGCGAAAGAACTCTATTTCATTGGCCTTCTCTGTCATGGCAAACTGTTGAAGAAGATGAAATGAAAAAGATAAAAGTTAAATGAAGAGTTAAGAAAATAGAATAACTTGTCTAGTAATCAATTGGAAAACTAGAAAAAAAAATTCGAATTGAGAAACATAGACATCAGAAAGAGAAAAAACCGGTGATACGATGGCATTGATAAAGCTAGTTATTATATAGCCCGAACCCCAGGGTTTTGAGATGCACTCCCAATTTTCCTACATTCAAACCATTACATGGTATTAAAAAAAAAAAAAAAAATTCACTGAGAAAAGGATAAAAAACTGCACATTCAGTTCTCCTTTGGTTTTCTATTCCTTTTAATACATGCTGGGATCTGGCACCTACAAGACAAAATGACTAGGTGTGTCATTGATTGGAGATATTATTATGTTCTTTGAATTCAACAAAAAGAATCTTAATAAGCGTGTTTTATGTTGGCTCAAATCGCCATGTCTATAAACTCGCAGAACTGATTCATAACCCTATCTGTTTCAATGCGCCGGCTCTCTTAACAAAGGGACATAGGTTGTTGCGTGAAAGACAGTCCAGAATAAACATCAAATTGGTGCTTTTGTAAGACAAGTCCTAGTGCCAACTGATGCTTTTCGTGACAGCCTTTATTGTATCAGGATGAAGGAGCAGCGCATATCTTTCATTTAGAAATACTTGAGAACGTCTGCTAGCTTAATCCAGTGCGTGCTCATGTCCAAATACAGCAAGGGTGGTCAGAACTTCTCCTCTAAACATCGCATCTAAATGGCTCTCTCCAGATTTAGGCTGCCACCTACGATATATAGAGCACATAGCGAATCCCTTCTGGTGTTCTGAGGAAGTTATGCCTAGCCCTTCCTTTCCCAGCTTGAACTTCTTCCCGGCTGTCTCTCACTCATCTCACTCACCCGTATCATTTAGATGCTCTAAAGCTGACTGAATAACAGAAGCGCCTTTTTTATAACTGATAGCATAAAAATTTAGCCAACCTTAAACTGATGTTTTACCTCCACCTATAAAAGAGAGGACCAATCAAAAGGAAATGTAGAAAAAAAGGAATGCAGAAAAAATTAAGTGTATGACTGTCCGAGTCAAAACAGAAATACCTCAATTGAATGATTCCTTCAAGCCCGTCAAGTCCAAGACCCTCAATAGACTCATCAATAAACTGAGTCAATAATTTCCACTCCAGGAATAAGCTGTCAGTAGCTAAATAGCTTACCTGTATATATGATCAATTATTTTGCAAGTAAAAATTGTGTGCGCTGATTATTGTGTATAGCATGCAAACAAATGAAAAGAGGTGACATCAGTTGCAAACCACTGATGTGCAAGTTCATGTGCTACATCAGTTGCAAACTTCTACACTAGTCAAATAAAAAGAGTAAGCATTTACCAGAGTGTGACTCTTGATGGCTGTAAATAGTAATATGGTAAGTCTTTTCCAACACCCAGAACAATGTTAAGAAGATTCACATTACCCTTTGCTTGTTGGCAGCTATAGAATGCTGGTCATCATAGAGCATGGCAGTTCACAATACGTAGCTAAGCTGTAATTCTCCATGGCCCCAAATGCAAAATAAGGGATAGATATCATATCCAATTTGGGCAAGGAACACGGCATGGCAACATATTTATACAACTCGTCAATTTTGATAAGAAAATCTAAAAGAAAGAGATGACAAATAGAAAGCATTGAAACTAACTGTTAGATTAAGAAATTATTGCTCAATACTAATCAGTATTTTCAAATTTATGAATGAGCAGAATATTTTACTCTTTGTCTAAGTCAAGTGCCTGGACAGCTACATCAACGCAAATGTTCCTTGGTCAGCCATACCAACTTGACAGTGTACTTGAACTTTGACCCCTGTTATAGTGATGTAACATGGCACCATCAGTAATCAATCTTGGATCTGTTAGGGAATGATAACCAGAGAACTCAAAAAATAAATGAATGAACAACTCTCCAAATTAGAGTCAGATTCCTCTTGGTGATAGTTCAACAAAAGCAAGAAGTGTAGGTTAAGATAAAAGCAGCCAGAAACGGAATTGAGAAAGGATTTACCATCAGGAGTATGATCTTCATCATAATCGAATAAGCCAATAACAATGGCCACTTAATACGTCGGCATTACAGATGACTCTTGGTATGAGACCGCCTTGGGCTGTCCATTCAGTTTTTTCTCAGCGACTGGCATGTTGGAGAGGGCTAATAACTCAGGTGGTACGTCCAATAATGTAAGCTTGAATTTAGCCTGTAAATCCAAGTGTGACATATAAAAAATGTGATCAAATTATGAGCAATAAAGCAATCAAATACCTCCTTCATTGATAACAGATCTAGTTTTTTTTTCCCCCCTGTATTTCCTGGAAAATATGAAAGCATTTGAAATTGTCTGTGGAACCAAGCATCAATTTTCAATGAAAATCATAACCTGCTAAAAATCCAGATCTGAAATATATCAATTAACAAGTCATGAGAATAATGAGAGTGTGTCTGATAGAGAAGGGAGCAGGAAGAGATAGAGAGCCTTGCAAGTAGGCTATCCTAACATGGCAAGCAATTCCTCGCAAAACTGGTTCAAACTGTAAATGCCATATTCCTCTTCTCACCATTATGTTCGTCAGTACTGTATAAAGAAGTAAAAGGTTAAATATATAGACACAGAACACGAACATACTATATACTATCCATATATAAAGGCTTTCGCATCATCATCTCCCTGGAAAATGCACATAAGAGTACTACTATTTCTAACTAGTAGACAAAGATAAAATAAAAAAATGCGCAAACCTACCACGAATGTCTATCTATAATCAAGATAGACATTCAAGGTAGGTTTGCTTCATTGTGATTGAATATATCTACAAATTAGGGTATCAAATCTATTAAATAAGTTGAATCCTGACATTTATTTCATATCATGACATAAATAAGCAGTTCTTATTGTGTCGGCACAAAACCTTACGAATTGATCTAAGTAAGCTTAAATGGGCATCGAACAAAGTGAGAAGTTTAGAGCCATACATATAGAATCCCTTCATCTTATCATTCAAAATACCTTCAAACTCAATATGCAGGACTCCCTTTCCAATTGGAAGTGCGTTACAACACCAAAATCTGACCATCTTCAAAAGTCTCCACTCTTGAAGGCTACAAAACCTGCTCGATAATTCAATTTCAGACAATCATTACATTTAGATTAATCATTAAACTCCACTAGGTAGTCAGAGATTACGTAAAAGAAAGTTAGATTTAACATAAAATAAAACACAAATAAGGCTGGCCCTCAGAATGACTATATAGTATAACACTCCAGATGATCTATGATCTTCCGTCCGACCTCCTAGCAAGAAAAATACTCCACGGGATCTTTCATTTCTCTGCAGTCTCTAAGCAATCATTTAACAGAGTCCAAAAAGATTATACAGATTAAGTTTCAATTCACTTACCCATAAATCAGATAAAGAATAAGAAAAAATCAAATAAAAAATACCGAACCGAAATTTGGGAACGGAATAGAGTATCTTTTAACCCGCAATTTACCAGCATGAAAACATTAAGACTGAAATTTTCCAGGAGTTGATCCATCTAACACAAAAGTAATAATTACTATGATAGCAATGTTTTTTCTGTGAGACTATCAGATTTTTGTCTACAAAATGTCGGGACAGAAAAGACATTCACAAACAATTTCAAAACCCTAGAAATGGGGGACTCAAGAAAAATCCTCTTACAACCCACACTTTTCCAGCTCGGAAACGGTAAGAATGAAATTTTCCAACAATTGATTTATCTGGTTTTATAATTATAAAAAAAAATTAAAAAAAATAAAAAAAAAACAAGAAAAACCAAAACATCATAGTCTTTAACAACTTGAGTCGAAAACTTTTCCAGGAAAAACTTGAGCCAAAAATTCCCTTACATTGTTTTCTCTCAAATTTATAAGATCTTGTCCTATATTAATCGCATTTCATCATTCGATCAGTAAGAATCGAACGAAAAACAGGAAAAGAAAAAACAACAATAAAAAAACCCTAAAAATTCACATAGAAAACTTTTTTATCTCGTTGAAACCACAACGGAGAAAAATAGGCAAGAAGAGAGATTCGAAGACAAACAAAGAATTAGGTATTGGTTTTACCTTGATCAAGGAGTCTCTGCAAGTGAAGGTTATGGAATAGGCTCGAACAAACCGACTCGGAGCGTTCAGAACGAGGAATCGAGCATCGGCAACGGCATCGAGATCGACGGCGACGGAGCCGAAAAAATGGAAGAAATTGAGGTCCTGTTTGAGTTTTACGCCGTACTGTCTCGGGACGGCGAGTTTCGAAAGCCGAGGCTGGCCTCTGAACTGCTCCATTAGGGTTTCTTTTTTCAATCTTTTCTTTGAGACTGTAACGAAGATGTTCTTCTTGGGACTCTGTCTCTCTCTCGCTCTCTCTTACTTAACAGTAAGGTTTATGAAATAAAGCGCGAGTGGTATTTATAGAGGGAAAATGGGTAGCGTGAAAACGGCGCCGTTTTGGTAGTGACTTGGGTCTCAAGAAGGTCCGTATAACGGCTATTTATTTCCTCTTGCTCCTTTGTTCTTTAACGCGTTTAATTAGAGATTTTAACGCGTTATTTTACTTTTGCTTTTACGCTTTTACCCTTGAAGAGGGAAGCGTGAGAACGACACGGTGTTTTGGTGGTGACTTTGATTCTCACGCATATGCCGTTGCTTTCTTTTCGTTTTACCATTTTACGCTTGAGTTCTAACACCTTCCGTTCTTTCACGATTTTGCCCAATAGTGTAACGACTGTTAATCTGTTATCTCCTTAGAATTTATATATATATAAAAAAATAAAATTGTCGTATCTATATATAAAAATTGTCGTTTCTACAACAACAAGACCTTTTTTTTTCATCTATATTTATAACTTGTTCGGCCAAATAATTTAGCACTGTTTAAAATTATTTCAATAATAATTTATTATTTATCCAAACAACCTATTATAAAATGAACTTAAAATGTATAGTTAAAAAGATTCATGATGCTTACGGTCCATATTATAAATACAAATAACAAGGGCAAAGTATATAAAAAATCTAATAGGAGAGTATATTGGATTATATTCCATTTCTCTTATCATAATTATACTAGAATAAAATTGAACTTCCAGGTTCCTATCGTGTAAATTCCAACTCCAAGAATAAAGCTGGGAGCTGTAATTTTTTATTTTTACCTTTTCTTTTGTTGGCTGTGAATATGTATTCCTTCCTCATATTAAGATATTTATATACCAAATAAGAAAATAAATTTTCAGTGAACACCTCACTTATTTATTCCTCCTTTTTTTTTTCTTTCTTTTTTTCCTTATTTGTATTACTTTTGAACGTCTTACGTTATTCTCCTCCAAAGCATGTACAATGATTCGTAGAGATACATTTATGAAAGCAATCAAAGTGAAAACTAGATGGCAGCTTAAAATATTCTAAATCGTTATATTTAATTTTTAGGTGTAATGAATAAGGTAGAAATGTGATCATTTCTCTAAATTTTTTTTTTTTTTTTAAGAAAAAGACCACAATTGAGAATTCTATTGAGTCTTCAATTTTCAACTAAAATTTTTTGTTAGCACTCTATACCATATTTAACTTTAAGATTTTAAAAAAGTGATACATAATTTGAAAATAAATTTAAGTAACAAATTTAGTTGAAACTTTTTTGAAAGAAAAATTTAAAAAATGCTTTAAAAAGGTATAACTGAATATTTTATTTCAATAGTATGTTGTTTAATATTTTAATATCTATAATGAGTATATAACTAAAAAAATGCATGAACATAAGTAGCAAAAGAAAAAAAAAAGTATTTCTTAGCAAGTGATATATGCCCCTTAATTTTTACTCTATATATAATATAAAAGTGACAATATATATATTAAAAAAAAAAAGCAAGTTGCAAAAGAAAAAAGCAAGTCTTTCTTAGCAAGTGATATACGGCAAACTCCATTTCCAAAAAAAAATTTAAATAAAAATATTATTTAATAATTTATGTCTTTAAGTAGCGTGGACTCTTAATTTCTAGCATATGTTTATAATATAAATGTAAAGAAGATTTTAACTTCGTCAAAATCCCCCATTCGAAAAAAAAAAATAGATCGGTACAAAAGCCCAATTTCAGACCGTCAACGACGTAAGCCCATTCCAAGCCCAGTTTGCTGTTCCATGGCGGCGACTATTTTGCTTGGAGCATTGAAATCCATGAAAGCTTTGGTTTATTCACAGAAATGGGGATCTTAAGAAAAGAGAAGAAAAACGCAGGCTCTTCTTCCTCAACCTCTCCTTGTGCCAATCTCAAAACCGCTTACCACAATTGCTTCAACAGGTCTTCTTTTCTATTTGGTGTCCCAATTTTATTGGGTTTTCCTTAAACCTCGTACAAACCCTTTTCACTAAGTCAAATGGGTATTCGTATATATTGCAGGTGGTATTCAGAGAAGTTTGTGAAAGGCCAATGGGACAAAGAGGAGTGTGTTGCCGAGTGGAAGAAATACAAAGCTTGCCTCTCTGTTCGTTTCTTGTTACTCTGGTTTAATTCAAGTTGATTTTCTTATGAAATTAAGTTTAATTACCTTCGCTGTTTTACAGGAACATTTGGAGGATAAACATGAGTCGCTTCTTGGAAGCTGAAGGGTCTAATGAATCAGTCGCTCAAGCTGATCCAAGTGCCAGCAGCTGAAAAACTGAGAATGTAATAGCATAAAAGCGATTACTACAAGTAGTTTCACTAACTTTTGCTTGTTAAATAGTATACCGAGCTTTTCATCACGATTTTTCCCAATGATCGTTTTGAATCGAAGCTTTGTTGAGACTTGAGATTTGTGCACCTTATTTTGTTGCAATTAATGGAAGCTTCTGAGAGAGATTGTTTTCCTAGTCATATGGGCTTGTACAAGTAACGGCTTTTCAGAGTAAAATCAATGTGGAAAATCCATTTTATTTCTCAGCACGAGACTTTTAAAAATTGTTGATTGTTTTGAGTCATTTTGAACTATAATGAGAAGAAAATCAGAATCGGTGCAGTTTCTAGCACTACATAGCCCATCAAACAACGAAGAGCATGGTTTTATCTGGGCAATAAAGCAAAGGGCATGACATTCTTCTTCATTTCTTTTTGAAAAGGAAAAGAGAAACCATCCACTCTTCGCCATTGTTGTATCCGAAAAGCTCAGCAACTGCAATGAAGAATGTTCTCCAATAAACAGTCCACTTCACAGCCGAATCCTTGCCGTAAGTTGACTCCATGATTGGTTTTATGGACGCTATATTCCGATCCATTCTCTTCAGCCACTCTTCACTGCGAGAAAATTGTTTTGAGAAATGTTTCGGAATATGAGGCATAAGATATCTTAAACATTGAAGATCAGCAAGGCGTAAGCTTGACTTTTGCAGGAAGAATTCAAATCATTGACCAAACAACTAATAATCGAAATGAATTTCATTTCATTCTTACCTCGTCTGCGCATAATGCTTTCCATTAACAAGCCAATGGTTAACAATGGAAACATCGTCCTGCAAAGATTTTTATCACCATAGTATCACTGTTAAAGCACGAGCTGAGCTTAGCTTAGCTTAGCCAGCGTGGAAGGAAAAAAGAAATCTCTAACTGAAGCTGAGTTATATTCGTCTAGTTCAGATATGGCCCTGGTTCAAATTTGCTGGTAAAAATCAATAAAAGGTGAAAAGTAGGGGGAGCAAGTTTGAGAGCAGAAAGTGAAGACCTGGAAATATAGTAATAGATTTGCTGAAGGCATTGTACCTCCAGTGAAGAAGTACCTAGTAATCCAATCATCTTCACTTACATCCTATATTAGGCAAAAGCAAAGAATAAAAATCAATATTTCCTCAAAATGGGCATCCCTTTAGGTAAAAAAAAAAAAATCAATATTACCTCAAAATGGTAAGCAAATGTTTTGTGGCAGAAGTAATGAACAAATAATAGGCTATCCTCTTTCATCCACCCTGATATCTTCTTCAGAAGTTCCTTATAGTTCTTCATATGCTGTAATACACAGCAAAATTCCCCAATTAAGCCCAATATTCGTAGGACATTTCTAACCAAATGGCACAAAGTTTTACCTCAAACATTTCAATCGAAAATATTCGGTCATAAGATCCCTCCATTTCAAACGTACTGATATCCGCAACAATGATCTCCAAATTCTGCAACTGCAGATCTCTACAAAAAGTTCAGAAAGTATAGTTAGTTTTCAGTCCACTCAAAAGTCAAAACAGCAACAATCCCAGTGGTGAGAGAGAATTAAAAAAACAGCACATTCAGCAATACCGGCATCGCTCTTCAATGAACGCTTTCTGCGTTGATGAATTGCAGATTCCAGTAACCTTGCAGTTTTTATACTTCCGCGCAATGTACAGCGAGAGTGATCCCCAACCACATCCAACATCGAGAACAGTGTGACCATCTCTAAGCTCCGACCTCTCACAGTAGAGCTCCAACATAGCCTTCTCAGCGTCCTCTAAGGTACTCGACTTATCGTTGAAGTAACAGCAACTGCACTAGATCTCCAATAGCCAGTGATTAGCAAAGGACAAAGCGCATCACATAGCCACACGAGTTAAAATTCTGGATTTACATTAAAGAGCCGAAGTACCTGTACTTAAGATTGTCTCCCAGTACCAGCTTGAAGAAAGACGTAGGCAATTCATAATGTTGAACCTTTGGCTGATCGGTCTTTATTGCTATAGGCATCTCCTTCAGAGCTGAGAACCAGAGTTTCAAACTTAAAAAAAAAAGAAAAAAAAAATTGCAGGGAACAATAACATCTACAATGTAGTTTTGCATGCTACTAAATTTCACAACTTGGGACAGAATTTCTTGCTCCAGTGCAATGCTATACGTAGATCTTAATTTGGCGACATAATGTACATAAGCTACATTAAGCTTGGCTTATAATTTTTCACTCATGAAATGACACGAAAAGATACATTTTTCCTTCCACAAAATTACTTCTTTTTGGCCGTGAGAAGGTAAAACATCCACTAGACCACTCAACCAAACGCAATGCTATAATTGCACAAACAAACAAAAAGCCAGAAATAGTAAACCTAACAGGTCTTACAAAAAGTAGTCCTAAACGAACAGCGAGCCAAGCAAACACACACTACGTTTCAGTCTCAAAGCACTCAATCTAATCCCCCCAAAAAAAAAAGAAAATCTATCGGAGTCAGAGAGACAATCGAAAAGCGAGACATACAATGCACGAAGCGAAGAAGGTCGGAGAGTTGGAGGTCCGACGAGGGTTTGTAGCCGGAGCGAAGGCGCGCCGCCAAGAGCAGCCGCGTGAGCCGCCGGATCACCGCGTCCGGCAGCAGGTTGCGCTCCAGCGAGCCCAGCGCGACCCTCACCGTCGCGTCGTACGGCACTTTCAAAATCCCCTCCATTGCCGATCTCGAGCTTCGAGGGTTTCACAGGATCAAAGATCACGAATTCACACGAATCCTGAACCTGAATTCTCTGACGGTCTCTGCTCATAGAGAATCAGAGATGAGATATACATATAGGGAGAGGTTTTCGCGGTTTTGTTTTATCCGTTGCAGTGACGTGGCCGACTGAGGTTAGCTAGCGAAGAGTCAAAAACCAGAGCGCGATTTTTGGGCCTGAGCTTGATTTATTTGGGCCTGGTTGATTTTGGGCCCATTAATGTTTCGGGTTATCGTGGAGTCGAGTGTAGAGTAGCAAAACCCATCCTAGCGGCGTGATTAGTCTAATAAGTCCGACGATTACCTACTCTCTGCTATAATTACAAGTACAGACAAGTAAAGACAGAGACATTATTCATTTCGCGTTTGTCTCGTGATTTGGAGATTTTCCGGGAAAAAGTTTTTGCGCCATTCTCGAGAAAATTACAGTCCACTGTCCAAGCCCAACGCTTTTGTTTCTCTGGTGTGGTTTCGCAGCTTGTGTTCATATTCGGTTTCTCTACGTCGAATTCGTTGACTGATCACACGGAAGGGATTTCTGATCCAGGTTAGTTAATACTGAAGATTCGCTAATTTTTGTGCTCGTTAGAAAGATTTTCTGTTCAAATATTACGTTTTTGGGTGCATTATTCGTTTTTATTTATTTATTTTATCAGAAGTGTTGTTGAAGTTTAGTGTATTGATGCCCTCTTTATTTTTTCTCTCCCTGTATATCCAAGTTTTGTGATCTAAACCAGACGTTGATGTTGTTGGAGTTTTGGGAGAGAATAAAAACTGTAAGTTTGGATCATTATGCGAGATTGTTCTTGATTCGGCGATAATGTTGCGCAAGATAGAGTATAAAAACAGTGATAGCCCCGGGGACTCGAATAATGGCCAGTTGTTGCGGGACATTGAGGAAATAAGCAAAGCCCTTTACTTGCATAAAACCCCTTCAAACAACTCGCGATCCAAATCTGCGGGTAGAATCCGTTTATCGGAATCAAAATCGAGTTTAAACCCGAGATCATATAAGGGAGACTCGCTGTACAAAGACAAGAAACCGTCGTCGTCGGTATGGAATTGGAAAAAGCCGTTGAAAGCTCTTACTCATATTGGTAACAAGAAGTTCCACTGTTGTTTTTACCTTCATGTCCATTCAATTGAAGGCTTGCCCACGAATTTTGACAACCTTAGTCTCTGTGTGCATTGGAAGAGGAAAGACAAGGTGTTCCAGACTTCGTCATCAAAAGTTTCTCGAGGCAGGGCTGAATTTGAGGAGACTTTGATGAACCAATGTTCTGTGTATGGTAGTAGTGGTGGTCCTGACCATCCGATGAAATACGAATCCAAGCTTTTCGTTCTCTATGCTTTTGTAATCGAGGCTCCGGGTCTTGACATTGGAAAGCAATGGGTTGATCTCACAAGCTTTTTACCGCGTACTTTGGAGGAGTTGGAAGGATATAAAAGTCAAGGTCAGTGGAGTACAAGCTTTAACCTTTCTGGAAAAGCTAAAGGTGCTAGTCTTAATGTCAGTTTTGGATTCTCGGTAATGCGGGACAAGTTAGCTAACTCGAGCAGTACTTCGAAATTTCCTGAACTTTTAAATATGATGCAAAATAGTTCTGCTGTGAACAATGGCTTTGATTTGGGTCCTAGTAATCGTAACAGGATGCTTCCAAGAGTCCACAGTGTTCGTAGTACTGTAAATTATGGGTCTGACTTGTTTCGCCAGTCTCTTGATGTAAAGGTTTGTCGTGAAGTATTGCTGAGAACAGGTTTGGAGCTCTCCAACTCTTTGAAATGTCTATATGAGAAATTTGATGAGGGGAATTTGTGCATTTCAGAAGAACTAGATTCTAAAGAGCTTGAGAAGCACAAGGCTAAACTCGATCTTGACTTTGTTTCTGTTGAAGAAATTGAAGGTTATGATTGGGACATTTCTGAGTTTAGTGTTACTGAAGTGGGGACTGAAATCTCTGAAAATCAGCATTTGGAATTGGACCAAGGTACTGATGATACTATTGATGGACTTGCAATAGAAACAATCAACATAGGTGAAATTATTAAAAATTATGAAATAGAATTTGATAAGGAGACAAAGTCTATTTCAAAGGATGATAACTGTACTAATTGCAGAGACGAGGTTGCGGTGGATGATGAAATGAAGGATGAAACTCAAAATGATTGCACCAAAGGGTTGACCATGGAGGAATTGGATTTGGCTTGTTATAGTGAAACAGATTTGGACCCTCCAGTAGATTTGAGAGAGTGCGATGAGCAAGAAGACCGCGTAGACGTTAAGGCTAGCTACAAAGCAAATAGATCAGCTAAACGATCTCTTAGCTTGGATAATGTTGCTGAATCTGTGGCAACTGATTTCTTTAATATGCTAGGAATGAGCCAAGGATCATTTCTCTCAAGTTCAGATTGTGATCCAGAGTCTCCTAGAGAGCTTCTTTTAAGACAGTTCGAAGAAGAGGCTTTAGCTTCTGGAAACTTCATTTTTTATTTTGATACAAAGCATGAGGAGCCAGAAATTGGCTGCAGTAATGCACCGGGGTTCAGCTGTTGGGATCACTCCGAAGAATCTGAATTGTCTTTGATTATTCATGATGCTGAAAAGGATCACAAGAGGGTCAGTGAGTTATTAGAGAGAAGGAAGGCTAAAATTCTTGAAGACTTGGAAACTGAAACTTTGATGCGACAGTGGGGCTTAAACGAGAAGGACTTTCAAAATTCTCCACGCACTTGTTCTGGTGGATTTGGCAGTCCAATTGAGCTCTCCCCTCAAGAGCTACACCCATTACCCCCACTTGAAGAAGGCTTTGGTCCTTATGTTCAGATGAAGAATGGAGGCTTTTTGCGGTCTATGGATCCTTCGCTTTTCAAGAACGCCAAAAATGGCGGGTACCTAATCATTCAAGTCTCAAATCCAGTCATTCTACCTGCAAAAATGGGTTATGATGTTCTGGAGATACTACAAAATATGGCATTAGTTGGAGCTGAAGATCTCTATGAGCAGATTAACAAGTTGAGTCCTTTAGAGGATATTACGGGGAAGACAATAAAACAGGTAGCATTGGATGCAGTTCCAAGTACGACTACGACTGCGCCTCAAAGGTCTGTAAGCACTTTTTTTTTTTTTCAAAGTAATCAGTCTCTATTCGTTTCTTGTCTCCATTTTTATGAAATATAAAAACAACTTGTTTTCCTATTCTGTCACAGGAAAGCCCTTTCGCAGCATGATTCATATGGGGGGATGAACGAACTTGGATTTCAATCCGGTTGGAGTTATAATAATCTTATATCAAGTTCTGTAGTAGACGAGACACTTTTGAAGTTTGTATCTCTTGAAGATATTTCTCCTTTCATCGTGAATAAGGTTGAGGCCCTCTTTCTAGAAGGCTTAAAAATACAGTCTCGAATGGCAGATGAAGAGCCACCTTCTCGCATATATCCCCAATTTACCAGGAAGATGTCAGCCTCTGAAACCCGGAGTGATACCAATACCAGTGACTTACTCAGCCTTTCTGTAACATTTGATGAGTGGTTGAGTCTAGATTCTGGAAACATTAGTAATGATGATCATGATAGCAAGCGTATTTTGAAAACCCTGGCTGCCCATCATGCCAAGTGCATCGATTTAGCCAGTAGGCGGCTGAAACAAGGTGCCCCTTACTGGGATGAAGCGTCTGGTAGAAAGTGTGGGTTGTTGGGAAACGACCTCACAATTGCTCATTTGGTGCAGCTCCGAGACCCTTTCAGAAACTATGAGCCTGTGGGCGTCCCTGTGCTGCTCTTGATTCATGTTAGGAGGATGATCTTTGGGGTGAGGAGTGAGAACAAAGAAGAAACAGTTAAAGACAATGAAGACAATGCCCGGTTTCGGATCACCGGGGTCCACCTTGCTGGCGTGAATACACTTCCCCACAACAAGCCACTCTGGGGTACCACAGCACAGCAGCAATCTGGAACCAGGTGGCTGCTTGCCAGCGGCATGGCCCAAAATGTCAGTGGATATGTGTCAAAGTCAAAAGCAATTGTGAGATCATCTCCGCTTGGGATGGCAAAGGCGCAGCCTGAGGATATCATATGGAGCATCTCGTTGAACGTTGGTGAACTAGGAGTCACCTGGAAGGATCTAGTAACTTCACATACTCGAAACCCGGATGTTATCTTTCAGAGTGAAACTACCATCAAGCATCTAAGTAGCAATTACGAGCCCTCTGGTGTATACTAATTTGATTGTGCAGTGAAGCAGTTCATACGGTTTGTAATTACCATTCTCGGTATTTAAGTATTAGCGATTGTCAACACCGCACAGCCATTTGTTGATTCAGATTTGGTGAAAAAGTAAACTGTGATCGGTGGTTATTATTGTAGATGATGGTGTAAAGGTCTTTAATTTTAATTTGTTGATGTTCATTTCCCTAATAAAGAGTGATGCCTCAAACTATTTATCTCTTCTAGCCTGGCCTTGTTGATTGGTTCCGAAAGTACCGGCTGGTTTATTTCACTGGGGAAGATAATTAGGAAATAAAAAATAAAAAAGAAGCCCCTGGGGCTATTTACTTGCTTCACTTTATCTGTTGGCAATCAGACAAGTCAAGTCAAGATTCCGTTGGGATATTGATGTACCCAATAAAGGATCTTTATAATGTAACTGGTTACTTAGTGGTACTATGAACTTGAAGTTATTTTAAGTGTGACACACTGACACAGTATATTGGTTGGGCTGTCTATTTTGTGCGGCAAAGGCTAGTCTTTTTAATAGCTTGTGGCTCTTTCATATCCACCTGCACAGAAACTTCAGTCCTGAATTATTAATGTCGTCATGTTTTTGGACCCAAATGACCTAGATGGCAAATCATGAACGATTCCATTAAGAGTCTAAAACCATATCAGGAGCTACAACATACAATATTAGCCTGATCCAAAAGTCCAATATCAGCAGCCAAAAAGAAAAAGGTCCCATATAATAGTAACGCCTTGTTCTAAAATTAAAAGAAACTCTTCCTAGTCAACACAAGGCTAAAACTCATGGTGTCTTTTGCCTGCTAGTTCTGCATAGCCCTCAAGACAAGTCAACAACTTCCAAGTGGACGATAACATAGCAACATGCTTAAAAAAGAAACGTGGTGATCTGATTTCATTAACAAGTGAAATCTTCTGCCCCTCGTACAACAGGAGAGGAATCAGAGTACATATTATATATACATCATGGTTTAAGCCTCTCGATCATCGCCCATTACAAACATACATACACAAAAAAGAAAACGAAAAAAAAAAAAAAAGGTACAGATAGGGACTAGTTTATAGGGGCGACAAAGGCAATTCTCAAGATTAATGCTATATTAATTAATCGAGCATTGCTAATCAACTGCTTTTTAATATCATCTTATGCAACAAGGCGAGTCACCATATTGTAATCGATGGACAATTGGATACAAAACATCTAATTCAAACTAAATCACGTTCCATCAATTAAAATAGAACAACTCACCCGCAAGTTAAAATGACATGAAAAAAAAAAGTTGATATTCCCAGGCTCTGGACATACCAAAAGCATTAGAAATTTTGGCACAAAAGTGTTTTGTTTCTTCTTTTCTTCCAGACCTTAATTAAAAGGAGCTCTGGTGATTGTGGACGCCCTCGTAGGTGGTGATGACAAACTGCGGATCTTCTCGGTCTCTCTCAACTCTCTTCTTCACCGGACACCCCTCAACCGAGCACCTATAATAGTTCCTGCAACATTTCAGTCCACAATGAGATATACATACACATATATATACATTCTTGTATTGCCATTAATATTCATATTGTTGGTCAACGTGAGGGTTGACCCACCTGGGGTTAGGGCTGTTCTTGACCATCTTCTTCCCGTACTTCCTCCACTTGAACCCGTCGTCAAGTATCTCGACCTCCGATTTCGTCTTGAACGCCACTCTCTCTCTCCCTTCCCTTCCCTCATTTCTCTCTCCTAAAACCAAAAAACATAACCATCAATACAACACAATACAATACAATACAATACAATGCATCGAAAAACGAGCGAGCGCCTAAGTATTACTACTCACTGCTGACATGTCCTCCTCCAACTTGGCTGCCACTTCCACCAGACTCATCAACAGCCTCCTCATTGGCGGCCAGAGAGCCGTACACCTGGCTCGGCGGCGCGCTCTCCTGGCCCACCAGAGGCGCGCCGTCGCTGTCCAGCCACTCGTCCAGCATGGACAGGTCGGGGAAGTTGTCGAAATTCGATTGGTCGTCGGGGAACTCGTCGGTCTCCGGAGAGTTGTACTGGCCTTGGTGGCCGTGGTGAAGGATTGGATCATAGTTGTTGTAGTTATAGTTGTTGTTGTTGTTGTTATTGTTACTGCTAGAGCCACCAGACATATTGAGATAATCACAATGGTAATGATATGAAGAGGAATTAGCGAACATGTTAAGATAGATTATAAATAGATCATACAAGTGATCATATATTATATGTTTCGAAGTGAAAGTGTGTGTGAAGATGTTAATATATGATGATCGTGATCTCTTGCTTTCATGGAGATTATTAGAGGCCGGCTTTTTCGAGGTGACCTTCCTACGTAACAATAAGGAAGCTTCAAAGGCAAATGCTAAGTAGAAGGAGTATTTAGTGCTTGAATTTTGGCTTATAAAGCACCCCAAAAAATAAAAAGGGAATTGGTTGGGGAAAAAAATAAATAAATAAGGTGTTGTCAATTGAGATTTTTTATTTTATTTTATTTATATTTTATTTTAAATTTGTGGGGTATGACAAGGGATGACTTAACAAGGGATGACTTAGAGGGAAGACTTGTGTTGTGCTTTTGAATTTTTTTTTTTTATGACAAGATTTTTATTTTTTTGGATTGTGAATTAATATTTGAAATTTTGATTAATATTTCATTGTGAAATTGTATTTTCTTGCTTAGACCAACCCCTTGATGACGGAGAGGAATACAAGTCAAAAGTGATGGTGATTTTGGAGCGAGCTTTGGTGTGTCATTTTGAACCAAGAAAATACTACTTCCACAATAAGCTTTATAGATAAGGACGGATTCGATATTCTAGTTCAATGAAAAGTAATTCAAAATGTGGAACTTAAAGAAAAATCAGTATACGAAGTATATTAGAGGTCAAAAAATATTGTGTGCACATGTTAAAGAAAAAACTCATTGGTACTAAAATTTGTTTTGGATGGTTGACTAATAATTGTTGGATCACGGATTTGATTGGGTATGGATCGCATTAAGTATTGTTGAAACACAATATGTTAGTAATTGTCTTCGGATACATATATTGTTTTCCCACGATTACTGCCTGCTAATAGGATAAAAGTATTATTTTGACGTATTAATTACTGCATGCAATTATTTTTATATATATAGGCGGAGGTTTGGCAAGTACAAAATATTATATATACTTTTCCACAATCTAACGTTCGTGTACCTCTGATGGAAAAGTGACACTTCGCTCGCCATCTTTTTTGCACCTATGGATGATGATTTGTCAATGAATAACACTATATATATATATATATATATATATATATATATAAACATAAATTTAGGAAATCATCTAAATTTAGTAAAAAAAATTAAAATCATTTTAATAAGATGGGTGAATTAGGCAAATACCCAGAATTTATATAACAATAAAAATAAATACCCAAATTTTTGAAGTAATTGAGTTTCTAGTCATATTGTGAATTACTTGCACATGTTTTTGGTAACAAAGTAAATTACCACCACTTACCACTGTGTAAATAATTCCATCTTTTAGGTAATTGGTTACATTTTTCAAAAGATTGAGTAATAAATTTTTGATTTTTTTTAAATTTTTGAAACTGTGATTATTTTTTAAAATTATTTTCTATAAAATTCCCTTTTAATAAATACCTAATTTTGTAGTAATTATATATATCCTAAAGTTTACGTACTTTCTTTTCTAAATATTTTATTTTGAATTATACTATGTATACACTTTGTCCATTTCAAGCCAAGCCCTTTATAAAATTCATGTAAATGGAAAGTTCTAAATTGGCTTTCATGTTTACCTTTGTAATATATATACCGTTGGTTACATGACATCATAAATATCTAAAAGGATTCTATACAACCTCGGATAGAAAAACTGTGGCTGCTTATCTGCCCATTATGAATTTGGTTGTCATGGTGGCCGATGACTGATGAATAGAGACAATAGTTTGAGACTTTTCTTGTTCAATTGTCCAATATTTTAGTCACGTGTAGTTAATCCTACCAAACCCTACTTAAGTGTAGGGGAAAAAAAAAAAAAGCCTCAATAAATAACGGCAGAATTGAAGGGCTTGTTTTGCAACCTAATATGAAACATTATGCGTTTATCACATTGCATCTTTCACTATTTGGGTGCTTAACACCGTCTCCAATATAAATGTCAATGTCAATGTCAAATTTAGTACTCAAAAATATAAAATACTATATTTGACATTTGATGCTCAAATACACAAATGTTATTTTGTTATTTTATTATTTTTTAGTTGCAAAAATCAATCAAAGTAGTTGATACTAACCAATTGTAAATAAGACTACAAATAGTCATAATGACTTCTTGGTAAGATGAATTTTTTTTAATAAAATATTAATTTTTAACTAAATGCCTAAAAGTTGACTAATCAATGTTCTACTTTAAATGGCAAAATTTGGCATTATGCTATACTTGGTGCCAAATATGGCATCATGAATAGCATTTGCCAAATTTAATGCCAAATTTAGCATTGCATTAGAGATTGTTTGTTATGCCAAAATGTCAAATTTTGGCATTAACACACAAATTTGACATTATATTGGAGATACTCTAATATGAAACACTCTTTGAGAACAAGCCAAACGAACCAAAAATCCTGCTATATGAAACTGAAGAAATATATACCAAAAAACAAAGTTTAGAAAGAATATTCTTCACAAGTCGAGGTTTTTTTTTTTTTGTTTTTTTTCACGTGTAAACGACTTGTTCTTTATAGATTGAAGGCCATTAGAATGTGAAATGAAGGAACTTGATTGGGTGGACTAACTCAGTCCCGGTCTATACAGAATCTTTCTGCCCCTAGCGCACACACATATACACACTCTAGTCTTGTCTTTGAGCATCGAGTCTCAGACTAAATTTTCGTATCTCAATTAGTACTGCCTTCATTTCATATGCAGATCGTCTATCAAATTTGAATTTTTTTTTTTTTATGCGTTGAATCGATTGAAATTATAAATAACATGTTATCTATTAAGCAATGTAATTTACACGACGCGTCAAAAATTTATTAGATTGATAACCCAAAAAAAAATGTTTTGATATGAATTTAATGAAGATGTCTTCTTCGTTTGGTGAGAATTTGTGTGTGTCGTAGAAAATAGATTGAAATAAGATTAGTATACAACGTAATAAACAATCTTATTTACGGTAACAAATCACCTTAAATTTGGCATCCATATATAATTTCTCAAAAAATAATTAATACTATATAAAAAATGGTACAAAATGCATCTTCATCTTCTATAATTACTCGATAGTTATCTTCTTGATAAATGAAAACATTTATCATATTTTAAATCATCAAATAGTTATTTTCTATAGTTTTTTTAAAAAAATAATAGTATAGGAGTAATTGGTCCTTCGGTTTGTGGGATAGGCCACAATATGGAGTCAAAATCCCACTTCAACAAAGGAGTCCATTTTCATTATGTTTTATGCGTCCAGAAGATTAGACCCTGACCATATTACAAAGACTCTCTTAATAAAACAACTTCGAGTCTCCGAAATTTATAATTTCCACAATGCCAAACCCAAAAAGAAATGCACAAATTGGAAATAGTCTGAGAAAAAAGCAATTAACTCCATTAAGAATGCAAAAATCTGTGATTGTGATATCCGACTTACAAGAGTCAGCATTACAGTCAACAATCAAAAAATAAATAAAAATTTAAATGACTGTCTCTGATTTGTATGGACTCAATTGAATTGGGAAGTTTTGAGGTAACTTCCAATGCCATTGTTTTTGTCTGTTTGGACCCACAAAGAGCAAATTTTGCTTTGAAGTCTAACCCACACACAGTCTGTTCTGATTTGGCCCATTTGTTGTGTTTCCATTTGTTGTCCCAAACTTGATTCAATGGCTTAAGATGTCAAAATTAAATTTGGCAGTAAGCAAAATCTAATGCTGATCTTTAGTTAAGTTTCCGGGTAATTAAAGTGATAGCTTGGCACGTTCATTTGCCTTTATTAGGCACATGTCACCATCAATATGCTTATTCAATCAAACCCAAATGCCCTAAGACCCCAGTTCCACGAAGCCACTTTTGTTATTTATCTCGAGTATGAACTCTATTAAATTTTATTCACGACTGTTGAAATATAATAGCAGAGTTTTGTGGTTGTGTCTAATTCTTCGAATTTAATTTTTCAATGTGTCAACGCCTGTACTCTGGTCAGTGTTTTACTTTTAGACTAGACTGGGGAAACTTCTTACAAATCTATCTACAACAGTGCAAGCACAAAGATCAAATAATATGCTACATTAATGTACATGAAATTCTGTTGTCCACAAGGCACTAACATTAATATAACATATCAACTGATGAAGGAGGACCATGGAACACTTCCTTCGCATATTAGACTATAAAGAATTAGAATAGAAGATTAACAACAAATAATATTCATTTAGACCACCTTTCTAAGAAGAGCTTTTTTTCTTAACTGGGAAACCAAAAAAGTAAGACCGACTGGAACGAATTTTAAAGTTATGACATAATAAGAGTATATAATAATGGATACTTCTGTGATAGGTTTTTTTTTTAGTAAGAAACAACTTTGGACCGTCAGATTCACTTTTTTTGTGGGTCCTGCATCTTAAAAATGTGAATATGACTATTCAAAATTATTTGTCACCACAAAAAAAAATCCACTACAGAATTTTTTTATAATAACTAATATAAATCGTAGAAATTAAAAAAATATATAGTTTTTTTTTTAAATTACTCTCTCAGCCTACCTACATCCCCAACTCATTGTCGTTAATGCATTTGAAAGGTGGCGATACAAGGATGTCGAGAAAAAATTACCATAGAAGGTTGCCGGAGGAGATTAGCGGAGAAGGTTGTCGGAGAAAGTGGGCGAAGAAAATCACCACTTCGGCGCAAGAGAATATGGTCAGAGAAAGTCAATGGGGACAATAAGTGATTTATACATATGATAAATGTTTGCTTTTATTAAGAAAAAAAAAAGTCAACAAGTAGTTATGGAGAATGAGTTCATCTATGTATTTTTGTTCTTGAATCATTGCTATTTTCTTAATTTTTTAAAACATTGGCTAATGTTTTAAAAATATTTTCCAGCCTATTTAGCTAATTCACCCTATTAATAAAGCAAAATAATAATTAAAAGAAAAAAAGAGAAAGACTTCAAGTGTTCTAGGATGCGCAATAATTATCATACATCCTCACCAAAAATCAATAATAGTTTTTGAAATGTTTACTATTAGTTTATTTCTTTTGTAATTCCCCAATTGAGAATTCTCTTTTTTTAAAAAGAAGTTTTCAAATGAGAATCGTTCATCTTTGGAGAACTACTCTAGATCGTCAGATTTATTTCACGAATTATGTGATCTATTGAAAAAGTAAATCAAATGGTTTAGAATTAGTTTTTACCAACTAACATCACTCACTTGATAATCCCATTTTAAATTTTTTTTCTTACAGAATCATGAGACTGGTTCGAAACTCAATAAACATATTAGACTTCAAAATTAAGAATGAAATTATATATATATATATATATTACTTTTCAAATTCTTATAATAGGTCATACCCTCGTACTCGATATGATATTGTTCTCTTTAATTTAAAACTCCCACGATTTTACTCTAATATTTTATCTAAAATGCCTTGTACTAATAAGAGTAGTGTGCAATACCTTATAAACTATTGTCTTTGATCTTAGCCAGATATTTGCTCAAGAGATTTTGATTATCACGTATTCACAATATAACTTAAATTTATCTTAATGTTATTTTTTCCATTCTTAAAAAAGTGACATATAAATCAACTAGAGCCCATCCAAACTGAAGTACAAACATGCATTATCATATCACAAAACTATTTTGAAGGATAAAATGATTGAGGAAATTAGTCCCTAACTCAAAATAAGAGTGAATTAGCTAAATAAATCATGTTGGAAAAGACTTTTTAAATTTTAGCTGATAGACTGGTAGCCATCATCCAAATACACAATATATGGATGGACTTCATCTTTACTAACGACTTAATAACTATTTTCTTAATAATTAAAAAAGTTATCATATTTATAATCATTTAAGCACTAGCGAGACCTCAACTACCTTTCCATAAAACGGAGCGTTTTTGTACTAAGATACAGAATTAAACGACGTCGCGTAGGCCAATATATAGATTCAACGGAGTAATGTTTTTCTCGTATGCTAAAGTGAGCCATGGTGGTGCGTAGCAGTGCCAAAAACCCCCCAGCGACCGCGAAACAGCCCTCAGCCGCCGAGAAACGGCTCCGCGCCGGCGCCGAGCGGTCGGCTCACTTCGCGAGGCGAGAAGCCGCGAAGGTTCTTCGGCTGGTGATCCAGGGCGACGCTCGGCGCCGCGCCGTCGGCTCCATCAAGTCGCTCGTCTACAGCCCCTCCGTCAGGAACAAGAGGGCCACTTTCGCTCTCGTCTGTCAAACCCTAAAACGTAAGTGAATTGAAAAGCGAAAAAGGGTTTTAGCTTTGGAGAATCGTGTTAGTGATTTTATTTCTCATTGAATTTCAGATCTTTGCATTGTGAAGGAAGTTTTGAACTCTGCGAATATACTCAATAGCAAGTGGAAGGTATGTTTGTGATATAAGCATTTCAACAAACATGTACTATGCATTACTTTTGATGCCATGTGAACTGTTTAAAGATAATGATAACTTGACATTTATTTAGGAAAAAATAAAAGTTGTGGATATTTTCTTATCTTTAAAGTTTAGTCATTTAGTTTTAGCATTGAGATTTTGGGTTTCTGTTGCAGAAGCAAGAGGAATTGGTGTATATAATAACGTACGACATTCTCTTCGGGCAGGTGAGTTTTGTTGGAAATGGATGAGATTTGGCATTGCATTTTTGGTGTTTTGACATTCAAGGGTTTGATTGTTTGGTGCAGGCGATTTCATCAACCGGTGATGCAGAGAAGTTTCTATGGCGTCGAAAAGATTCTTTGGTTGTGGCTCTAGCTTCGGTTTTGAAGAGGAAGCAAGTGAAGAACGTTCAAGAGTTGATAGCGCTTTATCAAACTCCAGGTGTGTCTCTGTTTTTTCACAAATAGTAGTATCATAAGTTATATTTGCCTCATTGTGTGGGATAATTCTGAATATCAAGTTTCTAACTTCAGATGCAGATGTTTTGAAACCTCGTTATGTTCGTGTAAATACCCTAAAACTCGATGTCACGTCTGCAAAGCTGGAACTAGAGAAACAATATCAGGCGAGTTTAGCTGGTTTGATAAGCTTTTCCGAATAAGAACCTGTGTAATAGAACTAATAGTCAGAGTCAAGATTTGTATATTCTATGATAATGCCATTAACAGGTTAGCAAGGATGACATGGTTCCGGACTTGTTGATACTTCCGCCAGGGAGTGATTTGCACAATCATCCTCTAGTCGCAAACGGAAGTATCTTTTTGCAAGTAAGATTTTAGCTTTATCCTTTCCAACACACATCCCAAGTTCCAGTTTCATTGTAGAATAAGTAACATGGTTCCACAATTTGATCCCACGGTAACTCTGATCTAGCTGATGCATAACACTCTTGAACATTGATACACTCGTTGCATTGAAATCCGTATACATTCCTTGTCGGTATCTCACATATCCCAACATTCCTTGCGTCCAGATTTTTTAACTGTATTATGGTTCTTCTCAACTGCAACTGCGGTGACATTGCATTTGACAATGGCACTATGGCAGTAGCTTTTGGGGGCTCTTTTTTCTTGGATTTACAATGAGGTCATTGGTTTGGAACAGGGAAAAGCAAGTTCTATGGTAGCAGCAGCCTTGTGTCCCGAGCCAGGATGGGAGGTACTTATGCTCTCTACTTTCTGATGTGTTTGAAAAATGTTCAGGAAAAAGAATGCAAGATTTCGTACATGTCACGTAGCAAAAGACATGAAAAGATGGAAAATTTTCTCTCAAAACATCAATATATCAGCATAAATTATGTGAACCGTAACTATGCTAATTACGAATTTCATGTAGGTTCTTGATGCATGTTCTGCCCCTGGGAACAAAACTGTGCAACTTGCTGCTCTCATGAGAGGAAAGGGAAAGATTATCGCATGTGAGCTAAACAAAGAAAGGGTTAAACGTTTGAATGATACTATTAAACTCTCTGGCGCCTCTAGTATCCTTTTAGCAACTTAGTTTTCTGGCACATGAGGATCGGTAATCGCTGATAGGCCTGATACGTGTTTCTTACTGATTTCCTTAACTCAAATGGTAGATATAAAAGTTTTGCATGGTGATTTCTTAAGCTTAAATGCAAACGAACCTCCATACTCTAAGGTAAGGAAATGGCATTTTCATTTTGATAATAATGTTGTCTGTTGGATTCTAGCTAGCTCTTTGTGAACAAAATTTTTGATATAGGCTGAATTCTTCTTCTACGCTTCCAGGTCCGAGCCATTCTTTTGGATCCTTCATGCTCTGGATCTGGGACCGCTTCTGTGAGGTTAGACTATCTGCTCCCTTCTTATGCCACAGGTAACTTTCGATCTCTTTTACTGATTAGTCAACTTGTATGCATGCCCGCAAGCAATTGCATCAACACAAACTTTTTGTCTCGTTCGTGTTAATACTTCTCTAAATTTGCTACAATGTGTAATGCCACTATCAATATTAAATTTCGTAGGCAAGAGCAGCGATGTTGGAGACGAGGAACGACTGAACAAGCTTGCGGCTTTCCAAAGGAAGGCTCTAGAACATGCATTATCTTGTAAGTAAAGCGTCTAAATCGACTCGCATTGTTTAGTGTCATTGCTTAGGCAATGTCGTTATTTCTTAGCGACAGGATGTATCAACTGTTGAATACAAACAATCCTGATGGCAGTTCCGGCAGTAGAGAGAATAGTATACAGCACTTGCTCCATCCACCAGGCCGAGAATGAGGACGTCGTCCAGTCTGTCTTACCTCTAGCCACATCCTGCGGATTCCATCTAGAAGCTCCGTTCCCTCAGTGGCAGCGCCGTGGCCTCCCAGTCTTCGAAGGATGTAAGTAGTTCCACTCCATTTTAATTATCAAAACGATCCCAGAGGTTGCGAAACTTCTTTGCCAGCTGGAATAACCGGCATGTTTCTGTGGGTTGCAGCCAAGAATTTACTCCGAACCGATCCCGTTGAGGACAAAGAAGGCTTTTTCATTGCTCTGTTTGTTCGGAGAAATGCGGCTGCAGATCGCTCAAAAACAGCCGACAGACCAACCAGAAATGGTCCTTCCACTTTAGTCAGAGGGAAACGAAGAATGGGAGACAGAAGTATGAATAAGAAAGAGGCGGTTGTTCCGCAAGTTTGTCCTAAATTTCTTAAATTTTGGCGCTGTGCTCAACTCTATAGGCGAAGAAACAGACGCTTTACAAGACGTGGAATTTAAAATTAGACAATAAAATACTGATATTTTTCTTCTCAATTTTGTTGATTATTCATATAGTAATCATCTTCCGGGCACTTATTGCACTCCGTTAAATTTTGATATTTTTTTTTTCCTTTGCACGGAAAATAACATTCAACCAGAATTTATCTGTGGAATTACTCTGCGAACCAACTTCCTATGGCATTGTACCAGCAAAAAAAAAAAAAAAAAAAAAAAAACCTTCCTATGGCATTGTGTTGTTCAAATTAGGACATAGCCAAACTTTCAATGTATGTTAACGTTCTATTAGGAGAATAGTGTTCACAAAATGAAGGTGATTTCGAAGCAAATATTAGTTCCATTACCGATTAAAGGCAAAAATACTAACTCCATTTCAGGGAAAGAACACAAAAAGATACTACATTGATTCAAAAAACATAAAGCACACAAGACGATCAATCGAAATCCACACTGCTCATAGTAATACGATCACCATCGATACTGAATTAGACTTTAAGCACATACACACCAGAAGGGGGGAAAAAAAAAAAAGAACTCTTCAAACAACCTTGACCTCAATGGTCTTAGGCTTCTTGGGCTCCGGCGGAGGCAGCTTCTCCACGTTGACAGTCAAAACCCCGTCCTGGCACACCGCAGAGATGGCGTCGGTGTTGGCGTTCTCCGGCAGCACGAACTTCCTCATGAGCTTGCCGACCCTGCGCTCCATGCGCAGATACTTGGCGTCCTTGTCCTCTTCGTCCCTGCGGCGCTCGGCGCTGATGACCAGCACATTGTCGTCCTCGACCTGTACCTTGATGTCCCCGGACTTGAGCCCCGGCATGTCGATCACGAACGCGTACGTCTTGGGGTACTCCTTCACGTCCGCCGGCGTGGCCGCCATGGCCTTGGCGTCCCGCACGTAGCTCCGCGTGGGCGCGCTCTTGGAGTCCTCCGCCCCCGCGATGTCCATCATGTGCTGGAGCGTGGAGAAGAGTGGGGTGTCGTAGCCCATGAATCTCAGGTCCATTGCCGATCTCTTTCTCTTCTTGGTGGTCGCCGGAATTTTGCTTGCTTTGTTTCTCTCGTCTCTTTTGACGCTTTTTTGTGTTTGTTTGTGCTATGGTTGAGAGATGTGAATATTGGTGCGTGGATTTATAGTGGTGAAATGGAAGAGGGAAGAAGGTTCTGGAGGGTTTTAGGTAGGCGAAATCAAGGGAGGTCTAGGAGATTCTGGACGTATAGGGAATGTCTAGTGTAACTGTGTTCTACACAAGTCTAGAACTTTTTTTCCTATTATTTGACCAGCTCATTTCGTTAAGCGTCAACGACTATTCAACCCGTCTTTAATACGTTTATTTATATATTTTAGAGAAAATAAAATAATTAATGTTTGATTATCCAGTAAAGTAAAGTTTGTCCGTAAGCATTTTAAAAGTTAAAATCACGTTTTCTTCTTCTTCTTCTTCTTCTTTTTTTTTTTTTATCAATCTTTTTATTTTTTTTCCCCTTTTTTAGTTTTGGCATTTCATAATCACGTTTTTTTTTTAATAAGATAATCACGTTTTCTTAAGACCTCGTTGTTTGTCATCTTACTTGTCGTTTTCCCTTCAACTCAATTTCTCTTATTTTGTCGTTTTACTCATTAAGTGTCGTTTAGATCTTTTTTGTCGTTTTCCCTTCAACACAATTTCACTTATTTTGTCGTTTCTCTAATTTATGTCGTTTTTCGCAGTAAGTGTCGTTTTTATTTTTATTTATTTTTTTCGTTTTTACTTATATGTCGTATTCGCATTAAGTGTCGTTTTTCGTTATATGTTGTTTTGACCTTCTTTGTCGTTTCTCATATTAAGTGTCTTTTAAACTTCTTTTCTTTTCAGTTTCAACACTCGATTGAATTCGCCCATGGTGAACCTATTTTCATTATTGCTGCGTCGTTTCACACTTCTATTTCCTTATTTTTTATTCGCATTAGGTGTCGTTTTCTGTATATGTCGTTTTTTGCATTAAGTGTCGTTTTTCTTTACATGTCGTTTTGACCTTCTTTGTCGTTGCTCATATTATGTGTCTTTTAAACTTCTTTTCGTTTCAGTGTCAACACTCGATAGCATTCGCCCATCGTAAACCTATTTTCATTATTGCTGCGTTGTTTCACACTTTATATTTCTTTTTTTTTTTTATTCGCATTAGGTGTCGTTTTTCTTCTTTTTGTCGATTTTTCCTTTATATGTCGTTCTTCGCATTGAGTGTCGTTTTTCTTCTTCTTTTTTGTCCTTTTTCTTTATATGTCGTTTTGAACTTCTTTGTCGTTTCTCATATTAAGTGTCTTTTAAACTTCTTTTCGTTTCAGTTTCAACACTCGATAGAATTCTCCTATCGTGAACCTATTTTCATTAGTGCTGCGTCGTTTCACACTTTTATTTCCTTTATACGCAATCATAGTCGTTTTCCAAATTTTGTCGTTTTTATCAGTAATTTGCCGTCTTACCTATTATCCATCGTTCTGACCTTCATTATCGTTTCGCCATTGAATTTTCTCTGTATCAAGTATTATCGCGTTTATCGTTTGTCGTTGCTGAAAAATGCGTGATTTGTCGTTTCCCTCTTAACAAAATATGGTTTTACTGTCGTTTCTGTTATTATTTGTTGCTTTTCTTGCACCACCGTTTTAAGCCCTTTAAAATTAGAGTGACGTAGGGAAGTATCAGAATTTATATAAGAATAAAAATAAATATTTAACTTTTAAAGTAATTGAATTTCAATTCGTCAATTACTTGTACATGCCTAAGTTAATTATCACAATTTATCTTATACAGTAGTTAATTATATTTTTCATAAGATTGAGTAATAATTTAAATTAAGTGTTAAAAATTGAGTATTCACTTTAATATCCCTTAAAATTATTATTTGGCTAAATTAATTTATATATTTTTTCCTTTTAGTGTCCTTCAAATTCAACTTCAACTTCACCCGTTGGTGTCTCAACGCCCAGCACTTCATTCACGTTGCCTTAATATTTGCTGCGTCGTTTCACATCTTTATTTTACTTTACACGCATTTACAGTCTCTTGCGTTTTTCTAACAATCATTATTCGTTTGAGGTTGTTTTCAGTCCATAGTCGGTCTTAGCTTTGTTGTCGTTTACTTAGAATCTTAGATACCCTCCATTGTCGTTCTTTCCCCTCCTAGAATCGCATTCCTAATGCTTAGCACAAAAATGGAAAAGAAAACAGAGCAACTAATAATGACTAAACGAAATCAGGTGCAGCAAAAATAACATCACACACACATACACATTACAACCATACCAACAATATTCACATATACATACACATAGTGCACCATAAGCAGCCATAAATATGATAGATTAGCAAAGCTCTAGCTAGGCGACATGGACCTCGATGGTCTTGAGCTTCTTGGGCTCCGGCGGAGGCTGCTTCTCCACGGTGACGGTGAGCACTCCGTCCTGGTACTCGGCGGCGATCTTGTCGGCATCGGCGTTCTCGGGGAGCACGAACTTCTTGAGGTACTTTCCGAGGCGTCGCTCCGTGCGGAGGTACTTGACGCCCTGCTCCGCGTCGGCCCTCTCGCGCCTGCGCTCGCCGCTCACCACCAGCACCTTCCCCTCCTCCACGCGCACCTTGATCTGCTCCGCCTTCAGCCCCGGCATGTCGATCACGAACGCGTACGTCCCCGGCGCCTCCTTCACGTCCGCCGGCGTCGCCGCCATCGCCTTCGCGTCCCTCCCGTAAGCACGCGACGGCGCCGGGTTGGCCCCCGCCGACGCGCCGCTGGGAGGAGACTCGTCGGAGAGGTCGAGGAGCTCCTGCAGCGAGAAATCCACCAGCTGCGCCGGGTCCAGCCCCGCCGCCATGCCCCTGAAATCTTCCATTCTTGTTTCTGTTGCGCTCACAGTTGCAAAGGAAAAGTTAGCGTTGGAGTGAGAATTACCACCCAAGTGTGGTTTGGTTTTGATGTAAATATAATACAAATGTGTCATGTGTGTATATATATTCAAAGTGTTTATTTTCATTGGTCCGTAGTGGTTGGGAGTGAAGAAGAGTGGGTAGATTAGTAGAAGTGATCAATATCGGTGAATTTTGTTGTGTATCGTCTGCTGTGGGGCTTTGTCAGAGCCATAGGAGATTTGTGATAAGCATTGGGCTCTTTGGTCTTTTCTGTGTCATTGAAATGCTGCGGCGAGGAGGAAAACGTGGCTCTCAATCTGGAATTTGTTTGTGCTTTTGGTTGTCTGGAGCTGATTGGTCCCCCCACTTGCAAAGGAATTTTATTCTTAAAAATGCAAAGCTACGAGGAAGAGTCAGAGTAGTAAGTCGTTTCATGCTAGCTTAATTAGTGTGTAAGATAAATCTAGGTCCTCTATTCTCTATTTCTCTTTTTCCATCCCCTTTATAAATTGCTTTAAATTCTAGAATAGCAAAGACTCTTTGTTTTCTTTTATTTTGTTTACTTGACATCTTCCTATCTAAAAACGCTTATTTCAGGTTAAGCATATCAAATAAGTCGTTCAAATTCAGAGCTAATTATATACATATTTTATATATATATATATATACAAGTATTCGAACACACTCAAATTACATATCGTAGCTCCTTTAACAGCCATGTAATTAAACCTTATGTATATATAGGTCATTTCTATAGGATAAGATAAACTAACCCACATATTCACATTAAAAAAAAAAAAAAAAAATCCCAACAACATTATTTAGCAAGTCCCAACAAGTAGTGCAATTCACAAACACCAATTCACCATTTTATTTCACCCACACATTTCTCGCACTCCTTCAAGTAGAGTTCCAAAGTACAACATTCATTAATTCAAGCAACCTTGACCTGTATGGTCTTGGGCCTCTTGGGCTCCGGCGGCGGCAGCTTCTCCACCCTCACCGTCAGTACTCCGTCTCGGCACTCCGCCGCCACGGCCTCCACGTTGGCATTCTCCGGCAGCCGGAACTTCCTCATGAACTTCCCCATCCTCCTCTCCATCCTCAAATACCTCACCCCACCGCCGTCCGATCTCTTCTCACGATCATGATGATCATCACCATTATCTGCCCCCGCTTCGGACGCGTTGGCCTCCCGCTTCCTCTCCCCGCTGACCACCAAAACGTTGTCGTTCTCGATCGCGACCTTGATCTCGCCGGCCTTGATCCCCGGCATGTCCACGATAAAAGCGTAGGCGCTCGGGTAGTCCGCCGGCGTCGCCGCCATGGCCTTGGCGTCTCGGACGTAGGCCCGCGATGGGTTGTTGTTGTTGTGGCTCACGTTTCGCGATTTCTCGGCCGGTTGTTCGTCGGAAAAGTCGAGCATGTCTTCGAGGATCGAGAAGATCGGCGAGTTGAACCCAAAGCTGTTGCTCAAATCCATGTGTTTCGGTTTGGGAAATCAGAAATGGTTTTTTTATTTTTTTACAATGTGGATTGTGTTTTTGGCAAGATACGTGTTGGTTTCGATGTAGGATTGAAGATGGAGAGTTTATGAGTAAGAGTGGATATTTATAGTGCTTAAAAACCTGTTTTGACTAGAAAACGAGAGAGAGTTCTGGAGAAGAGGGAAATCAGGGCCACAAAAGGTGTGCTTGTCTGGAACGGTGAAGAAGTGGCTTGAAGGTTCTACAAATCTTAAGCTTTTCATTTTGAGATTTTTCGATTTATGTCGTTTATTTTCACTACTGTCCTTCTAACGTCAAACGTATCATTGATTTCTTTTTCTTATTTATTTATTTATTTTTTGTTTATTGTTGTTGACTCCTGGAGCCTGTCGTCTCTCATTTGGTTGTCGTTTTCAAATTACTTTGCTCGTAAGAGTTAAGACAACCTGTACAAATGTCGTTTATAGTAGTTGGTGGTTCTTTCCTTGGTTATCTTTTTTGAATTACATTTAGTCGTTTCCTTTGTTTCTTGGTTGACGTTTTCTTTTTGCTTTCTATTTTACCTTAATTGCTCTTTTCAGACTTCATATTGTTTTTGTTGTCATTTTCTTGTTCGTCGTTGTTTTTTCTAAATTATTGTTTTAGCACTTTGTCATTTTCTTTTTACCATCGTAATTGACTTCACTGTCGTCTTTTCTCATTTGAAGTTTTATTTTTATTGACTTCGAACTTCGTTGTCGTTTTTATATTTGTGGAAGTCTTCTTATTTGTCGTTTATTCTAAACTGTCGTTTTCTTTGTACCATCATTTCTGAATTCATTTTCGTCTTATATTTGTTGTCGTTTTCTTGTTATGGTCGTTTTTACTCATTTTCCGCTGTCATCTTTGTTCTCGGTTCTTAGTTCATTGTTATTTTCTCTTTTATCCTTTTTTTGTCCACATTTTCCTTAAGTCGTCGTTTTAAATTTTTTGTCGTTTTTAGCATAATTGTCGTTTTCTTGTTTATCGCCATTTTTTCATGGATCCGTTCTATATTGCAGCGTCTGTTTTCATGGATTTGTTCTACATTTTATCATCGTGTCTAAATTCATTTTCGCTTTAACTTTCTTGGCGTTCCTTTTTAATCGTCATTTTGGTTTTAAAATTTTGTCGTTTTTAGCATAATTGTCGTTTTCTTCTTTATCGTCGTTTTTTCATGGATTTCGTTCTATATTTTTTCCTCGCTTCTAAATTCGTTTTCGTTTTAACTTCTTGTCGTTTCATTTTAGTCGTCGTTTTTATACTGTTTTTATTTTACCATCGTTTTGTTTTTCTTGTCGCTTTTACCCTTTAGTCGCTTCCCACTTCATTGTCGTTTTTTTCCCGTTGTCGTTTTCTTGTTTATCGTCATATTTCCTAGGCAAGCATTTGGTATATGAAACAAGAAGAAAAGCTTCGAAAGAGTTTGCTACCTGGTGACAAGATTAAAGTTCAATTCCCTATTTGCAGATTGTCTAACTTCATTTATTCATCCACAAAAAGAAAGTGTTTCAATCAACAACAGGTACAAATTCTCTAAGTATTTCTACAAAAAAACATCATACAAAACAAAGGGGAAAAATCCTCGTATAAACATACCAATGGTACTATGTCACAACTCACAACCACCACCATTATAACACCTTGTAAAACACATTGTCAAAGCTCATCCTCATCTTCGTACTCTTCTTCATACGCCGCGTCGTCTTCTGGCTTCTCCTTGATGTAGCCGCGCTTTCTGAGAAACCATCTGATCATCCGAAACAAATGGCCAAAGAGGATCATCCCCATCAGCGGCATCCAAACCACCACCGAAAACCGAACCAGGTGGTACATAATGCTCTTTTCCTCATCCGGTGTAATGTATATCAGCCCCACGAAGGCTGTCCCAGTCAGCGACGTTATGGCAATCCACATGATCACCATCTGGACCCACATCCACCGCCGCTTCTTCATCGGCAGCCCGCTCACGAGGAGCAGGATTATGCTCAGCGATGAGAGGTAGGCAATGGTGTTCATGACCATAAACTGCCCATAATTGGCCTGGGAAGTGTACGCCATCACCGATTGACCAGCTTTGTGTGGGTCGTCCACGGGGTTGCCGTCTGAGTCCACTAGGTGATCGTCCTGCCAGACGCCCCCGGGGGGAGATATCACGGCCTGGAAGGCTATGGTCGCGATGAGGGACGCCACCACCATCAGCGAGCTTCGCTTCCTGCCCAGCCAGTCGATGTGTTTCGGGTTTTTCTTAACTGGCAGATTGGAGCTGCTCTTTTGCGAGGCTAGTGGCAGTGTTAGTGGCTCTCCGGCAGAAGTGGTTTTGCCGCACGTGTCTAGCTCGGCGTATGTGATTGCCGATACATCGATGTTTCTTAAAGCTCCGGCCTTCTGTAGGGACTCTTTTATGGCCATGTCTCTCACGTCTCTGTGGCCGAGGAAGAGGACGTCAAATGCAGTTGAAAAGTTGGCGTTTTGGGCGTTCACTTGAACCTTCGTATTGGAAAGCAAATATTTTATCACCTGCACAATTTCGACCAGTTGATCATCCAACGTTGTAGAAAATCAAGTACAGCAAGTTGTCGCTAAACAAGACGGTGGTGAGCTAATAAAGCCATCAATGGCCAGTTTAACATTTAGCCTAGTCTAGTCAATCTAGATGATCAAAAAGTTTGCCCGTTGGAAAACAAAGAAGAGCATAGGCATTTATTGCAACAAAGAACCATTGCCCAAAATCCCAATTCCATTACCCAAGAACCAAACATTAATTTCACCACTAAACAGTAATTGGAACGTCACAAATTGGGATTGTCCTTGAAACGTCCAAGAATTATGTAGATTGTAAAAACCCCAAGATTTTCTTTTTTCCACTAAGTCAAGAATTAATTTGATCAACATTTAAATATTAATGACAAAAAGTAAGAACATTACCTCTAATTGTTTTTTGGACACGGCAACATGTAACACGCTGTTTCCCTCAGAATCCCTCAGATTCACAGACTCATCGTCTCCGTCAACAGACTCCACCAAACCCTTCAAAGCCTCAAACCGGTTGTACTTGACGCACAGGTGAAACGCGCTGTCCCCGACTCGGGTCAGGACCCGGATCGTCTCGGGCCTGACTCGGACGAGCTCGGCCAACGCTCCGACTCGGCCCTTGATCGCGGCGAGATGCAGGGGAATCATCCCGTCCCGATCCCTGACCATACACGTGTCGGCGTTGACCGAGACCAGGTGTTTGACTACCTCCGTCGAGCCTCTCGCCGCCGCCAGGTGGAGGGCCGAGTAGCCCTGCGAGTTCGACTCGGAGGCCAGCTCGGGCCTCCGACTCACTAGCTCGCTGGCGAAATCGGAGTGACCGAGCAGAGCGGCGATGTGTAAGGGCGTGTCCGAGGGTGGTTCGCCATTGTCCGTCTTGTTGGTGTTGATTTTGTTGAGGATTTGAGGGTCTTCGAAGAGGAGCTCGGAGAGGGATTTGACTGAGCCTTTCATGGCCGCTTCTCGGAGCCGAATCTCCATTGTTGTAGTTCCCCTTGTTTGTTTCTCGTCATCTAAAAGACTCTCTACACTCATTTCGTTTGGTTGCTCTTTTTTTTTTTTTCATTGCGCTCGATGTTGCGTGGAAAAAGAGCAACATTGTTGACGAAACAAATAGAGGTTAAAGTCGACGGATGTTTCCTACCCAAAAAATAATAATAAAAATAGAGGTTAAAGTCTTTCTAGAAGCTGATTTTTTTTTCTTAAAAAAAAATCTTATGATTAGTGAGAAGTCTTACCCTTTGTTTAGGTAGCCCACTTAAACCATTCCATCTCATTTTTTGGGATGAAAAAAATGGTTTGAAAATAATTTTGAATGATTTGAAAATGGTTTGTAAAAATGATGTAAGAATGGTTTGACTTTGCTGATTTTGAGGTAGTATGAATGGTTGAGATTTAAAGATATTGTATAGGGATTTGGAAAGTTGAAAAAAATGGTTGAAAAAAATGAAATGGAATGGAATAGTTTGAAGGATTTGAAAAGTTGAAAAAAATGAAAAATGAGAATGGAATGGAATGGGAGAAATGGGTAAACAAAACAAATGGTTTACTCTTGTTTTGGCATCTCATCCTAAGACCATCTCCAATGCTAATGCCAATGCCAATGCTAAATTTGGCACCAAAAAGTGAAAAAATACCAAATATAGCATTGGCATTTAATTTTTACTCCAATGCACTCAATTAGCACTATCAATGCTAAATACTATTTTATTATTTTTTAGGTGTAGAAATCAAAAAAAGTCAATTAATAGTAATAAGCAATTATTACTTTGTTGGAAGTTGTGTACTTTTTGAATATTTAATTATTAAAAGTATATGCTAAAATTTGGCATTATGCCAAACTTGGTGCCAAATTTGGCACTCAATTTGGCATTTGCCAAATTTGGCACTACAAATGGCATTGGGTTGGAGGACATATTTTTCTCACAAATGCTAAATTTTAGCATTGGCACATATTTTTTGCATTGCATTGGAGATGCTCTAATCATTTAATTACATTTTATTCTATTTTTTCAACTTTTTAATCCTCTAAACAATTTCATTTCATTTTATTTTTTTTCAATATTTTTTTCAACTTTTCAAATCCCTATACAATATTTTTAACCCTTCTAAATGGTTTGACTTTATAAATTTCGAGGTGGTATAAATAATTGAAATTTAAAGATATTGTATAGGGATTTGGAAAGTTGAAAAAAAATGGTTGAAAAAATTAAAATGGAATGAAATGGTTTAAAGGATTGAAAAAAGTGAAAAAATGAAATGAGTAGAATGGTTGGGGTAAACGGGGGTTAGCATTATCCTTAATCCTTATTGCTAATGTATGGGCATATCACGGTCTAACAGCAGACATTTTGGACCTCAATTAGATTAATCAATAAGATGGTAGAGTCAAACTTCCAATTTGTCCACGTCATCATTCGCGTAGATCATCTTGATGTGTGTGAGTGTGGCGCGCAGTTTATGATTTTACATGCTAAAAAAGAGTATAATTTTAAGCTTATTCAATATACAAAAGGCAAGTGAGAAATACGCTAAAGATGAATCCAAATGCTAAGTGGAAAACATATGATTGAACCCTAACAATAACAGGTATATAATGTAGTAAATTCTTTAATTTTTGACAGCATAACTCTTTCAAACTAAACATAATTTGAAACTTACCAATGAAAACAAGAGATTTGCTATAAATTTTTTTTTAGACGCCACCAACTTTTTAACAAACAACATACGTTATTTATGTATATACTAATATGCTCCGCTTGATCAAGACAAGACTCAATCGTGATTCGTGAGTAGACAAAAACTTACAACAAGAGACACAACCACAACAGTACTGAAACTCCCATTTCTAAAAAAAACCCCTAAAACCCGGTAGTCGGAGCAGTGAAGAATCGCTTCCTTCTGGGACGAGGCACAAAACCCGCCAACTTGGCCAACAAATTCGCCGCCACAGAAATCGTATGAACCACAAGAACGAAGCCCATCACGCTCGCCCACGCAGTGACGCCATAGGAAACCACGCGATTGGCGACGTGCACCAGCTCCGGCGGCGTGAAGAACAGCACGGCCACTCTGTAAGTGAGCGCGACCATAGTGATGGTGACCCACACGATCACCGTCAGAGCCCACATGAAGAGCCTGCGCTGGAAAGGCAGGCCCGTGATGAGCAGCAGGATTATGCTCAGCGACCCAACAAACCCCGCCGTGTTGTAGTAGAGGTACAGATCATAACGGCCGGAATCTCTGTATGCCATGATCGCTTTCCCAGCAGAACCGCCGGAACTTGCCGTGCCGTTGCTGCTGTCGTCCTGCCAGAGGCCGCCGGGAGGGTTCGTCCCGGCCTGGAAGGCCATCGTGGCGATCAGCGAGGCCACCACCATGAGCGACTCTCGCTTCCTCGACAGCCAGTTCTCGGCTGGCTTGTCATTGGTGTTGCTCGTGAGAATTAATGTTGATGAGGGTATAATTTCTTGGTATTTCAAGCGTGCTGATTCGGGCGGCGGGTTCGCGGCGCGCGAGGCTCCGGCAGCGCGGAGGGAGTCGGAGATGTCGAAGTCTTTGGCGTCTCGCGGGCTCTGCGCTAAGATGTCCAGCGCTGTGAAGCCGTTTGCGGTTACGGCGTTCACTTCGACTCTGGTGTTGGCCAGCAAATATTTTACCGTCTGAAGCAACAAAGAACACAGTTTTGGTTCGTTTATGTAATTTTTACTACTATCTGGTGACCGCATGGCGCATGGCAATTTCGCAACGTACGTATATATATATATATATGAACAAAATTAATTAACGATATTGCATGGTAAATAAATGAATTCAAAGTTTCATACCAATATACTGTGTAGTTATAATGTCACAATCTTTGTAATAAGCTGATCTTTTGATCCATGGTCATCCAAAATTTGGAACTGCATTTTTTACTTATTTTTTTTTCCTTTTTAATAAATTATTTATCTACTCACCTTTTCAAGAAACTACCCACCTATTATAAAATCTCTATAAATTAATAAAATTGGACCACAATAATTTATTAATTTAACTAATTATAAATTGATAAATTATTAATTATTAATTAATATTAAATTAGTACATTATCCTATTTTTCATGTTATTTGTTTTATGATTTATTATCATAATTTAACTACTTATCAAGTAAATAGAAAAGAACAGAGAGTACTAAATATATATTTTGTAAAATATTTTTAATTGGGTTTATAATAAGAAATTAGTAACTCATATATCACTAATTATCAAATTTATCTTATAATTTATCAAATTATTAATTTATTACTTTAGGCTCATATCTAGAGCGGCTAAAATATTATTTAATTAAAATTATTACTTTAATCATCGAGTATTAATTTATGGGCTAGTTAAAAAATTAGTAATTTTAAAGGTAAAGTTTGAAGGATTTAGCCATAGAATATTAAAATTAAGGAAATAGCCATTATATACCTTAATAGACATAAGTATCCACGATAATTACTTAAAAAAACCGCCCAAATCAAATAAAAAAATCTCCAAAAATTCGGCTCCTTCAACTTAAAAAAGTAAACTAAACCTACTATTATCAAAATTTTCATCGATTGTGATAAAATAAAAAATAAAAAATGGCTAATTTCTTAAATTTCTAAAACTATGGCTAATTCCTAAAAAATGGTCTAAAATTTGACTAAATCCTTAAATATCTCTTAATTTATTTACTGAAGTAATTTTACTATAATTTATGTAAAACTTAGTATCACAACTTTTTTTTTATACTATTTTAACCTTTTTTATCTAAATCATCTTATGCTATGAGTAAAATCATGTCATACTTGTTGAAATAAAACCTTTTCAAAATTAAATTTTAAACGTATTTATCAATTATAATATGATAATTTACCTGTAATATAAAATAAAATAATGTAAAAACAAAAAAGAGAGAGAGATTATCAAACAAATAATATTTTTTCGGGATAATATTGTAAGAAAATAATCAACGTTTTCATTAGTTAAATAAATAGTTATTTTCTTAAACTACATGATACTACTGTAATTTTAACTTGTATGCCTTTAGTTTTTAAGAAACTAACGACTATTCTCTTAATTTTTTAAAAACGTTATATAAACTAGAAAATGGTTAAATACCGAGTAGACCTCAAATGTAAGTGTTACTATATATCAAATACTATTTTAATCTTTACTAAGATAATTTTGATCGTTCTCACACGGCCACTACACATATAACCTTGAAAAGGTTGTACATGCAACACCTATTCGGCAGACTCATGAATCGTGTAATTCGTACCTCAATCTGTTTACAAGCCACTGCGAGGTGCAAAATAGTCATGCCAAAATCATCCCTAGCGTTCACAAACTGGTAATCATCCATGACCATGATCTCCACCAACACCCTCAGACCCTCCACCCGCCCATGCCTCACACACAGATGCAGCGCCGTCTCGCCCCACCCCGACACCGCCCGCGCCGCGTCCGGAGCCGCCCCGACCATCTCTCTCAGCGCCTCCACCCGCCCCCTCACCGCCGCAACGTGAACAGGGTTTCTCCCGTCGCCGTCAAGGGCAAAGCACATCTCGGAGCCCACCGCCAGCAGCGCTCTCACCGTCTCGGCGTGGCCTCTCGCCGCCGCCAAGTGCAGCGGCGAGGAGCGGTTCGAGTCCAACTCCTCGGCCAGCTCCGGCTTCCGGCGCAAGTTCTCCTTGGCGAAATCCGCGTGTCCCAGCATTGCGGCCACGTGGAGAGGGGTTTCGTTGAGGCTAGTTTGGTTAGAGATCATAGCCCTGTCGAGAAGCAATCTGTCTTGTTGAAGCAATTCGAGCAAACTAGGGACACTTCCCTGGCACGCAGCTTCGTAAAGCAAGCTTGATTGTCTCGATCTTTCCATTGAGTGATCTGTGTGATTATGATGAGTTGATCCAAATTTGTTGGTCTTGTGTCAGTGTTGAGATTTTTGCTTTTGATGCTCTGTTTAAAATTATTTGAATTAGAGTGTTGTTTAGTTTAGTGTTAATGATAGGTACTAATTAGTAGGATATAATGTTAGGAAGTCCGAGAGTTTATGTCACTAAGCAAATTCAACACTCCAACTTCGTTGAAAGCTTGCTTTATGATAATGTTTAACGGGTTAGTCTCTAAACAAATGGCACATTATTTGAATTTTTACTAGCTGGGCACTTTAAAAGGAATTTAGTCCTCTTCCACGAAAATGAAGGCACTCAGATCTTACTTGGTAAGCGATTATTGAATAATAAAATTTGTTACGCGTGATTTGGTGGATTGATTAATACTAACTTGCTTGACTTGCCAAGGTTATTAAAGTATTTGTAAATGTATTTTCTTTAGAAAACGATCATCCAGTCCACACCTAGGCTCGGTTTGATATTCATTATCATGTCATAGTATTAAATTGTAATAAGCGACATATAAATCTGAGTGGAATATAAAATGAGATTTAAGTTCTTTATATGATGGAACATTTTCTTAAAATAAAAAAACAATGAGTTGCAAAAATAGACTACAATTAAATGGGTATTTAAAAAGAAGTACATGTTTCCAAAAAAAAAAATTATACATCACCTGAATTTTTTGTAAAAAAATATTACCAAAATGACAAATAATTGAGTAAAAATCCTTATCAATTATCAGGCATCCCTCTAAATTTTTTCCTAAAAAAGTAAGTACATTCAATCCAAAAATGACACATGTTCTAATTTTGATATAATAATATCATATTTAGCTTAATAACCTTGATGAATTGGGTTACTCTCTCTGACGGAAAAAAAAAAAAAAGAAAGTATAATGATTATGCTCTCAAGTCATGATTTACATGTTTTAGTTATTTACTCAACCTTTTTTAATCACGATTGCCCCAACCATTCCATGTTAAAATGCATATACATATTTGTGTAAGCATACGCCTACTCGTAGACTTAATCATATAGTTTTAGTGTTGATTTGACCATTGCCTAATCCTTATCGATTTAATGTGACAGCCGATAGATTTTGTTTAGAAATTTTTTACTCAAATCTTCATATGATCCCAAAACTATCACAGTAAACCCGGAAAAGAAGGTGGGACAAAAGAAAGTGATTCCTTACCACTTAGATCTCTATAGATAAAGATTACAAAGATTAGAAATATAAAAAGATTTGAGTGATATAACACAATATTAAAAATTTGAGATTTTAAAATAATCATTGGTTGATTTTTTAACATTGAAAATTTATCATAGTTATAATTTCATATTTCAAAAGTTTTTTTTTTCTATGATAGTCATAATTGCTACTTGTTATTTTCTTTAATGAGGCATGTTTAAGACGCATGTCTATCCAATCTCAATCATTAATGATTGTGAGCCATACGATAAGATTCACACAGGGCCCATAATCATGGATGACTGGGATTGAATTGCCGCGTTTGATCTTAACAAAATTCTTTCTTTAATATTGACCATAGAATTTACTTTTTACTTTTGGGTCTTTATTCAGTGCATCATGAAGCAAAAGTGATTCTAATACATTAAAATACATTTAATTTATTTTGTTACAATGACTTGTCCTTTTATTATTTTTTCTTTTTAATTCATTACTTTAGTGTACAATACAACTTGTGTAATACAAAGCCTTGCATTTAATGAATTTACTATTAAAAAATAATAAAATAATATAAATTATTTATAAAATAATATAAATGTAATAGAGCATTCAATGTCAAGATAATATTTTTGTTGTATTGGTGGTAAATTTAATATTGGTACTACAAGATGGTATAACTTTATAAAGCTTCATTTTGATTCGGAGTTTTATCTTCGTTGGATTTCTCTTTCACCTATGTTGATTTCAGAACAAATAGTGTCAAAGTGGCATAAGAATGCCAAAGTTGCAGCCATGGCCCATTCTTATCTCAGCCCACTGTCATATATTTTAGATTGGGGGATTTTGAGAAATACCCCATTCTTGACACAATGATAATCTATACCCCATGTGTGTTGCACTTTTAATTTATACCCCAAAATTTACACCCCAAAATTTACACTACAAACATATAATGTAAATGAAGGGAACACACCACATAGGGTATAGATTATTAAGTGGCATTAAGAATGACTTTATTTTGAAATTCTCCCTTTTTTTAGATTTTGGGAGATTTTATCGTAAATGTCACTTAAACATAGTGTTTTTTTTTATTTCTACTAAATTTAAGATTTAAATAAAAAATGTAATACAAAAGAGACATAAATTATTAATCTGTCAAAATAGGAGCATTTTTCAAAACCTTCCTTTTAAAAAGTGCTCCTCATTATTCATTTATATTTATTTATGGTGCATGAAGTATAGATATTTTTAAAGCTATTTCATCAATTAATTAATACGAGCGAACCGTTAGAATTTAACCAACCATCTATATTAACAAGAAAACAAATTAATGGATGCAATTGTGTCAATCTCAATTTTTGTGAGCTCTACTAGTGAGTCTCATTTATATAAGACAGTTTCATTATCGAGTTAAATTTCATATAATTGCACCAAATATCATTTTTCTACTAAAGATATAGACCCAAAACAATGCAGTGAAAACAGTAGAGTAAATTTAAAGGAAAAACAAAAATAGCTATATATTTTCTAAATTTATTAGTTAAATTAAAATATTGCACAAAAAATAGTAATTACTAATTAGGAAACCAGCTGCTAAGAATTAAAGGCGCAATAGGGATGGAATCAAAAACTCACCGTCTGAACAAATACAATGTTGATTATTAGCAAGTTGTAGTACTCATTACTACGAGTCTCTCACCCATAGAATACCAGTTAAATGAAAGAAGGGAAAAGAAAAAACACCGGCTAATATTGATATCCGGAAAGTCCTCGAGATGATAACCGACACGTGTCCACTTTCCTCGATCCTTAAAACCCTCGCAACAATCCATAAATCTTGTCTCTCTCTCTCTCTCTCAGTCACGCCCTTGTGAACTTATGGGCAATCCACTTCGCTTTTTGTGAATTGCCCTTTTTCTCTCTCTTTCTCATTCTCAGCGCCTCCATTTATTGTTGGACTGCTCTAAGATCTACACCCTTCTTCAATCCGCGCCGTTGATTTCTCAGATGACGACGATCATCATCTGAACGCCACGAAGACGAAGACGAAGACGATGATGAGCGGCTATGATCTTCCTCAATCTCTGGTAAGACCATCAACCATCATCATCGCCGATTCTGCTTTCTTTGGCTTCGAGATATGGTCGACCCTTTTATGGTGATCCACGTTCGCTCTCTAATCTGGCTCCGAAAAAAGAAGAGGAAAAAAAGAAAAAAAACACAAAACAAACAAACACCCAATCTTTCTAATACAGTCACTGAAATACTAGCCTTAGGAAATACTCCTATTTTTGACTTCACAATATTTGATCAAATCTTTACACTGTCTTTGACCTTAGCTTTTGAATTGTTCTAATAATTATTTAAAAAGAAAAAAAGTGGCGAAAATGAGTTTAGGGACAGCGAAGGAGGAATCGGCGCCGGAGATTCACATCCCGGCGGAGATAGACTGGGACATGCTGGACAAGTCCAAGTTCTTCTTCCTCGGCGCGGCGCTGTTCTCGGGCGTGTCGGCGGCGCTGTACCCGGTGGTGGTGCTCAAGACGCGGCAGCAGGTCTCGCCGGCGCCGATCTCGTGCGCGGCGATGTCGGCGGCCATCGCGCGCCACGAGGGGCTGCGCGGATTCTACCGCGGCTTCGGGACCTCCCTGATGGGCACCATCCCGGCGCGCGCGCTCTACATGGGGGCGCTCGAGGTCACCAAGAGCAGCGTGGGCACCGCCACGATGCGCCTCGGCTGCTCCGACACATCCGCCGCCGCCATCGCCAGCGCCGCCGCGGGCCTCAGCTCCGCCATGGCCGCGCAGCTCGTCTGGACCCCGATCGACGTCGTCAGCCAGAGGCTCATGGTCCAGAGCAGCAGTGCCACAGGCGCCGCCACTGGCTATAGGTATAGGAACGGGATCGATGCTTTTAGGAAAATCGTCTGCTCAGATGGGTTGAGAGGCTTGTATAGAGGGTTTGGCATATCGATACTGACCTACGCACCGTCCAATGCGGTCTGGTGGGCCTCTTACTCTGTGGCTCATAGGCTCATCTGGGGTTGTTTTGGTTGCCACATGACCAACAAAGATTTTGCTAATAAGAACACCAATGCTAAGCCTGATTGCAAGTCAGCTTTGCTGGTTCAAGGGGTTAGCGCTGCGATGGCCAGTGGGTTTTCGGCGCTGATAACCATGCCATTGGACACCGTGAAGACGAGGCTACAGGTATTGGACGGAGAGGAAAATGGGCAGAGAAGACCTTTGACGATCGTCCAGACTGTGAGGAGCTTGGTGAAGGAAGGTGGGTTTGGGGCTTGTTACAGAGGGTTAGGTCCGAGGTGGGCTTCCATGGCTATGTCCGCGACGACCATGATCACAACCTATGAGTTTCTCAAACGCCTCTCTACCAAGTCCAGTCATGGCTTGTGACTTGTGAGTGTTGTTTTTGTTTAGTAGTTTCACGTGTTCGTGAAATTTGCCTTTTGGTTGTATTGGCTGGCGTGTTACGGTTTTTAGATTAATGTAATTTTTTTTTTCTTTTTCCTTTGAAGGGTTGTTTAAGGTTGGAAATGACCTTGATTATAGTGTAAATATGTATAGTTTTTTTTTTAAAAAAAAAAAAACCTTTTTATTATCTATGAACTCGCTCTAATGATGTGCTTGCTTATATATGCCTCAGGGTCGTGGTTGAAATGATTGTATTTGTTGCAGCTTCTTGATATTTGGCATTATGCTTAGTGAGTGGTGTTTCATGATTTTGCCTAGAGAAAAGAATGAAGTGCAAATTAATCAATGAAAAATAACAAAAACTCATGAAAGAGAAAAAGGAACACTATGATGTTCCTCAAGAAGGAACTTTGGAATCTTTTGATTTGGCGAGTTGATTAGGGTCTCGTTTGTCATGTGGTTTTATGGAATCCGTTGACGTAAGACACTGCCTTTTTTCTTGTCTTGTGGTAGAAAGTGAAACTATGCGTGCTTATACCTCACACTATCGTTAGAAATAAAATAAGATTTCAAATTCATATATACAATTATACACGACACAAACCAACCAGAGAGAGTGTAAGTGGAGTTGCTGGCCTGGCTCTACTCCTCCAAAGTGTTGAAGAGACGAGGAAACTAATTGTTCAATCTTTACCATTACACACTGCATTTATGTGACGCAACGACTTGGTTAAATAAGAGAAATTATAGTAAATATCTAATTTTTAATATTTAATTTAAACTATTACTCAATCTTTTGAAAAATATAAACAACTATCCAAATGATTTTATTACTTACACAGTGGTAAGTAGTGGTAATTAACTTAATTACTAAAAACATGTGTAAATAATTAACGAATTGATTAGGAACTCAATTATTTCAAAAGTTTGAGTATTTATTTTTATTGTTATATAAATTCTGAGTATTTTCTTACTTCACCCGTTAAATAAGCACACTGTTACCACATAATTGGGGATCAAAAAGTATTTTATCAAGCTCTCTGCCACTCCATATAGTTGAGTCACTTTTTTTTTTCCCCCAAATCAAAGAAGAGGATACTAGATAACATAAAACAATTGACTCTAGTTAAGTAAGAGACTAATGAGTAATGAGTAATGAGTAATGAGTAATGACCCGGCTCCGATCCTCCACATAATGATTTTTTGTGTGCTTATGACTCATTACCTACTTTTATTTGCGTAAAATACCAGTCTAAGTGTAACAAAAATAGAGTCCCACGTGGATTTGTCTTCTCTAACATGCAAATGATTGATAAGAGACCAACTTAAAGAAATTTAGTATACAAAGTAAAGAAGATGAAATATTGGAATTAGTATTCCAAAATCCAAATAGATGGGCTATTTTCATTACGGAAAAAAAAAGAATAAAATAAAAGATAAGCTTGTGTCTTGTAAATTTGATGATAAAGGTAACAACAAAAACCATAGGCTAATAGCCAAAATCCATTTGCGGATTCAAAAAATCTAAAGAACCATTGAAACACTCGCCGTTATTAGGAGTTTCTATGGACCATTGAGCCATCTAGAGAAACAGTGGGCAAAAAGAAAACCGGTGGCAAACTAGTTGCTGTGGACCATATACAACTATATACACAAATACGTGTACATAAAATATATACATATGTGTGTGTGTGTGTGTTTGTAATGGCTCAACCTCAACTTGTTCTCTATCCATATAGAAGCAGCATTCGGCAAAAAGCTTGAGAAAAGTCGGCGAACCTCACGCTTCACAAGTTGCGGACCACAAAAAATGGTAAGCTCGCTCTGTAATTCTGATCATTGAATATTTAATAACATCAGCCGTTAGATTGGAGATGGACCCAGGAAATTATTTTTTGGAGTTATATATAAGTATATAACTTGTTTTGTATTATTGTACACCAAATCCTAAAGAGAGCTTCTTCAATCATCACCAACTCCTAATTAGTCCTTGATTAACCTAATAACCAAGCTCTCACGATTTGGTTTGATTGAGTCCAAGTTTGTCATGTTCCTTTCCACTTTTGCTAGTATGAAAGAATCCAAAACCTTAGATGGTACCCACGTTATCCAAATATCTATTTTGAGGAATTTTTATATTGAGTCTTGCTTCTCTACAAGACGTTGGGGTTCAAGGTCAAGGAAGTGGCCCAACCAAGCTCTTTTTATAGAATTGTCTCTTTCTCCTGTGTCAATTTCCTTACTAATTTTTTTACACTGCTTTTGATTAATTATTATGAAGAAAAAAACTTGAATGCGATTGAGGTTTGATCTTATGCGTTCGAGTTAAATGGATAAGTTAGCACAAAAAAATTAATATACGAAATTTATGTCTATTGGCTTCGTTACTTACTATCGGGCTCAACCAAATACGAAGACCTACCAGTAGTCCCCACCACCAGTAAGTAGCATTACTCTTAATTTAGACATAAGATAATTCCCATTAGAGTACTCCTTTTTATTAACCCAACTTTTAAAGGTTGATAGAACCCCAAAACAAAATAATAATAATAAAAAATTGGGAAGGTTGACCAAGTACTGAGCAACAAATCAAAAGGTATTATCATTATTATTTATCCCAGGACATTCTTTTAATTCAACAACCAACTATGCTAGAGAAAGCATTTGGTGGCAAAAGCTAGAGTCAGAATCACAAAGATGCTTCATTTCACTTGACATTTCTCTTATTACCCAAAGTCTTTATGAGGACAATGCAAAACCAAAGTAAAGTTATGTTATTTCCAAGTTCCAACACAGTTCTCTGACACCCAAATCCAAAAGAAGTAGAAATCTGTAATGATTTCAAAACTACTATTCTCAGCACATTGTACCAAAAACTAACTGAACGTATAAACAACTCCATGTCATAGATTAGTACCTAACCCTAAATCCACAATCTCTTTCTTAAATTCAAAATGGACCTAGGTTTGATTCTCGCAGAGTATCAATCACAAGCCCAAAAATGAAAGTCTAATGGCTGAAATCTAAAGAAGGAAGAGAATATACCGTAAATTGGATAGACAACGGGCATTGTTATCCAATAAACAGAGTAAAATATGCATATGGATAACATTTCCCATGCATTGCAAGGACAGGGGTGAAAAAAAAAGATGGGATTTCCAACCTGATCATAAATGTCCTAGCATAAATAAGCAAAGCAAAAACACTGAACAGGCAGATTTGAAACCTAGACACATCGTACTGGAGATTAAAATCCCTACGAATTACAGACGCAAAAACTGAAAAACAAATCTGACCTACTAGACAATTAGCAGTCAACACCACAGATTACAGGCACCGTCGTCATTTCACATCAAAGATCAAGGCCGGACTCTCTTGTTGCTGCAAGACGGGCATTTGTACTGCTTGATGTGTTCGGCCCTTGCTGGGGTGATCTTAACACACTTTCCGTGGAACCACTTCTCACAGATGTCACAGCAGATCCAAAACTCATCTGAAGCATAGTTCTCTCCACAAGCACCGCAGAGTGTCTCGCCATGTTCCTCCTCATCTTCCTCATCCATTCCCTCTTCGTCCTCCTCCTTTGAGGGCATTGCCTTTGGAAACTTGGCCTGAGATTCAGAACTTCGCTGCATTTGAGAAAGTACGTTGAAATCTTCAGCTCATTGATTGATAAAAAAAAAGGGTTTGCTTATCCAAGTTATATTATACGCACGATGAAACCGAAACTCCCATGCATTCATACAGCTGAACCGAGAATAGATAATTTCTGGCTGATAATTGACCCATCGAAACTTTTGGAGGAAGACATGTATACAATAAAACCTTGACACTTCATAAAACAAAGAAAACCACTTGATCTAGTTTGAGAGAATAGAATACTAGCAATACTTGTCCCATCGTACCTTAGAGTTTGATTTAGACTTGTTGCTTCCGTGATTTGAGTTCGATGGTTTCTCCTTGACTTGTTTCTTAGCTGTTCCGGTTACAACCTCAAATATTGTTGGAAGATCATTTATCATATTAAATAGACGCTTCCTGCAAAGCAAGTTGAAAGCAATGGAAAAGGAGACAATGAAACAACAGGACATGCTTCGAAGCTAAAATCACCCATCGAATTCAGGCCTCCGGGTCAAGGAAAAGCTTACCTATCAGCCTTATCAAAGCCAAACCTAGCACCAAAATAGAACGCAACAGCAAGTAACCACGCATCACTGTGGACAGCAACCAAAGACAGCCAATCTTTTTCTTGCATACCGTCTCGGGCAAAGTTGATACCCAATGCTGGCTCAGGAAGCTCCGGAGGAACCTCTTCAGCGGGTAAATTGACTTCCCACTGCTCACTCGGGAATCCATAAAGACACAGATTCTCCTTCTCTGCGATAAACCAAGAATTTAGGGCATTGCTGATTGTTGCGAGCTCAATAAACAATCACAGACGTAGTTAATTGGCTTCACTAAGCAGACCAAATAAAAGGGCACAATGTTGGTTTAAAAACTGCCACCAAAGCTTAATCATACTACTTAGAATAACAAACAGTACCTAAATAATAAAAAGAGAAAAAAAAAAAAAAAGGAAAGGAAAGAAATGATGACACAGACATCTATTTAGACTTTTCTATTGAAGGAACAGTTCAAGGTCCACAACCTTTACCAATAGATAATTTACAAAGTAGTTCAAAAGTAGCATTCTGTTTTCCTTTGTAAACTAGCACAATTGCAAATTGCAATCAACCATGTAGTCACAGAATAAAATAAAAGAGCTAAAACCAAAATAGCTTTGACTCTCAATAAAAACTTTGCCTTGAAAAAAAAAAACAAAAAAAGAGAAAAAACCAATGCAACAATACATTTTAAAAAATGGGTTCAATCTTTAATATAAGAAAATTTTTCATAGGTAGTTTCGCGGAATACACTAGAAGAAACACTTACTGTGCAGCCCAAACAAAAAAGGACTCGGGTCAAATTCAAATTTCAATATTTACAAAATAACCAATCATCAAACGGCACTCATAAGAGAGAAAATTGAAGCCAACTAAACCAAGTCCGTCCAAAATTAATTAGCCTCGCACCAAATTGAGTTTATTTCAAGAAGTACCGAAGCTAATTAGAGTTAAAATAATGAAAACACGTGATTTACAAAATAGAAGGGGAAAAAATTATACAGCTTAGAAAAAATTGAAGATAAGCATGCAATTAAAACTATCATTCGTAGAGCGAACGGGAATTTATTTATTAAAAATAGATAAATAAATAAACCACACACAATTTTGTACAGGCAAAAATATCAGCCCCAGAAACCCACAAGAGCCTCACAATCTCGTAACGAAATGGTAAAATACAGAACACTCGAAATAAAAAAGGTCAGAGAATAAAAAGTGGAATAAAAAACAATGACACAAATTCAGCTCTAAAAACAGTAATTTTTTAGCGACTCGAACCGAGTCAAACAGTTATTTGCATTTCTATTACTCAAAATTATCATACCCACAACCCAACTCCACTTTATCACCCAAAGAATTTTCCTCAGAAAAAAAAAAACAAAAAAGGGAAGCGTGATTTGAAGCTTAAACACCCAAAATTAAATAAATATACATAGAATTTTATCTTTTCGAAAAAAGAGTGACAGAGACAGAGAAAGAAAGATAAAGCCCAGACCAGGATCGCACTGCTGGTAAAACTCTTCCACATCTGCAAAACCAAAAATAAAATAACATAAAAAAATCGCAATTAATACGAAGAAGAGTAGTAAGGAAAAAAAAAAACCCATAAATAAATCGAAAATTGAAAGGAAAAGCAGGCACCAGTAGTGAGGGCTTTTATCATGCCGGCTCTTCGACCTTTGAAATCCCTAAAAACCTCTTCGACCGTACGAGGGTTGTACGTACCACCGCCGTCCATGTCTCTCGCTCTATAAAATTAAACCCAAATTAGAGTGAGAGAGACAGTGAAGATCGAGAACCAGAGAGTGAGAGAGAGAGAGAGAGGAGAGAGAGTATAAAAGGAGGGAAAGATTGGAAAATATTTTGACCTCTCTCACAGAGACAGAGAGAGAGAGAGAGAGAAATGGTGCGGATTTGAATCGGAATGAAATGGATTAATTAACTGGATTTGATAGTGTGTAGTAGAGTCCGCCAAGGCGATTAGATTTTGTTGGGCTTTATATATGTATGTATGTATGAATAGCTCTATAGACTAGAGACTAGAGAGAGCCTAAAAATAACAAATAAAAAGCCCTTCGTCAAAGCGTGTGTGATTGGACCCGTTGAACTCTTCCTCCAAACGGAGCGCTTTGGGTTGGCCCGCTAACACCTGGGGCCCACTTGAACCTGATGATCAATAGATTTTTTTTTGTTTTATTTTTATTTTTTATTATGTCAATGTTAGTGAATACAACTATACAAGGACCCACTAGTATTTGCACTAGAACCCTCCGACTCTCGGAAGAATCAGAATTCGTCTTAAATATTGTCGCATCAATCAATTGAGAATTCACCGTTTCTTAAACATTATATGTTTTACCAATGTTTTTTATACGAACCGAAAGATGACATCATGATTTTGCGTAGACTGTGAGATAATATTCAGGATAACGGATTTTCGCATATGAGAATTGTCACGAATGCCTAATTTGGATTTTCGAGTATGTATTTTGAAGTGGTTAAAATAAAATGTTTATGTAAAAAATAATAAAAGTTTATATTCTAATTAAATACATACAAACTTGGTCATCATTGAAGAATAAATACCACGTTACTCTATTTTTCGTACTTGAATCTTATTCACATGTAAGTGAAAAAGTTCATCTCCCAAATCTCAACCACACATTTTATTTTACAGCTCCCCGTTTATTTCATTTCATTCTATTTTTTCATTTTTTTCAATTTTCTTACTCTTCCAAATCATTACATTTCATTTTATTTTTATTCAACCATTTTTTAACTTTCCAAATCTCTAAACAATATCTAAAATCTCAATTATTTATATCACATTAAAATTCGTAAAATCAAACTATGCTACATCATTTTTTCAAATCATTCTAAACCATTTTTTTCATCTTAAAAATTGAGATGGAATGGGCAAAATATCCTCCCTAAACAAGGGTTATAGATGCGCATTATTAGTCATGTCTCACGAGCGGTTGATTTCTTATGGTTGGAAATTTGATTATGATTGATGCTGGAAATTAAAAAATATATATATATGCTTCAACACTAAATAACTAATATTTTCACAAGCTACGAAGACCAATATGCTTGACCTTTCTTTTGACAGTTCTAAGTCCACCAAGCTCAGCAAATCTTTTTTGATAGTATTGGCAAAGTAGCTAGAGCCATTCAATATTTGGCAGTTATCATTCATGCGTTTACTTTCAAACTTTTGACAGCCTAAAGTCATAAAAAAGTGAAAGACATGTAAAACTTTGTCAATATTGTGGAATGTGAAGAACTGAAGACAAACTCAATTCAGGCAAAAGAAAAAAGAAAGGGAGAATATTATAACTAGTCCCCTTAAATTAGATATTTACAAATCTAATTTCTATATTAGGGTTTTTACATTAATATTCTATAAGGTGTGTAATTACTAAAGATGACTCTAGATTTAGTTTCTAAAAAAAGCCCAATTTTAGAAATGGATATTACCCAAAAAAATTCAAAACAAAATTCTTATTATTGTGCGATTTAAAAATAAAAAGGTATGCTGATTAATAAATAATAGGAATTGATTAATATTCTCGGAATTGATTAATAATAGGAATTGATTAATATTATCACGGAAAAATATTATAGTTACGGTATATGTAATATTTCTTGGTTAATATACAGTATTGCTCATCAGATATTGTATTTTAAAAAACTACTGAATTTGTTGTTGGGAAATATGATATATACCAGTTAATATATTATTTATTGAATACCTCGTTTGCATTGGGATGAAAACTTCACCTACCAAATATTTTTCATTAAATTTGTTGAGTTTAATGTGTGATCTATAGTAGTTTTGGTTTATATAATATTACCTAGATAATATAATATTTACTATATTGATATTGTTCATATGTGAAGCGTGTTTTTTATATTTACAATATTGACAACATGTATATCATAAAATTGACAATATTATATTTACAGCATAATATGTTATTATTTCCTGGTAAATATAAGATTGACTGTAGATTCCTATGTGACAGATGTCATAATTAATTGAGAAAGTTTTCCTCGGTAAATGTTATAGTTACAGTATATGTAATATTTATTGGTTAATATATTATAGGTGAATATGATATTTACACTTATCATATGAATACAAACGGTAAGGAATAACAAAACAAAATCAGATATGGGTAATGGGTATTCCTTTTAAGGGTAATGGGCATTCCTTTTAAGGGTATAATTAAAGTCAACCGGGTAATGAGTATTCTTTTTAAGGGTACAATTGTAATTAAAAAAAATTGAAATCTAATTAAGGAATGTTATAATATTTTTGTAAATTTCTAATTTTGTTAAATATTTTTGTAAATATCATGTCTAAAGAATATAGATGTGTAATTTTTCAAAAAAGAAGGGAAAGGAGTTTTGTTTTCCTATTCTGGTCCAACTTGTGTAAACAGTTTGGGTATCTCATACCTGACTGTGTTTGTCATTGCAATCGTGCAGGGTAAAGTAAAACGACAATAATACAAAGCTCAATAATAAGTATGGATTAAGATATGTAGCTCTCAAAAGTTTTTTTGTTTTTAATCGTTTGGTAATAAAAAAATTACACGTTATTTTGTAAACTATTTTATGTGTGTTGCTTGTTTATTTATTATTATTAATATTAATTTTTAATTGTTGGGATTATTTATATAACATATTATTTAATAAGAAAATATCTTCCTCTCCCTCTTCCGAAGTTCAAACAAAATTCATGAAACGTGATACATCCCTCAAGTCCCATCTCCTCGTTCTTTCTTTGGTTTTCAAAGAATTTGATTAATAATTCCCAAAATTAAAAGCATTCTCTCGATTGCAATTGACTAACATCACATTGATTCTTATCACAAAACCCCATTTACAAAACACTTTAATAATGTGTAGAAAACAAAGTTGACATTGCCTCATTTTTTGACAAGGAACAGGAGTTTCCCAAGACCCAAAAACAAATTTCCTTCCAACGAAAATTTAAAATGAGGACGACTTTATTTTATCCTCTAGCAACACCATCGCACACAAGTCCACAACTTGATCAAATCAATAAATGAGCAAAACCCATCATGCCACAGAAAAAAAAAAAAAAAAGAATTGAGAAAAATTGTATTCTCGGTTTTAATACATTAGATATGAGGTACCTAGTTAACGCTGAGCAACGTTTTCAAGTAGGACCTCGAAAATTCCCTAGTGGATAGGAGCTTGACATGTATTTTTGTGAAAATCAACTCTCAGCAACTGAGAGGGACGTTTTGTGCGGGAACAAAATAATGCTGCATCAAGCGGATAGAATGGTAGTGACGAGTGAGTGAACACAAAAACTAAAGTTGAATCTTAATAGGAAATAGAAAACAACACATAACCTTACTTCATATTTTCCGAGTGCAAATGAAAGTCCATAGCATATATACATGTACTTTTTGACATTCACATACCTATGTTTCTTCCTAAACTAAAGGTGAATCTTATGGGAAATAGAATAAAACACAGACGACGCTTCAGTTTCAATCAGCAAGGCAGTTGGTATGACTCGAAGAAGGCTTCACGCCACCGTACTTCTGTCAAAATTGAGAAAAACCGTGTATTTTGTAGGTATGTCACGTTTAAAGTGCAAGAATAAGCGACAATGACATAGAAGAGATCAAAGCAGATTATTGTTACAGAAAAGTGCTTGTTGGCAATGAAGGAGAAGATAGGAGATATAAGAGAATCACCTTTTTGCGGAAGTTGAATATATCGTATTTGTACACCGCTTTGGTTCGGCTATGGAGTAAAATGACAGATACGATGAACCAGTAAATAAGTAGGATTTGCCACAAGGGAAAAAAGTCAAACTTGGGATAGAAGGTCAATATGAATGCTACGCAGATAGCGATGTTGAAGAAGCACCTGGTATTACGGAGACAAAACAATAATATCATTCTTAGAATACTGGCCACAAGGAAGGACGAAGAAATGAGAAAAAGCATTCTTACTGATTTCAGAAGAAGTGCAAACATATATGGGTTATGATGCTTCCTACTAATAGGGGCTTATATTCCTTTACAAAAGGAATCAAGAGAAGTGTAAAAACAAAAAAACTTCAAACAGATTAACAAGTCTAGTATCCAACCCATTTAGCACCCTTAAATATTCTCTAGCATCCATAATGACGTAGCGTAGGAATATATGCATGGTCGATGGTAAAGATGAGATAATGTTTTGATTATTTGTGAAGTTGGTCGTCTAAGGATGAGATGCCGTTAAGTTTAAAGATTGCCTTCACTTATGAGCTGACTAGTAAGCACAATGAAGTAGACATGTAAGTCGTACAGAAGCGTTTTGACAACAGAAGCATGTTATTTGTAAACGGTGACTGTGGGCACTGAACTTTGCATTTTTCACTTGCTTATAGTAAAATTTACATACATTAGACCCATGCGACATGAATGTTCCAATCGAAAACGAACGGAATGTAGAAAATGAAATCTGAAAGATCAAACTCGGGACTAAAACACCAAACATGAGTATAATATGACAAGTCAAGCAAAGCACGAGCGGAAGTAAGAGCAGGTAAGAGACGCTCATTTACCAGCACTTAAACTCAGAATAATAGTGAAGGGGAGGCTTGTACTCATCCGAGTGTTTTACAGGTAGGAAAGGCTCATCTGGCTTGACCGTCGACGGGTTTGCAAAAGAAATAAGCAGCGAGATCAGATAGCTACCCAGCATGAATGTAACAAAGTAAAATCCCCCAACATAGTAGACCCGCAGAGCATAAATCAATGCCAAGGCAAGGGTTCCAATCCACCGATACACAGTGTGTGCACTAATCTTGTCCACAAAATGCCGAAATTTTCCTGACGTTCTGTGCACAGGCTGGTTCACCAGTGCCGGTGCCACCACAGCATCGTCGCCGACGTCGACGATACTACCCATCTTTCTATTAGATGTTTCACAATCTGCCCATAACATTAAATGAAAGACCAATCAAGTCCAATACACAAACTTAAGCCACTCAATGTGCTTTTTGTGCTCTATATTTGCATTGCATGTGTGATTACAACCGAGTAAACCCGTAAATAAGCCTCGTTTTGGGGTTAATTATTCCTTCGCTTTTATTCTAAAATAAAATAAAAATCATGGACTAGAAAACTCAAATGAAACAAAATATCAAACCCAGAACCTGTTTGTCGTATATATAAATATAAGCAGATTACAAAACCCAAAAAGAAAAAGGCTTCAAAATTTGGAGAAGTGTATAGCAGAGAGAAAAGATGAGGAGCCCAGATCGACGCACTCACCGGCCCACCGAACGCGGATAACCAGCAACAAGCCCAAACCCCGCTGCTCTTCTCGTCGAGCCCAGAACAACACAGATCGCGAGCCTACTCTTTCACGCCGAGAAGGAGAAGCATAAAGAGAGAGAGAGAGAGAGAGAGAGAGGAAAAAAAAAAAGGAAGGCGAAGGGGAGAGAAGGATGTGATTTTGGTGTCTAGGGTTTTTCAAATGGGTCAAAATCCAATTTTACAATATTTGCTTAATAAATTACATTAAATTGCATTAATTTTCACTAATTTTTAGCAGAGAAACTTACATATTTACACACGCTCAATTAAAATATTATGGCTTGTTTGGAAAATTACCCAAATTAGTTATTTGAAATGGTTATTAATTTTCTAAATTTATAAATAATTGAGATTTAAAGATATTGCATTGAATTAGTAAAGTTTAAAAAAAATTAAATAGAAGCAGTAGGATGGAGAAAACAAAGGGTTGCACTTAACTCACACAATTAGAGATATTTATATCCAACTCAAAATTATACACCTGTCTTTTTTTGGTCCTAATTTTACCTTTTTATTTATTTAGATTAATTATTTGTTTTTTTTTTTGAAATTTTAAGAGTGGTTGTTTAGTTTCTTGTTTTGTTTTTTAATCCCATGACCGCAATTATAAGAATTAGATGTGCCATAAACGTGAGGTCATAAACCCGAACTGGAAAAGCTATGGTTATTTTTTTATTATTTCATTTACTTATCATGTGTTTCAATTTATATTTAAATAATATCTTCTACGAAGGAAGTAATATTTATCTTATTATTATAAAAATTAGAGATTTTTAAAGATTTAGCCAAACTTTAGGCTAATTTTGTAGGGATTAGCCATAGTTTTATAAATTTAAAAAATTAGTCATTTATATTTTTTATTTTATCATAGTCGATGAAAATTTTGATAATGATAGGTTTGTATTGCTTTTTTAAGTTGAAATAGTCGAATTTTTAGAGATTTTTTATTTGATTTGGATGGTTTTTTTAAGCTATTATCATATATATTTATGTCTATTAAGGTATTTAATGACTATTTTCTTAATATTGACATTCTAGGGCTAAATCCTCTAAACTTCGCCCTTTAAAATCACTATTTTCTAAACTAGCACTTATAATTATTTATTTAAAAGTTGTTGGGAAACGAAATTCTAACTATTAATTTAGAGCTTATATATTTTTTACTTGTTTTTGCATTCGCTAAACACTTAATGATATTTTCCTTACATAAATGAGAGTAGACACTTAAATGTATATTATATTCTGGGATTATCTGCACTATTTTCTGGATTATATATTTTTTTACATGTTTTTGCACTTTTTAACACACGATTATATGTTATTTTCATTAATAAACTAGATTAGACACCAAATTATATGTCATGTTCATACATCTATTAATCCCTCAATTAATCTATAAATCACGACTATATATAATTTTTTCTTAATTATATAGTATTGTTGATGCCGTGTATATTTTTTAATCTGATGGTGCTATTTTATTATTTTTTCTTAAAAATATTCACGTGGGTTTAGGTGGTTTCCCAAATTTTTTCTCAATATACATATATTGACCAAAATTTCGAATTGGCTTTTTTTTTTTTTTTTTTTTAAATTTAAATTCCGATCAAACACAACCCATTAACCAACGCGTTGTAGGTCACCACAACGCGAATCCTTGAACTAGTACGTATTCTATCATTACATTGAATTAACTTTGTAGAACATACAAATTTGTGCACTGTGGAATTCATATCGTGGATTTGTTAATCATAAAAAATACAAAGGCCAGAATTCCATAAAACCAAGAATTCTTATGAAAGTCAAAAGCGATCAATGTTTTGCAAGTCTGAATTCATCAAAGCAAAACACACACTTGTGCTCGTTTCAATAATTCACTTAGTGTCACAAAGTTTGTTGTTGTGAATTGTAAGAGCATCCATTCGGAGGAGGCCTCAGCGTTGCGACGCCAGGCGCTTGAGGGTGGGTGAGATAAGGCCGCGTTTGGCTAGGCCAAGCCATGGTGTGGAGTCCGATCCTCTCCATCTGGTCTATTGCCGATGCGAGAGTGTCCCTAATCTCGTTGTGATCGCAGCAGTTTATGAGCCCCGCCGAGCAGACGCTCGACGGCATCACGCTCTTCCCTTCCAACCGCGACACCACGAGCAGGTGCCCGCTCGCGCACGCCTCCTCGTAGAGGCTGCGCAGCCCCGCCCGATCAGCTGCCGATCCCTTGGTGATCGAGAACACGCATATGAAGCCCTGTGTAGTAACTAGGAAATGAGTTCAGTCTATTTTACGTGGTTTTGCAAGAGTTAGGTTAGGTTAGGTGGTTTGAGTAACCTCTTCTGTTCGTTTGATATCCATTCCAAACCGCTCTTCGCCTTGTTCCGGTACCAATTCGAGATAGACTTCTCTAATCCCTGGCAGAAACCAGAGTCTGATCCCTTGAACTAATTGGAAACTTTGAGTCTGACTTTGTTGCCAACCCCAATTGATTTCTTTACCATTGAAACCAGTTTTCTCTTTTTCCTTGTCCTTCATAAGGAGCAAAATAGACAAAAATAGCAATTTAGTTTTAGTCTTGTGGCACAAGAAACATGTCTTGCAACAAAAGGCACTTAAAAAAAGGAGCATTACCGAGTTGGAGATGATCTGTTCTGTTTGGATATTGACAAAGACGAGAGGAACTCCCGAAGAAATTGCGGCGGTGAACCAAGCCATGCACCGTGATGTCGTTGGCTGAATCGACCGCTCGCCGTTCAACGGCATGAAGAGAATGGAGCTAATGACCGCGCAACGTTGGTCAGGCAAGTATCCATCAACTTTCAGCTTCCAATTATACTTCACTCCTCTCTTGTTGAACTCACTACAGTTCGAATTCACCACAGTCCTGCTCAATTCTGCCAAAAAAAAAAGTGTATTAAAAAGAATAGAAAAAAAAAGGGTTAATTTCACCATTTCCCCCTCTACTTTAACCCGAATATCAAATTGCCCCCTGTACTTCAATTTGCTACATCCGTTCCCCTTATACTCTTAAAACGTTTCAAATTTGTCCTTCCGTTAACTTTTCCATCCAAAGTTGCCATTTTTCATCCAAAATTACCATGTGTCACATAATTATAGAGGTTTTTGTGCATTTGTAGGTGAAATTATATTTCTGCTCCTGTTTGATACTTTTTTTTCTCAAGTATTTTTTTTTGTGCTAGAAATACTTGATTAAAAACAATTAGTTTTTTTCTTCAGCTAAAAATTTGATAATTTTTAGTTATATTTTTTTGTGCTAGAAACACTTGATTGAAGAAAAAAGTTTTTTTTTTTTTCAATCAAGTGTTTCTAGCACAAAAAAAAAAAAAAAAACCTTAAAAAAAACATATCAAATAGGGGCAAAAATATAATTTCACCTACAAATGCACAAAAACCTATCTAATTATGTGACACATGGCAACTTTGGATGGAAAATGGCAACTTTGGATGGAAAAGTTAACGAAAGGACAAATTTGAGACGTTTTAAAAGTATAGGGGGAACGGATGTAACAAATTGAAGTATAGGGGGCAATTTGAGATTCGGGTTAAAGTAGAGGGGGAAATGATGAAATTAATCCAAAAAAAAAAATCATCTTGTACTTGCTAAAAAAAAAAAAAAAATCTAGCTTACCCTGGAGCTTGTAGCATTGTTCTAGAGTCAAGTCGCCCAAAACTGCAACGTGCCTGTCATCCGTGGCGGCCTTGATAGTGAAGCGTCTGTGGAGCATTGAGCACTTGTCGTAGGCGACGCGCGCGCGCAGCTTGAGCACGCTCTCGCCGCGCCTCACCTTCACCCATATCGCCTCCACCTGCTGCTGGCTCATCTTACTCAGCTGCGAGCTCAGCTCCGACTTGGCCTTGGCCGCAACAAACACCTCCTCTTCCGCATCGTCGTTACTCTCCACTAAACCCTCGATGATGTCTCCGGGCAATGGCATGCTCTCGTCCCACTCCTCCGCCACCTCTTGCTTCACTTGTTTCACACAAACCACTGTCTGACCACTGCCCATTTAGTTCTTTTTTTTCCTAATTCGGACAACTTTCTATCTGAAATTGATTTAGCAATTCATTGACTTTTTACTACGTACGAAAATTACATTGGAACATAGGCTTTTCCACCACGTACGAACTCTTCAAGGAAAATCAAAATATTGTTATTCATGCCATGATAGTCATAATCTCAATGCCAACTGTTTATAAAACAATATTTTTGTTTTGTGTAATAACGCCAATAAGAAAGCCGGCTTGCAAATCTTCGCAGCTAACCGGGTTTTGTTTGCACAGTGGTTTCAGACTTAAATATTGTCCTTGAAGGAAAGATTAAAAAAATGACAAGATAAATATTGTCGTTTCTCGAGTAAACGACATGAAATATTACATAATAAAAAATAATAAAAAAACCGAACAAACAAACAAAACAAAATCAACAAGCGAGATGCCCTTTTAAGGTCTAGGCCAAAAAAAATTTAAGATACTAACCTGTGATGTTAAATAGAAAGGAAACGACATGCTAGTAAAAACAAAAAGATAAAATGCATGTTGTTTAATGGCAAATGAATTTTTCTTCCTTCCCTTCTTTCTCTAAACAAAGAATTGAAAAATGTATGACTGTCCAGTGCAAAAGAGCTGTAGCCTTTAAATCCTTTGTTAATAAAACGATATGTCATTTCGCGTAAGAACTACTTAAAATATAACGCGGCTTTAAAATAAGAGTTTTTTAGGCATTTGACTAAATTTTGGGTAATTTTTTAGGATTTAGTCCTAAAATGTCGAAATTAAGGATTTAATCATAATATTTAACATATATACGTGTAAAAGTGTAACATTACATGAAATATTACATGTGTTACATTTTATGTTACATATAACGTTACATTTAATGTTACACTTTTTACATGTATATATGTTACATGTAACATAAAATGTTACATGTTATGGCTAAATCTTTAATTTCGTGAAATTATGACTAATTTTTTTAAACTTTACTTTTAAAATAACTAATTACTTAATTGGCCCTTAAAATAACAAGCGTTAATGTCAGGTGCGACAATAAACAAATCGAAAATGACAGTAAACTATTTAAAGAAGACATTTTAGTTAGAACATGAACGAGAAATAGTAATCTTAATCACTACTATCTCTGAGAATGAATGAAAAGGTCATGATTTTTTTCTACGGAGATTCAAGGTCTCTCTTTCGCGAAGGATTATATATTATTATCGGAGACCGTCAGAGAATCATTAGAGACATTTTTCTCCCACCTTGTACGAACTCTTAAAGGAAGGGAAATTTCTTCTTTTCATATGCATAAAGTGAGTGAAAATGTTGCATGAAAGAAGCACGAAAGGGAGAGAGAAACTAAAGTATTTGTCCAAAAGTATAAAACTGAAAAATCAGATAATACTACAGAAGAGGAAATAAACAAAACAAATGGGGACTAAAATAAACAATCACAAAATATTGATTCCGCCGCAAGCATTCATGGCTTCTCGCCGAAGAGCATCGATTTTCTCTTCAGCCTCTGCCCTGGTCTCTGCATCACCCGAATTCAGATTCTGCCGCAATTCAGCTATTTTCTTCTTCACGCTATCTAGCTGCAAAATGTCCAAGAAGAACACAGTAGAGTTGAGAGAGGAGGAAAGAGTTTTGCTCTGTCACTGTCATTGAGCAAAAGATCGAAAAAGAAATCAAAGACCTTTCTGTATGGCCATCTATTGATTCCGTCTCTGCGGCAAATCTTTTTCAAAACAGGTTGAGCAAACTTGCATCTTCTTGGCTGCCTCGACCAACGCAAGATGGAAAACCTCGCGCAGATCCATCAACGTCAATCTCGCCGTTCTCTTCCTCTGTGGTGCTAGTCCACAAACACCCCAACCTTAATCATAACCATCTCAAAAAATTAACCGAAAAATGAACTATCCTTAACCTAGTCTAACATTTTAAGAAAGCGCGACCAACAAACTCAACAAAATTCAACCTGTGCTGCAAGGGAAATCCTGCTAGTCCTCTTTGTCCTCCTCCTAGTTGCCGGCTGATTCGCTTGTTCTCGATCTTGTTCTACTTCTTGTTGTTGATGTGGTTGGTGTTCTGGTTGTTCACTATTTTGGTAATCAAAGTCTCCTGTTTTTACTAATAAATATTCAGCGGATTATGATTTTTAGTTAAAGAAAGGACTTCGTAGAGAAGCTAGCAAATCACCTCCTGAAACAAAGTCGCCGTTGTGGATAACTGCACGAGGTGACAGGCCGACGGAGAGAGCCTCGTAGAAGATCGACAACGGATCATTCGACATGATGTAGCCTTCTTCGCTTCTCTGCAAGCAGTAACTCGTGAGGAACTGCTTCACCTCCTCTGTGCTTTTACTACAGAAACTACAATTGGCTTGAAGTTTAAACGTTTTATCACTTTAGTGTAAGTATTGATACTATCATATTAGGTGGTCTTTTTTTTTTCTCTCTTTCTATTTAGTTGTAAAGAGCACAAGAATGAGGGGAAAGAACTAAAAAGGGAAGTGATGCAAAGCTTACTCTAGCATTTCAAACTGACTATCATCCTCTGACGTATTATTCACCGCATTGGCGATTTTCCTCTCAAGAATAGCATGACTGATCACACCAATCCTTCCGTGAATCTCAAGTTTCATGTAATTCTTGTACTCTTCATTCAATAAATAAATAAGAAGATCGAATAAGAAAAATAAATACTATAAAATGAAGCAAGTATCAGTCACCTGGTAACTTTACAAGTTACAATCTTACATTCTTAAATTGAAAACTCAACTATGTTTCTCTTCTTCTTTTTTTTTCTTTATTATTATTATTTTTTTTAAAATGTCGTTTAATTTTATTTTAATAAAATGGCTAATCAATCAAAGTGACAGTCATGAAGACAACTATATACTCTCACCATAATGAACATGAATGATTTCTCTTAAGACTTGGCAGAAACTACAGTTATAAGGAACCGTAGAGACTGGCCAGAGTTGAAGCGGCCTCATCAAATTTTGACCATCACCATCATCATTATTCCGCGGCGGCGGTGCTTCCATGTTCTCCGGTGCACAATACCGCCGATGATCCTCACCCGTTTCTTGACGATCACGATCATTAGTTCCAGAAGGACCCGCTTCGGACCCACCCCGATGATCACTTCCAGTAGTACTATGACTAATAATATCATCGCAAAGCGAAAGCCACAAAGCGTTATAGTCCTCCGGATTATCAATATCATCAGGAGCGTGATCTTGATCATCGCCTATGTTCGCACCGTGTGGTAAATGTTGTTTTCTTGCATTACAATCATCCTCCGCCGGGGGAAAATCAGCCAAAGCACTCGGCTTCTCCGCTGCGAAAAGGCCGTCCACAGACGGGCTTTCATAGACGCCGAAGAAGAGATGATGAGGATGATGATCTTCCATTCAGTGCTAATGTGTTTACAATTTCCTAGAATTGCCCTGCAGCGGCGGCGGCGCGTGAAGACGAAGCGCCGCCGCAGAGGGGTTGAGTGGTTTTTTGGGGTTGTTCAGGAGAGCAAGAGAGGTTGGAAGAGAAGGTTTTATGCTTTATGGTTTGGGAATGAATTGGGACAGTGAAGAAATAGGCGCGAGAGACAGTTAATTACCGTTGGGACAATAGCGGCGGTTGGTGTTTCGTTTGAAATTTGTGTGCTTGTGATTCGGTGGTCAAGAGTCCATGGTAACTAGTAAGGGTCTTGTCCCGTCGGTGCGACATCAGAATGCTACAATGTAGAGATAAACGACAGTCTTTTTTTTATTTTTTATTTATTTTTGTGAAATCACGGTATTGTATTTTCTTGGTTGCTCCTTTATTTCTTTTGGTGAAGAATAAATATAAGTAGCTAATATTTGCATTCGAAGACGACGTAAGAGGAAACACAAACCTGTTCTCTTAATTTTTTTATATATAAAAATAAATACCCAAACTTTTGAAGTAATTGAGTTTCTAGTCAGTTTGTGAATTACTTGCACATGCTTTTGGTAACAAAGTGAATTACCACCACTTATCAATGTGTAAGTAATTGCATCATTTAGATAATTGGTTACATTTTTCAAAAGATTGGGTAATAACTTACATTAAGTTTTAAAAATTGGGTATTCACTATAATTTCTCAAATAAAAAATACCCCATGTAACGAAAACGAAATGTCGTTTTTATTAAACGATAGAAAATTTTCCAGCTGTTTAAAACTACAATAACCAGCATTTTAAAATGACAAGAATTAATTAAATACGACAATAAACTAATAAAAACGACAGTAAGCTTTTATAAGGAAACGACATTTTTAGTGGAAACGAATACGACATGAAACTTGCTTCCGTATAAGAAAATAGGGAAAAAGAGAGAAGCGAGACGTGGTCAATGAAGAAGGAAGCGAAGTGCTCAGCAAATTGAGAATCGGAAGTGAAATGAATGAAATCAGCAATATCGTCGTTGATAAGCTCCAAAAATCTCAATCTCCACTTCAACCCTCTCTCTCGCTCTCGCTCTGCAACACCTTCGTTCCTCGCTCCCATTCATATCAACCTCCACAAAAGCACTCTCGTCCGCTTCAACCAAAAACCCCAAATCCACACCAACACCAACAACACTTTCTCTTCTTCCATAATGGCCTCCTCGTACAGCGCCGAACTCGCTCGGGCCCCACCGGCCCTCCCCCTGCCGGCCCCTCCCCTCACCAAGGCAAGACAAAGACATTCTTTTCGATTCTAATTGTGTTTTATGTGTTGCTTGGGCTCAAAATCGTAGTGGGTTTTTGTTTTGGTTTCTTGTGTTTCAGTTTAAGATCGGGCTGTGTCAGTTGTCGGTGACCCCCGACAAGGAAAGGAACATTGCGCACGCTCGCAAGGCCATTGAAGAAGCTGCTTCTAAGGGTGCTAAGCTCGTTCTACTTCCTGTGAGTCACTTGCTGTTACTGTTGAAAATTCTCTCTTTTTTGAGAAAGTCTGTTTCTTGTTTCAAATTGGGATTTTGTTGTGCATTCATGGGTTTCAAAATTTTGGGTTCTTGTCTTATTTGAAGCTTTTATATATGTCTAGCTCTTTTTTTCAGTCAAGCTGAATTTAAATGGTCGTGTGAACATTAGTTTAGTAGATACAAACCAGCATTTGGGATATTTATTCTGGGCAAGATTTAAGAATGAGTTGGCAGGATTTCGTTTATTATTGCTACCCCACCCAATTGATGTTATGTTATGGTTGTGCTTTGAAGGAATGATTTGATTCTCTGTATGTTAGGAAATATGGAACAGCCCGTATTCAAATGATTGCTTCCCTGTTTACGCTGAAGACATTGATGCTGGTGGCGATGCATCTCCCTCGACGGCCATGCTTTCTGAAGTTGCTCGTCTTCTTAAGATCACTATAGTTGGAGGGTCTATAGCGGAACGTTGTGGGGATCGGATATACAACACTTGTTGTGTTTTCGGTGCTGATGGAAAGCTGAAAGCTAAACACAGGAAGGTAGATTTTACTGTTAGTTTTGCTCCCTAAGTGATTATGTTACCTATGAATCTCTTACTGTGGAAACTGTGTAATCAACAACTCTCACATGCCCGTGAATCTAGTGTGATGATGGAAGTTTAACTTGGGCATAGTTCTGATGCCCAAGGAAAGAACGTTGGTAACCAAATAATCTGACATATACATGTGTTGCAGATACATCTTTTTGATATTGACATCCCCGGGAAAATTACATTTATCGAATCGAAGACTCTAACTGCCGGCCAGAGTCCCACCATTGTGGACACAGGTTTTATAGCCATCTATTTCTTTGATATGATATGACCGTCTTGCACATACTTTTTTTCCAACGTTTATTTTTCATTTGAAAAATGTAGTAATTTCTTTGGGAGGAAAATAACCATAAAAATTCTTTGCAGATGTAGGTAGAATTGGTATAGGCATCTGTTATGATCTCCGATTTCAGGAACTAGCCATGATTTATGCGGCAAGAGGTTGGCCTTTTTGCTGTTTATTTCTATGGTTATGGTTTCCTCAATCAGCCTATGAATTTTCTCTAGACAACTCGTTTAACTTTTTTGCGGGAAGCGTAAAAACGCACCATTGGAATTACTGAACTTTGATGGCATGAAATTGGTTAACATCAGGTGCTCACTTGTTGTGCTATCCCGGAGCATTTAACATGACTACTGGACCATTGCATTGGGAGCTGCTACAGAGAGCGAGGTATCATATCTGTTCGATGCCTTTTTTATGTTCACTACTCTGAAGAGCTACTTGACTTGTGTTTACCAATCATTTTCTTATGGAACCATATCAAAGTGCTTTAAAATGAGATATCAGTTGCAGTTACAAACATGAGCACTTGATATAACGAAACAAGTATTTTTCCCCTTTGTCGAGTGTTGGCTACAATTATACTTAAAACAGTGATCTGAGTCTATGGTAAACACGTGCTCTATTATAAATAGCCAGCAATATCTTGTTAATGTTTTATCTATATAGTATCTGTATCAGTGTGATTTCTCTGTAGATCGATGTCATTCTTACTCTAGTGTTCCTTTTCCCTCATATGCAGGGCTGCAGATAATCAGGTACTAAATAACCAATTGGCTATATTTTATTTGCACATACTTAATCATAACTACCATTTTCGAGAATATACTTTTTTTCTTTTCACAGGAAAGGCTTATTCTATACAATGAAAATAGTTACTCGGTCAATATATTTAACATATTTAGATAAGTATTACATTCACAAGAAAAATGAAAAACTACAATAAACTCGTTATGAACTCATCCGTCCTATCTGTATGATTCAATCAGCTAGCAAGTTGTTCAAGAATTGTCTAAAAGACAGATATTTTGAATATGTCAGTTGTATGTAGCAACTTGTTCACCCGCTCGAGATGCCGGAGCTGGTTACGTTGCTTGGGGCCACTCCACCCTAGTTGGACCTGTAAGTGGATACAAGTGGTCATATTAAGGCTTTACTTGTTTTAATATTCTAGCTATTATTTGAGAACAACGATCATTCGGTACTCTTTGAAGCTTTCATAGCGATTTTATGTCATGACCTGTAACAAAAAGCTGACTGAGTCCTGTATTGAGTCAGTTCGGAGAAGTCCTGGCTACAACAGAACACGAAGAGACGATAGTCATTGCAGAGATTGATTATTCACTTATCGAGCTCAGAAGGTGCTGTACTTTTTTATAGCCCATCATTTTGTTTCTCTTATTTAATAAACGTATCTAGCTTATCAATATAATTTCCTGTTTCATTAATCACCACTAAACTTGGTATCATTTTTTGTTTCAACTATTCAGGGCAAATCTTCCTTTACTGAAGCAGCGGCGAGGCGATCTGTACCAGTTGGTAGATGTTCAAAGGCTGAATTCTGAATGACTGGACTGTTATGCAACATAGAAAGGAATTCATTGAGAAAATGTTGTGATCAGTACATGCAATGAGATGTTCCATTTACTTTTATTGTGGGAAACTAAAGAGACTCTTTTAGCAACTATCTAGACTCTGAAAAAACCAGTTTTCAACAATCGGAATGCTTCTATAGGCATCGGCTTTGCAGTAAAAGCCTCTGTTTCGTTGATTTCAGTAGAGAAAACACTCAATAATATATCACCACTGTTTATGCTAAATTCCAAGTTTATACCTTTTGTTTGTGGATTTGCAAAAAGTATTCTTTGTATTTTTCGAAACATACTATACTTACATTATACTATATATTTACTGACAATTGAACCAAAAATGCGTTTATGTCTGAAATACTCAAAATTCCTTAATGCTTTAAAGACTATTTTTTAGTGATTTCAAAAGAAACAGCATTTTTGGTTTAGTTGTCGGTAAGAATAAAAAACACGTAGGTATTTTATGTATTTCCACGAACAAAAGGATATAAATGTGGGGTATAAACCGACGAGTTTTTTAGGCATTTAACCAAACTTTTGAGTAATTTTTTAGGATTTAGTCATAGTTTCACGAAATTAGGGATTTAGTCATAAAATGCAACATTTTTTGTTTCATGAAACATACGTGTAAAAGTGTAACATTTTATGTTATATGTTACAAAAAATATTACATTTTTTACACGTATATATGTTACATATTACAAAAAATGTTACATGCTATAGCTAAATCCCTAATTTTGTGAAATTATAGCTAAATCTTTCAAATTTTATTTTTAAAATGGCTAATTGTTTAATTGGTCCTAAATAAAAGGTACATTTTAACTTTTATTATTATTATTATTATTATTTTTTTTTATTTTTTATTTTTTTGCTACTCGGGTACTTTTCACGTTAAAGTATACATGCTGGGATTATTGCATAGGCATCAACTTCATGTTTCCTAATACATCAATAGTTCCAATAATACAGTTATCATTCATGCGTTCCTTTCAACTTTTGACTGCCAGTGATGTAAACTCCTGAAAAAGTAATAGAGAAAAATATTTGAGACTTTTGTCAATATTGTGGAAAGTGAAGAACTTAACTCAATTGAGACAAAAAAAAAAAAAAAAAAAAAAGAAAAAAGATTTTCCTATCACGGTCCAAAATGTTGGGGGCTGATTAGACTTGTGTAAACAGTTTGGGTAGGCAAAAGAGTATCTGATTGTGTTTGTCGTTTCAATTATGCAGGGGTAAAATATAAACGACAATAATACAAGCTCAATAAGTATGGATTAAGATATGTCGTTCTCAAAAGTTTTTTTTTTTTTATTTTTTTTTGCAGTCCCCTTATTAAAAAATGACATGTTATGGGCGGTTGCTTATTTACTTATTAATTAGGAGATTGTTTGCGTGTTAATTTTTAATTGTCGGGACTATCAGTATAACATATTATTTAATAAGAAAAAAATCTCCCTCTCTCCACCCAACAACATACATGATACATGATTCAGCCCTCAAGTCCCATCTCCTCATTCTTTCTTTGATTTTCAAAGAATTTGATTACTAATCCATCGAAATTAAAAGCATTCTCTAGGTTGCATTCTCTAACATCACATTGATTCTTATCACAAAACCCCATTTACAAGACACATTAATAATGTGTAGAAAACAAATTTAGACATTGCCTCATTATTTGACAAGGAACAGGAGTTCCCCAAGACCCAAATACATTTTCTTTGAACCAAAATTCAAAATCAGGACTTTATATCTTATCTTCTAAAAGCACCATAGCACACAAGTCCACAACTTGATCATCAAATCAATAAATGTGCAAAACCCATAATGCCACTTAATAAGGGCAAAGAATAAAAATAAAAATAAAAAGATTGAGAAATTGTGTTCTCGGTTTTGATACAATTGATTTGGGTGAGAGTGAATGAATGTAGTATGTCCAGTGACATTGTATTTAGTAGTATATAATTTTGGGCCTAGTTAAGGCTGAGCAACGTTTTCAAGTAGGACCTTGGAAATTCCCTAGTGGATAGGGCTCGAGGCAAACTGGGTCATCATGTATTTTTGTGAAAATCAACTCTCAGCGACCGAGAGGGACGTTTTGTGAGGGAAAAACAGGCCAGGCATGCCGTGCACGTGATGAAAGAGACTCGCTGAAACCAAGCTATTTCGGTCGCCACGTGGGACACGCATTGGAGTCTGAGAGCCTTCACAGTCAGAGAGACTCAGAGTGGCTCAGCCTCAGTCAGCTCAGACTGCCAGAGCAGAACCTACGCCCAATCATTGAGTGCCACGTGGCTTTTATTCTGGCAAAAATGGAAGCAACGGCGTAAATGAATTGTAGGCGTTTTGTTTCAACGACAAGTTCTTAGTTCTTACAAGCGCTGTCTTGGGATCCCCAGTCTCAACACCTTGCCTAATTGCCTACCCTACGCTTTTGAAAGAAGAAGAAAAATTCATTTTTTATTATTATTTATATTTGTTGTAAAAAAAACAAGAAATAATATATACAATTTATTGTCCAATGAAGTTAATAAATACTCTAATCGTCCGGATTCGAATCGTGTATCCAGGCTGAAATTTGTCAAATTTTTCTTCCGTTTGGCATAATTTTCACATTGACGTCGTTCTTTGTCAGTGGCCATTGAATTCAATATTCTATCTGGTTAACATGTTACATCCAAATCATGATTTGTAAATTCACCATTTGAATTTGGATCTGAAATAACTGTATTGATCATTTTTTTTAAGGAATCGTTTAGCAACTCAAATATAAAAAATATATTCAAATCTTTATTATAATATTAATATTTTTAATTCAAATATAAAAATATATATTTAAGAATTCTTTTTTTTTTTAAACATATAAGGGTAGGTCTCGAGATCTAAATTAATTTTTATTTTTTCTCTTATCTTCTTAGGATTCAAATCAGAAATGTACAACTATAAACATTAGATACTTAACGCCTGAGCTACGCTCTTAGGGCATTTAAGAATTCTTTTTTTTTTCTCTCTTTTTTCTAAGAATTCTTACTATAGTAAAAGTTAACATTTTCAATTTTAAATAATTTTTTTTTACTCTCTCAGCTCAAATACTAAATCAATAAATTATAATTCAATTTGAATTTAAAATCTTGTCAAATAATAATCTAGATTAAAATGATCTAAATTTTGTATTTGAATTCATATGAAACAACCCCTAAATTTTTTATTCAAAGGAAAACAATCAAACGAAAGAAATACTCTATCAAAATGTTTCCATTTAAATTATGATATATATAATTTGAAATAGCACAATTTAATAGACGTCCCAACTAATTTAATCAGATTGATAATTGATTAAGCAAAAAGTAAAGGGCATAAATTCCATAAAGACGATTAATATTTGACAACATATATAAGAATGACAGATATGACAATATTTTGGAGTATCTGACAATTTTGATACACTACAAGACAACAAAATTATCAGACTACTCTCGATCGTACATTATACTATACATACATATGGTTGTCCATGCTATATAAATGTATTTTTGATAGTACTCGTCCTTGTTTCCACATCTACTTCATGGGCATCCAAGTTGTTTAATGACTCACAAGTTGGAACCCTAGCTACGTACCATATGCCTTGCAGACTTGGCTTGGCTATACGTATATATGCATATGTTTATACCCGTATAGTATTGTGCATTAATATATATATACACACACACAAACGGTGTTGGGGTTAAGTGTGAAAATCGTATAATAAGAAAAAGAAGGGTTTACTGGTGAAATATAGTGTTTTGGAGTACTAAGGTTGGTGAGTTGTGATCAGATCAGGTGTGTGCCCATGCCTCCTCACGTGGTCACTCTGCGAGTGTGGGTCCCCAAATCAGTGATGTTTTTTTTTTTTTTTTTTTTTGAAAAAAACCCCAAATCAGTGATGTTACCCCTTGTTTGGGGAGTCATTAAAACCATTCCATCCCACTTTTGGGATGGAAAAAATGGGTTTGAAAATGGTTTAGAATGGTTTGAAAATGGTTTGTAAAAATGATGTAAGAATGGTTTGACTTTGCTGATTTTGAGGTAGTGTGAATGGTTGAGATTTAAAGATATTGTATAGGGATTTGAAAAGTTGAAAAAAATGGTTGAAAAAAAATAGAATGGAATGGAATAGTTTGAAGAATTTGAAAAGTTGAAAAAAATGAAAAATGGGAATGGAATGGGATGGGAGAAATGGGTTATACAAACATATGATTTAGTTTATCTATGTCTACGATGATCTGTGATTTTGGAGGTGCCAAGGTTTCCCATTTACCAAATGCTAATGTCACCTCACAGACAAAATGGGTACTTTTCGGGTCAATACGATCTGTTCCCTCTTGTGGGACCCACACTCACAACCCCTTATTAATATTGATGATGCACCTGTGTGCTTTTCTTTAATTTATTTTTATTTTTTTAAGCTGAACATATCTAATTAGGGCTGTCACACACCCTAGTAAATCCGTGGACAAACATGTGTATTACCAAGCTAAGTTCATTCATAGTAACGAGGTTATATGTGTCTTAAGATTTCGTAGTTGATTAGAATCTATCTGTTATGATCTCGTAGATGAAGAAAACAAATCAACCTAAAAAATTTTAATTGCGGCAGAAGATTAAGTCTTCAATATGAAGTAATTATGTTTTGAGATGAAGTTGGAATCATATGTGTATCAGTTTTTTGGTATTATAACTAAACAATACTAATCTTAAAAACTGAATTATAAAGTATATATATATATATCTTGAAGCATTAATGTTAATTCTTATACGAGTCCCGAAACGTAACTCAAGCAGTAGGTAAGTTCTATGTTCTTGTGTTTAGCCCTTATAAAAGTAAGATGAAAATAAAAATTAATTTAGTTCTTTGCATACCCCCTACTTTTCTATAAATAAATAATAAAATAAAAAAGAACCTAATTCTTATATAAGACGTTTCCAAAAATGGAATTTCTTAGATTTGCTTCCAAAGACGAGGGAACGATATAAAGCCACAACTACATGAAGAGATACACTTGCAGTGGCAGTGGTACTTAATAGTTTTCCACCATATGATAATGACAGTTCTTTTTTAAAAAAAGATTAAAGCACATTAAAAAACACGAAAAAAACAAGAAATAAATAGCTTAGTGTTTATTATAATATGTAGAAATTTTAGAAACATTCTTTCGCTAGTCAGTAATTATATTCAACTAATTATATCTCAACCAATCCTCTCAAATCTAACACTCACAAATATCTAAACCACATATTTTTATAATAAGTGAAAATTCAACCCTTAGTGGAATTGGGAATGAGATAGGAAATAACAAAATAGAACATCTGAATAATTATCTATAAGCACGACGAAAGAATATATAGAAAAACCTCAAACCAAAGGCCAAGTGACACTATGAAGATCTTGATTATTAGACCCAACAAATTAAAATAGTTTATCTTTAATCTGAACACGTGGAATCAACTCTACAACCTCACTTTTAATTAGGACTATATCCAATCCTATAGGCAATACTCAATAGTTGACTACGCACGAGTGTTGAGGTTTTTTTGTTGCTTTTTGACGATTGTGTAGCGTTGAACTTTTTTTTTTTTTTTTTTGGCTAATTAAGATTGTGGAGCGTTGAACTTGTGACAGTAAAAGTAGTGCTAAGTTCATTTTTTGTGTCACGAACGTTTAAATATTTTTAGTAGTTAGGTTCTTCACGGAGAAAAGACCAAATTTTTTTTATGGAATCTTGCAAAATTCTACGAGTATTTACTTAGTTTATCATAATATAAAAAATATATACTCATTAAGTATTCAATTTATCAGTCCATAACTATAACTTTGTTGTGTAGGACATGTATTTTTTTGGTTTTGAAACACTTAAAATGCCCTTGACCGTCAATAAGTTGTTAATCTTGTTAAGGATAATCACGTCATCTATTCAGGTTAAGGGGTAAAATGCACTTCTTAGTAAATCAAAGGTATATGTTAGAGTTCGGTGACTCAAATTCGTTTGGCACGACCCAAAAGTCTCGCAGTGCGACCCGAAAAGTGATTTTTTGGGGACTTAGTTGTTTGGGTTGAAGCCCGATCCCTCAACCTTTCGACCCAGTTTATTTGTGCACATATTTTGTATTTTTATGGTTTTCAGCATGATGTTGTTGTTGCCGATTTTTTTCCCTAATTCGAGAGTACAACCATTTTGTAATAATTTTTCGATATAATGATTTCTTCTCTCTTCTCGTGATTTTTTTTCCGTCAAGGGTTTTCTACGTAAAATCTGTGTGTTTATTATTCGTGCTTTATTTCGTTCTTGTCATTGATTTTATAACAGTATAGTTGGATTGAATTAAAAAACTAAATGGTATTTTTTGTATCATGACAAACTGAATAGATATTTGTAGAATTTCGTAAGAATCCATGAGAGATTTCTTGTATTTTCTAATTATACATATAATTATTAGTCATGTTCTAATTTTTTTTTATAGCAAATAGACATAAGAAGGAGATAATATCTATATAATATCTTACAAATTTTATTGAGATTAAACAATTCATCAACGGGAAATTCTGTACTAGGGTTTTTTTTTTTATATGTTAAGAAACAATTCTATATCGTCAGATTTATCTTTTTAAGATACGAGACCCAATAAAAAGGTAAATCTAACAATCCAGAATTATTTTCCACTATAAAAGTACCCTTCATCAACACATATTTCATTACATATATATGTGAGAAAATAAAATTACGAGTTTGAGTGATCTCACTTATAAATAACGGAATAATAACTCTAATACGTTTTCATGTGTGTACTGTGCACGTAGAATTTGCAGTATGAAAACAAATAAACAATAGCGCCTCTTCTTTTGATTGAATATCAACAATATGAGATTATTTTGAATAGAAGAGTGTTACAGAGGAAAATTTGGGAAGGCAATTAGGCAAAGGCCAAGGCCAAGCATGATGAGATGAGATGAGAATAGGACAACCCCATGAGAGCACGTGTCAGAGGCTGGCGTAGAAGGACAAAGAGATTTGGACTCTCTCTCTCTCTCTCACACAACGCATTGTCTGTAGTTAATGGTTCACGTGCCACTGCGGTGGTCCCCACTCTGCATTTGGTCCCACTGTCTGCCGCGTGATGCAGAGAGATCTGGCCGTTCATTATTGCCATTACCCCGTGCAATTTCGGGTCCCCTTATTTACCATTTTTATTATTAATAAAATAATAATAATAATAATAATAATAGCAATCACTATTTCTATAATTCCACTAATTAATCGAACTAAATACGAATAAATACACATCGCATTCCCCACCTCCCACTCACTTAGCGTCCATTTTGTTACTGCATACTCTTCTTTTTAAAAATGGAATATTAATGGGAGGAGGAAAAAATCAGTGTTTGTTAAGGGTTAATTTTTCTGCTTAATTAATGTTTAGGTCTATTGGTACGATGTCGATCAACTATGTTAAGAGAATTGAGAATTCTGTGTTCGATGTTAGAGTACAGAACCTATATATATATATATATATATATATATATGCGCTCCTAAAGCAACGAATGATTGCTCATAAATTGTTTGCTTAATCACCATTTATAATGCAATAATGTGAACTAAAATTTCCCCCAAAAAAATAGCGAATAGTTTCAAGAAGGATTACGTTTTAGAAATGAGCAATATATACAGTGAATTGTGCTTATTAGGATGCCACCACCCCCAAAAAAAACCTACAATTTTTTATTAATACTATTTTTGACGCAGATATACATTTGACTACGTTTATGGAGTTCGTATACAGATTTTTTTCTTCTTTTTATTTTTATTTTTTTGGGGCTTAAGTACACTAATTTATTACATAAATGCATGAACATAAGGATTGTTTCCAACTGGGCTAGACGTGCCGTACTTGCCATAAAACCACTTACGATTCCGAAACAAAGGGCTACAAGTGCCGTACAATAAGGCAGGTTTGATATGATATATTTATATTAATTATTTATTACAAAACAGCAGCAAAAACAATGTCAATGACATTTTTGTTATATTTTTTGAATAAATTTTCCAGTCATATTGCCTTTTCCCCCTTGATTCTACAATAGGATGTATTGATTTAAAACATAAACTTGTAAACAAACCACCCTTCTTCGCTTGAAAAACAATCATCAATGATCAAACTACCTTTTTTTTATTTATTGGAACACAAGACACCCATATCAATATGTCGTTGTTTATTCACTACAATACCTAAGGCTAATACAATTTCACATTTATGTTACAAATATAATAAATGAGTCTTACGCACATACACGTGGTCACTTAATTAGGCCTATATATATATTTTTTGCAAAGAATGAGGCCTATATTCATAAATAGCAATTTCATATGATAATATGTGCTTCCGAATATGTACGGTGCAAAATCATTAACATCTCCAACTTCATGAAGTAACCACTCGTGTGTGACTCATAAATTGTACTATTAGCTAGGATGGGACAGTGTGCATATATATGTACGTACTTGGATTCTCAAACTGCGCAAATATTAATTAAATAATATATATATCGACACATCATATATATGCATATAAAGTAATAATACCCCTAGAATTTACTGCACGGATTTTCGATCAGTTGAGAACTTGAATAGCATGCACATAATTTACAGTAGGTGAAAATACATATACATACATGACCACAAAAATATGTATACATATATGTGTGTGTGTATATATATATCATATGTTGGAAAAAGAAATGCGACCGGGAAGAGACTCTAGTCTAGCTAATATTTTTCAGGTGAAAATGAGTGAGATATGATATATTTATTGCCAATATTTATCGGGATTCCTTTAAAGGATACACACAAGGGCAAGAATTAAAAGCTACGTGGGCACTATAAAAAGGAAAGTGCACCGATCACACCAATACATGATATCACACAATCAAATGCATGGTCTCCAACTATGACCACAACCCACAAACACCGGCCCCACCAAATATTAAAGCCCTCCCAAGATCCATTCCCATCAGATTTCGAAAGTACATAGGATCATTGCCTAGCTAGCTCTAACTGTTCAAAACTCAATTGTTACACCACTTTTATAATCTCATCAATCAATATATACATATATATACATATAGTTCATAGAGGAGACCAAATCAAGGACCTTTCTGTGTCACTCCTTTCTTTACCATCAAATGGGGGTGCAAAAAGAGTTAATAGGGTTGCACGAATCATAGCCAGTGTCTAGGCATGGATGTACAAGATGAGAACCAAAGCTTGGAAATACATGTGGTGTTGGCAAGGATTTTGGAGGCAAATAGTGATGAATAGTGGTGATGCCTTTGGTGGGGCTTGGATTTCGGATATACGTATATCATATACTTGATTTCTAAGTCCTTCAAAAGGGCATCCTTTTCAGGATAGTTAATAATGCTGTTTGTTTCATGTCAACTTGGGCACGGAAATAATTAGTAGTACTACTGCACTGCCATATATATACATTGGTGCCATGAATGTCCATATGTATCTGTGTGTGTTTTGTGAGTAGCTAGAGAGACCCAGAGGGTTGTGTAATTGGCTAAGTTTTGGGACAATGTTGATCAGATCGGTTTTTGTTCAGTTCCTTTCAGTGACGGTGGGTGGGGCTATTGCTTGCTCTATGTGGATATCCTCATCGCTGCCACATTAAAACATCTATATATAAAAGCTTTTAATTATTATTGTTTCGCAATGCACATCTCTAGCTAGTCGCTGTAAAATACTAAGGATCCTATTGTGTAGTGAAAACGTTATGTAACATATCACGATTAATTTTTCTTTCGAATAATTGGAGGAGGGGGATTTTAACTCTACAAGTCATATATGGAGTCGGATGTGAAATTACTTGCTAAACTAAGTTTGCAACAACACATATTAGTATTATACGACATTCACAAAAGTGTATATATATATATATATATACCTTATAATATCATTAGTAATCCATTCCTGAATGGTAGAACTATGCCAACAGATTCAATTTTTCTAGTATCATACCGTGATTATATTCTGTGTTACAATCTTTTTAGTGAAAGAAAAAGGCAGACCATTATGTTTGGCAGCCGTTACAAAACCTATGGTTCTCAAGATGTATATGTGGGAGGAATTAATTTAGATAAAAGAGACATTTGAGGCTCCTTGGTTAAATTTCCATGATTAAAGCTCAATATTATTTCCAGGCTCCCTCGGATATCCAAGTTTACCAAAGGTTAAAAAGAAGGGTAATCTTCTAATTCCCATGATTAAAGGCCCTCTCTCTTTAAATCCAATACTTGCTCTTTTTAACTGTCACTTCTATATATACATATATATATATATATATATATATATTTGGTATTTGAGCTTCTCATTTCAAAATTCAAAATATCATAATTAATATCATTGCAAATGTCAAAACGAGGACCAAAGGCCAGAAACCAACTACTTGTACAGCCCGAAATAAGTCCCATATGTATTATGGAATCAATCCAACTACTTATTGGTTTTTTTTTTTTTTCGATGATTGATATAAGTAAGGAGTAATATTCTACGTTTATAAGATCTTACTCAAATTAATTGTGAGCAAAAGTTAGGTTGATATTGAACTGGCATTCTACAATAGTAGCCGCTGAACAAGAAGCAAAGTGCTTCATTAGTCTTATTAGCTAGTGTCCCTATATTTTGTTTCTAGTTATTAATATAAATAATTGTTTTTAAAAGAGCCCCTTATTCTACACCCTAAAAAATTAGGGAATGAAATAGTTCGTTGGAAGATATATTTATATGAAAACAAAATTTAAATCAAAACAAGATTCAAACAAAATGATTTCAATAGACTAGATATATTATCTAATTTGTTTCTTTGTCGTATAATAACCCATTGTGTATTATTACATGATTACGTACTCAAAATGTTCAACTACAACTTTGCCAGCTCATTGGGAATTTAAAAACATAAAAACGACGATCGAACTTCGCAAAACAGTTAGCTTCTTTTTATTCATTCTTCATCACCTATCATATATAATACAACTACACAAATTCCATTTTCGTTTGTTGGGGAATTTTATTTTAATTCAACTTTATTCCCCTTTTTGTTTTCTCTTTAAAAATGTTCCATAAATAATTCGTCGTTATACAATTAAATCATTCAGATAATCAAGGGTCAAGATCGATTCTAGCCACCCAAGTGTACGATGCAATACAGCTAGTTTGCGAAATCATAGTAATTCTGACAACTATAACCAAATTTAACCATCCTTTAGAGCAATTAATTAATTCAACTAAAATCGAGCAAATTTTAATGTGCTTACCTCAAAATTTTCCTCCATCAAGGTCAACTATTTCCCTTCCCCCCCAAAAAATACATTAATAAGCGTAATTAAATCCTTGAAATGTCTTCACTATGACTTTTCCTTTAATCACAATTTTTCCATTAATAGGACCAAAAATTTCGAATCTCTCGCGCCGAGTGCCGACGTTTGGACACGCAACACTCGCAGCAGCACAATCAGCGCGCACAGGTATTCCGTGGTCGCGACCGCACAGGATAAATCCTAAAACGGCTTGAAATTTCGAATTAGGAAGGTGTCCTAACGGGGACAGCGCGTCATTTTCTCGAAAAGACAGGGGTAAATCCGGGAACCTAAAAAATTGACCAGCCTTCTGCCACGTCACCGGATTGACAACCTGTCGCTTCGCTCCGATTAGGACGGAATTGCACGCGCGCGTGGCAAATTGAGTAGTGGTGAGTATTGTGGTGACCCCTTTATAAAGCTCTCTCTTCCTCTGTTTCTCTTCGCTTCATCTTCAAGGCGTGCATTTTTGCTCTCATTACCAATCCAATCTCTCTCTCTCTCTCTCTCTCTAAACAAAAACAATCATATCAAATTTCCTCTCTTTTTTCGTTAACTTTCTTTCATTCCCAAGAACGCCCAGATAAAATTCCATACACTAATGATGTTGTGTATATTTTTTACATAGCAGCCTTTGAAACGGAACAGAGAGAACTACAAATACAAAATCACTAGTCACTCTCAGTCTCAGTCTCAGCGTTACATTTGCTTTTTCGTTTGCCAATCATTTTAAGGAATAACAAAACATGTACAGGGTCGAGAACTCGATGCGCAGAGAAGGCAGGTTGAGGCACGAGAGAGAGAGCCCTTCTTTCTCGTCCAGTCTTCTCGACAAAATCTACCGCTCGATCGACGACGGCGAGAAGAGAAGCGACGACCTAAGGTTCTTCAGAGAAACAATGGCGAAGAAACAGAGCATCATCAACAACAACAGCAACAGAGGAGCCAAGAAGGACGACGAGGACGAGAGCTTGGCGAGCTTTCGCAGGGCGTGCTTGATCGAGAAGTGGATGGAAAAGAAGGTCGAAGAGAAGGCCGTGAGTCAGAGACGGAGAGAGCAAGAGCGAAACCACTTTAACGACATGAACGACGCTCTGTTCTTCAGCTCCACCTCGAGCTCCTCCGACTCCAGCTCCGGCGGGTTCTCTTCGTCCGACACAGATTCGATGTTCGGCGCGGTCAGGCCAGCGGCGGCGTCGTCGTCGTCGTCGTCGTGGCCGAAGCCCGTGCGCACGAGCGCCGCGGAGAAGAAGCAGAGAAACGACGTCGTCGTCGCCGACGACGAAACCCTAATCAAGTCCAAATCCCGGGCGCTGAAGATCTACAACAACCTCAAGAAGGTGAAGCAGCCGATCTCGCCCGGCGGCCGGCTCGCCAGCTTCATCAACAACCTGTTCGCCTCCTCCGGCGGCGCGAAGAAGCCGGGCGGCGGAAAGGCCGCGAAAGCTGCGGCGTCGTTTCAGGAGCCGAGCACGGCGACTTGCTCGTCGGCGTCGTCGTTCTCGCGGTCGTGCCTGAGCAAGAGCTCTCCGTCCACGCGCGAGCGCCTCCGCAGCACCAGCGGCGTGAAGCGCTCGGTCAGGTTCTACCCCGTGAGCGTGATCGTCGACGAGGACTCGCGTCCCTGCGGCCACAAGTCGCTTCACGTCGAGGAAAGAAGACAAGAGTCCGTGTTAGTGCCGTTATCGGTCCCGACGGCGTGGAAGATCGGACGCTCGCCGGCGAGGAAGGCCGAGGAGGCTGAGCTGAAAGCGAGGGGCAATTCCGAGAAGGCTCGGCGAGTCGAAGAGACGGCGAGGGAGTTCCTTAGAGACTACAGGCAGAACCAAATCAAGAACGAGTTGATTATCATGAGGGATCAGTTTCGCGGAAAAGGCGGTGATGATCATGGTCATGATCATCATGAAGATGTTACTGTTGATGACGATGACAACGACGACGATGATACGGCGAGCTATTCGAGCTCGGATCTTTTCGAGCTCGATCACCTCGCCGTGATCGGTAAGGAAGTTAGGTATCAAGAAGAGCTTCCGGTGTATGAAACCACTCGTGTTGATAGAAATCGCGCCATTTTCTAATTGCCTAATAGTATAGCTTTTTTTTTTCTTTTTTTTTTTTTCCGTTAGTGTTATGGCATATAGAAACAAAGTTACAAACCTCCACATTGTTCTTTGTCTTTGATATATTTTTATAGGAATTGTAATTGCTTAATTTGTTTTGTCTCTATAGTCTAGCTTGGGCTGTTTATAAGGGATAGTGTTTTATGTTTTTGTATGTCACATGAGAAAGAAGTCTTTTTATTTTTATTTTTATCGAGTATATGGCCATTGTGAATTTCGGATATATTTTATTTCTTTTACCAACAATGCATAATAAACTTTATTCTTTTTCTTACGTTGTTATGATGACAATGGTCTTTTATGTGGCAATATAGTCCAAAATGGTGGATTTGTTATGGATTTTTGACATGGAGATTGAATAATAATACTTATAAAAATAAATGAATTAATAACAACGTATATTTTTGGTTGGTCTCGTTGCCGTTGATTAGATGTTTTTGTGTAAGTTGGTACGGCAAACAACTGTTAGGGGTTTTAAAGAAGAGTGCTTTAGAGAGAGAGAGAGAGAGAGAGAGAGAGAGAGAGAGAGAGGAAAAGAAAAAAGTGATAGCAAGAGTTTTTGATTTCTGAAAAAGAAAGGGTTTTGTGGGGATGCGTTAATTCTTTGGTGATCAAAACATTCAGATAGATACTGACAGACCAGTTTGATTGAAGGAATGCAAATTTTAAAAATTAAAAAAAAAAAACAAAACAAAAGAGAAAAAAGAGTGGAAAAGAAAAAGAGTGAATTAGAAAATGAAAGATTCGAGATCGTAATGACAAGCAAGATTGATGAAAGAGAGGTTGTGATGGTAAAGGGAAAGGCAGATCTTCGCCCATGGGAATAGAGAAAGTGAACATATTAAAGCACTTTGCTTTCTTTTCTTTTTTCCATCTCTTCTTCTTCTTCTTCTTCTCCCTTTAATTTTTTTTTTTATATTAGATTTTGCATATTGGCCCCTCTTAACTTGAACCTTTGCGTTTGCCTCAGGCCAACTATCATCAACATACCAATCCCAACAACCAAGGAAATTAAAAATATTGATCGCACACTTGTTTTGATTTTGATGCCTCTAAACTCTCCAAGCCAAAAACGTCAATTATTAGCTCTATTATTCCTTGGAATCTAACTAGAATTGGGACAAATATGGTTGTCAATCATAATTGGGACAAAAAAAATTTCTTTACTCAAAATTTATCTTCCAATTTGTCTCGTAACCATCTCATGAGCTTTTTCGAAAACATTGGCCAAAAATAAAAGTTTTGCTCAGAATGATGAACATTTACCTAGTATTGGTGTTATCAGTTAGGTAAATAGTCATTTCGGATATGTGTTTTTAAAAAATAATCACAGTTTCAAAAAATTTAAAAACTAGTCATAACACATTGTAAGAAATTTCTGACAATAACTAAATTACACATAAAATGTGCTGTAAGAAATTTCTGACACGTGTCAGAAATTTCTGAAATGACTAATTTTTAAATTTTTTGAAACTGTAACTATTTTTTAAAATCATTTTATAAACAGTGGCTATTTTCTTAAAATTCTATATATATATATATATATATTATTCAATGTCATTAAACCATAGTGATGAGCAGATATTTGACAAAAGTTCATGAGCAAGTTGGGAGTGGTCCTAAAAGAATTGCATAATGGAAGCAAATGAAAGGGTTCCTATAATTAGTTGAAGGTTGTTCTTTTACTCATTCTCTTCAAGTGCTATTCTCTGCTTTGACATGCTATAATTCTCTTAACTGTATGGCACTTCAAATTTGTAAAGGTGGTTTTGGCATGAGAGATTGATGAGGGCATAGTCTTTACAAATAAAGAAAGAAAGTAATTAATTACTATGGTGGGGATGCTATGCTAGTTTATATTTTGAGTGCCAGTAAAATAAATAAAATAAAAAATAAAAAGATAAGCAAAGCATGCATGCCCATAAAAATATTGGCGTAATTTGGATTATATTGCCAAATATATTTTATGGATATATAAGGTAATTTAGATTAAAAAAAAAAGAGTCAACGTATCTATTTATTAATTAGTCATTTTCTTAAAGAAGATTTTGATGAATGTGTTTTTATTTTTACACACTATTTATATATATATTTTTTAGTTGAACTATACTTTTATACTATAAACATAGACAATAAAATAAACATATTATTCAAGCATAAATTATTAAATGATGTATCAATTATATAAATTTTGCAACTATCGCTTTCTTTTTCTTTTTTTTTTCTTTTAACTATATAATATTATAATTTTACTTTTATACTCTTAATTTTTAGTGGGATAATAGTTAGTTTTTTTAATAATTTAAAACGTATAAGTCAAAAATTGCCCAAAAACTAAATAAACGTTTTATAAGAAGCCATCAAGATACAAATAATTTTTCTAGTCCTTTTACCTCTTCAGGATTTGATCCAATTTTAGATGTGATTTCAAAGTTAAAAACATTGCGTGTATGACTATTTGTTTGAGTTTGGTTGTGATTCTCGGTGCACCATCGTAAAGCTTGTTTTGTTTCATGATCATCTTTTACTTTTTAAGTTTATATATATATATATATATATATATATATATTGTTAGAGTTTGGTAACCCGAATTCATTTAGCCCGATCCGAAAATCTCGCGGTGCGACCCGAAAAGTGATTTTTTTTTTTTTTTTTTGGGACTTAGTTGTCTGGGTTGAGGTATCGGCTTGATGTAGTAGTTACCGATTTTGTTTTTTCCTAAATTTTGAGACTACCACCATTTTATACCAATCTTTTTCGACATAGTGATTTCTTCTCTATTTGCTGTGGTTTTTTTCCGTCAATGATTTTTCACGTCAAATCTGTATATTTTTATTCGTGCTTTATTTCATTTTTTCTGTCATTGATTTTATAACATATATATAAATATATGTATATATATATATACATATATATTCAAGTTTGTTGTTTAAAGAAAAATATTTATGAAACTTTGAGGGTGCAATGAAATGGATTCTTTAAAATTAATTCAGATCGGTTGCGTAAACTTAGCCTAGACGTACGTCTTGTGATATTATAAATATATATATACTAAAAAGAAAATCTGACGTGATAACTAATTGCTAACTAGGAGGATATTGGGGAGTGGTAGTGAATTGGATGGGATTAGCTTAACTTGTAAATCATAAATTATAAAGATCTGATCATCCACGTACATAAAAAGATCTAAATTACAAATCAAGAATATATGCTCACAAGCTTATCGACGTGAGCTCCGATCTGGTATGCGTTAAAAGAATTTCTCGGACCATGTGCGACGTTGAAATTTGCTATCCATAAAATAGCCATTTTTATTTTTGTATCGTACGTATGGTTTTGTACATACAATCTGCTAGAGTATTTCATTATTGTCATTTATCATTCAGGAAAAACGATCTTAATTAGGACCCATATTTTCAGGCTTTTAAAAGCCATTTAGAAGCTGGTGGTGATGAACTAAGAAGTAAAAGCTAATGAGTGTAACATACGGCAACATATAGTAATGCTCGCTAGCGTTACTTCTTTGAGTACTACTGTATTAGAAGTTATTAATGACCAATAATAGAGTTTGGAAATAACTAAGTCACTGTTAAACAATTAATCGTGATCAAGCTTTAAGTTAATTAAGACAATACTTAAGATATTGTACTTTTTTCGCCGAAAATTTGAAAGACTTTTGGAAATAATACTTAATGAGCCTCAAGCTGCTACAAACTAAATATAATATGTGAATATGAACATGCGTGAATAGAGATTAAAAATTAAATACCCTTATAGAGAGGGTTCGTTGTTAGTAGACTCAATAATGCTCAATGAATTAAATAATTAAGATTAATAACTACGTGAAGAGCATGTAGTGGGTCATTAGGGGTGTGCAAAGACCCACCAAAAAAGAATTGTTGGCACTCTAGTCAAAATTTAACATGATCTTATGATTAGGAGACTAAAATAATTAGTAATAACACAATGCTAAAGCGGTATTGTATTTGTTTAAGGTGGTGGTGGATTCTTAACTTATTCAAGAAAAATGTAGTTGTGTACTTAGCCTACTAATTTATGATTTTTAAAAGGACTACTTTATAGTTTGAACTCTTGCAAAGTTTCTTCCTTTTTCTTTTAAAATACAAATTAATCAAATAAAGCCTAATTAATTAGGAACAAGATGAGGATTAATATATTTATTTTTGATATTTGGATCAATCCTATACGCTTCATCAAGTTAAAGATTCCGTACAGTAGGTATGGGTGGGGAAGTTGCCAAGGGACAATGATGAGAAAGAATATTTGTTTGTGGTGGAAGAAGGAAATAAAAAGAAAACCCTATATCCATATTACATAGGCAATATTATGATCACCTAATAAAATCCGGTCCTTTCACAAAAAATGGGGTCTACATTCTTTTTTGTACAACATTTTTTTCTACGTTGCGTTGATAACCTTTTTTTTTTAAATGTTTCTTGTCCAATTATCCTACAAAAATATTCAAACGTGCTGTTTTTATCGTTTTTAATATAAAAAAATTCAATATGTATCCCTTATTTAAAATACCACAAATCTCTCTTGACTTTATACAAATACAAAGGACATCCTTATATTTTAAAACTCAACCATAATCGCACCCAAACAACTTTTTAAGCAATAATTTTGAATAACGTTAAACAATTCAAATGATTTATCTAAACAACATTTTAATATAATATAACAAATGCATAGAATTTTTCCTTTTTTTAAAATTTTTTTTATGAGTCGTTTACTGGATATATAGTTTGTTCTAGATGTGAAAATATGAAATTCGTTTTGTTTCTAAAATATCTTTTGGTAATGTCGAAAACTACTTTAGTCCCGTTCACATTTCCAAAATAATAAATAATAATATCAATCCAATAACTTGATATATACCATATTACACAATTTTTGAGAAAATCGGAAAATCCCAACGGTGAGCGGATCCGATATTTCAAGCATATATTTTTATATTGTAGTGCACAAATATTGAAGAATTTGGATATACCATGATAAAAACATTTGTTTCTTACTGTTGTTTTATGACCTCATGGCAAAGAGTAAAGCCAAATGTAACACTCACTGTAACTTCAAATGTTGACCAAAAAGTTATCAAAGAGAGAAAAAAAGGAAAAAAGAAAAAGAAGAGGATCAAGATTATTTATCTTTTTGAAGGTTTAATTTCTACTCTTGGAAAGAGGGTTCTTTTAAAAAAAAAAAAAAAAAAGAAGAAAATATCTCGGTGATAAAAGTAACCACCTAAATTCTGTGTAATATCAGCATGCTGATAAAGTGATCGTCAACAAATAATAAAGGTATCCACACATTTACATTCAATTATTTCTTGCTTGTCCATACATACATTCAATATTTAGCTTCTAGCTAGTAGCTACATATATATTAGTGTTCCATCCCTAAAATTAATTTTTCAGCTAGTAAATGTGGGACAAAGAATCGAAACAACAAAATTAATTAAAAACAGCACCAAACTAATTAACCATACAATAATACAAATTGCCTCCCACAAAAACGTAGAATATTCCTCGAGCGCAACCATAATTTAGGTGGTTCCCATTTGTGCCCCTCCAATTATGGGTAATTAAAGAAATCACGCATTTTGAAATTCAAGTTCATATATATATATATAATATTGTAAAATGACTTTATAGACAACAATGCATTTTGAAATTCAAGTTCATACATCTTTTTTAAGTAGATAGTATATATGCATTCGCGTGCTTAATTATTAATGCTTCTCCAACAGCACTATTTACAATATTAACGATCCTAAAAACTGCTATTGTCACTACAATCATGGTTGTATACTTGTAGTTACTAGTTATTGTTACTTCTCCTTAATTAACCAAAGAAATTGAGATCGGATAACTCAAATTCATAAGTTTTAAGTACACGATCTTAAAACTCATGTAGCTTAGTTGGAGGAATATAGATCGTCATAATTGATAATTGTCACTCAATCCATTTCCATTATTATTGTGAATAAGTAGAGTTAGGCATTTTTAATTATGTGCTCGTCAGCTAGGTTTCAGTGACGACTCAGTCCCATGATAATTAAGTATAGCAAAACCGCGTGAAAATAATTGAAAGAAAAAAGGTTTTGATCATCAGTCAGGCTCACCTCAGCAACAACATATACCTATAGCCAATAGCTATCTATATAGCTAAAGGAACTATAAAAGAGTATAGACAATAAGATCAGATAGATATACATGATGTATAAATATGGTCCACAGTCACTCTCCAGCTACTTCACTTTTTTTGCTTTGTATAGTTATAGAAGCAATGCATTTAAGTGATTCAATTGTTTTCAGTTGAAAAAAAAAAAAAGGTGATTCACTACATAATTTTGTCGATCCCTAGGTAAGTTTCCTCAACATCTTTAGCACTTTTTTCCTTCTTTCTTTTTCTTTGTATTTTTCTTTTCTTAAAATTTTTTTATCCCCATAATTAGGGGACCGGTGGTGAAGATGAAATCTTATCTTCTCTGAGAGAGTTGTATTAAATTAAATTAAACAGCTAGATATATGTACATATATGTGTATATAGGACAAGTAATTGTGTTTGTTGTGATCACATTGTACTATTTTTTGCTGCAAAATTTAATTAATTATGAACATTTATTTGCAACAAAAATTAGCAAGAGCTTGAATGGCACGTACCTATTGATGTGGCAGTTCAACCCCCAAGCAATGTAGAATTCTAGGCCTTAGCTTAGGCTTGTAAGTGCGTTGCTTTGGTCTTGTGTGACAGGGTCTTAATGAATTTCCATCCGTTTCATCCAAACACTTCAATTTAAGTTATTAATATAATCTGCAACATATTATCGTTTATAAAGCCTAGACTAATTAAAATGATATGAGCTCAATTAATGATGCCATCGAGTCACCTAATTAATGGCAATAAAAGCTCCAACGGGATATACATAGAGCTATCAGCTATGGACCAAATTTTTTTTGCAAGGTACGTACAACTTTCTAAAGTTTCCCTAACTTTTTTTTTTTTTTTTCATTTCGAGATTAAAAACTCGGAAGAATCTGGGTTTCAAATCTGCCAAGGGTTAAAAATGATTGAGATGTTGTAAAGAAATCAAAAGAAACAAAAAGTGACTTCATTTTGTCCTGAGTATATTGCATGGACCAACACGTATATATCATAGTGCATCAAGTATATTCATAATATTAGAAAGGACCACTATATCAATGTGCATATTGTGGTCCAAATTATTATTGGCACCCATACATAGTGCTTTTACGTTGTAGGAAACACCGCCCAATATTGTCCTATTCTTTCCCTCCTTAGCCCAACCAAAGATACATACAAAAAAATTTCATAGACAAAATCGTCCAAAACCAAGTATCCACCAGCAAACAATACTTAAAAAACACGCGCATTTTTCCAATTAATTAATTGCCATAACTTTGTTTATAAGTAGTTAGAATAATCACATTAACAATTCCGCCAAAACTATTGTCGCTTACGAGGACTAAACAAAATGTCACATATAATTAGCGACGAAGGCCACTGAATTTTGGCCTCGGAAGTCGCCGGAGGCAGAAAACTTGACGGCAAAGCGAGGCCGGAAGGGCTCCCCCGAACCGCCGGACGTTACCCCGGGTTTAGGGCTGCTTTGAAAATGGGATCAATTGTGTCAACAAAGCGCTGGGACGAGCCAGCCTCTAGGTTGGAGAAGCAGGTAAATTTTGGACCACATTTTAGTTAGTATTTCCTTTTTCTGCCTGACCAAAATGTTGGACCACGGCAAGGTATGTGCAAAATGTGCATGGCATGCACATAAATATATATATATATATATATATATATAGGTTCACGAGTGCATGTATTTAATTGCTCAAATTACATTCCCAATTGCGCAGCCCACTGTTCAAGCAATTAAGATCAGTGGGATATTATTAAGAGGCATGTGATGTTAGGATCAGTGTCAAATGGTCAAAATGCCAGGCTAGTCTATTTCATTGTATGGCCGTTATGTGTTATTATTATACAATATTGGGGAGATTAGTTTTTGGGTCATATAGATATAGTGTCACATGCTTTAGGGCATGCCAGTAATGCCACCAAACAAATGGGTTTTGTTTGCTCAATACTCTCATTGATTACTGTGCCTCAAGTCATAAAAAGCAGTTTTAATGGACCACCTTTGTTGAAATGTTCTTCTAGGCTTTTTTTTTTTTTTTTCTTTCCGATAAAGATGAATTGAAGACTGTGTATCATTCTTTTTTTTTTTTTTCCTTTTTCTTTTCCTTTCCTGTTATAGTACTATATATTGCTGATCTTTAGGAAGAAGCTTGTACAATAATTGCATGTTGTCATGTTCTCTACCTGTGACTCAGATGGGCCTTCGAAAGGAGCCCAATCGACAAAGAAATATGGGCTGTAAGTAAAGGCCCAGATTAATTAATGGGAGATTTTGAGGAATACTCCATTCTTAACACAATGATAATCTATACCCCACGTGTGTTGCACTTTTAATTTATACCCCAAAATTTACACTACAAACATAGAGTGAAAATGAAAGATGCATACCACATGAGGTATAGATTATTAAGTGGCATCAAGAATGGCTTTATTTTGAAATTCTCTCTTAATTAATATATTAATTCCAAATCGGCACACCCTATTACTGGAGAAATTCAAAAAATAAAAAAGAAAAAACAGAAGGGAATTTAGTACCATTTAGTCATTTATATCTTAAGTAGCGTGTTTTTTAATTTTTAAAAGAGTAAAGATAAAAATTAAAATATAACACGAACTATATATAAAGTATTAATGTGTAAAAAAGGAACGGTATGATCAGGATGTTCTTGTACACATGATATCGTTGTGCAATAATGTGGTATTTGTTGGGAAAGGTGGTTGAGTTAGAAGGAGAAGTGGAAAAGCAGAAAGAACTCCGAATCGCTTATAGGAAGAGAATGGAAAGAACACAAGACTATCTGAGACACTGCCTTCAAATAGCACAAGAAAATGGATTTTTGGAGCTTATAGTCCAAAACAAAGAAGCTCCTCCGACTCCTCAAATGCCAAATCCGATCAATGTTGACTCGGAGTTGGCTTCTCTAATTGACATGGCCAAGCTCAATGGATGGTACATCTCTCCGGATGAGGTCTATATATAAATTCCCTCTTATTATAATAGACAAATTTGCTATGATCAATATCTTAACATCAAATCAAATTACACTTTTTTAAGATTTTGTCTCTTTTGGCTTCAAATTATTATGTTAATCTTGCATCATAATATATGGTTACTTATGTTTTCTGTTAATCATAACGGTCCAACTTTTTTTTTGAAAGAAGAAAATTAAACGGTAAAAATGTGTAATGATTTAATCTATAATTTGAGATCAACTTAACTTGACACCGTCAAACTTCATAAACAAACAATCTTTTTTTTTTTTTATCATGCAATCTCCGTAAAGAAATGAAAAAATAAAAATAAAAAATTCATCATTGTTGTTTCTTATAATATCGTTTTTTAATAATGTCATTCACACGTAATGATACATGTGTCTAAAATGATTTATAATTATTCAAATTAATTTGACCACTTAATTATTAAATAATCAAAATGATTTTAAACAATTTCGAACCATTTGAATGTTTTCGCAAACAAGACAACAATGACATTTGTCATACTTTTTACAAGTACTACTAGAATAATAAAAAAAAAAAACCAACATATTTGATTCACTCAAAAGAGAGAAACAGAATTCATTTACGTTGCAATTTGGCAGATTGAAGTGCAAGAGGAGATAGGGCAAGGAAGCACGGCCAACATCCACAAAGCCACGTGGCGGGGCCTTGACGTGGCCGTCAAATGCATACGACCCGACTTCTTCCACTCAAACGACAAAGGCATCGCCTACTTCGCCCAGGAGCTACACACCCTGGCCCGCCAACGACACCGTTTCGTCCTCCAGCTGATGGGCGCGTGCCTCCACCCACCTCATCGCGCGTGGTTGGTCACCGAGCTCCTAGGCCCTACGCTCGACGAGTGGCTACATGGGCCGGGAAAGAGGCGGGTCAGGCATCGGGTCTCGCAGCTGCCTCCGATCCGAGAGAGATTGGGCCGGGCCTTGGAGATAGCCCAGGCCATGCAGTACCTCCACGCGCAGAGGCCCAAAGTGCTTCACCGAGATCTCAAGCCCAGCAATATTTTTCTCGACCACGCTTTGCACGTGCGCGTGTCCGATTTTGGGCACGCGCGGCTCTTGAGCGACGGAGAGATGGCTCTCTCCGGTGACACAGGCTAGTATCTTTTCTCATCAATGTCGTTTGTCGTTATATAATTTTATACTAATGAATAATATCACCTTTAATTTATCAATTCACTTTAAAAATTTTGGATATCGTACAATCATATAGACCGTTATACGAACTAGTACGTGAATATTTAAACATGAATGAGATTATATTAAAAAAAAAAATGCGACTTGAAGTTTCAAATTAGAGGTTGCAGATACATGAATTCGAACTCGATACTTCATATTATAGTTTATTAGTTTCCCAATGTCTAAATATATAGGAAGTCATGAATTTTGTCTCCAGAAATTGGACGCAAGTAATATCGTGTAGATCTCTCATAAATAATGTAATAATTTTAGTTTGTTATCATATATGTGATAATATTGCATTGGAAATAGAAGTCCTTACATCAAAGTGTGTCATGTCCATCGGGGGTACTAGCTTATGCACTAAATTTTTGCATGAAAATGGGTCGATTCTTCTTGTCCTACAAAATGACGCTCTCAACATAACACAAGACTTGTTGTAAGAATTAAGGTTCATTTTCCAGAAAGAAACAATAGAACAAGACAAAAAAAACTCGCAATATCGCATTAATTTGTTGTGAATGTAACATTACTAAAAAATTATAGCTGAATAGGAATATGGGTTCTATGGGCGTGTCAAAATTATCAGTCAGCCATATATAGTATGTATCTTTCTTATACCTAATAATTTAGAAACACTATCGTATGTGGTTTGGTTTACTTGTAAATGCCATATATTCCCAATAATGGAGTAAGCCATCAAGTCATAATTCCTTTATTCTTTTGCTCTTTTTTCAGGAACTTATGTGTATATGGCCCCAGAGGTTATCAAATGTGAGCCTTATAATGAAAAGTGCGATGTTTACAGCTTTGGAATTATACTAAATGAGCTCATCACTGGAGAATATCCTTATATTGAGATAGATTATGGTCCCACTAAGGTATATTAATTTGTAATATCTTGACCATGTATTTGACAATATCCTATGTTACAACCCCACTTATACACACAACATTATCTCAGTACTAATCAGTAAGATTCCCCTAAAAAAAAGATTATATAGATTGATTAACTAAAGCTAATAATATAGATCGATTAAGAAGAAAAAGGGGAAAGACGTATAAAAGGGATTAAAAAACCCTAGTTACCAATTACTCGTAGTGTTACTTTCTATATTTCATCTTGGCATCCATATACTGAGAATTGATACATATATTGGCGGTATATTATAATAATTGTGTTAAATTAATAGATTATATAAAAAAGAACTTAAGTATATATAACGGTTATTTATACACACACGTATATTATTATATAATTCACTAGTTAATGTCCTAAAGTTTATTACGATATATACTTATTATCACACTAATCCCTAGTTATTGGATTTATGGTAGATTGCCACGGAAGTAGTGGAGAGTAATCTAAGGCCTAGACTTCCAGACGACAATAATGGGCAACTTGGAGAGCTTATTGACCTCATTTGCCTATCATGGAATAAAGACGCTTCTCTTAGGCCGGCCTTTGCCACAATTACTTCCACACTCAAAACAATTCAAAATCGCCTTTTTGATGAAACACACCTTAACCTATAATTATTGGTTAATTCTGTTCTAATAATCGCTTTATGTGTCTGTTAATCTGGTACTCAATGTTAGTTTCCCATGCAATGCAACGTTAACTTTGATATTATTTGTCTTCTATATTTAGCTATCTGAATACACCGAATATTTTAATCAACTTATAACTCGAAAAATACTTAATGTTTCCTATAATAAAGTTAAATTTATTTGGTTTTCACAATGTTATTATGCAATATTATGCACGCCATACAACTAATTTCACGTTCTTTTTCCTTTTTCCTATTTTTTTTTCCCTTGTTTTGGAAAGGGACTAATATTTTCATGTTCCCATGTCTAAAGTATAGTGGTATAGAAAGAAACCCAGCTATCCCAAAAAAAAAAAAAAATAATAATAATAATAATAATAATAATAAGAATATCTAAAGTTGAGGATGAGCAATATTAGCGCCGTGAATAGAGGCGACCAAAATTATATATGGATTATTATAAACGAAACTATCCAAGTGCGTGTAATGTTGTAACACAAAAGCTAGAATCTTATTTCCTTGTCAATATAATTAGGCTAGGCAAACCAAAAAATGCATGAACTATATGTATGAATTGAAAAAACATTCTTCGTGTCGTTTTCATGCTGTTTCAAGTCAGATTAATACGGACCCACCCACATATCAGTATATAAGTAAGCAATTGTGAATAAGTCGTTTTTTCCCATTGGCGCACTGTAAAGTGTAAAGCTAGAGCATTGTGGATGGTTGTGGGCATGTGTAGTACAACTCTTCACAAACAATATATAGTCCCTTTCATGTTCCACCAAAAATATAAAATCTGCCTCCATTTCAGGACCAGCAAAATGTTGATATTAATTGACAATGAATACCATTACATATATATATATATATATAGAGTGACGGATCTAGGAATTAAATTCAGAGCACAAATTAAAGACTTAATATTTTCAATTAATAACATAAAAAATATATATTAACAATTGAGGTTTATTAAATAAGTAACAATTTACAAATTACAATGTCTCATGTTTTGAGGTAAATTTTTTTATTTTCCCCTTCAGTGTGTATCACCATTAGATTACCTAGTATTGTGCTTTGTGATGTGACATTTTAATGATGTAGCAGCTCATATTATCCATAATAAATTTTGGGAGAATTTTAAAACAAAGTCATTCTTGATGTCACTTAATAATTTATACCCAAGTAGTGTGCTCTCTTTGTTTCCAATACTTTATGTTTGTAATGTAAATTTTTTGGTATAAATTAAAAGTACAATACACATGAGCATAGATTATTATTGTGCCAAAAATATGGCATTTCTTAAAATCCCCTAATAATTTTTCTCCCCATTAATTATGTATCACCCCCATAAAACCCAAAGCCAAAGCAATTTTTTTTTTATCCGTCCCTGTATATATATATATGTGTGTGTGTGTGTATTTATTAGATTGTAAAAGATGGCAAGTGCCCCGTTCAATTTCTGGAAATTTCTAGTTTTGCCCCAAGTTTGAAGAAACTTTCACAAATTTTCCTTGTTAAATATATATATATATATATACCATGCAATTCACTCTCATAATTTTTTTTGGTGTAATTCTACTTACTATTTAGGTGATTTTATTTTCTTCAGATTTTGACATTATTTTAGGATAAAAATTACGATTACTCGTGCTCCTATAAAACTGAAATCCCGAATCTGTGATTTGATTATAATAATTATGTGTGTGTGTATATATATAAAACACATTTTTGGCATTCGAGCAGTCATGTGCATTTAAGTTTCAAGATAATCAAACACTTTTTTTTTTTGTGTGATAAATAAAAAAAATCTCGAAGGATGAGAATGTATTTGTGCACAACTCACATTCTGTGTCTCCCAGCTATAGCCACGTGCAAAAACCTTTGACTATTTGAGACAAACAGAGAGACTATTAATTAATAAATTAAATATAAACTGTTTTCCATGTTAAGCCAAGGAAGGATTTATTAGGGTTATAGCTAGCTACATACATAATACAAGATTACAAGTCATGATAAAAAACAAATAAGTTCATCCACTAAGCAGACACTAGTTAGTATATATATATATATTTTTCTTATTTTCTTTATTTTGCAAATTTTTTTAATAAAAAAGTAGTTTGTTTTTGTTAAGGGATATGACACCAAAACAAAAGTTTGATGTAGACTTAAGTACTTAACCAACTTTACGAAGTAGTTATATCATTCCATTCACTTTATTGCCTTAATTATACTTGCTTTCTTCATTGTCGTTTAATAGGCAATCAACAAGTGGCTATAATAATTGGATTTGATCTACAAGGCTCTAAAGCTTAGTGCTAGTGATGATCTCTTATTATTATTATTATTATTATTTTATTTTACTTTAAAGATTTTCCTTTTCCACTTTCCAAATATGGGCTTAAATTCACTACTCATCACGGTGATCTACTAATTTTAGATCATAGGATTCTCGTTGTTGTTGTTATTATTATCATCAGTTTCATAGTTTGTTTTCCATTATTGTTTGCTTGTTAGAGTAAATCTTAAAAAGTTCTCAAGTTTTAGTTACATTTCACAAAAATCTTTTATTTTTAAAAATTTTCAAACAATCTATATCTTTGTTAAAAGAATAATGCTAGATATATCAATTCTTTTATCAATTTTTTAATACTAACTTATACGGCAATTAAAGTGTCATATTTTGATTGGCATCCTTCTGATTAGATGATAAACACTCACCAATAATAATATGACACATGAGTTTGTATTAAAAATTTGGTAAAAAAAATTGATATATCTAGTACTACTCTTGTTAAAAAGTATTTGAAACATCTCTTGTTAAAAAGTATTTGAAACATACATTTTGTTTAGTATTTGTGCAAATAACAATATGAAAATTTTTATAATGTCAAAATTACCCTTTCTGTCACATTTGTTATTCCTCGTATCTTTAGTTTTATTTTGTTGCAAAACGTTAATGCCTTAATCTCCCATCATAGTTGCTTCTAATTCAGAACTCTTTTCATATCATATTCACTAAAACTACGAGGAATTTACAAATGTAGCAAGATAGATAGTTTTGGTATTTTTAAAATTTTCGTTTGGATTTTCGCACAAAATTAATTGAAATGTATGTTTTTGAAATTTTGTAACAGACACGAAGATTATTATGAAAATTTTAAAATAAAAATGATTTTTTTGAGGTTTAGCTAAAATTTTGAGATTTTTCGAACATTTTCCCTTGCTTGTTATTATTAGTTTTTTGGTGATAAATTATCGCTGCTTTGTCTTTGTTCTATCTACCTCTTTCGGAATTTTTTATTTTTTATTTTTTAATCAAATGGCAAAAGCCACAGCCAGTCAGTCACCGTCTACGTGTTATTATCACTGTTTCATCCTCGCTTTTGCTTGCGGTGTGAAAATGAACGGTGCTCACTGCTCAATTTTCAAACACAATTTGGTCACTTTTCTTTGTGCCAAAAAACAATATTGCTGCAACAATACTCAAGTATCTTGGACCACATCCACAAATGACCCAAAAATCTCAACTTCTCTTTTCCCTTCTTGTGCCACTCAACACAGAAGTCATAAAGACAAATTTCATGCCATAAATTCACATATGAGATATTATAAGCAAGACCAGTCCGCTTGGTGACCGGTGACCACAAACTCATTTCATTATTTTCCTCAGTACAAGCTTAAAAATTAAAATCGCCATAGCCAAAGAAGGAAAAAAAAAAAGAAGAGAAAACGAAAGTGGCTTGGTTTCATGGTTTGGCTTGCAAAAAATAGAAATAAAAAAGAACATACTATATACAAGAGGTCCCATGTAGTTTAATAAATATGTTGTCCCAAGTAATTTGACACGAGTAGTCAAGGCTCAAAATATAATTTCTTTTTCCTTTGAATTTGGTAGTATATATATAAATTCTAATACACTTCCATCATCAATTAAAACTTGACAGTATTTAAAAAGACGATTCGGAAGTCTATTTTTCAAAGACAACACTTAAATGCGGCTTGACAGTTTTACATATTTGATGGAGATTTAAGATTGAGTGAACTTCGTGTTCCAATATCCCAAAGTCGTGAGTGGGTGGTGACCCTGAAATTCAAAAGCCCAATAAGAAAAGAAAAAAGAAAGACAATAAACCGAAAAAAAAAAAAAAGGAAAGGTTGGTCTTCTCTCACTCTCGATATGTTTAGAACCAACACAACAATCAACAAAACCATATGACTGGTTTTGTTTTCTAAACAACACTACTATTCTTTTTCTTCTCTGTTTCGACTATTCGCTTCACTTTTTCACTTTCAGAGCTTAGAACCATTATTGTCCTTTCTTTTCAATCTAACATCTCACCACCTTCTTCTTCTTCTTCAAAGCTTTTCTGAGACTGTACGGACCGCTGAGTTCTCAATGCGAGTTTAGATATTCAGGTACTGAGCTAAAACATCACTCCTTTCGCGCCAAATATCACTGGCTTTAGGCTTTACCTTTACTTTCATGGTCGCTCAAAACCTTCCCTTCAAAATTTTCACTTTTCAATAAAGCCTAAAAAAAAAGAAAACGAAGATCCAGAAAGTTCCCACTTTTTTAAAAGCACATTGAATATACATGTCATATTCATATCACCGTTTGTCGTCTGGTTATTAGTTTATTAGTAGGGGGGTGTGTGTGTGTGTGTGTGTTTTTTTTTTTTTTTTTAATTTTTTAATTTTTTTTAGGATTGCTTTATATCTGCTGAAGCCTAAATGTGGTGGAACTGGTAGGGTTTGGAACAAATGGAAGCCAAAGACAAAACGACGTCGACTTCGCCAAACCACGCCGAGCTAAGCATGTCGGAGAATAGAGCCGAGAACGGAAGCGAAGTCGTGGTCGAAATCCGAAACCACTCCGACTCGCCCTCGCAACCCAAACAGAGCAAAGCCGGTTCGCCTCAGAAAGCTCCGTCAACGCTCAGCGCTTGTCCTTCGCCGGAGATCGCTCGCTTCAGTCCCAGCCCGAACAAGCCTCCCAAAATCCCCACCTCCAACAACAACGAAACCACCAACCTCACTCGCCGGAAATCGCTCAAACGCTCGGCCTTCTCTCGGCCCAAGTCCCGCTTCGGCGAGCCCTCCGTCCCCCTCGACGCCGCGCTGTTCGAGGAGAGCCACGCCGACCCGCCGCCGCCGATGGGCTCGCCCTTCAGCCGCGCCTCGCCGAACAACGCGCCGGCATCACGCAGCGTCTCGATGGCGCAGAAGTCCGCCGCCGATGAAGAAGAGGACGAGGAGATTTACAAGAAGGTGAAGCTGAACAAAGAGAAGCGCCGGAAAGTGAAGGCCGTGGTGGTCGTCGAGTGGGTCCTCTTCCTGTTCCTCGTGTCCTGTCTGGCCGCGAGCTTGTCTGTGAGACCGCTCGAACGCTTTGCGATTTGGGGTTTAGAGCTCTGGAAGTGGATCGTCCTGGTAATGGTGATCTTCTGTGGAATGTTGGTCACGAAATGGTTCATGAACATCTTGGTGTTCGTCATCGAGAGGAATTTCTTGCTGAGGAAGAAGGTTCTGTACTTCGTGTATGGGCTGAAGAAGAGCGTCCAGTTCTTTATCTGGCTCTGCTTCGTCCTCCTGACTTGGGTGCTCGTCTTCAACTGCGGCGTCCACAGGTCGAAGACGGAGGCGAAGATTCTCGACTACGTGACGTGGACGCTGGTCTCGCTGCTCGTCGGGGCGTTCCTGTGGCTGATCAAGACCCTGCTGCTGAAGATCCTGGCCTCCAATTTCCACGTCAACACGTTCTTCGACCGGATTCAGGAGTCGATTTTCCACCAGTACGTGCTGCAGACGCTGTCGGGGCCGCCGCAGATCGAGGAGGCGGAGCGGGTGGGGCGGACGCCCAGCATGGGGCAGCTGAGCTTCCGCAGCGCGAAGAAGGGGAAGGCCGGGTTGGGGAAGGGGAAGGAGACCATCGACATGGCCAGGCTGCACAAGATGAAGCAGGAGAAGGTGTCCGCGTGGACGATGAAGGTGCTGGTGGACGCGGTGGCGAGCTCGGGGCTGTCCACCATCTCCAACACGCTAGACGAGATGGAGAACAGCGCCGCCGAGCAGACCGACAAGGAGATCACCAGCGAGATGGAGGCCACTGCCGCCGCCTACCACATTTTCAGGAATGTGGCTCAGCCCGGTTCCAAGTGAGTCCTGAAACAATAATGGCCTCGTGTGGCTTTTGTGCGTGTTTGGGTTTTATTGATCAAGTGTGTTTTGTTTTTGGCAACCTGGTTTGGTTTAGGTTCATTGATGAGGATGATCTCTTGAGGTTCATGATTAAGGAAGAAGTGGACCTTGTGCTTCCACTTTTTGGGACAGACAATGGAAGGATTGATAGGAAGGCTTTGACTGATTGGGTGGTGAGTGAGAGTGCTTTGCTTTTAGTCTTGCTTGGCTTACAATTTAGAATACAATTCTTAAACCTTGTTTTCTATTGGAATGGCATGTTTTGGATTACATAGGTTCAGTATCAATGGTAATGATTTTGGGTTTGGGTGATTGATGTTCTTGCAGGTCAAAGTCTATAATGGTCGGAAAGCACTGGCACATGCCCTGACCGACACCAAAACGGCGGTGAAACAGCTGAACAAACTCGTTACAGGCATCCTTGTCATAGTGACCATTGTGGTGTGGCTTCTGCTGATGGGAATCGCCACCACGAAAGTGCTTGTCCTCCTCTCGTCGCAGCTCGTCGTGGCGGCTTTCATGTTTGGGAACACCTGCAAGACCATCTTTGAAGCCATCATTTTTGTGTTCGTGATGCACCCGTTTGATGTCGGGGATCGCTGCGTCGTTGATGGAGTCCCGGTAATGGTCATGACAAAATGTTCCTTATTTTGTTAGAATTACTTCATTTGAGACAGTTCGATTTACTTTTTACCTTCTAATCTTGACAGCTTCTCGTTGAAGAGATGAACATCTTAACCACGGTCTTCTTGAAACTCAACAACGAAAAGGTCTACTATCCGAACTCGGTTCTGTCCACAAAGCCTATCAGCAACTACTACAGAAGCTCGGATATGGGCGACACTGTGGAATTCTCAATCGATTTTCTCACACCAGTTGAGAAGATAGGCCAACTGAAAGATAAAATCAAGAAGTGAGTTTATCAATCTGTTTATGATACGTCAATTTCACAATAATGAAACATTTCAGAGCTTATGGGGGTGATCATTTCACCCATCCTGTGGGATGGAAAAAATGGTTTGAAAATAGTTTGGAATGATTGGAAAATAGTTTGGAAAAATTATGTAGAATGGTTTGACTTTGCGAATTTTAAAGTGATATAAATGGTTGAGATTTAAATATATTGTATAGTGATTTGGAAAGTTGAAAAATTGTTGAAAAAAAATGGAATGGAATGGGATAGATTGTAGGATTAGGGAGGTTGAAAAAAATGAAAAAATGAAATGGGTAAAATAGGTGAACCAAATAAGGGGTTAGTTTCTTAATCTACTTGTGTCTTTAATTATTCAGGTACATCGATAGAACGCCGCAACACTGGCACGAGAACCACACGGTGGTGGTTCTTGAGATAGAAAATGTGAACAAGCTAAAGATGGCTCTCTATGTCAACCACACCATTTCATTTCAAGAGTACGGAGAGAAGAACAAACGGCGAACCGAGCTAGTGATGGAGCTTAAACGGATTTTCGAAGAGATTGGCATAAAATACTATCTCTTGCCACAAACAGTTCATCTGGGCCAGCCTGTGCCATCAGACACAAGTGCTGTCCAAAGATGATTTCCATTCTCAGTGGCTCAAGCTTGCCCATATATATGGTTTGTACTCCAACTACTTTTCCCACTTTGAAAAGTTGGCCAAATACAACTTTGGGCTATGAAAGAGGAAAAAAAAAAAAAAAACTAATTTATGAATTTTGAACAAATGCAAATTGTCTCATTTATGGGCTAATTCTAATATCTAAATTGGGTCTGAAATTTGCAGGTCTAAGGCAGCTTCTTGTTGGTGACATTAGGATGAGTAGTTTAAAGAACCAGTTTTGATACCATTGATGACACGTTTAATTAGTCATAGATGTTTCACAAGAGCCTTTGGGTCCTTTTTTTTTTTTTGTGGAAATTTTTGCATCTCTCATAGTGGGGCTTGGTTTTACTGGTTGGGCCGATATGATTGTACCAAAACGGTGAAATTATTTTGCTAAGAAAAAAATATTTTGCGTTTACTATCAAGTATCTAAGGCTAACGTGAACTTATGTTCTTTCTTTCTTTTTTTGGAAATGAACTTTAACATTGCTTCTTTCGTCTTGTTCTTTAGTCACACTGCATTTTCTCCTCTCAACTCTCAAGAGGTATCTTTTTGTTGCTTAACGTGTGAAAAAATGTCACATACTCGTAGAGAAAATCTATGGAGGATAAAGTTTATCCTTCACGCCACGTAGGACAAGTCCAAAGCGACACGTGAACTGATAATATTTTCCACCTCATATTCCATTTCTCTTTATCAGTCTATCATTTATTCACATTTGGTTTTGACTCGCTCGGCACAAAATATTCCAATGCTTGTTATTTTATGGGATTGCTGCTGCAAGATACGGCTTTTAATAACGTTGCTAAATCATTTTACATATGCTCTCCGGTTTCCTTTTTTATGTTCTTAATTCTCGTTTTACTCTCTTTGACCTTTAGATCATCTTCAATGCAAGAGTGTGTACTGATGTTATATTTAACTTGTTATAATAATAAATGTTATTTAAAAGCATCTTCATGTGATAAAATAACCTGTCGCTAAAATTTAACATTTGAGGGAAAAAAAAGCTCTCTAGTAGTATATAAAATTTAGTATAAATTTTAGCGAATGCTATCTTGATTTGGCACTAAAGATATACTAATTTATAACTTGAGCTTAATTACATTATCGCCATTACAAAATTAATTAAAGGGATATATCTTATTTGTTGTGTTGTATTTTTCATCATTGTTTTGTTTGTATTTCTTTGAATAAAATTTGGATAAAAACATCAAAATAGAATTTATTTTAGCATGAATGCGTTGGAGCAAAAAATATGATTTGGTGTGCTTTATAGTATTTTGGTATAATATGCTAAATATTGCATTGGCACATGCTCCCGCATTAGAGATGGTAACAACAAAAAGAAAATTTTGCTCCGGTTCATACATGTTAGAATAAAAGCTATATTGATTTTTCTATTCAAATTTTATTATAAGAAGTAAAATAATCACGGAAAAATAGTACAAAAAAACGAATAAGATATATTAATTGTAAATTTTGTATTGATATAATATAAGTATGAGCTCGTGCTGTATATTTTTGGTGTCAAATTTGACATCATAGATAGCATGTGATGCTACATTTAGCATAGAGCATGACATACAAATTTAAAGACCAAAATTACGTCGTTTTAATCTTCAAATCAAGGGTATTTTGATAATTAGACCAAATTCAAATATAGGCCATCTAGCAAACAAGGATAAGACAGATCAACAAGGTCATTGAGCGATTTCATGAATTATTGTAGTATCTAGACCAAAAAAAGGGACTTTTCGGAGAGGAACTAAAAATAGGAGGAAGGTCGAAGTAGAAAGGACTTCCCGAATAGAGTTTAAAAAACTAAATTAAGAGAGAATATTCATAGTGGATTTTCTCGTTTTAATAAGAGTTTATTCTAAATATTTCTGGGAGTGGATTAAGTCAAGTGCAATAAACATATCGAGTCTGATTTTGACACAAACACGTAGTATTAAGAATTTTTTTTTTCAAATGCAATATTATAATAGTATGAATTTTATCATATTCGCTGGAGATGATCTTACGATAAATGGTTTTAGCTACTGCGTTTCCTATATGTTTCATGGATTTTCTGATAAAAAAATGTGTTGGCTCAATACATAAATCTGCAACGCATATTTGTCCTCTTTGATAATTAGGACGTACTTTTAGTCTAGCTTTGGCCATCTCTTTTGTATGTTACCCGGTTTTAAACGTATATTAAATATTAATTCAGTATGTTTGAAAGATGAAATGAAAAAGGAAAATAAACAAGTACACCACAGCAAAATTACTGAAAACAAATCCAATTACTATAGAAATATATAATGGAGGAATGCCTCGTAATACATTCATATAGGATAAAGTGTTTTTTTCTTTTTTCAATAAAACGGTCTAATATTACTTTTTATCCTACGAACCCAACCCAATCAAGCTATCATTTCTTGTAAGTCTAAAACCAAATAAGACCGAAATAAATTGTCGATTGATTTCTTTGGATAATTTTATAAATATTCATTTTTTGATATTCCCAACCCTTAAACCCGTTTTTTTTTTTTTTTTTCCCAATTTTCTGTACAACAATTGAGACATCAAAGCCGATTAGCCACTCCATGGCCATGAATAAACCTTGCATTTTCTTCGGTGTAGACATGAGTTTCGTTCAGCAGCCTGAAAATGATAGAATCCACATGTCACTGGGGCATCTTTATAATTCTCCCAAAGCCTTGGGGTCTATACGTAATTTTTCCAGATAGTTTTTCAATATAGTGTTAAATCACTTTAAAGGCATTCTTATACTTACGATAAGGCAACAGTCTTATTCAGTGTAGCAGAGGAGAGAAACAAAGCACCACTTAGGTACAACAATTCCCCATCAATTCTTTCCTTGATTCTCTTGTCAATTTCCTCAGCGTTGACCGTGAAAGGCTGGTCAGAGGCCTGGATTATAACATTAAAAATATTGATGTTACAACTTGTAATACGCCGTCGTTTGATTCATCTAAAATGACTAACAATAACAGACAGACAAAAAAAAAAAAAAAAACAAACAAAACAAACAAACGTAATTCAATTGCTATACATACCATAACCCATCCCCATGTATCTGCAAAAGATGGTATATGAGCTGTGTATGCCATCACATCTACAAGAATTATGCCCAAAAAAAAGTCAGTAAATTACACAAAAAATTAATAATTTGATAAATCTTAACATAAGGCTAAATCCAAGACCACTTTGCTAGTAGTGGCTTTTTTTGGGTGGTAATTAATTAGAAACTCACACTTGAAGACCTGTTTGATTGTGTTGTGAATAGATGTGAACACTTCCTTATGGGTGAAAATGCCTGCTGGTCCAGCCTGTAGCATATATAAATATAAATATAAATATATATATATATATATATAGAGTAACATTTGAGATTTATTAATGCTATTCCAATTGGAATTACGATACTGCCCCTCGTGATTATAGAAATCCTAACCTGGGTGACAAAGATGCCATTGGGTTTGAGCTTGGGCTTGAGGATTCTTTCGTAAAAGGACTTAGTGTAAAGCTGATAACAAGGTCCTCCTTCAACAGGGTCTGCTAAATCTCCCACTATGATGTCAAACTTTTCCTTTCTCTCTTCCAATTCAGCTCTTTTTCAACACCAATATTTATAATAAGTAACACAATTTATAAATCAGGTAAAATATATCTTGTATTACTTACTCATCATGTTTGATAAAACATTAAAAAAAAAATTGTAGTTACTAATTAATCGCTTACTTAGCGTCATTGATGACAAGATTAAGCTTCTTGTGGCGAAACGCCTCTTGATTCACGGTTAAATGTGTTCGGCAGAAATCAACCACCTCCTGCAGAAATTTTTTTTTTTTTGGAGTTAATTAATCTTTCATCTATATAAGTTTTAATGAAAACGTGGGCTTGGAATTATGTTATATAAATTAGTAGAAAAACATAGTCCAAAAGGATTAAGAGTAATTACTTGATCGATGTCACACATAACCACCTTGTCCACTGATTTGTGTTTGAGTGCCTCTCTTGCTGTGGACCCTTCACCACCTCCCATTATAAATACAGTCTTAGGGCTGCAAATAAAAATTACAATCAACTTAAAAGTTGAATTGATTACCATCTTAATCTAATGTATAGTGAAAAGTTGGTAAAATTTTAATGCATATTTCGCGGTGATTATGTGATACAAGGAATATTATAGATGTACGTGTTATTATCTTCTTGGCACATATTTTTTAGCACGAATATATTATCATTACTTGAATCTTTGATTGTATATGTGTGTACCATTTTCTATCAGTTTTAAATATAATCAGTCGCGGTGTAATACATATGATTAAAAAAAAATAATTTAATACACTTACTTTGGGTGGGACAGAAGGGCAGGGTGTATCAAGCATTCATGATAAATAAATTCGTCAATCTCAGCACTCTGCATTTTCCCATCAATCACCAACACCTATAACCCAAATATCAAAGAAAATTATCATATACTAATTTTCCCAATCAATTATATATATGTATATAGCTAATTATGAAAATACCTTCCCAAAGCGCTTTGTGTCTAAGAGAGCTATGTCCTGGAATTCGCTTGTTCCTGTGTGAAGAACACTGAGACAAGAAAAAATTACAAAAAAGCCTCATGAATATATGAATTATTAAAAGAAATATATTAACATTAATGTTTGTGTCTAATGAAAGTTAAGAAGATTAAATAATATATAGTGTTTGGAATTTCAAACCTATTGAGAGCAAAGGACCATTTGAGGTCGTCGTCAATAACTTCTTCGTACCAACAAGAGTCTTCGACGTTAGTGTTGATCTTTTGGTCGGTTTTCTCGTAGAAGTTGGAGAATCCATTATTATTGGAAATGAAAATCTCCACAGCCTCACCCATAGAAAAAAATGGAAATTAAGTTAGAAGATTTGGGAGAATATTCTCAACTAGCTTGAGAGAGTAGGTTTTGAGGAGCTTTGAAGAAGTGTGAATGTCCTTGCAAACTCATGAGGGTTTATATAGTAGTGCCAATGACCAAAAAATAAAAAAAATAAAAAAATAAAAAAGAACAAGAGAGAGCCTTTTAACTTTAGATCTTCAAATAATTTATTTTAATTGTGGAAATGGGAAAAATAATTATAACAAATCCCCTTGTACTGATTTCGTGATCTTAAGTATATAGTAGTGTGGTGTCCTTCAAAAGAGCGTGTAGTGGTGCATTTACTTATAAATAATGCCGACGTATGTAGATACTTAGATATTATTATTTTTTAAATGGAAGAACAAAGTTCCTTGCGTATATACTGATTAATGACTTAATGACGTATGTAGGATAAAAGTTCTTATCCATGTTTAATGTAGAGAATATGGATGAGATAATGATTCAAAAAGAATATGGATGAGATAACAAAATCTTATGAGATTAGCTATTCCATCGAAAAAGGTCAACGTGAAATGAGATCAAACAATGTGACACTCTTTCAGTTTATTACAGAATAAAAGTAAATAAAGGAAAAGTAATCCAAACATGTAACATTATTAGTCATAGTCCCATCCAAAATAAATTGATCAAAACATAAACTCTATTACCTTACATTTAAATAGAGTTTTCATGTTACCTTATTTTATAATTGATTAATTTTTCTTACCTTAAATATAGATATAACAATCTAATCAAACATTATACCAAACATATGACATGATGTGTATTTAGTGTGTGGGACAATTGAGGATTGGACGAATATTAGTTCTTATCTCATGTTTGTGATTTGAAGGGGATATGGTTAATAGTGGTAGTAACTAATCTCATGGAGAATGGTGTGATTAATAATCCTATGCCCAAAAAATGTGTCCCACCATAAAAAAAAAAACTATTTTTTATTTTTAAATTAAAATTAAATAAAAATTATAAATTTTTAAAAATTCAATATTTTTAATTTCTTCATTTTTTGAGCTTTTGAAAACACTATCATAATCTAATTTAATACCACAACAAAAATATCAAAGTATTAAATAATAGATATAGTTCAATCCAATCCAATCCAACAAACCTAATTAAATCCAAACGCACCAGGTATAATCCAATTCATTCATATATAATATTTTAACCCTATCCTATATAATCCAACCTATGAACTATTAGCATTTTGTAACTGATATCTTTTCGGGAAATGGATCACTTTGTAATTAAGAGTGAGTTTTCATGCGGTATATATCCGGATTTTTGGATGAGGTCACATGTTTTATGAACTACTTGCTTTTTGTAACTTATTTATTTTTTTGGAAAGGAATTACTTCGTAATTAAGAGTGATTTTCCATGCAGTATCCGGATTTTTAGTACAATAGAGCTTATATTATATTTTAGACATTCCTTTATTGTTCTGCAGTTTAGACATAAAATTTTGTGGATTTTATTTGTAATTGAATAAATGGAGTCAATACATAAAATTGGAAAAGAGACGCAATGATATATATATTTTGTGTGAGCAGATACGTATTGGCATTGCTTTTGAAAAATACGAAACGCAATAAATGACTAGAAAGAGACACAAAATGAATTAATAACAATGATAAGTTACCGCACAACGCATTTCATGCAGCATGCGATATCCTAATTAGCATACAAAATAAACGCATCATGTGTACTGGGTTTCAGGCTGTTTTTCATATTAACTTTATTATGTGAGAAAAGGCTCTAAAAAAACAGTTTAGTAATTAATACTTTACACCTAATTTCATGACAAGTTGGCATAATTTTCTCATATGGACCAATATTAATGAGGGAAAAATGGCATGCGGAGTTGGGGCAGTAATTATGGCATGAGTAGGGGAAGTAAGTGAAATAAGTAGATTTCATTATTTCAATCTCATAGCAACTTCTTTCTTTTATTTTATTTTATGTTTTTCATTTTTTACTTTTTTGGCGGATAAGTTCGATATTTCATAATTCATAGGAACTTAAAGAAACCAGTTGGCGTGGATGGGCTACTATTAGTCTCTCTCTCTCTCTCTCTCTCTATGTTGGAAGCGAAGCACGCGCATTGAATGGGATTAGTAGAGAGAGCCCAAGTGGTGGGGCCATGAGCTACCGTGGATTAGTGGTGGGGTCCACAACGTACACGCTAGTGACACATGGTTGGGAATGTGGGGTCCACTTGGGATTATGAGCTACTGCATATTAGTAAATGCTAAATATATATATATATATATATATATATATATATTTTTTTTCATACATGGAGTGACAAAGTTGGGTTTTATTGGTACCGAGAGAGCAAAGCGTAGTAGTAGTATTAGTAGTACCCCGAACTGCCGAAGTGGGCATGCATATCTATCATCGTATCCCACTAATACATTCAAGCCAATGTTTAAATTTAAATGAAATAAATGAAAAAAAATCCCACTAAACAAGGCTAAGCATGGAAAATTAAAGAGGAAAGAAAATAATAATTGTTGGGCGTGGAGTAATTCCACTGAGCACTACGAGAGATTTCGTGGAAACCCCACTTTTTATGTCCTCTATTTTCCCATCATATCTCATCTCCATGTTTCTTTCTTCGATGGACTATGATTTTGGTACATGGTACCTCTCAAAAGACCCCATTATTTTATGCTTTTTTGCCTTCCATTGTAACATCCCTCGAGAAAGAGAATTATACCATTTTGATTTTCCGAGAGAGATACATTTAACCATGGCGATTTGAGGTCGCAAAACGGGCTTTTGGTTCAGAATTATTTGAATCGCAAAATATATATAGTTTTCCCAATTGATAACGCATAGAAGGGCTTTAATTTCTCTTCAAAAAAAAAAATTGATTTTCTTTTGTGAGGGATACGAGTGCTATATACTTGCCAATCGGATCCTTGCTTGGAATTCTATGTTCGTAAAATTGATATATGTTCATAGGCCTCTTTTGCATCTTTGTTTTATGTTTGTCCTTGTTAAGAGATGGAAGGACTGATACGGCTATGGTTCTTCATAAATTGTACCCATTTCTCTAACAAGTACATAACATGCCTAAACTCATTGATTAACTTGTTAATAGGCTAAATAAAAGATCAAAAGCATAGCACCAAAAGGAAAGTGCTTGTAAGTTGGGATTTAAAAGACCTTTTTCTTGTAATAGTGGGACAAGGCTGGCAAAGGTGAATATTTAAAATCAAATCCAAATGCAAAGCCACTAAAAAGGGAAAAAAAAAAAATCCAAAATGTGTTTAGGTCTTTGTTCAATGTTAGGGCGGCCTAGCAATCACTTTCAAGGCCTTTGTGATTGTTAATTTTTTTTTTTTCATATTTTCTTTAATATCCGTTGTATCAGTTAATAAATCAAAGAAGTGGTATAAGAAATAAGAAGTTTATAGTGGAAGTGACTTGTCCAACACTTTTGCAAAGTCAAAACCTCAAAAGGTCAAACCCTCATATATTTTTTCTGTTCTTGTACTATAAGATACATGAAAAGAGAATGGTATATATTATCTATTTGTGCTAGGAATATGCTCATTGTCTTCAAACTAGATTATGATTTAGTAGTTATTTGAGAGTGAGTTCTTGTGGCAAAGTCCTCTATTACAAAAGTTGATGTCTCGAATTTATATTATGTTGTGTGCATTTCTTCTATATAAAAGTGCATTTTATACAGTGTAGTTGAGTTTAGAGTACATAGTGGTCAAGGTTACTTCCTAGGTCAATCACAAGTGTTTCTAAAGGAACATTAGGATATATGGTGCGGTTTACATGTATTAATTGTCCAAAAAAAAGTTTTTAATTTCATAATTATTTATATTTGTTGATCCGTAGGCCAAAGTGCTTGTAGACATTAATCTGTTGTGAGACTTGTATAACCATAAAGATTTGTCAAGTTTCAAGAATTAGCATTTTCTTATTCGCTCGATCTGATCAATAAAATATCTCATACTTGCTTTCTTTTACTTTCTCTTTCTTTTTAATTTGACTGAAAGTTGGCTGTTTGTATAAGTTTATTATAGACAAGCATGACTTGCATAAACAAATTGAATATTATTTCAAAAGATCTTAACCAAACGATATATACTCGTTTAATTGCATAACCAAATTGAATTGTTTATATACATCTATACTATTTGATCTTAAAGATACGTGTATCATCATTAAGAAAGCCATAGCTTAAAAATGTTCAATAAAAAAATCAAACTAACGTTCATATGCAAGAAAAATCAAACACAAATTAAATATGAAATTGCATCCAAACAACCACCACCATCAATTTCGGATAATTTAGCTCAAAACAGCGCAAAATAAAATAGTCAAATCTTAAAGGATGTACTTAAATTTAGATAGGGCTATTAATTTATCGATACATTATTGAGACAAGCATATGAAAACCCTAATCCATTGGCAATTGTCCTTTCTCAACCAAACTAGGCTACACCAACCCAATGACCTTGTCAATTATGAATGTTACTGAATGATTTTGTCTTGGCTAGTCAGATTGCTAGGATTTGATCAATGTACCATTTATTAGAAGCACTACCCTTTTTCTAGTAGCATGATAGACAGCACCAAAAAAACAAAAATACTCGATTTATATGTGGAAAACCACCATAACGTGTACAAAATGAATACATGCATATATGGTAAAGAATCATTATAACATAAAAGTTTACAAGTTCCATAATTTTAAAATACAAACAAACTTAAGTATAGAGTTCAAATGCCTAGTATAAAACAATACTAGTATACACAGATAACTATATGCGCATAATGACGTACGATATAGCACATCATTCTTTCTTTGGACGGCACTAGTTTTTTTTTTTCCTTCAATAAGAAAATTTTCATTTCGGCATAGTGGAGATGAAATGAAACCATTAAAGAATCATTCGCACACATGATAAGGTAAAGAACAGACGCGTGGTGTTGCCTATTACTGCTATAGTTAGGTACAAATTTCTTTAGTTAAATATATATATATATACACATGTATACTATATGTGTATATATATATATATGTCTATAATTGACTCTTTTCTTCAAGCCACTCACTTAGCCTAGCCAAGTAATTACTAACAACAAAAACAAGAAGAAAAAAAAAAAAGAAAATGGGCAATAAAATCTCAAACTGATGAACTTTTTAAGTGGATGTTGGAGGCAAATGAATACAGCGCTTGGGTGCTCCAAAATGATGATACTATTGATTTATATAGAATATAGAAATTATAAATCGTGCTCGCCTCTCACGATGTTTGTTGTTATTGTTGTTTGTTGTTGTCTTTGTCCTGAAAAGTGCAATGCCATCGATTGACTTGCCGTCAAATTGTCGTGCACACGTGCTCTTCTTAGTGCCTTCGCATTTTCAAAGACTGACACAATCCACAATATTGTCCAAACTTGATAAGGTTCTTCCATAATTACTTCCTCATTCCTTCTCTCAAGCTAAATCTTTCCTCGGACGCCGAGTGAATATATACATATATATATATATATATATATATATTTAGTAGCGCTAAATACCTATTGTTGTTTCACGTAAATAAAACAATACAAAGAGTTGAAGTAACTAATCTAAAACAACTGTTACATCATCATTTTATGTCGTTATAAGACTTTTGTAATATTACATTTTGGTACACCAATTAGTGGATCACTAAAAAAACTCATATAAATATAATCAATATTGCAAACATATCTGTGTTGAGTGGTGCATCACTGTCTAGGGATGTTTATCATTGTTATCGCGAACATATGATTTTGGCCTTTTAATTTTATAAGAACGTGAAGACGTAATTGATCTAAAAATGTTAGTGAGAGGGACCAAAAACTCAAATTGGCTTCCATGATGTGGACAATTGCACCATTCCCACTTGATGCGTTTCTTTAGTGCGTTTGAGCTTTTAAACGTTCCAATGAAAACATGCATCGATCAATGAAAAATACAAGTCGGTGGTATAAACCATTGTTTTTTTATATATAGATTTGGATTCAAAATGTTTATTTTGGTAATTTGTGTGTTTGACACCGCCTACTTTTGCTTGTCAAGGCCGATTTTTTTGGCAGCAAAAATTTCTATTTTTATTTCCTATTTTCTCTTTAGTTTGGCCGGAATTGGAACAAAAAATGGGAGTAAAAGTTGACTGCAGCATATTTAGGTGATAATATTTGTTGGAGGATATCATCAGAATCAACGCAAGAGGGACTCAGAAGATGGTATAAGTGGAAAACGACGATAAAATCATAAACGACAAGAACCAAAACAAATAACAGCTAGAGGAATAACACTAAAGTGAAACAACTATGAAAGTGTAAACGACATTAAATGAAAATTGATAGCGGAGTGGGAAGACGACAAATCAAAAATTACGGCTAAAGTGAAAAAACGACGATAATTCATATATGGAAAAAGAGGAGGAACAATAGAAGAGAGCGAGAACAAATGAATAAAGTAGAAAACGACAATAAAGAATAAACGACAACCTAAGAGGAACCAGTAAAGTAGAAAACGAAAATAATACCGTAAAATCGTAAAATCGACATTATATTGACAAACGAGAGAAAGTGGAAACGACAAAAAAGTTATGAAACCACAGTCTATGTAAAAACGACAGTAAAAGTGACGACAGTAATGAATAAACGACAACCTAAAAGGAACCAATAAAGTAGAAAACGACAATAATACCGTAAAACGACATTGAACGAAAACGACAGAAAATGGACAATATACTTAAAAACGACGAAAAAATGAAAAACGACATCAAAACCGGCCATATATAAATAAAAGGACTAAAACAGTGTCAAGGAAAAAAAAACGACGGAAATGTGAAACGATAATAGAAGTGTGAACGATATTAAAAATAAAAAACCACAGTGAAATTGACAATAAATTAAAAAACGACAAAAACAGAAGAAAACGACAATCAATGATGATACGACGATAGAAGTGCAGACGACATTCGATAAAAACGACAGTATAAGTGACAATGTATTGAGAAACGATGAAAAAAGCGGAAAGTAAAATCAAAATCACAAACGACAAGAAACAATAAATGACAGTTAAGAAAAAACCGACAACATAGGACATCTACATCCGTTAAAGTGAAAAACAACATTAAACAAAAAAAAAACAGACAGAGAACCTGACAGTAGAGTATGACAGAAAAGAAGAAAGGATAAGTGAATTGTATAAACGACAAAGTAGCACGTAAAAGTTGTCCCGGAAAGAAAACGACAACCAAGTTGAAAACGATAACAAAAGACAGTTGGCCAACAAGGAAAAGCGCAACATGGCGCAACAAGGTTAAAATTACAAATAAGAAAAGAAACCAGAAATTAGAAAAGGGAGAAAAATATAATAAGTAAATAAATATATAAATAACCCAGAAAGAGAAAACAAATGAAGGCAAAACGACAACAAAAGTGAAATCCAGGGAAAACGACAGACATAAGTAAAACGACAGGAAATAAAAAACGACAAATTAAGAAATGACAATAAAAATGCAAGCAAGTCCGAAACAGCGAATTCGTCCGATCAAAATTTCGAAATGTTGATTGATCAAATTTTATCGATAGTATCCATGAAATTAAAGATGTTAAACAAACATCAAGGTATCAAGTATACTCCGGCAACGACACTGCTTGAAGCCAAATCTACAGCCAAGGAATTACAAGCAACCTTTATGGACAACAAAATTATAGTTAAACCTATAGGAATCCAAATATAGTTTCTATGGGGCGGCGGAGATGTACTCATCTTTCTTCTGAAGAATATCGATGATCACCAAATTAGGCGGCTCAGCTTGCCGCCTAAGGGATCTCAGTCGAGCATAGTCTTCACCTTAATTACCAAGCACACCCTTGAGCGAATAAGTACGAGTGATTGGCAATACAAGCTTAAGTGTCCCTTATCTGTCTAACAAGACACGCCTCACATCTCTTAGCGCCACTTTCCATTGAAGATCTCAGTTGTGCAACATAGCATTCCCTAATAACAACACAAATCACACATGTGGAAACGACGAACAAACAAACACACAGTGGTTTTGAAATCCCCACCATCAATCTATTCAAAATTCGATACTCTTTTATACAAATAAGCAACTGGAGAAGAATATCGGAGAATATTACAAACTCCCAAGGAAACCATTAGAGCTCATTTGGAGAGGCAGAGAGAGTTCATAAATACTCATATCTCAATACTTTGAAGAACTGGTAGCCATAGTCATGCTATTTACAATATTTCAATCAGCTAAAATAAAATAAAATAAATGTTCGAGCCCATCAACAAGCAATGAAGATATAATTCCAACCTCCAAGGCCGTAATGAAAAGATGGGATCAAAGATTATCGTCATCCTCAGACACGAAAAAAGGTATTGTAAATAACCTAATCGCTGTAAAGATGACTTTTTACACAATTTAGGAAAAAAGAAATGTACAAACACCCAAAAAAAAATAAGACGAGGTTGAACACAAGATGGAAATGGAAAAAGTAATGAGCAGAGAGGAAATGTTGAAGCGTACCTCATGCGTATTGCTCATCGGAGTCGCCATGAAGGTTTCTGCGAAAACTAGGTTCGAAGTGAAGAGTCACTTAGCTGCAGAGAGTTGTGGTGGGACTTCGTTACGTGGAACTGTGGAAGTATCTAATCTATAAATACAGCTGGATGGTCTAAAAACAGAACAGGAGGCGAGGGTATCAAAGTAGGCAAATCTGACGGTCAGGAAGCTATCGTGCTGGCCGTAGACGATCACTTGTGGGACTCTTGCACTTTAGCATTTGTGTCCCTATACTTCTTAAATTTAACAACTTAATCCCTAAAAAATCATTTTTTGTCGACTAACCACTTAATTAGTACCAAAATACAAAATTCATTGGAAGTAATTGGATCGAACTGAACATGCAATCCATTCCAAGCATTAGAATGGCAGAGACAGGGGGAAAAAGGGGAAAAAAAAACCAAAAAGAAAAGCCTAGCTAGCTATTATTTTGTATTGCAAGTAAAGATTTTCTTCTCAAGGATAAATGAATAATGATGTATGTTACACTTTATTCCGGGAGCCTTTAGAATGAAAGAAAATATAAAGCTATAACAAACGATTGTCACCACTATGTTATAACTGATTTTCTTCCATAGCCTAATAATAATTTAAGTTTTTTTTTTCTCTCTTTTAAATTTAAATTTAAGGGGACAAAATCTCTAATCGATTTGATAAATGAACAATTGTAGATGTCTCTATAATCCTCTCTCCCTTGACAGGAAACATCATTGAATAGATCGTCCGGGTGCTAGAAGTCTGAATGATACAGGCAAACCAAGCTCGAATGTGTTACAGGGGTCCGGCACAGAGGACATTCCGGCTTTTCGTTGCACCATTCCATAATGCAACTCCTACAAGAATGCACGCCAAACCAAGCATAAGACAAGCCACGAGAGGTGGTTAAAACAAGTAAAATTTGTTCATGCAACAAGAAACAGTACCAGCAGAACACATGACCGCAAGGTGTGGCCGTCGGATTCTGTCGATTACTCAAGCAGAGTGTGCATTTGCTGATAGACTGCATGGGGCAAAGTCACCGAGTTAGTTCTACCCAAATTGCTTCAGTGAAATATTCAGAATAAGGACCTAAAAGATCCAACCTTCGAGTTTCAAAGTGCACAGAGAACACAGTGATAGAGGGGTGGAAGGACCAAAAGAATGTACCTCCGAAGTTGATGGTGAATCGTAGATTAAGTTGCCCTTGTCAGTGTCTACCGGTACCAAATTACCTTCTTCGTTTAGAACAGGTAATCCTCCGGCTGCTAAACCATCAGAGAGGAAGGCGATAGGTTATTAGTGTATGTTTGCCAAGAATTGAGTAGACTTTTTTCAACTTAGGAACAAACAAAAGCCACGACCGTGTCATCACTCAGCTAAACTAGGACCTTACTGTAATTAAAATCAGGACATGGCATCAGCTTTTCTTCCTCCACTGGAACTAAGCCAATCAAATGGGAACTTAACAACAGATAAACAAAGAGAGACGCAATGCAGGACAAATAAAGCTTTTGTAGGTCAAAGCGTCCACCAAAGAACAATATCACTAAGCTAATTGGTGAACAAAGACATACAATGGCTAAAAGATTAACAATAGGAAAAATTATTGGGACGAAAAAGGAAAAAAGAAATAACTTATCAATTACCTATTGAAGCTTGGTGGGCACCCAATGATGTTTGATGAACTGAGCTTGTTATCGAGGACAAATTGCTACGCCGGAGTCCTTCCACAGCAATGATACATAACTGAATCAGTAAAAACACTCCCAGTATTTGATATCTGCATGGAAAGAAACAAATAAGAGTTTGTCACTACAGATTACGGAAGTATGTTATGATTGAGCACAATAGGTAATCTCATTTATAAAACAATTAAGGCCACCGGACTCTTCACTCTTGGTAGTCAAGTAGTGGTGGACGAAACAACTCTTCGTCCTCAAGATTACCTAGGCCTTTGATGTAACGGTTTTCCAATGAAGACATAACGGATACCCGCTGCACGTTTTGATATATGGTAATAGAGGCCTGAAGAAATCAAAACACACTATACAATAAGTAAAATCCCCTTCAAACTCACCAGAAATTCAATTCCCAAACGTACAAGCCTCAAAAATAAAGGAAGCACCTTCAAAGTAAAAGAACATGAGGTTCGCACGAACAATTAGTAGCAAAATTTCACGAGCTACAGGAAGCACCTGAAGGCAACAGCAGCGGTATCGACTTATATAAACACAAAAACATTATGCACAATTAAATCAATAGACAAATATAAACTGGTTTCGGATCCAATTCACATAAAAACTCAAGTACATAACAGCACAAACAAGTACCACAGGCCATCTCTGAACTGCACGGATCCATAATCTATTGACTCTCTGTTTCAACCTCGTAAAAGTTGAAACAGATTGCTCTGACGAGGACGTAGACGGACCATCAACCGTCACAGCAGAACTAACAAGGTTGCTTCCAAAAGCCTCACTTCCAAAGAAGTCATCATCGAACTGTGAATCAGAAAGCACAATGCCACGGGAAGCCACTCTCGAGCTACCAAAACTATACATTTCAGAACACTCTCCGATCTATCGACAAAATTTCATTTAAAACAAAAGAGCAAAGCCATTTCTAGACCTTATTCGCACCGCAATGTACGGAACAGCCGTCTGATAAACAATGAAAAGAGCCCGCCTCGCCGGAGTCGGCGGAAGCCCATATGGTCCAGCCACCTAATCAAGCCATTGACAAAAAATGAGCTTTCAACAAGATCAGTATGATTACACTGTTATACAAATTCCACTAGTCCTATTAAAGCCCAACCTGAGTAATGTCACAGTACTCTTCTCCCAAAGTTTGCTGACCTGAACCAGTCGTCAATACGTAATATAGCATCTGCCCTAGAAGCTTTGTCTACAACACCACAAAAAAATTCTGAAAATCACCAAAGGAAAGAACTTTACACGAGACAAGCTAAAGGGGTCCGAAGAAATGACTAACCTCACTCTGGTAAGCCACGGCAAGTCTTGTACCTAAAAGAAGCAAATGGGTGTGAGTTATTACTGGGGTTTGCGTGAGTGAAGAAGAGAAGCTAGGTTAAATTGAGAGAGAGAGAGAGAGAGAAGAGAAGAGAGTGACCGAAGAGATTGCGAAAGGCGTCGCGACAGGCATCGTAGACGAAGGAGGCGTACTGGTCGTCCTTCTCGGCGGCTCGCATGATCTCTGGCTGAGCCGCCAGAGGGAACCGACGCGGAGCCGTTGCCGGCTCCGAGCTGCTCGGCCCTGCGACGTCGTTTCGTCCCGAGCCCATCTTATCCATCTCTCTCTCTCTCTCCTCTGTGTCTGTCTTCTCGGTTTCGCTCTCTTCCTTCACTCAAATTCACTGTTCAAGCAATTCACACACCAACTAGGAGATCAATGTCTTTTTTTTGGTTTCTAATTTCTTGATGGAAGGAAAATGTTTCGGATAACATCACCGCCGCGATTACCCATGGCGGTTTCGTGTGGTAACCAAAAAAAAAATATGTTAAAATAAAAACGCCGTTGCCGGGGATCGAACCCGGGTCACCCGCGTGACAGGCGGGAATACTCACCACTATACTACAACGACTTGCTTGTTGCGTTCGAGAATACAAAATATATTTGTCGTTAAAAAGTGTGTCCAATTTGCTCTTCTATGACAAAATGTACTACTATTTGTAGCACCAAAAGTTTGTCTGTTTTTACATTTCTACCATTAAATAGCAAGATTGCAAGTTCCAATTGTTAGAAAATTTTGTCTTCTCATGCATTGATTTACAATTTGGCCTCCAACAATACTCACTCACGCATAGCCTAGAGAGCGACCCGGTCGAACAGGGAATGAGTTTTGTCTCGTTCCAAGTAGGATAACATTCCTCTGGTCGATATATTCCGTGCCTTATCTACCCCAAATAAAAGGGGTCTCACTAGACCAACACACAAAGATCCCTTCAATCACAAGCACACCCCCCATATGGCGGTGTCAGCCTCCACCGCAGCACTCTACATTGCCCGCAAAGGCCTCCCTATCCCGACCCCGAGAAATGGCTCTGCGCTCCTAAACTCCGTCGCTTTTTCGTCGAAGCCGCCGAGATTTTTCAGCATTGGATGCTCCAACGATGCATCATCGGTCCAGACAAGCGCTGAGGAGGCTGAACCCGACAGCTCCAATATTGAAGTTCCCCAGGACCCTCCTCCATAATCTCCACTCTCAACGTCGAAAGAGCCCTCCGTGGCATACGTAATCACCACTCAACCTTACTGAATGTTTTGGTTCCAATAGCTCTCACTTTTTCTCTTTTGTGAATTCTCTCATAAACTTGAAGCTTCAAATTTTCCATAACTTAAATTCACTTTGTGACTAAATATAGAGTGGGTTTAGAGTGCAGCAATAACAGATGTAGATCACTATGGTAGACTTGGGCTTCCGAGAGGCTGTTCAAATGATCAGGTCAAAATTCAATGACATATTGCCAAGAAAGTTTATCTTTTTCTTTCCTTTTTTTTTTTTCTTTTGTTTATGATTCCATTTCCATGTACCAAGAAAAATGAAAAGATCCTCTCTCTCTCTCTCTCTCTCTCTCTCTCTCTCTCTCTCTCTCTCTCACTTTGCTAAACTTGCGAAATAGGTCATCGTCGCATACAGAAGCAAGACTGAGGAGTTGTTAAATCAGGGGTTGGAGACAGAGGAGCTCAGCAAACAGCTTGAAATGCTTAAGGTAAATTATCAATACGTGCCTTCCAATTCGTATCTCCTTAACCTTTTATAACTGAGATGTGATCTCTTACTCTGTATGTTTCTGATTCCTCTACTCGAACCACTTTCTCATCGATTGTCCGTTTATAGAGTTTTTTTTTTTTTTTTGGGGCTGACAATATGAAAAAAAAAAAAAAAATGTAGGAGTCGTATACGATATTGTCAACAGTGGAAGAAAGAAGATTGTATGATTGGAGCTTGGCGAGGACTGAGAAACCAGATAGATATGTTTGGCCTTTCGAAGTCGACAGCTCTAGACCGCCTCAGGAAGAACCTCCGGCACAGGTATCGTGTCTTTATGTTCAAATGGTTTCATTTCAATTGGTTTCACTAACATCAACTTTTTGCCTTGTTAAAGAATCGTCTCTCTTTTTTTTTTTTTTTTTTTTTTTAAGTTTAATTCCATAGTTTTGTCCTCTGAAGAGTTGCTGGAACTCAAGCAATTTATGCCAAAATCGTTTGAACTTTGGATCCACCATAAAACAGCACATTTGTGTTTACGAAAAATAGGTTTCATCACTACCTCAATTCAATTTCCTTTTTAGTAAAAGGACTTGGAACAGGCTTTTTAAATACCAGTTGAGAGAGAATTTTGTCTTCAATCGAATTACATTGTTTCCAATGATTAGAAGAAAAATGAAATTAGTGTTAATGCAATTGTGTTTTCCGTTTGGCAGGAGCCCGAGGATGTTGGGCCGACAATAGCGGTGGGATACTTCCTTTTGGGATGGATAGTACTGTCCTGTGTGTTGTCCATCGCCCTTAATCGATAAACATAATGTTGTATAATTAATTATAAAGCATAAACCCAATTCTCACAATAATTCCTTGTTAATAGTTTCCAACTTCCTTTTAATTGGAAACTAGGAAAATAATATTAAGATTCCCTGCAGCCACTAGTTGCGCCAATTAGTTTAACGTTATTGCATAGTCAAAATTTTCAAATAAACTCTCCAAAATAAATAAGAAAAGGGAGAAAAACTTTTATATTCATCGATAAGTTACAAAAGGAAATGTAAAGTTATACAAACCACAAAATTACTTTTGAAAACATCCAAATCTTTTTGTTGTTGTAAAGTATAAATTTTAGAGTCCTATATTATTTATTTATTAAATATAAGAATTATAGTTTAGAGCTGGTTCATCAACAATTATTTTGTAAATAAATTTATAATTGACGATCTAAGAAAATAGATCATCTAAATCAGACGTTTAATGCAAAACTTTATAATAAATATATATATATATGGTGTCTTTTAAAATATAACACGCGTTGTATACTCGTATGAGTAAAAAATGTTGTCATACCGTAGGAAAAATGTGAAATAAAATTACTGTTCTACAGTTACGACGCCGTGACGCGTACCATGTCCATGTCGTATTAGTAAAAAATTTTTGCAATGATGTCGTAAGACCTAAATGACATCGAACAGAGAACATGTCGTTTTTTACAATAATGTCTCATCACTTATGACTCCAATATGTCGTTCAGCTGTCGTATGAAACATATGTCGCCGTACAGAAAACTATGTCCTATCGAAATGTTCATTGTCGTATCTGACTGGAATTCCATACAGAAAAACAGTGTCGTTTTGAATCTATTATCAGTCGCAACAAACAATCAGGTCGTGTTAAAAACGATGCCAATGTCTTTTGTTATCGTTTTCAACTTGGATGTCGTTTTCTCTCCGGGACAACTTTTACCTGCTACTTTGTCATTTATACAATTAACGTATCACTTTTTCTTTTCTGTCATACTCTACTGTCAGGTTTTCTGGTTTTTTTTTTTTTTTTTGTTTAATGTTGTTTTTCACTTTAACGGATGTAGATGTTTTACGTTGTCCTTTTTTTCTTAACTGTCATTTCCTGTTTCTTGTCATTTGTCATTTGTGATTTTGATTTTATTTTCCACTTTTTTCATCGTTTCTCAATACATTCACGTTTATTGTCGGTTTTTTCGAATGTCGTCTACACTTCTATTGTCGTATCATCATTGATTGTCGTTTTCTGATTTTTTTGTCGTTTTTAATTTATTGTCAATTTAACTGTGGTTTTAACTTTTTTTATTTAATATCGTACACTTCTAGTATCGCCTTACATTTTCGTCGGTTTTTTTTCCTTTGACATTTGTCACTTTTTTAGTCCTTTTATTTATACTAGTTTTTATAATACGTGTAAAATAATATAACCGATAAAAAATATGACACGACGAAAGAAATAATAAAGTATATTTTTGTTAATTTTTTTTCAAAATTTTATATTTTTGTTATTTTGAATAATTAAAGGGTTAAATTTATTATTTAATATAAATACAAGGGCTTTTTTAAAAATTTTCAAACTTAAAAAATAAAAAGAGTTTTTTAGGCATTTAACCAAACTTTTGAGTAATTTTTAAGATTTAACCATAGTGTCATGAAATTAGGAATTTAGCCATAACATGTAATATTTTTTGTAACATGTAACATATATACGTGTAAAAAATATAACATTAAATGTAACATTACATTTAATGTTACATTTTTTACACGTATATATGTTACATATTATAAAAAATGTTATATGTTATGGCTAAAACCCTAAATTCGTGAAACTATGGCTAAATTCTTCAAACTTTACCTTTAAAATGGCTAATTACTTAACTGGCCCTGATAAAAAGAAAATTTTTGAACAAATAAATCAAATAAAAAATAGTTACGGTAAAAAAAAATTATGATAATTGGTGTCAAAAGATTGAGAAAAATATTCTAAATCCAATCATGACAAGATTTTTTTTTTCGAGATCATTACGACAAAAAAATAACTGTTGAGACAATTAAAACAAAAAAGTAAAAAAGAGAAAGAGAACTAATTTAAAAAGCCCTCCAAAACTTACGGATTTGCAAAAAAATCCCCCTAAAATTATGAAAAGAGCCTTTAAAATTTCTCAAAAACTCAAAAAATAGACCCTTAAATGTAATTTTTTAAAAGAAAAAAATTTAAAAAAATAGTAATAAGAGACACCACGTGTTGTCCACAGGAGATGTCACGTATCGCCACCCCTCTCTTAAACGTTTCTTGGCAAGCATGGAAAAAAACGTATCATGCCTTAGTAGAATTAGGGGTGTACGTGGGTTGGGTTGGGCTGGGTTTAAGATAATTATAACCCAACCTAAAGAGTTCGGGTTGAAGATTTTACGACCCATAGTAAAAAATAATAATGACAACCCGTCTGAATAAAAACTAGAATGGGTTGGGTTGGGTTGTCGGGTTGGTGCTAATAATTTTAATTCATATGTTTGAACAATGCTTAGCTTATATTATATTCTTAAAAAAATTCTCATAAATTGATGAAATGAATAGTCTAACAATAATTGATTAGAAAATTATATATATAAATCTTTATAATCAAATAGAGAATATAAAAATTGATGAAAAGACAAACTATTGACATATATAGGAAATATAAAATGAGATGATGCACGATTTTAGTAAAAAGAATGAAAGAAAAATGGTTTAAGAAATGAAGAGTGAGTCGACGAACAAGTAGTTATATTAATAAAACAAAGATTTTTTTTTAAGCAAAACTTTTAAGAAAAGATTAATGTCTTCATATTTTTCATATTGTATTAACATATATAAATTTTAGATAAATATTTAAAAAGTTTGGGTTGGGTTAGGTTGGGTTGCTCGGGTCTGAAAGTTTAGAATCTCAACCCAACCCGTCATTCATGGATTCAAACTAAATGAACCCGAAATGAAAAATTTTTACTTTTGAACCCGTATTTTTGGGTTGGGTTGGGTAGGATTACGTCTTCAGGTTGCTCGGCTTGATGTACACCCCTAAGTAGAATAGATAGATATGGTCGGTTTTAATGTCGTTTTTTTTTTTTTCGTCGGTTTTAAATATAACATGTTGTATGAACAATGAAGAAATGAGAGAAACAAAACAAACAGATCACAACTATCTAAATATATAAATATATATATATACATATACACACACCAGATTTTGAAGTATTAAGATTTCTTCATAAAATTGTACGAAGAAAGTTAATTAGCTGATACTAGTCATCGAGCAAGAGTTAGCACTTGATCACGACAGTAGTGCAGATTTGAGAAAGTTTAAATTGAAAATCAGAGCATGCGAAACCGTTTTCTTTATTTCTGGCTCAAACCTATAGAAACGTAGGTCTTCAATGTATTAATTGGTAATTAATGTAATCGTAGGAGGTCTCAAGTGCGTTTAGCCGAAAAGTAAAATAAAGGTAAGAATCCAAGTCAAGTATTGCTTAGCAAAAGCAAGTCAATAGTGGTTATTGACAGTTTGACACTTTATTGTTTTTTTATTTTATTATTTAGCACTTGGTTGTTTCTTATTGGTGCTGAAAAGCGATTCATCATTCATGTGCATTGTGTTCCCATTTGCAAAGTGGATATTTCCTTTCATTATGAAAATAAAATGCCTCTTGAAATAAATAACTTCATTTTGTCCTTGTACGATTATACATAATACGTTTTGGACTTTTGATTGATACTGACCCTGTGAAATTAGTGATGATCATGACGAATAACAGTAAAATTAGTAGACTTTCTGGTTTCCCCAATTTGCTTTCCACACGTGACAATTGACTGCCTCTTAAATAGGATTGTGACTGAAAATGATCAAATAATTACAAACTAAAATGTCATAATCTGAAAGAAACCCTCTGCTTCCAAATTTCCTCCAAGCATGGCCGTAAGCTTTTAATTTGATGAGCGTGATGATTAGGAAATTATAAGAGATACTTGAAAGTTTAAAACTTGAAATTAGGTGCGTCTGTTATCACATCTGTCCTTCCTGGACATTTCTCCAGAATCTGTTCCTCATTAGAAAGTTAGGTTGCTTAATAAGATACTATATGATAATCATGTCAATCAATTTGAATATATATAAATGAACTGTATTCAATTATTGTGGTTTTTGACTTATTTTATGTTTGGAATAATGCAGCATAACGTGCTTAGTTAAAGGACTTTATATGTCAAATCTCCTTGAAGTGCCCCTTTTGTCAATTTCGTATATGGCCTTTCCTCTTAAATTCCTATGAGTTGTTTGAAAACGAAAAATAAATTATGTCATGAGAAATTATATAAAAAAAATTCAAGCAATTTGAAGGAAAATTGAAGGGTCCGTGTATCAGTGTTGACTTAATATTGGTACTGTCCAAAGATCTAGCATTGCATCATATGATAGAGAATTTTATAATCAAAATAAACTTTTAAAGTTTAGTGCTCAACTAGTCTCTTTGTTCCTACTACACTCAATCGAATATTTTATTTGTTCTCGCTGTGTCGCTTTGATTAATGCTCGTAATATTTGCGTTTAAGAAAATGCTATAGTAGGTAGGAAAAAGAAAAGAAGGTTCTTCAATAGTGCACGATTTTTTACACTATTAATAGTGCACGGTTTATAATAGCTTAAAAAATATATAAAAATATTTTTTTTTGCACATAAGTACATTACATCGTTTATTTTCATGTTATCAATTCATTTACCACACTTAAAACTAAAATTATACTCAATCGGAGATGAAAACAGAAAAACAAAAAAAAAAATAAAAGACAAACTTTTTTTTTTCATCTTTTTCATAACCGATTAAACATATTTTTTGTGTTAAACTTGAAGAAATGAATCGATAATATGTAAATAGAGGATGTAATGTGCTTATGTGTACGAAAAAATTTTATTTTTATATATTTTTTAAGCTATTATAAGCCGTGCACTATTGATAGTGCAAAAAATCGTGCACTATTGAAGAATCTTCCAAAAGAAAAAATAAGATTAAAAAAAAAAGAAGAAAGAGAGAACTGAGGGATTTTGTGATCTTCGAATTTTATATCATATATATATATGATTCTTTATAGAAGAGAAGATAATCAAGTGAAACGATAATTAACTAATAAAGGATTTAAAATTCTTGTTATTTAAACCACGATTTTACTTACCAGTAAAAAAAAAAAAGAAAGAAAATTTGATCTTATTCCATATTTGAAATTCAAGTTTGCAACATATACCACTATTGCATGTCATGTCACTTTTTTATTATAAAATTACTATATTACCCTTCTTTCTCTCTCTTGTCTTTCTCATTTGTAAAGAAAGAAGGGGGGCAATTCGGTCAAATTCACTACTAAAAAGTGACATGGACCGCAAATTTAAAGTGACATTTTTCAAAACAAGTTGTCCAAAAGTGTTATTTTTCAAAATTTTCTAAAAAAAAAGAGTAAATATTGTACTATTGTAGGGTGAAAATGTATTATTGCCTGATGAATTGAAGGACTCCATCAAATTTCTTCCTATTTTATCTCTCTTAATGATCAAATAACAGACCTTAAACAAAGACTTAATTTGGGAGAATTCTCAATTGGAAAACGACAAAAATAGACCAATAAGAAATAAATAAAGTGTCAAATGTACAAATTTCTTAATATAATGCTTAATTACCAAATTGAATAATTTTGTTAAACAAACTAAATTGAATAAAAACAAAAAAAAAAACTAAAGAATAAATAAATATCCTTACTATCCTTAAAAGAGCTAATGCGTTTTTCCTTGGCGTTTCAGTCGTTTTTTTTTTTTCAAGACGCGTTTTTTTAAGTGATTAAAATGATTTTTTTTAAAGGATTATTACGTAATTTTGAAAAGATTAAGGACCAAAATACAAATAAAAAGAACAAAAATGTAAAGAATGGGGACTTTGGAGTAAAAACCAACTGCCCCTGACACAGGCCCGCGTGTCAAGGGCTGCCCCACACTTCCCAAAGCACTCGCCACCTTTTTTTTTTTCTTTGTTTTTTTTTGGCTTTTTCCTATTCTTTTTTTTTTTCTACATTTTCTTTTCCTTTTGGGTTTTTCTTTTATTGGAGGATTTTCTTCCTCTTCAAAATTATACATATAAAATTTTTTACTATGAACTAATTTAAAATAATATAAATTATTTCACATTAGGATGTTTTTTACAAATTGAACGAAATATCAAATTCGACATGCGCAGAGCGCGGGCATAAACTAGTATATATCAAAGTTCAAAACCAGTGCCGCCGTCGTGGAGAATCTGCCCATTCCCGGTCGTCAGTTCCCAGATCTCCGACGTCATGGCAGTATCATCTCCTACCTAATCATTGTAACCTAAACAATGTTCCTAGCTCAAAGAACAAAGCATTTCTTAGATCTGAAACCTTAATAGACTTCAAATTGAAACAAAGCCCACATTTAACAATCTGCCACATATAGGGTCGCAACATGAGATTTTCAAGCCTAAGAAAGACAATAATTTAATTTATATTCAAAGAAATAATATGATTTAACAGACCCAAACATAAAAAAATCCAAAACTTCATGGTAATAATGAATGCTACATATTGAGAGTTCATGTCGTTGATGGTTGAGAAGCCCGACTCAAGGAATCACCAAGTGATGAAGCAAAAAGGGTCGAATGTGTCGTTGTTGGAGGTGGTGGCCGTGTGGCGGCGGTAAGGCTCCAAGCAGAAGTTGGGTTTTAGAACCCTAGCTAGTTGTGTGTGTGTGTTTGATTTTTTATTTTATTTTTAATATTAATTAATAAATAATTGAGTGTGTTAAGATCTATATCGGTTAATATAGATTCTCATCCGTGTACAATAACAACTCTTAAAATCGCTCTCACCTGTCTATTTTTCTTTTTGGCTAAGAATATACCTTTTTCAGAATCTATTATTTACTTTGATTTATTATGTAATATACTACTCAAATAATACATGTTTTTATCAAAGTAGCTGTTTTTTCATTCCATTCAATAACCAACCAAATATGACAAGTGATTTAAGGGTTAATCCCACCGACCAACCAAATATTAGAATTGGAATTCTTATTTCATTATATAATTACAATTCCTAATTCTCAATCCATTCCAGAAATGATTAACTCATGAACCATTCGTTTGCATACTATATTTGGGCAGTTTATTGTTATATTAATGTACTTGATTATAAAGGAGCAAAAAAAAATGTACTTGATTATAGTACTATGCACATTGTATCCGAACGCAACGGAGCAATAATTACAAAGCATTGTCATTCATTTGTCATTATCAATGAGTATATGTGGAGCTAGGCTTATATTCACATAAAGAGCAACACACTCAATTTTAGTGAGTCATAATTTTATTATCGTACCTAATTTTGTATTTACACTCGTAATCACTTCCATTCCATTTATCACGAAAAAGGATTAAAAAAATTGATTAGGAAGATCAATATTTGAGACTCATCTAATGGTCAACTGCATAACAATTGGTTTTTCTAATAATACAATAAAAAATTCTGTCAAAATCAAAGTTTAACAAATTTCATAGTTGGGACGCCCAAATCTACCCCTCTTCTACCTTATATTCAAAGTGCCATATGAAGACGATGACCTTTCACGTGACATTGTGACAATAGGTAAAGAGCCCAACAAATTTTTTTTTAAGAACACAAAACTAGGAATTTTGCACGAAGACGGAAGACGCATTGACTCCTCACAGCTGGCAAGTAAACGACAGGGCTGTGGGACCCACCTTCAGCATCAAAATTTTAATTTATCTGTCACTACTCTTTATCGACGAACATAACTTTTTTGTCTTGCTGGGGCAGAAATATTTACGGGTGGCGCCCTAATTGTGTTACCAAACACATGGACTCTTCGATTTTATTACAATTTGTCAGCCAACGCTCCGGCACTTATAATTCTTATTTTATGTGTGTGTAACTGTGTATATATATTTATCTTAGCACCAAAAGTTGTAATTAAAGCAAGATATACTTGTTACTTGTTTATTATGCATCATTAAATGAACCAACTATACTATCATGTGACAAATATATGCATGATATCTTTTAATATTACAATATATGATACGATTGATTTAAAATAATTCTAACACATTAATATATGATATGGTCGAAAAAATATATATATTTGTGGCTGCAAAATAAGTGTCAAGTGTGGCTCACATTGGGATAATGGGATGTTTTGTTTCTTTATACCAAGCTAAATTCTTGTGAGCCGTCCAATATATATATCTATATATTGAAAGTTCTTTGTTTTATGAAGCTTTAAGATGAACAAAAAAGAAGTTACGGGGCAAACAGATATATATATATATAGTTTGGCAATCTAAAAGAACCACAACAATAATTTAATTAAGAGGTAGAGAGACATATATAGCATTACATTAATAATAACAATATAATATACAACACTTAATTCACAATATTTTCTTCAATAGCTACAAGAGCATAATAAAATGCCATAATTTGGAATTTTATTTTTCTTTCTACACAATAGTCACTCACTCAACTAACTCAATGATCACGACATTTGACCTTTTTTTATTTATTACTTTTTTCCTTCGCTGTACTAATTTTCCTTATTAGTTATTCATAAATCTCTCCAAACTAATTTCCCGGCCATTCCTCGGAGTCGAGCAAAAATGCGAGCGAGTCCAAATCCAACGTGGCATTATCTTCTTGATCAAGACAAGTAGTAAAAGTAGTAGAACTCTGAAACCAGTCGTCAAACCCAGGCTCATGAATATCAAACGGCAAAGACAACCCTAAATCTTCAATGGACAAATCACCACTATAGCTTTCCGGCCACTTCTGATCGCCGGTGGCTCCAATTCGCCCTTCGAATGTTGTGTCGCAAAGCCCTTGTCCTCCCGGCTCGCCCGGTGGCAGCGAAGCAGTAGTCAACGCTTCGTCGTTGACCGGAGAATTCTCATCATGTGGTTCTTCTACTAATAAGGCAGGTGAGTTTTGATCAGTAATATGATCGGTGTTAGGAAGTGGGCTTGGAACAACTATCACTTTGGTGCTACACCTAGTGGCCTTGGTTCTTATTACTTTGGCTTGATCACTGTTAATAGTATTTCCCAATTGGGATTTGCTAATTGTTTGGATATTGGACATTGGTGGTGAAGAAGAAGAAGATTGTTTGGCTAGTTTTGCTTTCTTTCCCAAAGTAGTGTTCCAATAGTTTTTTATTTCATTGTCTGTTCGCCCCGGCAACCTTCCCGCTATTAGAGACCATCTATATACAATATACACATTAATTAGGCAAGTTATTAATGTTCAAACTTAATTTTATTTTTTATTTTTTTAAAGAAAGAAAAAAAATAAAATCTGGCACTGGATGGGTAATTAATTATTACCTATTGCCAAGAAGATTGTGGAGTCTGATAATGAGTTCTTCTTCATCTCAGAGATGTTACCTCTCTTTATATCAGGCCTTAGATAGTTCAGCCACCGAAGTCTGCAACTCTTACCACATCTCTTTAAACCTGCCAATATATATATTTATAACAACATTAATTGATATGGTTTTGCTTGATGAAGAAGATATGAGGAAAATTACGAGTATAATGGATATTATAAGAGAAATATTGTGTGTATAAATTATATATATATATATATATATATGTACCAGCTCTCTTGGGTAGGCTTCTCCAATTGCCTTCTCCGTGAGCTTTGATGTAGGATTTAAGGATTTTGTCTTCTAAGGCAGTCCAAGCTCCTTTGTTTAGTCCTTCTTTGGAGCAACATGGACTCCTTCCCATTTCTCTATCTCTCTCTACTCTCTCTCTCTTCTTTTTCACTAGTAGTGCTAATAATTAAGAAAACCCATGAACGTCTACATGTGTATATATAGGCATGCAATAGAGGGTATGTATGAGCATAATGCCATGCACCAATGTAGGGAAAAGGTATAGCTTAATTAATTTACTATATTCCAGCAAAATAATAATAATAATAATAATAATTTATTACAAAGTCAAACATAGTGGAACTTTGTGTCACCCTACAATAGCTCATTTTTATTGGAGTTTTCCTATTTCAGCGCATTATGTTTGGCGTAATTTCTTCTTTATGATCTATAGTGTCATAATAGTTAGTGTTAAATATAGATATTATTAAGTAAATAATTACTTTTCAAATGATGTTTTTAAACAATAGGTAATGTTTATATTAATTAAAGAAATAATTTTTTTTTAATTACATTATGCTGCGATTTTATCTTCATCCTCCTAAAATTAAAGGACCAATGGTTAATTTTTTAATTTTTAAAACTTTAAACTATTTTCTTAGAACATATACTAAAAAAGGACCAAATATCAAATAGACCCTTAAATATACAGGAGTTCAATAAGAAGAAAACAAATAAATGTAAAATAAATTGGGTAAGGATTTTTCTTTTTATCATAACTATTTTTTTAAGAATTTTTTTTTGTTAATAACATATTTTAATTGTTATAAAAATTTGGGAGAATTACGTTGAGACCATCCCCTGAATTTACAAACTAGAGACACCCCTTTGACCAAAATAAATGCCGGTCGCTTGGCTAATATCTTTATTGTTTTGTTAGTTAAGTGTGTAAAGAGACTTAAATATCCTCTATACAATTCAAAAAGATAAAAATTGTTTTGGGAATTTTAAGAAAATAATCATTTTTTAGAAAATAATTTTAAAAAATAGCCATTGTTTAAATAAATTTAAAAACTAGCCATTTCAGAAATTTTTTACACATGTCATAAATTTTCTTACAATAATTTTCATACGTAATTTTGTTATTGTCAAAATTTTCTTACATGTGTAAGAAATTTTTTATGACTAGTTTTTAAGTTTTTTGAAATTGTATCTATTTTTAAAAAAACATAGTCCAAAATGGCTACCATTTGTTTTTTCATATAATACCCTCATATATAAAAGTTCTACAAAAAAAAAAAAACAATGCAATTTAAAAAGAAATAACAAACATATATTGGAAACTGTTAATGATAAATTTTCAAGAAATCAATTCAAGGACAGTTATAAACTGAAATTTACAATTAAAGATGACATTTATGTTAAGTTTGGCTAACAGAAGGGTGTCAACGGTATTCTTGCCATATATAAGGGGTGTTAACTATGATTTTTTGGTTAAGTGGGGTGAAAGTGACATATTACCGAAATGGAGATTATTATATCTATACTAAAGTTAATAGACGTTTACAAATTTATTTTGGGAATTAGGATTTGAAAAATATGAAAAAAAAAATCAACAAATTATTAATTTATTCTCACTGTTTCGGTAATTAGTTTGGGGGGATTTTGAGGAATACCTCATTCTTGACACAATGATAATCTATACCCCATGTGTGTTGCACTTTTAATTTATACCCTAAAATTTGCACTACAAACATAGAGTGAAAATGAAGGGAGCACACAACGTGGGGTATAGATTATTAAGTGGCATAAAAAATAGTTTTATTTTGAAATTCTCCCATTAGTTTATATCATAGGTTTGAATTTTTTTTTTTTGAAATCATCTTAATATATTCAGAAAATCACCATCTAGAAAAGAAAATCCCTCCAAAATTGTCATTTTCAGAAATTTCTTAATCCCAAAGAAATATAATATTTCAACTATCACATAAATTGTTTCAACAAAAGGAAAATAATGGGTATTAATGTAGGGTTCACAAATATTAAACATAGAGAAATATATTTATAATAGAATCGACGTTGTCATTAAAAAATCTACGTCATTAGATAAAAATAAATCGATAGAATCAAGTACAGATTAAATATGTTTAAGAAATATATTATGTCTATGGATGTCAATATTTTTTATTTCAACTAAAATGCATATTTTATTAAAATTAGCAAATATATAATAACAAAAAAACTAATTAAATTAATCCGGTATCCAATATAAGAGGGTAAAAATTTAATCACAAAAAATATGTAATCTAATTAATAAAATTTTAAATATTAATGAGAATATCTTATTTTCTCATATATTAAGTCTAATAAGAATAGATTTGCAATTTTTACTACCGAAATTGAGGGGGTAATCAAATTTTTTTTCCTAAAATTTCTTATTATTAAAAGAATATTAGTGTCATGATATTTTTGTTCCCAATGGGTGTTAGTGTTATGATATTTTTCTTCCCAATACACAAGGACAGTACAAAACAAGTTTTTGAATAACAGTTAAGCCTAAGTTTGATTCAAATTGTGAGAATTTGGACCATTCTGTTTTATGACTTTATTTGAATAGAATTATCATCACATACATAATATATATATGCGAATAATCTGACAGTTTGGATAGTGTAACTATTTTTTTTCTCAGACTCCTATATAACAGCTAAAACTCCTAGTTTAAAAAGAAAAAATTATCAAAAGGTAGACCAAATTGCAAGTTTATACAGTATAATCATTATCTATTTATAAATAAAGCGTGTAACTATTGGCTACATAACGTGATTTGTGGTGACTAGTAATCACGGTATATATTATTATTATTATTATTATTATTATTATTATATATACACGTGATTCTTGAGGAATCTCTAGCTGATATTTAACGTACCATTGTTCGTCTTGCCCTTTTGATTTGCTTGTCTCTTATTGCTTTGTCATCTTCTAGTAGCTACGGACTACGTGTTTGATAGAATGACACACATTTAAAATAATAATTAAAAGAAAAACTAATATCACGTACTTCTATGTGCTAGTTTCTTGCACTGATTCTTTGAAATAAATAATACAACGAATCCTGACAACAATGTCAAGCCATGTTGTGGTTATGGTTATGGTTAATTTTGGCCGATCATGAACTCTCTTGTCGAGTGTGATTATTATAGTACTGATGAAATAAGCGGAAAGATAATGAGGTAACATGGTAATATTTCCAGTTTGTCGTCCATACATATACATATAAATATATTTGTATATACTAGTTAAACACACGCTCCGTGCACATTAAATTTGATTTTTAATTCAATTTGAAAAAAGGTTTTAATGTAAAGTAATTGAGATTATGTTATTTTAAATTTGTTTATAATAAAAAAAGAAAAAGAAGATAAAAAACAAAAAAAAATTATTTGAAATTGAATTAAATATCAAAAGAATATGTATTTCAAAAAAATTAAAATGAATTTTAAAACAAAACTTATAAAAATATGACATCATAAAAAAGTTTAAAAATTATTTGGGATAAGAAGTTTTTTTTCTAACAAATTAGAAAATAAAGTAAGAAAAAATAAGAAGGAAAAAAAACTTTTATATATTGTATAGGATGAAGAGAAGATAAAAAAAAAAAACCCAAAGGAAAAAGAAAATGGAGAAAAAAAATAAAAAAAAAAGGGAAAACGAAATTAAAAAAAAAAAGAAAAGAAAAAGTGGGGGGTGGCTGGCGCGTGAACAACATGCGCCAGATGATGAGGGCCTGAGGGGGCAGCTCCTGATACGCGGGGCAAATTTGCTTGCTCTGAAGCTCTTATACTTAACATTTTCATCTTTTTTATTTACATTTCAGTCCCTAAATTTTTTTTAAAATTATGAAATAGCCCAAATATTTTAAAAAATTCACTATAACCCTTTAAAAAACACGTTTTTTTAGTATAAAAATGCCAAAAAAGACCACGAAACCGCTTGAAAAAAAAACGACCGAACGTCTAATGAAAACACATTGGGATGTTTATTATTTGTATAGGATGTAACACATGCTAAAAGTTGAATGAATAATATTAATTTAGTTTTTTCTCGTGGGGTCTGCCTTTGGTTTCCGCATGATAGGTATTAGGTAATAATATATAACTGTTCTCAGTCTATTTTTTACTAAACTTTACCAATCCATTTCAAAGATGTCGCGTCACACATATATTAGACAGATTTCTATTTAGCAATTTTATTGACGCCACTTTCGACCCACAATGGGATCTTTCCATGTTATAATTAATTCTCAAAATATCTATTAATTTCGTATGAACCAGAACTAGCAAGCCACATTTTCCAATGTAAAAAATTTACTATAATATATATTATAAAGTACATAAAAATATATGTATTATAAAGTATAGAGTTGCTTCACGCACTCTGATTCTTGTGAATAATTCCTTTTTGTTTTCAATGGAAAAATCCAAACTTTTGGGAGGGAATGTCAGCAAGTGCTTTTTTGTTTTGGCTTTTTTAACGTTAGACCGAGCTAGCTGTAGCCTTTAATTATTGATGTTTTTATCTGTTCGTTGATGCCGGAATTTCATTGTAGGAACTATCGAGAACTCTGCGAATTCAATCAGCTAAAGTCTTGTAAAATAGAACAAGCGTCAAAGGCCGAAGGAGAGCACCAAGATTTTTATCAGTTTTGGTTCTCCGATGCTTCAATTAGCCAAAGTGTGTAGAGAGAAAAATAGGAAATTTGTGATTAGATAAGAACTGCTTGCCAAACGACTAGTAATATAGGACTCGGCTGGCTATGTTTCCTCTTTTTTGAGGGATCGAAATAAATTTTAAAAAAAAGTATCATGATTTAGTGGGATTAGAATATATTATGTAATTACCGCTTATGCTATCAAAAAAAAATTTATTTATTTGAATCCTAATTTACCTCTTTGAGATAAGTTAAATAGAGATTCTCTCATTTGATTTAGGGATTGAAGAGCACTTAAGTGCGCTTATGCAAGGGAGATGACAACTGATCGATCGTAATTATCATCCTCAAGATATGTATCTCTTGGGACCGACTACACTGTGCGGAAAATGTCTGACATTGTTTTTCTGGTATCTCTTATGATATCTATAAAAATTTTATTTATTTGAATCCGAATTTACCTCTTTGAGATAAGTCAAACAGAGATTTCACATTTGATTTAGGGATTGATCAAAAGTACTTAAGTATGCTTATGCAAAGGAAATGACATCTGATCGAACGTGACTATCATCCTCAAGATATGTATCTCTCAGGACCGAATACGCCGTGCGGAAAATGTTCCATAACAACATTGTTTTCTCTTTGTTTTGCTATAGAAAAAAATGAAGAAATATGTTGACGTGATGATTTTAAATTAATGTACTACTAATCAATTTTGTCTTATATAGATACTTTAATATTTCTACCATGTATTATATTTTTAGTGTAATATATATATATATATATATATATAAGAAATCAAAAGTACCATACAAATATGTTGGAAATCAAAAGGTGTATAAAAAATATAATAGAATCTTCTTGTGCTAACAAATTCTTAAAAAAGCTTAATGTTTTGGGAGATTTTGACGAATTTCACTTTTTGTAATATATTTATAATTTTCATTCTCTTTTTATACTAGAAATATAGAGTACAAATCAAATGAACACACTACTTAAAATACAAATTATTAAAGGACACTTTAAATGGTCCCATTTTTGCAATTCCTCCTGTTGTTTTCTTCTTTAATTATTATGTTTTCCTGCAATGAAAAACGAAGAAACAAATTTGAAAAGAAAAACATATGTAATCTATATTCCAATACGTCTCTAATTTTGAGTTTCGCATTTTATAATTGGAAACGACATTTATATTTATATATTTTTTAGCTGGAATAGTCAGGGGGCTAAGGATCCCCTCACTCAAATATATTGATAATAAAAGAAAATAAAGACACTGCAATTGATTCTTGTAAATAAATATATATATATATATATATATATATATCAACTGCTATCCAATTAATTGGTAAGGATATTGCACAATTGTACTGTTCCAGGAGTACCACTAATTACAACTTAATTCTCAAGTTAAAAGTCGAAAGTCGCAGATTGGAAATATATAGTCTAGAGACCAGAAATTAGTGATATGAGACTCATGAACTAGGCAATTTTTATCATAGTTGACCCGGTTTTTTCCCCAAGAAAAATATAAAATGATTAGGTTATTTAATCAACAGAAAAATGCCATTGGTTAAAATGATTAATTAAGGCCCAAAAATAGAACATGATATTCTTAATTAGGCAGTCATTTTAAGTTTAGAACATATATATATATAATTAATTAATTAATTATGTAAAACAATATTCAAGACTCAGGATTAATGCATGGTATAAGATCTTTTTGAGATCAAGAAATAAATAATTAAAAAGTACAAATTTTTGGACCATAAATCATATCAGTTCTAAGTATATATAACAAGCCCATACGCAATAATTAATTGAGTTTTGTGAATACAAGTAAAGGCAGGTTTCAGCTACCTTTCAACACTTCATAGTTGACACTCTTTGTATTTGGTAAGCTTTCTTGGTTGGCGTTTGCAATAAGTGAGGTTAGGTACCAATTCCATCTCATACCTTTTGATCTATTAAATATATATAGTTCTTTATTAATCAAGTTTCATATAATTGTTTTTTTTCACCAATAGGTCCAATGTCTACGAAAAGCTTATAAATTTTATATATATTGATTGTTGCAAATTAGTAGCCGTCCATTTTAGTATATTAAAAAATTCAAACCATTATCGTCATAAGTATATTGATTGGTGAAAAATAATATAGTAGATAACAATTATAAATCATCAAATTTACATTTAAATATAAAATAATAAATTTAACGGCTTATAAATGGCAGGATTTTATAGAAAAGCACATGTTAAGAAAGAAACATTCTTTCAATTAGGACAAAGAGTACACAATATCACAATATACTAAAAAATCCTCGATACTCTATAAGTTAATAACTTCAATTAAATATTATTTTTAGTCGGTCCCAACTCGGGTCTAACATACTAAATTAAAATTCGCTAAATTTAGAATATAATACATCATCAAAAAAATTCTTAGGTTCCACTTGATATGTAAACTAATAATTTTCAAATATAAAAAAATTTCTAACATTATTTAGATCATTTTATAAAGGGTCAGTTAGGTAAATAGTAATTTTAGACTGTGTGTTTTAAAAAAATAGCCCTAGCCATAAAATTGTAAGAAATTTTGACAATAACAAAAAATACACATAAAATTACTGTCAGAAATTTCTGACACTAGAAATTTCCTACAAGGCTAGTTTTTAAATTTTTTGAAATTGTGACTATTTTTTAAAATCATTTTGTAAACAGTGGTTATTTTCTTAAAATTCCCTTTTATAAAATCTATATCTAGTATGGTGCCATCAGCAATATTCATTTTCTCTCTAGGATTTTACGATCCATCTAATCCCTAGCCACCGTCAAACCTTCTCCCCACCGTTGGCCACCTCCCCGGCCAACATGACTTCCAACTCTTGCCCCTCCAATCTAGCCCTCATCACCACTACCTCTTCCTACGCCTCAATAGTTTCGGCTGGTCTAAAAAGTTTTCCAGAAAACTCAAGTTTGGCTATAATTTATCACCACAGTGACGTCGTCTGTGTGAAAATTGATGAAGCTGCTTATTTGAAGCGTGTTGAATTGTGCAAGAACTCTTTGATTGGAAGAGTTACACTGCTTAAAAGAGAAAATCCTTGTAAATATGAGGATCTGAAAAAAAAGACTACAAGATTTATGGAAACCTTCGGGACCTTGGCGCATGATTTCCCTTGGCAAAGGCGTTTTCAACTTTCACTTTGATGCTCCTGCAGATAGGAATCGTATTCTCTCAATGGGTTTTTGGTCAATCAAACTCGGAATTATCCGCCTGCAACATTGGTCTCCAGATTTCAATCCAAACCTGCAGAAATCTACAAACGCTCAACTTTGGGTACGTTTTTATGATTTATCTTGGGAATATTAGGATCAAAACATTCTACTAAATTTGGCACGCGACATTGGAGCTCCGTTGAAGATCGACCAGAACTTGATAGACGGAAACTTCGGTCTCTTCGCTAGAGTTCTTGTGGATGTGGACCTCTCTAAAGATCTTCCAGAAACGCTAATGATCGAACGTCAAAATCACAAACTTTTTATCACGGTTTGCTTCGAAAACACGTCGAATTTTTGCAAAAACTGTTCAATAATCGGGCACTCACTTGCCAATTGCAAGAAAAATCCAATGAATAGAACGGATGGAAAGGCAAATAAAAACAAGAAACATGACCAAGCCCCTTCCAAGGATGCCCAACACCCCAAAATTGCCCAAGTTGACTCCTCCGCAAACATGAATACGAATTCCAATGCTGAACCCTCTAATATTTCACTGGAAACTGACTGCTTAGCCTTAGCGGTTGCTGCTTCTAAGCAACCGACTGATGCCACTAACCTTCCCTGCACAGAAAGCCCCAGTGCTCATCCCAGCGTTTCCACGGACTCCTTAACTAATTGGGCAGCTCCGCCGCTGCCGGCTCCTCGGAATGACTCCAACTCGAATAAAGAGTTTCGGGCTTCAACTCTTCGCTTTGACATTGTGACCCAATCATAAATTCAGGGGCTTTGGCACGCTGGAATCCGATTTATTTGCTGGCTTATCTGGAAAAGTAGGAATGAGAAGATTTTTGAAGAGAAAAATCAATGCCTTCCCTCTTAAAAGCCTGGATCATTGCTTCTTTACGAGATATTAATAAGATTGTTTCAGGTTCTATGCGTAATAACATTGAGAAGTTCACTATTCTACATGACCTCGGTATTAAAGGAAATCTAGCCAAAAGCCCATCCATCATTCTAGTTCATTGGAATCCTCCCCCACCTGGATGGTTGAAAATCAATATTGATGGGGCTGCAAAGGGATCTCCGGGTCACGCTGGCTGTGATGGTATCTTTTGTACTTGTCGTGGCTTTGTCAAGAGCACCTTCTCTATTTATCTCGGTATTAAATTCGTTTTTGAAGCTGAACTTACGGGTCTTATTTTGGCAATTGAAATCGCGTCAAAGCTAAACTGGAATAATTTATGGGTGGAATCAGACCCAGAGTACGCGGTTTATTCTCTCAAGCATAGATCTCATAATGTTCCTTGGCCTCTCCGAAACAGATGGTTGAATTCTCTCCTTTTAGCAGACAAGATGAATGTTAAAATCTCCCATATCTTCCGAGAAGGAAATTGTGTTGCGGATAGTCTTGCTTCCAAAGCGTCTTCCCCAGGTGTTCAAGAATGGCTTTTCAACGCTCCAGACAACATTCAACATCTTATTTATCGCGACATGGTGCCTTTACCTTTTTATAGGTTTAGGGATCTTTTAACTTCTGGATCATGCACTCTTTTTTCTCTTGTAGATTTTTCCACTGGGTTTTGTCTATAAGAGGTTTTAACGAGGCCCCATTATACTTTGGGTAGATCCAATATGAGTTTTTCCCTATTTTTTTTTCTCTCATGTATTTTTATCTTTCTTTGTCTACCTTTACTCTCGGCTCTGAACATTTTGCATTTTTTTTTTCCCTTTTATCAATAATATTTGACTCTTGTAGGAGGGGTGGTGTCTGGAAGATCAACCTAGTTGGTACGCTATTCACTACCTAGGCGTGTGTCAACCTCGTTGAGATACGTTCCTAACTAGTGTCTTTTAATAATAAAAAAAAAGTAATTTATTAAATCAATATTTTTTTGTTCTAAATTTATTAATTTATAGAGGGTTTAGTGTAGAGATAATTGAGTAAATAGTTATTTTCTTATTGATATTTTAAGAAAATAACCCACGTTTTGATTAATTAATAAATTAACTAATTTTTTAATTACATTATGATGTGAATTTATCTTTATGCCCTTAGTTCTCTTATATATTAATGACTAATAACTTAAATTTTTGAAACTTTGGCCACTTAAAAATGGCCAAATACCATGTCGTTTCTGAGTGGGAAAATTACTATACTATTGTCCTTTATATTATTGCCTGAAATTATTTAATCATATGTTCGTTCTGAAAGAAGTATTTATATTTGATAAATATATGTGCGTGTGTGATATGTTCGCGCGTGTGTATGTGATATTGCTGTATTGATGTCAGAAATCATAATAGAAAAATATACATAATCTAATGTATAATAACAAATTGACAATAAAATTATCGACTAGTATTATATATATATATATACATTATTCTTTTTTCTTTAATTTCGAAGTTATTTCGAAGTTATATATTGATAATAGATAGAAAGATAGATAGATAGATAATTATAAATGTAATCTTCTCAATAAAGACATATGAAAGGCGCCGTTAAAAAACGCCAATTAATTCGACCTCTGAAAACCAAATAGCTAGTTTGATATCTTAATTAAGAAGTTAAATAATAATAAAGATTTAAAGATACGTCCCATTATATGTACATATAAGGTCACGGTCTTGGTCTCATGGATCATTAAACTTAATTTGTTATGTCACTACTCCTTCGCATTATCAATAACATTGAACTATGTATGTATACTCCGAACATATATTTATAAATTATATAATACAGACCTATTAATTGATGATTGTGTGTGCACTGTGCAGTGCGTGATTATGTTTATATACTCGTATAGTTATATCTCTCTCTCACACACACAAATATATATATAATATCACCATCAACCACTCTTTATAAAGTAACTAAATAGCGGCATGTGCGCGTAGGTAATAGTGTGGGCATGCACAAAATCCGGTCGGTAAATATATATATATATATATATATATATATATATTATGACCGATGAATCGCATTAATTAATAGCATCAAGACAAATGGTAGGGTGGTAAAAGCGCAAGCTTTTTGGTTTTTTGCATTTAGAAGGTTCCGATCCGAACTAGGATTTCAGGTTTTTGCTTGCCCTCAAAATGATGAAATAGCTGCACAATGATAATTGATATGATTTGGTTAGAGACTTGATCAAACAAAGAATATACCGGCCTAACAAAGGGGATTTTACTTTTATCAAACAAAAATAGAAAATAACCCCTAAAATTTGTCTAAAAACTTTTGCCAAATACGTTTTTTATTATTGATGGGTGCAATGAATATCACAGAATTATACGTGATTAGACACCATTTATAATTAATGTAAAAATGTCATACAAATATTTTAGCTATTTGGCTAAAATAGCTAAAAAAATTTATGTACGTACAGACAACTTATGAGTAGAAAAAAAACCTTGTAACATGTACCATGAAAGAACTATTTAGGGAAGGGAATATCTTTAATATGCAGCTGTGGTTTTACACTAAAAATCATATTCATAATGGACTAATTGTAAAAAAGATTGTATATACGATTAAAATTTAAAAAGTAGAAGAAAAGGAACAAGAAGGTAATATATATATAAGTTATAATATTTATGATTGTTTATTCCATCTTTTAAATCTTTACATAGTTCACATGGGAGATTTCATGTATAAAAGCGCATAGCAATACTCATACTTCTCAAATTATTATCACTTGAAATATTGACTTATATCCGGAACCACAAATTGCGCGATCAAATTGCCTTTAAAAAGATCTATTATTGTATGTCACAAATTGAATTCAGTCAAATGAAGATCTATCAATGTGTTCCTAGTTTACATAAGTCAAATCACAAGACTATTAATAAGGAGGGAATACTAACTAATACGTACGTTGCGAAAGTCTAACTTCGTGGCTGAAGTGGTACTCCAAAAAAAAAAAAAAAAACAATAAAACAACTTTTAAGGCACGTACGATATCTTTATAAGCAACCTTATAAACCATAAACCCATCCCAAGATCCCTTTTATATAAATAATCTTCGTCTGAGTTTGTCTTCACTCTTCAATTGCGTAAAACAAATTGTACGTATAAATATTTAAATACGTCTATGATTCAGTGCTATATTATATGTACTATGTATATATATAACTAACGCTCTAAATTACTTTTTCTTCTCTCTCTCTCTCTCTCTCTCTCTCTCTCTCTCTCTCTCTCTCTCTCTCTCTCTCTCTCTCTCTCATAATTCTGTGCTTTAGTAGCCAACAAGTTGTTGAGCTTTGTAATTAGTAAACAATGAAATTGACGCAGGACTGCCAGCTGACGTTTATATATATATATATGAATTGTCTCGATATAAAAAAGATTCGGATATAGATAGTGCTTTTCTTGGTCATTCTTTATTCCCATATGAATGGAAAAAAAGATTTGCTTATGTATAAAGGTTGGAAAAAATTGTCATGGTCTAACTAGCTAGATACGAATTTGGTATACATATATTATTAATTAACAAGAGGTCATTATTAATGTCAAGTAAGGTTTTGATCTTATATAAAGGTTGGCTATATTTGAAATTATATATCTCTATTCCCTATACAAGTAACATTAATATTATTGCCCTAATTTTCCAGTGAGAGAGAGAGAGAGAGAGAGAGAGAGAGAGAGAGAGAGAGAATATGGGAAGAACTCCTTGTTGCTCCAAGGATGGAATGAACAAAGGAGCTTGGACAGCTCAAGAGGACCAAATCCTCCAAGACTACATCAACACTCACGGTGAAGGAAAATGGAGAAACCTTCCCAAGCAAGCTGGTTAGTTTTAATTATATATACATATATGAATTTATCTAATTAGTCTTATAGGTTTTGGTTTATGTGTGAATCTTCGGTCTTAAATTAGTAGCTAATTTTATTTTGAGCAAAGTGTATGAATTGTGGGCTTGGCTTATTTTATGATCTAATATAATATTCTTGCTCAATAATGAGAAATGTAATGTTGGGTTTTAATACTTGACTAATAAATTAGGCCTGAAGAGATGTGGAAAGAGCTGCAGATTAAGGTGGCTAAATTATCTTAGGCCTGACATTAAAAGGGGTAACATTACTGAAGAAGAAGAGGACCTCATCATTAGGCTCCACAAGTTGTTAGGCAACAGGTATGCAAATTAAGCCTAATCATCAATCAATCTTGACTAATTTAACTACATTATTAACTCTCTCTCTTCAGTCAGATATATGATTGTGCTTAATTAATTGATGACGTAGATGGTCGCTAATAGCTGGAAGACTTCCAGGACGAACAGACAATGAAATCAAAAACTACTGGAACACAACCTTAAGGAAGAAAGTCAAATGTCCCAACATTACTACTGATCACAAGTCAAAGGAAACTAGCTGTACTAATTACACAACGATTACCAAACAGTCTAGTACTCTTAAAACCCAATTAGCAACATCCACCGCGAATGATATTCATTTGCAAGTAACTAATCAAAGTTCAAGCGAATTTCGGGCAAATGACTCTTCAGTCCAAGATCCCGAAGATTGCGCGAAAATCGCGGTAAATACTCGTGGCCAAGAGAGCGTGCGTACTAGAGCTGATCTGCAGAATCTGGTGATTCCATTGGACAATTTTGAGGTGGAAGAGTTTTTGCACTCTGATCACGACTTCTGGAAGCTGTGTAATGTTGATCATCATGATCAGCGCGAGTTTGATTTCGACAGCATAGATGATGATCATCAAGCTCGTCTGATTGTCGACTACGACTTTCGCAACGTTGGATCGGACGATCATAGATTAATGCCGTCTTCTTCGCCTGTTTTCTTTTCGGAGGAAATGCTGATGGAACATTGGAGTGATCACATTAGAGATGATTAATTATAATGTTAATTTCTGCCGTACGTCAAGCTTCACTATACGCAGCTTTGATTAATTATTAATATATATCTAATCAGTTGACAATCTTCTTAGTTTCATTTTTGAGATAACGTATTGTATGTACAATCTTTGATTAATATCTAATCAGTTGACAATCTTCTTAATTTCCTTTGGCAGTCATTTTTGAGGTAACGTGTTGTGTATGTACAAATGTTTCCACCAATTTTACTTCTTTGCAAAAATAATAATAGGGAATTTTAAAGAAGTAGTTATTTTTTGAAGGGTGAATTAAAAAAATAATCAATGTTTTTAAACTTTAAGAAAATAGTCATTCAATTTGTAAAAAATATATATGACTTTTTTTTAATTTTTTAAAATTGTGGTTATTTTTTAAAACATACCCTCTAAAATTACTATTTATCTAAAAATAATAAATAAAAAAATGTTTCCACAAACTTACAAAATATATAATATTAGATGTTTACATTTTCCTTGGCTTTTGCTTTAATATTTTCAGTTAATTTGTAGTCTTATTACTAAGGGTGAAGTAGGCAAATATCCAGAATTTATATAACAATAAAAATAAATATTCAAATTTTTGAATTAATTGAGTTTCTAGTCAATTTGTGAATTACTTACACATATTTTTGGTAACAAAGTGAATTACCACTATTTATCACTGTGTAAGGTAATTATATCATTTGGGTAATTGGTTATATTTTTCAAAAGATTGGGTAATAACTTATATTAACTTTTAAAAATTGGGTATTCATTATAATTTCTCTATTACTAATTATTGACTATTCAAGTAAATTAATTTGTCCAATTAATATCTTTAATGACGGTGAAGTGTGAATGAAGTTATCTAACAGGAAATAAAGTTTTATAAAACCCCTGAATTATCTGCACTACGTACTATTATATTCTATATATTGATTTATATAATGAGAATACAACTTAATTCACGTGATTACACTTTAGGAATTTTACTTAAACTTAAACCTGCAGGTATTAGTTATGGTTTTATTGACTTAGACCAGTCACGCGGTCAAATTTAACTACTCCAACTAATTTTTGGAAATATGTCACCGTTTGGGTATCACTGTCTTTAAATTGAGAAATATTATGATATCTCTGCACTGTGTAAATATATTAATTGACAAACTGTAAATTTATTAATTAAGTCACTGACGGTACAGATGATATATTTTTTTCCTCCAATGAAATTAAAGACTGTTATGGGTTAATTTATTGGGTACAGGTCGAGCAGTTGGTCAAGGGTGAAGCTGTAATAAATCATCTATTCTTTTAATTACAATAAAATATTCCGCAACTGTGATTAAAAAAAATGATGAGAATATAACTGAGCATATATAATTATATATATAGGAGACACTTGTAATTCATTTTAAAATTTATAAATATATTTTTAATCAACTTCTGGTTGGATCTGACTGATTTTTTTATTAGGGAGATTTAGAGGAATACTTTTTTCGGAAATTGTAGAAAATAGCCAAAAAAAATTTCGTATTTAAAATCCAGCCTATGTTTCAAAAAATTTAAAAAAATAGTCATGTTACGAATTGTATAATAGAAAAGTGTTACACAAAATATAACACATCTGTAAATATTTATAAAATATTTTGTAACACTTTAAGTTTTACCCATTATTTTTTGAAGTGATAAATAATATCTTACAAATATTTATAGATCTGTTATATTTTATGTGACACTTTTCTGTTATACGATTCGTAACATGGCTATTTTTTTAATTTTTTGAAACACAGACTATCATTTGAAACAAACATTTAATTTTGGCCTATTTTTGCAACTCACCCTACTTTTTTTTTTTTGACACAATAATAATTTATGCTTAATGTATACTACACTTTCAATTTATGCTCTAAAATTTATACTACAAATATATAGTGAAAACAAACAGAACACGTTATTTGGAGCTTAAATTATTAAATGACATTAAAACTAATCTTATTTTGCATTCTCATTTTTTTTATTTTTTAATATATTAAAGCAAGTATTTTCAGTTTTTCAATCAAAAGAGATACTCTATAAGTATTGTTTTAATCAAATTCTGGTTTCATGAGCGGACTGATCTTTCTTAATGATAATATTAATTATAGTTTTGTTTTTTATATTTATGAACTACCACGGATTAACTCCTAGCTAATCAAAATTTGAGTGGTTAGTGACTTTTTTTTTTCCTTGCTCGAGCTACTTGTGGATGAAAGTTTGAAACCCAACTTAAGCTTTAAAACACTTCAATTCATCCGAATATTAGTATTGATAAGAGTAAAATTAATTAAAAATTTAAAATATTGATGATGAATCCCTGTATATATTTCAGTGGACTTCGCTAACTAATAATGATGTAAAGTTAAAAATTATAAACGTCGTACTATTTTGTTTTATCAAGAACCCTAACTAAAAAAACGTGTCCGATCGTATTACAGTACAAAATAATCATTAGTCAGTGGTTGAGCTATTATTATTATGATTTTGCATTAATTGGTCAGTGGATGAACTAACTAATTAGCTCTTACTGAACCATATATATGGTATCCGAGTCCGACATGAATATCATAATATCATGTAAGAAAGAATCTTTTCGCATTAACTCGTGATCCAATTAAACTCGTGATCCAATTAAGAAAAATAATTTCATAAAATAATTTTTGCACAGCAAATTATTGAAAATCAGATCAAAAACTGTTTTTATCAATTCAACACCCAATTTAAATGCAGATTCTTACATAAACTAAAAGCATAAGTATTGCCAAACAGGGCCAAAGTAATAGATTTCGTGTTTTTACAACTTGGGTCGTTTGCAGGGAAATCATAGTAGTATTTTATAAATATAAACATTCCATTTATGGAAATTTCTATTCATATAATTATAATATACATACATATAAAACAACAATATATATTATATCAAATTTCAATCAAATATGAATCATCCCATATGATACAATAACAGTATCATTGTTTTAATTTCTTTCATCTGCTGACACACTTATATATAAATTTCTTCCAAAGGTTCGCTCAGCTCAATTTAAGGCTCATACAAACGGATTGAATAGTATGTAAAGAAACACGTATTTCATACATCAAGCTCTTGCTATGTTTTGCCATAACATAGAATATGTTAATTTGCAATTAAATTAATATATAATTATATATGAGAACTAACTCTTAAACCATATGTTATAATTTGATTGCATTTCCTATAGCTCTATCACCTGAGTCCCTGCTGGTCATTGATTTTCGTCTCTTTTTTTTTTTATTATATACTCTAATTAATAAATCAATAAATATTATTTTTAGGGAGATAGCGCCATGTGCGCTCTTACAGGTTTAATATTGAAACAACGTGACTCGCGTTTCTACATTTTTCTAGTAATTTACTTGAGCATACCGAGGTGTTAAATTTAATCCTAATTTATTGTTTATTAAATTACCATGTGAGTCCTTGCTGTAAAAATAAAATATTTAAGTCATCCTTAATCCTTCCTGATATCTTTACCACGCTTTGGTAATATGTGTGTGGCCGTTCTGATCTCAAATACTATTATTCGTTTGGTAATATATATATATATATATATATATATATATCATTAACCTTTGTTAATTTGTCAATGCGTTTTTTAACGCCGTTTCGTCCGTTTCTAACCAAGCGGTTTCTTCCGTATTTTTTTGGCCTTTTTGGTATAAAAAAAACACGTTTTTTCCGAGATTAAAGTGAATTTTTTTATATAAATTTAGGCTATTACATAATTTTAAAAAAGTTTAAAGACTAAAATACAAATAAAATAGGACGAAAATGTTAGAAAGAGACTCTAAAGTAAAAGAAAAAAGATGCCCTCGACACGAGCCAGCGTGCGTGGGGCCTGTGTGTTAGGGGCTGCCCCCCCACACTCTAAGCACGCGCCTCCCCCCAGGTCTTTTTTTTTTTCTTTTTTCCTTTCTTTTTTTTTTCTCCTATTTTCTTTTTCTTTCGGATTTTTTTTTATCTTTAATTGTATGAATTTTTTCTCCTTCAAAATTATATATAAAAAAAATTATGCTAAATAAATTTTCATATCTTTTTATGCTTTTTTATTTTCAAATTTCTTGTTTAAAATAAAATTTTATTCATAAACTTAAATGATTTATTTCAAAAGAATTATTATATTTGTATTTCATTCATTTTGAAAGTCTTTTGGGTTTTTTTTTATTGGATTATTTTCTTCTCCCCTTCTAAATTATAAAAAAATATACCAAATATTTTTTCAAATCTTTTTATACTTTCTTGTTTTAAATTTTTTGTTTAAAAAATAATTTTATTCATAAACTTAATTATTTTTTTCAAAAAACTTAATATTATTATTTAATTTATTTTTTTAATTTCAATTATATTTGAAATATACAGATAAATAATTTTAAAAAAATATTATTTTTGCTTGATTAATGATAATTTTAATACAATGACTTATATCATACAAAGAGTAATAATTAAAAAAAAAAATTACTCACGCGTCACATGCCCATAAAAGATCGCGTGAGAAAACGACAAAAATTTGAGAAGCGACAATATAAGGAAAATGTCTGAAAAGTGAGATTCACATTACTGTCGTTTCTCTCTTTTTAGTCGTTTTTTTCTGTTAAAGTCGTTTCTCACATTTCTGTCGTTTTTCAAAATTACCGTCGTTTCTCACTTTTCTGACATTTTCCTTTTATTGTCGTTTCTCAAATTTTTTTGGTTTTTAGAATTACTGTCGTTTCCATTTGCTGTTTCTCATGTATGTCGTTTCTAATTACTGTCGTTTTTCACTTAATGTCCTCTTACCTGACATTTTTTTGTATTACCGTCATTTCATCATTTTGATATCATTTTTGTATTGTGTCCCTCTCAATTGTCATGCTCCCATTATCATCAATTCTGACTTTACTGTCGTCTTTACTGTCTGTCCCTCTACCTATCGTTTTTGCCATATCAATGTCGTTTCTCACTTTTCTGTCGTTTTTATCATATCAGTGTCGTTTATCACTTTTCTGTCGTTTATCACTTTTCTGTCGTTTTTCAATTTTCAGTCGTTTTCCCGTACTACTGTCGATAATAATTACTGTTCTTCTTGTCGTTTCATGATTACTGTCGTTTTTTAGCTTTGTTCCCTTACCTGTCGTTTTTCCATATTACCTCGCTTTCTTTATTACCACCATCAGTCATATCAATGCCATTTCTCTTTAATGTCCCCTCTCAATTGTCATATTCCATTATCGTCGTTTCTCACTTTATGGTCGTTTTTTCAGTTTTTGTCCTTTCACCTTCCAGTTTTCAATATTATCGTCGTTTCTCACTTTTCAGTCGTTTTTACGCTTACAGTCGTTCTTGTTGTTGTCGTTTCCATCACTACCGTCGTTTCACTTTATTGTTCCTATCAACTGTTGTTTTTCACTTACTATCGGTTTTCTGTCGTTTTTCTTATTACTGTCGTTTTTTATCATCTTCTATTGTTTCTCGTTTGCTCTCACGTTCCCATTGCGCTTCACTGTTGTTTTTTACTTGCTTGACGTTCTAGTAAGGTCTGTTTGGCTTACCACATTTAGAATTGTGTGAATCAGTCCCCTTTTTTATTATTTATTTTAAGCGCAGTGTCAAATTCAAGAAGTGAGCAATATTGTTTGAATTAGTAGACCTTGCTGGTAAAGTTGCAATCGGATACAACGAGACGTACAACTCCGACATTAGACGACATTAATATTCAAGCATTGCGTAAAGAAGACGAACTCCAAGTTATAGTTAGTCTAATTATTATGTTTTATGTTGATTTTATCCAAATCTTAACCTTATTTATTGATCAGAAAGAAGCTCATAAATGATTGATTTCATCTGTAGACTGGTGAGGAGGCTCTATATTGTCGATTGTGAAAAGAAAAGAAGACAAAAAGTAAAGGTATCACTTGGTTGTAAATGACTTAATTTATAGATGTCCGTGTTCTACGAAAAGCTGTTAGTTCAGTGACGCCAAAAGAAAGGTGAGACGTATCTTGTTCTCAAAAAAAAAAAAAAAAAAAAAAAAAAAAGAAAGAAAAAGCTGAGACGTACATTTTTTTTTCTTTTACAAGTCTACATTGAGCAAATAGCTTGTGGATATGTGATCTGCTTCAGATATTGTGAAAATCGCCATTAAAACTCTTAAGAAACAGACACTTTTTTTAACAAGCGAACCGGCCGAGTAAATTTTACATCAACAAAATACAAACAAAACGGGTAATAATTAGTAGCTTATAAGTTAAAAAAAACCATATATCCCTACAATCATTATTAGTATCTAAATTATAGCTATATATATAGCTCATGCATATATCACCTTCCAATCTTCATTATTTGTATCTAGATTATATCCTCCTCGTCTTCTCTAATGAACTCATCTTCAAACTCTTCCTTATTATCAAAATTCAATTTGCGAGAACCGGCCATTTCAGAGACTTCAAATAATTTCCCAACACTAGTACTTGAAGAATTAGCTTGTGTGGTAAACCCCTTCAAGAGCTCCACATAACTTTGCCTTTGAACCCCAAAACCATCAAACAAATTCTTTGAACAAACCTTCGATGTTGAATTAGTCCATGACAACAAAGCGGCCGGATTGTCATTATTCTTCACGACAGACCTAGGAAGATCAACTCTTTGGCCAGTGATCTTCTCCAAGTAAGACACAATAATTGCCTCTCTGGTTGAAGCCATAGCTTGCTCGTGGACTCTCGCATCGGCTTCTCTGCTCTGCGCTTGTGCTTCTCGGCGCCTCCAAGCTTCTTCTCTCTCGCTCCTCTCTCTGTCGAGCCTCTCTATCGCCTCCATGAACTTTCTATGAAGCCTATCTTGGTGGCTCATTACATTCTCAACCAAGCCCTCAAAGAAGCCAGTCATGGACCTAAATAGCTCCTTTCTTTTCCTCTTTCTCTTCTTCTTGTGAAGCTCATTTCTCCGACAACCTTCTTTATCGTCACAAAACGGCGTCGGATCATCGGGAAGACTTGCTCCAACCGGCGAGTTTTCGGAGGTGAGAGCAGAGCTAGAGCCAGTTTGGTTGTAACTAGTTTCTCCGAGATTGACATTGTTGTTGTTCTTGGCAAGGCCATAGATGGCTTCAAGCTCACCGTAGAACCTCATGAACTGTTTCCTCTCATCAACCACAACTTCCTTATCATTGATAATATTATTGCACACATTAATGTTCTCTCTCATCATAATATCATCAACTTTGTTGTTCTTTTCGTACTGTGCAAAATTGGGAATAATATCATCCATCGCTGTGTAACCATTCCTGAGACATGAATATTATATGTTCATGATGATAAAAGTAATTATCTCTTTCCTTTTTTTAAGGCAAACAACGACATGTCACAAAAAAAGCAGACATAAGAAAATTGCAAAAAAAAAAAAAAGGCAAATGAATTTACCAATGAAAGGGCTCTTTGGTGGCAGCAGTGGAACACGAATATTCTGCATCATTAGTTCTATAATTACTGTTACTCTCGTTACTCAGACCTAATTTGAAGCAATAATTATTCACTGCAGGCCGTGAATGGCCGATCATCGTGTCGTGTCGTGACTCGTGACAGTGAGCCGCCGCGGCGGCCGCGGCGGGCTGCTGCCGCGGCTCTCGCGCAAGTCGGTGCTGCCACAGCTGGGAGAATTGGTGGTCAAACTGTGGTTGACTGTTATTAATTATCCGATATTGATGAGGAAGAGGGTTATAACTACATGAATATTGGTGATGGTTTTGGAACGTTTGAGTGTTTGGGAGAGCAAAAACTGGGTGTGTGTTGTTGTTGTTGTCGGTGAAGTAGTACAATGGTGAAGCTTCGGAGAGATCAGTAGTTGATAAATTAGTCTCCATTGCTTGGTAATTGAACTGCTTTTTTTTTTTTTTGAGAGCAATGGAAGTTGAAGAAATGTGCAGCCAAAGCTATAACTATAGTGTGTGTGTCTCTCTCTCTCTTTTTTTTTTTTTTTTTTTCCTTCTTCTTGTTGTTGTTGCGTGTAAATTAAACCCTAGTAATGTTCTATGTGCTGAACCTCTAGTGAGGAAACATGGTCCGTATAAGCGATAAGATTCGATCGAGGGCATTAATTATTCACAATCTTAGCTTGTTGCTTTTTTTCTTTTTTTCAAAATACTTTTATGGGAAAGAAAATACTGTCAATTTTTATATTTTTTGATCTTCAGACTTTTGAATAAATCTTAGTCTAGTTATTGTGTTTTAAAAATGTCTTTGGATGAGGATAATTGGTTTTTCGAAGTTGTTTTATTTTTGTAAGGGTGATGTCTAGTTTAAACAAAAAAATAATCGAATACTTGTGAACCGCGTTAATTTAATGTTTGTTTGAGCGTGAATTATCGTAAATTTTATACTTCTATTGATGCCTAAAAATCAAATAAAAATCAAAATTTCATTTTCAAGTTCGAAGATTAAGATGAATTTAACTTAAAATTTAAGACGAAAAAATGATTAACAAAAGCAAATATCCATATCTTGTAATCAATTCCTTCCGTACATGGACAATAATATGGTGCCAAGCTCACAGGTGAGGGACCCAAACTCCTGAATATTTAAGCGGCGCCGACAATCTCATAATTTTTTTTTTGAATTACGGAAGTAAATGCTATTTATTCTCACAATTCTCATTGAATTCAATGAGATCTCTACGCTACTTAAAAAAAATAAAAAATAATAATAATAATGTGAGCAGGTATTTCAAAGCGTTTTCCTTTTCCTTATTAATTCAAGGCATGTAATAATGTATCTGGGCGTGTGAAACACAAATTCAATTATGTTGCATTCAATAAAACTGGGAAATTCGGTGCCTTATGAAATTGAACATGTGACATATATATATATATATATATATATATATATATATATTCACGAATGTGGATATGGACAAGCCCTTAGAATATATAAGTAGCTTAAAGGCTTTTATTTCATTTTCACTCTATAACGTTTCATTGGTGTGGCATCTTTGTTGTACTCATGCTCACAGCTCCTTACTTCCTTTGTCTTATGCACTATTCCAAATTACTAAGTGACAATTCCCATTTCTTATACATGCACTACGTGTGTGTGTGTGTTATCTGTATAAATATATTAGTATTCATCAAAACTTAAAAAATGAAAAAAATTTCATAATTTTCACGCTACCTTGAGTAATGATGATTCAGTTATCTTAAGATTACACTAGAGGTTTTTCCCTTAAATAAGCATAATGTGACCGTTTTTTATTAGTGAAAACAACATTCATAATCCGGTAGTGTATAACTAAAAGAGAATTTCTTTATTTTTCAACAACATATAGTTCATGGATTCCATGATCAGCTACTTCGTATATACTATATATTATATTGAATTAGAAGAGGGAAAAGAGGAAAAGGCTTAGGGATTGTATTTGTATAACACATATTTGTAGGAGATAATAGGAGTAGTAGTGGGTCCAGTGGTCGTATTGTGGGGACAAAGAAGGTCTTAAAACCGTGTTCAGAGTTTTCGTGTCTGACGACATAAGAGACATGTCGTTTTGGAAGTATACAATTTATGTGCACGTGAATCCGCAGACTAGCTTTGTCCTAGTCTCTCTCTCTCTCTCTCTCTCTCTCTCTCTCTCTCTCTCTCTCTAGGTTGGGTTGTGCCTTGTGAGAATCTTGAGCTCCAACCACTGGGTCTCATTGTAAATTTGATCAAGATTTTTTGTACCCAAAATCAAATCTATCATTTGTATTTTCATCAGTGGGCTTTAGTTAGGTGACAAAAATGGCTTACAAAAAGATAAAGGAAAATATCGTGATACCAATTTTAGTTGTCCTACACAATACGTGTTGGCTTATAATTCGTTCTAAGAATTATTGCCCTCTGTTATTTTATTCATTTTTCCTTCCTCTGAAGCGGTTTTTTTCCCTTCAATATCTTGACGTTTTTGTTAACAACGTTGTAGCTGTTGAGTTTTGAGTACCAAATATTTTATTCGGAGACAAATTTTGGACATAAAGAATTACATATTGGAATGATACACAATGCATTCTCTCGAAAGTGCTTATCATATTTCTTATGTTTTATGACAATTAGTGCAAAAGTAATTCGGAGATTTAGTGTTTTGTACATAATCAAAGTCGACTAGCTAGCTAGGACAATCACTTTTAAAAGTGTTGACCTATGTTAAGTCATCTTTGGAGACAAAACCTAAAAAGATGGCCCAAGAGATCTAAACCCACTGGCATGAAAATAAGCCCAACTTTCCACAAATAACTGGCCATTTTGTTTTTGAGATTTTTCAAATAATGTTTATGATTCTCTTCAATCTAGCCCCACCTCACCCACCCAACTGATTAGTCAAAATCGTCTGCGTGCCTCTTTTAAGTTTCCGTAGTGACGTTTAAGTTCTTGAAATTTTGTGTCAAATAAAAGAAAAGTCTTGCCTTTTATAATAATTACTATTAAGAAATCATCACTTATATATCTAACACCCCAACTCTCAAATATAATTTCTATTAGGACTAATTTTACGTTTATCCACTGAATTTTAGGATTAGTTTCACTATGCCCCTAAATTTCAGAACGTTAGATCCGTTCTCCGCTTTTTGAACTTTTATAAAATTGCCCATTCCGTCAAATATTTAACGGAAAATGCCTTAAATTTGTATTTTAAGGTGTTTCGAAGTTGGTAAAAGGTTGAAATTACTGTTCTATCCTTGGATTAGTGTGGGGTTGTTATATTTTAATAATTTTAATAGTATTTATATGCAAAATTTATAATTAAATTCATATTTTTCTTTCCCAAAAAAATTAAGATCTGATCTTTTTATATAAATATGAATTTAATTATAAATTTTGTATATAAATACTATTAAAATATAATTATCCCACAATAATTTAAAGATTAAACAATAATTTCAACATTTTTTTAACCTCAAAGCACCTTACAATACAAATTTAAGGCATTTTTCGTTAAATATTTGATGGATGGGGCATTGTTACGAAATTTCAAAGATGAAGAAAAACGGATCTAACGTTTTGAAATTTAAAGGGCACAATGAAACTGACCCCAAAGTTCAGGGAGCAAAACGTAAAAATAGTCCTTTCTATAATTCATTACCACCTTTCAAGTTTAAAAGTAACAATAGATTACTTCAAAAGTATATAATTAATAATTTATTTAGTACAAACTAAACTAGGATCACATTCCTCCTCTTTGTTCTCTGTGAAGTTGCTTTGACCTCATTGTTCTGAATTCGGCATCAATCCAATATTATTAAATTCCATATCTCGGAGTACTATTACTTTGAGTGATTTTTTTAAGGTATTACTTAGAGTGAATTTTATTTTTCCAAAAAAAAAAATTATATATTAATGAAGCAGAAATTGAAATTTTTTAATGTTTTGTATAAACTTTGATTTACACGCGGTTAACTTAGTAATATGATTGAATATAGATCTTCGAAATCAATATTTGATCCCCACAAGAAGGCACAAATCAACTATATATAAAAGTGTGTATGTGTATTATGGAGTCAGCATGATTTGACGCATCGATAACTTATGTCATTGATGTTATTATATCCTTGGCGACCAAGCCATGAACATATATATAGCTATCAAATAATAAGAAAAATAAGTAAATAAATAAATAGATAAAGTCATCTCAAGCATGCAAGAGGACAATTTGTCTACCCTTTCTACATCTTGAAAACTCCAAGTGGATCTTTGGCACAATCAAAGAGCTAAAATGATAGATCCATATATGCCATACTCAATAGTCATCTTACTTGTTGCTCAAGCAGAATTGATCCTAGATTGCGTATGGACACGGGCATCAATACGATGGGACGATGTGGTAACTCAACGGTTGATTTTGCTGACCTTGCTTTTGTTATTTTTGTGATATATAGCATAATGCAAACCTCGCAACCTTCCAAAAAAAATAAATAATCCATCATGAAAAGATATGTCTTAATATTCATTTAAATTATAACTTGTTATTCAATTAAATTGAACTCCATTTTATAAAGAGATAAGTCACACAAAGTCGAAGTAAGGTCGTAAGTAAGTTTCATTTTTTTTTATCTAGCTTGACATAAATTTAGTTGGGCTAATAGTATTTTTCAAAACTATATATTACACAAATCATATGAGGTGCGTATATTGTGTAACGGCACTACACTTGATTATAACCTTTAACAAAATAAGTTCAAAGTTGGATATAATATTTAGCAAAAAAAGAAAAAGTTAGATATAATGGAGGAGAAAAGTCTTTATAGTAGGGGACCAAGCCGGTTAGGAAATATGTGGACATTACTTTTCAGTTTGGACTCCAAGCAAAAAAAAAAAAAAAAAAAAAAAAACTAATAATTCAAGTCCCCTATAATAGAGTTATTAATCTTGTCTCACTTCTGCAAATCAATTATTTTCTTTGTTTATCAACTTATCATCAAGCTCAACCTCAAATTGTATGAATATTTGCGTAGCAAATATAGTGAACATGGAAATTAATTACCTTTCAAAACCCCTTGCAGTAATCTCTTCGGCGTTGGTGATTCTGTATTGTGTTATGAGAATCATTAACAAAATTTGGTGGACACCAAAACACTTGGAAAAGCTTCTAAGAAGGCAAGGGATTAGAGGCACTTCTTACAAGCTCTTGAGCGGTGGTGACATGGAAGAGATGAGACGCTCCACCGTGGAAGCTTGGTCCAAGCCAATGTCACTCATGGACCACCACATCGCGCCACGTGCCCTACCGTTCTTTCACAACATGGTTCAAAAATATGGTATTCAATTACTCATCTAGTATTGATAGTAATTATAGTTCATGTTTGGATGTAAAATTAATTGGGACAAAGTTTTGTTTGGTTAGGGAAAGTGTGTATGTCTTGGACCGAAACAAGACCGAGGCTCATAGTAGCTGACTCGGAGATGGTTAGATTGATATTATTAGACAAGAATGGTCACTTTGTGAAGACACCACTGAACCCTCTTGTGGAGCTTCTTCAACAAGGAATCACAACCTTGGAAGGAGAAAAATGGGCAAGTCGGAGAAGGCTAATGACACCTGCTTTTCACCATGACAAATTAAAGGTACATATATATATACTTGTAATTATTAATCTCCGTAATTATACATAATTAATATTTGTGTGTATACATATGCATGAGGTAGGGAATGATGGCAGCTTTTGCACAAAGTTGCTGGAGCTTGATTGAGCGGTGGGAAGAGGTGACTAATAATAGTGTTGAAGGGAGAGGGGAAGTGGACGTTGCGCCGGAGTTGCAAATTCTGACCTCCGACATCATTGCTCGGACGGCTTTCGGAAGCAATTACGAGGAGGGAAAGAAGTTGTTTGAGCTTCAGAAAGAGCAAGCTGTTTTGGCGGTCGAAGCCTACCAGAGCATCTACTTTCCAGGCCTTAGGTGAGCAAAACACACACTAGTCCAAAATTGCAAAACAATGGCGTTTTAAATGCTACTTAAGAATCTATGCCTCAAATTAAAGGTGCAAAAACGGTAAATGGAAACGGATAATCAGCATCTGTTTTTTAAACGGATATGGATATCTGTTTTCGTAAAAAAAAAAAATGATATGAATATTCACTTCCGTAAATTAAAAAAATAAAAATAAATATAAAAAAAAGACACGGAAACGGATATCCGTATTCGTTTAGAGGTTTTTTTTTTTTTTGAAATTTTTTTAAACAGTTGGATTATCAATCCAACAGTTCGGAATTTTGTTTTCAAAATAAAATAAAAATAAAAACAGAAAATTGATATCTGTTTTAAAAACGGATTATATAAATCCGTATCCGCTTTTTTGGCAAATACGGATCCATATCCATATTTGCAGCTCTACCCCAAATAATACTCTATGTTTTAGTGTAAAATTGAAGACATAAATTAAAAATGCAACACAAATAAAACATATATTATCAATGTGAAAAAAAAAATCATTCCTCAAAATCCCCCTGCTACTAATTTTTAGAATTTTTTGGCTAAATGACCTGTTCTTAGCTTTAGTTTTAAGGAATTGACCGGAGTTTGTTATAATTAAGTATTTAAGTTATTAGTAATTTTTCTTTTTCTTTATTTTTTTAGACATTATGTATTGACTTTTTTGCCATTTGTTGAAGGTAACAAATGTTACAGATTGTAACAAATTTTGTTACACATTTTGTAACAAAATTTAACACATATCGTAACAATTTTATTACGATTTTTCATATTGTATCAAAATTTGCTACAATCGAAAAAATTTTGTTACAATATATCGTAACATGTTTTGTTATAAATGGTAATATATTTGTTATAATTCGTAACAAAACCTGTTACATATCGTAACAAACAAATTTTGTCACACATTTGTTTGTTACAATATATGTATCAAAATTTGTTATATAGCGTAACAAAATCTGTTATAAAATGTAACAATCTAAATGTCATACCACATATGATTAAGAAAGAAGAAGAAGGAGAAGAACTATTATAGCAATTTTGCCTAGATTTGTAACATATACGTAACAAAATGTCTAAAATTTTTTACACATTTGCCTATTACGATTTGTATCAAAATTTGTTACATTATATAACAAAAATTATTACGATCTATAACAAAATTTGTTACGATAATTTCTTACCAATCCAAGTAACAAAGAAAGTAGACACTCAACAAAAACTGAGAGCAAAAAGACCAATTAATGATTACCTCATAATCACTAATATGATACTAAACCAACGAGAAGCACTCTTACTTCTCAAAGTACCCCAAGTGACTTGAGTCTGAAATCAAATCTTCTTTTGATAACTCCGTTGAATTGCTCACATCTTTCTTCTCTATTGTCTCATGAACATCTACTGTAGAGTTGTGCAGGTTATCAAATTTGTCACTGCCTCTTGAAATATCCCTATGCTACTCATATGCAGACAACTATTTTTTTCTTGGATAAAGAAAACTAAATTTTCAATCAGACCCAGAGTCTCAACATTGCTCTTCTCACCTATATCATTTCTAGGAGCTTGAAACCTAACATTCCTCCATCATAATCTAAGCCACCACTCTCACTTCCCTTTCCATCACCATAGCTCAATCTCGAGCCGTACCTCGACACTAACATCCCACACCTCTGCGATGCACTATCCCTATTGCCTGCTCGCTGGACCGTTCTCGGAGCTCCGAGCAACCGAGCGGCCTCTGTCGCCGTCTCGATGAGATCTGAAGAACTCTACGACAAGGTCGTCAAGGCTGATCTCCGGGATCCCCGATCCTCTGATTGTGTTGACGAACCTCCTTCTTGGAGGCGCAGCCTCGTCGAATCGATCTCTGGAGTCCTAATCTGGTGCGAGAACCGGCTCAGTCCACAACTAACGATGAGCCGAGTGGAGAAGTCCGAATGGTCCGTCGATGAAGCTCCGATTGACGTTCGCTTTGTGGTGGACTTGAACGTCTAGGTCGCTATCTCCAAAGAGAAATCGGCGAAAACCGTGCCGATCTACTCCTGCAACCCCAGCTTTGATTCACTCTTGGTCAATCTTAATCTTGAACAAGAATAGATTGAGCGGTTTCCTGAGTTTTCAAGGACAAATTAGACATTTCAGGTCTATTTGAAAGGTCCCAGGCTAATAAATGAAATATTAAATTCATAGATCAATTACTTAAAATTTTTGCTTTTAAACAGATATTTCCCAAATTTACCCTACTTTTCAGGCCTTTGGATGATTTGGATTATTTGAGAACAAAAATATATGGTACCTTTTCAGGCAAATCTATTGTTTGGATCGTGTATCTAAATTATGTCACTTTTAAAGGTATACCATAATTGAACGAAAAAATTATACTATTTATTTAGCTATGGATGCCATTAAATTTAAGAGAAGGTCAATTTGAAAATTAAAAGTTTGGATGACATTTTTAGATACATAATGAATGAGAAAAAGTCATACTCATGCCAAACAATAATTTATAATTTTTTTTTCCTTAAAAATAACAGTGTTGAATAATTACAAAATTATCAATTCATATGTATACATATGTATATCCGAAACCAAAAGAGGGTTTTGGAAACACTAAAATGTCACTCTTCATGCAGATTCGTACCCACAAGAAAGAACAGAAGAAGATACAAATTGGACAGCGAGATCAAAGGAATATTGCGCAAAATGATCGCAAAGAGAGAGCAGCAAATGCAAATCAACAGTGATGACGCGGATCTACTGGGTCTGCTCTTGCTGCAGTGCAAAGGAAACGAAGGTGGCATGACCATTGATGACGTCATAGAAGAGTGCAAGCTTTTCTACATCGCTGGCCAAGAGACCTCGGCCAGCCTGCTGACGTGGACCATGATCCTCTTGTCTATGCATCCCAATTGGCAACAAAAGGCCAGAGAAGAGGTTCTACGCTTGTGTGGAAACAAGACGCCTAATTTTGACGTCATTAATCACCTCAAGATTGTAAGTACAAAAATCCTTACCCACTGAGATTCTAATTGTTGATTGGTGACTAATCCTCAATATTTTACCAATGCTAATACTCTCGCAACATAAAAATCATAATCTATAGAACGTATCTATTATCTAGTGTTACTTTTAAAAGAGACCAGATGTGGGTAATATATATTGTTTTTTTCTTTTCAATCACGCTTTGTATCATAAATGTATTAAGCTAAAATTCAAACTATTTCAAAATTACTTTTGATTAAGCATTAATTATATTGTATAGATATGTCACATCTAATGAAAGCATACATTTTGTTACCCTCACTTAAAAATTGATGTTGATTATTCCATTAAAAAAAAAAAGTCACCTTATGTTTTTCCTTTCTTTGTCCTTAATTTTGGTAAGCTTCAACCTATGAATTTTTTTTTAGGTGACAATGATATTAAATGAAGTCCTAAGGTTATACCCGCCGGCGTGTTTCCTCCTCCGATGCACAAAGCAAAAGACTAGCGTCGGAGGAATGTCCATCCCGGCGGGGGTCGAGACGTTGCTTTTCATTCTCTCTCTCCACAACGACGCCAAATCATGGGGCGATGACGTGGCACAGTTCAAACCCGAGAGGTTCGCGGAGGGAGTGGCGAGATCATCAAATATAATTAAGGAAAATAATTACGACAATAGTCAAACCCCCTTCTATCCCTTTGCGTGGGGCCCAAGGATATGCCTAGGCCAAAGCTTTGCCATTATCGAATCCAAGTTGGCTTTGGCTATGATTCTCCAACACTTCTCCTTTGAGCTATCTCCTTCTTACACTCACGCTCCGTCTATTGGCCTTACTCTTCAGCCACAGTATGGAGCTCCAATCATACTACATCGTCTATGATGTATATAATAAATGTTGCTCAAATTGGCCTCTCATTGTTATATAATTGAGTGGATAATGAGTTCTAAGGTTGTGTAATTTATTGCAAAAAAGGTTGATACTCTGCATTATGTTTAATCCTTTTATGCGATTGGTGTAATATTGTTGAGTTGGAAAAAAAAAATAAGAATAGTTTTGTGGATTTGTAATATCTATGCTCAGTTTTGATAACTTGTGTCACACGGGCTGCTTTGGCTACTTCTTGGTCTACGTGGGGTGGTTTATATATCACTTAAACAGTTAAACTTGATAATAACTTTTATGCGGAACATATGGAAATATGTTGGAAGAGATAATTAAGAAGTTGGAAAGCGAAGATTTTGATAGTTCAAACTCTGAATCTAATATGTTAATATTACCAAAAAAAATTTCGAAAATTATTATTTACTTTGGAAAAATCTTTATTTGGGGCACTGTATGGTCAAATGTAATGAAAATCATCCATTGATTCTAACACTTACCACTCACTCTACCAATATTTAGGGGAGAAAGAAAACCTCTACCTAAGGAAACCCAATTGACAATATCCTTTTAATTTTTATATTGAAATTATTTTCCACAAAAGTACTTAAAAGTTTAAATATCTCTTTGTCAAAATATTTTAATAATGATTGCACGCTTGATTGCAACCTCAACAATTGGAATTAATTTATCGCATAATAAAACTTCATCGATAATGATATTATGTTTTTTTAATTAGTTTTCTTGTGAGTTCTGAAGAAATTTCAAAATTCTCTCCCGAGTTAGTTAATATTTTAAATTTTTTCTCACTGTGTATTTCTATTCTAAAAATATACCTTGCGCTAACTATTGAACAACACAAATCTCACATTCTCGTTCTTTCTTTCTCTAACACACGAGCAACACAACCAAATGAGAATGAAATCCTTTTTATTTGTTTGAATCTAATGTTAGCACAACAAGATATATTTTTGGAATAAAACTAAAAATAGAAAGGATATTTTAGAATATTAAAAACTTACGAGAAGATGTTGAAATTTTTAAAATTCAGGAGATATATTTGGTATTTTCTCGTTTTCAATTTGATGAGCTATTGAAATTTGAAGGCATATTAGTACAATCATTCAGTAAAATTAAAAGGAACAAAACAAATACAGTTGAAAATTAGTATTCGGGAAATTAGACAGCTTAGTGAAGTCATCGAGTTTAACTTACTAAATGGAGTCACACTCATATATATTGTACTACTTATGGAAAGGACAATATACCAAACTTTCAGTTTCTCCAAGTTGGACAGAATATTTTTTAGCATTTCAAATATAATTTTACATATTACCAAAAAGAAAGAGAAATTATAGTGAATATCAAATTTTTAAAACTTAATGTAAGTTATCACCCATTCTTTTGAAAAATATAACCAACTACTCAAATGATTCAATTACTTACACAGTGGTAAGTGGTGGTAATTCACTTAGTTACCAAAAACATATGCAAATAATTTACAAGTTGACTAGAAACTCAATTACTTCAAAAGTTTGGATATTTATTTTTATTATTATATAAATTCTGATATTTGCCTACTTCACCCTTAGATATAATATAATTGTGTATTCTCAAATCAAACTCATGCTTGGATTAAATTATACCACATTCTGTACGAACTAAATTAAGATCAATCAGGGGGCTCAAGCTAACTTAAGGATATAAAAACGTCTTAGAAAGAAAGGAATGACTCAATAGCTCATAGAAATTATTATTTCCCATCTCAAATAATTAAGTCTATTGCTGGTTAGAAATGGAAAAACGCATGTTTGAAAGCCTTGTGGTGTCTTTGGCTTTGGTGATTCTGTGTTGTGTTGCTACAGCAGTGCACACCATTTGGTGGAGACCAAATCAATTGGAGAAGCTCTTGAGGCAGCAAGGGATAAGAGGGACTTCCTACAAGCTTCTTCTTGGTGACATACAAGAAATCAAAAGCTCCTTCCTTGAAGCACAATCCAAGCCCTTGACGCCTCTCGACCACCACATTGCGCCACGTGTCTTCCCATTCTACCACGACGCGATGCAAAAATACGGTACACGTCACAACAGAACCCAACATTATAACGTTAAGGTTTTTGCTTTGTCGTGTTTTGAACTGGGACACAGCCCTTCGTAATCGTATATATATGATGGTGTATGACTGCGTCAGGGAAAGTGTGTCTGGTTTGGATCGGGATGAAACCGAGGGTGATAGTAGGAGAGCCAGAGATGATAAGGCGGATATTAGGAGATAAGAGTGGTGATTTTGTGAGGCCACCACAGAACCCTTTGGTGGACATTCTACAGATGGGAATAACCACTTTGGAAGGAGAACGATGGTCCAAACGCCGAAGGCAAATCCTACCTGCTTTTCACCTTGACCACATAAAGGTAATTAACTAATTGCATGTTTAAAAGAAAACCCCTAAAATATAATTTTTGTAACGATCTTTGGTCTCGTTTCGTCGAAACAAACAGGGGATGGTTCCGGCGTTTTTAACTAGTTGCTCGAACTTGATTGACCAATGGAAATGCTTAACTAGCGGGCCAGAAGGATCATGTGAAGTTGATGTAGCAGCAGAGTTGAACAATATGGCTGCGGATGTCATCTCTCGAACGGCAAAGAAAATATTTGAGCTACAAAGAGAGCAAGCTGCTTTAGCTATTGAAGCCTACTATATTATTTATATTCCCGGCTTCAAGTATTTTTTGTTAACTCAATTACACTTGTGTTTGTATTATTATTTTATTTACGTCAATATGATTTTGTAATTAGTTGTAGTAATACTGTTTATCACTCGTGCAGATTCGTACCGACAAGAAAGAATAGGAGAAGATACAAATTGAACAACGAGATCAAAGCAACATTACGCGGAATTATTCGCAGAAAAGAGCAAGAGATCATCCGAAACAGGGAATCTGGTCCCACAGATTTACTGGGTCTACTGGTACGACGATACATGGAAGAGTCAGATGATAACAACCGCATGAGTATCGAAGAGGTGATCGAGGAGTGCAAATTGTTCTACTTTGCTGGCAAAGATACGACAGCCAATTTGCTAACTTGGACGATTGTCGTTTTGTCTATGCACCCCGACTGGCAAGGAAAAGCCAGAGAGGAAGTTCTTCAGATGTGCGGAAACAAAACCCCCGACTTTGAAACCGTTAGTCGCTTCAAGATTGTATGTTTTCTTCGCGTTCTCTCTTTTTCTTTTTTTTTTTCAACATTAGGAACGCATCTTAACAACGTTGACACGCGATTAAATATTCATGGCATGGCATGGCAGGTGACACGCGATTAAATATTCATGGCATGGCATGGCAGGTGACAATGATAGTGAACGAAGTCCTGAGGCTATACCCGCCTCTGTCCCATGTCTACCGCTACACCAAAAGAGAAACAAGCATCGGATCAGGAATGACCGTTCCAGCGGGGACCGAGATATTACTAAACATGCTCGCCCTCCATCACGACCGCAAGTTCTGGGGCGCTGACGTGGCGCCGTTCAACCCGGAGAGGTTCTCCGAGGGGGTTGCAAGATCATCCATTTTAAGTAAAGATGATAATAAAAACAGAGAGATCGCGTTCTATCCATTCGGGTGGGGCCCAAGAATATGCCTTGGCCAAAATTTTGCGATGGTTGAAGCCAAGTTGGCTTTGGCGTTGATTCTCCAGCACTTTTCCTTTGAACTTTCTCCGTCCTACGCTCACACTCCTTGCTCTGTCATCACTCTTCAGCCACAGTATGATGCTCCTATAATACTCCACAGGTTGTGATGATATATATATATATATATATATATATTATTGTATATGAATATGTGTAGTGCGTGTGAGAAATTTGGCAATGATGTTGGGACTTGGGATCATATACATTTTGTGTTAATGTAATTATGGATCCGCGAAGATCTTTATGATGATTTTATTATTGTAGAAACAGAACGTAATTAATCTGTTTCGTTTATCTATGTGCTGATAATAAATACTAAGGGTAGTGGGTTTTTTTTTTTAATTTTATTTTAAAGGACTAGCAGCAAAATTGTAAGGGTTATGTTATTTGCCATCAGCAAAACTGTAAATCAGGAGAAATATTAAAATATTATTCTGTTAATTGTGTCAAAAATTTAGTTAAAAACCATGTTTCAGTTAATATTTAAAACAAAAATCAATCTATATATATATATATAGTCAAAAAAGAATTTTAAGAAAATGGCCACTTTTTAGGATGTGATTTTAAAAATTAGTCAATACTTAAAAATTTTAATAAAGTAATCATTCATAAACTTTATTACCTTTATAAAAAACGTGTAATGATATTATGGTAAGAAATTTTTACATTAATAATAAATTTTTTATGATTAGTTTTTAATTTTTTTAATATGGTGGCTACTTTTTTGTTGAGAGTTTTAAATATTGACTTACACGTAGGCATAACTAAACTTACTACAGCTTCCCAAAAAAAAAAAAAAAAAACAACCTTACTATAATTGTTTGATGTGTCGGTTAAACTATAAGATGTAAATAAACCTAATACATTTGTTTACTTGCTACGAAGATGTTCATGCTTTACTCATTTATTATTGACTTGGGCTGGGTCTAGGATAGAAGATTTTAAATGTCTATCTCGCTTGTGGTTTTTTTTTAATAATTATTATTATATTTTTGGCAGGAGCTTAATTAAAAACGAAGAATATATAAAGACCACGCCAACGATAAATTAATTATCTGATAAGTCGATTATTTCGGCTAACTAATGTTCCCTTCATATATACAATATATCCAGTCAGTCAAGGCATTATGTCGCTTTCATGATATATATTGCTAGTATTTATGGCGTGGCACTATAATTGTATATTCTAAAATGAAACCATATTTGGATTAAATAATCACAATTACTACTATCTAAGGTCATCAGGAAAGTCAACTTTGCAAAGGAAAAAAAAAAAAAAAAAGACTTCATAAGAAGAAGGAATTATAGAGTACGGTACAATATGAAAGTCCCGGAAGCTCATGAGCCGGATCGTTTCTGGTATTGATCACAATTAGTTAAGCACCAGTTGGTAATTAGACAGTATGGAAAATTACATGTTTGAAATCCTTGTGGTGTCCTTGGCTTTGGTGATTCTGTTTTGTGTTGCCAAAGCTGTGCACATCATTTGGTGGAGACCGAATCAATTGGAGAAGCTATTGAGGCAGCAAGGGATCAGAGGGACTTCCTACAAGCTTCTTCGTGGCGACATACAAGAAATCAAAAGCTCAATACTCGAAGCACAATCCAAGCCAATTACACCCCACAACCACAACATCGCGCCACGGGTCCTCCCCTTCTTCCACGCCGCGATGCAAAAATACGGTTTTTAAACTTTTTCTTACATGTCGTAATTTTTTTTTATAAATGATGTTGGAAGAGTTAATATATTAGCGTACGTGCATATGTTTATATATGTTGGTGTATGATTGGGTCAGGAAAAGTGTGTATGGTTTGGATTGGAATGAAGCCGAGAGTGATGATAGGAGAGCCAGAGATAATAAAGCAGATTTTGGAAGACAAGAATGGTAATATTGTAAAGCCACCACAGAATCCTTTGGTGGATATTCTTCAAAAGGGAATTGTCACCTTGGAAGGAGAGCGATGGTCCAAACGCAGAAGGCAAATTCTACCTGCTTTTCACCTTTATAACTTAAAGGTAAGGCTTTTTCTTTAGGCTAGCAAAGATTGACTTGCACAGCGATTGGTAAGTAAAATGTGCCTAAAAAAAAAAAAACACTCATATCTGCCTAAAAATGTCAATTTAGGCTTGGAGGAACGGATCTAAGGAGGGTCAGTGGTGTCAGTTATAAAAATTGATATTTTAAAATAAAGATTTCATCAGTAAAACTCATGATTGTTGCTTTTATTGAACATAAACAATTGATCCGTCACTGCTGGCAAATCAATTCCCCTGTATGGAGCCATAGTTATATAGACGAATAGAGCTTGATCCGGGTCCCTCCTATGATCATTGATATTCAGAGATGTGGAGCTCTACCATGTCTAGTCTTTCCTCAAGCTCTCAATAATATTCTCTTAAAACAGAACAACCGAAGCCATCTTGTCTTTAAGCAGGGGTTCTGAGTCCTAAATCACTGATTCGCCGTGTTCATTACTTACCAAGTTGTTAGTTGTCTTCAGCGTAGTTACATTTTTCCTGAATCAAAATCAACATAGTTTTAAGTAAATAATATACTGTGTTTAATATTGTTTTGATGAAAAGTTATGTACTAGTGTTTTTCCTTTTAAATTATTTTACAATCAAACATTATCATAAGAGTAAAGAGCATGTTTTCATATCCGTTCTGTTACTAAATTTGTATCTTTAACGTTACTACGCACGGCATACTTAGCTTAAAATTAAACCATAATTTTAAGTAGTCATTATGTTTTTCTCCCCTGATTTTTAATTTTTTTTTTTCCATTTTCATTGCATCGAAACAAATAGGCGATGATGCCGGCTTTTCTAACTAGTTGCTCCAACCTGATTGATCAATGGAGAAAATTATCAAGTGTTGACGGTTCGTGCGAAGTTGATGTAGCACCCGAGTTCCACAACATGGCCGGCGATGTTATTGCTCGAACGGCTTTCGGGAGCAATTTCGAAGAGGGAAGGAAAATATTTGAACTACAAAAAGAGCAAGCGGTTTTAGCCATCGAAGCCTACTATATCATGTACATTCCAGGCTTCAGGTATTTAATCCGTTTATCACTCTACAACTGCCCTTATATAAATACAAGATCACTTGATTAAGATTTATGATTAACGCAGATTTGTACCAACAAGAAAGAATAGGAGAAGATACAAACTGGACAACGAGATCAAAGCAACATTACGCAAAATCATTCGCAGAAAAGAGCAAGAGATGACCCAAAACAGTGACTTGGGTCCCACTGATTTACTGGGCCTACTGCTACAACAATCCAAGGAAGAGCCATACCATAACAACCGCATGAGCATCGAAGAGGTGATCGAGGAGTGCAAATTGTTCTACTTTGCTGGCAAAGATACGACAGCCAATTTGCTAACTTGGACCATTGTCGTTTTGTCTATGCACCCCGAATGGCAAGAAAAAGCCAGAGAGGAGGTTCTTCAGATCTGTGGCCACAAAACCCCTGATTTTGAAACCCTTTCTCGCTTCAAGATTGTATGTTCTCTTTTTCCTTCTTATTTACCAGCAAACTCTCAATATTGTTGTTTATTATATAAACGATTTTGGACCTATACAAATTATGTACATATATATATATGCAGGTAACGATGATACTGAATGAAGTCATGAGGCTGTACCCGCCAGTGTGCAATCTCTACAGGTACACCAAAAGAAGAACGACCATCGGATCAGGATCGGTGTCCATTCCGGCGGGGATCGAGATAACCCTTAACATGCTCTCTCTCCACCACGACCCCAAATTCTGGGGCGATGACGTGGCGCGGTTCAACCCGGAGAGGTTCTCCGATGGTGTTGCCGGATCGTCGATCGTGCGCAAGGGCGACGATCGCAGCCATCAGATCGCCTTCTTTCCCTTCGGGTGGGGCCCGAGAACATGCCTGGGCCAGAACTTTGCTTTGTTGGAAGCCAAGTTGGGTTTGGCTATGATTCTCCAACACTTTTGGTTTCAGCTTTCTCCTTCTTACGCTCACGCCCCTTGCTCTGTCATCACTCTTCAGCCACAGCATGGAGCTCCAATTATACTCCACACACTCTGATATATAAATATGTCTATATATGTGTGTGTGTGTAGGCATGAATAGTGTGTGTGAGAAACTTGACAATGCATGACGTTGAGATAATATGCATCTTTCTGTTTAAGTTATTATGGATAGATCGGTTGAAGCGCTATATGATGGTTTGATAGTATGACATTATGCTATAGACTCAAAATGTAGATATGGATTTTTTTGTGTGTGTGTTGTGATAGTAAAATTAGTATCTAGCTCTTATGGTGTATACGTGTATATAAGGGTTATATCACTGGTGATGGAGAGATCCTTTTGGAAGATCAAAAGGAGATCAGTTGGTTTTTAGACCTCAATTTAAGAATGCGGTTCAAAAAATAAAATAAAATTGAACCATGGACGAAAAATTGTTTAATTCATGATGTAAATTTAATATATATATATATAATAGTTTTTTTCTTTTTTTGGCATATATTTTTAAGAACATAACATTAGTACAACCGTGCAAGAATATATTTCTTGGTTTTATGGATTCTTATTTACTTTTTTATCATCTGCTAATAAAATAGATGCAAATTGAATCTTAGAATATTTTTATAATCATGTTTGCAATTCCACGATGGTGGCAAACAAGAGAGATTTTGAAAAATGCCTCTCTTTTATATATTATTAATTATTAATTTTTTGTGTTACATTCTAATATCTACTCTTATTATTACACTATAAGCATGGAATAAAAATTAAAATAATGCTTTATTTAGAGCATAAATTATTAATGGGGTTTGAATTGAAGGTATTATCTCGATAAACAACTCACAATTCTAGTTTGCGCTTTTAGGCAAGGTTGGGTTGAACAATGAACAAGATGGCCCAAACGGCCCAGGCTCCCAAATTGGGCTTTGCATGCAAGAGATACGGTGTCGTATCCTTTTGTTTTCTTCCACATCCTTTTCCAAAAGGGAGAATTTCAAAATAAAACCATTTTTTATGCCACTTAATAATATATACCCCATGTGGTGTGCTCCCTTCATTTTCACTCTATGTTTATAGTGTAAATTTTGGGATATAAATTAAAAGTACAACACACATGGGGTATAGATAATTATTGTGTTAAGAATGGGGTATTCCTCAAAATCCCCCTTTCCAAAATTGAGAAAAAAAAAAGTCTCTCCTGAAATCATTTCCTACCTGCTAAAGCGCAGAAAACATTGAGTCAGGAACATTTATTTGTTTACCTTTGTCATGTTCCTCTTTTGGTTGATGCCTAAATCTGAAAGGGAAAAGTTATGTCCCTTTCTAATTTCCTATGATTAAAAATTACTGACCTTATATCTCATTCTCACTCCTTTGAGAAATATTCGCCCAACAACTCTACATTTAAGAAGAATTATACTTGATCTAAATATTCTGTTTAGCTATGATGTACTATAAGATGATGCATTATTCTTGTGAATAATTTCTCGTTGTGAACAATCTGCAAAGAAATGAATTTTCATATCAACTTACAAACAACCTAAAGGAGGAAAAAAAAGAACAAAAAATATTACTACACAAACAGATCGTTTTGTCCATCCATGAAAAAAAAAAAAATTACTACTTTTGGACATATAAAGCTAAAAAAGGCCAAAAAGAAAACACACCCATAATTTTTGGGATCTAATAACACCCTAAAAACTTGGGATTACCCGACTGACTCACCGAAACAAAAAAAAAAAAAAAAAAAGAAATGATGTTCAACAACCAACGCTATTGTCAAGTGAAATGGAACCAACTCTCGTCCATCTCAAAGAAATTACTCATCCACTCCAAATTCAAAGGCTCGTCGCTTTTGCAATATGCAAAAAGCTCATGATCTCCAATGAAGTTTGAAGACTTTGTAAAACTATTGATCTCGTAATTAACCCCTTTTGAGGTTTCCTCTTCTCTTGCTTCTTTTGTCTCAACGTTCACTAATTCCTTGGCCTTCTCAGCGTGCACGGCCTTGGACTCCAATGCCTTAAAACTAGTCCTATTTTGCCTCTCCAATATTGGCTTCTTCTTTTTGCTCAAATGAGAGTTCCAATAGTTCTTGATCTCGTTATCGGTCCGTCCCGGTAACCTTCCGGCTATTAGTGACCACCTAATTGATAATCAACATGAACAAAAATCAATCAAAATGTTAATATTCAACATTACAGATCTAGGAAAAAAAGAGAGCTTAATTTACCGGTTTCCTAGGAGTTTGTGAAGCCTAATTATTAAGTCCTCTTCTTGGTCTGAGATATTGCCTCTCTTGATGTTTGGTCTAAGATAATTCATCCATCTCAATCTACAACTCTTCCCACATCTGTTCAAACCTGAAATATATAAATAATATCCCATCAACATTTTTTTTTTCTAAATAAATCCATATGATATGAAAATCTTAACTATATTAAGGTTAAACCTTATTAAAAAAAATTTTTACCTGCTTTGGCAGCAAGAGACTTCCACTTCCTGGGACCATGGATTTCAATGACTTGGGCAAGTTTTTGGTCCTCCTCCGATGTCCAAGCTCCTCTGTTGGCCTCTCTTTTTCCCCGTTGACCGCCCGGATTTCGCCGGAGACATTTTTTCTTAGTCTCTCTAATTTTAATTGACACTGACTTTTAGAAATGCTAAAATTCCAGAAGTAGAGAGAGAGAATAAAAGCGTATATTAGCTTGCTGGCTAGGTTTTGTACATATTGTCGGTCCATGTGACTAAATAAATACACAACAATAGACTAGAATATATCATCTGCACTTTGCACATACCAAAAAAAGGTCACATGATAGTGCGATCTTAGTGGGCCATATTAATGAAAATGATAATGATCGAGTAAGAAAAATTTTGTCCCCTAAAAAAATAAACTTTAGTTTTTTTTGGTAAAGAGAGGAGTTAAATTAGAGACCAATAAGTCCAAAAGAAGAGTCAAGGAAACCTTATTAATAAGAATTAAGAACTCTTTTAGCTTAGTTATATAAATATATAATAATATCCAAAATCTGGTGCCACGAGTTCCCAAAAGTGGAAACAATTATAACTTGAGACAAATGGGTCAGATTGTTCTTCTTCTTCTTCTTCTTCTTGAATGGTAAGGAATTGAATACACGAATCAAGTGTTGACACTTGTCACGTACATTACACATTACTCTTTCCCTCTGCAGAATTCCGTGCCTCGTCATCATCTTCTTTTATTATCTCTTCTTCGTCGTATAGGGACGTGCGTATCAAACTTTCTTTTTTGTTTTGAAAATTTTAAAATAATAACTCGGCTCGTGATGAAAATCAGAGAAATCACTGCCAGCACATTATGAATTTAATAATTTCATGTTAATTTTATTAGTCAAACTATATTGGATATAAGGGATTAGTTTCATAACTTCGAAAGTTTGTTAACGTGATTTTTTTTTTTTAATCAAAGAGAGACGAATGTGATTGTTCATCACTTTTACTCTTTTTTTTTTTTTTTCCTCACCAAAATGAAATTGAGTAGGACTTCACGAACAATGTATTTTCGGAAAAAAAAAAAAAAAGGTTAAAATGACGTGTCATTTCAACCTTCTAGATGATCTGTTATTACGATTCAATAGGCTTGAGCCACTATTTAGTTTTTTATTGTTTTATAAAGTGAGATATAATTGAAAAATGACTCACATTATTATCAACGACGCAATTTATATATTAGATTAGGAGACAATACGTACATCTAACACTATATTAAAACTTTTACATGTCAAGAAACAATTATGAAAGTAGATTCCATCCTGCTAATTAATCTATATGAAGTATTGACAACTGTACCATTTCTTTTCAATAATTTTTATTGTATTTATATATAGTTTATTAATATTATCTATTAATATTATAATAAACTTACAATTCTCCTCTTACTTGGGGTCAAGCTAGCTACGACGGGCGGCCCGAGCTAGGCCCGATATGAGTTGGCGGGCTGGGCCGGCCCGGGCAAGTGTGATATCGGGCTTGTTCGGCCTGTAGAGGTTTCAATGGGAGGGCCGGGCCTTAAGATTCTATCCATGGGCCGGCTCGATGAAGCCTTTTAGACAGACTTAGCCCGGCCCGCTCATCTCGACCCGTTCGGCTCAATCGCTCGGTGACTTTTTAATTTTTTTAAAAAATTATTTTGAACTTAAAAAAATAAATTCATACCTTTAAAAAGAATTTTATATAATTAAAAAAGTAAATATTATTTACTACAATTAAAAACAAACCTCACAATCCAATTAATTTTTTTTTTCTTTGAATGTGTCATTTTATTTTAATTAATTATATTTGTTATCTCATCCAACTATATCAGGTATTTCATTTTACTCTTGTTTTTTTATTGTATCAAATTTTAATCACATTGTTAGTTTTATTAAAACAAATAATAATAATAATAATAAAGTCCGGCCCGCTCAATTTGCCTGGCCCGCCCGATTTATCCGGTCCATTGAGCCATCAGGCCTAGCCCGCTCAATTTGCCTGGCCTGTTTGGTTTACCCGATCCGTTGAGCCATCAAGCTTGGTTCAAATTCGGCCCGCCCACCTCATACACGATCATATGGGCGGGTTGGGCTTCCGACACATTCCACTGGCTTGGCCCAGGGAAAAAACTAGTTAGGTCCACCTCATACACGGTCATATGAGCGGGCCCGGTCATAAGAGTCACAGCCTGATAGGCCCGGTTTCAAAAAATCGAACCGAGCGTCTCGGCCCAACTCATCTTGCCATCACTAAGTACTAAGTAGTACTGATTAGAGTGCAGAGGATAAGCAAGCTAGTGGAGTTTGGGGCCCAACTCCTGAATTTCGTTCAACGTACAAAATTAATTTTAAACAAATCACGTTTTTAAAATTTTAATCTATAGTTTAGTCTAGTTAACAAATATACTATTTTAACAATTAGTTTTAACCTTTTCCGTTGTATTTTTGCGATGTAACTTATCTGCATATACTTGTATGTTACATCTTTTATATATATCGCACCACTGAAGAGATTTTTTTTTTTTTTTTTAGGAAACCACTGAAGAGAATTGAAATAATAGAGACTTATATAAGAGAACACCATACTAACGTTATATAGGATAGGTTCTACTTTATCTTATATTCTCATGTTTAAATGGAGATTAAAAAAAGTTGGCAAAGTACTTAAGACACAAGTTCTTACATTCTTTACATTTTTAGCCAGAGTGGCAGAAGTATTTTGGGGAATTTTTTTTAATTAAATTGTATTATAGATGATTAATGATAGTATTAGCTTTTACTAACTAGCTTTTGGCGAGACTGATGGAGGTTTGTGGAAAATAAAATATCTATAACCCACCAAATGAGGTGGCAATGATATGTGGCACATTGGTGGTGTATATATTTAGTAGATTAATATAACATTATTCATGACTTGGTTAAACTTATTTGATCAGTGTGTCTTTATCGATATTCTTATTGCTAACGGTGTATCAGTTCAAAAGTTAGACCTCTTTTCTTCCTGAATTCGGTGGGATAATCATTAAAGTGTCACTAACCATATTTTATATGGCAATCAAGTACTAAAAACAAAATAGTACTTGTAAAACAAGAATAATGTTAATCACGTACATACTCGTATTCATATATGCTTGTACTTTCTATACAATGTTAGGTAAAGGAAAAAAAAAATGGAAACTTTTCTTACTTTGCTCAGTACAATATTTTATGAACCGTAGATAATTAAAGTTTAGTTTTAAAAAATAGCTAATGTTTCAAAATTTTAATAAAATAGTTATTAATAAATTTTTAAAAGCACACTTTCAAAGCCGCCTATTTACCTATATAATTAACTCAATATTTTATTACTTTTCTCTCTTTTTCCTTTTTTTTTTTTTTGTGATTCAAAAACAATAATGATGTGACCGGATCATATATATACAGTCGTAGTGGATAAAGGTATGCACATGCAAGAAGACAGCCTGATGGGATCTTTCATAAACGTGTAGATGGTATTAGTTGTGTATAGAAAGACACTTTTATTTTAGTTATCTATTTGTTTATTTATCTCGTTGTGAGCTCTGCAGTGAGTACTTCAGAGCATATTGTTCCAATTCATTTTTCTACGAGTAGAATATCTAATCAGTTTGAAATCAAATATAGAGGTTGAATTATTTCCAAATATCCAAGCATTCTTCGGCAATGATGATCCATAATCATCATGTAGAATTTCATGGAAATCTACAATCATAATGACATCTTTATATTAAATTTAATTCCTATGTATGATCAAATCAATCTAGATGCTTGGCATAATGACCCAATATATAATATCTGCTGATTATCTAGATCATAGGGAAGTTTTCAAATAAATTGATCATAATTTGAACATTTAGGGGTGGGAATGAGTTACACCCATATATAAGAAGGGGAAAAAATCATTTCACTTTGAAGAAAATCATCACTATAATATGTAATGAGAAATAATTGGTATACAGAAAAAATGAACTACAATCATTTCCTCGAGTGACTAAATACAGAAGCTAATACTATAAGCATTGACTAGCTAATTAATTTATTATACCACATCTCCATCATTTACAACATTATCTAGTAATTAGTAACCCAATATTGATCATGAAAGTGCATGTGGCCGAAGTGAATTAATTCTAGACACAGAATTACTCGATAATTAATTTTATATAAATGTAAACATGATTAATTTGAAGGCCAACCAACTCAATTATATATAAAAGGAAGAATTTTATTTTTCAAGTCCAACTATATAATACCATCATTACACTGAAGTATTGAGTCAGTAGTGCCACGTGAAAACGATATGTCTCAATTATAAGGCCATGCCTTTGTATACTCAAAGTTTGAGCTAAATTTTCATTTTCCTTTCTTTCTTCTCTTGTTTTTGTTTTGTATTTTTTTTTTTTTTGGATTTTAAATATCTATTTTAAGTACTTTGTCGACCACATATATGTACGTAACATTATCATCTAGGGTTTGAGTCAAGGATGTTGTGATTGAAAAACATGCATTAAGATTTGTTTGTTTGTTGTTTTCTTTTTGGTTCAGAATCTGAAACGCATTTTTCTGGAAGATAATATTTTCATTCGTACTGCCAATATTGAATTGATGACCAACCAATAAGAAATCGAAAAGTACACATTAATTAGCACTATTCAAAAACAGCATTTTTCACTCAAGTCCAAGGCGAAGAAGTATAAGCTTTAGCTTATATTATATATAGGGAGAATATTATAACTAGTCCCCTTAAATTAGATATTTACAAATCTAATTTCTATATTAGGGTTTTTACATTAATATTTTATAAGGTGTGGAATTACTAAAGAGGACTCTAGATCCAGTTTCTATAAAAAAAAAACCCCCCACTTTTAGAAATGGATATTACCCAAAAGTATTCAAAACAAAATTTCTATTATTGTGGGATTTAAAAATAAAAAAAGTATGATGATTAATAAATAATATGAATTGATTAATTTCATAGTTACGGTATATTATCTCGGAATTGATTAATATTATCTCAGAAAAATATTATAGTTACGGTATATGTAATATTTCGTAGTTAAAATAATATTTACAGTATTGCCGATATGATATTATATTTCAAAAAACTACTGAGTTTGTTGTTTGGAAATAATATATATACCAGTCAATATATTATTTATTGAATATCTCGTTTGCAATAGGATGAACACTTCACCTAATAGGTATTTTTCATTAAATTTGTTGAGTTTAATGTGTGATTTATAGTAGTTTTGGTTTATATAATATTACCTTATTAATATAATATTTACTATATTGATATTGTTCATATGTGAAATGTATTTCTTATATTTACAGTATTTACAACATGTACATTATAACATTGACAATATTATATTTACAGCATAATATCTTATTGACGTTGAAAACAGATTAAGAGAAAACTTTGCGTCAAAGTCGTTCAATGAGATCTAAAACGATTTTCACAAAACTGGTGCCATTTATAATTAAAAAGAAAAAAAATGCAAACTATATATGGAAAATCCAAATTAAAGCATTAGGATATCCAATTGGAGGATAAATGGGTAATACAAAAATATGCATAAACTAAATAAGGAAAGTTTGAATATTAATGTAAATATCTAATTTTGTCGTATATTTTTGTAAATATTGTACTGACAGAGTATAAATCTGTAATTAGTCCTTATATATATAGCTCTCGCCTCTCAGCAGTAGTACTAGTCACTGCATCACTTTCTAAAGCGACACAAGATATAATTTACTTACATACAAGTTTGTACATAATTACATTGTAACATACTATGAAACAACGCCCATAGGTTTGAAATCTTAATTAATCACTGATCAGAAGGAATTGATGCTATCTCTTGTGCAATACACACACACATATATATATTATGGGACGTTGACTCGTGTGGACTGAGAGATTCTTGTTAATTTGTCCATTTTCTTGTCTCAATATTCCATGGCCAATAAGAGATCGGTACCAAAATAAGTATCATCATCTTCCTTGAGAATATAATATATGATGTTTTCACAATATGGGTGTATTTGGTAACTAGTAGGCGCAACATTTAAAATAGATTAGTTTTAAGTAACAGCCGCAGTTTCCAGGAAAAAAAATGAAGTCAATGCTAGCGAAATTTGAGGAAAAAATTTCAGCAATAAAATTTATTATATTGCGATGAAAAACTAATGGCAAGAAACGAAAAACAAAAACACGAACTTAGAAAACATACGGATTTAAGTAAAAATCTAAGACGTGAAAAAATTATTGGTATAGGAGATAATTAATTATACGAAAAGATTGATACACATTATAGAGAATGTGCGAACTTGGCAAATATAACAAAAAATAAATCCTAACTCATAAGATACATACATGTTGGCTCAATTTTTCCGCTATCACAATACATCCCTAATTTTTTTCTCAACTTTCATGAAAAGTCCCGTATCATGATCCTTTTTTTTTTCTTCTCAATTTTCATGATAAGTTGCAAATCGAGCCAAAATGGAAAAGGGAAGAAAAAAGAAGAAAAAAAAAGATAATTATAAAATTAAATATTTAATAATTTATGTCACAAGTGATATGCTCATTTGATTTTTACTTTATATTTATAATGTACATGTACAGTAGAAATTAAAAATATAACAAGTACGACTAATATTAACAGTGTGACAAAAAATGACATTAATCAAATTCTCTCAATATAATTCAGGTCATAATCTCTAACAATTACTATAACAATTACTATATGTAACATTAATTATTTTCTTGATACTTCGAATTGGCAGTTTATTAAAAATTTAATTTTTAATTTTCGCTATTTATTATAAGGGTGCATCCGCCCATTTATTTGCTCTTTCCACACATTAATTTAAGCAAATTTACTTTTATGGACACTAAAAAAAATTCTATACACACTTTTTTTGAAAAAAAAAATAACTACACACTATTTTATTAAATTGTTTTTGTTTGACAATTCTTTACTCCTTTGATTGTAAATAAGAAAATTAATAATTAATTTTTTTATTTTTTTGTTTACACACATGTTATGACAAATATGAATTTGCTCATAACATGAATTTGCATACATTTATTATATTTTATCACAAATATAATGCAAACTAGATTATACGCATATTAAATTACGAGAAGGATATAAATAAAAATAAAAATAATATTTAGTTGACGAAAAAAATAAAGTGGATATTTTTTTAAAAGAAACAAATTAAAACGTTGTGTTTGTAGAGTATAATAAGGAACAGCATTAGATGCTCCCTTATTATACTAATTGCTCGTACTTGTTTTCCTTATAGTAATCATAATTGATTGAGGAAGAGAAAAACTACCCTCTACTTGGTGATCATCACGGTCAATTGCAATAAAAATATTATGCATGGAATAACAGTGTTCGTCATGAGATTGAAATTTTATTACTATATCTTGGTGATTTATCACCTTATTTGGAGTGCTTATTTAGATGGAAACATTTCATTTGAATGGTTTGGCTAAATCAATTATATTATATGTGGATAACATTTGGGATTTGTTTGAATAAGTCATATAAATAATTTTGTACTAATCAAAATCATTTCACTATGTCAAAATATTTTTGAACAGTGTTAAACCATTTAAATAATTTATCAAATTAATTTGTAATTTTTTTTACAAATCATTTGAATGCATTAAAAATGCAGGTCAGTTAGCTAAATAGCATTTTGGATTGTGTGTCTAAAAATAGTCACATTTTTAAAAAATTTAAAAACTAGCTAGCCATAATACAATAACAAAATTGCACATAAAATTATTGTTAGAAATTTCTGAAATGGCTAGTTTTAAAATTTTTTAAACTGTTGCTATTTTTTTAAATCATTTTGTAACTAGTTGCTTTTTTTTTTTAAATTCGCTAAAAATACTTAACATCTTTTTACAAATAATTTAAATGAGAAAAAAACTCAAAAGATTTGCAAAACTTCTCAGTGCCACTTAATAATATATATCGCAAATAGTGTGCTCTCTTGTTTTCATTCTATATTTGTAGTATAAACTTTAGAATATATATTAAAAGTGCAATACACGTAAGATATATAATATTAATGTGCCAAAATCCCAAAAGAGAGGCATTTCTCAAAATTTTCCAAATGAAGATGAATTATTCAAATTGATGGAGCCAAACAACGGCTAAGGAAACAGTTTTACTCAAGTTGGGCTCAATCCAACACACTCGTACGTTATGGGTTATGTTTAAGCGGGAATATTGAGGAATGCTCTATTTTTTGTACAGTAATAATTTATGCTTTATATAATGTACTTTTAATTTATACTTTAAATTATACTCTAAATATAAAATAAAAATAAAAATAATATATCACTTGAAATATAAATTATTAAATATCAAAAAATGACTTTATTTTGAAATTTCCCACTAAAAACTTATCCTTGGGCCTTGTTTCTATTTCTTAGTTGCGTCGGACTCAATTTTTAATCATTTATATTTTAATATTACTTTCTTCTAAACGATTATGACCATATGAAAGTCGTCGGAGACTTGACACAACACAAGGACCACAAACAATATTGTTCTCTAGCCACATGGAAAACTACAGTGCGTTTTGGTGTGAGCCAAATAAGACAAAATTTGTAGCTGGAATAAATCAACCAAGACAAGATTACATCAATTAAGCGACTTTAATACTGAATGGAATCAGTATATATTGCAGCCAATAGCATATAAGCCATGTCACAATGAATTCCTCTAAATCATTTCAAATTGAAAATGATTGAAAAAAAAAATTTCGCATCCACTTCACCACCACCTCATAATTACCTCTTACAGTACTAATTGGAGGCAAGGGCTCCGCACATGTAATTAAAAAATATTCTTTGTTTTAGTTAAATTGTTTCCCCTTTTAATTATTCAAATATCCTTGACTGATTACGCCTTACACTGTTTACTATTTTTCAATTGCTTTTTTTTTTTCAAATAATCATACATGTCCATAATTAACCTTCAAATCATCCAACTCTAAATGGTGCTATTTTTAAATGCATTGTTTGAATAAGAAAAATTCAATTAAAAATTTTTTGCTACTTGAATTTATTTTTTGTTTAAATTGTAAGTGAAAATTTCTAATTACTTTAGCTCAGTTTATTACTATATATCTGAATTCTTTAAATTTTAGGAGAAAAAAAATTAATTTGAAAATTATACTTTTAAATGCAAATTTTTTATACTGATTGAAATTTCTAATGTAAATGTCAATACAACTATCCAAATTACTCTAAAGTTGTGTCGATTAAAAAAAACATGGTTTGTTAAATAATATCATTTAATTTTCCAGTTCGGATAAATGAAAGTAACCAGGTAAGACTTGTTTATCAGTATTCCAGATTTATCACTTTGTTTTATTCTCAAAGGTTGTTTGATAGTCTCTCTCTCAAAAAAAAAAAAAAAAACACTTTTCTTTGCAATTCTAATAGAAAGCAGAGAAGGTATATGTGTGGACAATAAGGCAGTTTTCAATATAATTTGTGAAGATGGCCTACACCTCTCTAAATTTTGTGCAATGGTAACATTGACCATCCCAACTTGATATATATATGTACGGACAATAATGTTTTGATTAATGATTTTAATGTCAAGGTCTTAATGGAAGGTAATAATTAAACACGCTACAAACTTGTGCTGTTACTTTCAAAAGTCCGTCCCCAAGAATAAGCCAACGGCCCCTTTAGAAATGGGTCCTCTTAATGAATGTCCCAATTCCAAAAGCCCTTTTTGCTCTCCTTTTTCATTCCACTTCAGTCCAATTTATCAGATTCTCAACACTTATCACCAGCGTAAAAATAAAACCCAAAAAACATATTTCGTTATTCGTAGTTTTTTTATTTATTTATTTTTTAAATTTTTTTCTAGACTTTACAATGCTCTTGTGCTACGTGCTTTTATTCCACAAGTTATTGAAGAACTTTTTTTTTTTTGGCTACATATATAATGAGGAAATTCTTGACATTATAAATTTATAATCAAATTGTGGGATAGGATATAAATTTGAGACAAGAAGATGATGATGGTTTACCAAACCAACAAGATTTGGGCAAAAGTCGTGTCACTCTCCAAATATGGGCAAGTTATTTAATTATTAGTCTCTATTGAGCCACTACGACAAGCTGTTTCGAGCAGATTTTAGGCTATCGAAGATGGGATGAAATCTAAGATTACGTGGTCCAACATTGCGGGGAAATAATTTCATATGAATCTTTACAAAATCTAGTTTTCGTCTTTCACTTCATGCTTCTTTTTTTTTTTTTTTGGCTTTTTTTTTAATTTTGTTTAGCAATATATTTTGGATGACCAAAATACTGCTTGTAATCACATCTCAAAATGTATCATGATGATACGAAACTTCATATCAGCGACTCAGCGTGGCTTGTGTGAACAAGACAGTTTTATCAAAGTCAGAAAAATGTGACTCTTTCTCTTGGGCTATAGATTTGCATATAATTGTTTGTGCTCAATTTTTCAACTGGCGTGAATCATATCCCATCACAGATATCATAATTCCTATTCTTATACAATTTTTTTTTTTAAGAAAAACATATGATATATTTTTTGGTAAACTCTAATGTTCAGCCTGAAAAAAATTTTAAAAATATATATATAGTAATATTTTTTTTAAAATAGAGGTTTGCGCACGTCATCAACCCAAAGGAAAATCCCATCGTCTATGTAAGCAAAATCTGATTTTGCTTTCAGAGATTATCTATTTTAGCTCTCCCCAGATAAGGGAAGATTTGATCAAACATATATTCTCAATCTACCCAAGGCATGAATTGTCACACATATCACATTGTTGTCACTAATTAACTAAAATAAGATTAAGAAAATGAAAAGTACCAGGCAATATTCACATGACATATATTGGTAGAGTCCAATGTAAAGCATGAGAAAATTAGACCTAATATTGTAAACAAAACCTGGTGCGTTAAGGAAAATCTCCTAGTGTTTATGTAAGCAAAATCTGTTTTTGCTTCCATATGGTTATCTAATTACAATCTCCGAGAAAACTACCGGAAAGGGTTTTTTTTTTTTTTTTTGGACAATATTGTATAAAGATTATGAGCTGCCAAACTATTCAACTTGGAAGATCTTCTGCTCAAATTCAATTGTTCAAAATAACATTAAAATTGGATCATCCGTATCTTGACAAAGCCTAGAGAAGATTATATGTTGAATGTAATGTTTTTGAATTAACCGGTCAATTCAACTTCTTTGAAAAAGCAAATTCAATCATAACTCGTGACTCTTCTAGATCCTTCACAAACAAGTACATTAATTCATGCGTGAGTCTTTTACGTAAGATTTGACGATATGAAATTTGTAACATATGCAAATATATATTCACACACACATATATAGAATCATCCATGCTATTATACGGAGAGAGAAAATCCTAAACATCGTCATATTGGTTATGTTACTTTTTTTTATGAGTCTTTTTGGTATTTAGTCATTTTTTAATTTATATTTTAAAAAAATGACAAAAATTTTAAAAAAATAAAAAATTAGTCTTAAACAATATAAAATTAATTAAAAAATATTTATTTTTTTTAATTAATTGAAACATTGACTATTTTCTTAAAATATATTATACCAAAAATAACTATTTACTTAAGGGTGAAGTAGACAAATACCCAGAATTTATATAACAATAAAAATAAATACCCAAACTTTTGAAGTAATTGAGTTTCTAGTCAATTTGTGAATTACTTGCACATGCTTTTAGTAACAAAGTGAATTAACACCACTTACCACTGTGTAAGTAATTATATCTTTTGGGTAATTAGTTATATTTTTCAAAAGATTGGGTAATAACTTACATTAAATTTTGAAAATTGGGTATTCATTATAATTTCTCTTTACTTAATTGATATATATATATATATATTTTATCCCCTATGTAATTGAGCTAGCTAGCACATAAATACTTTTCTTATGATTATTTTCCACTGCAAATCTACGACTTTTTCTTGAAGTTGTCACTTCCAATCTTCCATGAAATAGGAAAGTAGTAGGTTTTGGGGCCTTTTTTTTCTGGGAAAAAAAAAATGGAGTTAATTCTCAGTTATAAGCCTCTATAAGCCAAATCCTATTTAAAGTTATAATTTTTACAACATCCTTGGATTGATCGTCAAGTTATAAAATTGTTCACTTTTTTTACTACTCTCTATCAACAATTAATAGAAAACTCAAAAGATCAATAACGGTAGGCGATTAATTTTATGAATTGGAACCTAATTTGAGACATTTTTGAGCGAGACAAATATGTTAGCATATAAATGAAGGGGAAAAAATGCATTAATCCTTAAAATCTTTTATATATATATATTAGGGGCAGCATAGAGAAAAGATGTCTCTATCGAAGAAAGTAATTAAACACGTTTATTGCTATTGCTTATTGGTGGCTAAATCAAATCATATATAGTAATATATAGTAAAACATGCTGCTGGAATAAGAGTGACATGTATATTTAAAGAAGAAAAACCAGAATCCATAGCATTAAACATATCCGGGACTAAATAGAGTTAAGGGAAATAGTAGGAAATAGCCAAAAAAAAAAATCGTTTTTAAAGTCTAGTCCATGTTTCAAAAAATTAAAAAAATAACCATGTTACGAATTGTATAACAAAAAAGTGTCACACAAAATATAACACATCTGTAAATATTTGTAAGATATTTTGTAACACTTCAAGTTTTGCTCATTATTTTTTGAAGTGTTAAATAATATCTTACAAATATTTATAGACCTGTTATATTTTGTGTGACACTTTTTTGTTATATAATTCGTAAATTTTTTAATTTTTTGAAACACATGCTACCATTTAAAACAAACATTTAATTTTGGCCTATTTTTGCAACTCACCCAATAGTTAATTACACTAAAAATGTCAAAAGTAAAGAAAAGGATATTCAGCAAAAGAAAAAAAGCCAAGAGAAGAATAATTAAGGTTGAGAATCTTGGAGATTATGAAAGAAGATCGAGTTGTTAAGAATTAAGATTACATTTGAATTAAATACATTGATTTAGTGATTTCTCTTTTGCTTGAGATAATTAAAGGGATTTGGATAGGGCAAAGCAAAGGGCCTTTGCCCCATTAGAGGAGACAAGTTATTTTCGTATTTCTTTAATTTATTCACCTGTGCTTTTTTTTTTTCTTCTTCTTCTTTTGGTTAAATTATTAGAAACACCTTTATTCTCCTGATCATAGTAATTAAATAAGCTCGCGTTCAAGCTTAGTTATAATTACTATAAATCTTGAACAAATCCTATAATATATAATTACAAATGGAAAGGAGATATTAGCTAAAATCAAACGAAGTATATTTTTATATGAAGAAAGTCGGTTACCATGAAGAATTACAAAAAACGACCCTTCATTGTAATGAAAAGCTGAACGATATATAAAACATATGATATCAAGTATCATCATTCATCAGAGAGTTTTGCGAACTAAAATGCGACTTAGTTCTATCTCATTTTAAAGTAAATTAAAAAATTACCCCTAGGAAATGAATAGAAGTTAACACTAATAACTTTTTAATAACTTTAAAAAGGTATTATGTTCTAGCTACAGCTAGTTTTGATCATTTGAAATGATAACACCGTTAAGAAATTTGAAACACTGATTTCTATAGCAATATTTTTAGTTCTCGCATTTTTTGTTATTTTAATGACATAATTCACATTTACAGTATATTATCAACGTGATTTATAAAAGAATCCACCAAAAGAGAATGTCATTTCACATAGATTGTTTTGTTCCTATCTCTCATCTCTGTGAGTCGATAAATCCAAATCTAAAAATAGTGTTGAGAATATTCAGTCGACAATAAGTCGGTAAACGACAGAAAAAGACGTTTTTTTCGATAGAAGGAAAGAAGGTCCTTTCATGATAGCCTATTGATTATTAAGTGACGAAAACAAACATTAAAGTCTCATATAAATAATAATAATTCTAACTAGATAAAGACTCTCTAAATTAACAATATTTCACGAAGACTTTTCTTTCTCCAAGCTGTAAACAACAATTCTCTTTCTTACTTTACCATTGGAAAAAAAATAATAATAATAATTCTTTTTTCGATAATTTTCCTAATTGGAAAGAAGTTACACATCTCTTTGCTCTTGGCGGGTTTTTAGTTTTTCTGCTTTTAAGGAGTACGTACGTTTATCCATGCCACTTAAAAATGGGGGTCCCTTAAAAATACTTATCTATCAATAAAAAAAATTAAAATAATAAAAAAGATTATATAAAAGAAGGTGTATAGAACCCATGCCTCGGATTCTCAAATGCTTTTTGCCTTTTGATTATCCTATTTGCCTATCGCTTTGTGTAATTCTAATGTAGTCAATACAATGCAAATTTTGGCTGTTTTTATGACAAAGGAATTACGTGCTATCTAGCTGTTAAGGATTTGGAATATTTTCCTAAATACTTCCAAACAGAAAAACATTTTTTTATATAAAAAATATTTTTATTTAAATATCTTTATTATAATATCATTATTTTTTTGACAAAATACTTAAATTTTAAATTTAATTATTCTTTTTACAGTAGTTCAATACTTTTGTTACAATAAAAGTAATTTTTTCAATTCTTAATGCAAATTTTTTCTATTTAATTGTAATTTCAGTTCAAATATTACAACCAAATTTCTACTCAAAGCATTAATTTAAATTATAAAACTTTATCAAATAATAACTCAAATTAAATTAAAATGATGTAATATTTTTATTTGAATTTATTATCAAACAACCGCGATATACCAACCCCAAACTAGGTTGTCCCCTAAATTTCCATTTCCATTTCCCTTCTTATTAATTCAATTTGTAAACGTTCATTTTTAGCTAGTTAATTAGACTCTCTTTCTCTAGTACTTTTCTTTTCCTTTATTTTTCTCCTTGGAATCCGGTGCTTCTTAGACAAAATCAAAATTATGAAAAATAAATTAGAAAAACATGGTCTAGAAACGAACGCTGCTGACTGGAAAGGTACATATACTAAAAAGAAAAGAATATTAGGCTATTCGCATTTTGCTCTCTCCCTAGGCCGAAAATTAATTTGATGTGTACTTAGCTGTTGAAACGTTACAACATTAATCACTACTCGATCTAGAAAAAAAAAATCCAGTTTTAATCCATCCATCCATACTATTTGAATTTTCGACTGAAAAACTCTAGATAAGATTAACACATAATACTCACTTAAAGAGTATGGAATTAAATTTTGTATTAACAAGTCATTATGTGAGATTTGGTGAGTTGTTGTGCATTTGGTGTTTGATCATTTATTTTGTTTATGTTTAAAAAAATAGCTAACGTTTCAAAAAATTAAAAAATAGCCATTAACTCATTAAAATTAAGGGTATAAAAGTACTTTATTAATTAATTGAAACATGAATGTTTCTTAAAATATTACATAATTAAGAAAATAATTTCTTAATTGATAAAAATATTTACTTTTTTTAAAGGTCATTCAAAAAGTAATTATTTCCTTAATAATCTCTTAGTGTTACCGAGTTTTAACAAATTATTCAAATTGACTAAGACAAGACAATTTCATAAAAAAATTTAATTCTTCAAGGAAAAATTATGAAGAGAACATTTTATTGGACGTTTGTCTTAATAGGTATTTCATTACGGTTGAGGAGGTTAGAGGAATATTTATTAAAGAGAAAAATTCCAATAGTTAATAATGTCAACGTATGTTAATATTTTTTTAAGCTCTATCCCCCCGTTTACTTAGATTATAAAACGTGAAAACTGAGTATCAATCTGATGACATTTAAATTAGCAGCGACACTTCTCAAGCTACTAGATCAGTGTATAGTGCTTCAGAGTCGGTTTGAACTTTGATAAGATATCATAAAAAATAATTTGAGAATAATAAATTATTTGACTTTTAGGCTAAACGCGCCTGCTTTCATTTATTTGGTTTTGAGTTCATGACTTTTTCCTTTTAGCACTTTGCTTGTGTGTGTGTGTGTGTTTTTTTTTTTTTTTTTTTTAAGGAAAAACATTGTGATTTGGTTCAATGTCTAATGTCTAGTGTGTTTTCAACTAACGGTTCCTTAATGTTTTTGTTTTAAAATAATGGGAAACGGTTCGTCAATAATCTTATACGAGTAATCTATTTATTTTAGTGGTTGACTTTATTTCTCTTTGGTGCTTCTAACTCCCTGTAATGCTTAACCATAAATTATAGGATCGTTCTTACAAGTACAATTAATATTATATGGATCTAAAAAATGAAAAGAAAAAACCCAAAATGCAAAATATAAATTTAATGACGGCGCGTGTCTCATGCTTAATCATCTGAATAAAACAAGTGCTTAATAATTTCTTTCTGGGTAGACTTTAGTAAAGTTCCTCCTTAGTCCCAAATAAAAAATGGGGTACTCTAAAATGAGCAAAATTATAATTTATTTGGGCAGTTTTTTTTCAAGTTTAGCTAACACGAGTTTTGTGAACGGCACAATACTATTTTTTTTTTCTATGTTGACATACATATGTTTTTAGGCATTTTGTAGTGCTCTATTTTATTGGTGTTACATATAATATTAAATATTTAAGATGTAACGTCATAAAAATGTGTTGTAATAATTATTTTATAGTGTGCTTCTATGATGGGTTTTTCTTGTGGTGGGAAACAATTTTGTACCGTCAGATTCATTTTTTTTGTAGGTCCCACATCTTAAAACTGTGAATCTAACCATTCAAAATTATTTCCCACCACAAAAAAAACCCACTACAGAATTTCTCATTTTATATGTGTTGCAATAATTTTTTACAATTAAAGACGGATGTACATGGGGTCGCATGTGGGGGCACATGCCCCCCTTAATTTATAAAAATTATGTTAAACTCTTATGATTGTAGAAAATTTTCAAAACAATCCTTCATATGCCTCCTTGAAATTCTAAAAAACGCATGTTTTACCCTTATAATTGTATAAATTTTCAAATAAATTCTTCTTATGCCCCCATGAAACTTATTCTATAATTTTATCTATAATTTTTACAAAAGAGTTTCAATTTCACCCGATATAATCTATAAATATTATAAACTTCTTTTAAAACAAAAATTATCTATAGTTTTTATATAATATTAAGAATTTCGCATCTATTTATGTTTACAACATTCTATCTTCTTTTTATAGTATTAGATGGAACATCGCTAATAGCAATTTTTTTTTTCTTCCTGATTAGCATACACGATAGATCACTTCAGGAGGGAGTGAACTATTAAAAGCCATTTTTAAAAATTTTTTGCTACAAATGAAGTAGCCAATTAGACGCTGTTGTGTGTAACTTGAGTCTTGAGCATCTCTTAAGGAAGTTATGTTGTTATTGTTGACTTATTTCAGAGAAAACAAATATATATCTCAATGTCAACATTTAGATATATTAATAATGCTTAGCCAGTTAGGTATGCTGACTTAAAAATGGCCTAATAATTGACATTATATAGTTTGGAACGGTTTCTTCTTTTAATTTTCCACTGTTTTTATAATATTGTTGCATGCGTGGAGAAGATTTCTTTCTGTTGTGTTTCTTTTCTTTTTTTCTCATTAATTCTTTTTTGTTTTTTATTTATTAATTATTATAGTTTTAGTGGCGCATAATATGGGACGGTTTTTAGTTGTTGGCTACAAATCCCATGCCACTAATTAACTTACCGCCACTGATCATTGGCCCAATCCGGCACCCTATCCAGAGTCAGAGAGTCCCCTGTTTTTTTTTTTTTTTTAATGGATATTCGAGGTTGACATTCTATTTTCTAATTATTTTTTTTTTCAGGTTGAACAAAAACTTAAAATAAAATAATTTGAAGCAACGGATAAATGTAAGTACAAACGGCCAGAATTAGAATATCTATCACCGTATTTTGTATGGTCTGAGTCACTTAAAATATTAAAAAATTTGTGATCATACAAGCTTGATAGGAGGTTACTTGAAACAAAAATGGTTTGATCAAAGGACGTGAAAGGCATTGAATATTTTGTCAGTTATTTAATTCATTGAGCTCATCTAAATAATTTATTAAGTTTAAGTAAAATGTAATTTTTTTGTTATTTATTAGATGTGATTATTATTTGATCAGCTTCCATTTGAGGAAATCATTCCACTCATTTTTTATCATTCTTGGATGGTTTGGAAAATAGTTTGGAAAATAATTAGAATGGTTTGACTTGGCGAATTTCGAGGTGGTATAAATGATTGAGATTTAAAATATTGTATAGGAATTTGGAAAGTTGAAAAAAATAATTGAAAAAATTAGAATGGAATGAAATAATTTGGAGTATTGAAAAAAATGAAAAAATAAAATGAAATAGAATGGTTAGAATGAGTGTGGCAAACGGAGGATAAAAGGGATGGATATGTAATACAAATGATTATTGTATATATAACAAATGAGCACCTATCGTTGTCAACTGTAAACTAAGAAAATACTTTCACCCGGGGTTTGAATAAAAAGTTTTTAACTTATACTTAACGAATTCTTACTAATAAACTCATTAATTGAAAATTGACCAATCAATTTGTCACATCTTCGATACAATATATATATATATATATATATATATATCTATATATCTATATAATTGTACTTCCGATCACTTTCCATTAAAAGTTTGGAGGATTTAAATTTCTCCTTCGATCTGTGTGTGGTAGAAACTAAATATCGGATGACCCAAAATATTAAGGTTTTTTTTTTTTTTTTCATGATAAAATTGGTGATTGGTAGCAACGGGTATCAAATTAAATTGCAAAAGAAATTATCATAATTATTACAACCTTAAGATTAGCATCTATTTGAGCCCACTCTGCAATTATTTCGGGTAGTACATAATCAGATTAAGTTAAATATGATGTATATGTTAATAATTACTCTCTATACTTTATTTTAGAAAGCACCACGTTTTAGTATCTCTCTTAAATAATTATCTAAGAAGATAATGTATGCATATAAAGATATATGTTCAACTTTAAATAATTTGCGTGTATTTTCTTTTCTAATTATGCAATATGCCTTCATATTTATTCATTTTATTTAATATACAATATAACATCGAATTTGGTTCTATTTCAATATGTATGTTTCTTGCAGTAAATTGTAAAAATTAGAATAGTAAGAATGCCAAAGGACTAGGCATGCAAATACGATCCGGACAATTATCCAGACCTTTTCACCGATCGAAGTTCCCGGTGAAAAACTGGAGAATACCCAGTCATTAACTGAGAAATTTGATTAGTGCTTTTCCCCGAATAATCCCCGAACTATCACCAGGGAAAAAAAAATTTGTCAACGCAGTGCAGCGGAGTGCAGATGGGATAGGCACAGGCGCGCAGCGGTGGTCTGAGCGGAAGTCAGGGAAGGCGGCGGTGAGGTGGGGGAGGCGACGGGGGTGAGGTTCGCGACGGGGGTGGGTTTCGCGATGGTGGTCTAGGCGGAGGTCTGCGCAGTGGCGGGGGAGGTCGGGGAGAGGCGGGGAGAGGTTGGGTAGGTGGCGGGGGGAGGTGGCGGAGGAGGCGGGGGAGGTCGGGGAGGTGGCGAGGGAGGTCGAGTGGAGGCCGGGGAAGCTGGGGAACGACGATTAAGAAACAAAGAATAGGATTAAAAAAAAAATCTTCAGTGAAAAATTGGGTAATTCACCGGCATTATCCGGTGCCAATTTCCGATGAATAACCGAATTTTCTCCGGTAATTGGCACCGGGTAATTCCGGTAAATTAATCGGTAATGCGGCAATTAAAGACAAATTTTTGATCGGAATATTAATCGGAAAGATAAAAAGGCACAGAGTTTTTTATGTGGTTCGGCCCTCTTACGAAGTAATAACCTACGTTCACTGTAAATTGTATTCTCAGAATAATTTCAAACCCCCTGCCCCTCCCCCCCCCCTCCCCCCTCTTCCTTCTCCGTTATTCCCTTCCCCTCTTATAGTCGAGGGGTTAAGGTTCGGAGAAGGAAACGCATAACGCACGATCCCATAAATCTCGAGATTAATTATTAAATTAAATGTGAAGTTATCTTTCCCTAAAGACTCGACATTGAATATCTCAACGGTTATAAAAATCGCGAGTCTTACGATAGTAATTACAAAAAAATCCCACGATCGGGGCTAGAAAAGCGGAAGGAAAAGTAAGACCTAAACTAAATCGCGTGGACTTCATCTTCGATCGGGGATCACCAGCTTCGCGGGTTGAGCTCTCCGTCTTGAATGAAGTCCTCACTTCCTCTCCGAGGCTAGCTTCGCAGGGGTAGATCATCTTCGATGATCCGCTGTCTTCTTTGTCCGTCAATCCTTCTCCGAGGGTCTTGTCATAAACTCGACACCACCGTGTTTTTCTTCTGTTTTATCTTCATGGGTGTAAGATCGAGGATCATCTTCGACAATCATCGTCTCATCTTCGTCCGGGGGGGAAGCTCTTATGATGACGTGGCATTCATTTTCTGTTAGGATCGGGGGCTTGTGCTCGTATTAAATGTTCCTCGGAGACTCCGCCCCGGAAGCGACGTTAGCTGACAAAAAGTTACTTACAACACTAATCATTTAAAAAAATGATGGCAAAACATCTTAAAATTTATCTTGTGATATTAAATAAAGCATTATTGTTATTACTATAAACTATATATCATAATACTACCGTATTACTGTTACAAAATAAAATATTATATATATATATATATGAAAAAAAATGAAGACAGTGACATTCGAATCATACAGCAACTTCAAGACCTATTAGATAGTATTAAGTCTTGTGACAACGGCATGAAGGTGAAACAACTCACAGCTGTAGCAGCCGATGGTGCTTTCACTCCCTATCGTATTGAAATGTGAAAATTTAATTTCACAAAATCAAAGAAATTTTGAATTATTTCTCTTAATATTATTATTATTATTTTTGTAAATATACGGTATTTCATTCTGTACACGTACGTGGAATGGAAAGTGGCAGACAGAGGATGTCCATAGAGGATCAAAACGTCAAACAGGATATTGAAGCTAGGGTGAGAGCAACGCCATCATTTTTCTCTATTTTAATAAAAATAAAATAAATAAAATTGTTTTACATTTTCAAATTCCCATCAATTATTATATTCATTTTTCCTAAAATAATAGCAAAAGCAAAAAGAAAACGAAAATCAGCAGCTATTTAAGCCTAAACTCCAAACCATAACGAGGGAAAACAAAAACACCTAACCAAAAGCAAAGACTCAAAACCTCTCTCTCTCTCACATTACCCAAACCAAACTCTCCTCTCTCTCTCTCTCTCTCTCATTCTCTCTTTCTTTCTCTTCCGCGAAATCAGAAAACAAGAAGAACCAAAGATGATAGCTTACCTGGAGCGCTTCGTCCGCGAAAACGACGCCGAATCGAGGCCCGACAACGACGACGTTTCGAGGATTCTCAATGCCCTGGACCTGCAGCTCCACGGCGGCGCCGAATACGGCGCCGCGGAGGCGGCAGCGAGGGACTTCGGCGGCATGAAGTCGGCGAAGCCCCTGGCGTTCGTGCGGCCCTCGTGCGCCGACGAAGTGGCCACGGTGGTCAAGGTCGCCGCCAGCTGGCCGCATCTGACGGTGGCGGCGCGCGGCAACGGCCACTCCATCAACGGTCAGGCCATGGCGGAGCAGGGCCTCGTCATGGACATGCGCGCGCTCGATAGCCACAGCCACCAGCAGCCCTGCCTGACGGAGATTGACGGTGCCTTCTACGCCGACGTCTCGGGAGGGGCATTATGGGAAGACGTCCTCATACGGTGCCTGGAATTCAAGCTCGCTCCGAGGTCGTGGACCGATTACCTCGGCCTCACCGTCGGCGGGACTCTCTCCAACGCCGGCGTGAGCGGCCAGGCCTTCCGCTTCGGCCCTCAGACCTCCAACGTCGCCGAATTGGAGGTCGTCACCGGCAAAGGCGACACCCTCGTCTGCTCCGAGGCCCAAAACTCCGACCTATTCTTCTCCGTCCTCGGCGGCCTCGGCCAGTTCGGCGTCATCACCCGAGCTAGGGTTCTGCTTCAGCCAGCCCCCGATATGGTAACCAATTATAATTATACAATATAACTGTATCCAAAAGACCAAAACTCGCGATATGGGGTTTTTTTTTTTTTTTTGTAATAATTTTTGGGGTTTGATTGATCAGGTGAAGTGGATAAGGGTGGTGTATTCGGAATTTGAGGAGTTCACTCGGGACGCTGAGTTTCTGGTGAGTCAGCCGGAGGGCGAGTCGTTTGATTACGTGGAGGGGTTTGTGTTTTCCAACAACGACAACCCGTTGACGGGCCGGCCATCGGTGCCCTTGAGCCCGGGCCAGGAATTCGACCCGACCCGGCTTCCGAGGATGTCGGGTTCGGTTCTGTACTGCCTCGAGCTGGCTCTTCACTACAACACTGACCAGCCGTCGACTGTTGATACGGTAACTACCACGAAATATTGTCGTCTTTTATTTTTCTTTTAAAGTACCTTGTGTAGTTGTGTGTGTGGGTTTTGTTCCCATACGTGCATGTCCCACGGCAACAAACGTGCGGCCTAACTCTGTAGCACCGTTGAATCGTATTTTGCGTCATTGAAGGGGTTGGTTTGAACTGCGGGGGGGGTGGGACCCACGCTTAGCGGGGCGACGGGGTTTTGACCTCGGCGGTTGCTAAGTGGGTCTCTCTCACTGGCCGTGGAGATTTTGACAGTGAAAAAACTGAGTGGGTCCCACACCCCAAAACTGTCCTTTGCGAGGGACAGTGAAAATTAAAAATTAAAAAAATAAAAAAAGGGTCAAAAACATATCTGAAACTCACCTACACGTGTAGGGAGCTCGTTGATGGGAAGCTTGGCTCATTCCCCCTCTGTTCCACCACACCATCATCATCATTTTGAGCATTTCACAATTTCCGTGAAAATAGTTCCTCTTTTTCTTTTAAATAATTATAATAATAATTAATTTTGGGTGGTGGGGTTTTCTGTTCCTGTCCATGACATGCTTCAACTTGAAACTGATTGATTTTTAAAACAATAAACAATAAAAATATGAGGAAATAAAACAAGTTGAAACTGACTATACGGTATAATATATATCTTCCATTGGATTTTCTGACACAGTACGGCTTCCAAAAGCCCACACCATTAGTCCTAATTACGAGAGTGCACTGTACTTGCAACGTTGTGGTAGTAGTACTAGTACGCAATGCAAGTGTCACTTTCGTAATACTTTGCCCAAATCGGGGACAAAACTGGTAATGACGCACCCCCCCTCCCCCTCGCCCTCCCATAGCTGTTTGTTGGCACTGACCATTGAGATTTTGCTGACGCCATGGTCCCCCCAGTTCCACAAATGGCCAAAAGGCCATCATATTTTATTTTATCTCTCTCTGGAATCTGCAAATTATGTCCCTCTTTGCCCCTCGAAGTGACGGTTTTGCCCCTCTGTAATTTCGCAGGCCGTGAACAGGCTGCTGAAGAGGCTGGGATTCGTGCGAGGGCTGAGGTTCCAGGTGGACCTGAGCTACACGGAGTTCCTCCTCCGAGTCCAGCGCGCCGAGGCCGACGCCAAGGCCAACGGCATCTGGGACGCCCCGCACCCGTGGCTCAACATGTTCGTCTCCAAAGCCCACATCTCCGACTTCGACCGCCTCGTCTTCAAGGACATCTTGAAAGACGGAGTCGGAGGCCCCATCTTGATCTATCCTCTCCTCCGTTCCAAGTAAGTACAGGACAATTCAAATCTCTTTTAATTAAATTTTAATTATTATTATTAATTGGTGACGCACGCCTGCCACGTGGAAGAAGGGTAAGTTACTGTGAGTGAGATGACGAGGTTTCTCAACAAATTATCTCTGTGGGTCCCGCGTACGGGTGGATATTGAATCACCTGGCTCTTTCCCATCCGATTCGCTGATTAATTTCGCGGAACCGTTTAAATTCGGTAGTTAAGATCTTTGATGTTAGGTCAAATATTTTCACTACTAAGGTAAGGCATGTGGGGCCCGGAGGGGTTAATATTTGCTCTAGGACTACCAGACTCACTCTATCTAGTCTCTCTCGTTGTCTCAACCCTCTGGTTGTACCGTCAAACTATGGACCCTACCGTACTCGACCAAGGCCCATGCTCTTACTTTTTTTATTATTATTATTTTTTTTTTTCATTTTTCAATTTCAGTTCTCTTGTGTTGTTGAGGGGTTGTGGTGGTCACGTAGACCGTCTGAAATGCGTGTCGAGTTTACCCGTTAGCCTATAAGAAAAGCCTCAACAAAAGTGTACTTATGGGACAAAGATATAGTGGGACCCACAATGTTAAAAAAAACAAACATATAATGGTTTTATATTAAACTTCTATTACCCTATCGGCCTGAGGGGTAATTTAGTCATTCCGGTTCATAAGCTGGTGATGTGAGGCTTTGCCGGACTATAGGTGTCGGGGGGGTATTATCGTCATTGCGATATTTTCTTTTGATGGAAAATGAGATTTGGAGTGAGGTAACTTTCAAGGCCAGTCTTTGCCATCCGAGAAACGACAAGAATATTTATTCGCCAACGGGATTACAGTGACACCATAATTTGTCTGCTTCAAGCTACAATAATCTACTAGACGAAATTGCCCCTAGTTTTGGCGTATAAGCTAGGGTTCATTGACGATCTTTATTACAGAAATTATGAAAACGTGATGGCGTTTCTTATTTTCTTCTGGCTTCAACAAAACGTGAATGCTTGAAACCACAAGCTCTTCCTTTTATTTATTTATTCGAAAAATATCGCCCTTTATTTCTTTTTCTTTTTTCTTCCCCTTTTGAAAGCTCTTTCCTTTCTTCTTTTTTCTATATCTGTAAGATAAGATTGAAAATTTTTTCCCATTTTTTGCACAAGTGAATTCGAGCTAAAATTGATTCAAATCTAAAAACAGAGAATTCAGAGGAAAATTAGAAAAAAAAAATTTTTGAGGGAAAGGGGCTCATTACGAGAAGGTTGTGACTTGTCATCTTATCTTCAATTGTTTAACTTATATGGAGCGATTTAAGAACCTTATCCTTTAGTTGTGCAAAGCTATGAAACAAATGTGGTGTGTATGTAATCTTTTTCAGTATCATCCAATTTATAATCTCTGGCAGAGAGAAACACTTCTTCTTTCCAATTGGTTGAATGGTCTTCTTTAGCCATCTTTACTTGACCTAATTTGGTGTGCCATTGGTTTTCTTTAAACAAGTATCACTTTACCATTCATATTACTAATTGAAACTTGCGGTTAAAGGATCATATTGGGTCTTTGACCAAACAAAATTTGGTGAATACTTGAACTATTGCTTCTAATTTTGATACAAATACATTTTGTCTTATTATTCTCAAACTGTGTGGTAACATTTTTGGAATGCATTTTTTTTTTTTTTTTCAGGTGGGATAGCCGTACATCCGTGGCATTACCCGAAGGCGAAATCTTTTACTTGGTCGCATTGTTGCGCTTCACCCCTCCGCACCCAAGTGAACAATTAGTCGAAAACCTTGTCGCTCAAAACCGCGAAATAGTCAACTGTTGCACCAACAATGGCTTCGATTTCAAATTATACCTCCCCCACTACCGATCGGAGGAAGGATGGGAGCGACATTTTGGAGATCAATGGCCGAGATTTGTCCAAAGAAAGGCTAATTACGATCCAATGGCCATCTTGGCGCCGGGACAAAAAATTTTCTGTCGGAACTCCTCAATCATTGCTAGCTTTACACAAGAGCTTCATTAGTGAGGGGTTATGATCAATCAATCAATCTAATACCTCTGTAATTGGCACATGTATCTTTGTTACTTTTTTTTTTTTTTTTTTTGTATTAGTGGGTCGGTCCAAAAGTGTTATCGATCGGTTGACAGAAAGGTGTTGGAGCAATATGTAAAGGAATATTTGAAGCAAAAAATTTTTTTTTTTGAATAATTCTCAAAAAAAAAAAAAAAGAAAAGAAAAGAAAAAGCCACCTCTAAATTATCGTTATCGCTCGCCCTTAAACTTAGAAGTGCAGAACAAGTCAACGATTTGATGACCATCACTTCCATGGATAGAAAAACCAATGGCCATGAATTACTTAGTACTGTGGTACGTAATTAAGCTATAAGGTACCTTGATCACAAGCCAATAATAGGTGGCAATGCCTAATTGGATTCAAGTCCACATCATGGTATATATAATGCACTCTAGTGCTAATGCTATAGACTGATCATCAACCAGTCTTCTTTTGCCTTTGTTTTGTTTTACATATCTTCCCCTTTTTTTTTTCCTTTTTTCTTTTTCTCTTTACATACCCTTATAACACATAAAAGCCAAAAAAAGAAAAGAAATAAAAAAGAGAGAGAAAATTTCAACTGAGGCAGTCCATATGATGTCTTATCCAAGGTAATCTTATGTCTTAACTGGCACTTTTGATGTTTCAGTTCAAGATTATTTGACTTCAACTTGGTTATGGTCAGTTCTCTCTTTTCAACACTAGTAAAAGTAGAACATAAAAGTGTAGCCAATTAGGCCAGGAGTTAGGTATCAGATTCTCTTTCACTCCAAAAGATCAATAATAATAAGAGCCAAAAAATAGAAAAAGGAAAAGGAAAAAAAAGCAAGCTATCAATCCCTTAAAAATCACTTTCATGATTTTTCACCTCGGGCATAGCTTGTTTTTTGTTTGGTTCCTAAATCCAAACCAAAAAAAAAAAAGAAAAGATAAAAAAGCCCAAATCAAATCTACTTGGTTTCTTCATCTTCAACTCTTTTTTTTTTTTCCCCCCTTTTTTATCTTTCTTTTCCTTTCCTATCCCCCTTTTTCTTTCTCTCTCAGAGTGTTATCAAAAGCAGAGAATTAAAGTTTATAATGAAGTGTGTGGGACCCACCAAGACGAGAACTTTAACTTAAGGCAATTATAAGATCATGATTTCTTGTAAGTCACACCGAGCCAATGAAAGGGCTTTCCTTCGTTTAATCCCATGCAGAAGCATCCTATACGTTCTTGGGTAAACGTGTCATGCACGAACGTCTTTTTACCCCACCCCTTTTTTTTCTTACCAATCAAAAATTAATATCTCAAAAGCAAAAATTAAAAATAAAATAATTAAAGCAGGTAATATTGTGGCCATTGTATTACCATATCCTTAATATATGCTTATGAAGTCACATCTTTCTATGATTAGGCCTCTCCACTATATATCGTCGACTCCGAAACATACATCTAGCTCGATTTTTCTGGTCACGCAATTAAAAATATGTCATATGAGCTTATTTGGATTTTGCAAAACTTAGAAATGTGTTATAAAGGTATATAACTTGTTGAGTTGTTGTGAATTTATTAGGGACCAACGTGGGGGCAAAAAAAAAAAAAACAGACAGAGAGAAGAGAATAAATTTGAGGCACAAATGAGGATTTAAAAGAGGAATAATTTGATTGCGCCATCATTCATTGATATTTGGTAAAAAGTAATTTATTTTGATATAAATGGTACGCATTTGCAAAGATAGATAGTATTTCTAATTTCGGCATAGGAGTATTTCTCAATCTAGTTCAATTGTGGCAAAATAAAACTCGGCTAGTCTATAAATTTAAATGAGCTATATATTAAAGAATTCCAAGCCAACTTTTTAAAGGTGTAAAAAAAGATATATATTCTTAGTTGGACCTGCTACTTTTTGGGCACGTGATTCATCTATCCACAACCCAGAATCTAAAGTTTGAAGTTACTTTATGAATTTGTACATATATGGTAATGTCAATCTCTCCATTCTTAAAATAAATAAATAAAAATGTCGATATCTCCAATGTTAGTAGTACTAATTTAAATGGGCATTGACTCAATTGAGTTTTGAAGAGTCAAGTGTGAACATGGTTTGAGTTAATTATGTGTGATGTGGAAAGAAATGTACCTATAAATTTGCTTCTTTTAATTGGTTTATTCATAGTTTTAAAATTTGTCCTGTGTAATGATATTATTTGACAGAACAGGACTAGAGACAGCCTTAATTTAATGCTAATTGATAATTGTCAAGTGGGAAAGGTACATATGGTTTGGTACAAAATCAAGGCTTGAATTTAATATTAGGACAGACAACAGTTATTGGCCGTAACTCAAGTTGACAAAACAAAGGTAAAGTTGGTATACGAGAGGATGAATGGGGAATGAAATGACTTTGACAAACAAAACGGCTCATTATGTCTAAGATTTGATTATATGTTTTGTAATGATTTTAAGATGTAATTAACTTACTATTCACAGTCATAACTCACATTATGAAAGTTCCAAGCAATGAAAAACGACAGATCTTAGATGGGCTCAATTCAGGTTGAACTCTAGGTGATATGCTTTATCTATATAATAATTAAAAGAATCTTGAGGGTCCGGGCGTTTCATCCAAGCAAGGCCGAAACATTTCGGCCCTTGTTGTTTTTTTTTTTTTTTTAATTTTGAAACCAAAAAAAAATGCGTTTTTTGGAGGGGTTAAAATGATTTTTTTTTCAAAAATTAGGTCATCATATAATTTAATAAAATAATAAAAATTGAAATGCAATTAATAAGACTAGAATGAAAAAAAAATCCCTTAACGCGGGCTCACGTGAGTGGGGCCCGAGTGTCAGGGGCTGTTACCCCTCTTCCTCTTTTTTTTTTTTTCTTCTTGCCCTTTTTTGCGCCGGACCCCCTATCTTCTTTTTTTTTTTCCGTCTTTTCTTTCCCTTTTTTTAGGAGGGAGTCCTTAGAGCTGTAAGATCGTGTTTGCACGTTTTCATAGTGAAATCTTTCCACCATCTAAGCGAGGCTCCGCGGACATAGGCACGTTGCCGAACCGCATTAACAATTCCGGTATCTTTTACTTACTGTAATTTACTTTCAGTTCGTTCATTGTTTAATTTATCCATCCACTGCATTATTAGTGTTCCCGTCTGACGTAGACTATCTCGTAGACCACTCGTCAGGAATACCAGAATAGATTAGTTGCTTTTTCATTTTTTAATTATGCAATATGCCTTCATATTTATTCATTTTATTTAATATACAATAGAACATCGAATTTGGTTCTATTCAATATGTATGTTTCTTGCAGTAAATTTTAAAAATTATAATAGTTAGTGTTGGAAATCTTCGTTCCAAACCCAACTCCAATTCTTCACAAACACAGCAAATCACTCAACGAAACAGAACAACAAAATAAAGAACTTGCACAGAGATTTGTTATCGAGGTTCGGCTCAATTCAAGCCTACGTCCCCGCGAACTCCCCGAGAAAGAGTTCGATCTTGCACAATGAATCAACAATTCTTTTACACCCTCACACCTATCAACCGACAGGAATTACAGAGTAAATACAATACACGCTTGTACAAGACTCAACGCTCGAAGTTCTCTCTCTAGTTCTGACTTTCGTTCTGACTAGATCTAATGCGTTCTTACTTCGATACATCGACTTCTCTCATCCTTTTATACGACTTAACGTCTAACTCTAATAAAGAATTACAACCGTTTGATACAAAGTCCAGACACGTCATCACCGATGAATTAACTTCTTAATCAACTAATCTTCTGACGTGGCAATAATAAGCGTTGCTGTAAAATGACTTGTCGTAAGCCTACATGTGTGACTGATTTCAACAGTTAGAATGCCAAAGGACCGAATTTCATAATTCAATAACTCAAATACTAATCATTTAAAAAAAATGATGGCAAAACATCTTAAAATTTATCTTGTGATATTAAATAAAGCATTATTGTTATTACTATAAACTATATATCATAATACTACCGTATTACTGTAACAAAATAAAATATTATATATATATATATATATATATATATATAAAAGAAGACAGTGACATTCGAATCATACAACAACTTCAAGACCTATTAGATAGTATTAAGTCTTGTGACAACGGCATGAAGGTGAAACAACTCACAGCTGTAGCAGCCGATGGTGCTTTCACTCCCTATCCTATTGAAATGTGAAAATTTAATTTCTCAAAATCAAATAAATTTTGAATTATTTCTCTTATTATTATTATTATTATTTATTTATTTTTTTTTTGTAAATATACGGTATTTCATTCTGTACACGTACGTGTAATGGAAGTGGCAGACAGAGGATGTCCATAGAGGATCAAAACGTCAAACAGGATATTGAGGCTAGGGTGAGAGCGACGCCATCATTTTTCTCTATTTTAATAAAAATAAAATAAATAAAATTGTTTTACATTTTCAAATTCCCATCAATTATTCTATTCATTTTTCCTAAAATAATAACAAAAATAAAAAGAAAACCAAAATCAGCAGCTATTTAAGCCTAAACTCCAAACCATAACGAGGGAAAACAAAAACCCCTAACCAAAAGACTCAAAACCTCTCTCTCTCTCTCTCTCTCTCTCTCTCTCTCTCTCTCTCACACACACACACACACACACACACATAACCCAAACCAAACTCTCCTCTCTCTCTCTCTCTCTCTCTCTCTCTCTCTCTCTCGCTCACTCTCTCTCTCTCTTTCTTTCTCTTCCGCGAAATCAGTAAACAAGAAGAAACAAAGTTGATGGCTTACCGTCATACGTACCTTTTGTTAAGTTGGGATACGAGAGGATAAATAGGGAATGAAATGAGTACGACTACCAAAATGGCTCATTATGTCTAAGATTTGATTATATGTTTTGTAATGATTATAAGATGTAGTTAACTTACTATTATTCACAGTCATAATATGAAAGTTCCAAGCAAGGAAAAACGACAGATCTTAGATGGGCTCAATTCGCTTCATGAAAGTTAAAACTTGCTCTTCCTATTTTGCCACTATCTATAAATATTCAACCCCGAAATTTCTTTTGTCACAAAATGTACAGTTTTGCACACAAAATAAATTTGCAGTTACAATTTTGTAACTAAACCATATATTTGTGCGAGGATATGTGGTAGAACAAACTAGTATTGGTAATTATATCAAAATTGATTGTTCTTTTTTTTAACAGTTCATTTTGCCTATTTTGCGTAAACTATTGTTTTTCCACTTGTAGTGTCGTTTCAAATGTCTGCGTTAAATACGTATCTGTCGTTTTTAAATCAGATATCGTTTATGATTATCTGTCGTTTTAGTCTTCCTGCCGTCTTCCCTGTTCCTTGTCTTTTTTAGAAGATTTTTTCGTTGAAGGTAAAAAAAATAAAAAATTCATACGTCAACAGTCAGTTTAGCTGCCGTTTCTTCAACTCAGATGTCCTTTTCTGCTATATCTGTCGTTTGATCGTGTTCCTGTCGTTTTTCCTTATATGTCGTTTTTATCCGAAGTTGTGGCTTCTTCAAATTAGAATTTAGTTGTTTTTATTTTTTATTTTTTATTAGAATTAGAATTTAGTTGTTGTTTTCTCATTTAAGATATCCAGTTGTCGCTTCTTCAAATTTAGTTGTTGTTTTCTCATTTAAGATATCGTTTTATGAAGTATCTGTCGTTTTCAGTATTATGTCGTATGTCTGAAACCTTTTCCTTTTTTGCCAAAGTTGTTGTTTTGACCCCTTTTTTTTTTTGTTGTTAATTTTTACCTACCGATGTTGATTTTTTTTCCCAATTATAATTACCGTTTAGAAGGTACATTTCTCTAAAAGAAGGATTAGGAACATAAAAAAAAAAAAAAAAAAAAAAAACGATGACGATGACGATGACGAAAAAACCTCATAATTTAAGACACGAATTTCAAAATTTATTATCAAAATTTATAGAAGATTGTTTGGATAATCATGTCACTACAGTAATTACACTAACAAAAAGTCAAACTTAAACCATATTATTACATTAAAATATAGTTTGGAACTTTGGATTTATATCCAAACAGACCCAAAATCAAATACCAACAACACAATCCAAATCCAAATTTAAAATAAAACATATGATGGTTCAATCAATATGAATAAGGGGTTTGTGTTCAGCCGCTTCCGCCTTTTGGCTGCTTTTTATGAATATCAGTTTCGCACTAAAAAAAAAAAAAAAAAATCAATATGAATAAGGGGTTGGCTGCAGTCCATCACATAGCAAATGACTCACTATGGTCACAGACCAGTGGTGATCAGTCAGAAAGAGTCGTTGGATTAAATGACTAAAAAAAAATATTCTGATTTACACTAAACAAATGGCTAAGATTAACCTATACCATATTAGGGGTAATTAGGGGCAATAATATATTAATTTAATACTTTCACTGCATAGTGACACGAATCCACATGAGTGGCTCCGCTAAATTTTGGACAATTTATGTTCTTACCCTAATGTCAAAGATAATTTACAAATTAAAATTTTTGAGCGTTTACTATTCCTTCTATATTCATACTTTTGCATATAATTTTTATTATAAAAAAAAGGTTTACTGTTTCACTCAGTTAAATTAATGAGTATTCATTTACGTAATTTCTTAAGATAATTTCAACCGCAGTTCTAATTATAAATAAGTAAAAATCTATAACAAATAGCACAATTTTTTATATATTCTTAAAAATAAATTTTTAACGAATGTTTTAAAATATTAAAAATAACACTTATTAGAAAATTTATGAGAAAAAATGTTGACATATTTGCTATAAATTTTTAACATTTCAAATTTTAATGATAAATTATTTAACGAATATGTTAATATTTTTTTGTTATAAGAAGAAGAAGAAGAAGAAGAAGAAGAAGAGGAGAGGAAAGTAATCTAAAGACAGTAATAATCTATGTCGCTTTACCATATTGTATTCAGTTTAGGTATTTTCCTTTACAGTCATATCCAAGTCTAATATAAAAATAGCGCTTTATTCTCATTGTTCATGTATAAAATTGCATAGTTTTTTAGGCATTTAACAAAATTTTTGGGTAATTTTTTAAGATTTAGCCCTAAAATGTCGAAATTAAGGATTTAGCCATAACATGTAACATTTGATGTAACATGTAGCATATATACGTGTAAAAGTGTAACATTACATGTAATATTACGTGTATTACATTTTATGTTACATGTAACGTTACATTCAATGTTACACTTTTTAAACGTATATCCTTAATTTCGTAAAACTATGGCTAATTCTTTCAAATTTTACCTTTAAAATCACTAATTGCATAATTGGCCCTAAAATTGTACTTAATAGAATTCTTTTTACTTTTTAGCATGCACGTTTTTTTTTTTTGGGGATTTTTAGCATGCATGTTGATGTTCTGATGTGTGTGCACATATTTTCAACTGAGTTTCTGTCTTCATTTTGTATGTTGGGAATTTTAATAAAATGGTCACTTTTTCAAAAATATTTTAAAAAATAATTATAGTTGAAAAAAATTTAAAAAACTAGCCCGAAATTTTTTATACATGTCAAAATTTTTTTGAAGTAATTTTTATGTGTAATTTTGTTATATAATTAGTTTTTAATTTTTTTTTAACCGTGGTTATTTTTTTAAAACATACAATTCAAAACGATTGTTTATCTAACTGATATTGGTTCGAATATTGGGTCACGTGTTGTTTATCAACCATCCATACAACGAATAATATGAAATATTATTACCTATCCTATGGTATCATCTCAGGATTTAGACACGTTATATCCTTCGAAGCTTCCGTTATTGAATCTGTTTTGATATGCTTCTAGTGATACTGAATCATTAATCTTAAACAAAGATCAGATTATGGATATATATCCTAGATTAAACCAGAAAGGAAAGGAATCTCTTGCATAATTTGCCGTACAAGCTCATGCTTTCTTTCTTCTTCTTCTTTTTTTTTTTTCTTTTTTTTTTTCGCTAAAGGAAACTTCATTAAGGCAGAAGCCAAGAAAAAGTTGAGGGGAAACATAGAAGTGATCAAACAGATCCAACTACATAAACTGCATAAATTAAAACCAAGCTCATGTGCTTTGATTTCTCATTTATCGGCTCAAATACGAGCAATATCTTTCAAAAGAATCAACAATTACATAGCCATGTTTTTAGCCTCCCAAGTCCCATCCACACTCAAACTGAAGCAAAACCAGGCACACATTCCCTCAAAATTAATCCCTCTCTGTCTCTCTGCTGCTCTTGCATATACAAAGCAAAATCCTCTTCAACCTTCTCAACCAACGCCCTCTAGCAGGGCAATGACCTTACAAACAAAACTCGAACAATTTTTCTGATGTCTCGCGACAAGTAGTTGAGAGGTTTGTACGCTAATAGTGGAAGTGTTGTTCAAGTGATCATAAATGAAGCAATTGGAAACTTGTCATCAACGACTTGTTTTCGCTTTGAAGGAGATTTATTAACTCCCCAACTAGCTATCCTGATCTTGGTCGTCCTGTTACATTTAGTGAAATGTATTGTTGAGGGACATTAATAAAGCATAAAAAATAATCGTTTAACATGTCTTTTCAAAAACATCAACGAAAGAACAATTTCCACAAATCCACCAACTAAAACAACAGGTCATGGGCACTGGGGGTGGGTCAAAAGACAACCAGACTTCAAAATAATCTCAAATTTGTTAGTACCATCAAAACACATGTACCAACTTATATTACCACAATCACGTCAAAACCGGTGAATTTCGTATAACTAATTAATTTTTTTTTTAACCCACTTTGTAATTGGCAACGCTTAGGTATCGGAGTTTGATGTACCACTGTACTCTCTCCAATCAAAAAAAAAAAAGACATTGCAAGCTGTTGTCATTAATCACAGTTATCTGAATCGGATGATTATAAGATATTGAAACTAATGAGTGCGAGCGACAAAGTTTCCAACTTCCAACACAATTTTGCCACTTTAATTCTTTTGTTTGCCTTCTGACCCACAGCTGAATCGATCGTTTATTGACATTATTATTATTATTTATTATGACGATGATGACAATGACTGGTACGATGAAATATTATGGATTTCGACAGGTTGTATTGGGCTAGAACGACTTGCACTCTACTATTTGGGCTTTGTTTGTTGATTAAGGGAATCGCAAAACACAAGGAAAAAATGTGACGTTATATTTGACATTTAAATTTGTAATTTATATAATGTTATGTCATTTTTTTTTATTATCGAATTACTATTTTACTCCCATTCCTCATTCTATTTTACTCACTTGTAAAAATAATAATAATAATAATAATAATAATTTGGTCAAAATTACTGTCAAAAAGTGGCATTGTCTTCAAACATTCTTTTAAATTGACATTTTTCAAAATAAATTGTACCGAAGTGGTATTTTTCAAAATTTCTCAAGGCCATTATACGTATCAATTAATAATTTATACCTAAAGTGGTGTGTTCTTTTTGTTTCTTTATTATGTTTGTAGTGTAAAATTTAGGACATAAATTAAAAGTGCAACACAAAAAAATATAAATTATCAATGTGCCAAAAGAGTTACATTCCTCAAAATTCCTCTAATAAAAGTGAGAATTGCAAAATAAGGCCATTAATTATAAATTTCATTTAATAATATATGGCTTACGTAGTATAAATTAAAAGTGCAAGACAAAAATAATATAGATTATTAATGTTCAAAAAAGGAGCATTTTTCAAAATTCTCAGAGAAAAAAAATGATTTTGAGGAATTATTTTTTTGACACATTAATAATCTATGTCTTTTGTGTTGCACTTTTAATTTATGCCCCCGTTTTAATATATAGTAAAACTCATAAACGTGCAATTGTAAACATATTAACTTGATTCTTCTACCTTCCTACGAATTAAACTCATAAACGTGCAGCTGTAAACATATTAACTTTATTCTTTTGTTTCCAGGCATAAGATTAATTATTTTGATAGAGTTTTATATATTTCTTTAATCATACTATAAAATTCATTTTCTGTTATAATATATGGTACAAAAAATATCCAACAATACATAATTACAATTTACAAATATACGCCAATTAACTATACCCTTTCTTTAGAAAAAAAAAAAAAAAAAAAAGCTACATCCCTTTAAAAGAAGACGATTGTACAATGTCTCACACAAGGCTCGCAGAATCTAAAAATGCGTAACCGACGTAAGTTTCAGATTTTTTTTAACCTTTGATTATTGCGAGAATAAGTGCCAAACTTCAAACTTCAGTTACCATGACACCACGCGAGTCTCGTAATATAAATTTATAATAACTTGCAATTTTTAATATCTCATCAAAAGGAAAATGCGATAACACATTGAAAATACAATGATATATTATATGACCATTTTCATATTATTGAAATTTACGCACATTTTTCTGTTCAAATCCCCCTCATTGACCATTACTTTAGAACAATCTTGTTAGATCATGGATATTGATTTTACTATATTAATTCCCACTCCCGACCAATATTTTTTAATAGGATTGCGTATGAAAGAAAAATCATTATAAATTTCTGGTTTTTGGTATTTATTTATAAAATATATTTTGAGTTTAGCTATAAACATACACAATTTATAAATTTGTATAAACACAGGGGGTTTGTTTACAGCTATCTTATGTTTTATCTTATTATGTTCTCTTTACATACTAATAAATTCTACAAAATAATAATAAAAAATAGACAATTAAGAAAATAGCTATTTTAAAAGTAAAATTTTAAGGATTTAGTCATAGAATATCAAAATTAAGGATTTAGCCGTAACATACGTGTAATATATGTATATTACACGTATATTACGGCTAAATCTTTAATTTCATGAAATTAGAGTCAATTCCTAAAAAATTGACCAAAATTTTAATTAAATCTTTAAAAATCTCTATAAAAAAATGTTTGTATTAAGCTATAAACAAACCCCTTGTGTTTATACAAATATCTAGACATCCACGAGGGTAAAACGATGTCGTTTGCGATGATTTGGAATATATATAGAGTATATACATATAGTTTCCTGTTAATTTAAAAGTACACATACACTCTTAACTATTTATCTACATTTCCGTTTTCAACTTTCAAGTACAAAGTGAACTTGTTACAACGTCAACACTTGACACACCGTTTCAGAGACACACACCCAAAAAAAACAAAAAACAAAACAAAAACAAAAAACGAAAGAGAAAAAAAAAAATTAGAAGAAAAGAAAGAATCCACGGCAAAGCAGCTCACGGGATCCGATCAGATCCGTCAAAACTCTCTCTCTCTCTCTCTCTCTTCTCATCTCGTCTCGTCTCTTCTATTTCTCTCTCTATATTGTCTGCGTATGTATATATCATATATATTTATATAGGCGTATATAGCTGAATTGGGCGTTTGTTCGGGTCGTGTCAGTCAGGGCTCTCCCAAACGATTTGACGGTTTCGATTCTAGGGTTTCACACTCTCGTCGAGATTGTCGCAATCGATCTCCTTTTTTTCGTGGCTTCATCGGTTTCCCCAATCTCAGCCGCGATTAGATTAGGGTTTTGATTCGGCTTCGAAAATGCGACGGATCGAGAGCTAGGGTTTCGTCCGAACCAGGGAGAGGGAAAAGCCCCGAGCTTTAGCGCTTCGAGTGTATGAAGAATTGGTGTTGCCTATGCTTCAGCGAAGACGAAGAAGAGGAAGAAGAATATAGCGGGGGAGAGAAGCGAGAAGAAGCTATGAAGGAGGCTGGTTTCGAGAATGAGGGCAATTCCGAGGGCAATATGGGGATTTTCGCCGGAGAGGCCGAGGACGCCCCTTCCGGCGGCGGAGGCGGCCACGAGTACTTTAGCAGCTTGTTCGGAAGTATGTTCGAGGCGGAGCGCGGCGGCAGCGGCGAAGCGGCGGGGCTCGGCGCGACGGCGTCGTTCCGGACTTCACGGCGGTCTAAGGGCGAGAGCAGCTCGGGCTCTTCCGCCGCGGCGGCGGCGGCGGTTTCCGAGGATTGCGATCACGACTCGCACCATAAGCGGGCTAAAGTTCACTCCGATTTCCAGTGAGTACTCGGCTCTGTGGTTTTTTTGTTTCTAATTCGTTTTCGCGAGGTTAGGGTTTGGGGCTAATTTTCTAGAACTGGTAGCTTCTGTGCGGTTAATTTGATTGTCAATTACGAAGATTGTTTATTTTCCTCGTAAGAACATGGGAGCTCTGGAAATTTCATGCCTTTCGCGCAGAAGAACAATGAACTCATACTCCGTCTCATGATCGTGTCTTGGCCATAAAGCTTGCTTTATTTATTTGTTTATTTATTGGTTAAAGCGACAATGAAGGTGCTGAGAGGGCAATTTCCTTGTGTACAAACTCGTTTATTCCATGATCCAGATACATCTCTAACATTAGGGTATGAAATGGTAGGGAAGATAATAATAGACACAATGTTTACTGATGCATCGTTTGGGTCTCATTTTGAGATTTATCATGTTCTTTTATTTTATTGTTAACGTTATAGTTTAAGCTAAGTTGGAGCTAAAGGGAATGTGCTGAAGTGATTCCTTATCTCTGTTACCTCTAGTTCAACCTTCTGTTTTTTCTATAGAAGTCGAGGTATTTGATATTGCTAGATAGCTAATTGTAGGCTCAGACGTGGAAGATTGTTGAACATAATGCTCTCGCATATAAATGTAACTGTTATTATTTTCTTGCAGTGAGTGTTCTTATTCTACTGCAATATCTTCAGTTGCTGGGAACTGTAGTTCATCTGGAGAAAGAGACTATGATATAACTCATGGCTGTTATGTTGCGTCCAAGAATGAAGTTTTCTATCACACTTTCATGATCAATAATGTCAGCGAAGATAATCAATTTGACTCTGGTGGTGGGAGAGATAATGAAGGAGATGAGGCTGGCACTTCAAAAGCAGAAGATTTAGAAGTTCGGATGGATCTTACAGATGATTTATTGCACATGGTATGTGTAGCTTCACATTCCATCCTCTTGCTGGAGTCACTTGCCAAATTCTGCATTTGTTTCGTTTCTCAATCTTTTTCTTCCTTTTCCTCCAGGTTTTCTCTTTCTTGGACCACATAAATCTTTGCAGAGCAGCAATAGTATGTAGTCAGTGGCGAGCAGCGAGTGCTCATGAAGATTTCTGGAGATCTTTGAATTTTGAGAATCGGAATATATCTGTAGAGCAATGTAAGTATGTTACGTTTGTAGCATTTTTTTTTTCTGCATTATCTTGTGAAAGTATGTATCAATGTTACGGATTTTTCTCTTTCCTTGCGGGGTTATGCACCCACCATTCGATGATTACAAGGTTCTTTGCAAATTTAAATTATCTGTATGTTCATATTAAAATGGAAAAGTTTCTACTGCAAAGCTTCGACATTATTTGTAATTTTCATTTCAATGAACCTTTATGGTTGAATTTTCGTTCATATGAAACTTTGGTGCCAAAAACTCATTGAAAATGTGCGCAAACAGTTGAGGATATGTGTCGGCGGTATCCCAATGCTACAGAGGTTAATGTCTCCGGTACTGCTGCTATGCACTTGCTTGTTATGAAAGCAGTATCTTCCCTGAGGTAAACTTTCGTTTTTTATTCTGGTTGGCATTATCGCCAAGAAGTCTCTTTACAGGTGCTAACATGTTATCTTCTGCTTGTATGGCTTCCAGAAATCTTGAGGTCTTGACTCTAGGGAGAGGACATTTAGGGGATGTCTTTTTCCATTCTTTAGCAGATTGTCATATGTTAAGGACATTAAACGTCAGTGATGCGACGCTTGGCAACGGCATTCAGGAGATACCTTTAAACCATGACAGATTGCGCCATATTCAACTGACAAAATGTCGTGTGATGCGTATATCCATTAGGTAAAACAATTATAATAACTTAACTAAGTTGTTACACCTTGTCAATCCGGTCGAAAATTTTGTCTTAAAGTCATCTAATGCAGGTGTCCGCAACTTGAAACATTGTCGTTGAAACGCAGCAACATGGCACAGGCAGTGCTCAACTGCCCTCTTTTGCACGGTCTTGATATTGGCTCTTGCCACAAGCTTTCAGATGCTGCAATTCGTTCAGCGGCTACCTCATGTCCTCAATTAGAGTCTCTAGACATGTCAAATTGTTCTTGTGTGAGTGATGAAACACTACGTGACATAGCTCAATTCTGTCCCAATCTGCATGTTCTTGACGCCTCCTACTGCCCGAATATAACTCTAGAGGTTAGTTTATAGGTGTTATACCTTTTTTTTTTTTGATGAAATTGTCGATGCTTGCTTAACTGACATACTTCTATTTTCCTTTTGAAGTCGGTAAGACTTCCAATGTTGACAGTTCTTAAGCTTGACAGCTGTGAGGGAATTACTTCAGCTTCAATGGCTGCAATAGCCTTTAGTTCTAATTTGGAGGTTAGAACTACATTATTGTTTATAATCCTGTTTTAAGCATGTTGGACTGTCTCTGAATGGTTTGGACATGTCTAATCTAACATATGATTTGTGTAGCTTTTGGAGCTTGACAATTGCAGTTTATTGAGTTCTGTATCCTTGGATCTTTCCCGCTTGCGGATTATAAGACTCGTTCATTGTCGCAAGTACGTTTTACGCTACATCATCCAGAGCACCCCACAATAGGGGAAAAAAAAGAAAGAAGTAAACTGGCTTTCTTTCTCCATTTATTTTAATTCCAATGCTTGTCACCTTTAGGTTTGCTGATCTTAGTTTGCGAAGCATCATGCTGTCATCTATAATGGTCTCTAACTGCCCTCTTCTCAAGACTATCAACTTAACTTCAAATTCACTTCAGGTCTGTGTTTATATAAATCAATTAGATTTGTCTCTTGTATTTTTTGGGCCATAATGAATGATACGATGCTTGTGAACTTGTGTTTTGCAGAAGCTATCATTGCAGAAGCAAGAAAGCCTAACCACATTGGCGTTGCAGTGTCAATCTTTGCAAGAAGTGGACCTTACAGATTGTGAATCTTTGACAAATTCAATTTGTGATGTTTTCAGCAATGGCGGTGGATGTCCGATGCTGAAATCTTTAGTTCTCGCTAATTGCGAGGTTTGTTGTTAACACGCTTTTATAAGACAATTTAAATTACCAAAGCTTCTTTTATGCTCATAAAATTTATTGTTAAAACCTAGGTAATTATCATGTGATACATGTTAATATCCTCATCATGCCTTGTTCATATTGAAGAAATATTCCATGTGGAAAGGTTAGATATTTCTAGCGAAACACTTAATTCCTATGATGTAACATGACTCTTGTCATTGAAAGCCAAATAATCCAGTTTGTTTCTCCAAAGTCATGGTTTATGCAACTCCTGTTAGCCTTTATTTCTTGCCAGTTTTGCAGGGGCACTGGCATTTCTCTGCTGATTGATTGATATCTCATGTTATGCTAATTTATATGAAGGAATTTCAGAGTTGAATTAGCTGAATGTGATTATTTTCCCCCTTTTCAGAGTTTAACAGCTGTGCAATTCTCTAGTACTTCTTTGGTCAGTCTTTCCCTTGATGGTTGCCGAGCAATTACATCGCTTAAACTCAAATGCCCCTATCTTGAGAAAGTTTCTTTAGATGGTTGTGATCATCTTGAAAGAGCAGAATTTTGCCCAGTAAGTGAACCCTGATTGTTCATTGCTCTGCCACTATATGTAGACTGATGGATTCCCCCACCCAGCTAATTGCTCTCCCTTTTTTTAGGTTGGTCTTCGGTCGCTCAATCTAGGGATATGCCCAAAGCTGAATGAACTCAGTATTGAAGCACCAAATATGGAGTTGCTTGAGTTAAAAGGATGTGGTGTATTGTCTAAAGCATCCATTAAGTGTCCTCTTTTAACATCTTTGGATGCTTCCTTTTGCAGGTTAAGTTCTACTGTGGTCTTTGGTCACAACCTCCCCTCTCCCTTGTTCTTGACAGTTAGTGTTACTAAATCTAAAACATCTGATTTTCTTTTCAGCCAACTCAAGGACGATTGCTTGTCTGCTACGACTGCCTCATGTCCGAAGATCGAGTCATTAATATTGATGTCGTGTCCCTCAGTCGGTTCAGTTGGACTTGACTCATTAAGCTGCCTTCAGCATTTAACTGTGCTTGATTTGTCATACACTTTTTTGACGGACTTGCAACCAGTCTTTAAGTCATGTGTGAAGCTTAAGGTAAGTTTTTATGGACATTCAGCAGCATATACTTAGATTTCATATTGTACTCAATTTTGCTCGTTTCCTTTTTTCAGGTATTAAAGTTACAAGCGTGCAAGTACTTGTCTGATTCATCACTAGAACCTCTTTACAAGGAAGATGCTTTACCATCTCTCCAAGAATTGGATTTGTCTTATGGAACCCTCTGTCAGTCTGCAATAGAGGAGCTCCTTGCATGCTGTACACACCTTACTCATGTGAGCTTGAATGGCTGCGCGAATATGCATGACCTGAACTGGGGTTTTAGTGGTGGGCCGATTTCTGAATTGCCCAGTATCTCCGACCCATCTGGAATGTTCTCTTCTGAAAGCAACCAGGAAGCTATTCAGCAGTCCAATCGTTTACTGCAGAACCTCAACTGTGTTGGTTGTCCAAATATTAAGAAAGTCCTTATTCCACCGGCAGCACGTTGTTTCCATTTATCTTCACTAAACCTTTCACTGTCAGTGCATTTGAAGGAGGTTGATCTAGCTTGTTTCAATCTCTGCTTTCTTAATTTGAGGTAAATATTCTGTTCTAATTTCCGTATGGATTTGTTTTTAGCCTGTTTCCTCGAGGCTGATTATTTTTCTGGATTTATATTTTGCCTGTTTCCTCGAGGCTGATAATTTTTCTTTTGTGGTACTCATATGTCCTTTTCAGCAACTGTTGCTCTTTGGAGGTTTTGAAGCTCAACTGTCCTAGATTAACTAGTCTCTTTCTTCAGGTGTGTATTGCATTATTCATGCGTTGTTTAGTTACTTCCGTTGCTTAAAGAAAGAATGTTTCGTGCATATATCTTACTTAGTGTGTTTTCGAGTAGTCTTGCAATATTGATGAAGAGGCAGTAGAAGTTGCCATATCGAAATGTAGCATGCTGGAGACGCTTGACGTCCGTTTTTGTCCGAAGGTAAGAGCTTCCTTCTCTCTTCGTTTTTCTCTTTCGTTTGCATTAAAAGTATAAAATCAATTTACTGCAAACAATTTGGACTTACATTGGAAACTAACAAACAGATATGCCCAACGAGCATGGGAAGGTTACGTACGTCGTGCTTGAGTTTGAAGCGTATCTTCAGCAGCTTGTCGCATACGTGATCCGATTCAAGTTTCTCGCAGGAGGCTTTTCACCCAGTTACAGCCGGCAAAAGCACCTTTCTCCATAATTTGTCAAGGATTGGGTCTCTCCGTGGTTGTATATTTGGTGTCTATTTTTATGTTCTTTCTTCGAGTATATATAAGAGCATTTGATGTAGCTGTTTGCGCAATGTAACAATAAATTTCTCCTTTTATGTTTAAATTATTGTTTGTTTATTTCTAAATTCGTCTCTTCTCTTTGAACGGATGGAATTTAACACTATTTAATTACTTCTGGTTGGTGTATATAAGTATTTGAGTAGATCATTATATATCGACAATATATTTGTCCCATTTCTTCCCTTTAATGCCGATAATAATTTATGATATAGGATTTCGTGAGTTTCTCGTGGATGCCGATACGCGTAAAAAAAAATAAACAGATAATAAAAACAGTGAGTTTCGAAAGGCTTTTGCCAGTTATATTGCATGCACCCTTGGAGATGGAGGGAGATGCAGAGTCTCAACCATTACGCAAAACTACATAACCAAAATCAAAACATACAAATACTTGTTTAAAATGTAGATTTCACGAACCCAAGTTTTAGTACATGGATCAAGTTTTACAATATCGATTCCAATTGCCTGAGTTCCGGGTCTGCGGTGCTGCCTAGTTGCGTGTCCTCGTCTTCATCGGAGTTTCTGTAAGAATCAGCGATTGCCTTCCCCTTATCCAGCACATCCGGAGGTACAGTTTTGAGAAGGCTGTTTAAAATGAAACATTTTTCAGACACAATGAACTAAAACAATATCACAAGGAAATAATACACTGGCTTTGAGTAAGTACTATTGTTACAACAATAACAAAGAATTACCCGTCCAACGAATCAAGCGCAACATTAATCTTTGCCTTCATTGACTTGACAGAAGCTTCTGGGTCGTTTCTTGATGCACGTAACATCAGAGAATCGAGTTCCTCCAAGGCACTTCAGAAGTAGAAACGTAACTTGGTGTTAAAAATATAAATGGTATATCAATGTACGAGATTAGTGTAATTTTATTATTTTATTGTCGTTTTTAGTCTATTAGTTTCTTGTAATTACGTTCATTATCTTTGTCATTTGACTATGTATAAAAGGCTAATTTAGCTTCTTATTGAGTAGCTTTTGTATTCAAAATAATAAGACCAAAAGCTCAATTATCCCTTTAGCCATAGACTTGGCTTGATTTATCCATTCTCGCTGTCAACACTCCTGTTTGAAATATGATTATCAATCTGTAAAACCTGTGTTATGTAGCTACATTTGTCTTCAAGTATAGCAGTAAAAGGTGTACAAAATACACCGTTGTCTCAAAAATACCTTAAAAGCGACAGTGGTACCTGAGACATTGATCAACGTTGTCAAAAGCAGTTTTGCCATTTCCACTCTCAGAAGCATACTGCGCCACCTAAAGTTCCAAAGAAAGTTTACAAAGCTCTTGAGACTTCATCGATGAGCATGAAGAAGAAGAAGAATGATAACAGATATCCTCCAGTATCACGTATGAGTTATGACAATATACAACTATGTAACGGTGATAAAGATTGTGACATGGCCGTAAAACAATCAATACATTAACATATAAGGATGCTTCAACATGAAATATGTAAGAATATACATAGGTGCTTGGGTAAATTAGGCTCCAAGAAAAGCATGATATTGCGCCATATAAAGAGAAAACTTCAAGGACACAATGAAGGTCCCTGAGACTGACTGACGACAATCCTAGTGACCAACAGACCAAATTACTGGTAAAAAGTTTATGAACCTCATACAAATTAAGAGAAAAATGGAAAATATCTTACTGCACGAATATTAACACGAAGCGATGCTGCAGGGCCAGAACGAAGAAGAGATCGACAAGAAGCATATTGCGGTTGCTCTCCTTCCAACGTTTTTTCTGCAGTTTTCTTTAAGCATTAAATCTAAGCAATATAAGAACTTGCTTACATTCCCAAAATGTATAGTATTCGCAAAATAAGCAAACCAATCAGTTTGCCCTTATTATTTGTTCCTTGAAAAGTTTGAAAAATTGGTAAACTAATCAAGTCGTAGTTAATATTTGTAAAGTTATAGATTTAACTAACTCATACCAATCAAAACACTATATCCGAGGGAAAGGAAAAGTCGACATTACCCAAGTCCTTGATCTGCAACTGGGTCAATATCACAGCCGGTACATAAGCGTCCAAAGGATCAAGCTTTTTCCTGATTATTACAATTGTTTTGACGAGAATTAGTGCGTTTTTGGCTTACCCTTTATTCAACGTCAATCGCTAAAGCTGTTGAGTTATTACCTCTTCACGTATTTATCAAAAATGTTGCCCGCAAAAGCGTCTGCGAAACATAAAATTGCGAACACTCAAAATTAAGTCTTTGCTTGCCCAGACAATTTATCAATCACATTGTCTAAGCAAAGAATAGGCTAATTTTTTTCTTTTTCTCTTTACACACATTAATTCCTTTACAGTACCAGACAAAAAGAAAGGGAAAACGATTAACTTTCTCGCGAAACCAACAACGTAGAGAGGGGGAGAGAGAGAGAGAGAGAGAAAGAGAGCGTACAATTAGGGATAATAATGAAGTGAGAGAGAACGAGAGAGATTGAGACCAATCGCCTGCTTTCACGCCGATCAGATGGCGGCGAGACCGACTCGCACCTCGCCGGCCGACAATTCCTCCTCTGTCCGGCGGCGAGGCTTCTCGGCGGAGCCGATGAGCTGATCGGACACGAACTCGTGCCGACTCTCGCAATCGCAATCGAGACCGCCATGGCTAAAATGCCCCAGCTTTCTCTCTCTTCCCACCATTAGAGCTCACAGTCACACACTAAAAGAGAGAGAGAGAAGCGCAAAGATCTTATCCGTTTGAGTTGTCTCAAAAACAAGACCATTCCTATTCCTCAAATTTACATATTTACCCTCGCCCATTCGCCAAATCTACATGGTCGTTATGACCAATGACTCGGGTTGGACCAAAGTGAACCGGTCGATGGCCTTTTGGTAATTAATGTTATTTAATGATATTTAAATAATAATATTATTACGTCTTAAACCACCATTGAAGTAGACTAGTCACTGACTCGTCTTGAGTTTCTTCTTCTTCTTCTCCGATCTCTCTCTTTTCTCTCTCTCTCTCTCTACTGTGGCATCAATGGCGAATATTTCGTGCCTTCTTTTCTCTTTGCTGCTCTTTCTCTCTCTTGTCTCTGCCGATATCCTTGGTATGTTCGATGCAATGTCGTTTATTTTCCCTTTTTTGTTTTTTTTTTTTTTTGTTTTTGTTTTTGTTTTTGTTTTTGTTTTTGTTTTTGTTTTTTTTTTTGCATTTTTTTATGTTCCATTTCTTGGGTTCGATGGTAATGTGGTTGAGAAAAGGAAAATGCGTCAATGTCTCGGGTTTTTCAAATGTTTGTCTGTACGGCGTCGTATTAAATGCTGGATCTGCTTAAAGTTGGCGTCTTTGAGTTCTCCGGCGGAGAAGATAGTTCTTTGTTTCTCTTGGAATTTTTTTTTATTTTTCCAATTATGGCATTTGTTCTGTGCTTTGATCTACTTGATTGAGATCTTTCAGCTTTAACCTTCACATTTGATCAAAATGTTTTGAATTTTTTTTTTATCAAGTCCAGCGCTTTGTTATGAATATACAGGTATTGAAAAGTTTTTTAAAGATATTTCTGGTTATGGGAAAACGGAAAAAGAAGATAAAATTGAGAGCTTGAATGTATTCTAATAAGGAAAGTGAAAGTTCATTACTTGGGATAATCCATTGTTTTTTATGTCATTAGCTTGCCTGTGAATCTTGGGGAAAGATTAGTGCGTTCGGCTTTGCCAAACCAGTTTTGCTTTTGATCTATAAAAACCTATTTTGGGTTGGGAATCGCTACTCCTCTGATCTCTTTCCATTTGGTGTCTTATCTAACGTGTGATGAGTTATTATCACAAATAGCTTGTGCAGATAAAATGACTCTATACAAAACACACAAATGCACATTCAGAATAGCATGACAATGAGCTATTCATTAGTACATTTCTTTTATGTTTTTGTACTTGTGAAAATGTTTGTGATTCCCATATGTGACCAACTCTTTGCTTTTTGTTCCTTGAATTCATTGTGATGAGTGATAGATATCTCTTTTCGGTATTGATTTTCCTTCAAAACTTGAACAAAAACCTTGCAGTGAGAGTTACTGATAACCCAGCTGATCAGATAGTGGATATAATCAACAAAAACAGAACCGCGCAAAAATCTTCTGCACTCTACAGCAATCCAGGCCTGGCCTGCATTGCCCTCCAGTATATTAAGGCCTACGAAGGCGACTGTGGAGCGGTGGGGGAAGCTAAGAAGCCGTCAGACTCCCAAATCGCCGAGACCTTCGCCCCCAACTGCGGTGTTGAGGCCTCGACGCTCTCCCCGTTTACAGGCCGTTTTCTTGGCTGCCAGTCCAAATATGCAAAACCCGAAAAGGCATTTTCAGAAGTCCTGATGAAGAACAAGGAGAGCCTAGACATTCTCCAAAACAAGAACCACACTGAGGTCGGAGCCGCGGTGAGTGGCTCTGACGGCGGAGGACCCTATTTCTGGTGTGTTCTGTTTAGCAATGGCAAGAGGAACAGCAGCTTTGTTCTGAAAGGAGGCACGGCGACGATAACGAGGCCCGGGTGCTTCAGCGGCGCCAACGACCAATGCAACGGCGCTAGTGATTGGTCCAGAGGCAGTTACTTGTGGTCATTTGGTGCCACGGCTTTGGTTGCAGTGGGATTTGCCTTTGGATTATAATTAAGCCTTGAGTTATTTTTTTCTGGTGGTTTTTTTTTTTTAATTGATTTGGAGCCTGTTGTTTCATACGAGGCTTATTTGTTTGTCTTCTCATTTTGATTGGAACTAGAGGGTGAAAGGGAAAGATCCAGATCTGAGCCATTCATTTCTTCATTGTTTTTTTCCCAAATTTAAAATAAAATGATAAATTCTTGATTGAATTTAGGAAGGCTAATATGTTTTTAGTGATGTTATTTCTTTAATTTCTTAGAGCAGACTCGAATTACCAACCTAACAGAAACAAATTGTGCTTATTGAACGAAAGTAAAAAAAAAAATATGATAAAATACTCTACAAATTGACAAACTTTGCGGGCTTTGATGATTAGAACATGGAAATCTTTGCACAGAAATAGACTACACTTATATTAGCTCTGTAAATAAAAGTTCAAAACATTTGGAACCTCAAAAGCTGTCTATTTTTAGCTCCGAAGTCCATACAGGGACAAGAACATAAAAACTTAATTAGTTACTTTTCTTTTTCTAATAAAGGACACCCACAACCATGATGATGCAAAAGTCAAAAGCTTTCTTCTTCATACAAAAAGCTGGTTAATTTCAAGCCTCCCAGTTCATCAAAGATGCTTTACACTTCAAGACCAAAGCCAGAACCAACAAAATCACCAGAATTCCACCAGACGAGCCACCAACTCTGTGAATCCAGTAAGGATCGAACCTGGTCAAGTCTCTATCCAAGAAGAGCGACACCGCGATCGCGGAGATCAGGACCAGGAGCAGGAGAGGCAGCCAAGCGTCGAGGCTGATGGAGGACTCATCAAGCTCCGAGTCGTCAACCACTCTCCGGTTAATGTAAAGAGGGGAAAGCACCGCAAGAAGCGCCATGCCTATGGCCGCCAACCGCTCGTACGATGAAGATCGTGTTCTCCTCCATGTTTCTCCCAGCTCCATTCACAATCACAGAGCACCACAGCCTCTCTGGGCAAGAGCAACGAACAAAATTGGACCTGCTTTTCTTGTTTTAACTTTGTTCCTTTAAAAGTCTATAGTGGCATTGACATGAAGCTCCAAAATTACATGGAAAGGCCTTTTAAGCAATCACTATAAAATCACAAAGTGAATGCTTATCTTAGAAATTTCTTTGATCTAATGGTTTTGAAGAAGAGTTGAGCAGTTTTTTAGTAATAAAAAGGAGCTGTTGCTTTATATTCCCTAAGAATCTTTCTAGAATTCAAGAGATGATGTCATTTTGCAAGTGAAAGAATTAATCAGCGGCTTAACAATGAAGTCTCTGAATTACTAATGCAGGGAATATAATACACTATTCTCTATTCACAAGAATATATACATTGTACAAATTGGTAATATTGGGCTGTGGTTGTTCCATAATTGCTTGGAATCAGATTCTATACGAGCCTCATCACATTTTTTTTTTTACAAAATTCTTACATATCCATAAACTCTGCTTTCAGACACACAGTAACAACTAAAGCAGATCAAGTAAAAAGCACTATGAGTCTCGAGAAAACTGCGAATTCCATTCAAGTGGAAAAAATGCCAGAGCAAATAGGCTGTGATTGACATTGCAATGGAAAAACAACAGGTACATAGTAACTCTGCCTCTTCTCATAAAAAAGAAGAATTCTCTTATTATTATTACACTAACTGTCTTCTCTGGAGCTGTTTATTATGTTTCTGCCTTGAAGCCTTCTCGCCCACTTCTTCTGCGAACAAGTGAGATCGAAAAACCCCGAATGAGACTCCGAAGCTCGTCGGTTTTGTTCGCTTGCCACGGGGAGTTCTGCCGGGAGCGCTGCGGCCGCGCTGGTAAACGTGTTGAGAACGATGAATGCCAGAATGGGAGAGAGGTCCAGTGTCCCTCCCAACGGCGGGATTAACCCCCGGAATATGTTCAAGTACGGGTCGCATATCGTACTGCACCGAATTTATAACATTGTTAATAAATTCACCAGAAAAAAAAATTGATCAGAATAACGTAATATCTATATTTAATTTGTAACATTATTACAAACACATTTACAATCTATGTGTTCACTAACTTTGAGACTAAAACTATTAATGTATCAGAGTTGTCAAGTCACAGCGAACCTGAGAGGGCTAACAATGGCGGGAGGGGCGTTGGGGAACCAAGTCAAGACGAGCCTGACGATGAGGACGGTGTTGTAGAGATTGAGGAAGTTTGAGATTCCATTAGCCACAACGAGTCCGGCTACCGAGTCACCCGGCAGAACCGCCGCGAAGCCCTGACTCGCCGACACCGCCGAGTTGACCCGATTCCTGCACCGAATCTGAAACAAGTGAAGCTCAGCAAAGACGAATCTCGTGATTCGAAATCTTTTTTTTTTCTTTAAAGAGCCTTTTGGTGTACCTGGTGGCAGAGGGAGTGAAATTCGGCGGCTTTGGCGAGAAGCGGGTTCTGAGAAGCGAAGGAGCGAAGAAAGCGGAGGCATTTCTCGGCGGCAGAGAGGATTGAGCTGTGGATATGGTCGCCGAGGTTGGGTTTCTTGGCCGAGGAGTGTTGCCAGAGAAAGGGCTCGAATTTGGCGGACGAGAGCAACAGCCCGCAGCTGGGGACGAAGTTTGATAGCGAAGCCGTGGGGTTGGGGCTATCGGAGGACGAGGGTTCGCTCGGAGCCATTGTTGTGTGTGGAATGGAGAGTTTGGGGAGCTGGGTTACTGTGCAAAAGGCTAAGCAGAGCTGATGATGCTGAACGAAAAGATAACACGCAAAGCGTGGATCAGGAAAAGCGTGACCTGACTGGACTAGATATTTTCCACTCCTTCAAAACGACGTCGTTTAGTTTTATTTTTGGCCTTATATACGGATTTTAGAGTAGGGAGTTATCGCTAAATGAATTTATTTTTTAGCCAATTAAGTAATTAGTCATTTTAAAAGTAAAATTTGAAAGATTTAGTCATAGTTTCACAAAATTAAGGATCTAGTCATAATATGTAACATTTTTATGTTACATATAATATATATACATGTAAAAATATAATGTTACATTACACATATAAAATATTAAATGTTATGGCTAAATCCTTAATTTCGATATTTTTGGGTTAAATCTTAAAAAATTACTCAAACGTTTGGTTAAATACCTAAAAAACTCTTTATTTTTTAACATATTTAAAAGGATTTTTTGCAGCTATGACCCCTCAACTTTGCGTGTTTGACAATTTGACACCCTTCATTTTTTTTTTTTGCATTAACCCCATTGAATTTGAAAATCGTTACAATTAACCCCAATTTGATAACGCCCGTCCAATAAGAGACTGAATGACCCTCGTGCCGCGCACGTGAGGAGGCGCGACGCTGGGTTCGCACGGAGGAGGGGCCAACGGGGCTGACCTTGCCGGACGGAGGGCAGTGGACAGTCGCGTGCTGGGCTTTACGCGAATCGAGGTCGCGCAAGGGAGGCGCGCCGTGTGGAGAAACTCGATGGAGTTTGGGCTTGCGATTGGTGCCGAAGGAGGCAGGACGCGATCGGTGAGGAGCTAAGAGGCTCACTGGAGTTGGGCGGCGCGGCGAGGGGCCGAGCGAAGATGAGGCGCTTGCGGGGAAGCTGGACCCGGCGAGGGGGCTTGGTCGGCCGGCGTTGGGGTTGAGGAAGAGAATGAGAGATCAAGGGGGCTTGTTATAAATTAACAAATATTCCCCTAAATAAACACCCATGTGCAAATCACGTGCCAAATTCCGTCCAATTTCGAACCGGCTTTTTCAATTTGGGGTTAAATGCAACAATTTTCTAACTCAAAGGGGTTAATGCCAAAAAAAAAAAAGTAGTGCCAAATTGTCAAACTTGACAAGTTAAGGGGCCATAGGTGCAAAAAACCCTACTTAAAAATATTCATAATTTTATTATTTATTTTTTGTATTTAAATTATTTATCATAATTAATAGATAAGTTATCATTTAAAAATATTTAAAAATGATTATATTTCGTCCGTTTATTATGATAATCTGTTAGTTTATTAAAAAATTTATTTATACATTAGAGATTATTTATCATAATTAATATACAAAATATAAATTAAAAATAACCGATATTTCGTTTATTCACTATGATAATCTCTCTTATTGTAAAAAATAAACCATTCACTTAATTTTAAAAAATTATAAATATTTTTTAAATATAATCTAAAAAATAAAATACTTACCAATACATTCTTATGAAAAGAATAATAGACTAGACACGACCATGTTTATTAATTTAGTGCAATGAATAACACGTGACCATAATTTTTACAAAGGAACATGTGACCGTAATTTGATTGGTCACATCCTTCAACATAAATTATTAAATCTATACATGGAAATGTAGGATCACCCACTTTGCAAACTGCAATAAATCAATAACAACATCCCCATTAAATAATAAGGGAGCGCCTGGCTTTGTTTACCAGCAAACACTAACCTACACCGCCCGTCATCACAGTCCGCTTGAATGCCTACGTGTCATCACGCAATTGCTTGAAAAACAAGCAGTTAAATTCCTCACCGCCACATGATTTTCGTGTTCTTATTTCATTTTCCTTTCGTTTTCCTATTTTCCGTTTTCCGACCAAAGCCAGCTCAGAAATATATCGCCGATCGACTTTCTCTCTCTAAACTCTCTCTCATGTCCGACCCTCTCTATTCATGACGACTGGTCTTCTCTCACTCTGTTCTCTGCCTCCGCCGAAGCTCGGCTTCGGCCACGGCACGAGCTCCAATGTCGACCGTCTCGGCTTCGACCTGAAACGGCGTCGTTTTCCCCGCGCGATTCCTCTCAATGGACGGAGTCGCTACTTTCTTCGCTCTCGCGCAAACCCTAGCTTCCTCATCTCGAGCTCTCTCCAAGCGCAGGCCTCGGAGTCCGCACGGAAACCGGCCGGGGAGTCGGATCCGGCGCCGTCGGTTCTGCTCGACGTGTCCGGGATGATGTGCGGCGGGTGCGTGGCGCGAGTCAGATCGGTGCTCTCGGCGGACGAGCGGGTCGACTCGGCGGCGGTCAACATGCTGACGGAGACAGCGGCGATCAAGCTGAGGCCGGAGGTGGTGGCGGAGGCGGGGTTCGCGGCGGCGAGCATCGCGGATGGGCTGGCGCGGAGGCTGACGGAGTGTGGGTTTCCGGCGAAGCGGAGGGTCTCCGGCGCGGGCGTGGCGGAGAATGTGAGGAAGTGGAAGGAGATGACAAGGAAGAAGGATGAGTTGCTCGTCAAGAGCCGCAACCGCGTGGCGTTTGCTTGGACTTTGGTCGCCTTGTGCTGCGGATCGCACGCTTCGCATATGTTGCATCCTCTCGGAATTCACGTCGCTCATGGTAAAACTAAAGCTCTACTCTGTATTCTGAGATTAATTACTCCGCATTAATTACTCCGCTTTGTCATTTGTTACTTGTTTTTTGTTAAACTATCTTTCTCTAGTTAGATTGATCCGGCTAGATAGTTAGTTAGTTAGTTATTTAGCGATGGAAAGACTTGATTTGCTTAGTTACTTTCACTTTCCTCTTTTGGCTTTTAGGAACCAAAGAGGAAAGAGTTTGTTCTTTTGCTTATATAGGCGTCTAAATGTTAATATCTTTGATCTTTTGTTGTCCTTTTTTGTTTGGTTGTGTCAGGACCCATTTTCGAGGCGCTTCATAATTCATATCTGAAGGGTGGTTTGGCTTTGAGCGCATTGTTCGGACCAGGACGAGGTTGGTTTTGCATTCTCTTTCTGATATAGACTTTTTATCTTGGTGCATCTTTCTTTTAAAAGTATGCTTCGATTGGGTTATATGGATCATTGCTGAGAATTCAGCTAACTGGTTAGGATATTCTCAGTAGGTGAATGACGGCTCAATGTTAGTTGAATTTCTGGTCAGATAGTTGCTAATTTTCTAAATTCTTTATCTGATATCCTCACCGTCTAGTCCGGTCGAAATTGTAGCATTGTTGTAGTTTAACCAGCTAGAGACTTTAGATGCTTTATATGCTTTGTGATCTAAGGCACTTTAAATGTGTTGCAGACCTGCTTTTTGATGGTCTCAGGGCATTAAGGAAGGGATCCCCAAACATGAATTCTCTCGTGGGATTTGGATCACTGGCTGCATTTTTTATTAGTGCGGTGGGCAAGCTAGTAATAAGTATTTGGTTTCGTTTCTTAAGCTCTTCCTTTTTTTTTTTTAATTTTTGTTATTGAATTCATTGGTGTTGTAGGTCTCACTTCTTAACCCGGAGCTCCAGTGGGATGCATCCTTCTTTGATGAACCGGTGACTTATTTTTGTCTCACTATCTGCATTTGCTTCCAACAGAACTCATTTTTGCCAATAATACTACTAGATGTTCATTGATACTTTGATGTACAGCTGGGTTTGTTACATCAAATCCATCATCTGGGGTTAATAATATTCTCACATAGAACTCTTTTTTTAGCATGCAGGTCATGCTTCTTGGTTTTGTACTTCTAGGACGTTCTCTTGAAGAGAGAGCAAGGCTCAGAGCATCAAGCGATATGAATGAACTTTTGGTAAGCTAGAATCTTGAGCATGTCTATGATGCAAATATATGAACTATGGGGATGAGTTCAAATAGCTTAATTTGTTTTCTCGTTCTCCATTTGCAGTCACTGATATCCACTCAGTCAAGGCTTGTGATTAGTTCGTCTGAAAGTGAATCCTCGACCAAAAATGTGCTTTGCTCTGATTCAATTTGTGTTGAGGTCCCAACCGATGATATTCGAGTCGGAGACTCAGTGTTGGTTTTGCCTGGGGAAACTATACCTGTAGATGTAAGAATTTTGAGTTTGAAAGTTGTACTTTCACTTGCATCGCACCTTCCACTCTATCATCATTATCGTTTGCTACTTTAAGCCATCTATGATGTTGCTTATAGGTCATAGAAAGCATTTCAGGCAAGACTCTTGAAGTTGACCTCTAAATGCAAAAATTTATAGATTTTGCTTCCTGTTCAAAGGTTTCAGCAAATTAAGAATGCAGCATCTTTTTTCTTCTTCTCCATATTTGTGTATGTGAAAATTTGAATAATCAAACTTTAGCTGAAATATGTTCGCTTGCACAGGGGAGAGTTATTGCAGGAAGAAGTGTTGCGGATGAATCCATGCTCACAGGAGAATCACTTCCAGTATTCAAGGAAGAAGGTCTTTCTGTATCTGCTGGAACCATAAACTGGGTATGATGATGCTATGTGGAGACTGCTATAATTTTGAATTTTTTGTTTTGGGTGTCTCTGATTCCTGTTTTATTAGAATTATGGGTAATGAAAACATTGATTGCTTTTCCCAATGGATCACAAAACTTCTCTGGCATGCTTTTTACCGTGCTAGATTTAATGGAGAGACTTAGCTAAAATTAAACTCCATGCCAGAACATTCCCTGTAATATTTTAATTTGATTTGTGGAACTTTGCTAAGCATAAATGCACTAAAAAAATTTGGATTCCAGGATGGCCCTTTAAGGATTGAAGCAACTTCAACTGGGACTAACTCAACAATATCCAAGATTGTTCGCATGGTTAGTAAACTACTTTCATCCATAGTGCAGTTGTTATAATGAAATGCTTGTACATATTTCCTTATGCTACCTTTTTATGTACTCAATTCTATTTGGCTCAAAATGTTCACTTGTAAGCTTGCAGTACGCTCTTTGCAAACTAATAGTGAGTGGTATAAATTAGCATCCATAGTGGAAGAGAAACTTCCTTTGAGGTCTGGAAGTAGTTAAATAAGGACCTCTTTTCTTATGGAACTCAATGAAACTGTTGTTCGATCACTGTTCTGTAAATGTCACCAAAAGGAACCACAAGTTTTGCTTTACTTTCTAAAGAATAAGCCTGCAGCAGCATGCCATCCGTAGATTCATGAGGTCCCTATATAGTCACTGAATGATTAAACATGGATAACTTGCTAGATTCTAGAAAGACTCAACATGCTTGAAATTTATAACTGAAAACTTTGAAGATGAAGCAGATATAAATAGCCTGTAACATGTGGCAACGCTTAATTAAATTTCCAGGTTGAAGATGCGCAGGGCCATGAAGCACCTATACAAAGGCTTGCTGATAAAATAGCTGGGCCATTTGTATACAGCGTAATGACTTTGTCAGCTGCAACATTTGCATTTTGGTAGGTCTTTCGTGCTTTAGTTCCCCCTCCATTTGGCAATCTTTTATTTTAATGATCCTAAAAACAAACAAAAAATGCTGGATACGTTTTTGCTCAATATTTTTAAAAACATTCATGATCTTTGTGTCTGGAAGGGAATATTTATATTGGGGCTTGGCATTGTTGGTTTTGGGATCAAAAGAATCAGCTGCTATGATGTATTTTGAATTAGTTACAATGTAATTTAACAGTTACAGTAACCAAAACAAAAAAAGGAAAGCAACTCATGATTCTTACATTTTTTTTTTTCCTTTCTATTGACTGAGATTTGCACTCTTCTTCAGGTATTATATTGGGACTAACATATTCCCGGATGTTTTACTTAATAATATTGCGGGACCAGATTGTGATCCATTACTTTTGAGCTTGAAACTTGCTGTAGATGTTTTGGTGAGTGATGGTGCCTTTTTCCCATCCTTTTCATCAATTGATCTGTGCTGAATTTTTGCATACAACTAATCTTGATTTTGTCCAAGAGTGGTGCACTTGTCAGAATTCTGGATTCAGTCCTGCAAAAATTTTAATAAATAAAGAAACTTACATCAAATGCTTTCAAGTCTTTTATCAATGCTAACATATAGAAGTTTCATTTAATTATGAGATCTTGATGTTGGTTGGGAAACCAATTCTCTATGTTGCTTATTTTCTTTAAGAAATGAGACGCATTATGTCAACTTCTTTTTTTTTTTCTTTATGCAGGTAGTTTCTTGTCCATGCGCTTTAGGTCTTGCCACCCCAACAGCTATCCTAGTTGGAACGTCACTTGGTAAATTTACATTTGACAATTGCCGCATTTGATTTTATTTTTGTTGTCATAGATAATAATTAGCTAGGATCTGTATCAGCAGAAGCTATATTTTCGCTGCTAACTTGATTTAAGTAAATGTGAAAAATATTGGATACTGCACTTGCTTCGGTTGAAATAAGATGAAAGTGTACTCCATGGTAGGATTCCCTCTAGTCAGTTCGAGGTTTTTTTCAGGCCTGGGATACTTTTAATGCTTTAAAAGAAGTAATTACATCATGTTGGCTCGTGATTCTTTTTCTGTCAGTCTAAGGTGCTAGATGGTGCCATAATCTAAACCTGTGATCTAATTGTTTGGCCTTTGACTTGTTTAAAAGCAGTTGGTTGTTGTTTGAGAAATTTTTGGAAGATGTACCAATCAAAGCTTTTTTGTATTTCTATATTTTCTATTTGGTCCTACAAACGATCAGGAGCGAGACAAGGACTTCTTATAAGAGGAGGAGATGTATTAGAACGCTTGGCCAACGTAGATTATATCGCTCTAGACAAGGTACTCATAATCTCTTCTGATAACCATAGGTATAGACCAGTCAATGCACTGCAGCTTATAAAAGTACATTAATCCGTAATCTCAACCCATCTCGCGTCTCCAGACTGGAACCCTCACTGAAGGAAAACCAGCTGTTTCTGGTGTGGCTTCTTTACTATATGATGATGCCGAAATTCTGCAAATCGCTGCAGCTGTAGAGAATACAGCTTCACATCCGATTGCCAAAGCTATCACGAATCGGGCAGAGTTGTTAGGTTTGAGTATGCCAGTCACGAGAGGGCAGTTGGTGGAACCTGGTTTTGGAACCTTAGCTGAAGTTGATGGGTGTCTGGTTGCAGTTGGATCTTTAGACTGGGTTCGTGATCGGTTCCAGACAAAAACAAACGCATCTGACATTATGAATCTACAACATGCAATTCGGCAATCATCCACGGGAGTAACGTATTCGGAATACTCGAAAACAATAGTTTACGTAGGACGTGAAGGAGAAGGTATCATCGGCGCCATTGCAGTATCTGACAGTTTGCGCCATGATGCTAAGTTTACACTAAGCAGGTAATGTACTTTTTAGGTAAAATAATATTCATGAACTAGTAAGTCAAATTTCTGTTAATTTTTTTCTTTTCTGTTATTTGCAAGCATTTTTTTGCACTTAGTACTTACTGCAACACATTTTTTTCATGAATGGTTGAATTCTTACTTTCATGAAGGCTCCAGCAAAAGGGTATCAAAACTGTTCTCTTATCCGGGGACAGGGAAGAGGCAGTTGCAACCATCGCAAAGGCTGTTGGAATAGAAAATGAATCAATTAATGCGTCCTTGACTCCACAAAAGAAATCAGAAGTTATCTCTACTCTTAAAGCTGCAGGACATCGAATTGCAATGGTATCCGTCAATTTTAACCCTTAGAAATTTCCCCCCTTTTATTTTTTTTGCCAATAAATAATCCTTGTTCATTGGGTATCTTACTTTTATGACACGGAATATGAAACTGACATGTCTAATTTCCCCAAAGGTAGGTGATGGCATAAATGATGCACCATCTTTGGCTCTTGCTGATGTTGGTATTGCTCTACGGATTGAAGCGCAAGAAAATGCTGCATCCAATGCAGCATCAATTATACTTCTCGGCAACAAATTATCACAAGTAGGTTTTTCTATGATCTCAAGGATTTAACTTCTTTTTTTTTTGTTTCGCTGCAATAATGCAATAACTCATGCATCTATTAGATTGATCATTGTCATTTGTAGTTGGCTCCTTCAAATGAGCAACTTTTTTGTGAAGCACCAAAAATTAAAAAAACCCAATCACTTGCCCTGATAACTTCTTTGCCGATCCATTTTCACTGAAATCCCGTTCCTGGCAGGTTGTTGATGCATTGGAACTTGCACAGGCAACAATGTCCAAAGTGTATCAAAATTTAGCATGGGCAATAGCATACAATGTGGTCACCATTCCAATAGCTGCTGGAGTTCTACTTCCTCATTACGACTTTGCCATGACACCGTCAATCTCGGGTAAGTAAGACTGTTCCACCAATTTGTGGCTTTCAAGAATAAAATCCTTTCAAGTTTCTGATTCTTGACTCAAAAACCGGTTTCACAGGTGGGCTTATGGCTTTAAGCTCGATATTCGTAGTTTCGAATTCCTTGCTTCTACAGCTTCACGGCTCTCCCAAGAAGAGTTAGTTTTGCCTATGCTAGTACAATCTCTCTCTATTCAAACAAGAGGCAATTGAAGTATTCATGTTGTTAACATGGTAGTAGTAATTCAAGAGGGAATTCGAGACATCAAATAAGATAATAATAAATGGCCGGGTATTAATGTAGTTTTCCTTGGAATTTTGTAAATATGGGTTTTTCATATATCCCATCAATAATTGTTGTCATCCAAGTGGGAATTGGTACTGGAATCTTTGGACCAGAAAAAATATATAACGATTTTAAATAAAGATAATTTGATTTTGAATGTTGTCCTTCACTTCCCCAACCAGCCAACATTATTGGATTGTTTGCTTATGGCACATTAAGGCAGGGGTGAAACAGACTTGGTTTTCAAATTCCAAATCATAACCAATAAAAGAAAACTCTTCACATGAAACATTTCATTATCAATATTTCATGGTACCAAACCTCATACTTTTGGACTTTCTTATCAAAATGATTTCTCTCCTATGGCTCCTTCGTGAATCGTGATTATATCTATATTTTTTAAATGATAACGCTGAAACTGGAATCTACCAGCTAAAAATGTGACTGTCAGTATGTTTCTCTCTAGTTTCTTTGTCAAAATTGTTTGTACTTGGTAGATTGTTTCTGTAATATTGCCAAAAATGTTAGTTTGTGTAGTGTTTGGAAAGTATGCGACAAAACAAAGTTTATTTTACAAATTGGGTTTATATTAAAGTTTATTGTATTTGCATTGATATTTAAATTTTTCTAGTAGAGTCAATTAGTTAATTAAGAGAATTTTTAAAAGGTTTTTAAAATTATGCATGAATAAATTTCGTTTCTTATAATTATTTAATAACTAAATTACTAATTATCTAGGAATACCCAATTGAGCACTAGTAACTATCTCTTTGCCTCCAATTAAGTGTATGGAGCTTAAAATAATTTTCAAAATAAACTTTTTTTTTTTAAATGTTGCACATTCAAACAAACAATAATAGAATTCACAGGAGGTCCTTGCTGGATTTTGGACCCATAAAAATCTCACGACAAGGAGAGAGAGATGATTTCTCCTTGGAAACCCCACGTCTCAACTGTGTGTTGTTTTCGTTAGTCCTTTTCGTGGGACAATGGGTTTTGCATAATTTGATTCGGACGAAGAATGAAGGATCTACTCAGAAAAATTCTACCCATTGGAACAATAAAGTCCCCAAGTATGATGAAAGGGCGTCATAATATATTACACAAGTAACAAATTTAACTTTTTTTTATTTATGCCAAAAAAAAAAACACTCTTTCCTTTTTTAATCACTTACCTGCAGCTGATTTTAGATTGAACCCGATCTCTTTTTGTGGTTTTCTTATTTTATCTCGCCATTGTTTTTAATTTGTAATAAATAATTATTTTTAAATTTTTACAGGATTTGCAAGTAAATGGCCTTATTTTTAATTTATTTAAAATATACGACTTTTATAATAAATAGCCATATATTTATGTTTGTTTTTAACAATTAGCCTATGTTTATTTTTATTAGTAAAATAGTCATATATTCGTGTCTAGATTTTTTAGACTGCAGTCGTTAATTTTTTGAATTTTATTTTTATTGTTTGTTACAGACAATATTGTCTAAAATTTTGTGTCTCTAGTCATGAAATTTGTAACTTTTTTAATGTATTTTTTTTTTTTGCTCTTTATAAGATTTTTTTTATTTAGTAATAAGTTTTGTGAAATTGGTTATATAAGCAATCATTTATTTGTGAGTTGGTTATTTTGTTAATGGATGTTTAATTTTTTTATTGTGTTTATTTCAAATTTTTTAAAATTTTGTTACTATAGTCACAAATTTTATGACTGTGTATTTATTTATTTAGTCACAAAATTTATTTCTTTAGTCATAGATTTTTAGATGTTGACCTAATGGCTATTTTGTTAATTTTTCAAAACATGGGCTATATCCTTAAAACATAGACTGCAAAATGGCTAAATCATTAACTGGCCCTAAAATATATCTATAATTTTTATTTTTTAAGTCAATGTTTATTTTCAATATTTAGATTATTCATCATAGTAAATAAACAAAATACCACCTAAAATTATCATATTTAGTTCACTTACCATGATAATTTGTTGTTTACTACAAAATTTATCTATGGTATGTAGATTATTTGCTATTATTAGTAGACAATATACCAGCTAAAAATAATTGGTATTTGTAATCTGTCTATTTATAAAAAAACAGGTCATTCACCTAATTAAAAAAAGTTGTGGATATTTTTTTAATATGGTTAGAAAATTGTCATATTTCGTCCACTTACCATAGTAATTTGTCGTTTACCCAAAAAATTATTTATGATATATATATTATTTATTATAGTTAGAAAATTTGTTTATGGTGTATAGATTATTTACTATGGTTAGTAGACAAGATACTGGCAAAAATTTGTCGATATTTCGTTAATTCATTGTGGTGATCTATATACTTACTAAAAATAGGTCATTTAAAAAAAGTTGTAGACATTTTTTAAATACGGTCTCAAAAATAGACTACCTACTAAAATTTTCCTTCACTAGTAAAACACTAAATGTTGTTATGCTAATAAATTATTTTACTAATTATAGAGTATATTGTTTTGCTAAAAAATTATTGATTACCTTTTAATTTTTTTTAAAAAACTGCCTATTACTTAATTGATTTATTATTTTTTGACATGCAAGCACAATTAATCATTTCAAAATATAATATATATATATATATATAGATATATAGATATAGTCTATAGAGGAGAGAGAGACGGTGGTTGAAATTTTAAGAGAAAACAATTGAGAAAGCATCAAATAAGACAAAAAGGCAAAAAAAAAAAAGAAAAAAAAAAAAGAGGAAAATCTAAATCCCTTTATATTATCCAAATCCAGTAGGAAGCACAATAATTATTCTCTTAAAAACACCCATACATAATAATAAAATTTCACGGTACTGCAATTTAATAATCTAATCTATGATTCCCAAATGGCCACTATAATTTCCTTGCATCTAGTTAAAGAGGCCATCTTCTTCTTAGCTCTTATTTTTATAAATATTGATGCTTGATTTTGTGATTTGTGACATAATTTTGAGGATGAAATTATGGGGCCCATAAAACTTTAATATACGCATTGAATGGGCACGTGATAGAGAACAATTGTTGTTGAAATGGCCTTCATGCTAAAACGCTTTGCATGTGATTAGTGGGTCCTGCTTTTTTCCCAAACCCTACCCACGACTCACTTTTTTTTTTTTTCCTTTCTTTTACAATCATTCCCTAATGCCCAAAATGATACAACAAGACGGGAAACCGGCAAATCAGTTCTTTAATAACTGTTGGGGTAATTGTTTGTCCAAACTAGACCAACTTGCTCCCTCCTTACATTTCCTTGCTTGAACATTTTACCCGAATATAGTTATTACTTATTACTAACTACGTATAAATATATATATATATATAAGTTTGTGTGTGTGTGTTTTTTTTTTTTGTTTGCCAAGCATTTAAGTGCGCGTGTTTGTGTATAAAAATTATTGTTGGCCTTGTATATTGTATTTGGTACTTGAACCTCTCAAAGAGGAAATTAGCTTTGCATAGCAACAACTAATCATAATCCATAAGAACATGAGGGGCTTCTATGGGCCTTGAATTTAATGCATGCTTTATACCAACTAGCATATAACAACTTGACGATTTTGATTTCATGCCTTATAATTTTGATAAGGAAAAACGGGTTTTTTTTTTTTTTGTTGAGAAAATTGAATAAAGCTGTCTTGGTAGTAAAAGAGACTTAAGAGGAGTAAGTACTTTCCAAAGCGGAAAAAAAATAGTTTTTCATTATTGGCCCCTTGATTATACAGAATATGACAGGTTACACTTTTAAGTGTAATTTCTGGCGATTTACACCTTAAAATCGAAAAGAGTGAGCAAATCTATACAAATTGGTAACCGATATCTAAAATTGGACGGAAAACAATGGCACGTGATTCGCAAGTGAGTTTTAAAAGGATACTAGCTTCATTTCAATATTTTCTTAAACAAGACCACCAATTGAAAAAGGAAAACTAAAATCTTAAATACTCAATGCTTTTGAAACAAATTTGGGCACAAAGAGAAAATAAATCCACTATTTTCTCGTCAAATTTTTGGTTTGTTATCTGATGGTATTAATTATTGGAGTTTTTTTTTTTCAAAAAGTTTTATTTTTTTGGCAAATGGAAATCGATTTAGTTGACTAGTTCATAAAAAATGGCTTCCAAGAGGAATTCGAAGCTACCCCTCAACAACGAAATCAAAAAAACTATTTCTATTAGCCCAAGTGGTTAAGCAATGTGCCGCTTGTTTTCCCAAAGTTTAATCCAAGAGAATGAGTAACTATGGTTTTGCAATTGTGTTTCTTCTTAGCTATTTACACCAGATGAAAATAAATTGAGGTGCTCATTGCTCATGATGCTGGTACAAATCCTAAATATGAGCTTGAAATCTAGTAGATCATAGTATTTGTTGTTTGTAAATATTTTTAAGAGATGGAGAAAGTTACAATTTTTATTTTATTTTTGGTATGAATTACAAGTTAGTAGAAATTGGTCTTCTTTTTTTTTCAAAAGATATATTATTTCATAGTGACAAATGCCCTTGATACATGCTCATGTGGGATGCACGTGACTAATTCCGTCAATAAGTTTCATTGGCATTATCAATTTGTATAAATTTGCTAATTTTTTTAATTTAAGGTGTAAATTGCTAAAAATCAATATTAAGAGTAGAACTTATCATACCTATATAATTCAGGGACCATTAATGCAAAATACTAAAAAAGAGCACGTACTTTATTATTTTGCTTTTTCAAGGAAAGGTACGGTTTTTATCGAGCATCATTTGAATATTAGAAAACTTAGAGAAATGAGAAACAAGATAATAGTCATTCGTCGATTGACTATTATGCAATATTCTTATACGATGTGCTGGACTAAAAGAGAGCTTAAAAAATAAAGGATTTTTGGTTTTTAATTATTTATGGCTCTTATATCGTTAGATATCATTCACCTTGATTCTTATTATTTATTTTTATAAGTATTTATGGTTTTTAAATTTTTTTACTTTTACTAAGTTTAGTCTTTATTCATTATTTTTATTAAATTACAATTAAAATGATTCATATATCAATTAATTTCCTAAAAATAAAATTAGATAAGTCAAAATCACATTAAATTTTATAATTAATGACAATTTCTAAAACTTTTTAACTGAATTATCCAATTAAACAAAAATAAATATATAATTTTAACTTATACGACATATTTTTACGTAATTAAAAACTATAGATTTCTAACTAAATGACATGTTTTTAGCCTTAATTTTAAGGAATTGACATAAGTTTATCATAATTAAGTTATTAGTCATTTTTTTTTTTGCTATTTTTTTAGACATTATGCATTGACTGTTTGTCATTTATTATGGAAGGTAATAAATATTACAGACTGTAACAATTTTTGTTACAATAGGTAAAAACTTTTGATAACAACCGTTAGAGACAAAATTTAATAAACATATGTAACAAAATGTCTAATTTTTATTACACATTTGTCTGTTACGAATTGTATCAACATTTGTTATATGTCGTAACAAATATTGTTACAATCCGTAATAATATTTGTTACAATCTGTAATAAAATTTGGGTGAACTTGGGTATTTTAGGTAATCCTGATGTAATTAGACTAATTAATAACTTAAATTTTAAATAATTTGGTCATTTACTTAAAAGACGTTATTTTAACAGGTCAATTTGCAAATGAGCCCTAAAAACTAATACAAATTAAATATATGTAAGTTTAGTAGCAATTTAATTAAGATTGACGTATAAAATTTAAAGTTTTCAAAAATAAAAATTTGGTGATCGTAAGTGCCTAAAACAATAATTTAAAAACCAAAGTGTATAATGAATAATGAGTTGTTTGGGGTAAATATCTAAAATATTTTATTTTAGAATGATTTTACTTTGTGAATTTCGATGTGATATAAATAGTTGAGATTAAAAACATTGTATTGAGATTAAAAAAATTAGAAAATTAATAAATATAACAGATTTTTATCCCAAACAAAGAATAAAAATACAAAGATCATATGTGTAAATTACTAAAAAATAAAAGACTAAACTTATCCACAAATAGTAAAATAGTTAAAAATTATTAATTTTTGTTAATTACTACCTTCCAAGCAAACAGTTATATAATACATACCCAAAAATGATCTATTAGCTTATGTTTGGACAAATTATTTTGCCAATCCTATCATATTTTTTGGGATAGTCAAAATAGTTGGAAAATAGTTATTTGGATGAAATATTTTGCTCATTTTTAACCATTTTGGATGGTTTGGAAAATGATTTGGAAATGGTTTAAAAATGGTTAGAAAAAATAATTAGAGTGGTTTGACTTTGCGAATTTTGATATGGTATAAATAATTGAGATTTAAAAATATTGTATAGAGAGTTGGAAAGTTGAAAAAAAAAATGGAATGGAATATAATGGTTTGGATGATTAGAAAAGTTGAAAAAAAATGAAAGAAATGGAATGGAATAGTTGAAATAGAGGAAACAAACAAGCGGTTAGAAAAATGAGTATAATAAATTGATTTTACGAATTTCGAGATAGTATAAATGGTTGAAATTAAAAAATATTGTATAAAGATTTGGGAAGTTAAAAAAAATTTAAAAAAAATAATAGAATAAAACTATTTATTAAATTAAAAAGTTGAATAGTTTGTAATAAAATATACTAGAATGAGATGATTTGGGGGTTGTCAAACATAAGTTTAATCACTTTCCTTTCAAATACCCAAAAAAAGCTACAAAAAGCTAACCACATGTTTGCCCCCACCATTTTACCCATTCTATTCCATTCCATTTTTTTACTTTTTTTAATCTTTCAAACCATTCCATTACATTTTACTTTTTTCAATTATTTTTTTCAACTTTTCAAATCCTTATACAATATCTTTAAATCTCAACTATTTATACCACCTCAAAATTTATAAAGTCAAACTATTTTTTAAATCATTTTTCAAACTATTTTCCAAACTATTTAAAATGATAAAAAATATCAGAATAATTTCCTCAAACACATAGTAAGTTAATCAGTGACTTCTGATAGTCTGATTTCTAATTAGCAATTTTGCACGTTTACACTATATATATATATATATATATATTGTTTATTAACTGGTGTAAGTGACCACCACTTATCACGCGCCACGTGTCAAATCCCGATTCCAAACCATTATTCCTTAGTCCAGGAAACAGTAAACGCATATGAATGAAAACCTCTACTAATCGTCAAATCAGCAGTAATATTTTATAAATTATTTTTAAAAAAAATTAGATTTAAAATTTGGATAGCTATAGTTAATGTCGATGATAGCAACGGACAGAGGTGAAAACGACGTCAGACAGCGACGTTAACGGCGTCAAAGAGCCCGTCAAAGTGGGTTTGTCAGGCTTTTTTCCCTCTGAGCAGAGGTGGGTCCCACATGGAAATCATAGGGTGTGTGTCAGATCAGAGAGTGAAAGGATGGGACAAATGACCTTCCCGAGGTGAGCAAATATTTTGGGCAAACGATAATTATTGCCCAAAAGAAGGAAAACAAATTTTATTACATATATCGGAAAAATAAATAGTAACTTTTCCTTTTCGAAATGAGATAATTAATTATTCCAAAAAAAAAAAACGAGATAGTTAAATTCAGAGAGAGAGAGAGAGAGTGTACTATAAGAGTGGCTTTTGTGGATCCCACTTTTTCACAGATCCTCAATCCCTGTCCGTTTCTCATCCTTTTTCTATTTTCTTTTTGCATTTGATTGTAATAATAATTTGATATTACCGATGATTCTTACTTTTTACCAGCTGCTTTCTGAAAGTTACATGATGGTGTAGCAGAGAATTTGGAATTGGAATTAGGACGATTATAATTTTGGAAGAACAAAACGCAATTAGGACAATTATTGTTATTTTACTCTGAACTAGGATGATTATATGATATCGATTTATTTTAAAATAAAAATATATATTTTTTAGTGTGTTTGGCAAAGTTTCTTCGGGATTTTGTTTTTTTAGTGTGTTTTTTTTTAGTTGAAAATTGAAATCTGAATAAAAAAATTTAGTTTAAATTATATTGCTATATAGTACTTATATTAATAAAAAATTAAATTAAATATAATTTATGTAATAAAATATGATTTGAATTTAAAATTTCAAACAAATCTCAAAATAAATATTCAAACAAATCTTAAAAAAATCGAGTTATTGTATGAGATTGAATTATATTATATTTTATATTATCGTGTGTTTGGTATAACATGGAATTTAGAATATAGTATTTATTGCTAAATAACATAATATTATAAAGTAATTATTTTTAATGAATGAAATCCATAATTTTTATCTCATTTCATGGTTTCCCATCAAATTGGAAGGGATATCTAGTTCCCTGTAGGGTTATTATTTGAAAACAAAATTTGGAGGAATCTTTAAGAATGCTCTTTTTTTTGACACATTAATAATGTGTTGCACTTTTAATTTATGTCATTACTTTTACATTATAAACATAAAGTACAAATTAAACACAGATTATTAAGTGACATTTAAATTATACTCTTTTGTAATTTTCGAGGGATTTTAATGAATGCACATTCTTTGATACATTAATAATCTATCTTACAAATATATATATATTTATTTATTTATTGTGATGGTTGTGTTTGTAAGTAATCAATGACAAATAACTAAAACATGGTGTATTCAAGGGGAAACAAAAACTAAAACATGGTGTAAATGCGGATAACAGTAATGGCTAATGAACTCATTAAGTATGAAAACGATTAACTCAACGTATTTGTTCTTGTTAAGTCAGTTAATTGTTTTCGTTCACCTCGATATTAGTAAATGACCATTTTACATTAAAAAACAAAAAACAACAACACTAACCGTCGGATTTCCAATCGAATAACCCTTACATTTCTCCATATTTTTTGGGTCGACGATCTAATTTGGTCAAAAAATTTTAAAATATACATACTTTGAACGGTCAAATAATTGACTGTTGTACAGTAGTGGGGCTTATGCTCGCCCCTCCCCTCTATGGCTCTATTTGCGAATATACAATGGGGTCGTTTGGCAAACGGGTTCGAACTGTGACAATTTGAATTTTTTCATTTGAATTTGAAATTTTGAATTGGGTAATTTGAACGAAAAATTTAAATTGTTGTTTGGGTCAAAATAATCATATTTGAATGTATTATTTGGATTGTTGTTTGGGTAGATGTGAAATGTGTGATGTTGAGTAATAAAAAGAGTAGTTGAAATGTCAAATCAAAAAATACCATTCAAAATGGATTCAAACTGTTGAAATTTGAGGGGGGGAAGAATTTGATTTTGAAGGGTTTGAATGACTTTTTCTCATTTGGATTTTATCCAAAAAAAAGTTACCAAACGACGATTTAAACTGACAAAGTCGTTTGAATTGCCCAAGATGAATTCAAACCCATTTGCCAAACATACCATATAAGGTCATTCTCCCTCCTAAATTTTAGATATTCACTTATAATATATTATTGTTATTAATAGCATCGAAGTTCCTTTATTCAAATGCCGTAAAAATGAGCTGGATATAGACATATAGTCCCTCAAATATATATATATATGAGATTCTCGAGTATTTTCCTTCGTTCTTAGCATTTATTCTATTGTAAAATATTTATCCAAAATAATGCATATATTTGTTTTGATTTTGAAGCGAATTGAGATTTTGGGTCAAATACCAAATTATCATCACATTACTAAAAGTCAAAAGAAGCATCTTAGGGTACGATGATTAAGAATTTGATAAGAATAAGAACCATGCATGCATGGTTTATATTATATTATATTCTCCAAGCTTACGGAACTATACATATTGCGGTGAAAATGAAATACCATATAGTGAAGCGCACTCGCCTGAATAATTTATTAATATTTTATTATATAATTTAATATCCTTATTTGTTGACATGCCCCGTTTTGACAAAAGCCAAAACATAGCTTAACTAAAAATAACTATACATATTCCTGGTCATTATCAAAACCGAATGTCAATGTCTTGTAATGTCAACCAACAATAAAAAACCTATCACGAGGAGAAAAAGAAAAAAGGACCCATTAATAAATTGGTCTGTTAAAATAATATTTAAAAAAATAATTTAATTATTTAAAAATTAAGTTATTAGTCTGATTATATTTAGACGGCCTGAAATATTCGCCTAAATTTTATTATATATTATAATAAATATTGATACAAATCGTAACAGATAAATATGTAATAAAAATTAAATTTTTGTTATATATATTGTTTATTAAAATTTGTCTGTGATGGTTTGTATCAAAAGTTGTTATCTATTTGTAACAAAAATTATTACAATTTGTAACATTGTTACCTTTTATAATAAATGACAAAACAACCAATGATTAATAATTTAATTATGACAAACTCATGTCAATTCTTTAAAATTAAAGCTAAAAATATGTCATTTAGCTAAAAATATCACACAATAAAAAGAAAAATTACCTAATATAAAATTCCTTTGTGGGTCTTCACTCTTCACTGATATATATATATATAGTGCGTCTTAATCTTGTGGTTTCATATGCTTTTGAGCCATTAAAGTCAGCATCGCTAATGCAATGTAATATAGAACATCAAATTTGATGTTTTAATTATTATTATTTTTATATAATATTATATTTATATTTAGTTTTAAATTAACATTTTAAATTGATACTAGTTAGTATTTTTTCAATGTATTAAACTAAAAAGTCATAAAAATAATAATTCTATGTTATAAAAGTTCTCTTATCCTAATTTTTAAATATTATTTATCATCAGTTACTATTAATTATCTTTAGTGAATTTGTTCTGTTAAAAAAAAAAAAAATATTTAAGAATGAAACCAACGTATTGTAGTAATTAATGTCAAATATAATACTTCTATATTTTTTTGGGTCAAATTTAACACTGATATTGGTGTTTGCATTGATGAGTTTAATTCACTGAAATCATATACAAAGGTACATTGATTTTAGGCACATGAAAAATAATGCAAACAAGAGAAATATTGTGTTTTTGGGTAATGTTATTATTGTGGTTATTAAAGGCTAGGTGAAGTCGGCTCTTTCGAGGCCATTATTTAAAGTATCTTATTTTGGTAACAAAAATAGACCAACTCTTGTGGCCTAGTTCTCCAATCTCCATTATGAACAAAAACACTGTAGTTCCTTCGGAAAGGACTTAAAAGGTTGAAACCCCCACTTGCTCAATTAAACACATCAAGGAATTATCACTGTTTATAGTAAAAAATGTTGCGATATAATATAAGAATAAACAAACATATAGAGATATAACCCTGGTATATTTTCAACACACATGTATAATAATTACACATGACATGCAAATCAGAATTTCAGAAACTATAATTAACCACCAATTAGCGATAGTTTATCGTTGGTTAGTTGAAAAAAACTCGTGATCACATGAAAATTATTTTAAACAAAAACCAATTTGAAAATTAGTTTAGCGACTGAGGTAATTGATGTGAAATTTTAACCCGAACTATAGCATGGTTTCTGGTCAAGCGTTGGTTGTTATGCAATTCTATCACTTTAAATTCTTATTATCTTTCTATTGATCATGTTATGTATAAGGGCTATAATTTGAAGAGAAAAAAAAAGTGTTATGAATTTTCCATGTTACTTATGTGCATTTTCTGATAAATTTGAAGGTATTATTAATTTTTATGGAAACATATGTGCCTTTTTTTGTTGTTGTTGAAAATATTGTTTATAGAAAAAGGACTTTTACTCAACAATTTCGTATGTCAGGGATCACTTTAAGAAATTTCGAAGTCAGGGGGGTAAAATGACATTTGACAAAATTTATGGGGCAAAATTCCGATTAATGGTGTTTGTAATGAAGATTTCTTTTGTTCTTTGGATAATGAGGATTCGTTTTATTGGATAATCATGGTCTATAATGGGGAGTCTTTTTGTCCTTTGAATAACAAGGATTTTTCTCTCTCTTTTTAGGGGGAAAAAAAAAGAACTACTTTTGTTAGCAATGTTGCTAATACTCATCGGCAGAGAGAGAATGAAAGCGAGAGGCTGTCCTTGTCAAGCTTCCAAGGATATATCACTCTCTCACTACTATATATACACAGCTTTTAGCTTATATATTTATTGTCAAAGTAACTATAATTATTATCATATAATTAAATACATATCTTAATACTCACAGTTTAGTAGAAGGAAAAAAGGAAAAAAAAAAAGAAAAAAAGAAAAAGAAAGCGACCCACTATTCACAAAATGGCATGGCTTTCACTCACTCACTCACTCACACAGTAACTCAGAGAGAAAGAAGTGGGAACCAAAACGAAGCCAAGAGAGAGAGAGAGAGAGAGAGAGAGAAATAGATGTAATGTTTTTGCAGGTCCGTGTAGCAGAGCCGTGGCAGATGGTTTTTTAACTTTATTCATGAAAAATAATTCTCTCCCTCTCTCTCTCTCTCTCTCTAGTCGTTACAGTTGTATTTTACAGGCCTAGTTTTGCAGAGGGCACAGAGAAAGCGATGTGATTGAACGACCAAAGTTGATCATCATCACAAACATCTAACACAACACAACACAGCACAGCAAAGCTTGTAACACTACCAATCTCTCTCTCTTCTCAGACACACACACCTATCAGTAAAAAAAAAAAAAAAAAAAAAACAGTTTTCTCGGTTTCGTTTCACAACTGGGTCGCTCATTTACTCGTATCTCATCTCTCTCTCTCACTGAGAGGCAAAAAAAGAAAGAAAGAAAAAGAAAGCCTTATCTTTTCTGAGAAACCATCATCATCAATGTCGGTGAGTCCGAGAAGAAGAGTCTTGGCTCTTCTTTCTTCCTTCTTCTTCATAGTTCGCTTTCAAAGCTGCGACGCTGAACCAACACACAACGCGCGTTAGCTTCGGTGTCGTTTAATGAGGCTTTGCTGTCGTTTCGTGGCGTGAAAGGAAAAAGTCATGGCGTTTCGGGTCGAGTTTGTTCTTCTTCTGGCTCTCCTCGCTTGCGCGACCTTCGGTTCCGTCGATTCAGACGACGGTGAGTCTCGATCTCTGACCCTCTTTTCTCGTCTCTAATTTCTGTATCATATATCTGCTGTGTCTACATATACATGTATATATATAGCTTTATCTATCATGGCCAGTGTTTTGGTTTTTTGTCTCGTGGTGATGATATTGCAGTCTAATAGTGATAAATGAATGTGTTGGTTTATGTGAAGGAGCGAGTCTGTTGGAGATAAAGAAGTCGTTTAGGGACGTTGACAATGTGTTGTATGACTGGACTGACTCGCCTTCTTCAGACTATTGTGTTTGGAGAGGTGTCACTTGTGACAATGTCACATTCACTGTCGTTTCTCTGTAAGTGGCCTTTTTTTTATATTACAAAGAAGGAATGTTTATTTTTTAATTTTTCCTAGTCTGTTGTTTGGTTTCGATGGAAATCACGAGTTTGGTTTTGGTTGTTTTTATTTTTTATTTTTATTTTATTTTGTTTTGCTTCAGCAATTTATCAGGTCTCAATCTTGAAGGAGAAATTTCGCCTGCAATTGGGAACCTCAAGAGCCTCGTATACATGTAACTTTTTATCTGCTTCTTTGCCTTTATCTTTTTTGACGTCAATCACTTTCTCTTTGAAAATGAAATAAAGAAACCCATGTTTTGCTAAAGGACTAATTAATCATTGTGGCTTTGTACGGTCAGTGATTTTAGAGGAAATCGTCTTTCTGGTCAGATCCCAGATGAGATTGGTGATTGTTCCTCCTTGACTAACCTGTAAGTTCTCTAACATTGATTCACCACAATGTAGATGTTATAAGATATATTTTTTCTCTACTGAATGGCTCAATGTTGTCCATAGGGACTTGTCATTTAATGAGATATACGGAGACATACCATTCTCAATCTCAAAGCTGAAACAGTTGGAATTTTTGTAAGTTTTCATATATTAGCCTTTTTCTAGTACTAGTATCTTAGTGCATGGTTATCCATATCTTGGTCTTTATTTAGCATCTTACTAATGAAGTGTACTTCGCAATGGGGTTTTAGAATTTTGAAGAATAATCGCTTGATTGGACCTATCCCTTCAACCCTGTCTCAGATTCCGAACTTGAAGGTTTTGTAAGTTCGTTATCCCACAAATCTTTTAATTTCTATAGAAATTTATATATATAGTTTTCAGTCCCTATATGACTGACGTTGATGCACGTTTTGATAATCGGGTTCAAGAGACTTGGCGCAGAATAGTCTCAGTGGGGAAATACCAAGGCTTATATACTGGAATGAAGTTTTGCAATATCTGTAAGTGTACCAAGAATCGATGCTAATGCACTTCATCAAGCAATGTGATCTCGCCATTTTGGTATCGAATTAAATTGATTTTCTTGCTCTCTCCGTTGTTGTAGTGGTCTACGAGGGAACAACTTGGTGGGGACTCTATCTCCAGATATGTGCCAGTTAACCGGGCTGTGGTACTTGTAAGTTGGCATAAATTATCTTTTCGAATACCTTACAGATACGACACCTCTAAACGAGTTCATGTATAATATACATTTTATACTTACCTTCCTCATTTGTTGCAGCGATGTAAGGAACAATAGCTTGACTGGAGGCATTCCTCAGAATATCGGAAACTGCACCGCCTTCCAGGTCTTGTATGTATTTTGCCCGAATTCGAAGATCAAATTTTCGTGAGCATTATATTTGTGGTCGGGTTAATGATTGATGGTTTTCGTTGTTTTTGCCGGCATGGCAGGGACTTGTCTTATAACCAGCTCACGGGAGAGATTCCATTCAACATCGGGTTCCTGCAAGTAGCCACATTGTATGTGTTTGTAAAATTATGTTGTCTTGCTATTGGAACATCTTTTGTTGAAGATTGCTCAGGGGTTTGTGTTTGTATAGATCGTTGCAAGGCAATAAGCTTTCGGGATATATTCCTTCAGTGATCGGTCTGATGCAGGCTCTCGCAGTATTGTATGTGCTCAAACTTTCTTTGACACAAAATTTTGGTTCTCTCAATATAGAAATCACATTGACACAAGAACGCCTTTCTTACAATTTTGCCACTCTTCCTCGTGTTCAACCAGAGATTTGAGCTGTAACATGTTGACCGGGCCCATTCCTCCTATTCTGGGAAATTTGACATATACAGAGAAACTGTAAGTTTTGCAATTTACACAATTTATGCTTTTGTATTCATGAGCTAGATTTGTGTACAACACGAGGCAGACAAGGAAATTCATTAGCCGATGTACGCATTCTGACTTTGATAACTGGAACTTACAGGTATTTGCATGGAAACAAGCTTACCGGACTAATTGCCCCCGAGCTCGGAAATATGACAAAGCTGCATTACTTGTATGCCATCTTTACTCTGTCGAAAAACTTTTCTCCTGATATGGTGACAATTCAATACCACAATGATGATTGTTTGATGTATTAAAGTTGAAATATCTGCTGTATGTTCAATCCTCTTTCTATGTCATAGTTTCTTGTTTTATTACATTAATCCACAAATTTGGTGTAACGTATCTTTTTACTCTCTGGATTTTTGTTTCCTAAAGTTTTCTCTGCATTTGCAGGGAGTTGAATGATAACCATTTATCAGGGCGAATTCCACCAGAGCTCGGGAAGCTTACAAATTTATTTGATCTGTAGGTTCTCTTACCGAGAATCTTAGTTCATTGTTTTTTCTTTATATCGTAAAGTGAGAGTAATTGATCACTCATTCTTGCAGAAATGTTGCCAACAACCATCTCGAAGGACCTATCCCGGCGAATCTTAGTTCATGTACTAATCTTAACAGCCTGTAAGCACCAGAACATAGAAGCTGTCTCATCTGTTTTATTATTTTTTCTCTTCGTTTAACTTGTTTGGATGTGGTCTCAGGAATGTGCATGGGAACAAGCTTACTGGAACTATCTTGACCGGTTTTCAGAAGCTGGAGAGCATGACATATCTGTAAGGATAATTCAGTTTCCATTTATTATCTTGTTTTATTATATCGGCTTCTTGGTTACGCTATAGGGCTTTGTCTAAGTTTCTTAGAAAATGGTTTCCAGAAATCTCTCGTCCAACAGTCTTCAAGGCCCCATTCCCGTTGAGCTATCTCGGATTGGCAATTTGGATACTTTGTAAGTATTTAACACTCTAGTATTTTCTTCCTAAATTACAAATATATTTTCTAACTTGTAATTTATACGCACAAAATCTACAGAGATATTTCTAATAACAAAATTAATGGTTCAATTCCTGCTTCTCTTGGTGATTTGGAGCATCTCCTAAAGCTGTGAGTTTTACTACTCAATTGCATTTTTCTTTCTTTTTCTTTTTCCCTCTTTTTCTGACACAATGCTATTTATGTGGTAGGAATTTGAGCAAAAATCACTTAACAGGAGTTATTCCGGCAGAGTTTGGTAACCTAAGAAGTGTAATGGAAATGTATGTTATTGTTTCTTCTTAGTTTATGTTTGCTTTCTTTTTTTTTTTTTTTTGTTCTAATTTTTTTCATGTCTTGCAACACAGAGATCTTTCGAACAACCACCTTACAGGTTCAATACCGCAAGAGCTTACTCAGCTCCAGAATATGTTCTCATTGTAAGTCAGAATAGTCACTGAATTTGAATGCTCAGTAGTTAAATGTTGTCAAACCCGTTTCTATTATCCTTGAGTTTTGAAGTTGGTGTCAAATCTGTTTCTATTATCCAGGAGTTTTGAAGTTCTAGTTTTTTATACATATCTCGTGGTAAGTTATTAAACGATTTTTTCCTAAATTTTGTAGGCGATTAGAACACAATAACATATCAGGGGACGTGATGTCACTAAGCAACTGCCTCAGCCTGACAATACTGTGAGTTCTTAGTTCGCTTCTTACCTACAAAAAGCACTTTTGCTCTCTCTGTTGTGTAACTCTTTTTAATTGTAAATTCCGACAAACCTCTGCAGAAATGTATCTTACAACAATTTAGGAGGCAATATTCCGACGACGAACAACTTCTCAAGGTTTTCACCTGACAGGTTAGAAAACCTGAAATTGTTTTCTCAAAAGTTCCTAATTAGCATCTCACACTTTTTCTATGAAAACTGTTGATGTCATGTGCATTTGAAGGTCGGCAAGACATAATGATGAAACAATCTCTCTTTTTCCTTTTTTACTAGCATTGATCTTTATTCCAGGCTCTTTGCTTATACAATTTTCTTTTTCTCAATGAAGTTTTATTGGAAACCCTGGTCTTTGCGGCTACTGGCTAAGTTCACCATGTCACGTGTCGCATTCAGCAGAGCGTGGTGAGTATCAAAAGCAAAATATTACTTATTCTTTCTACATGATGGTCAAAGCAAATCTAGCTGTCAACAGTTTAGCCATGTCACATTTGGAAATCACTGCTACATATTCCTGTTTTAAGTTTTTTCATTTGTTCAACTCAAGAAAGGTTATTTGAAAACTAGTCATTTTGTTTTTCACTCTTGGTCTTCCTATTTGTTGTCCTCGTTGCAGTCACAATTTCTAAAGCAGCCATCCTAGGCATTGCTCTTGGAGCACTCGTGATTCTTCTCATGATCTTAGTAGCAGTGTGCCGGCCCTACAACCCTACGCCTTTCCCAGATGGTTCACTCGACAAACCAGGTCTGCAATTGTATCTTCGAAACACAAATGGACCATCGTTCCTGTCATTCTATTAATCTTTGTGTTTATCGCCTAGTAACATTCCATTGCTGTTCCTCCTGTGCGATCTTTTATTTATTCTGCTTCCGAAACAGCTGTTAGTTACTCGACTCCGAAGCTTGTGATTCTTCACATGAACCTGGCGCTTCACGTTTACGAGGACATCATGAGGATGACAGAGAACCTCAGCGAGAAGTACATAATCGGGTATGGCGCATCAAGCACGGTATACAAATGCGTCCTCAAGAACTGCAAGCCAGTTGCCATCAAACGGCTCTATTCTCAGTACCCTCAGTGCCTGAAGGAATTCGAGACAGAGCTTGGGACGGTCGGAAGCATTAAGCACCGGAACCTTGTTGGCCTCCAAGGTTACTCATTGTCCCCATCTGGAAACCTCCTCTTCTACGACTACATGGAAAACGGAAGCCTCTGGGATCTCCTTCACGGTAAGAGACTTCAATTCGCTATTAATACTTGGAGCACAAGATTCGTCATTTGTGTTCTTCCAAGCTAATGTAAGCTGTTTTTCCAGGCCCTGCTAAGAAAAAAAAGCTCGACTGGGACACACGCCTGAAGATAGCGCTTGGGGCGGCGCAAGGGCTATCCTATCTCCACCATGATTGCAGCCCGCGCATCATCCACCGCGACATCAAGTCCTCCAACATTTTGCTGGACAAGGATTTCGAGGCTCACCTCACCGATTTCGGCATTGCTAAGAGCCTTTGCATCTCCAAGTCCTACACCTCTACTTACATCATGGGCACCATCGGTTACATCGACCCTGAGTACGCCCGAACTTCGCGCCTCACCGAGAAGTCTGACGTGTATAGCTACGGCATTGTCCTTCTAGAGCTGCTCACAGGACGAAAAGCTGTTGAAAACGAATCCAATCTCCACCATTTGGTTAGTTTTTGCTGATTTTCAGTTATTATTGTTGATTTTTTAACAATACTGTTCAAATTTTCTCACTATTAGGCCACATTCTGTGTCCAGATCTTGTCGAAGACGGCAAACGACGCAGTGATGGAGACCGTGGACCCTGAAATTACTGCCACTTGCAAGGACCTCGGGGCGGTGAGGAAGTTGTTCCAGCTGGCCCTCCTCTGCGCCAAGCGACAGCCGACAGACCGGCCTACAATGCACGAGGTGACGCGGGTGCTCGACAGCCTAATGCCACCCGCCGCGCCACCCAAGCAGGCGTCGGCCGCGATGGCAGCCACACCGCAGACAATGTCGACGCTCCCAGCCGGCAAGCTGCCGTGCTACGTTGACGAGTATGCGAATCTGAAGACGCCACACTTGGTCAATTGCCCCTCCATGAGCACCTCTGACGCCCAACTCTTCCTCAAATTTGGAGAGGTAATTTCCCAGAACAGTACTCAGTGAAAAATAAAAAAAAAAAAAAGGAAAAAAAAATGTCATGTCCGATTAAAAACGTTACGGTTTGTAAAAAAAAAATGAAAAAGCGACTCATCAATTGTTGCGGCCGTGGGGGACAAATAGATTGTTGGACAAGCTATATAGAGGTTAGTTAAAAAGGTTCTACTAGTGGTAGTGTTTAGTAGTAGTTAAATGTTCATGAAATGAGTGCTGTTTTCCTCTTTCTACAATGTAAATCGGTTAAAAAAAGGGGGAAAAAAAAAGAGAAAAGAAATGACCTCGCATTTATGGGTTTATTGTTATTAAGTGGGGACCACTGAAGAAAAATGGGTGAGATTTGGTGGGTTGTGTGGTAAATTATAGAGACGCTGTTGTATTTTGGGTTGAAGAGCCTCTGTTTTGGCGTGACCACTGATGAGTCAGTGACTGGCTCAGCAATAATGCACTTTCTGAGCCTTATCTGGACCGTATTGCTCTGTCTTTATGTTGGGAAACCCCAGTACATCGATCCATTCCCTTTCCTTTTTTTTTTTTCAAATTTTTTTTTTTTTCAAATTGGTCTTAATTAAATTAAAACCCTCAGCATCAAATTTTGAGCCACTTGTGGTGTTATGCTTGCAAGGAATTCGCTGCATGAAAAGTTGCAATATCACTATACGTATATCACAATATTATGATCTATCTGTCATTCTGTTGTGTCTAGGTGGATTATCACTACATTTATTTAGTGACATAGTTGTCAGTCACTGATTTCAAAACCCTAAACCCAAAATTCCCAAACCCTTAGATGTTCTTCAATCTGCAACTATTAAAATCTAGGTTTTGGTTTTTCTCCTCCAAAGTCGCACCGAAGATTCCCGGTGCCAGCGATAGGTTTAAACTTTTAACACAAACCGAAGCACCATTGACGGGTTATTTGGCTGCAACAACTATGAGCAAAACTCTTTTATGAGCAAAATTGATGTCAGCTTTTGTCATTTTCGTGGTTAATTGTTGCGGAGGCCAGGCTATTATACTAAAAATATTCACATATTATATGAATTCCGTGGCATTAAGAACAACAAGAGATTGATTGATACTTTACACAAAAGAATTAGGTAGCCATTTGACATTATGTGTGAAGTTGACAACTAAATTTTTTTCTCAACACTCTTTAAGCTCTTCTTTGTATTTTCTTCTGAATTGTGGACTACAATCGCCAAAGATTGAATGCCGCATTAATGCGTGTGTATTTTCTCGACTTGGTACTTAAAGCAGTCATTGTTTTCAAGTAAATGTTACTTTTTCAAACAAACAAGAATCGGGCTTCGTAATTATTCGTGATGGCTAATGACTATTTACGAGTGATAAAACTTGCAATTTGAAATTGTTGAATTATGGTCCTTTCATATTCTTCTATAGCGAGGGTTCCTATACAAATGTACAAAAATAGCAAACTAATTAAAGTCTATGGTCCTTTTCAAAAAAAAAAAAAATGTAATAAAGTCTAGGGTAATGGAATTATGGAAATCAATCTAACCTTTGTTTTTTCAATCTAAATATTTTCATTGTATTTTTTTTCTTTCAACTTTCTTAATCACAATCTAATAATTTAAATCTCAATAAATTATAATAACTAGAAATTCGAGAAGTCAACTATTCAAAATGACTATTTAGATCGTTTTTCCAAACAAGCCATAAATAAATAGAAGATTTGGGTTTTAGCTATTTTTAAGCTAATGTTTCAAAAATTTAGTCATAGTTTCACGAATTTAGGGAATTAGCCATTTTCATTGTGTAATAATTTTTGTTACACGGGTAACAAAATTTGTTACATAACGAAAATGGCTAATTCCTTAAATTCGTGAAACTATGGCTAATCCTTAAAAAACTTACCAAAAGTTTGGCTAAATCCTTAAAAATCTCAAATTAATGGTGTCTCAGAGAAAAAAAAAAAAACTTGTTTGTGTGCGTATGGCATGTCATGATCTATCTATTTACCGGGTTTAGGGGTAAACATACATTTCATTTAGGAATGGTTTGACTTAACAAATTTCGATGTATGTAAATAGTTGGATTTAAAGATATTGCATTGAGATTAAGAAAGTTGAAAAAAAAAATGGAATGAAATGTTAAAGACGGTGGAGGTAAATAGGCATTGACAATGATAAAAAGAATGAACTAAAATTATTAAGTTTTTAGACTGCAATCCAATTGCTTTTATCTGAACAACCACGTCATTTTCAATCCACTTGAAAGATTTGCAGCCCAATAAAATTTGAAATTCAAATATTAAAACGCCATAGCTCAATAAGTACAAATAACAAAGACAATAGTTACGTAACTAAAGAATCTGCTCAAATTTGTGCTCAGTAACGTAAGCCCAAATAAATATCTATCATTCTCAAAAAGAAAAAAAAAAAAATGGATTGAGAGTTGAGCCATGTTAGAGAGGTTATTAAGCAGTCAAATAATACATTCTAACAACAAAACAAAAACCAAAAACAAATCCACATATTTGAAATTATTAAGGAAATGACTGATATTTGAATGATATTTTATTTGGGTAAATATCTCAATCATTTAACTTTTAGTATTAGAATGGTTTAGCTTTGCGCATTTCGATGTAATGTAAATGATTAAGATTTAAATATACTGTATTGAGATTAGAAAATTGGAAAATAAAAGAATGGAAAGTGGAGGATGAATAGGGTAAAAATGCGGTAAATACACAAGTACTTTTTATTTTATTTTATTTAAACTTAAGCTTGTGTTTGGAAAACCATTTTGGTCATCTTTGACAATTTCAAAATGATTTGAAAATGGTTTGGAAAATGATTAGGCTTATGTTTGGGCAAACCTATTTTGCCCATCATATACCATTTATTGGGATGGTCAAAATGGTTCGAAAAATAAGTAGAATGGTTTGACTTTGCGAATTTCGAGGTGATATAAATGGTTGAGATTTAAAGATATTGTATAGGGATTTGGAAAGTTAAAAAAAAGGGTTGAAAAAAATAGAATGATTTGTAGGATTAGAAAGTTGAATGGTTTGAATAGTATGAAATGTAATGAGATTGTTTGGATGGTTTTCTCAAACATGAGATAGAATTGTTTGACTTTTGCGAATTTCGAGGTGGTATAAATTGTTGAGATTTAAAGATATTGTATAAGGATTTAGAAAGTTGAAAAAAAAAGATTGAAAAAAAATGAAATAGAATGAAATGATTTGTAAGATTAAAAAATTGAAAAAATAGAATGAAATTAGATGGCTTGAATGAGTGAGGCAAACAGTGTAAAAAAGTGAAAATTTTCTTCCTAAGAGAGAGTTAAAATTTCCTCCTATAACTACTATATATTATTTTAGGAAACACCTCTAACTACTAGTTACTTTGTTTGCAAGTAAAACAGCCAAGGTTCCATTTGTAACGTTTGAAATTCCAACAGCATTTATATCCGCGAAATTATCTTAAGGGAATTAACAAATCAATCGTACGTAAATTTACCAAAGAGGAAAAAATTAAAGAACACGAAAAGAAATTAAAATTATGAACCAAATTAAACGGTCTAAAGTCAAAGTCACAGTCAGCGAACTAATTTCCTTTTATTTAGTTTTTAGTTTAGTTTTTTTTTTTTTGGCCATCGAGGTAGCGTCAACAGAGCGCACAAATAAACCGCCACGGCGACAAAAATAGCAAGATATCCGAAAGGGAGTGATGACGTGTCAATGACGTTATAAAAAAGAAAGCTGCGAAGTTTCCCCTTGATTTTTGACTCGTATTGTCTAAACACCTATTAGGGCGGGAATCCAAAATTTTCACCCAGAAAGTCATGCCCGTAAGTCTCTCTCTCCTCTTCACTTGTCTTTGTCTCTCTATCTACCCCCTCTGTAATCACAATCTTAGGGTTTCGATTTCTTCGTCGCTCTGGTTCTCGATTCTAGGGTTTTTTCCTCGCTTCACTTCGTGATTTTCGCAGGAACCGAAGATGAGCGTTCGCAGAGGCTCCAAGGTTTGGGTCGAGGACAGGGATTCGGCTTGGTCCGCGGCCGAGGTTGTGGACTATGTCGGTAAGCAAGTCCAGGTCGTCACGGTCTCGGGGAAGAAGGTCGGAGATTTCTGGTCATGGTTTCGAATTCATTTTTGTGGTTTGGTTGCGAATTTTGTTTGTGCGAATATTTTTTTTGAATATTTTTCGTTGCGGTTAGGTTTTGACTGCGCCGGAGAAGCTGTTTCCGAGGGATGCAGATGAGGAAGAGCATGGCGGAGTCGACGATATGACGAAATTGACCTATTTGAACGAGCCAGGGGTTCTTTACAATCTCCAAAGACGATACGCTCTCAATGACATATATGTTAGTGTTTTTCTTTATGTGTATTGATGTTTAGTTACTGTTTGGTAATGTGGAATAGAAGTGTTTGTTTAATTGTCGTTCGGTTTTGCTGGATTTTGCACTTGTCCTTGGCATGTCTAGGGCATTTCCGCATTGCTTGTTACTAGAATGAACCAGAGTCTGATTCTATGATGGTGTTGTTTTGATTGCTTGGATGGTTCTGGTAATTGTGGAATATTTATGGTCTTCCCGACGGTTGAGCTTTGATTTTCCAGTGAAAAACGCTGGAGATCAAGTGATCTTCTCAAGTCACAAATTCGATGTTTGAAATGTTCGTGTTGTTAAATTTTGTTCTTCTTGCCCGTCAGTTAGTTTATTAGCTCAGCTGTTGCATGTCACTTATTTGTTTCTACTTGTGACGAATTTTAAGTAACTGTGGTAATTTTGGACTCTTTTGCCTTTGGTAGACATACACGGGAAGCATTTTGATTGCGGTTAATCCGTTCACTAAACTTCCTCATCTATACAATATTCACATGATGGAACAGTATAAGGGAGCTCCGTTTGGTGAGCTGAGCCCTCATGTCTTTGCCGTGGCTGATGCATCATATAGGTCAGTCAGTTTTATGTATATTCAAACCGAATTATGATCTCCTTTCTATATTCAGAATTGCTATTCCTAGTACTAGCATTAGTTAGTCTATTGATTTTTATAATCCAGGGCAATGGTGAATGAAGGGAGGAGCCAGTCCATATTAGTCAGTGGAGAAAGTGGGGCTGGGAAAACTGAGACAACTAAATTAATCATGCAGTATCTTACTTATGTAGGAGGCCGAGCTGCTAGTGATGACAGAACTGTTGAGCAACAAGTTCTTGAGGTAAGGTTATCCGAGACTTTATCCACTATATTTGGTCCAGTTTCAGATGATTTTGAGCAAGTTTTTGACAAAAAAACGCAAGTAAGTATTTCAGCGTTAGTGGGAAGATTGTTGTCATGAACATTGACGCTTAAGATGGGTTAGAAGTATATTAATTTTCTTGTAGAATGGATCTATTCTGTCTGCAAATTTAACTGAAACTTGTGGACCAGTAGGTATTGTAATGAGAGCATTTATCATATGTATTTTTAGTTTTATGCATGGATTTTTTTGAAATTCTATCGTCTTGATCAAAATATCATCCCATTTCCTTTTGTCCTCAGTCAAATCCACTTTTGGAGGCGTTTGGCAATGCAAGGACAGTAAGAAATGACAATTCAAGGTTTGTCATTTAGCAACTCGATTGCTTGCTATATTCCTGTTGAAGATTTCTTCTTTATTTCAGTCTAACTATATTATTGGTTTCATTTCATGCCTTTAAATGCAGTCGTTTTGGAAAATTTGTTGAGATCCAGTTTGATGCAAATGGTAGAATATCAGGTGCTGCAATTAGAACTTACCTATTGGAGCGATCCCGTGTAGTACAGATAACAAATCCTGAAAGGAATTATCACTGCTTCTATCAGTTGTGTGCTTCTGGAAGGGTGATCTCTCTCTCTGTCTCTCAGTGCGTGTTTGTGTGTGTGGTGCTACTTATGCTTTCTTTTCTTGTGTCCATATATTTGGGTATGTCTTTATAAATAAAACAATTAAACAGATGCATGCTTCTAGTTTGTCTCTACATTTGGGTATTTATACTTATGTTTTCTTGTCTTTGAGTTAGTGACTATATGATTCTATGATGTATTCTTTTGGTGTACTTATAATATATTTGTACCACTCATGTAACTGTTTAATTATGTAGCAGCAATTCAAACTTTAAATAAGTTGGTAAATTGTGTCTATCGTGTGCATATACTTTATTTTTTCTTTTGCTTTAATGTGCATCTATTAGTGCAGCAGAAGATTTCTAATAATATACTTTTGTTTGGTTCCTTATCTGTGGGCATCTACTTTGATATCTATGAAACGTGTTATATTATGCACGCTTCAATCTATTTCATATTGTGGAATGTGGGCTTTCCAATACTGTTTGTGCATATGTACGTGATGGTTTATATATTGATGCTTAGTCATGTACTTTATATTGTTAAAACTCATCGGCACTTGTCCTATTTTCGTATCCAGGATGCAGAAAAATACAAGCTAGGTCATCCAGGCCATTTCCATTACTTAAATCAAAGTAAGACCTATGAACTAGAAGGAGTAAGTAATGCAGAGGAATATATTAAGACAAGGCGGGCAATGGATATTGTTGGAATCAGTCATGAAGACCAGGTTTTAAGACTTTGCTAGTTGATACCTCAATACGGTTGCAGATTGCTTCTACATGGGAATAATTTTTATTCTTTTACTTAATTTTGTTTTTTCCCCTACGTTTATTCTCCTGTGATTAGGAAGCAATATTTCGCGCCTTGGCTGGTATTCTGCATCTTGGTAACATTGAGTTTTCTCCTGGGAAAGAGCACGACTCTTCTGTCTTAAAGGATCAAAACTCAACTTTTCATCTGCAGATGGCTGCTAATCTTTTCATGTAAGTAAGTAGTAAGCGCTTTAGTTACTGCAACTTTTAAGCTCTAAAATAATTTCTAAATTATTTACTTTCAAGTATTTAGGCTAGCTTTTCTTTTGATTTAGAAAACTTTGTATTAAGTTTTAGCATTAACTATAATAGTACTGAATACGAGAAGTGGAGAGACAATATGAACGAACTTTGAGAGAGGGAATATATGTATCATTGAGAAGAAAAATTGAGTAGTGGTATTTGGAATGACAGGAGATTAAAATAATTAACTGTCCATACCATGGTAGACAGGTTTGGTTCTCAAATTTAGCTTTACTAAGTTGTTTATTTTTCATTTATCAGGTGCGATGTAGACCTCTTGTTATCAACGCTATGTACTCGTTCAATTCAAACTCGTGAAGGAAGTATTGTAAAAGCTCTTGACTGTAATGCTGCTGTTGCTGGTCGAGATGCTTTGGCAAAAACCGTTTATGCACGTTTGTTTGACTGGTATATGGTTCATTGGTCCCAAATTTCCATTATCTTGTATTTATGCAAGATTTTCTGACAGTTCTGTTTTGTTTCTGTTTGTTTGTTATTTTTATCCAGGCTAGTTGATAAAATTAATAGGTCTGTCGGGCAAGATTTGAATTCCAAAGTACAGATTGGTGTCTTGGATATTTATGGTTTTGAGTGCTTCAAGGATAACAGGTAGTTTGTGAGTTTTGATTCAACTCTAATTTCATCCGTTGTAATTTTATCTTGCTTTTTTTTTTGGTTTTGGGATGATTCTGAGAGGGAAAAAAAAAAAAATCTAGAACAAGTATCTATTTCCTAAAAGTCAAAACAATTTTTTTTGTGAAAAGAATTGACTAAAAGCATTTGAGAGGACATGCTTGCCAAAAATTATGCAAATCATCTTTATGTCTTCTATGAGCCAAAAAAGGCTTGTGGTCTACAAATAACATATGATGTTTCCCCAAACATTTAGCTGTATGTGATTTGATACGTAAGTGCTCAGTTCAAAAGAGTTCACTGCACAGCCCAGTTGATCCATTTATGTTAATTGTAGACACTTCTATAGACCTACTTGATTTTTTTCTTCAGTATCATTGATCTGTTTGAGCTCGGGTGGTCAGTTTTTTTTTTAATTTCCTTCTACAGATTTAATTCAGTATTGTTATGATACTTTATTCTTATACTGTTTTTCTTTCTGCTCCACAGTTTCGAGCAATTTTGCATTAACTTTGCAAATGAAAAACTTCAGCAACACTTTAATGAGGTACATAATAATGTTTTCTTATATAAAATTTTAGGATATTTTACTATTGTAATCTGTTAAGATATGGCTTTACTATCTTTTCTTCCCTTTCATTGCAGCATGTGTTCAAGATGGAGCAGGACGAATACAGCAAAGAAGAAATTAATTGGAGCTATATTGAGTTCATAGATAATCAAGATGTTCTAGATTTGATTGAGAAGGTATTTTTTGTTATCAAAATATTTAAACCAACTTGTTGATAAATTCAGTAAAACTGCAGAAACCCTGTTGCTTTCTTCTTTTATTACCTAAGGGATAAATCTTATTTTTCTTCTCTCTATCGTGCATTGTATGCATGCTATAGTCATACGAGCCCTGAATGTTTTTATCATATATTGGCAAGATTCTACTCTCAGCGCAAAATCTTATAATTGCTTGTTTGTTCCTTGTTGCCACTTTACTTTTGGGACCTTATGCTATGAATTCCATTTGCAGAAACCTATTGGGATAATTGCTCTCTTGGATGAAGCTTGGTACAGTTTGTGTTCTTCAGTATAAATTGGTGGGTGTAATTCTATATGATGTTTGCTTGCACTTTAATCTTATCCTGATTTTCTTACTTTTGCAGCATGTTTCCAAGATCTACCCATGAAACCTTTTCAATGAAGTTGTTTCAGCATTTCCGATCACACCCAAGGTTGGAGAAAGCAAAATTTTCAGAAACGGACTTTACCATGTCCCATTATGCTGGAAAGGCATGTTATTTGTCAAATATGTTTTCACCTGTAATACTTTGGATCTTGACAATATTAATAAGAACCCACGTGTATATTAACTCTTTTGTAGGTTACTTATCACACAGAAACCTTTTTAGATAAAAATCGTGATTATGTTGTGGTAGAACACTGCAATCTGTTGTCTTCTTCCAAATGCCCTCTCATTGCTGGTCTCTTCCCCTTACTACCAGAGGAATCCTCGAGATCATCATACAAGTTTTCTTCTGTGGCCTCAAGATTTAAGGTATATGACGTATCAATGTTTTTTAAATCTGTTCTTTTCCTCTAGTTAATTGATTGCTAATTTATGTCCTTTGGAAGGATTGCGAAAGGAGGTGGTGAGAGAGGAATTCTAGAGATTGTAACTAGGAAATGCTTTAACAACACAGATCCTTGTTATTTTTACATTTGACGAGATTTTGACAGAGCTATAAATTTAGTGATCTTTAATGTCTGACTAAAGGAAGAGCTCCTTTATTGATCCTATAACTTTTTTGAGAAGTAAGAATCATTGTTTCCTTTGAGTTTCTTTCACTGTTCTTATTTTTGCTTGACACTTGAGAAGCATAATGTCTATCTAGCGGTTGTGTATGTCTTCTTCCCTTGTTTTGGGTTTTGAATGCTTAAAGCATAGTTAGTACTGTGTCTCTGGCATCATTTTCTATTATTTTCCTCGAAAAATATTAGTATAAATAGATGGCATTATCTGTTGGTATTATCTAGATCACCGCATCCAAAGGCATTAGTCTATGTTATACATGGCTTAGACGGGATTTATACTAGTCTTTCCCTAGTTATTGTAACTCACCATGATAGTGAACATATTTGTCATGTAATGTTTTTTCATTAGGTATATGAAGTATAAAAATAGTTGATGAAATGAGCAACTTTTCTTTTTAGATTTGTGTTAGAAGTTGATGCTTGTTGGTACTGGTCTTATTTGTCACTCTTCATGTTGTCATCCGTGTCATATTTGCATTGAAATAAGGATCTAAGTGCACCTTTTACTTTATCTTCTTGTAGCACCAACTTCAAGCATTGATGGAGACACTTAGCTCAACAGAGCCACATTATGTACGCTGTGTGAAGCCAAATTCCTTGAATCGACCACAAAAGTTTGAGAACCTGAGTATCCTACATCAGCTGCGCTGTGGGGTCAGTAACAGTAGAAACATTCTTTGTTGTGGAAAATTTAATGCAACGTTTTTGCTTTGTGGGGCTTAAGTACCTTTGTTTTTGGTAATATTAATATAAAAGAACCTTGATTTTCGCCAAAATTTTGATTGTTGATACTCTTATGTTTGTGGCATAGGGGAGTGCAAAGAATCTTAAGTTCCTTGAGTCGACCGTATGCTATAGAAATGATATTTGTTTGCATGTTTATGCAAGTCTTCTCTGGTTTTCCCTATAGCGGTAATTGTGTTTCTTGTTTAGTACATATTTGTAGTATTTATAACAATGTAATTTATGTTAGTGTAGGGTGTTTTGGAGGCTGTTCGGATAAGTTTGGCGGGTTATCCTACTCGAAAGACATATTCAGAGTTTGTAGATCGCTTTGGAATATTAGCTCCAGAGTTTATGGATGGAAGGTGGGTTTGTGAATGGTTCTTTGCACAGATCTTTATCCTAAGAATCCCATGAAACATATGAAGATCCTACTATTATTAATTTGATGTGTAATTCTGTTGGTTTTGTGTCACATGTGGATTACGAAAGCATGAACATACATAACAATTATTTGTCCAACCATACATTTTTTGCTTCCTATTCAAGTTTTACTTTCGTTTCACTTTTATTACTTCTCTTTTTCTATAGCTTTGATGAAAGAGGTATCACCGAGAAAATTCTGAAAAAGTTAAATCTTGCTAATTTTCAGGTATGTTTTTGTTGGTGTTATGAATATGTTTTCAATACATCATGCTTGAGTATATATTCTTATCACTTTAAGTTAGCCAATTCTGTTCATCGCCTTTCTTTGCTGCCTTCACAGTTGGGTAGGACCAAAGTGTTTCTTAGGACTGGCCAAATTGGTGTCTTGGATTTGCGTCGGGCTGAGGTTTTAGATAATGCTGCAAAACTTATCCAGCGCCAGTTACGAACATTTATTGCTCGCAAGGATTTTGTCGTGGCCAGGGCTGCTGCATTGGTGCTGCAAGCTTACTGCAGAGGTTTTTGCTTTGAACTACTTTTTGTCAGAATTAAGATTACCGTCTTGTTTATTCCATTTTGTTCCTTTTGTCCATTTTTTTCTGTAGCCCTTCTGTTTGTTCTTTTTTGTTTTATTCCTTTATTGTCACATTATATTTATGTACCAGAATCAAAGTGGATAAGTCTCGTGCTTTCTGATGTTATGATTGATTCGTTGCTACCTGTTGCTGCAGTTACGAGATTCATTTGAATATTTTAATTGATATTGTTACAGTGCATCCTGCAGTTTATGCATTCTCTTTTAGAGATTTGGAACACAGTTTTTATACTAGTGATTTGCTCAGATACTTGTATCAAAAAAAAAAAAAAAAAGGAGACGTTGGTACTGCCTAATCACTCCTTTACAGTCTCATTGCATATACCATTACGAAGGAGCTTTTTCTTGCTGTCCCCGTGTTTTCTATCTACCAACAAGGTGATGAGAGAACTGTATAGTCTGCATGAGAACGGGCCATCTTTATGGGGAACGGTTGTAAGAGTAGTGAAGAAATTGAAGTGAATTCTGATCGTGGTGGATTTATCTTTCTTTTAAACAACATTCTAATGCTTTAGTTTGTTGTATGGGCATCAATGTTAGAGTTCAAATGATTGTTATTTGGGGGAATTGCAAAAGAAATACCATTCTAAGTGCCACTTAATAATTTATGCCTCAAGTGGTGTGTTCCCTTGATTTCTACTCTCGGTTACTAATGTAAAAGTAGCAGTACAAATTAAAAGTGCAACGCAAATACGGGGCATAAATTATTAATGTGTCAAAAAATTGGCATTCATGAAAATTCCACTTGTTATCAGGCTGAACCCTATAGCATGTTAGTGATAAATTATCGCCATGTAAAACCTTCTTTGTTTTTCTTTTGGTTTAATGGTATTGCATATGCAGGCTGCCTTGCACGGATGATGTATGCTGTAAAACGAGAGGAAGCAGCTGCTCTACTGATACAGAAACATGTCCGAAGCTGGATTCTGAGTCGGACATATTTGCAACTACATTTAGCTGCCATTACCATTCAGTCCTGTATTCGCGGTTTCTCAACTCGCCAAAGGTTTTTGCATGGTAAAAAGCATAAAGCTGCCACTTTAATCCAGGTAATATTCTTTAATACTCGTAGATGCTTCATGTAATGTATAGTCAATTATCCTTTGACTGATTATGTAATTTTCGTAGGCTCGGTGGAGGATGTGCAAGGTTCGCTCAGCTTTCCGACATGAGCAAACTTCGATTGTTGCAATACAATGTCTTTGGAGGCGAAAAATGGCTAAAAGAGAACTCCGAAGGCTTAGAAAGGTTAAAAAAAAAAAGTTTATTTTGTGCAAGGTGCTGCTACACGTTTTAAGAGTCTATGCTTGATATGTTCATCTACTCTTGATTGGCAGGAGGCAAATGAAGCTGGCGCCTTGCGTTTAGCTAAGAATAAGCTTGAGAAGCAGTTGGAAGATCTGACATGGCGATTGCATTTAGAAAAAAGATTGCGGGTATTGTTTTCCATTTTAGATAGACAATAGTACTTCGCTTCTGCTGGAAGAGGTGGTTGTTTGTGTTAAATACATTTTGGTTTTCGATCCACAACTGAAGATATACCATTAATTTTGGAGCTTGGTGTGAAGTGTTCCTTGGTCCCCTAGTTCAAATGTTCCATTGGAATTAGCTTAGTAGCTTATTTTTTTCTGCTTAATCATGCTTGATATTAATCTTTGTTGTGATTGTTATGGACACAGGTGTCTAATGAAGAGGCCAAGTCGGTAGAGATTTCAAAACTTCAAAAGATGTTGGAATCTTTGAAGCTTGAGTTGGATGCTGCAAAACTGGAGACAATTAATGAATGCAACAAGAATGCTGTGCTCCAAAATCAAGTAGATTTGTCTATGAAGGAAAAATCTGCTTTGGAAAGAGAACTTATAGCAATGGCTGAATTGAGAAAGGAGAATGCACGTTTGAGAGTAGGTCTTTTGGGCTTTATTAAATTGTTTCTTTTGGTGCTAATTTTAATTTTATGAAGGTTCTTCTTTGGCGGTTCGTACTTAATTTTAAAGCTTGCCCATCCGGGACTACTAATTTATCTCAATTCCCATAATAATAGTAATATCCTTATTATTATTATTATTATTCATCGGAACTGTTATGTACACTTTAGAGAAATTATGTGGCAAAGACTCCCGTGGGCCCCTAAGTAGGATTCTTTTAGGGCTTGTTGGAGCATCCCTAGAAAATAGGGATAGGGATTTTTTTTAATTAAACTACATTGCATTATCCCCTAATTCAAAAAATCATATAAACTAGTCCGTAGTTAGCCTTTTTCTTTCCTGAGATTTTTTAGGAAGTTGTTGAACCAGATTGTATATATATTATTCCCTGTACTCCTACGTTTGAATTGTGATCATTCATTTATTTTCTCCATGTCGCTCTTTTGTATAATGGTATTAGAGCCGACTGACTTATTTTCCGCTATTTTTTCATTTTATATTCTCTTTTGTTTGATGGCTTTTCAATTTTAGAGTTTGAATGGTTCAGTTTTCAGTCTTAAGTGTGTGATTTGATTAAACCCTTGTGGCTCCCTAAGTTTACATCTACATTAGTGGATGCTGTTTTAATTTATGGTTTGGTAGTTTTGTTGCGTGATTAAATTTTGAACTTTGGATGCTGATTTTTTTCTGTCAAATCAAAAATTTCAAATTCTTGTATGCTTTTTTTTATGTTTATTTTTAATGTCAAAGGGCATAAAGGGTGGTTGCTGGGAAGAACCCCGGTGGAGATTCCCCTACTGGGCTCTGCCTCTATATCTTTAAGGGGGTACTGCCCCTGCCCTGACCCGATGCCCACCTTAACTACGTTTTATAGGCATGAAATCCGCTGGTTGATTCTTATAAAGGTTATTGATTCTTGTGTGTCCAGAGTTCTTTGCATACCCTGGAAAAGAAGAAATCTGATCTGGAGATTCAGCTTCTCAAGGTGCAAAAGAACAATAATGAAATGATTGAGAAGTTGAGGGAGTTTGAAGAGAATTGTTCCCAGCTTAAGCATAATGTAAAAAGGTACCCTCTCTGTAAAAAGGCACTGTTTTGCCAAATGAGTAAATTGAGAAAGTGTACTGAGAAAGTGTACTTTCAATTGGTAATTGTAGTCGGGTGTCATGTTGTGAAAGTGTATGCAGATACGATGACTTCATTGATTTTTCAAATTATATCTAGTGCTTCTGAGTTATTTGCTGCTAGAGGATACAGTCAAAATCTGATTTTCTAATCGTCTGTTCTTAACTGCTAGTCTTGAGGAGAAAGTCTCACTCTTAGAAGGGGAGAATCAAGTTATGAGACAAAAATCTTTGAGTGTATCCCCTAAAAGCAACCGTCCAGGTTTTGCAAAGTCCCATCCTGAGGTAAGTGATGAGTGTTAACACATGAAAACACTTGAATTTCAGACTATGCATATGAAAGACTTCACTAGTTCACTTCATATCCCTACACAATTTCATTTCAAATATTTGTTTTGGATATGGAGAGCTTTTTCAGTCTTATTGAATGTGCATCTCTAATGTTGTTATAAATGATAACAGAAAAACTCTGGTGCACTTGTGCTTCCTGATGCTGAGCGGAAACTAGTATTTGTAAGTTATAGTTTGTTTCAAGTTCTAATTTTAAACAGAATTAACATATTGCTTAATTTTCCGATGTGATATAGTTATATTTGATGCAGGAGTCGCCAACACCTACAAAATTTATCGTGCCATGTTCACATGGCATGTCAGACTCACGTAGACCAAAATTAGCTGCAGAAAGGCATCATGTATTTTTTCTTGCTCTTTTTTTTTTTTTTTCAGAAGGATTTTAGAACTATCTCTGATCTTGAAATGGACTTAACATTTATGATAACAGCCTGTGTATAACGGTCACTTTCTCTTATTCTCTTTGTGCTCCTTATATTTTGATCCTAAAGTTTGAATTTATGATAATTTTTCTGCACAGGAAAACTGTGAATTTCTTTCGAGATGTATTAAAGAAGGTTTGGGATTTAAAGATGGTAAACCATTAACAGCATGTATCATATACAAGTGTCTTCTTAATTGGCATGCCTTCGAGTCTGAGCGAACAGCCATTTTTGACTATATTATTGAGGGAATAAATGATGTTCTGAAGGTATCAGTTGCTTAAATTATCTCAACGTTTAAAAGATCTGGATCTTGACAGTAGGCCCATACAACAGTGTGGTGGAATGCTTTAAAAAAGATGTTATTGCCATTTTTTCCAGGTTGGTGATGAGAAAATTACATTGCCATATTGGCTATCCAATACCTCAGCACTTCTATGTCTCCTTCAAAGGAATTTAAAATCAAATGGTTTCCTGACAACAACTCCTCAGCGTTCTGCTGGGTCTACCGGGTTGGCTGGCAGGATTGGGCTTGTGAGTACGCAGAAACTGTGATATCCAATTGTTCTTTTAGTTTTTCCTGTACCTATTAGACGGCCTGCAGTATGAAATTCTGTCAGGGGTGTTGATTTTAGTTTGGACTTTAATATCTGCTTTCATCTTTTGTTTGTTTGAAGACATTATCTAACACACACACACACACACACACACACACACACTCATACACACACATAATTATGTGAGATTCTATGTCAGATCTTGCTGATCTTAGTTTTTACTTCAGTATCAGGGACTTAAATCTTCTTTCAAATACATTGGCTTTGAAGATGGTGTAACACATGTAGAAGCCAAATATCCAGCTATATTGTTTAAACAGCAATTGACTGCTTGTGTAGAGAAGATATTTGGTTTAATCCGTGACAATCTGAAGAAAGAACTGTCTCCGCTATTGAGCTCGTGCATTCAGGTTATTTCTCATTTAAGCTTATCTGCTGATAATGTAAACTATTTCCCAGCTTTAATAGCAGGGAGTTTCTATGTTTAGGTGCTCCTTTGAGCTGCAGCTTCATTTGTTATTAATATATTCGTCGACTGTTACTGTCTTGCTATGTTCGTGATGTTACTGACTTAGTGACTTTATATTTCTGTACCCTTCTCAAGGCACCAAAAACTTCACGAGTACATGTTGGGAAGTCGTCTAGATCGCCGAGTGGTGCTCCACAGCAAACGCCTGGTAATCAGTGGGAGAATATCATCAAGTTTCTGGATTCTCTGATGAGTCAATTACGTGAAAATCATGTAAGTGTTGCAAATATAGCTTTTGCTTTTTTAGTAGCTTGTGTTTTCCATTGTATGTGATGTGACATGTTTGGATGGTCTGTGATCAATACTAAGAGCTAGCTATTACATAAAATTAACTAATAACTTAGCTTTATAGTTGAATTGGTAAAAGTATTATCTGATCTTCTATACAATTTGGAGATCGTATAATGTAAGGTTTCTCAGTACTTTTTTTCCCATAATCTTCTTTTGACTTTTGGGTTTGATTTTGCATGTGTAGCTTTAAAAAGCTGGGTTGATTAAAAAAAGCCAACCATTTTGTTGATGTGGTTGTTTTCAAAGTGTAGCTTGATAATCAGTCTTTAGTTTGTAACTTGCCACTTGATAGATGACTAGTGAGAATTTAGGCTGCCTTGCCATTGTTATTGCGGTATTCCAAGAATGCCCTATTCAAATCAGCCATCATTTTGTATGTATATGTTTCTGACCTAAACAATTTATACGATTCAGGTACCTTCCTTTTTCATCCGTAAGCTGATCACTCAAGTTTTCTCATTCATCAATATATCACTGTTTAACAGGCAAGAATTTCTAGTTACTATTTGCCAGTTTCTTCTATCTAATTTTTTCATTCCCCCACCATTATAAGAATCATTACTGAGTTGAAATTCTCGTGTGATAGTTTGCTGCTGCGACGTGAATGTTGCACATTTTCAAATGGGGAGTATGTAAAATCTGGTCTTGCAGAACTGGAGAAATGGATTGTTAATGCAAAGGAAGAGGTATATAGAGTTTTTATCTGCATGTTATTATTGAATTCCGATTTTATATTCTCTGCTTGAATCTTTCTGCAATGTAGTTTGCAGGAACCTCTTGGCATGAGCTAAACTATATTAGGCAAGCTGTTGGTTTTCTGGTATGTCTTGGACATCTCGGTTTTTTATTCTAAAAGCAGCTTCTGTGGTAGGTTAATATTAATCTTCTGCATTTGTGATCAATGTAGGTAATACACCAGAAGAGGAAGAAATCTCTGGATGAGATTAAGCAGGATCTTTGTCCGGTATCCTTCCCTCTCTGTGTTCTTGCTTCCTTTGTGCTAAAAATTAAATTGAATTTAAAACTTATTTCAGTGGTCTTTTACTTATTATAGGTGTTGACTGTCCGGCAAATCTATCGGATAAGTACTATGTACTGGGATGACAAATATGGCACCCAGAGTGTATCAAACGAGGCACGTTGCAATTCTTTCCTTCTTGTCTGGCATTTTGATCAGTTTTTTTTTCTCTTTTTCTTTTTTCAGTTGGTTTCTAAAGATTGTATGATTGCCAGGTTGTTGGTCAAATGAGAGAAATTTTGAACAAGGACAACCTCAATCTTACCTCCAATTCATTCTTGCTTGATGATGATCTAAGGTAATTGGTCTGGACCTACAAAATATTATTCTGCACTTTGTTTAAAAGTTCCTGAAAGATAGTTTGACGTCCTCCACCTAGTATTAATCAGCACTTGCATTTTTTTTTTTTGTGTTTGCAGCATTCCATTTTCCACCGAAGATATTGACATGGCAATTCCAGCCATAGATCCTTCAGATGTTGAGCTACCAAGTTGCTTGTCTGAGTACCCATGTGCACAGTTTCTTGTTCAGCAACAGAAGTAGAAGAAGGTTTACTAAGGGAAAATACCAAACATATTTCCTGAGTTTTGGCCCACGAGTTTGTCAGCATTTTAAAACCTCTATAGTTTTTAGTTTTATTTTAAAAATATACTTTGCGCTGAATATTGAACACAAATCTTAAATTTTTATTTGTTTTGATCCAATGTTAGCGCACAGTATGTTTTCTGAATAAAATTAAAAACTGAGATGTTTTAGAATAGTGACATACTCAAGAGAAGACGTTAGAATTTCCTCAAAACTCAGGATGAATTTGGTATTTCTTGTTTACTAATTTCATTATAATTTCTGCTAAAGCTTGGTAGTCTTGTAGACTTGTACAGATAATACATCTTCTCATTTTGGTAGCCGATGAAGTCAATATTTGTTGGGAAATCAAAGCTGCTTCTGGCCGAAGTAGAAAAGACTGGGACGTCTTTCATCATACTCGCGAGAGGCGGTATAATTTGGTGAAGGGTTGTAGGGCTCGTCAAGGCCTGACGAACATACTGAATCGGGATTTCTAGGGTCTTAGCGTAGTTGTCAATCGGTGGAAATGGGTATCCATTTTTTCATTTTTTTTCGCTTCATTTTTTATGAAGCTCATGTAGTATTGTATCCTTGAGTTGGGTGCTTTATGTAACCATGTCTGTATATTTCTGTTTCTTTACATCTCTTCTCAAGGGTAGCGATTCGATTCCTTGATGTACATCTGTAGCACTAAATTAAATCGGCATGATAATCGTTTGTACTATATGACAACATTTTCGTAGCCACTATATTTGATAATCTTTTCTTCAATTTTTTTCTTTTTATTTTTGGGAGGAAACAAAGCTTCTTTGCACTTCTGTTTGGTCTGAATTTTTGCAATAAGACTTTAGATTGTATCTTTAGTTATGCATATTAACACACTTGAGCGTGGAAATGAGATATCAAAAGCTCTGAAATGCCATTACATATGGAACTAGCCAGTGAATGTGATCTATATAACAACAGCAGACTCCACCCATACAAACAAAGGTGGGGAGGCACGAGAAAAAACAGAGTTAAAACGCGTGGGGGTTAGTGTCGTTCGAGTTCTCTTGCCAACAGACCAAGAGAAGAAATGGCCAAAAGTTGCTGTGTTGCGTAGAAATTAGCAGCTCATTGTTGCAAGTCGAACACGGACAAGGACCTCGAGGCGCAAAAAATCCGCCGGGGCGGCGATGCTGGAGAAGACTTGCCATTGTGAGTCACTCTGGCCTGTGGATGCAGCGGCGGTAGAGGCGGAGGAGATCTTGAGCACGACTCGTCGCTTGTGCTGCTGCTGCTCTCGGAGCTGCTCATCGCCACGGCCAGGGCCAACGTGCTACGGCTTGAGATGATGGGCCGCTTTGAGATCCCGCCCCCGCTGCTCCTCAGCGGGAAGCCGCTGAAGCTCCGGTTCTTGCTGTCCCACACTTGATTGAAGGCCATTAGGTTTCTTCGCTTCCTTGTGTAGGCGTTCTCTGGTTTGGTGATGTCTTTGACGGACGATGTTGAGGCTGCGTCTCCAAGACTTGTAAATGACTTCGATTTTCCGTTGTAGAATTTCGAGATTCCTCTCCTGAAATTGGTCATTAATTTTCATGTCAATTCTTTGCTTAGATGAGTGATAAACACTTCAATGGAAAGAGAACCAATTAAATCTGGATCGGCAGTATGGAATTGTTGTTTAGTTTAGTTTAGTTTAGTTTTTTTTTTATTTATTAACAAGTTGTATCTGGGAATCTCAGTTCTTCTGGTCAAAAGAATCAAAATGCCCAAACAGCCGAAGTGCTGAATCCCCTAAAATCACTATGATGAATATTTTTAGGTGACCGAAATAGAAATATTGGAAAGCGAAATAGACACGCTCAAACCTCTGCCTAATATATAAACCAAAAAAAAAAAAAACTTTTGTTTACTCGATTTTCTTTTAAATTCAATTCTAGTACTTTACGAAGAACCTAAGCAAATTACAAGAAAATGAAAAAAAATCTTAAACTTCTTTTCCTTCCACCTTTTATTTACTTTCTCATTTCCAATCCCCTAAAATTTACACTTCCTTTTCCCGATTAGATCCCAAAAAATTCCAAATAAAACTGTACAGTACAGATACATGCAGTCATTTTCCAGAACCAGGTTCAGAGTAAAACAACTGATTCACAAATCGAAACATTTTACCTCACTAAAAAAAACATAATTATGAATTATGAACAGAGTTATGATTACCTGATAGGCAAAACCTCCTCCAAGGCTTCCATCATCTCGAGAGGACATTTGTACGAGCTCTGAGCCTCGTTCTCCTCGCAGTCCTCGCCGTCCGACGACGATCTCGCCGACAAGTCGCTGTTCTTCCCGATCGACGACGTTTCCGACGCCGACGGCGCCGGAGACGAAGACGACGAGTTCGAATCGCTGCATGCGTTCGGCTCGAAAAGCGAGCCTCGCTCGAATCCCGAGGCACCGACGGGGTCGCCGATCCTCCGGCTACTACTGTCCCAGGCGATCGACATGGCCGTTCGTCTCTGAGAAATCTCAATGCCGACCAGAATCAGAAGAAGAAGAAGAAGAAGAGAGAGTGGCTATTTGAGATCAGTTTGAAAGAGTACAGATCTTCTCTGAGATTACAGAGAGCTCAAGACAATAGGAGAAACAGGTGAGAGAGAGGAGAGAGATTGGTGTTTGTAAAGGGAAGCTTATTTATACAGATAAATGTTTTTTTTTTTTTTAGTTTTTTTTTTCTTTCGAATTTAGTATGCTAATTTTTAGGTTTTGGTTAAGGTGGATAAACAGGTTGTTGGGCTAAAAACAATTGATTAACTTGTGTAATGTTTGCGATTATGATATAATAATCAAGTGTGTGGAATGGTGCTATTAGTGATTTAATTACATAGATAATAATTAATATAAGTTGATATAAGTATTAGAATATTAAATTTAAAATAAAAGAATAGAAGAGAGAACAAGGCAAATGGCCTTATCCTCACAGGTCATCAAGCCGTACGTTGGAAACGTTTATTTTTTGATAACTTGCATTTAATGATTTTTGGAGAAATAAAAGCCAAGCAAGGTTGCTTCCAAAATTCATTTTCAATTAAAAGAAAAAAGGAGGCTGTTTTCTACTGCTTCACGTCACGTTCTACTTATGATGTTCCCTCACCTCCTTTTCCTCCTTCACATCACATCCTACTCCAAAACAAGAACCACATGAACATCATTCCATTATTCCCATGTCCCAACTCAAATAGAGTTCTATCTTCTAAGCTCTTTTGTTACCAAAAATAAACAAACTTCCAAGTGATTGGGGCTTTTTTGGTGGTATATGGTACGTAGTTTTGATCATGTCTATAAATGAAAATATAATAAATAAAAAATGTTTACATATAAAAAAGTGCGTATAATTAATGAAACATCAATATAACCCATTTAAAATTCAAAGATTCAATGTTAAAATTAATATTTGAATCTTTTATTTATTTATTATATATTTAGCATCTATTTTAGCATGTTTTATTTTTTATGTCAAACTTAACATCAATGATAGCACATGTCTAATTTTAACGAGCATAATATAATGCCATACTAAATTACAAAAATATCATTCTATGTTTATATTATTGTTACTGTTGTTAGCTAATTTTCGTCCGAGGATATATCATCGAGGGAGCCGTCATCGAAGGCGAGAAGCCTCCGGAGAGAGCGTCCAAGTGACGAAAATGTTTCGCCACGTCAGCAAGAGTGTTGACGTCCACAGCACCAAGAAGTGCGGGTTGACCTCGCGCTTGTGTCTGCGAGGGTTGATGAAATAAACAACCCCGAAGGTAGAACTCGGCATGAAGCAAGGTCCTCGGGGGGAGACCGATAAGTTGGAGATCCCCTAAGCTCGGGGACGAATGGAACTCGTAGCCAGCCTCACGTTCGCGATAGATCAAGAGAGTCGGGGGACTCCTCGCGGAGCGGGAGAACCCCGGACGAAGGCAAAGCGCGGACAGCTACAGTGAGATCGCTCCCGATGGTAGCTACCTCTGACATGCACTGTAGGTGCCTCACTTGTGAAAGACGTGAAGTGATTAGTTAGTAACCAACCTCCTGATTTTCGGGCAGGGCATGGTCGATTTAGATAAGGCCACCTAATCCCCTGATTTAAGGGTGATTTGGTGGGGCGCATTTAATGCACTTTCCTCTCTCTCTCTTTCCGGATTTCTATAAAAGGAGGGAAATGAGAAGGGGAAAGGGGTTGGAAAAAATTACTCTGTAAACTTCCCATTTGAAAATATCATAAACACAGTGGACGTAGACTATTACTCCGGCGGAGGGTCGAACCACTTAAAAAATCTCCGAGTATTTAATTTCTGTTCAAACTTCCACTATTCATTGCCGTATCACACACTAGAGGTACGGATCACGGCGTTGGTTCAAATTTTACACCAACAGTTACTAATGTTATATTTAAGCTTGCGTTTAGAAAAATTATTTTGGTCATTTTTTACCATTCTTAAATTGTTTGAAAATGGTTTGAAAAACGGTTAGAAAAATAATTAGAATGATTTGATTTTACGAATTTTGATGTAGTATAATTAGTTGAGATTTAAAGATATTATATAAGGATTTGAAAAGTTGAAAAAAAAAATAGAATGAAATGGTTTAAATGAGTGGGGCAAATATGGGGTGGGTTAGCATTACAATTCTATCTCCTTATATTTAAAATAATATTATAAAAAGTGAAAATACAAAATATAATACATTATTTAGCATAATAATATTAAAGTATATCATTAATTTTCCATGTTATATGTAGTATTCTGATATTATGCTAAATATTTAGCATAAATTAATGTGTTAGGAGATAATCTCAATTACTGCTCATATATATGTTACTGCTTCTATTCATGAATGTTATTTTCCGATTCGGCAGAATTCTATATTATACCGTTTTTCCGTTACATCCACATCAACTTGAAAAACCAAAAAAAAACGGACGGCAATGGAAAATAAAATTTTGTCCATAAACTAATATACGAGTGAAGCGTATGAATTTGGCTGCAATATTGTAGAAGTATAGTGACCATGAGATCAAAATCTGACGGCGGAGGATGGTAGATATACACGGGTGTGTCATGCGCGCGTGCACAGAGAATACAGACAGCATATTCCTTGGTCTTGGTGGTGAGGGTGGAGAGAGAGAGAGAGAGAGAGAGAGAGAGAGAGATATTCCACGTGGGATCACAAACACTCTGAAAACCAACAAAATAACAAACGGTCTAGAAATATGACACGTTGACGAATGTGGTCGGTCGAACTGACCGAGCGAGAGGTTTTGGTTTTGAGATTTTCATTTGGTGTCGGGTCAGATTACGTGGATATAATATATATATATATATATATATTTATCCGGATTTTACTTTTTCTCGGGCCTAGTTTGAGCTTATCCACATTGTGGGACCCACTTCCGCTAGCCTCGTCTTTTCGGATAAGATCTTTGTCCTCCTTTTTCCCTCTCTCCGAGGCTTTCCTTGATTTTCAATTTTCTCTGCCATGCTTTTTCACTTAGCCGAGCTGGCTAGTTTTTATTATTTTAATGCTTGGGCATATTCTTAAATTCCTCTCTTTTGTTTTGTTGATTGTTAAGTTTTTAATAGTGGTTATGGTTAATAATATATCACACGATCTATTTATAATTGATAAGATAAGTGACCTATTGTAGTTTTTGTTTTAACCGTATAAGCGCACGTAGTTTTGTTCCACGTTTTTGTCTGTGTGAATTGTGTCCATTATCCAATTGGTTGTGAAAAAAGATATATTAAAAAAAAGGTTATTTTTTTGCAAGAAAAAAAAAATGAGAAAGTTAAAACTTAAAAGTGTACAATTAGCAATCAAATCCTGAGTTTTATTGGTACAAGAAATGATAGTAGATAGTGGGGACTATAGAATAAAATCATCTTTCGTTTTGATTGATGTTAGAATAAAGGGCAATGGATTGGACAAATCCTAAAATCAAACCTTTTTATTAGAAAAAAATTGCCGGAAGATACAACAAAAACAAGTATAAAAATAAAGTGTGTTTTGGTAGTAACATGTTGTTTGTGGAAAATATATAAACCAAATAAAATGATTTTGACTTTATAAATTTTAATATGATATAAATAATTTAAATTTAAAAATATTACGTTGTAATTAAAAAAATAAAATAAAATATTTTGAATAATGGAGACAAATAAGACATAAATATATTAATATCACATTCTATCATTTTATAGTCAAATTTTTTAGGATTAATAAAGTCATTAACAATTTAATCTTTTATTTTCCTCATATTTCTATATTAACTATATTAAAAAAAACTTCCATTTCATTTTTTCGTGTTTTAGCTGGCAAATTATATGTACAAAAGAAGGTGATTAGTCCTGCTTAAATCTATTACTAATGGGTTGCTTTTTCTTCATATTTTCTTATAATGCTATTAGATTCGAATTTTTAAAAGTCTATTAAAGGATTTTATCCGGTTATATACTTGCATTAGACTTATTATAATAAAGGTGAAAATCGAATTATCTTTGGAGTAAAATTGAGAAAAATTATTTAATATCCCACCGATTAGTCTAGGGTTCTTCAATAAGCGATGAGATGATAGAGTACTAAAAAACAAAAAGCGAAATTTCTTTTTTCATTGGGCAAAAAAAAAAAACTAAGCTTGAATCTGATCACTAAACATTAGCTGGATCCAGAAGAAAAGTGATATAAGGGTGAATTTTTAAATTTTTGTTTAAAGTCCAATTTAAAAAAAATAAAATAAAAAATAAAAGAAAAGTCCAATTCGCGGCTCGAAGATCAAAGGTTGGCTCAATTAGCGAGCCGGGGAGGTTTGGTTTGACGATAGCGATGCGTATCTACAAGGATTTTGGGAGTGGGACCCACACACCAAGTGCGCGGGCGGGCGGGCGGGCGAGATCTCAGCTTCGCCGCTGCGGGCCCCACGCGTTCCCTCGTCCTCAAGGCGATCCCGCCACGTGTCTCAATGTGCGTGAGTTTTTTCCACAAAGGAGACCATGATGATCCACGTGACTGACGGTGGAGGTGGATGGGAATGGACCAATCGACGGTCACCTCTCACTCGCTCCCCCTTTCTCTGTGGGTCCCAGCTCTAGGCTAGCTATGTAGGTCGTTTTAGCCTTTGATTTTGATTTTTGACCCATATCTTATCCCCTATCGTTATTCACATCAGCGTGACATGATCGTTTGGGAAAATTATTCTAGTTATTTTTTATCATTCTAAATGATTTGAAAATTATTTAAAAAATAGTTTGATTTTATAAATTTTAAAGTGGTATAAATGATTGAGATTTAAAGATATTGTATATGGATTTGAAAAGTTGAAAAAATTAGAATATAATTAAATAATTTGGAGGATTGAAAAAAGTGTAAAAATAAAATGGAATTGAATGATTAGAATGGGTATGGCAAACGGGGGGGTCAGTCATTTATAGAAAAAAAAAATTCGGTTTTTGCTTTCTCTTGTGTTAAGCCCAATTGAATTGGCTCGTTAATTTTTTATTTTTTATTTTTTCAAGCATTGGCTCGTTAATTTCGTGCGTCTGATTTGCGAGAGAGGTGAAATTGAAAAAAAAATAAAAAATTTTAAAAAAATAGTAATTGTTTCTAGAAATTTTTTTTTATAAATAACAATTATAGTGATCATTTTAACTTGTTTTATAATCTATTTTAACTTTTATTATAAATAAAAATTTTATCACATATTTTATAAACTATATATATTTATAAAGAAAATTACTACAATGATTTTTAATGCCAAATTTTTGAACGTATTTTTCTTTATAAAATCGAATTATACTAATTTGTACATTTTCTGTATAATCTTAGCACCTTAGTTAATTTGCTAATTATGGTGGGGTCTACTAAAAGAGATGGTCACGTTTAGAACGTAATCTGAATAATATTTTACCGTATTAACTGAGTTTAAGTTTAAATTTTTATGAGTGAGTTTTTTTGGTGTAGAATTTGAACCAACGCCGAGATCCGTACTTCTAGTGTGTGATACGGCAATTAAAGTAAAGAAAGTGGCCGGAAAAGTAAAGAGAGGGAGATTTTTTAAGTGGTTCGGCCCTCCTCAAGCGTAATAGCCTACGTCCACTGTGTTTATGATATTTTATCTTTTGAATCTTTTTGTTTACCCCCTCCTATTTTTCTCCTCCTTTTTTCCCTTTGTAGACCAAGGGAGAGAGGTTGCGTGAAAGCAAAGGTCTGACATCCTATCCCTTAAAATCCGGGAGTAGGTGACCGAATGCATCCCTGCAGATTCACCTCGGAAATTACACAAACAGTGGCAAATCCGGATTCTGCGGGTACAACAAAGTAGACAAATAGTACAAGAGTTTGTCCTATTCTACCCTGCGCGAACTCCATCTTCGATCGGGGGTCACCAGCTCCGTAGGTCGAGCCCTCCGTCTTGAGTGAAGTTCTTGCTTCCTCTTCGAGGTTAGCTTCGCGGGTGTGGATCATCATCGAGGATCCGTAGCCTTCTTGTCCATCAATCCCTCTTCGAGGGTCTTCTTGTCCGTCAATCCCTCTTCGAGAGTCTTCTTGTCCGTCAATCCCTCTTCGAGGGTCTTCTTGCGAGCTTCGCTCCTCCTTCGATGGAGCTCTTCATGACCATCTCCGAGGGCGTACGACCGAGGATCATCTTCGACAATCCTTGCTCATTCTTCGTTCCTGTGATGACGTGGCGTCTACTTCCTTCGCGGCTGAGGACTTGTGTACGCCTCTAATGCCCTTCGAGGACTTCGCCCTCGAGGCTACATTCCTTGACGAAAAATCACCTACAACAAGTTTACAATAGACAAATGCAAAATGGTTTAAACTATTTTTTTTTATTTGGATTGCAAAACAAACCATCTTTAAATTGATAATCTAAAATTGTTTCCTACTATAAAAATAAATAAAAAAAACTCACCAGAAAATTTTTCTAAACTTATAACGGATTATATATATATATATATATTTTAATAATCTCAGTAACAGGAAACCAAACTAAAAACAAAAGATATGAATAGAAAATATGGATTCTAAAAATTTACGTACATCGGTTTCTTTTAAGAATATGGGGAATTGAAAAATTACACTACTTGATAGTGAAGTCAAATCAGATTAATTTTATGTAAAACGTGTCAGATATTTTGAGAGATTTCTTTCTTACAATATCATTAATAAAATCACTGGTTTAAGTGTTTCAGGGTTACCGGTTTATTAGATCTTGGTGGATGCTGATATATATTGTGCTGTGTTTTTTGACTTTTTGTTGGACGAATGTGTAACATATATTATATGTGATACATAATTCTAATATCGTAGAGTCAACAAATGTTAAATACTAGTCAACCGTGATTAGTTGACGTATTACCAATATGAAGGCAAGAAAAGCCCGTCACCGTATATTTTAAAGAGGATAGCAGATTTTTTCTCTTGGTTTAATAGGCAAGTCCTCGTAATGAAGATAGAATTTCATAATTCGGCTCTTAACGAGATCAGCTAAAACTTCTAAAAAAGTTATGGTCATTTGTAACTCCTACAATTTTTAAAATATGATTCTTAAGAAAAGAATCCGAATCGGGCCAGCAATAATGTTTCATTAACTTCTGACTGTGTTGCACGATAAATCAATATTTGGCATGTTATTGATGCTACGTGTATGTGTATATATATTTATAGGGAAAATCCCTAAAAAATCCTTGAGTTTTACCGAAATTCTAGTTTCGTCCTTGTGTTTTTGAAAATTCCAAAATAATCCTTCAGTTGTTAAATTTGACTCAAAAACATACCTTTTGTCATATTTAAGTTGACTTAAGCATACGTGTTTTATAAAAATGGCCAAACTGCCCTTAGAAGTAAAACGAAAATGAAGAAAAAAAAAAAGAAACAAAACAAAGTTTGCAACGGGGTGGGCTCGCGGGGGTCGGCGGTGGGTTTCGCGAGGGTCGGAGTTCGTGGCGGTGGGTCTGCGACGGGGTGGGCTGGCGGTGGTCGGGGTTCGACTTTTTGGCTGTGGGTTTTGCGGGGGTCGGGCTTGCAGCGAAGGTTTTCGCGGCGGAGGGTTTTGCGGGTTGGGGATCGTGGCAATGGGTTACGCGGCGGAGGGTTTTGCGAGGGTTGGAATCTTGGCGGGGGTCGAGGTTCGCGGCAGTGGGTTTGCGGGGGCTGGGGTTCTCGGAGGTCGGAGTCGTGGCAGTGGGTTTTGCAGGGGGTCACGACGGTGGGTTTTGGCGAGATCGGGGTTCGCGAGGTGGGGTTCGCAGCAATGGGGTTCACGGCGGTGGGGTTCGTGGAGGTGGGTCGCCGAAGGGGTTGGGAGGGTTGTCGGAGGGACGGGGAGGGGTCAGGAAAGGCGAAGAGGGGTCAGGAGGGGTCGGAGGGGTGCGAAGAGGTCGGAAGGGGTCAGAGGGTCAGAGGGGGCGGGGCCGGAGGGGTCGGGAGGTCCGCTGAGGGTGGGGAGGGTTGGCAGAGGGGCTGGAGTGGTGCGGTGGGGTCGCGAAGGATCGGAGGGTCAGAGGGGGCGGGGCGGAGGGGTCAGGATGGGTCGGTGCGGGAGGAGGGGTCGGAGGGGTTAGAGGGGGCGGAGGAGGCGAGTGGCACCGTCGAGTAGGGTGCGCGGCACACGCGGGGCAGCTCGGACTTGCTAATTCAGGCCGGCGGCGAGCTCAGCAGCAAGAGAGAGAGAGAGAGACAGAGAGAGAGGGCGGCTCGGATTTGCTGACCAGGCCGGCGGCGAGCTCAGAGAGAGAGAGAGAGAGAGAGAGCGGGGGAGAGTCGGGGGTGAGAGAGAGTTGAGGCTTTGAAAATTATTTTGTCTTCTCTATGGGTATAAATGTCATTTTACATGTTAAGTTTGACCAAATTTGTGATAAGGGATAATTTTAGATCAAATTTAACAACATAAGGATTATTTAGGAATTTACAAAAACATAGGGACGAAACTAGAATTTCGTGATAACTCAGGGATTAATTAGGGATTTTCCCATATTTATATATATAATTTACGTGTATAAGTTTAATTGATTAATATATGATATCACTATCATCACTGTAGAAAAAATATAGGGAATTTTAAGAAAATAGTCACTATTTACAAAATGATTTTAAAAAATAGTAACAGTTTCAAAAAATTTAAAAACTAGCCCTTTCAGTGACACGTGTCAGAAATTTCTTACAACACATTTTATGTGTAATTTTGTTATTGACAAAAATTTCTTACAGTGTGTAATGGCTAGTTTTTAAATTTTTTGAAACTGTGATTATTTTTTGAAAACACACAATTTAAAATAGCTATTTACCTAATTGATCAAAAAAAATATATATATATATATACGGATCAGAATCCTTAATAGTGAGGTCACAACATTATATAAAAATTATAGATAAATTAAAAAAAAATAAATTATATATTATTTATAGATTATATTAGGTGAAATTAAAATTTTTTCATAAAAATTATAGACAAAATTATAAAATTAATAAATTCAATGAAGGCACAAGAAAAATTCAGGGGGGCTGTGCTGCATCCGTCTATTATATATATATATATATATGCCAACTGCTAACGCGGATATAACTTCCATATCAGTATCACGCATGTTTTACGTGGAGAGACACAAGCATTATTGACGTCTCAGTAAATTTGTACTAAAAAATTAAAAATAACAATCATGGTTTTCGTTTCGATTAAATTAGAATTTCCACATTAGATGCAGAATACGGCAAATTAGGTGCATATTAAATAATGTTCGTCCACCAATTTCACTATTGCATGAAAGTGCATGTTGGAATGAACTCAAACCTTTATATTCATTTGAAAACAAATACTTGCCAGTAAATAAAGAAGTACGTTCATGAATGCACTATATATATGGTTTTAATACTCTTTTATTCCCCTTTTGGGATGGACAATAAAATTTTGATACATATATGTTTCTATAGATAATTGTTAATACATGACTACATATAGCTAATCACAAATATCCAGAATCCACTCAATAAAAATCCCAATAAAATTGCCAAAATGTCAAAATTAAACCCAAAACAATAAAAATGTCAAATGTTGGCTTTGTTTGCGTAGGCACGTGACACGAAACAATTAAGCACTAATCAATTTTTAATTTTTTTTTTTTTAAATATATAAGAGGGGACACATAAAAAAACTTAGGCAGCACCACTAGAGGCAAGCTTGGCAAGGACACCAACGGCGAGGGAGTTGATGTAGGTGCAGGGCTCGGTCTTGGAGGAGTCCCAGCGCTTGTCGTCGAAGTTGTCGAAGCGGTCGGGCCCGCCGACGATGGCGCCGGTGAGCTCGTTGACGTTGGGGCCGTTCTTGTTGTACCAATTGACGAAGCTCATCCCGCAGTTCACCAGCGTGTCTAGCGACAGCTTAGGCACGGACGCTCCGCGGTGGTGCGCTTGCGTCGGCGGGCTGGCCCCGAACCCCACCATGTACGATCGTCCCTCCGGATTGCTTCCTAGGACGTAGTCCATCTGAAATTTTTATAATTATTAGAGCTCATGTGTGTTACAATGGTACATTTTATTTGTGTCATGTAACTTTATTAGTGCAAGTTTTGGTGCATAGGAGAGTAATGGACAGTCATAATTTTTCTTAACGTAGTGTCTCTATACAATAACACAATATTTTGTGTGAATATACTATTTGATACACGTTTGGATTAGAGTATTGTGTGATATTCAAAAATTTTAGAAAATTACGATTATCAGCGTTAGAGTGACATGATCACTGAGTAAAAGCAAATTAACATATAATAAAGTTGTCCAGTCTTTTAATTAGATGAATTAATAATGTTAAAGTTTTAATCACCCAGATCCTATATTTTGTGAGAATAAGTCATAATCGATCAATTAATGCCACATGCAACATTGAAGGCACTTGAATTTAAAAGAGCTAAATAAGATAGTAGTAGTAACAAGTAACAAAATATAGATGATAATTTCATTTGCCCATTAATTATAATTTCTAGAGTTAAACCTATAAATTGCAATATTTCCCCCGAGGGAACACCAAATAAAAAAAAAAAAGATAAATGAGTAAATAATTATTTTTTGAATGATTCAACATTTCGATTAATTAAGAATTAGTCACTTTATTAACTACATACGGATGTATTTTTACCTTTATACCTTTAATTCCCTTATAAATAACTTAATTTTTAGAAACGTTTGTCATTTCTTTAAAATATGGACCAAGAAATGATCAAATACTAAACACTCTTAAAAAAATACCTGTTTTTTGGCGAAAGACCAGAGGCTGGCTGAGTCGAATTCCCGGTTACCACAAGTGATCTTTTGATTGTGTTGGGCAAGAATGTCGCTATAGATACTGAACAAGAGAGCCGTGCCCGTAACATATTGCGTGTTCGCGCCGTCTCTCATGTGAATCATACCGCCAGGCGAAATGTAAACCTGGTGGTAAGGGCTATCCGGCAAGACCGAGCACACGAAGCTATCTGCCTGCTTCTTAAACCCTTCCAACTTCCTCTCCCCTTCAAAATACAGCTGCAAAAGACAACAAATATTAATAAATAAATTGTTTCATTACACTACTATTGTTCAAAATTGTGTGGGTTATTTATTGTACATAATATTATTGTTAGTAATGGTGATTAATAAATTACCTTGGTAAGAAGGATTTGGGCTCCAGCATATTTAAGGTCCCAGCTAAACTCTGCCACGTTGGCACTGATCGACTCTTCTTGTATGAATTCCATGTACATTGGCTTCTTGGTGGCCATGTATAGCCATGTCGCTGCCCACAATAGCTCGTCCTGAAACATTTAATTCCCAACAATTTATATGATATAATTATAACATCTAGTTAGCAAAAATACATAATTTATTGGTACATAAAAAAAGGGTGAATTTTTAATTGAGAGAGAGGAAGAAAGTATTATTACATTATAGCCCGAGAAAGAGCAGTAGAAGGGGCATTCTCCGTCAAATGTTCCTTTATGTGACTTGGCAAAATCAAAAAGCTGTCCAAAATATATTACACAGAGAAATAAGTTTGTGCACGTTATTACTAAAAACTGTAACCAAATAAAATTGAAAGGTTTTAGATTAGGAGGACTAAAATAAAAAATTACCAATTTGGCTTTGTTGAGAAGACGACGAGAATAGGCGTGATCAAATCCTCTAAACACAATGGAAGAAGCAGCCATGGCGGCCGCGGTTTCGGCGGCTATTTCTGTTCCCGGTGTGTTCTCGTCGATCGTCAACACGGTCCTCGGTGTATGCATATTTTCCGGCCGAATCCAACATTGATGGTCTAGCACTGGATCTCCCACCTTACATATTATTAATAAAAAACAAACACAACCATATTTCAAAAATGCCACATTTTAGATGCTAAGGAGAAAAAAAATACTAACAAACATTGGGGTTTCATTTTTAAGACCAAGTCAGAAATTGTCACGTAAAATTAGTAGCTTCTCTAACTCCATTATTCAAATTTATTATTTTAACTTCTAATAACAAACTATTGATTAAATAATTTTGAATAGTGTTAAATCATTTAAATGGTTTATCCAAACAAATTATATATATACGTGCATGTCACGGTAAAGTCGACATACGATTTGTGATTGATGAGCCAATATTACCTGGACGTACAAACGGTTTCGTCGCGAAGCGGCTTTGAGGAAAAAATCAGTGCCCCAGCGAATGGCGGAGTGGACATTTTCCAATTCCCCGGCCGCTTTGAGCTCAGAATGGTAATACAAAGCCGCCCAAGACAGAGTAGTGACGGTGAAAGCCATTGGAAGGCCATACTTGACATTGTCTCCAGCGTCATAATACCCTCCAACAAGGTCAACCTATGCAACAATTGATTGTGTCACACATTAAAATGTATATACAAACCTAGCTAATATCATAATTTATATATACGTGCACGTAACGCAAAACAAGATTTTTTTGTTCATTTATACGTTTACTAGGCTTCCATCATTGAGAGCAGAATCTCCTCTCCAAGGAACCCTATTGTGTGGAGGGAGTTTTCCCGATCTTTGTGCTTCTAGAAAAATAATGGACTTTGCGAGGGCATCTTTGTAATTAAATTTGGTGCCGTTGACAATGACCAAAAAACCTTGAAACATTAGAAGCCATGCCAGGGCAATGGCCGAGCCTGCTCTTATTGCATGTTTACCCATGTACCGATGTAAAATTATTCAAAAAACACATTCAGAAAAACCCAAATGGGAAAGATAAAAAAAAAAAGAGCACAAAATAACTATTTTGCTGGTGTTGGAGATTGATAATTATGAGATGCTAGAGGAAAAAAATGGTGTTGTCAGCTTTAGGCAAGGGGGAAAAAAAATCGGTGGTTATGAGTTTTCTGATTAATTCATTAATTAGTTAATTAGGTAGTAATAAGAGGGTTTTGTTTTATAGGAAACAAATTTAGAAGAGGTGGTGATTTTGGTTTTGGTAAGTGATGGCGGGAAAAAGATGGTAAGTTGGTGTGGTAAAAGAGAAGAGGAATTGGTTTGTACGTGTTTGGTTGCGTTGCCTTGTTAGTTATTGGCCAAAGAAAGAGGGAAATGTGGGGTTGGAGAGAAAGCTTTGACTTGAGGTTTACTAACCATTTTTAGGTATATAATACAACTATTTATTACTTAATATAAGGCATTAAGAGGGTTTGTTAGAAGCTATAATGGGGAACACTCAAAAAAAAAAAAAAAAAAAGACTTGGTTTAGTATTTTGTTAGTAGACAAATTAAGCTGTTCCTTATTTTATTCTCAGGGTTTTTATTTTTAGTTAATTGTGGTATTGTAGTCTATGCTCTCTTGACCTAGCTAGATCAGATTTTTTTCCTCAAACCAAACACCAAAGTCCTTTCCAACGCTAAATTCCACTCCAAAAGAATCAACCCGTCATTGATGGACTATGGAAAAAAAAAAAACAAAGAAAAAAAAAAAAACAAAACTACGTAAAAAATAAAAAATTTAGCATGTTGCAAAACATAATAATTAATATATTTATTTTTATCTTTTCCAATATTAAATACCACGTCATTTCTAACTAAATTTTGTGGAAAAAACTTCTAGCCAACATATCATTTTCCAGCTCAATAATGTTGTTGGTTTTTAATATAGCTTTTTGAAGAAAATGACGTACAAATTAATTTACACCTAATCCTTACGGACTATTGATTTATGCCCTTTGTGATGAATTAAGCCAATAAATCTTAAGGCCTGATTATGACTTGAAGTCATTTGTAAAACGTATTTATTAGCCTCTTTGAAAAACTTGCGCAATTGTAGGTTAACGATACTCCCAATGATGTTCCCCAACAACCGAACACCATTTTCATTCTATTCGAAACACAAAATTGTTTAAAAAGCTTTGTTAGTGCACATCAAAACCAAGACCTACATTCACGAATTTTATTGATAGAGGTTAACGAAACTCTATTTAAATATTAGTGAGCAAAGAATTACATATGATGTAGCTTATACGCTTATCCAGCGAGAGAGCTACAAAGAATTGAGACTAGCCTCACTAGTGACTAACTATAAAGCTTCTCTAATGACCTGAGTGACTCCTGGCCAAAGCTTTTCAAATTCGAAATCTTGGCCTTAAATTTCACTAAATGCTCTTTTATTATTTGAGCTTTTCTTTCTGGTCTTTCATCTGTGACACATTGATAAAATCTACCATCTATACCATTGAAGATCCACTTTGCCAAGCCAAGTGTAGAATTATCCAATGAGGTTGGTAAAAGAAAATGAAGTTCACCTTCATCGCCTATCCTCAACCATTAGTCTGTCTGAAAAGAACGAGGCGATGGAGACGAAAAACATGAAGTATCTCAGCACCTTCTCATAATATTGGCAACATTTTTGCCAATATCTTCTTTGGTCTGCTCTGACACGGGAAGATCTCCAATGTACATGCTAAAAAATGCCTCTGAAAAGTCGGAATGAAATTAGGATGATTATAAGCCTTCTGCCATTGAACTTTTTCTCCACTTAATAAGATTTAAAGAAGATAAAAATTGTGTCCCCAAGGGCATATGAGACGATGAAATTGTAAACCGGGAAATGAGAGTTCACTTACTACACAAATCCCTGCTATGTACTGCTCCAATCTGATTACCTCCAACTGCATGAAAAATAGAATAGCAATGAAATATTTACACATGAAATATAACTGCAATCGGAGCAACCACCACAAGAATGACGGAAATATTTCAAATTTTAAGGATGGTTCTTATGCTATTTTGCTGATTGAGGGTGTTGCTGCTGTTTAGTTTATATACTGGCACATGGACTGAACATAAAGCACAAACATAATTCTCGAACACGCAAAAGAAATGAATTAATTACTTTCAGTTATCAGCTGTCCATCGGTCGTTCTTTTAAAATCAATTGTTGTGCCCTGCAATATTCCAATGTGTTAGATGTCATTCTACAGCATTTCAACAGAAGCAAAAAATTAAAATAATTAATAGATTTTACCACAGGCAACGGAATATCCTGAGTGAAGCACGAGCCAAAGGTTCTTATGCACTGAAAATCAGTAGCTGGGTTTGCCTAAACCAAGTCAGGAAAAACTCTACATTAGATATGCACTATACAAAGGCAGATTATATTCACCAAAATGGCGATGAGCTACCTTCACTAGTCGGGCTCGAAGTGATTTCTCAAACGCACTGCACCAAAACACAGTTAAAAGCAGAAGTGTGAGAAGATGTAGAACTTTAAGCCTTATAAATTTTATGACTTCTATGACTTTCACCAATACGGTTAAGATGCAACCTAGCTTAGCTAAAAGTTCAACCTTGTCCGTCATCACACATACAAGCAATTCAAATTATTGCACATTAGTTTCCGAGAGTTCATGCAATATATGTAAAAACACTGCGTAGGAGCCCTTGGGCATAATACAAAATCTAATGTATACACAAAATCTAAGTTGATAGTTGAATAAAACAAATTCAGGGATTGGCTAAATCAAGAAACTCTATAAGTACATTTTAAATGGGGGTATTGATTATCAAAATGATCTCACAACAATAATGTCCCGGCAAAGATAAAGCTTTAAAATTCTGGCTGACCAAGCAATTAAGCAATTAACAGTAGAGCATTAGTTGGATCAGTGTAGTGAAAATTATCCAGAGTGTGACTCTCTCTCTTAGCAAGGTATCAGCGCACATGATAGATTAAGAGAATTACATCCAGAAGAAGAAAACTTACTCTCTCACAGTATTGATTTTTAATCCATTGCAACTAACCACAAGCCTTACAGTCATACTGATATCCTCCCTGCAAGACCCTCAAAAACAATCCACATGAGCAAAATAGTAGAGACAAAAATCACTATGAAACATTTACAAACAAAGCACTAAAACTAAAAATACGACTGTTTATGTCTGTGTCTGTTTCTCATAAGCAAATAGGATAGCCAGGAAATCATCCCCAAGATCAAAAAATCAGCAAAACACTCAAACTGAGCAAAAGTGGGCTAAAAACAAATTAATCAACTTGACAAATCATAATTAGCATGTGCTAAATTAGAAAACAACAGTCCGCAAACTCCTCTTTCCCCCATTTGACCGTTAATATTAATCTTAAAAGATTACAAAACAAGTAACTCCTAACACATAATCCTGAGTAAAAAGAGATTATAAACGAATAGATGGAAACACACTGTGTTTAACTTAAGGTATCAATACCTGAGAAGATCCTGATAAAAATCTGGGCGTTTGCTCAGCTCATCAAAGGAAAAGGAAGCATACTTTGGACCCAATTTCGCACAGACAGAGGAGGGGTGAACATCTATTACACAGGATTAAGAAAAGCTTAGTAAACCTAGGAGGTCAAAGAGAGAGAAAGAAGAGAGAGAGAGAGCGACTTACAAAAACCAAAAGCATAGACCTTCAGAGACTTTATTTTAATTATTGTCATTGTTCTAGATCCAGTTCCAACAAGGACCTGGCATGAATGTACAAGATGCTTAGGCTAAGAATGCGTATCATGAGGAATGTGAGCAGGTGAAAAAAATTGAACAAGGTTCGTAGTCTCATATAAGACAACATACATGTGCATTTTAGAAACCTGTAGACCTTTCAATTGCCAGTAATTTCATAATCCATTAATACATGTCTTGGATAAATTAATAGGTTATTCAACTCCAATTTATAAAATTTTAATCCACAAATCACATCGTTTTCAAAAATTGTATTAAACCATAGTTTTACACAATCGCTTGGCACACACATATAAACCTACATGGTTGGCATAACACTTGGCAACTCCATGAACTGATAGTTAGTAGGGATCTTCCTACAGTAAGAATGTGAAAGAAAAATCCATTAATTTCCAGCAACAAGAGAACTTTTCTAAATACTAACCTCTGAACATAAATTGGAATTGTTCTCTCCAGTTAAAATGTTGCCCAAAATCATCGGAAACTCAATGCCAGTTCTGGGCTCGATTGCATTTTTTCTCCAGTTTAAATCTGGAAATGATAGACCAGCACGTCCTTGATGCACCTCACAAGGCCTTTGAAGCATAACATCATTCTCCAAGGGAACGGCAAGTACCTTGGAAGATCTAGAGATAACAAACACAACACAACACAAGTTTTGAATAAGTAAAGACCAAAGTCCATTTCATGACACATTTTGACAAAACGGAAAGGAAATCACGCCACAAAATATTAAACTTACAAGTTGTCAAAAGGCGGAACAAGCGCAGCAGCAAGTGAAAGCACGGAATCCGATTGTAACCTTTCAGATTCTGCAGACACGAGTTTGGATAAAAAGCTTGATAGCTTACCAAAAAGCAGTGGCATACCAGATTCGCCAGTTAATCTAAAGCCTAAGCAGAAGTTTTTGAAGTTTTGTCTACCGGAAGTAATGTGCCTAACTTGTTGGAAAGGTCTAAATCTTCTCACTTTTGAACCACTCGGGTTTCCCGCAATCTCCCCCGTCACTTTCAATCTGGACCTTCCAGATATGACAAAGACTAGCGCACCAGCAAGCTTTGCAATGTGATTAAATGCTCCGTCAACAGCTAAACTTCCAGGGCCAGAGAAGTGCCGAAATTGGTCAAGGGAATTGTCCATATATGAGGTAATGTGTGAAAACACATTACTGCCAAAACTATGGAAAGCAATTGGTTCCACAGGGAAGATATACGGCGACCCGCCATCGAGATCCATGAACCACAACCAATTATTCCTCATGTTGTTTATGCCAAATAGAGAACCCAAAGTGGGTCCTCTAGAAGCTTGTTATTATTAGGATCAAGCACAATACAATGCACCTGGACATTTCAAAGAAATACCAAAAGATTAGTCGTCTATGACTCTTAGCAAAGACTCAAGATTAGAAGTTCAGGGGTTGTTCTTACAAAGCAGTACCAAACTACATAATAAACCAATTACCCAATTCGATTAAATACTAACTAAAGAGAGCCATGAAGTTCTAAGAAGTTGTATTTCAGGTGATATTGATGTTTATAATGTACTTTTCAATTCAACATCAAACAGTACACAGAGCAACATCAAGAAATGCACGTGGTATCTGAGTTAATGGCCTGAGATCAATGAAAGTGAAACCAAAACGAAACTCATAACTATTATTCCACCAACCACTCGATCAACAAAAACTAAGGCAAAGAATTAAAACAAAGAACTTTCGTAATGACTCAAAACTTCCTCGAAATATAATATTTTGCACACAAAATTTTCACGCAAACTTATTCTGAAAAAACATTGGTTTCAGCCCACAAAGGGAAAAATATCAAGAAAAAACATCAATAATCACAAAATTGAAATATATTTCAACATCAACGATCGTATAGGCTATATTATATACAACTTTAACATATTTCGCTACCTAAATCAAAATCTAACATCCGAAAACGCAGAGAAAAACGCAGTGCCAATCTGTTGCGCTCGTGAACTTAAGAACAAAAGAAACACCAGAAAAAAAAAAAAAAAAAAAAACACAGAAAGAAAACGAATGAAAAAGAAAGAACCTTTCTTTTTTCTTGTAACATCCTTTCCCATTGCTAACTTTTCCGTTATTATTCTCGTGAACCAAACAGAAAGCAAAAAGGCGCCAAAAAAAAAAAGAATCAAGAAAACAATAGGAGACAACAAAAGGAGAGAGACAAACCTGCAATCACAATAAGAACTTCAGCGAGAAATAAAGCGAGAACGAGAGAGAGAGAGCGAGATCGAGGGCTTTGAAATCAATTCAGGTCTTTCGCATTGCAGAGTTATTAGGGTTCTGTTTGAGAGAGAAAGAAGAAGACGAAGACGAAGACAGAGAAAGGAATATGCTTTAAGTACGAAACCGGAACAAGCAATAACAGTTCGTTCGGTTTCAAAGCTTCTAGGGGGACAAATATGGAAATTTAACAAAATATACAATTTAATATTTTTTTAAGGAAAAAAAATTTAATATTAGAAATTTAAAGCAAAAAAATGGGTCCCCAAGGAAAGTCGCGTCTCTTTCTTTTTGTTTTCTGGTTAATTTCATTTTGGCGCCCGAATCGTAGAGTTAACTTCATTTTGACCCCTGGACTTCCAAATGACAAGGAGAACATTTCTTAAGGCGAAAAAATTAAAGTGTAACTTGTTTTTTTTTTATTATATATTTTTTTAAGGGCTCATTTGTTAAATAGCCACTTGAAAGTCTATATTTTAAGAAAATGGCCTAAGAATTCAAATATTAAGTTATTAGCCTCAAATCCTTATGAAATCTCATTTTCACCCATTATCATTCTTCTTCCAACCTCATGTATCAAAGGACAAAAAAGTCAATACATATTGTCTAAAGGCTAATAACTTAATTATAACAAACTCGAGTCAATTCTTTAAAACTAAAGTTAAAAACCGACCATTTACTTAATAATTTCTAAAAATTTTACATGATATAATTCCTGTAATTTACTATCTTCATTTTTAATAAAAGTACGAGAGCAAGCAATGATTTTTATGAACGAAGAAAGAAATGACATAACTTTGTAACAAAATTAAATAAAAAAAATATTCACGCTGCAATTTTTACCTTTTCTTAAAAATAATTCATCTAAATTTTGAATGAAAATAAATGAGAGGACTAATAATCTAACAAATGAGTTCATTAAGGTAGTGAAATGCGCTATTCACAAGTTTGGGGGTGAAATGGGGATTATTTTACAATACGGATATTAAAAATGAAATTCTCTCTTTATGTTTTTGTGCCTTTGGCTGTTTTCCTTTTTTCCCAACTAAAAGTAGAATCCACGTCTTTTCCTTTGGTCAACCAATATGCAATACGTTGTTATATGTTTGTTTGTTTTGGCTGGCGTTTGATATGTGTTTGTTTGGTGGACAGAAAATAGCCACCATAAATTACGAAATGACGAAAATGTCCTCCAACTATCAAAGTTGTTTTCGACTTTTTTCCCACACGTTGTCTAAGTCGAATGCCAGTCGGCAAGTTTTGACGCGAGAATCCTCTCTCTCGTAGTCGTGGACTAGAAGATATTAATTACTATAAATAAATTCAATGCCAACTCAAAAAAAAAAAATTTCAGAGACTACTCTTTTTAACTTTTTATAACCAAAAACCTCCACATAATTGGGTACAAAATTAGGTTGAGACATGATACGATCTCTGTTGAGCGTGTCCACATGGTGGGTTCTTGATGCGACTTTGGCCAATTGGACATTTGGACTTGGACGGTATTCTAATTTCTAATTAGCTGTGGCACAAATCACGCCAAATTTGCAACACATCACTCGCAAGTTGGGACCACAAAATGCGATGAAAAAGTTCGCATATTCGCGTTATAGGCATTTTTGCAAGGAAAGTTCAACTCCCGGGGTCATTTCTCTAATTAGATTTGAAATTTTGGGTCACGCTGTAAAACCATGAAAATGATAAAAAGTTTTGAGTTTGCACTCATTTTGGCTTCTCTTGGATTATATATTTTTTCCCCCCTTCAGTCAATGTCTCGTATAGTTGAACAAACAAGATTTTTAATTGAACTTAAATAAATGCTAGTAAAAATCAAGGAATCAAGGTTGCTCAAAAATCTGATGAGAAGTTGTTCTGAAGACATATTTCTCTCACTGATCATTTCCGGGTTTTCCTGAAGAAGTGATTGATCATTTCACGGTCACAACAAGCCGGCCTCGAAGAGATTTCGGCGCCTCAATGTCTCGTCTACAAGCTTGAAAGTCTTCTTCACAAGCTTCTGATCAAGTGCAGTGGTTCGGTAGATCTTGAACACCCGGTCTACGCGATCCGGTGTGGTGCTCTGAAAATACAATTCCTCGAATTTCTTCTTAACAAACCTGAAATGGAAAAGAACGAATCACGCAGGTCGATATGTTAAGCAGTTGATAAACTGATCCATTTCTGTTTTCGAATTCAATCTTGATAAAAACAAGGGGTCGAATACTAATTAATTGTAATGATATAGCCTAATCAGTGACATTTAGTCTCTATTGTAATTTAGCATTGTATGTGTTTCTTTTTTTTTTTTATTTAATATATTTGATTTCGTTCATTCAAAGCATGTGCCTAAAAGATGTCTATTAATTCTTACTCGTATGCATGTTCAATCTCTTGTTTTCCCGTCGATACAGGCTGATAATCTTTGAACCACTCACAGGCATTAAGTGGCACCTGCAAAACAGAACCAAGGGGATCATAAACCGAAAGAAACGACAGCTTTTCCTTTCACCAATGACCTACTACTACATACTTTTAGAATTTTCTTCTCGAATATATCGAACTTGTTCAGGAACAGCATGAAGGATGTTTTCTGAATCAGGAAAGAGAAGAGATCGATATTAGTGAGACGGCAATTGCCTGTGTAGGTAAAAGCCAATGAAAATTTGTCATGTTGAAAAGAAAATTCTCGAAACACCACGAGAATTCGACAGGAAAGGAAACCTCGAAACATGGTTGCTTCAAAACCCATTCAAATAGTTCCTTTGTCTCCATCATTCGGTTCTTGTTGTCGTCCTCAAATAGTGTCTGATCGTACCTGAACAAAAAGATCTCAGTTCAAACTTTCTTATATAAATTGTTATAGTAACGCTAATGGTTAATAAAATAAATAAATGAAGCTTGACAGTCTTACTCGCTAATAGCAGCACAAAATATCACTGCAGTAACACCTTCAAATAGATGGATCCATTTCCGTCTCTCATTTCTCTGGCCTCCAACATCGAAGAGCCTGTAGACTTCACCGCTTTTCTTGTTTTCTCCCACGGGACTGCCAAACATAGCCATTGGTAGGATTTTAGCAACTATATATAGCTGAGAAATAGAGAATACTGCAACATGGGAATGGTAATTTAAACTACACATAGTTCTCACAAGCATTGTATGTATTGAAAGCTCAATATTCTTTAGGTTGCACGGGGAAACTATTACCTGAACTGAATCTCGACAACACCAGTTGTGCGAACTCTTGCATATAGAACATCCTCCTGCAACACATATTTACGCTGAGTAACTACCAACGTAACTGGAAAGAACTACAAGTTTCTATTTTCTCATAAAATCTAGGAAGTTAAAAAAAGAGCTATGAAAAAGTGTCCCGGCATTTGTAACATTGGATCAGGGAAATTAAAATCATAAAACATGTGAGTTGTGGAGGCTACAGACAAATGAATCAGAAGATAAATAGATGATGAAAGCTGATAACACAAGCTTGAGTCACTGAAGTTCCTAATTAGAAGATGCTTTCGCGAGCAATCTGGACGGGAAAACAAAAATAAAACGTTCTTAATTTGCCTCCAAAATATCAGGAGCAGAAAAAGTAGAAAAGCAACTGGCCAATAAAATCTCAAATTAAACTAGATTCGAATTGACCATAAGCAAGTAACAGAAACAGGTTACTGTAATATCTTCTACCAAAAGAATAGGAACACAAGATAAGAATTTTTTTTTTGTCCTCAGCGACATGATTTTCTAAGTTCAGATTAGAACAGAGATCTTGAATGCCAAAAATGTGTTTCTTGACAAGAAAAAACAAAATAATTTACCTTCGTTGGAACATAATTCGAATCAGACAATCTTTGCAGACTTTCCATGAAGTAGTTTGTACAGTCGGGAACTTGAAGTTCATTACCACGAGCATAAGTTTCCTACAATCGTAAAGTGAATTAAGCACTCGGATAGACCGAAACAACAAAAGTGCCACGGACAAGGTCTAAAAAGCTTATGGACTCGTGCAACCGATCTAGATGTCTTATTTACGTGAAGTAACAGACCTGAATAGCTGGATCTTTCCACAGTGCTTCTATGTCCTCGGCAAGCTCTTTTGTGAGGCGTGGATATTCCAACCTACCTCCAATTTCTGACAATTTCTCGCCAATATCCTAATTAAGAATGTAAATACCATAAAAAATTATAATGGAATATAATCAAGCTACTAAGTTCCCACATTTTTTAAATTTTGAGGATAGACATGTGGTCTAATAAACAGCTCAACCAAGTTCTTTTCGACTAAATTTACCCTATCAAAAATAAATCTGAGAAAGGCAATGCTGTAGACTAAGAAAAGTTTTAAATCGGACCTTGTTTTCACTCGACAAAAGATACTTCGAGGTATCTGTGCCACTCTGAGCGAGTTCTTTTGATCCATCATGCAGTAGCTGCGCAGCCACACAGGATATACAAGAACGACTTTTATGAGAAAACAAAATTTTCCACTACAGACCACTGAACTGTGCGCATCATACTATGCAGAAAGGGATATCATTTACCAACACACCCTTTCAAGTATTGCGTACTTTTATTGTCTGATATACGTTGGCATGGATGACCGAGATATAGCCCTTGAGCTCTGCCTCATCAAAGCCAGTTTGGAACAAGAGTTTTATCTGTATATATTGAAAGAAAAATATAAATATTCGTATTCTTAATAAACAATAATGTGCTTCAAAGAACAACAAACACCAGTCTTGCCTGCTTAAAAATTGTGGACTTCCCAGACTCTCCAGCACCTTAAAATTCATTGATAAAATTAGTTAGATTAACCCAAAAAATGAAAAAAGGAAATGAGCACTTATAACGAAAACAAAAGTGAAGGAAATTTTGCAAATTACTATCAACCTTAAGCAAAAAAAGATTAACTGCCACTTAACGAAAACGATACCACAAAATCAAATTTGACGAAATTGTTAAAAAAATCATAACCTAAACAATTGACAAACATGATAATTAAGTTTATGTACAATCGCAAGAAAATGAGGGTCCCAAAGAAGAATATATACCAAGCAACAGCAGTTTCTGTATATGTTTTTCGGCCTTCGTTTCTTGTTCAATTCTCCTCTCAATTTCTGCAGCCTGGAAATGCATTCACACCAAGTTGAGATCGCAATACCGAGTAAAGCACAGAACGAGAACATCGCAATATGATCGCATCACAACTACAAACAACAGCAACAACGAAACTCGAAATCGCCACAATGGCAACGGGCACAACATTGCGCGAATTCACTCACTTGGGCATTCTCTTCGGTGTCGGCTTGATTGTAATGACGGTTTCTGCTACATAGTAAGCCCATATTGTGTCTTAAATAAGACAGCATAGACCAAGCTGCCACTAATCACACTCAGCCAAGTCTCACATAAATAAATGCCTTCAATGCCCTCCCATAACGTAGACTGACTCAGAACATGCTCAAACTTTTCACCTAGTAATAAATTATGATACGAGAGATTAGAGGCAATAAAAATGTGCCACTTCAAAACCCAAGAACGACAATACCCAATAGAACCAGAAACAAATAAAAGCAAGATTCACATTGTGCACCAAATCAGGTCATGAAACATGAAATTTAGCTAAAACCTCTACATTAGACAAAACTAACAACGACATGTATACCATTGTCGCATAATTGAGCAAGTGCTTAAGTGAAAACAAACGAAGGAATATCCAGATTTGATACCAATCAACAACATTTTCAAAAATAAATTCAAAACCAAAACGCAACCTAAAGAAAAGTGAAAAAGAAAGACAAACCCAAATGCCACAGAACAAAAATAAAAACAATGAAATAGAACAAAGAAGAAGAAGAAGAAGAATAAAAACCGGTTGATCTTCCGGTTGGAGGTCAATCACAGAGATCTCTGAGAAAACTCCGAAGATCTAGAGAGAGAAACGACGATTGAGTCCGCGAGAAGAGAAGAGCCCAGAAGCTTCACTGAGCTCTTTTGACCGTCAAACAACGAAATAATAATAATAATAATAAAACTTTTTTTTTTTGGGGTGCTTGGTTTTTTTTTGCAGAAAGAGGATTTGTTTGAGATTTAGCGAAATGGCCAAATTATTTGTGTGTGTGTGTGAATTTGAAGCGAGGAAAAGCAAGACAGCAATTTGCCGGTTGGATATACCAATTTTCGTGGGTTTTTTAATTTGGAATCAATGTCGTTTCTGTACTATTCGAATTTTCCAAAGAAATAAAACTCTGTGGATATGTATTGTTGAACAATATAATATTACGTAAATTTAGGCGATGAAAAAAAAAAAAAAAAAAAAAGCGCCGAAAGCTGCAGAGTCTATAGCCTATTCTTCCCTCTTCTCTCTCTTTGGTCAAAGTTCGAAAAGACTGACCCAGGAAAATAAATAAATAAATAACTAAATAAATATTTGATTTTGGTCGTGAATTGCGGTTTATAAATAAACTATATGTAAATAGCGATTTGTCTTGGGAAAATACAAGCTCTACTATGACTAATTGACTATATACGGCGTGGACTGGTCTGTACTCTCTGTAAAAAAAAAAGCCTCTTCATACCTTTCACAGTTGGACTAAAAGCGATGGGTCATGATTCTTTGGACTCGTCTTTGTTTTCAAATGTGGGCAATGTTTTTTAATTTTTGTCATGGAAGTTGAATGTAGTTTTACCTAAGGTAAAATAATATGGGTAATTTTGGCACCTTTGAAAAATGTTTGAAACGAGTTAGGTGAACTAATTTGTAACTCTTTTCTTTTTGTGAAACAACTAAAAATCGTGAGTTATATTATTAATAAAATCAACTTGTCCATGTATGTACAATTGCTAAAAAAAAGTTATAAAAATTATTGGTTCACTTGTGTAACAATATTTATTCTGTATATTAATATTTTGGAAAATATAAAATAAACGTAGACATAAAATCGACAACCCGTAAAAATGGGCCATATCCAACCCGACAATGTAACCAATCTTGACATCATAAAAGCACCACTATCATATTTTATTATTAGTTGTCGTTTCTCTTTTGTCTAGTTTTTTTTTTGCTAAATAAATTCCTCTTTTGTCATAGTTACTTTGTTATTGATTCAACCTTTCTCGTTTGAAGAAATCTGATGTATTGTTTAAGACTGCGTGGTTGTTTTCTTTTATCTAAATATATCCTTCTCCGCTTGTCACAAATTTTGTGTCGTTTTCGGTTTGATTGTCGTTTCAATTTTGTAAATTGATACATCGTTTGCGACATTGTTGTCGTTTTTCCGTCTTCTTAACGGTTTTTATTAGCAGTCGTTTTAAACTTTGTTGACACAATGACGCTTTCAGATTTATTCTTGTTTGTCATTTCCCTGTCGTTTTCAACTTTTGTTATTGTTTCAGTTTTGTTGTCGTTTTGATATCTATTGTCGTTTTCACTTAGCTGTCGTTTTCAACTTTATTATCGTTTTGTGTCTGTGGTCTTTTCAATTTTCATTGTCGTTTTCGTTTAGCTATTATTTGCACTTTTGTTGTCGTTTTCAGCTTCATGTCGTTTTGAGTCCCAGTGTTATTTCTAATTGGTTGCCTTTTTATCTTCTTGTCGTTTCATATTTAGTTGTCGTTTTTAGCTGTGTCGCTTCAAAATTCATTGTCGTTTCTCGTTCAGCTGTTGTTTCTAGTCTTAGTGGCTTTATTTTCATAGATGCTCATGATGTTTGCATTTTTTTGTCGTTTACAGTGTTGGAGTCGTTTAAATCTTATTGTCGTTTCTATTAGCTGTCGTTTTCAACGTTACTGTCGTTTTGCGTCTGTGTCGTTTTGTACTATAACGTCGTTTTCAATTATATCGTCGTTTCCTTGTTTTTGTTTTTTGTTCTCGCATTTAAATTTTGTTGTCGTTCGTATCTATTATCTGTCGTTTGCAACCTTGTTGCCGTTTGTATTCTCATGTCGTTTCGAGTCATGATGCGTTACTTGCTGCTGGTTGCCCTTTTATCTTCTTGTTGTTCTTATCTAATTCTCGTTCTTTATTCTCTCTCTCTCTCTCTCTCTCTCTCTCTCTCTCTATATATATATATCTCGTTCTTTACTTGGCTGTCGTTTCTCATTTGCCTATAGTTTTTTTTTTTTTGTCGCTTTTCATTGTTTCGTCGTTATTGTAGTTTTTGTTTATCGGACTGGTCGCCATTTTTTTTTTTTAATCTTCTTGTCGATTCAAGTTTCAACATCAGTGACACCAAATATCGTCGAGGTTAATCTCTCTCGTTCTCAACTATTTTATATTAATTCTATAATTTCCTCTCTCTTTTTTAATTCCCCATTTTGTCCTGTCGCTATCCCCTTTTCTTTTTTTTTTTTTTTTTATTTGTCGTATATGCGAATCCTCGCCAATAACGCCTTGACTTCCTCTAAAAAAATTACCAGAATTTCAATTGTGCAGTGCACGTGGGACCAATAAAATTACGCAAAAATATTTTGATAATAAACATTAAATACCACCTCTAAAAATGTAATCAGCCGTAAAAAAAAATGCAGTTTTTTTTATTATTATTATTAAATCAAGGAAAGATGTACAACACATGCTCTAACCTCAGGCCTTGGCAAATATAATCACAATTATATGTCAATCATTAAGCTCTCAAGTCCAACATTATTGATAAAATGTCTCACCAAACACCACAAGATTATGAAGATTCGGACAAGAATTTGTTGACAATCTCATTGAACACAGCAGGCTTTTCAGTCTGAGGAACATGTCCTGTGTTCTTCATCACCTCCAGCCTCACCTTCTTCCCAAGAAGCCTACACGTTCAGTCGTTAATTAACCATTATGTCAATTCAATTTTGTGACAAATTAAGTACCCAAATTAAAACAACAACAACAACAACAATGCTGCGCATTCAAACCAAAAAAAAAAAAATGAAAGAAAATTATGTGCTGGATTTTTTTGCCTTTTCATCTCAAATTTACCTTTCTAATAAGTCCTATATTCTAAAAAATAAATTTGATTATCTAAAATTATATATATATATATATAAACGACAACCACAACAATGAAGTTCGCAAAATGAATAATGAATATAAAATTAAACAACCCATGTTGTGCAATAAAGGAGATATAAAATGAGATATATAAACGGTTGGAGCTTAAAAATAAAAATAAAAAAAATTAATGATAAATATGGTACATACTGTTTAAGTTCTGTAGCCATCTCTACGGGAAAGATTTTGTCATGATCGCCCCATACTATCAGAACCTCCTGAAGAATACAGCAATATGCATATATATCAACTAATTAATTCGGCTTATTAGCAAAATGACATGTTAAAATAACATTTTTTAAGAAAATGACTCAACTGTTCAAAAATTCAGTTATTAGCCACCAAGCCCATGTGGACTGTCCAAAATACTCATATTCGTCCAATTTTTGTTACAATCTGTAACAAATATTGTTACGAATTGCATCAATATTTGTTACGACATGTAGCAAATGTTGATACAAATCATAACAAACAAATGTATGATAAAAATTAGATATTTCGCCCAAATTTTATTACAATATGTAACAAATATTGTTATATATGTGTATCAAAAGTTGTTACCTATTGCAACAAAAATTGTTAGAGTTACAAATTATAACAAAATTTGGACGACTGAGGTATTTTGGACAGTCTTGATATATGTGAATGGTACTGGAGGCTAATAACTTAATTATGCAAATTAATGTAAATTCTTTAAAACTAAAGCTAAAAACAGGTCATTTAGCTAAAAATCTCTTAATATTATTACTTTATGCACTTTTTATTATAAGCAATATATATTAGGTTTAGAATGCACATTAAAAAAAAAAAAACCTGATCAAGAGGAGAAAGTTTCGGTTGGTCATCTTGTCCAAGAGTTAGTCCTTTTAAAAGCTCAATCTTTTCCTTCCTATTCTCTGCGTATAATTTCTGAAAAACCACACAAAAAGCTAAATATAATCAGTATATATATTACTTCATTATTTTTGTGAGGAATCGGTCCTTCGATGAATAACGGTCTTCTTAAATTGCATATTTACATTCGATCAAGAAGAAATATATGACTGTAACTTTTATTTTTAAGTAAAGCATCACTTATAAATAATGATTTTGAAGAGGGTGTACTTGCAAATTTTAACAAAAATGAGACAAAAACTTCGAATATTAAAAATTGAGAGGGACATGTGTGTCCCCGACCATAGGTGGCTCCGCCACTATGAGAAATTAGCTTTTAATATTAAGTCGAAAAGGAATAAAAAATTATACAACCAAAACATCAATGCTAAAAACTAACCACCACCACTATGCGCTAAACGATCATAATGGATCTTAATTCTTAACCTTATCTCACATCTATCATCTATGAATACAGTGCCCCAAAGACAATTCAGTGGCGGACCTAGAATTTTATCTCGGTGGAAGTACATTCAAAGAAAAAAAAATTAATTAGTAGAAATATGTCTATAAATTTATTTAATTCTTTGACAAATTTTAAAAAAAAATTATAAAGACAAACTCATAATCTTTTAAAATTTTATGATATAAAATTTAGTTTTTAAAATTTTGAGTGAAGGCATATTTTAAATTTTTAATATTTATAAGGGTATATTTATAATTTTTAAAAAAATTACAATACAAAATTTAATTTTAAAAAATTTGAGTTTGGGCGACTGCCCCACTCGTCCTCACCTAGCTACGCCCATTGTCATAGCATAGCTAAAAACTTCATTATTGATTATATAGTCCAACCCATAATTTATGTTTTGTCATAAAAACCAACCAAACTCAATAAATGCAATATGTGAAATGACTAATAAGAGAGATCGGCACATATAGTCGGAGGAAAAAAGAGAGAGAGATAAAGACGCACACCCATACATATTCACTTGAGGATTTTAACACCCAAGAAAGGTAAAGGTGTGTGTCATATTCCTGACAAGTGTACCTATTACCTAACTAGTAAAATATGTTCACGTACTTGTGGCAGAAATTAAATAGGAAAACCTAAAACATGGTCCACAAACCACAATCTTCCAAAGCCTATGCACAAAATGCACACTTCGTTGCCCACACAAGAAACTTCCTCCCTCCCTCTTCTTGGAAAATCCGAGCAGCTCTCAAGCCAAAAAGGGCCAAAAATACATCTCAAAAACATAACAAACTCCGCGATACAAATTAAATTCAAATTAAATCGTCAAATTCAATCACATTCACACCTCAATTTAAGCAAAGTCTTAAATAATTACGAATCTGTAATGATGTAGTTATAAGTACATTGATCGATGGCGATATCGACCCGTGATTAGTTAATCAAATGAGAGGCAATAATTGAATCGGAGAGGAACGCAAGTGAAAAAGGACGTACGTACCTTGACGAGGTCGTTCAAGAAGAAGTCGGGGAGGACGGAGGGCTGGTGGAAGACGACGAGGGCGAGGAGCTTGCGCATCTGGGCGGGCGTGGCGGGGAGCATCAGGTCCTCGGTGCGCTCCACGCCGGCCCGACGGAGGAGCTCGGCGTGGTCGGAGAGCCGCATGTTCACGCCGGAGCTGGCGATCACCACCCTCTCGACCCTCTCCGGCCACCGCCGCGCCACGGTGTAGGCCACCATGCCGCCGTAGCTCGTGCCCACCACGCTGTAGCGCGCCGCGCCCACGCGCTCCATGAGGCCCGCCACGGCCGCGGCCTGGGAGGCCTCGGAGCGGTCGGCGGAGCGCGTGGCGGAAGCGCCGAAGAAGAGGAGGTCCGGCGCGTAGACGTCGAAGCGGGCCGAGAAGTACTGGACCTGGCTCCGCCACTGCCACGTGGCAACGGGGCCGAATCCGTGGATCAGGACCAGGACGGGCTTGGGCCGGCCCGGATTCTTCCGGGCCGGGTCGGGGCCCCAGAAGTGGATGGTGGTGTCGGCGTCGAGGGCGACTGATTGGGCGGAGAGCCCGGCGGCGGTGAAGCACCGCCGGAGATAAGCGCTGTAGAGGGCCACGGGGCTGAGAAACGACGGTAACATTGTTGTCGTTTTGAGGGATAGGGAGAAAGAGAGAGAGAGGAGGAGGATTTTAAAGCTATGAGTTCATGGGAAGGGAATTTTACGTGTATATATATAAGGAGAAAGACAAAACGGTTTTTTACAGTTGTGAATTGTTGTCAGGGCCTTGTTGTATGTCGAGGTTTTGGTCGAAATTACTTAAATGCCCGGTCGATTCTTCTGGATTGGGTAAGGGTAGATTGGTAATTTCGAAGAGTATGGGATTTTTATTTTTTTATTTCAGAAGCACTGAAATTTATTTTTATTTTTCTTCAAGGAAAGGTGAGGTGCTGAAAATAAATTGGCTGCTTATTAAATTTAATTGTCATTTCTGGATGGGATTTAACCAAATATCTAGTCAAGATATCATGTTACCAACTGGCGTTTGTTTTGGGAGTTAAAATTTTTTCGTGCCTTCATTAAAGTTCTAGAATTATAAATACATCGCGCTATTCTAGAAAAATTTCCAGCAAAGAAAAAATGTATGGAAACAGTTACGTTTCTCTATTTTTTTAATTTAAATTTTAGTAAAAACTACTATAAAGTTCAGATAAAATTTTAGAAAAATAGAAAAACCGACATTTTCAATCCCAGCAGATGATTTTTTATTTTTAAATATGATATTGTCAATAAATTATATTTTTTATAGGGACATATATAAATGAATTTTCTAAAACTTAAGATAATATTTTAAACTTTATTGATATTTTTATAAAGCATAAGGAAATCTTTCGTCTCAATTGTTGTCCTTAGTGTTTTCTTGCCAATCAAATAATTATCAACTTTTCTTACTCTTTTAATATCATTATTTAAATAATTTATTTATTATATAATCTTTTTTGGCTCATATTTCAAAAAAAATAGTCAATATTTAAAATAAAACAATAAATTAGTTATTAACCTATTAAAAATTAATGATATAAAAGTAAAATTACAAAATCATGTAGTTAAAGAATGATTATTTCTTTAATTAATGAAAATTGTGACTATTTTTCTAAAACGTTCTTTAAAAATGATTATTTACTCACTAATCTCTTATTTGAATCTCATTAATTTTACTAACAACTATTAATTATTCATTGAATTGTAAAAATTTAATTAAAGAGTCTAAAACTCTAAATATATCATTTGAATCTTTTCAAAAAAAAAAAAACAAATCATTTGAATGCTCTATACATTCATATTTGAGTGTATTTTCTTTTTATGCAAGGCAATTATTTTAGATTTGTGTATAAGACAAATGATTGTAAATAGTGATTTATAATGGTTTTGAAATTGCACTTTATTGTGTGTGCGTTGTAATGCGAAAGAAAGATGCTTTTGCGAGATAGGACATGACATGAACGCAAAAATGCAACGTCCCATTTCATTAGAGCCAAAATTAGTTTTGGTTTGAATAATGAAAGAGAATTAGGGCCCGCATTTTATAAGAGAGTGATGGGGAGGATGATAGAAATAAAGAGGACGCCATCAGGTTAGCTGGTTAGGTAATAAAACTTTTTTATTTTTTCTTTTTTCCTTTTACTTTATTGTTGTCCTGGTTAATAATTAATATTGCGATAGTTTTTTGCCGCCCGGGGGGGGGTGGGGTGGGGGGTGGGTGGGGTGGGGGGGTGGGGGTGGAGGAAAGTAAGAGTGATTAAAGATTAAAAATAGGGAATATCCTTTATTCACTCAGGAATACTAAACAAAAAATTAAAAAAAAAAAAAAAACAACAACAACAACAACTGCTATATATTTTTAATTTATCACTCTTTATTTGCAAAATAAATGTTTTCTACCATGTCAGCTAAGATTCTCTTGTCTTAACTCTTTAATTTTGTACAGCTTGATTGCATATAATAAAGATATTTAACAGTAATGCAAGTTCACGATCGAGGAATTGTGTTCAAATTTGGTGTGTGCATTTTCTCTTATTCGAATACGTATTTATGTAGTGTAATTGAGTTCAATGTATTTATTGGTTAAGGTTACTTTCTAAATTATTTACAAGTGCTTTTAAATGAAAATAAAAGTCTATAATGCGATTTAATATATAATTACATGTTATTGTTAAAAAATAAATCATCCAACTCAAAATTCTGCTTGGTTTAATTATATCTCACATATTGAAAAGTGTTACAATATAATTGACCCACCCATCATACTCTATTCAGTAGCTGATCAATTACGATCCCTTCAAGCTATTTATTAGTGGGTTTTTTTCACTAGCAACTTGATTAATAGACAAATAGAGAACCCTAAAAAAATAAAAATAGATCGCCATTATACGAAAAAATTAAAAGAGAAAATTAACAAAACGAAACATTTTTTTATTTCTTTACCGTTTTAAGAAGCAAGAATGTTTGATAGCTCACATCCTTTAATCGGAGCTAATATAAAAAAGTACTATAAGCACCTCCAATCTTGGGGACTGAAAGACGTATGGTACACATTTTTTACCAAAAACACACACAAGTTTCTTTTTGTCCATTGATTTTAATTAAGGAATAGATACTTAAATACCCACATTTTTGTGCTACTTTGTTTAAATACACTTAACCTCTTAAAGCGCTACACTTGTGCCCTACGATTTTTCAAAAAATATAACAGTTTACACCTTTGTTCAAGTCTGTTTGATTTTCCGTCAAATATATTGACGTGACAGTATATATATTGTATAATAATAAGGGAAAAACCATAAAATTAACTATGAAAACCTAATTAGGATGGGGGTAGAGAAATATATTGGGGAGAACTTCATCTACTGCCTTAAATATATGGAGACAAACAACTCAAAATGTATTGCCTTTTCTATTCAACAAGCTCTAAAATGTAAAAGATGGCCCCCGGATGCAGAATCGAACAACCTCTAAGCTTTTCTCTACCATCTTCATCATCAATTTTTTTGCCACCCTTCTCTATGCTTATTGGATCAAGAATGTGTACTAAACTGAGAACATTATATGTCTCTTGGCATAAACTTGTCTAAATTTGCTTTGGTAAAATCATGTGAGAATTCAAAAGAAACTAAACCTTGGGGTAATGAAATATTTGGCATGACTATTTTTATATGTTATGTATTTCATTTGAAAAAGAAAAGGTTGTGTTGGGTTTGTAAGACTTTGGAACTTTTGCAATTGAAGGTGGCAATATATCTTCATATTGTTTCTCCTTGTACATCGCAAATCTTGGGGGGACAGAAACATTTGTTTGTTGTATTTTTTATTGCACTTAAAGGACACTGAATTGGAGTTAAAATTCTGAAAAAGTTGATCTCTCTAGGCCATGCAAGCATATTTGTTAAAAAAAAGAAAAAATAAAATGAAAATATTAAAGTATTTTTTTCCTTTAATTAATTAATTTGAGAGTCCTGTTGGATGGCAATCACCCGGTTGGCTCGAACTTTCGCGGTTTACTAATTACTTATAATCAACGGTATGTCATGAGGAATTTTAGAGCATTCGAGGTGTGACGAAAGGCAAAGAGATGAGAGTTCTTTGTTTTACCTGCTTCAAAGTTGACTTTGAGCATTGTTAAAATGATGGTTGGAGAAATGTTATGCATTGGTCTTTGACAATTGTAATAAATATTAAAACCTCGAATTGTGTAGGTGTTTCGATTATTCTTGTTTTTTTTCAACCAGTTAGAACGGGTTCTTGGTAATTGATTAATAGATAAAGTAAACATTATTGTCAAAACATTATATATTAATTATTTCAAAAGCCTATTAGGTAAGACTGAATTATTTGAGATTTTTAAGGATTTAAATAAAATTTTGGCTAATTTTTTAGGAATTAGCCCCATGAAATTAATGATTTAGCCGTAACATACGTGTAACATAATATGTTACATTGTGTAAACGTTATGTTACACCATGTAACATATTATGTTATACATATGTTATGGCTGAATCCTTAATTTTGACATTTGAAGGCTAAATATTTCAAACTTTACCTTTAAAATGACTAATTTCTTAACTGGCCCGAATTATTTATAGTTATATCTCAAAAAATTAAAATTAATGATAAGTACATTGAAAATTTGGTCTTTTTTTTTCCTTCCCCTTATGGCGGAAAATAATTCTAGATCGTCAAATTTATCTTTTTTAAAATATACGGCCCGCTAAAAAAGTAAATCTGACGATCTAAAATGATTTTTCTAACTAGAAAACATATTAAATGCTTAAAATCTATTTATTTTTTATTCAATTTAATTTAATAAAAGAGAAGAAAATTCACTAATGGCAGGATAACTTATACTAATGGCAGGATAACCTATCCTATGAATATGAGATAAAATGGTGCGTTTGGTGGTAAGGATAAAGGGTGGGATTGGACTAATTAATTCTTGTCCAATGTTTGATACATAGAATAGATAGGATAATTTGATTTTTCCTAAAAAAATACGCCAATAGAGATGGGATTAACAATCCCATGTAAAATGGTAGTAGGATAAGGGGGGATAAAATCAAAAGTGATGGATCCCACAATTTTTATATGTTATTTTATATAATTTTATTGTTAAAAAATATAGTAAAAGTAAACTTAATAATTTATAATAGATTAATTAATTATTTTTATTTAAAGTAAATATAATAATCCAATACAATTCAATCCAATCTAACACTATATACCAAACACATGACATTATTAAAGTACAATCCAATCTAATCTAAAATAATAATCATATCCAGTCCTATCAAATCTGACCCACCAAACGCACCGTTGGTGGGAAAATTTTGAAAAATGTCACTTTTAGTCATCTTATTTTGAAAATTGTCACCGTAAAAGTGTAGTTCATGCCATCTTTTAGTAGTGAATTTGACTAAATTGCCTTATATTTTTTACAAATGAGAAGACAAAAGGGGAGAAGGGGACCACATTAGTAATTTGCTATTAAAAAAAGCACTGCAATAGTGACATAAATTGTAAACTTAAATGTCAAAAGTGGCATTAGATAAACTTGTCTCGAAATGGTGGATACGGGATAATTAGCTAATCCCATCCTAAAACTATTGGCTTGTTTGGTAAACAAATTCGAATCAGTTTTGCGTCATCCAAACAAATTTGTCAATTTAAATGATCGATTGAGAACTTTTTTTGGATAAAGTACAAATTTCTAAAACTCATTTAAACCTTAAAATTCAAACTATACTCACCTTTAAATTTCAACAGTAGTATTTTTTTTATTTGACATTTAAAAAACTGCTTTCATAACTCAAATTATATATTTCTATACTACCTAAAAACAATTCAAATAATATTGTTAATTTAGATTATTTGAGGAAAATAACAGTTTAAATTATTCGTTTAAATTGCACAATTCAAAATTTACAATTCAAATGAAAAAAATTTAGATTGTCACAATTTAAGCATATTTGCCAAACAACACCTATAACAAACATATTCTAATCTAATCCAATTTTTTTCATGGACCTCCCCAAACACACCTACAAGTATCGGAGAGTGCAACAATATTGTTACTTATTTATCAACATCACTGGGAGTTTCCAGGTGGGACTTGACTATGATTCATAGAAAGGCAACACGAAGTTTAAAATTATAGTACATAAAATGTTTGCTAGTAAATTAGCTAAGAGCATCTTCAATGCATGTGTTATATTACATTTTAATGCTATAATTTAGCATTTGTAAAAAAAAATTCAAGATTTTTAAGGATTTAGCTAAACTTTTGACTAATTTTAGGAATTAGCCATAGTTTCATAAATTAAGGAATATATTTATGTTACACGTGTGTTGCATCTAACTATTATGTTACACGCGTGTTACGGCTAAATCCTTAATTTTGATATTCTATGGCTAAATCCTTTAAACTTTAACTTTAAAATGACTAATTTCTTAACTGTAACAAAAAACCTCCAATCCAATTTTGACGCTAAATTTAGTATCTTGAATGTCAAATATAGCATCATGAATAGCATGTGCTACATTTTAACATGTCCCTAAAATTATAATAGTTCCACTACATGATTACTTGATTGCCACTAACCAATATTAAAATAGCCAAATTTGGGTATTTTCTCTTTATAATTTACATATATATATCTTTTTTTTTTCTTTCATGGATTAGTTTGTTTACCATTTCTTGAAATATATATTTTCTAAAATAAATTTTTATGTCTATGTTATCAATATATCTCTATTTTAAAATACAAAAATCAACAGGTTTTGACTGAAAACTTATTGATTAAATGATATTTCAGGTTCAACATTAATGTGTTCCTGCTAAATTACGTGACTAATATTTGAATAATATTTTTATAAAAATTTTAATTTGAAATTTAAAATATAAAAAATTTATTGTAGTGTTCTCTAATAAAGCGAGAGAAGTAATATATTATCGGTATATCATATTTGTTGAAAAAGAAAACTACTTAGTAAAAGTTTAAAACAGCCACGTATTTAGCATAAGTGCACTTAGTAAAATATAAAACACAGGTGCGCTAAATTTAGCATTTTGATGCTTTAGCATGCAAAACATAGCATTGGCATACCTTTTGTACATTGGGGGATCCAAAATCTTTATTATCGACCAAGATATGTTTGAATCTAGACTGATTCTTTCCCGTCCCATGTTTTCTTATTTGTCATGAAAAATTGCAGTCAGGCAGACTGAAGGAACTATTATTCTATTAAACCTCTGAAATAACATAATCATGATAGTAATAAATAAAATAAAATAAAAACTTTAAAGACCTGCACCAGTAAGTACCTGGCCCAAAAATGATGAACTCAAGCTCAATAGTAATACAGACTCTAAAAAAGGCAAAACAAAAGGTCCAGTCATGGAGCAATGTTAATATTGATGCATGTTGTCACATGAAGTACCTTTATACCATATAATTAATTTTAAAATATCTGTTTTGTGTTTGGTAAAAGTTCCATTAGAGAATATGGTAGTTGTGGGTAGATTGATTTGTTCACCCTTCTCTATTGACTTTCTCTAGAAACAATGCCAACACTAATGCAAATTAAGAGATTATTGTAGACTTATAAGTCTCATAGTAACTCCTCACATGTTCTTGACTGCTTTGATTTACGATAATCTGGTACTAAAAAGTCACAGATCAAAGATAATTATTGAATTCCAAATTATTCTCATGATTCTCCTAATCCTATTATATATATCAAGGAATTTTGTTATTTTTAATTTTAAGATTTTCACAATAGCAAAACGACAGATTCATATAGAGAGTTATGTATAAGATTTCCTTGTACGTTTTATATCATTTGTGTAGTACAACTAATTCACATGAATTCCAAAGCAACTTTGGTACTTCGTTCGGTTTGGCAGGGTCTGATACTGATCTTTTAACGCTTCAAATGAATTTGCTTTACACAAGAGATTACCAAACATGAAAGATATATACATGTTATGTTAATTAAAAAAAAAATATATATATATATATATTAAACAAAACCATAATCAAAAGATTCTGATAAATCTCCTAACCACTGTTTTCTATCTAGTGGAGTGCCTCAACGTGCAACATTTGGAAATAAATAACAAAATATATTTTTTTGTCCTTATGTGCATTAAAGAGGGCACTGAAAGGCCCAAATCACCCATTTCATTTGGCTTTTACAATGGTTAGAAGGAAGAAGAAGTCAAGAATTAGGCAAGTCATTTCAACATTCTAACATACATGACAAGTACCCAAAAATTAATTCTATTTGTTTGAATTCCAATTTCGCAAGATAGAAGATTTACAAAAAATGCACATAGGCGTTTGCAGTGCAACATATATTGGAGTGGTTGGTGAGTGAAAGAAACTACAACATGAGAGCTCTCAAGCCCCACCTTCATAAATAACATCCAAACTCATGTATTAATTTAAATGTATGTAATTCCCTACCATTCAAACTCTCTCTAGTCTCCACTATTATACCAAACCTCTCCTCTTTGGCTTTCCATAACAGAGAGATGGGTGAAGAGAAGATGAAATGGAAATGCATAATCCCAAGATGTTACAAAGGCAAAGGACCATGTGGATGTGGTTGGGCCAAAAAAAGAGGTGGCCTCAAAGCAAAGTTCCTTCCAAAGGCTGTCCATTTCGGACGTAAGCGATCCAAGCTCGCCGATGTTCGCCGACGATCTCTCGAATTCCCTCATCGGCTCAAAGCTTCACGTCTTCTCATTGGCGGAGTTAAAGGACGTAACGCATAGCTTCTCGCGGAGTAATTTGCTCGGCGAGGGCGGGTTTGGCCCTGTCTACAAGGGATTTATCGACGACAAGCTTAGGCCAGGCTTGGCGGCGCAGCCTGTGGCCGTTAAATTACTTGACTTGTATGGCCTGCAAGGCCATAACGAGTGGTTGGTTTGTAACATTTTTTCGCTATCACTTTTTTTTTTCTTTTTTAAAGTAGTGCAATTAAATTCATAGATGATCAAAGTTATATATTTTATTTCATATTGTAGGCAGAGATAATATTTCTTGGGCAGCTGAGACACCCTAATCTAGTCAAACTGATTGGGTATTGTTGTGAAGAAGAGCACAGGCTTTTAGTCTATGACTACATGCCAAGAGGGAGCTTAGAAAATAATCTCTTCAGAAGTAAGCTTATAATTGACTTATCTTGCCTCGTCTCTCTTTCTCTCTCTACATATCATTTATTTGTACATAAAATTCGAGTATAACTCTTTTAACTTATCGTATTATATATATGAAGTATTCTCTGCGGCAATGCCTTGGTCAACCAGAATGAAAATTGCCCTTGGAGCTGCAAAAGGACTAGCCTTTCTCCACGAGGCCGATAAGCCTGTTATTTTCCGAGATTTCAAGACTTCAAACATTCTAGTGGACGCTGTAAGAGCTCTCTCTCTCTCTCTCTCTCTATACATATATATTAGTCAACATATTTTAATGTATTAGAACCATTGTTGTGACAAGTAATGTTTGATTCAGGATTATACGCCAAAGCTTTCGGATTTTGGGCTGGCAAAGGATGGCCCGGAAGGAGAAGACACACACATAACCACGACACACATAATCGGCACGCAGGGTTACGCTGCACCCGAGTACATCATGACAGGTTAGGCTAACTAGTTTCAAACAATTTAATTTAAAAAAAAATAAAATAATAATAATTACCCCACCTAATCTCATTTATCTTTGACTCTAGAATCATATTACGCGTAAACGAAAAACTATAACAACATTTTTATGTGATGACTCTTAACTAAATAGTTGTAGACAAGACTATGGATTGTTTATTTCAAAAACACTCTAGTTCAAGAAATGACGTAAAGCGTGTAGAAAAACCGGCCACCGGTTCAGTGCTCTAAAACGACCCAAATATATTTCAGGTCATTTGACAACCAAAAGTGACGTGTACGGCTATGGAGTGGTTTTGCTAGAGCTTCTAACTGGTAAACGGTCAATAGATAGGAACCGGCCAAGCCGAGAGCAGAGCCTGGTGGAATGGGCGAGACCTCAGTTGAAGGACCCAAAGAGGCTTGGCCGTTTCATGGACCCGAGGCTTGAAGGCCAATTCTCCACCAAAGGAGCCCTAAAGGCCGCTTCGTTGGCCCGCAAGTGCTTGAGCCACAACCCCAAGTGCCGTCCCACAATGAGCGACGTCGTTTCGGTCTTGGAGCCACTTTTGGACTTGAACGACTGGCTCTTTGAGCCCTTTGTGTACGTTGCACCCATTGATGAGAGGTGTTGCGTGGAGGGCAAGGAACTTGAGAAGGGTGAGGAGAGCGGGCGGGGGTGGTGGCGCCGCCGGATTAGGTCGTCGATGTCGTTGGTGACGTATTCGGATGCGTCGTTGTATAATAAATTTGGTAGCAATTTAGAGTCTCCCAAGAATTGTGTGGATTAAGCAAAGGAAAGATAAAGTTGATAAGAGTGATTTTTTTCTTTTCTTTTTCTAAGAACTCGTAATGTGAGTGAGTTCTGTTGTCTTAAAGTTTTCAAATTGTAATAGAAATTCAAGGCAATGGAAGGAAAAGCGAAGCTCTATTGCCATTAGGATGCTTGTAAAGGAAGATATAATGAATGCATGAACTTTGATATTTGCTAGTAACTGCAAACAGCAAGGGCAATGATAGTTTAGTTTCAGTTTTTAGGGTTTTTATTTTTTATTTTTTATTTAATAAACATCCACAGATATATATCTCTTGGTTTATTGACTAGGTTTTGAGAAAAGACAACAATCTACCATGCCAATACCATATTAATACTATACATCCCCATGTTTGGGCCACTCATTCCACCCATTTCATTCCATTCCATTTTTTTCACTTTTTTCAACCCTCCAAACCATTCCATTTCATTCCACTTTTTTCAACCATTTTTTTCAACTTTCCAAATCCCTATACAATATCTTTAAATCTCAACCATTTATACCACCTCGAAATTTGTAAAGTCAAACTATTTTACAAACCATTTTTGAAACCATTCTCAACATTTTGACCATTCTTCAAAGAATGAAATGAAATGATATAAATGGTTTGCCCAAACAACATTTACATCTTATCTTAATTTAATAAAGAAAAAGATGAATTTTTTTCTCTAGAAAATGTAGAGGAATTTCCAATGAGAAGTTCAACCACCACTTTACGACCACTTTGAATATTTTTCTACCAAGCAGCCCCCTAACACTCTTTTTTTGGTATAAAATTTAATTTCTAACTCATTGTTAAAGCGATTAATCAAGTTTAAACGTTTCAAACAAAATGAAAATGACACCGTAGAATAACTTTCGTCAATTTGCCTTTTTTTTTTTTTTTTGCCACTGTTAAGAAAAGAAAATCAGAGAATTTATCATAAAGCGTAAAAACACGAAAAGTAAAAAATAAAAAAATAAAAAGAAACGTCGCCTGTGAGATTCGAACTCACGCGGGGAAACCCCACTTACTTAGCAGGCAAGCGCCTTAACCACTCGGCCAAAGCGACGAACTGTCAGGTCACCGACATTATTTAAAATCTAATAACAACGTGTTTCGAAGCTCTTCGAACACGCTTGTTCGTGCTTTTGGCTGAAGAATTCTCTTCTCCTTTGGGCTTTGCTTTGATCGTATTGGCGCGACTGTAGATTCGGAAACTAGAAGAATCACACAACCACAGACCAAACTCCCTTTTCGTTTCTTCTCTGATCTCTCTTCCGTTGAAACGAGTCGACCTGTGAGTCGTGAGCGAGTGGATGTGGAAATGTCGGCGGCGAAGGCAGTCGCCGGAGGCCTGACAGCGCACGATCGCCGCGTCCTGACCGGCTTCAACGTCGGAGCGGCGAGCCTGTCGTTCGTCGGCTCGAGCTTCATCGTTCTCTGTTACGTTCTCTTCAAGGAGCTCCGAAAGTTCCCCTTCAAGCTCGTCTTCTATCTCGCTCTCTCTGTAATTCTCTCTCTCTCTCTCTCTCTCTCTCTCTCTCAGACTTCTCTGCAAGAAAAATCTCCAAATTTTATTACGGTTTCTGTGTTTGCCAGATCTAGCTTCTCTCCCACTCTTTTCACTGGAAATTCAGACTAATTTTTAGAAAATTAAGCTCTGTAACTGTGTGAAGCAATGAAATAATTAAAATCGAAATTCGTTTTGATACTGATTGGATCGAAGTTGAAAAGAAGAAGAGAAGTGGAATTATTAGGACTTTCTTGTTCTCGCATTGTTATTTGAGGTTTGTTTATGGTTTGGATTTTTGCATAAAATTGGCAGTGTAAACAAGCAAATGATGGTATTGTGTATGCTTGCTTGGAATTTTGTATGTGTTTGCTGAGAAGAGTTCATTTAAGTTTAATTTGACATAATTTGTGTAATATTGCTTTTACTTGGTACTCAGGATATGCTATGCAGCTTCTTCAGCATGGTTGGGTAGGATTTCTGGACTTTTGGAGAAAATGGATTTGGGTAATATCATAATGTGTGTGGCGTGTCGTCGAATTTCGGCTTTTGGCGTGATTTTTTGTAATCCATTGTGCAGAGATCCGTCAAAAGGATTCTTTTGCTATGCTCAGGGATATAGTACTCATTTCTTCTGCGTGGCGTCTTTCCTGTGGACCACCACGATAGCCTTCACTCTTCACCGCACTGTCGTTAGGCACAAAACGGATGTCGAAGATTTTGAGGCCATGTTTCACTTGTATGTTTGGGGTACGAGTAATTTGTTTGTGTAAAAACCGATTATGGTGTTTTGGTGCCTTGGGAGTTGGGAGTTGGGAGTATTTCTCTCTCTCTCTCTCTCTCTCTTTTCCGTTGGAATTTGAAGCTCATTTAGTGTTGACTTGGTATGCTCAGGGACTTCACTCGTTACGACTGTCATGCGCTCATTTGGGAATAACCATGGACACTTAGGCGCATGGTGTTCGACACAAACAAGTACTGGGAAGGCAAGTTCTTAGGAGCTGTTTGTCACTTTGATTTTTCAGGCAATATTGAATTCTCTCTTGACTTTTCTTGAATATCTCTTTGGTTATATGAGGAAGTCTCTAGTATTCATGGGTCAGCTGCTTCTATTGCTGTATTCTCTGCACCCCTATAGTTATAGGGCATGCAATAATATTGCTAATGTGGCGAGATCACCAATTTTGGTTCTTGCTATTGTAGCATTTATAAGAGAAATCTTGATATATACTATCTGTCAAGATTGTTAATTTTGATAGATGCTTAGCTCAATGGACTGATATCTTTCATGATTCAGCTGCATATATTTCAAATATCTGATGTAATTGCCTTTTTTCCTATCCTGCAGGTCATTCACTTCATAACCTTTTACATACCACTGTGGGGTGCAATTCTTTACAATGGCTTCACATATTTGCAAGTGACACGCATGTTAAACAACGCAACTCGGGTATGCCATACTATTTTCCAATTTCCTTTGTCAAAACAAGAACTTCTTGATTTACATTTATCGAGACCACGCATCTGCTGTCCTGTTTCAGATGGCCGTGGGCATGTCAGACCGGGCATATCAATCAGATGCAAGGGCAGATATGAAGGTATGCAGTTTTCTGGGATCAAATTCCTGACACAGAGATGCACTGAAGTAAAGATACAGATAAATCATGTAAAAAGAAGCTAGAAATTTTGAGATAGAGATAAAATTCTGAGATATACATTCAAATGAAATTCATTTGAGAAGTTTTTCTGGTTTTCCCTAGTTTTTAATTTTTGTCAAAACCAATACCACATTACTCAGCAATGTAAGTAAAATCAGTCTTGTATTCTGTAATATGCTTATTCCGTTGTCTCTCTATTTGGTTCAGTCAGTTGTTACTTATTCTTTATCTGTTTCCACAGACTATGAATCGGTTGCGATACTATCCGCTTATACTGATTGGGTCCTGGGCTTTTGGCACGATAAACCGCATTCATGACTTTATTGAGCCAGGTCATAAAATTTTTTGGCTTTCGGTTCTTGATGTTACGACGGCCTCACTTATGGTAATTTCTATGGATTTTGATGTCTAGATAATTTATCTAAGTGAATCTCTAACATGTTGATGATCAGAAGAGTGATTGTTTTTCATGATTATGGTGGATTTGATCCTAAACACGTGACAATATGCAACTCTTATTGCTTGCTTTAGCTCACAAGTCGTGTTACAACTCCGGGTATATATATTTCCAAAACTGTACAAGGAACCTGAATCAATATTTACGTGTTCTCTTTATTTTTTAGGGCCTATTTAATTCCATTGCCTATGGCCTGAACTCTGCAGTGCGGCGAGCAATATATGAAAGATTGGATCTGTAAGTTACCTATCTCTCTCTTTTTTTTTTTTCCTTTTTTTTTCTCGGTTTAAATTCCAAAAGGCAATGGGATCAAAGTCAATAACCTTACCATATCTACCATCAGAGTCAAGCTATTTCCAATTTGCACACGACCTGATCATCAAGTCTGTCAAATCTTGTGTATTATATCGTACTTTACTCTACTTGCATTATTTTGCTTTATGCTAGTCATGTGAAAGTTTTTAAACTCTAGTTGTGTTGCTTGGTATCTCTGATAACAAGCTTCTGTTTCTGATATCTTATCTTATAACTTGGTACTAGGCGTTCGTCACATAAATTAGGTACAAGAGACAATTCGATATCCATCAGACTAAAGTCTAACTACCAAATTAGTTTGAAAATGGTACTGATATAATATATTATTTCTGTGGACTTTAATCAACCTGGCAAGACTCAGACCTTAGACTTCTCTCAAGCATCAACCACTTCACAATTAGTTCAAACCTTAGGATCACAGTTCCGACAATTTTCAGCTTCCATTTGTGGTCCAATGAGCTCAACTCTTACTCGTATGAGATGCCGCAACTGAGATTTAGGATCACATCTTTTATATATTTGCATCACAAAATCAACCTGTTATTTTGTCTTATTGGAACCTGACTAGACGTTTTAGAGAGTGGACCAGTTTTCCAATCCATTCAATCACCGTTCTGTGGACTTTATTGTTCAGCTTTACCTTTGTTGCTGGTTTTTTAGAACCAAAATCTCTTCCATCACAAGTGAATGTTTCTATGTGCAATATTTTCTTAACAGATTCTGGCCAGATAGACTCCGGAGGTGGCTACCGTACGGTTCAAAGTTCAGAAACCAACAGCAAGAGAGCGAATTAGTTTCGTTGAAAATTCAAGATCAGCAATAGCACATGATATTGAATAGCAGATTGAACATTATCAGTAACCCATATTTCGGTTTTGTTATCTTGCCTGGCTTGATCAACATTTTTGCACTAACAGCGACCATTGAAGTTTCAAGGAGAAACACGGGAATTAATATCAGGACCTATGCTGCTACATTTGTTTATTAGCAGAAGTTGCAAAGATTCACATCTTTTATATGTTGCACGGTCTTATCGTGAATGCTCGAAAGGCTCCGATGGATTTGCGATGTCGGATAGGTTGATGACTCAAGTATTGGTGTTGCATTGATTCTTGTATTCTTGCTGATTTGAAACTTCCGAGCATCTCAACTTTGCTCTCGCTTGTACATGATTTTTACCCCCCTTGGGGTTTTTCCTGAATCTTCTATCGTTACTTGAAAATGGTACAAGAGTATATTCTTTTATAAATTGCTAGTAAAAATATATCATTGCAGTAGTGTATTACTACAGCTTGAGCAAGTGAAAAAAAAGATTTGTAGGCAATGAAAATGCTAATGGAAAATGTATTGTTTTGCTGGTGAATGAGTATGACTAAAGAACCTTCTCATTTCTTGTCACTAAACGACAGTAGATGATATTTTTAAGAGATATATACCTTTCTTTATTTCTTCTTTTTTTTCTTTTTTTTTTTTCTCTCCTTTTATGTGTATTATTTGGTTGCCTTTTGCCCTCAAAATTCACGAGGATAAGAATCTGGGGAACTAAGATCACAAATAAAAGGTGGTTCAAAGACCAACTTAACTTTTTATAGTTATTACGGCACTTGATTGAGTTTGACAAATTTGTCCCGAAGCCTTCTCAAGACAATATTAAAAGCACTTAAAAAGGGCAACTTAATCTCAAGACTTTCAAATAAAAATTTAAATTCTTCAAATGCATTTACATTTAACATAGTAGAAATTATTGTTATTAATCAATACTCTGTTGATAGATTGTTTACCCAAAATAAGCATAGAAGATAGAACGAAACCAAATCAAATAACAAAACTTAATTCTTATATGGTGATTTTTTCTGTTTTCCAATCTTTAGCTTGGCTTTATCGCTACACAGATGAGCTTTTCTTTCCGAATCTGATTCCCTCAGACCAAACAGAAACAAGCGAACAAAAATAAAAATTAAAAAGAAAAAAAAAAAAAGAGTTCAATTCAGTCTTTAATTCCAGATTTACAAAGCAACCAAAAATAATACAAGTAAGAACCTCAAGTCATCTTTCGTTTCTTCTTTCTCTAACATGATTGAGAGAGAGGGAATTACAAAATCGATCTGCGATTTTCCCTTCCCCCCTTCCCCCGAGAAGCTAAGCACAAGCGCAGGGGTTGTCAACCACGAGCGTGACGTCATCGTCGGAGGTCCGAAACAGCAAAAACCCGACGGCGAGCCCTAGGACCACGGCGACGAACACGCCTCCGTTGAACGACATGATCGCGAGCATGAGGAGGTATCCGATCGCCGCGTTGACGCCGAAGAGCAGAGCTCCGGCGAGCCTCGCCAGCGTCCACTTCCCGCCGAGCCGCTTCTGCAGCAGCGGAGCCTCGATCTGCGCCGGCGCCGACGGCGGCTTCCCGGAGGCTGCGGCGATCTTGATCCGGAGGCGGAGATCCTCCATGTACTGGTAGAACGCGGCGGCGATGAGGCAGGCCAGCAGCGTGAGGAGGTAGCCAGTCCACGACGAGGTCCGCCATGAGTTCACCAGGAGAGTCACCTCCTTGCTCCAGTAGAAGGTCATGTGCATCATCTTTTCTAGAGAGAGAGAGTCTCCGATCGAGTTCTGGAGAGAGAAACGCAGGAAAGAAGGTGAAAATGGAATTTCTCAAGAGTATTGCTTGAGAGAGACTTTTCCTTTACCTTGAATGGTTTTTTTTTTTGTAAATATCAAAAGTTGGGGTTTTTTAATTAGTTGTACACTTGTACTACAACATGTGTGGTAGTACTAACGTTGATTTTCACGGTGGTTTTGGATTACGGGAGGGAATCGAGAATGGCCTTGGTCGTTTTGGGCTTTCGATGTTTGAGAAGGGCCTGATGGGGAATCTAAATGCGGGCCAACTTTTGTCTGAATTTTTCTTAGAGATCATTTTGGATAGGAAGAATTACCTCATGTCACTTGATAGTTTATATCCCAACGGCATATTTGGTTTGTTAGAATAGGAATAGAATCAAATGATAATTTCTATTTTTATATTGAGTTGGATAAGAAATACACATGAATAGTCATTCTAATGGAATCCCTATTTCATCAGTTATGAAAATCACAATTCTTTAACTTAACCTAAGGAATGCTAATTCCTTTCCAGTTTTTAAACTAATTAAAATACGTTGGGCCTGATTCCAATGTCAATTCTACTGATAAACCAAACACTAGAATTATAATGACATTCTCATTCTCATTCCATTGTATTTATATTTCTATTACCATTCTCAATCCACTCCACCAAATCAAACGTGCCCCAAATGATGTGCTTTTACTTATACCTTATGCTTATAGTATAAATTTACCCTTTGTTTGACATACACATTTTACCCATTCCATTCCATTTAATTTTTTCAACTTTCTTAATCCTCTAAACCATTTTATTCCATTCTATTTTTTTTTCCTACTATTTTTTTCAACTTTTCAAATCTCTATACAATATCTTTAAATCTCAACCATTCATACCACCTCGAAATTCGCAAAGTCAAACAATTCTTATATCATTTTTTCAAATCATTTTCAAACCATTCCAAACCATTTCAAACTATTTTTTTCATCCCAAAAAATGGGATGGAATGGCCAAAATACATGGGGTATAAATTACCAATGTGTCAAGAATGGGACATTCCTCAAAATCCCCTATTTTGATACAATTTATGATATTATTACATGTCATATGCATCAATAAATTATTATATAGCCCTCATTCTCTTTTATGTCTTCCTCAATTATTAAAAAAAAAAAGAAGACAATTCGATCAATTTTACTAGTAAAAAATGGTATAGACCACAAATTTGCTTTTTAAAGTAACATTTAAAAAAAATGTTCCAAAAGTGCCATTTTTCAAAATTTTCAGATAATTTTTTATGGAGGCATTGCAAAATAAGACCGTTTTAAGTGTCACTTAATAATCTATGCTTCTGGTGGTGTGCTTCATTGATTTCTACTTTATGTTTGTAGTATAAGAATGTCTATATAAACTAAAAGTATAACACAAACATGTAGATTATTAATGTGTTCGCAACAAGGCATTCTTCAAAATCTTCCAAATTTGATCTAATGCTTTGACATTCAAGTTTATGACTTATGGCTTATACCACTATTGCATGCACACCACTTTTTCATTATCGTCTTTAAAAATAGGCAATTTGGTTAAATTCACTATTAAAAAGTGACATTGACTGCAAATATTATTTCAAAAAGAGTGAAGTAGGAAAGTATCCATAATTTACACAATAATAAAAATAAATACTCAAACTTTTGAAGTAGTTGAGTACCTAGTCAATTCGTTAATTACTTGTACATGCTTTTGGTAACTAAGTTAATTACCACCAGTTACAACTATGTAAGTAATTGAAAAATTGAAACACTATAGTATTTTGTTATATTTTTCAAAAGATTGAATATTAATTTAAATTAAGTGTTAAAAATTTGACTTTTTTTTTATAATTTCTCAAAAATAATATTTTTCAAAATAAGTTGTAAAAAAGTGATATTTTTCAAAATTTCTCAAATTCTTATGCTTTCTTCGAAAATACCAATAGACAAACACGTTAATATACTTCAAAGTTCAAAATGTCATTTATATGAAAATTGACTTTTATATATATATAACTTTTCCTTACACGAAAAATAAAATAATAATAATTATAAAATTTATATAGTTGACACATATCTAATAATTTATATCTAAAATAATATATATTTTTTAATAGTAGTTAGATACTTAGACGTACGAATTCTTTTATTATGTTTTTTTTTACAACTTTTTATTAATTTTTTAATACAAACTTACGTGTTATATCATCATTAATGAGTGTTTATCACATAATGAAAAGGATTTTATATTAAGCCAATCAGAAAATATGACACTTCAACTGTCACATAGGTTGGTATTAAAAATTAAAAAATTGATAATTTTTTTTATATCTAATATTATTTTTCTTTGAAATCTATTCTTTGTTTTATAATGTAAAAGTATGAGTAGAATTTATAAGTGCAATGCAATAAAAAAACAAATAGTGTGTTAAACAAATATAATGTAAAAATACAAATAAAAATTATAAATACAAATGTGCAATACAACATAAACAGAGACTGCCTACTGATCAAACAAAGCACTCGTCAAAATCTCTGAGAAAAAAAAAAAAGAGAGATGATAAAATGCAGTACAAAGGAAAAAAAAGGTGACTTGTACTGCCATACAGTACAGTGTACGGACGAAATATAATTAGAAAACCAAATTTTTTTAAGGAACAAGTAAAAAATTTAAGAAAAGGTTTCAGATCAGAGAACTAATAAAAGAGGGAATACAATGGCGTACGTAACTGGAGTTGGCCAAATCGCTATGTGCCAAGAGATCGGCGGATTATAAGAATAAATGGACACAATACAATGGCGCACTTTCCCAAACTACACCGTTTCGACTTGGTTTTTCTACTTTTGTCGTATAAACAAAGATGGGTCAGACATTCTACCAAACAAAACACAATCTTTAGTCTTTACTATTCTATTTAGTATTATTCTCTTCTTGTGTCATGAACGAGCTTAGTGCAATTGGCAAGCGCCTTATAAATTAATTTTTAATTGGATTCTGGACCACTTGCCATGCATTTATAAACTTGAATCAGAGTGGGAAAATTACAAGACACATTGTGCACGGATTATATTAATGCAGGCTTTCAAAGAACTGTCCTTTGAAGAAAGAAAAAAAATTACAGTTCTACATAATAAAATGAACTGGTGTAATAGAGATCGCAATAAATAGAAAATGATTTTGGATCCTTGTTGATGAACATTCCCGCAACATAATCAACCAATAATAATTATATTCTGCATCACATGTATAGCATATTATATAGTTAAAAAAAAAAAAAAAAAACCTTTTGCCATATTCAGAGTCCGTGAAATCCGGGTGGATAAACTTTGAGACTTGAGAGAACGTAGAACTCAAATAATGGTGGGATGAGTAGTACAAGGGTTGGTTGGCCAACCTGCTATATTAGCTTAATTAGGACTCTCTCTGATCACAAACAAAAATCTCATTACGAAGATTGGTCAAGTTAGGTTGGAGATAGAGACTTCTTCATTACATTTACCAAAATAATCATATATATATATATATATACAAGTATTTTTCATTTGAAATATAAATAATAATTAGTTGTTTAACTAAAACTACCATGAATAGTCTTATACTCTCCCCACTTTGTATATTTTATTTGCTCACTTATATGTATAGTCGTCAGATTTACTATTCTTTTGTCAATCAGAGAACTCAGAAGGCACAGCCTTCAATTGTTCTCGTTTAATTCATGGCTCGGTACTATGAAGAACAAAATCATCATGGAAACAATTAACGAAGACACACGTACGTACGTTACGTACGAAAACTTAGGCAACAAATTGTTCATGGAAATAAAAAAAAAAAAGTAACAAAACACTAGCCATAGAGAGAGTGTGCGAGTGAGTGTCCAGAATCTTGATGGCTATAATCGTTCAAAACAAACTATATACAGAAAGGTCAAAACTTTTTGGAATTATGAACCCATTTGAAACATATATTCAATCTGAATGAAGGGGGGCTTTTGCACTTTCTAGCCACTATATACGTAGAGTTTGGGGCAACTGAGATATGTTATTCATTTATTTGTTGGTCATCGTCTACGTGGACTTGGCCCCCTAAAACCAATCTTTGCCTCCACACAAAAAATTAGGAAAAATAAATGAACAGTACGATATTTGCCGATGTAATGTTACAACACACTAACAACATCTAGAAACGCACGACATCCAAACTGAGCCTGTCGGCCCACTCTAAAAAGAACTTAGAGAAAATTTAATCTCATGCACGTTTGATTTACAACTTATGTCATTATTACATGTCGTATCATTTTTTTATTATCAAATTACTAAATTATCTCATTCTCTAATTTTGTTTTATTCATTTGTAAAAAAAAAAAAAAAAATTTGAGGTAATATCAAATTCACTACTAAAGAATGACTTGTATTTTGTTCAAATAGTATGTTTTAAAACAAGCTGTCTAGAAGTCACATTTTTCAAAATTTCTCAACAAACTCAAGATATTTTGCAAGTTTTTTTTTTTTTTTGCAATTCTCCCTAATTTTGTATGCTAACCAGTCATGTAAATTGAGAGAGAGAAAAAGACAGAACTAAACACTCTATCTGTATATATGTTCATGATCCGATGATTCCGATCTGATGTTTTTTTTTATACTTATCCCCAAATCCAAACAACCGGCTAGCTGAGACAATAACCTCTGTGAGAAGAGAAGACCAAGCGAAGACTTTAATATTGATCACATGTCGTGGGTAAAAATATCAAACCCCCACACCACACCCCACCACACCCCCACCTCCCCCCCCCCCCCCCCCCCCCCCCAAAAAAAAAAAAGTTCATCTTATTATTACGTTTCAGTTCTAAATTTTATAATATTTATAGTTATATACCATGTACAAGATACGCAAAATGAAGCATAACCATGTTTTTGGGGTGATTGAAATTTGAAAGTCCAGCAAAAATTACCACAATTAAAAAAAAAAAGATTAAAACTTCAAATCAACAGAAACTATCAAATCAGCTAAAAATCAAAATCTAAATTAATTACCACAGCTTATTGTAGCCGACGATCATCACAGTACATATCTACGAAATCAACCATTTTGGCTATATCAACAAATCATGATCAACAATTGCATAGCAATTTCCCTCGAACGGACTCACTCACTCACTCGTGGCTCGGCGCCTCGGGGATGGTGGCGAAGCAGCTCTTGGAGCGCCCGAGGGGGCGGCAGTTGGCGGCGAAGGCTCCCGCCGCGGCGCCGCCCTTGCGCGGCGAGTCGATCGAGCGGCGGAGGATCTGCTTCATGGCGGAGATCAAGTCATCGGCGGGGCTGATCGGCGGGCTCGACGAGCGGAACTGCTCGCAGAACTCCGCGTGGCGCCTCATCGCCTCGTCCACGCCGATCCCGGCGCCGCCGCCGCCGGCGTCGCTCCGCGAGCGCGAGCGCACCGCCTCGTACTTCACCGCCTCCGCGCACAGCCCGCATATCCAGTTCCCCTCGTGCCGCTCCCGCACGCGAGCAATGTACGCCGGCGTGCACTCCTCCGTCAGCCCGCAGCAGTGGCACCGCGCCGACTCCACGTCCCCGCCGCCGCCGCCGGAGGCCTGGTGAGCACTTTGCTTGGTGCTGATCTGAGCCTGTAGTTCCGATCCGTCGATCGCTTTCGCAGCCATTTTTTTCTGCTTTTTGAAACCCTAGCCAAACAGAGGAGAGAGAGCCGAGAAATGAATCACCGCAGATGTATATAACAGAAATCATGGAATTCAAACACACATATATACACACAAATAAGAATCTGATGGCGAATATGGAAAGCTGAAAAATAGGAGAGCGTAATAAATGTGTGAGATTTTTGTTTACCGTTTGGATTTTATTGTATTATTATTATCAACAGTACTAATAATAATAATAATACAATTTGTGACACTCAAACGAAATGGAAATCAAGCTGGGAATGAATCTGTAGCAACTCTCGCTATATATTCCTTTCTTCTCTTGCAGTTACAGTTTCTCTGGTTTTCCTCAAATTTTTCGAACGAGAGAAATTGTAACGGCAATTCAGACAAACAAATAGTTAATATATAAACAAATAATAATTATTATTATTATCTCTCTTTTTCCCACTGATTTTCCTCAACTTTCTCGCCGCCAATCAGAAGAATCCCGAAAATCATATACATATCTCGGATCTTCAGATTAATCAATAATTCCGACTCCGACACTGAACCGGAAAAGAACCAATAATCTCTGTATCTCCGAGATTTCTTTCCTTTTTCTGCTCTGAATTCCCAGTCACAAATATATAAGTAAATATACGTATAGATATATTATAGATAGATAGATAGATAGATAGTAATAGGAGATTTGAATGATCTTCGCGATTGCCTCGCTTTATGGGTGGATCAGACTCAGAGGACTATTCCCCAATCATTGGCGGCTCCGAGGCACACGTTTGCTGATTCATTCCGAGCCATTTTCCAGTGCTTCGCTTCTATTATTGGTCCATCTCCACTGTGACGCGTGGCGGCTTTTTATTGGTGTATTGTTTGACTGATTTTTTAGGATTTCCTTTGTGGACTGTGTTGGCTTATCCCAGCTGTCACGACAATTACTTCGTGTACATAACTCCAAGCCACACGTGCTCTTTAGCTGTTTATTCTCTCTCTCTCGGGTTCACGCGATCTCACGCGCGTGGCTGTCTGTTGGTCCCATGTTCGGTGGGACCCAAGCGCGTGAACGTTGCGGGTCCCGGCAACATGGGGGACGATACCACTCGATCTACACGCGCGTGGATGATTGGCGCCGATGTGGACACGTGGCGGGATGCACGTCGAAGCGGGCAGGTTTTGGATGACTACATGGATTCTGCCAAATGGTAGCGGAACCATTTGTATTGCGACACGTGTTGAATTAGGGGGTGTAATGGTAAATTCGGGTTGTGATATCGATTGTACGGCAGTGTTCTTATTCGCCATGTATTGGTGGGTATTTGTGGACTGAAGATCCTCTGTAGCAGACCAAAGATTTTCTAGAATGTTCTAAGACATTGTTGTATTATATTAAACTGATCATAAGGTTCTCATAAATAAATAAAAAAATGATCATGAGGTTTCTATCTTTAGCAACAACAAAAAATGCCAGGTTTCTAAACTGCCATGATTTTGTACTTAGCAAAGATTAAAAAAAAAAAAATTTCATTGCTAGATAACGAAGGAAAACAAGAAAAAAAGATAAAATTTGAAATAATATAAATAATTGAGATTTAAAAAGATTGTATAAAAATTTGAAAAGTAAAAAGAATGATTGAAAAAAAAATAATGAGATAGATTATAAAAAAAATAATGAGATAGATTATAAAATTTGAAAAGTTAAAAAAAAATAAATAAATAAAATGAGTGAAATGAAAGGTCAAATTAAAAAAGAATATGTGACATGCCTTATTATCATTTGACTAGCTGAATTTATTATGGGGACTATAGAGTAATGGACGTGGCAAGTTGATAAGATTATTATTATTATTATAATGAAAAGGCAGATCATTTAAAAGCCAAACTGAGCAATTTTTTCAAGCTTCAACTACCACGTGAAACATTGAGTGAGTGGGTCCAAGGAACACTTTTATTTTATCCTATCTATCGCTTCAACTATCCTCATTCCCACAGAATTGATCACATATCATATCTTGCTTGATTGTATTCATTCATACCTATTTCCAGTGGATTTAATATTGAGCTAGTTGAAAAGGATTTTCATCATGTTTTTCTTCTCTCTTTTTCTTTTTCAATTGAAATAATACTATGCGATCGTATCTAACCTATTGTCTTGCGAACAAATATAGTTAGCTAATAGCTACTATTTATATGGTATCATTATTTTACTTAATTTTTTCTTAATGAGATGTGACACAGTAACCACCTCTCAAGTCTCACTTCCTTAGCGTACTCTGTTGGGCACACAGGTGCTTTGTTTTTTATTTTTTTCCCCTGCTACATATCTGATGAACAAGCAAGTGTGTTTGTGTTTTTTTTTTCTTTTTTTTTTTTTGTGGATAATTTGAGGCCTGAGGGGATGGGTTGTTCACTTGTTACTACTTGTGATCTTTGGACAGGTTGGTCCACTTTAATAGGTGAGGATGACCCTGGCCCCATTGTCTGGCCAGGCCCAAACAGAAAACAATGGTGTGGAATTCAATATGTTAGATATTTTCCATGTTTTTAATTTTGAAATTAATATATCAATTTGATTGTATTTAGGGCATGCTAAGCTTACTATTTTTGTATTGTCTTCTGCTGCGCTATTTTATATTGTATTAGTTATACAATATAATATTAGTTATACAATATATAAGCTTAAATCCTAACTGTTGATGCATTTTTTCGTCACCAACTAAAACGGGACACGTGGCCGCGTACCTTAAGCGGGCGAGCGTTGAACCACGGGTCGGAGAGATAGAGCTTGATGTTGATGTGATGATGAACGTTGGATCTGTGGACAAAACATGTGTAATTTGGATTTGTGACTGTACCCAGTCTTTGAGACTAGGCTGCCTACGTATCCCCTTAAGGAATCAAGCCACCGTAGTTCTTGTTTAGAGCTAAAATGGGGGTGCCGGAGATGGATGTCTCCGGCACGGAGAGTTTGAGGTTTTTGTACCTTTTTTGATGTATGGTTGTGTGGAGTTGTCCGGAGTCCGATCCCCTCGCACCTCGTGGGAGGCGGTATTTATAGGTATAGAATTTATAGGTATAGGCTTTATTTTGAAATTCTCCCTTTAAAAAAAAGTTGGGAGGGGAATAGGGATTCCTCATCTTCCCCCATCCCCGCTCCATCCATATTTTTATACAGATATGGAAATTGAAAATCTCCGTAGGAATCTTTCCCTATTCCCGCCCTACTTAGCCTATTATAAAAATATATAAAATAAATCAAATTATAATAAAGTGCTCAAAGTTGAATCAAACTTAAATCCTAACAATTGAGTATTGAAATAAAACTAAAATGTAATATAATTAATATACTAAAACAAGTAATAAAGTCAACAATAAACTATAAACCTACAATTCTACAAATATCAATAAATCTAAAGAAGTCTAAAAAATAGTGATGACAAACAATAAAACATCAAAATGAAAAAAGTCTATGAGTATATGCATGGGTAGGCGAATAGTACGTTCATCGTCTATGCTCGATCCTTATGGGAAAATCAGTGTCAGACTGTCATCCTCATTCTCACCTTATTATTTATGGGAGAATTTCAAAATAAAATTATTTTTGATGTCACTTAATAATTTATGCTTCAAATTGTGTGTTCTATTTATTTTCACTATATATTTGTAATGTAAATTTTAGGTGTAAATTAAAAGTGTAACACACATGAAATATAGATTATCATTGTGCAAAAAATGAGGCATTCCTCAAAATCCCCCGTTATTCATTTTGGTCCTCACATCTCCACCCATACCCCATGAGAAAATTTGTCATCCTAATTAGGTGCACTAAACATGCTATGAGTGTGTTTGGTATGAAAAAAAAAATGTTGAAGGTTGGAAAATATATGATGAATTTTGAGATGAAAATTTAAAAATTAGGTAGTATGGTAAGAAATATAATACGAGGGAATGAACATAAGGTAGATACAAATTGAGGTGAGACCCACAATTCTTTATCCTCCTAATATTGAAAGAAAAAATAGAATAAATTTTTTTATCAAACAATCAAGAGCAAATTATTATTTTGTATATTTTTTAATAATATAAATAAATTAAGAAAATGGTAATCTGTAGATTAAAAAAAGAAAAACTTTTTGTTTATTATTTTTTATCGCCTCTTATTTTTATTTCCGTCTAGTTTTCTTTTACTCTTACCAAACACAATATAACAGTGTCATCCTGAATACATTGTTATATAATATTATTAATATAGATCTGCCCAAAATTAAAATGATCGAAGTTAAAATATTTTATCACTTGACATGGATTTAGTTTTACCATCACCGTTTGTTCTAAGGCATGGAATTTTATTTAAGCTTATGTTTGGGCCAACCATTTTGCCATCCCATCTCATTTATTGGGATGGAAAAAATAGTTCGAAAATTGTTTGGAAAATGGTTAGAAAAATGAGTAGAATGGTTTGACTTTGCGAATTTTGAAGTGATATAAATGGTTAAGATTTAAAAATATTGTATAAGGATTTGAAAAGTAAAAAAAAAAAATTGAAAAAAAATGAAATAAAATGTAATAATTTATAGGATTAAAAAGTTGAAAAAATAGAATATAATGAAATGAGATTTGATGGTTTTAATAAGTGCCCAAACATGGGTAAGTAAATTGGAGTACTTGTCTTATAAAAGGTCGTTAGACATAGTTTATTAATATATTATTTCTTTATGGAGATGCTTTTATATGCGGATTTTGTGTGTTTAGCTGTTGTTTTCTGAAACTAGTAATCATCTAGTTGGTCACTTCCAACTATTGGTAAACAATGCCCCATTGATTAACTATTTTCTGTTGCTAGCACATTCCATCAACTAACAACATCTGTAATGCAATGTAACGTTAAATTTATGCGTCAATACTAAAATTTATATTTTAATATAAAAACACTTTTAGTGTAATGTTAAAATTGATATTAAATTTGACAAATATCATAATATCGAACTTGGCATCAAATATAGCAAAGTACCAAAAATTAGACCCTTAAAATTTAACATTAATTAATTAACTTTTGAACATTTAATTAAAAAAAATCTCTTACCAAGAGGTTGACTATTTATAGTCTTATATAGTATATACTATTGGCTAATATTAACTATTTTTATTATATTTTACTATTAAAAAATATAATAAAATAACATTTGACATAATATTTATGCATTAAAATATCAAATGTTAGATGTAATATTTTAAAATTTTAAGTGCCAAATTTATTATTGATATTGATATTTGCATTAGAATTTAGAGATGCTCTAACCTTTGGAGCATAATGCTAATTAACTAAACTTTTTTTAAGTCCAGTTGCTAAAGTAATTTTATTAAATGCCTTAGCGTGCTTTTATACTATACGAAATCACGAATTAGTGTTACTAAATTATTCTCCCTTCATTGAAAGCGTGCATAGACATTTCAATAGAATTATATTGGGTCAATTTCCGCTGATGTCCATGAAGTTTTCTAAGTCGTCTTATTTTTTGAATGAAATCTCATGCGTAGTTTAAAAAAATAGATGAAGTCCAAAATCGCAACATACAAAAATTAATTTATAAGGAAAACTTCATTAAAGACATAAACAGTATACAAAGACTTTAATACATGTAAAATAACCTTATACAATTAACAATTTAAAATCGATCCGGCAATATAATTATCAGTAAACTGTATATTTAAACAAAAACACTAAAGTGATAATAACAAGTACTAATGCGCAATGCCCATCAAAGGAAATCTACCGGGAAATTTTGAAAAAATCACTTTTAAACAATTTGTTTTAAAAATGCAGTTTTAAAAGAAGATTTGCAGTCCATATCACTTTTCTATTGTGAATTTGTCCGAATTGTTCTTATTTTATTCACAAATAAGGAAGACAATAGAAGAGAAGAATGACAACGCAGTAAGTTACTAATAGACAAAGTAGCATAATATGCAATAGTGACATTGATTGTAAACTTGAATGTCAAATATGACATGAGATCAAATTTGATCAAATCCATAAGGTATAACTTATACAATCAATAGAAAAACTCAAGCGCTCAAACCATATTTTAAAGTCACATTATCATAACTGTTATATTGAAATTTAAAATTTATTTTGATAAACTCTAATTATTCTCATCAAAATCAATCACTCTTGTATGGCTCAACCATTGAGATAACTCATTTCTATTTTGGAAAATAGTCAAGATGGATCATTTTGAATTTATCTAAATGATTTGTAAAATTATGTTAATAATTTTCAACACATTCAAATATTTTGCAGAATATGTTGCAAATGGTTTCATTCTACCCATTCAACACATTTCTAAGACTTTTTTTTTTTATTTGCACATACTTTGGAGTGGACGTTTTGTTTTGTTTTTGTTTTTTGGATGTATTTTTGTAATTATATATTTTTAATTAATTAAGGTGATGAATTAAAAAAGGAAGACGCTAGAATAGTGCACGATTTTTTGCACTATCCATAGTGTACGGCTCATAATAGCTTAAAAAAATACATAAAGCTAAATTTTTTTTTACACATAAGTACATTACAACGTCTATTTTCAAGTTATCAATTCATTTCTCAATTTTGAAACTAAAATTATGTCAATCGGAAATGAAATGAAGAAATAACAAATAAAAAATTAAAAGGACAAACTTCTTTTTTCATCTCCGATTAAACATAATTCATTAGTTAAATTTGATAAATGAATGGATAACATGTTAGTAGACGTTGTAATGTACTTATGTGTTAAAAAAAATTAATTTTATGTACTTTTTAAGTTATTATAAGCCGTACACTATTGATAGTGCAAAAAATCGTGCACTATTCTAGCCTCTTCCATTAAAAAATATTTTTCACATGTAAAACGTTTTATTGTCTCCCCCCATTGTGCAAATTTATTACATCTAAATAATTACCCTAAAATAAAAAATTTATTATTGTTCCAAATAACTTATTTTATTTTTCTCAAATAACAAAAAATTATTTTTGATTCTATTCAAATAGTTATCCGAAATACTATTAAATTGGCCTCTAAAGTAGACAAATTAATTGGAAAGACACCACAGTAGTGGTTTCTACTAATACTTTTGGAGGCAGCGATAGTGGCGAATATTAAATCCAAATCAACAAAAAAAGTCGCGCTTGCTTCAATTTCACAAATCCCAAGTGCATGATTAGCTAAGCTACTTAATTAATATACTACTAATCAAGGGCGATAGGATCTATCTACAGTTTAATAGACATCGGATTGATAAGAAAAAAAAAGAAAAGAAAAGAAAAGAAAAAAAAAAAGAAAACCCTCTCAAAAAATAAAATAGGAGAGAGAAAGGTCAAATCGAGTGGCGAAGGGTTGGCTGTCTTTTTAATGTTTTTCTGTGGTTGTGGTGCTGGTAGTATTAGCCAAACCCAAGAGAGAGAAAGAGAAAGAGAGGGTTTCAGACAAAAATCAGGAGAGAGAAAATCAACCCAAGCCAAGACCTTTCAGAGCTCAACAACAACAACAACAACAACAAGAAGATAATACTGTGGAGAGGAGAGGCCTTGAAGCTCGAAACCCCATAAAACCAAACAACTTTGATTCTCTCTCTCTCCTCTCTCCGACTCTTGGCTCTCGTCTCTCTGTCCATGGATCCGTGCGATTTGATTCGCAAAGGTACGAACAATTCGCGATTCGCCGCCGGATCTTTCAGATTCCGCGGCGATTCTCGCGGAATTGTGGCTGTATCTTCGGTTTCGTCTCGCTTTTTACTGAATTTGTTCGAGATCTGTTGATTTTCGTCTGTTAGGCCGTTGTTTATCTCTCTTTTTTTTTTATATTTATATTAATAACGTTTGTTTGCTTTAAATTTGCGATTGGTTTTGTCTGATTGTGCTTTGGAGATGGACAATTGATTTGGTTGCTGGTTAGGGTTTCTTTGATGTGGAATTTATCATGTTGACCTATTTTTTTTTCACTGTTGAAGTAGTGTTTTATTAATGCGTTAAATTTCGAGTTTCGGACCCTAAATCTTTTTTTTAATTTAATTTTTTTAATCTTTTGGATGTGAAAAAACTAAGTGAAGCGCTGTTGTCTTTTTGTTATGTTGGATTAACTAAGCGTATAATCTTCGACACAATTGGGAATTGCCTTGAAAGTTCTAGCCTTTACGCTTTACTCAAGTCGTGTGTTGGTTATTAATGAAAGTACCTTTAACGCTCGTATCTTGTTAAATAATCTTACATGTGATTCTTCCTATATTATTCCACATGTGAATTTCATTTCCTTTTCCAATTTAATATGTTCAAAAGAGAGTTTTTGACAGTTCATGAAGATTCATATCTGTTGACGTTGGACAGATTATTACGTGTTGCAAGGAATATACCAATTTGAATGTACTTTTTTTTACTCATGAAAGTTAGGCTAGTGGACTGATTATCATCCTTTGTTATGCAGGGTTTGGTTGAAGCTTAATGAACTTTGGAGTTGTTTTATAATTAAGAATCAGTCCTTTTTTCCCCTTCGGTTATTTGTTTATATTTAAGTGAATAATGAACCTATCAAAGAAAGGAGCCTATACCACGGAGACGAAGCTAAGTGCTGCGAGCAAGGTAACGAGATTAAATCCAAATGCAGCAGAATTTGTTCCTTCTGCCCTCAGATCGTCGCCATCTGGAAGTACCAGTGCACAAAATGCGACGTCTCTATTTTCTCCTTCTGGAGCTTTAGGGAAAGCAGTACTAGATCGATCAGAGTCGTCTGTCTCGAATGCTTCTGATGAAGAGGCCCACCAATTCTGGCGCCGCCAGCTCCCTGACGATATCACCCCTGACTTCAAGGTAACAGGGGAGGATGAATCACAAGCCTTCGGAAACCTATCTTTGACGGGCTTGTCCTTGAACGACGATAATGAAGCATTAAGGTTTTCAAATTCTACCGGAAGTGGATATTTGTTGAATGAGGCACACATTAATGGCAGTAGTCTTTCTGAGAAGCTAAGAATCTCTGGATCGTCTTACGGTGAAGATTTGTCTTCGGCTAGTTTCCTGCATATGCAAGCTCAGCCTTGGGACAAGCAGATTCTGAGTAGTAATCAGCTTGTGGGAAATGGTCAGGATGGGTCTCTTTACGATGGCATTTCTCGACACGGATTGATGAATGATATGTTAAGTGAGCATGGAATTGCAGAAGATACCGAAGTCAACCCTCTGGAATTTTTGGCTACACAATTCCCTGGATTTGCTGCTGAAAGCCTTGCAGATGTTTATTTTGCCAGTGGGTGTGACTTGAACATGACTATTGAAATGCTCATCCAGTTAGAGGTATAAATGATTCCTACAGATGCTCTACACCTAGTACAGTTGAGCTGGGGTCTTCGTCTTTCTTGATTTTCATGACTTTTTGAAGGATAAATTTACTGATGTACTATCTAGTTTATTATTTTATTGATTTTTTCCACTTTCATGCTGCTCTCTCTCTCTCTCTCTCTCACAAACAAAGACATCCATATCCTGTATTATTGTTAGGTATGTAGTAGTATCAGTGCTTCTAGAATCCTGGGATTGGTTGAATTCTGACTGTGGAGAGCGCTACCTGTTATGCCTTCTTTTGGCAGGGAAGAGCTGGCTCACCATAGAGTTTTGAGCTGACTCAAATGCAACTATGGTGATTTGCCTATCATCCGGTTCCTTAATCATTGTGGCCTAACATGGGGGGTATTGAGATCCTATGCGGGTCAAAGCTTTTCATCTGTTGTTCAGCTTTTCATCTGTAGTTCTAAACATGACAATGTCATTTCAATTGAAGATCCATGCCTATCTTTTATGCTTGTGTTGAGAAAGCAATATTAGAATTATTATTTCTATCCAATATTCCTATTTGCTATGATATTTTATGGCAGTCAAATTATGGTTTCATCATTTTTAAGCATGTTCAAAATTACGTTCATGCTACATGGTTTAGTGTATGACAAGAAACTTTGTTTTATTTGTAGCTTCAAGTAGATGGCGGGTTCAATCAAAATGTGAGCTCAAAGACCTTGTCTTCCCCCAATCTTAGTGCAATGGACTTTCCTGCACTCACCACCCCAGCAGATGGTCAAAATGGTCCTCGAAAATATGCTGGAGATGAGCTCCAGCAAAGTGGCAACCCTTATCGATCTTCTGACAAGGACAACATGCTTTTATACAAGTCCGCTTCTTCCATTCCATCAAGAGGAGCTACAGATTTTGCATCAGCTGTCAGAAAATTGGCTGCTCAGGATTCTGGTGTGTGGAAGTATGAGCGAAATAGTACCGCAGATGCTATTGGATCAAGCAGAAGTGCTCATGCTTTGACAAGTGCGTACAGCAGCGGGCATGGAAGAGGAGCTTATGGTGACAGGTCGCAATCACGTGGCTCTGCTAGGGCCACTCCTTGGCTTGAAACGGGAGATGCTGTTGGTAATATTCCTTGGTCAACCAAATTACTTATGTGTATATTGCCTTTAGATGTGGAACGATTTTGTCTCGATTTATATTTGCTTTAACAATGTTGAGATGACAGCAAACATGTATTCTGAGCTGAGGGAAGAAGCTCGTGACCATGCACGCTTACGTAATGCATATTTCGAGCAGGTTTGTTTCAATTAAATCAATCAGAGAAATGGCAAATATGCAATTAGAAAAATTATTTTGAATGACTTATGGAGGTTTAAAGTGTGATTTCCAAAATGATGCACGTTTGAGGATTTGTTTGATGTTAAAGAAAATGACGCATTTTATAGTTTTTGTCTCCTACCTTTTCAACTTTTTATCTCCCCTGTGAACACCACACGGTATGAGGGTTTAACTGTTTACAAGTTGGTTACATATAACAATCAAATTTACTTGGCTTAACTTGGTTACGTGCTTCAATTTCGAAAACAGGCAAACCAAGCATACTATATTGGTAATAAGGCTCTGGCAAAGGAATTGAGTGTAAAGGGGCAGCTGCACAACATGCATATGAAGGCTGCTCATGGGAAAGCTCAAGATTCCATATATCGTTTGAGGTTTGTTGTCCTCTGTTCTTCTTGTGTGGCATTGTGTATTTCCTTGACTTGCTGAATCATTGATTGCTAAGATTTGTTATACCTTATAACTTGTGAAGGGGACGGTTTGAAAAACATTTATGACTCTCGTAAACTTACTATAACCTTTCCACCCATTGGCAATTAAGCCGATCGCTCCTCTCTCTCATATTTCTTTCTCAGCTTTAGCATACATATAATCGACCGGGCACTATCATACTGATAGCAGGTTTGCGTTTTCTAATAAATAGCTCGAGTATGATGGCCCACCGAAAATCTAGAGCTTCAAATTCATTCAAATAACATGTATTATTAGCAACCCGTATTATGAGGTTTTGGTTTGCCAGTAAATTGTTTCACATGAAGTGTGTGTTCTGCCGTGTTTCAAAAATTGCAAACAGGAACCCAGTAGCTCCGGAGATGCAGGGCAATGGGCGAGCACAGGAGAGGATGATAGACCTGCATGGGCTGCACGTAAGTGAAGCGGTCCACATCCTGAAGCACGAACTGAGCGTGCTGAGAAGCACGGCCAGGGCAGCAGAGCAGCGTCTGCAGGTCTACATATGCGTCGGAACTGGCCACCACACGAGGGGTTCCCGCACCCCTGCGAGGCTCCCGATTGCTGTACAGAAATATCTGCTTGAAGAGGAAGGGCTCGATTACTCTGAGCCACAGCCGGGGCTGCTTCGCGTCGTGATATGAGCGGCGGAGGAGATTGGTGTAAGGTATAATAGGAGTTTTTTGACACAGCAAATCTATGAAGTGATCATTGTTATCATAGTCATTCTTGTATCTGTATACAGGAGGAAACGGAGATTAGTTCAAAACCCAAAAAAAAAAAAAAAAAAAAGAAAAAAGAAAAATGAAGGAAAAGCTGGGGAGTTAGACAGGCAGAGAAAAGAAGGAAGAAAAAAAAAAAAGAGAAAAATGGAAGCGCTCAAGTGTATGATTAAAGGTTTTAACTTGTTGACAGTAGCCATTACATTTCAGTAGCTGAGAGAGATCCAAGTTCGAGAGATCTCTTGCAACTTTTTCCAAATTTGTTGATTTTGTACCTTATTTTTTTTACCCCTCTTTGTTAAATTCCATGATCTGATATGCAGATGTAATTGATAGAAATTTTAATTACATGATAGAACAGTCACGTTGCCCAAATTACACGCTCTAATACTTGTATGATTTGCGCAATGAAAGCAAATGGTGCACATGTAGGACAGTCCTTGCTTGTTGAATGCTCAACGAAAACGAAAACGAAAATCTGTTGCATAATTCACTCCCATATATTGGATATTGGCTCGCAAATGTCAGAAGCTCAAACCACGTCCAAAGCTATGTATGTTTTTGTGGTGGCTCGCATAGGCTTTTGACGTTTTGATGGCTGTTGCTCTTGTCGTCTCGGCATGTTACCCTCGATAAGCACGAGTTCTTCTAATCTTCATTTTAGGCATGTTGAAAATCAAAAGCAGCAAAGTGGAGTGGGAGGTTCTTTATTTCATGCTATCTTTAACTTATTCAGCTTTAGCTATCCATGGAAACTTTGTATAGATAGTGATAATATTTTTGATATCAGAAACGATATATTAAGCAGAGAAAAACTGCCCTTTAGCAAAACAGTTGAAGATGACAAGTGCACATTGAATCATGAAATAAATTGGAAAAAAATAGAAATCGAAAGGAAAAAAAAAAAAAAAAACAAAAAAAAGGGAGAAATAAAGCTGGTAGAACATAACGTTCTTTCAACTTTCAAGAATAGAACACGATATGTCGTTTACTTTTTGGTGGCAGCAATTTTGAATTGGGAAATCGTAGGAAATAACCAAAAAAAAATTTTATTTTTAAAGTCTAGTCCATGTTTAAAAAAATTAAAAAAATAGCCATGTTACGAATTATATAACAGAAAAGTGTTATATAAAATATAACACATCTGTAAATATTTATAAGATATTTTGTAACACTTCAAGTTTTATTCATTATTTTTAAAGTGTTAAATAATAGGGTGAAGTAGGCAAATACCCAGAATTTATATAACAATAAAAATAAATACCCAAACTTTTGAAGTAATTGAGTTTCTAGTCAATTTGTGAATTACTTGCACATGCTTTTGGTAACAAAGTGAATTACCACCACTTACCACTGTGTAAGTAATTCCATCTTTTGGGTAGTTGGTTACATTTTTCAAAAGATTGGGTAATAACTTACATTAAGTTTTAAAAATTGGGTATTCACTATAATATCTCTAAATAATATTTTAAAAATATTTATAGATCTGTTATATTTTGTGTGACACTTTTTTGTTATATAATTTATAACATGGCTATTTTTTTAATTTTTTGAAACACAGACTATCATTTAAAACAAACATTTAGTTTTGACATATTTTTGCAACTCACCCTTTTGAATTTCCCCCAAGAACGACACGTGGCTTTCTCTTCACTAACCAACGAAATACGAAAAACAAACACGAAATTGCAAACTCGCGAATTAGACGTCCACGTCAGCCTTCTACACAAAACTACATGTCACTTTTATTCAAACGTCGCAAGAAAACGACATAGTCGTTGAAAACAAACGAAATGTCGTTTGTATGTTCAAGGAACGACATCTTTAACTTCACAACCACAGGCATCGAAATATACTTCTTTGGAGGGAAAAAACAGCAGACAATGCCACCCAGGAAATGCATTTGCAAACCGACCTGAGGCCGAAACTGGTCGCCATTTTCTCTCATCTCAACGCCCAAACACGCTTCTACGCTCTTCTCTCTCGCACCCTTTTCTCTTCTCAGTCTCTAAGCTCTTCGCAGCCTCAATCCTCGTCGTTTTCTTCTCTTTCCTCTTCCTCGTTCCAATGGTTTGCCCTTCTCCGCTCCGCCGTCGCCGCCGGCGATTTGCGGCTCGGAAAGCGCGCGCACGCGCTCATCGTCACCTCCGGCGAATCCCCAGATCTATTTCTGACCAACAATCTCATCACAATGTACTCGAAATGTGGCTTTCTGTTCTATGCCCGTCGAGTGTTCGATAATATGCCCGAGAGAGACCTCGTCTCTTGGAACTCCATTCTAGCCGCTTTCGCGCAGTGCGAGGACTCCGAAGGTTGGGAATGTTCAAGAGGGTTTCGCTCTTTTTCGCTGTCTTCTTCGAGAGTCTCGTGTTTCGACGAGCCGACTTACTTTGGCGCCGGTTCTCAAGCTTTGTTTGCACTCTGGTTATGTATGGGCTTCGGAGACCGTTCATGGATATGCGGTGAAGATTGGGTTGGAGCTGGATGTGTTTGTTGCCGGTGCTCTTGTGAATATATTTTGTAAATTCGGGCGTATCAAGGAGGCTCGAGCTTTGTTCGATTGGATGCCAGAAAGGGATGTGGTGCTGTGGAATGTGATGTTCAAGGCATATTCGGAAACGGGTCTTGAGAAAGAAGCACTTTATCTTTTCTCCGAGTTTCATCGGAGCTGTTTACGTCCTGATTATGTCACTCTTCGTTGTCTAATTACTGGGGTTGACAAAGTTGGTTCTGGTAGAGGCAATAGGTATATAGAGCAGGTACAAGCATATTTAAATAAATTATCCTTTTGTGACGATAATTCGAATGTAGTTTCCTGGAATAAGACGCTAACTGAGCATATTCGATCCGGTGAAAACTGGCTTGCTGTTAAAAGCTTCCTGAATATGATTAGATCAAACGTAAAGTATGATGTGGTTACTCTAGTTGTTGTCTTGAATGCGGTTGTGGGTACAAATGATCTGGAGTTGGGGCAACAGATTCACGGTGTTGCTTTCAAATCAGGTCTTGGTTCTGATGTTTCTGTTGCAAATAGTCTAATCAATATGTATTCAAAGTCGGGTTCTGTTTATTCTGCGAAGAATGTGTTCAAACACATGAGCGTTTTGGACTTGATTTCCTGGAACTCAATGATTTCAAGCTGTTCGCAGTCTAGTTTAGAGGAGGAATCAGTGAACCTATTTCGAGATTTACTAGGGTCTGGTCTATTACCTGATCAGTTTACGCTGGCAAGTGTTTTAAGGGCTTGTTCCTCGCTTAGTGATGGGTTATACCTGACTAGACAGATACACGTTCATGCGGTTAAAACTGGTAAAGTAGCAAATAGATTTGTTTCGACGGCTCTTATCGATGTTTATTCTAGAAGTGGAAAAATGGAAGATGCAGAGGTTGTTTTCAAGAAGAAATCTGAATTAGATTTGGCATCTTGGAATGCCATGATGTCTGGGTACATAATCAGTAATAACTGTCGCAAAGCATTGAGACTTTTGAGTCTTTTGCATAAAAGAGGAGAGAGAGCAGATGAATTTACGTTAGCCACGGCCGCTAAAGCTTCTGGTTCTTTGGTAGCATTGAAACAAGGCCAACAAATTCATGGTTATGCAACAAAAATAGGACTTGACGCAGATTTGTGTGTTAGCAGTGGAATTCTAGATATGTATATTAAATGTGGAGACATGGAAAGTGCAATCACAATTTTCTCTGACATCCCAGCTCCCGATGATGTTGCGTGGACAACGATGATATCAGGATGCGTTGAGAACGGAGACGAAGATCGCGCTCTTTCCGTATACCATCGGATGAGGCTCTCAGGAGTCCAACCGGATGAATATAGCTTTGCTACTCTTGTCAAAGCCAGCTCGTGCCTAACGGCATTGGAACAGGGGAAGCAGATTCATGCCAATGTGATAAAGTTAGACTATGCCTCGGATCTATTTGTTGCGACATCACTTGTCGACATGTATGCCAAGTGCGGGAACATAGAAGATGCATATTGTTTGTTCAAAAGATTAAGCATCAGAAACATTGCCTTGTGGAATGCCATGTTGGTCGGTTTAGCTCAACATGGAAACGCCAAAGAAGCTCTTGACCTTTTCAGAATCATGATCTATGAAAATATGGAGCCTGATAAAGTTACATTCATCGGTGTGCTTTCTGCGTGCAGCCATTCTGGTCTAGTTCCCGAAGCTTATGCGTATTTCTCTTCAATGCATAAAGTTTACAGCATTGAACCCGAGATTGAGCATTATGCTTGTCTAGTCGATGCCCTAGGCCGTTCTGGGCGTGTTAGAGAGGCGGAAAATGTGATCTCGTCAATGCCCTTTAATGCCTCAGCTTCAATGTACAGAGCCCTGCTCGGCGCTTGCAGAGTCAAAGGAGACACAGAAGCTGGAAAGCGGGTGGCCTGAGCAGCTCTTGGCCCTGGAGCCATCCCATTCAGCTGCGTACGTTCTTTTGTCAAACATATACGCCGCTGCCAACCGTTGGGACGATGCAACCAATGCTCGAAAACTGATGAGAACACACAATGTGAAGAAGGACCCAGGCTTCAGCTGGATAGACGTTAAGAACAAAGTTCATTTGTTTGTGGTGGATGATAAGTCTCACCCACAAACTGAGTTGATCTACGACAAGGTCGAGGATTTGATGAGACGGATCAAAGAAGAAGGCTATGTGCCGGACACGGATTTTGTGCTGGTCGATGTGGAAAACGAGGAAAAAGAGCGAGCGCTCTATTACCACAGCGAGAAGCTAGCAATAGCATATGGACTCATAAGCACTTCTCAGTCCACCGTGATCCGGGTGATTAAGAACCTTAGAGTCTGTGGAGATTGCCACAATGCAGTCAAGTACATTTCGAAAATTTCTCGGCGGCAAATCGTGCTGAGAGACGCGAATCGTTTCCATCGTTTCCGGGATGGTGTCTGTTCCTGCGGTGATTATTGGTGAATGAATCTGTTAGCATTTTTTACCCGCCTTTTCTATATCATCTTATTACTATTTTTTACCAAAATCACCAATATAAAGTCCTCTTCTACAATGCTTTGCAATAATAGAGAGAATGTTAGTTTCTCTTTACGATGATAAGAGAAAAGGTTACTTGTTGGTTAGGATTTGGTGTATTTATATGGATGAATTTGATTATATATAATGTTACCAAATTTATTTCAATAGTGTTTTTTACTTTACATTTCAATTAGCCTTTTCATAGTCCAAATCACACAATTTTACATTTGTTCAAACAATAATTTAAATATTGTTTTCACTTTATAGAATGTGAGCCAAACAACAATTTAAATTCTTAGATCAAACAAATTGTTTAATTTACAATTTTCAATTTATAAAAAAATTTCAAATTACCAATATGAATCACTTTGCTAAATGACACCTAAATTCTCCAACTAAAATATTTAATATTAATGCAACATACCAAAAAGGATACATTTTATTAAATAGCAAAAGCTGCATAATTTTTTATGAGGTCTAAAATTTGACCATTTAATTAGATCCCCTTTTTATATGATCTATAAAATAAATAAAAAAATTAGTAACACAATTTCTCCTAATCCATTGCCAAAATTAGTGTTTTTTTAATATTTTTTTAAATAAGTTAAAAGCTCAGCAATTATTGTAAAATCTTTCCCAATATTGAATATCTTTTTAAGGCGTAAATTTTTAGTAGTGAACACGTAATTTTCGTCCCTGAAAAACAATTAACCGCGAGACTCCGCTAAAAGTAATGATAGACAATTAAATTATAAAACAGAAATTAAAAATAAAAAGAAATGATCGCGTTAAAGCGACGCCGTATTCTTATCCACTGGGTGGGCCTCGGATGAAAGAGACTCAAAACTTCGGGCCGAAGTGATAAGCCGCCCAGCGTGAAAACGACGCCGTTTGAAAATCCCGTGACCTGATTGGTGCGTGGCTTCCACTGGAGATGTATCGCGAGTGGGCTTAATCTCCAACTCTTCACTCTCTCGCTCCAACACAGCATAACACGACACAACTATTTAGTGACCAAACTCTCTACTTTAAAGTCTCCCTATTCTGGGAAACTCCAACACTGCGCATTCTCACAACCAAACACAAGGACAAAACCAATACCAAATATCCCAACAAAGAAAAAGAATCAAAATATTTTAGTTCTTGCTTTTTCTTTGACTAATTTATTAGCTCCGACACTAGCACTGGGTTAATGCAAAATTCCGGTCACAATATTAGAGACACCCTAAAAGTGTTCTTTGTTTTTTCGTTATTTTTTTTTTCCTTAAAGTCTCTTTCTTGGTTTCGAATATGGTACTTTACTACGAAGCCAAACAGCATGAAGGGAAAAAAATCTGAGAGGACACGAAGTTGTGATTGTGATATAGTTAGGGTCTAGAGTCGCATTTCCTCTTTCTCTCTCTTCTGGTTCTATTGGCTAACAATGGAGTCACAAGAACAATCAAACACTAACCCCACTGATCACGCTTCTCCTATGACCTTCTGTCCCAGAAGGTTTTTTCTTTTTCCTTTCTTTTTTCTTTTGTGGGTTTTGTTTCGTTTTGGGTCATAAGACTAAGTATATTGGTGATTATAGGTATCAATCAGAGGTGTATGAGGTTGCGGTGAAGAGAAACACAATAGCGGTTTTGGAGACAGGTTCGGGTAAGACCATGATAGCCGTTATGCTCATTAACCACATTGGTCAACTTATTCGGTCAACGGATCATAGTAAAAACTTGATCATTTTCTTGGCTCCCACTGTTCATCTTGTTAATCAGGCATGTTCTTTCTTTTCTTTTCTTTTGTCTTCTTTTTTCTTGCTTAAGTGTTTTTAAAACCCATATGCATTGCAATTAGTTCTTTAAAGCTTTTTTTTTTTTATTAACTTTTTGCCTTTTGGTTCTTTTAGCAATTTAAGGTTATTAAGGATGAGACTGATTTTAGAGTCGAAGAGTACTATGGAGGCAAGGGTGTTGATGATTGGAATGACAAGTGCTGGGAAAAGGAAATAGGTGAACACGATGTGAGTTTTCAAATGCCTATTTTCTGTTTTTCCGATAATTGTTCTGCATGAAGGATGTTAAAGTAATTTAATTATGCTTTTAAAATATTAAGAACAAGCCTAATGTTTTGGGTTAAATACGTTATTTTCTTGTGTCTTTTGTAGGTCCTTGTTATGACACCCCAGGTTCTTTTGGATGCCTTAAGAAGAGCTTTTCTCAGTTTAGAAGCTGTAGGCTTACTAGTTATCGATGAATGCCATCGCGCTATTGGTAACCATCCCTATACGAAAATAATGAAGGTTAATATCCTGGATTTCCATCCATATTTTGATTTTTATATCTTTTTTTTTTCTTGTCGCATATACGAAAATAAGAGTTGCTATTGACTATTGTTCTCTTGGTTTGCTGAAGGAATTTTATCACAAATGTAGTAGCAAGCCTAAGATTTTTGGAATGACGGCATCGCCAATTGTTGGTAAAGGTAGTTTCATTTCGCGATTCTCATGGTCATCCTTATTTTTCACCAATGTTTTGGCATTAGTTACATTAAACACGTTGAGGAAAAAGAAAAGGAAAACAAGATGTGGGTGGTCAACAAATATATAACAGCCTAAAACAGATTTTGTTTGCTACAACCTGTGGCCTAATTCTATTAACCAGGCGTTTCAACAAATAGGGAATGTGAGGACCAAATATTAGAACTTGAAAGCACCTTGGATTCCCAGGTAACCGTACATTTTCAACTCTGCATCGAACTTGTTAAAATCTTTCTTTTTCTACTTTTTGATACCTTAAAATTTGGTGTTGCAGGTTTATACTATTGAAGACAAGAAAGAGATGGAAGTTTTTGTTCCCTCAGCGAAAGAGACCCATAAATTTTATGATCCAACACGGTGTCAATTTTCAGATTTAAAAGCAAAATTTGAAGCCCTGCGGATGAAGGTATTCCAACATTGATAAACATTAAAATATGAATTATACATTTTAGCCATGTATGATAATTGAAAATCTTTAAACTTGGGGACAGTTTGATGCGTCATTGTCAAAGTCACAAGGGTTGGTTCAAAGTAATTATAAGGATGTGGAGGATAAAATTACGGCATTACGTAAGCGGTTGGCCAATAACCATGCGAAGATCTCTTATTGCCTTGACGATCTAGGTCTCATATGTGCTTATGAGGTATGGTTGTAAGTTTAAATTAACTTTTAAAAGTGTATATTTCTACTAATTCTAACAATTGTATATTTTAATTTTGTGGTGTTTCATAGGCTGTCAAGATATGTTTGGAAAAAGCCCCTAATACCCAAGAGGAAACAGAAGTTCTTAGAGAAAGCTCCATGCAGTGCAAATCTTTTCTTGAGGAAGTCTTATCTATATTTGAGGAATTACTTAAACCTGGTACACTAATCTATAACTTTACAAAAACGACAGTCTAAAGATTTCCATTCCTTTGCCATATGATTGGTAATTAAATGTTTTTTGTTGAGATCATTTTCATTTGGTACAAGCTTTACGTTACACTGCTTTATGCAGAATCTGAAGGTTCGAAGTATCTGCTTTCTCACTCGATATGATTTTTCAGTGTCCAAATGGGTCACGAGAACTTAAATCAGTGTTCATGATATGGAGCCTCTTGTTCGCCTGATGATTTTCTTGAGCCACATCACATTGCTTTAGTGCTTCGTGCTGCTAATATTTATATTTTATTTTATAGCAAGAAGTTTTATTGCTAATATTAACCCTATTGATTCAGGCTATGAAAATCTTTTTGACTCCGAATTCGACTACCTGAAGGCTGTAGATTTGGGCTATGTTTCTCCAAAATTACACGGGCTTATCGAACTCTTTGAATCTTTTGGGTAACACAACTACTTCATTTGTCAAATTTTGCCCATCTCTATAAAAAGTTGACTAGTTTTTTTTTTTTTTTTGGCAGTGGAGCTTCGGAATTACTTTGCCTCATCTTTGTCGATAGAATAATCACAGCTAAAGTGATTGAAAGATTTGTGAAGAAAGTTACTTGTTTATCTCATTTCACAGTCTCATATTTGACTGGAAGTAACACGTCGGTTGATGCACTTGCACCAAAATTGCAGAAGGAAACACTGGAATCATTTCGTTCGGGGAAGGTATGACATGCCCTAATTTATTTTGCAAATTGACATGTGAGAAAACCATCTATCTTATATCAATCCCTCCAAGTAGGTCAACATGTTATTTGCCACTGATGTTGTTGAAGAAGGAATACATGTGCCAAACTGCTCTTATGTGGTACGTTTTGACCTGCCCAAGACAGTCCGGAGTTATGTCCAATCAAGGGGACGGGCTCGACAAAACAACTCTCAGTTTATCATGATGTTAGAGAGGTGAGGTCATCTTTTCATTGTTTGGCTTTAGACAGAAAACATACATAGAATTTTGTTTCTGAGTTAGGAAGAACACTTTCTTGTCTTGTTTGAACCCTTTCTATATATTCCTATGCATGATCTTATTTCTTGTGCATCTATTTGTAGGGGAAACAACAAACAAAGAGAGCAATTATTTGATCTCATAAGGAGTGAGCATTCAATGATCGACACTACCACAAATAGAGATCCTAATGCATTCACTTTGAAAGTATGTATGTCCGAGGTAAAAAAAGCGTATGTTGTGGATGCTACTGGAGCATCAGTTACCGAAGATTCTAGCGTCAGCCTCATACACCGTTATTGCGAACGGCTCCCAAGTGATAAGTTAGTAGTTTCCTCATCAGACACTTTTCCTAAATGTTAAGAAATAACTCCCACCCTTATTTATGTCAATGATTGTTTTGTAATCAGGTACTTTACCCCGAAGCCAACTTTTCATTTCTCATATATCGGAGACAAGTGTTATCAGTGTAAGCTGATATTACCTCCTAATGCGGCTTTCCAAACATTAGTTGGTCCAGCAAGTAAGAACTCCCATTTATCGAAGCAGCTGGTATGCTTGGAAGCATGTGAAAAACTGCATCAGATGGGCGCTCTAGATGATCATCTTCTTCCATCTGTCGAAGACCCTGTCGGACGAAAATCTCAACTTGAAAGGCAAAGAAGCAGCTTCTGGTGCAGGTGAGGAGATATGAATATACCATTTGATGAAAGGATGGGTTACTATACCTTATTCCTGGTTTATTGTACCATATCTTGTATGTGCAATGTCAATATGTGTGTTTTGCGTTGTTTGTTTGTTTGTTTGTTTGTTTTTTTTTTTTTGTCTTTTTGTTTTTTGTTTTTGTTTTTTTTTTCATTTAAGATCTCTATTCACTAAAGAACTAAAAGAGAAATATTTGGGTGTTTAAAGGAACAACAAGAAGGAAGGAATTGCACGGAACCACTTGTATTCGTGCACTATCTGGAACTTGGGGAGAAAAACTTGATGCTGAATTTCAGGCATATAAGTTTGACTTCTCTTGCAGCAATGTTAGTGAAGTGTTTTCTCGATTTGTTCTTCTAATTGAGTCAAAGCTTGCTTTTGATGTGGGAAATCGCGAATTAGTGCTCTATTTGGTTACAAAGACAGTTAAGGCTTCCATTGCTTCTTGTGGACATATGCATTTGGATGAAGAGCAGGTACAAACACAAGCTTATGATGAACTTTTTTTTTTTTAATTTATAATTACTGTGGTCCACTAATGCCAAATTGCTTATCTTTTCTATTCTTTATTGCCAGATGAAGAAAGCAAAATGCTTTCAGGAATTTTTCTTCAATGGAGTATATGGGAGGTTATTTATCGGCTTGAAATCAACCGGGACGAAGAGAAAATTTCTAGTTCAGAATGATGATAAAATGTCATGGAGCCCGTCATACATGTACTTGCTTCTGCCTCTTGAATCGCAGACCGATCCAAACGATATGTCTTTGCGCATAAACTGGGGAGGTATTAACTCTTGTGTTTCTGTGGTAGAAGTGATGAATAACAGCTCTTTCTTAGATACCCAGCGTTGTAATGATGGTGGGGAAAACTTTTCAACTGCCGGGACCGAGCCACTTGGAAGCGAAAACATGGATGGAACTCTAATTCACTTTGCTAATAGTTCTGCTGATATTTCAAGTCTTCAAGAGACAGTAGTATTGGCTATTCACACTGGGAAAATTTACTCGATTGTCGAAGTGGTGAGTAACACATCTGCTGAGAGCCCATTTGAAGTTAATTCTGATGGTAAGGTTTCGTCAGAGTACGCGTCCTATAGCGATTATTTCAACAAAAAGTAAGTGCTTTAGTATCCCATTGGTGTTTTATGGATTTTATAGTTGCATAGTTACTAAAGTTATGATAGTCCTGTCCTGTTTCAGGTATGATATTGTGTTAAGATATCCAAGTCAACCTTTGTTGCGATTAAAGCAAAGTCATAATGCGCACAACCTTCTGGTGGACTTTAAGGAAGAAGGTCGTATTAATTTCATGTTTAATAAGCTTTTTATTACATAAAATCCTATAAATTTATGGTCATGCTTTTTATGTTGCCTTTCTGAGCATTTGTTTGATTGATTGACAGTTACTGGTAAGGGATCAAAATCTGGCCAATCTAAGCCACAAATGCATGTTCGTATGCCACCAGAGCTATTAATGTGCATCGACATACCGAGAAGTGTTGTAAAATCACTTTATTTATTACCGTCAATAATGAACCGCTTAGAGTCCCTAATGCTAGCTAGCCAACTTAGAGAAGAGATTGACCGTCACTCAAGCGGCTTCCAGATCTCAAGCTCATTGGTATGCTGTACATATCTATGTATTAACGTTCACTAAAACCTTTCAGTTTTGCTGTTAATCTAACAAAAATGTTGTTGATGTCTAGATCTTAGAAGCACTTACAAGCCTCAGATCTTGTGAAAGTTTTTCCATGGAGCGTTTGGAATTGCTTGGTGACTCAGTTTTAAAGTACGTTACGAGCTGCCATCTCTTTCTCCAATATCCCAAGAAACATGAAGGGCAACTCAGTTCACAGCGGTCGTCAATTGTTTCTAATGCAAACCTGCATAAACTGGGAACAGATCGCAAACTACAGGTGTTCCGCATAATCGGCTATATATAGGTTGCTTAAACAGATTAGTTATACTGACTTTTTTTTTCTTAGGGATATATACGTGATGGTGCATTTGATCCACGTCGTTGGGTCGCTCCAGGACAGCATTCAGTACGCCCCGTCCCTTGTAAATGTGGGGTGGATACTTTAGAAGTGCCTCTTGAGAAAAAGTTCCAAACCAAAGACGCGAAAGTTGTGATTGGAAAGTCCTGCGACAAAGGTCATCGATGGATGGTTTCAAAAACTATAGCCGATTGTGTTGAAGCCCTTATAGGAGCGTATTATGTTGGCGGTGGACTGATCGCTGCAATTCATGTGATGAAGTGGCTTGGTGTTGATGCTGAACTGGACCCTTCTTTAGTTGTCGAAGCGATTTCGATTGCGTCTCTTCGAACTTATGTCCCAATACATAATGAGATCGAAGCCTTGGAGTCAAAGCTTGGGTTTGTGTTTTCAACCAAAGGTCTCTTGCAGGAAGCCATAACACATGCAACAGATCATGAATCCAGTCTTGGCTATTGTTACCAGGTTAGTTTTAAATCCTTCCCCCATATTAATTCTGGCTTGCCTTTATTTATTTATTTATCCATCTAAACTACCCTATTCATTTTTCCTATCAAAAGTAAAGTGAAACGTTCTCATGTAAATGTACTTATATATTTATAATAAAATATAGATTTGTACAAGGGAAAGTTTCATATGATTCGGCTACAGAGTTTTATCTTGTTGAAACTTTCAGAGGCTTGAATTTCTTGGTGATTCGGTATTGGACCTTCTCATAACATGGTACCTCTACGAGACATATAGCTATATTGATCCGGGGGAATTGACTGACTTGCGATCAGCTTCTGTCAGTAATGAAAATTTTGCTCAAGCTGCTGTCAGACAGAACCTTCATCCACATCTCCAACATTGCTCGGGGTTACTCGTGAGCCAGATAACAGAATATGTCAAATATTTTTCTGAGCCTAGCAACACAACTAGATCAGTTCCACTTGCAAAAGGCCCCAAGGCAAGGTTTTTATTTTTTTAATGGTCTTTTTTTCTTATATTTGATCGTGAATGATAACCCCGTGACATGTCTCGTCTGTCCTTCAGGCTCTAGGAGACATGGTGGAAAGTATTGCCGCTGCAGTGCTCATTGATCAAAACCTTAATCTTGACGAAGTTTGGAGAATATTTAAACCACTATTATCTCCTATTGTGACACCCGATAAACTTGAATTACCACCTTTGCGTGAATTGAACGAACTATGCGACTCTCTTGGGTACTTCATAAAAGAAAAATGCACGAAGAAGGGCGAGACAGTGCACGCAGAGCTTACCTTACAGCTGAAAGATGACTTGTTGACTGGAGAAGGGTATGACCGGTGTAGAAAAGCTGCGAAAGGTGAAGCAGCGCGTCGTTTGTTGAAGGAACTTGAGGTCTGGTTAAAGCTCATTTTGTCGATGGCTTCGATCAACTTTCATGAGCACAAGTTTTTTTCTATCTCTCTCTCTCTCAACACTTGTAACATTGCAGACTAGAGGTATTTCATACTCCTGGTTCTCCAAGAAGCGAAAACAGGGTTCGAGCGATGTTGACAATTCCTCAATTGTAGACATGAACGTCGATTTAGACAGTGAAATCACCGACGAAGGTTCTGAAGAGGCACCGAATAGTAAAAAGCACAAGGCAACTGGAACCGAGATGCTGGTAGAGTCAACTAAATCCCTTCCCAATGCCATTCAATCTTCCGATGAAGCCGGTTGTTCCGACAATGGTAGTACCCAAGGTTTGCTGTTTTTCCATAATCTCTTGTTTGCATTTTTTGTTTCGTTTCGAATTCCTCGGAGTAGGACTTAATGGTTAGTCTCACCATATCTCTTATTCTATTATTGTTTTATTTTCTATTATGCAGCAACAATTTCAGTGATCAACATGAAGAAGGGAGGTCCTCGGACAACGCTGTTCGAGCTGTGTAAGAAACAACAATGGCCGATGCCGACCTTCACAACCGCAGAAACCAAGTCAAGGTGAAGTATCACTTGCGACATTTGCATCGTTTGTGAAATCGTCATTTCCTATCTTTTCTTTCCAATTCTATCTCTATCATCATGTTTTCCGCTCTTGCAGAACCCTCATTGAACTCGGTGAAGGCTCCGAAAAAAGAACGGGCTTCAACAGTTTTGTGTCAAGTATAGTGCTCTACATTCCGAACTCTGGCAATGTTGAGTGCACCGGAGACGCTCGAGCTGACAAGAAGAGCTCATTCGACTCTGCGGCATTGGTCATGCTTTACGATCTTGAACGACGGGGAAAACTCATCATTGGCGGGTCATGACGAGATTGTTTTGTATCATAAAACTAAAGTACGGTCTGTTAAATTAGGAAGAACAAGGAGAGGTAAATAAGCAATCTGGTCCATAATTATTATGCTTTTGTTTTTTTAATGCGGAGCATCGTAACTGAAACGACATGCTGTTCAGGATTTAACCTTTTGGTGCCGTCTGTGAAAAACGCCATGTAGTTTCAAAATTAAAAGCTTTTGTCGTCTGTGAGACTGTGACATGAGATCGCCTGATCTCGCGTTTACAGAGCTCGTTAACCTCGATTATGCTATATATACGGAGACCGAGTTTTATATCTTGATTTGAACAGACTGTAAGTTCTACGAAGTGTGGGGGCTCTTTTCTTTTTTTCTTTTTTTTTTTAAATATATATATATATATTAATGGGACTGTAATATTAAAAACAATTTCAATAAGCAGAAACTGAACAGTTGACAAGGATAATAAAAACTCTGCATCAAAACACATGAACAGAACCAACCATCCAAAATATGTAAAAAAAAAAAAAAAAAAAAAGGTTAAAATAAAACTTCTTGTTACAAAATGTTCTGTAAATCCAATTTATATGCTACATTTACATACAACCTAAAACTACAAACTCTTGATTTTTTCTTTTCTTTTCAAAAACAAAACAAAAGCTGGGCTCGGACACATTCAAGACAAATTTTGCACACACGAAACGGAAAATACAAGAGACAAGCCTGGAGTTTGAACCCCCAACAGTCTTCACACTTGGCGAAAGCTATTCCAGCAAGAAATTTAGCCAATCGCTCCGAGAGGGAAGTCATTGCAGATAAGAGCTCCAATGCTCATGCTCTGATCAACAGCTCGTAAACATTACTGTTGTTATCCCCGCTAACACGCTTCAGCATTTCAAAACTCTTGCGACTACCGAGAAAATCGATCCTTTTGAATATCATGTAACCTTGCTCAGCTGTCTCTTTACTGGAGTATATTGTTCGGAGACGGTCAGCATGCCTCGAGTCGGTGTGGATGGCAGCCTCTATTTCATGGACTGACATGTTTTCCTGCGATGACAATGCAACCACATTCTCATGAAGACAGAAGAAAATGGTAATAATGTTTCGTTCTCATCTATATTTCTTAGGAACCTCAATATGTCAAACATATTTTAGAACAAAAAAAAAAAAAAACCTAGTTTACATATGAACTTTGTACCTGATAAAATGCATATATATGATCCAACACCTGCAAGCACGTAAAGCCATTATCGCTGAAAAACGTTCTTGAAGATGGCCCCATCTCAGAGAATCGGTCCGCAGGAAATAATATGGTAAGAAAACTGTTTCTGAATATCACTTCAGACTTCTCACTGCAAACATATCCGTAGTAAAGATAAACTTAGTGAGATAATGCAGGTTCTGTATACTGAAAAAGTACCAGAATTTGGTTGTTTAGTGGAGGAGAAGAACAGAGAGCGACAACCTTTCTGTAAGTGGCCGGGTCAAGTGTGTAAATGAAGCTTCTGAATCTTTGGCTTCTCCTTTTGCATCAAAAAAGTCAGGTGTCCTATTTTCACTGGCATCTTCAGCGCTGAAAGAGTCGGTGTAAATAGAGGCTGTTGAAGTTTGCTCGGATATAGACCAGCAAATTGAATCCAAAAGACCAGTCGGAGTTATTGGCCGCATGGGGGTTTGACAAGTCTGCAAGAGAAGAGGAAGGGTGCCAAAAAATTTCAATCGAAATACCGATAATCAAGATGGACAATTTTTGTGATATTAGAGTGGTTTGAATACTAATATGGTAATACATAATAGGCCTTACATAGTAAGGTACTCAAACAATGAGGAACAGAAGAATGTAGATCGATGAAATGTGTTACAGATCAATCCAAATACCTGCATCCGTTTACCACGACGATTTCTGACACCAATTTTAGCAGAATTTGCAATCTGCAGCCTTTCTTCATGATTTGCTTTCCTTCTGAAACTGGGAGAATCTTCATGGATCTTTCCTGTTTTCAATACCTAGTGAAATGACAACGATACTATCATCAGCAAGAATATACCTAAATCCTTTTAAGCCATACTACTTTTACAAGTCCTATGAAGAATTTTTTTCAAGCACTAGGTAATAATTAAATTATAAAACTTTTAGATAGACAAAAACCCCAACGTCAAGCAACCGAACTGAGAGGTTTTCCATATATTCGAGCATGATATCTTCATATCCAAAATGCCATAACTGCACTAAGACTACCAATGGGCACAGATGGAGCGTAGTAGTTTACAAAGTATAAGAAATACCTCCCCTGCAATGCCACTCTGAGAATCCTCTAGCATTGAATTGACTTGCCTGGCCAAATCAGCTGACATATGGACAAGCCTTTGCAAATACTTCTCCTTTGCCGTTTTTAGAACCCATAGCGGCTGTGACATACCATTTTAAATTAATTTCATTGTGACACAAAATTATGAAATATAACTCTCCCATATTTAATTGATATGAAGGATTGCTATAGCAGGACATCCACTTTAGTCAGAGCAACAGAATTTCATGACACCAAATGACTTGCCTCACAAGAAAACTAGACATACAAAACAAAAATATCTATATATCATGTTCAAGTACTCACAGTGACAAGATTGCTAGTGTGGCCAAGATATTTCCGGATAGAAGACCCTTCACATACAACATGACTGGCGTGGCAACCAACAAACCATTGATCTACAAACGTGGCACCTTCTTTACTAGCAGCCTCGATAACCTACCACGCAAATCCAGTGACTTCAAGAAACACTCAACAGAACTCTGAACTGATAAATTAACTGAAAGGCGGTGACCATAACAATGTCATACAAAACACAATAAAGAGATTCCAAATTACCTTATTTTTAAGTTCAGCTGAAATATTTAAGTCAACATATATGGAGTGACCAGATAGAGTGGATTCACAGCTTCTATTGGACTCCTGTCCAGCAAGCCGTGCAGGTGGCTCTTGGACCGCATTAGATTGCTTGAGACCTCGAACTCCAACAGGAAGACAAGAGTTTTCCGCACCAGTAAACCCCGTGATTCGACTAAAATCATCCAAAGGCACAGCATTCTCTCCAAAGCTTTTGACAGTGTAAAGTGATTCACTGAGCCTAACTGGAATCGAGCAACGCAACTGGACTCATGTGCTAATTAAGTAAACCGGATTCGGACAGTAATAAAAATATGGCAGTTCTCACTTACCGTTCTTCCTTACACTATCTACAAACCATCCAAGCGTGACAATAAAAAGACCGTTTCTTGATCCGTGCTTCAAAGCGTGCTCGAATTTCCGTCCACCAAAACTGTAACACTCGTTAAGAAATTCCTTCGAAATCACTTCACACAATCAATTTTCCCTTCTTTATAAATAAATAAAAAGGATATTTGGACCACCAAATGGGTACATTGTGGATGTAAATTTGGGCTGTACTGTCCACCCAATCTCTCCGTCGCTTCCATAACTTGTTTCCTTGCTTCTGACAAAACAAGGAACACAAACACTATCAATTGTCAACAAATTTACCTTTCCACCAAATAAAACAAGCGATTAACGAAGTGACCAAAAAGAAAAAAAAAAAAGGCAAATTTCAATCCAATATTTAAAAAAAAAAACACACACACAAACCAACAATAATCAGAAACACAATTCCAAAACCATAAAATCTTCCACTAAACAGTCACTACAATCCCAATCGACTCAGAGTCACCATTTAGTAGAACCAAGACCTCAAAAGTGGAAAAAGACTGGACCTTTGGAAAGGCCAGTGACGCAGATGACGAGGCCGAGGAACGGCGAGGCTGATCGGACGGCCAGTCGGCCGGAGCCGAGAGAAGACGAAGAAGCAGGAGACATTGGCTCGACCGGCTGTTTCAAACCCCTGAAGGAGTTCAGTGGCGACGAAAACCCTACCAAAAGCTTCGAGCAACCTTTGCTCTGTATCACCTCAGCCACTCCGCCCATAGCCACAACCAACCGCTCAAACCTCTGCCCAAAAAAAAAAAAAAAGGAGATTTCAGAACTGGGCGGGAAAGGGAAAATTGGAATGAAAAGCAAAGCACAAAGTGTGTATAAGCATGTTGTTGTGTTCTTACGGGAAAGAGCAGAGAAAAGCGAGAATCAGAGGTTGCTGGGGACAAAGAGTGAATTTTGTAAGATGCATAGTAAGAGAAAAGGAAAAGAGCAAAGCAAAGTGTGTATTTTGAGGCGTAAAAAGGGCTTTTGGGAAGGAAGGAAAAAGAAAAGAAAAGAAAAGGGGAATTTGTTTGGGAGACGTGAATTTGTTGTTAGTGTTGTTTGGACTTTGGAGATGGGAAATTGGGAATAATGAATGGAATGGAATGGAATGGGGTTAGAGAAAGCGAGAGATTGAGAAGTGAAAGTAAAGGCAAAGGTGGAAAAGCCAAAGTGGCCACTGCCCAGACCACGGGGCACGGGCACTACCAATTTGGTTTGGTGTATTCAAAAAGACCCCTTTTGTTTTTACCATTTTGGGTCCTTGCTTTTCTCAATTTTCATAACTGCCATTATCCTAATATTACCCCTTTTCTAATTCTAATAGTAGGATTTATGTTTGGACAAACTATTTTGCCAATTTCGTCTCATTTTATGAAATGGTCAAAATGATTTGAAAATCGTTTGGAAAATGATTAGAAAAATGAATAGAATAGTTTGATTTTGCGAATTTCGAAGTGGTATAAATGGTTGAGATTTAAAGATATTGTATATAAATTTGGAAAGTTGAAATAAAATGAAATGAAATAGAATGGTTTGTAGGATTAGAAAATTGAATGGTTTGGAATAGTATGAAATGAAATGAGATGACTTTGGAGGAGTTGCCAAACATGGGGTAAGAAAGAGATTATTATGGGCCCGTTTGGTAATTTTTTAGAAACTGCTTTTAGAATGTGCAATTTGGGTAAAAATAATTTTTAACTTGATTTTTTAGTAACTTGTTAGTAACTTTTATTGAAGAATCAATTCAATCTTAGATTCTACTGTGATTGTGAACTAATTAATCTTTTTAAATTATTTAATTTTTTTTAAATCAATCTGATTATTATTATAACATCTTATTCGCACAATACAATAAAGAGTTTTTTAAGTAAGTAGCACATGTTTGACATATGTTTCCAAGGAATAGCACATGTTTTGATTTATTAAGCAATTAGCCATTTGTTCAAACTAACTAACTTGATTTTACTCTTTTACCCCTCTTATTTTAATGAAACTTGTTTGCCTTATTTCTTTCCCAGTTCTCTATGCTTTCTTCCCAATTTCTCTCTTCGCGTTTGCTTCCAATCAGATTTTCAACCTTAGCTTCTAATCAGATTTTCGATTTTCGCGTTTGCTTTCGTGATCTACAGGTAACTCGTCAAATCTTTATTGTGTTGCTAAGTAATCGATCTTCGTTTTCAGTTTGCAATCTTCGTTTTTTACTATGTTTTTGTTGTTGATTTTGGTGAATTTCTCATGTTTAATTGGCATTCAAACGATTTTTTCCTTTTGTGATTTTCTATTGTTGATATATAATCGATCTTCGGTCATGCTTCGTTCGGAAATTTTCTATTACTCTGTTCGTTTCAGTTTCCGTGCGGAGTTTTCCTTTTTCCTCGCTTTTGCTTTCGTTTTTTTTTTTCCTTGTGCAATCTACAGCCTGATTTCACTAGCTTTTCTTGTTTTATATTTGATCTTCATTCAAAAAATATGTTTCTAATTGATCTTTGTGCGTTTATTTTCTTCTTTTCTGAGTTTGAGTGGTTTTAGCGTGTTCTTTTTTTCGTTTTCTTAATTGTTCTGTTTTTCGTTTTACCAGTGTAAGAAATTTCTGATGCTCTTTCAAACTTTTCTGATGATTTTATCATTCGCTACATTACTATCTAGCAACTGTCCGAAATTTCTGACACCCAGTAAGAAACTTCTCACGCTTTTATTTTTTTCCCTCCGTTTTTTATATGCAGCAATGAGTACATATGATGTTGGTTGTTCGTCCAGTTCTGGATCTGCTCCTTGTGTTTTTGGTAAATAAATTACCTCTTTTTGTATTTGTAACTCTATATCCTTTAATATATTACAATGAACATAATTTTATTTTGTTTGTTGACAATTTGTTAATTGAGGTTTCTGCTCCTTCAGAAATTTCTTACCAATCCAATTTTCAAGATGATATTTGTGATTATATCATAATTGATGACGTAGACGTGGCGAATCATAATAGATAATGTGGACTTGGCGAATTTTCCTAAGTCGTTTGACTTAAAAGTACACAACATTTTCTGCTCGATTATCGTAAATAAGGTTGTTGATTCTTCATGAATTTTTTGATTATTAATTTAACCAATTCAGGAACATTTTCTAAATTCCAGATTGTAAGAAATTTCAGACACCGTGTCTGAAATTTCTTACCGTTAATAAGAGGGACGAAGGGCATTTTTGTCCAAACAGAATTATGTTTGGGCCTGATGGCTATTTTTTGAATATTTGTAAACATAGGCTAGTATTTAAAAGCCCAATCCGAAAAATGGCTAGATAGCTAATGGACCCTACAATAAATAATAACTTTTTCATGCAAAATAACATTGCCGTCCTATTACTTTTAATATAATAAGCTCTATGGTGCATAATCAATTGATAAATCAAACAAGGAAAGAACCCAGATAATACTACTTTCTTTTGGTCCTTGTTTTGTTTGCCTCTTTGGTTTCAAGCTTCAACGCAAGTTTTCTTCGTAAGCAAAATAAGCAGAATTATCGTCCAATTGGGAACTAGGATTTGGTAATAAATTGCATAATTCGAAACAACGAACATGGTCATGTTGGTCACCAGATTCTTTATTTAATTTGCTTAAAATTAATTTTTTTTATGGGCGTTTGGGCCTAGTTTTTGTTAATTTATTCAGTCACTTTAAGAGTCTCGTTTTCATACAGATTGCAATCGTTTTCCGTGATACCATCAGGGTTCACATGAAGTTGACCTAAAATCAATCACAAACTCACTTGTCAGTTTCATGGAGCATGGACTAAGCTATATTAAATTAATGTTGGAGAATTACGTGTAACTGTTGAATGTTGATCTAACGACATCCATTAATTGCTTTCCCAAACAAAAGTGTTACGTGGTTGACTTGTAGTACTTGCTTCCCCATGTATCTTTGATAATCTATAGATTATTTTGTGGTGAAGATTAACCCCACATTTATTTATTTGTTCAATGTTCATTTCTTATTGGGTCCCGGGACTAATATGACTCGTAATCTAAGAAGTCGTTATCAGAAAATTGACAGGTTCAGATAGATAAATCATGCATTTTGCCAATTGTATCTATATTTTCAAAGATTGACTTGTCTAAAAATACCTATCAAATGAATCATTAATTAAGCGTGCAATGTGCACAGTGCACATTACACTTTTTTTTTTCTTCTTAAAAAGAGCACGTATTTCAAGTAGAGCAAGTTCATTCCAACAAATTACTCAATATTCAAAGATGTTCAACACAACTTCCTATCTATAATTTATAAACCCCCCCCGGTTAGCAATAATCGCGCATCGCGATTATAAAAATCAAGCAAACTAACCATATCACTTTTTTTAATATATATTATTCAGCGCCATACGACATGGCAGGTATCCTAATTGATGAAATACTAACGGAAACCAGTTATTAAGTGACATTTCATTTACATTTTTCTCGCATTATTCTCATCTATATTCTAGTCGAAAACTCCAAAAACAGTCTTGGGCACAGACATGAGACACCAAAGGAACAGTGTATTAAAAAAAATGGAGCAGAGAATTAGGAGGAAAAAAAAAAAAACAACAAAAAGGATAGAGAAAGTGGAGAGAGTCAATGGATCTGTCAACTTCCCAGTAAAAGAATTAAAGGCATTTCAAAAGCAGCGTGACTCGTGAATCATGATTAAAGTTTGGATTGACTCGTTACTCGTCACTCACTCACTCACATCTCTTTTTTCATCATGTATGTTAAGAAATTCAAAAGGCAATCTTTCAAACTATTCATCAATGATCACTTCATTAGACATTAGCTAGTGGATTCTCTTGTCTTAAAATCTTTCTAATGCCCACACGGGTACAAATACAATGCATTTTCAAACTAAAATTTGCTTAAAAACAAGACTCACAAGTCATGACTTTTTTCCTTTTCTTACCATACACTCGTACACTCATACAGGATCTTTCTCCGTTCATCTTGGTTAAATAAACGATGTCACGCTGTTCAGAGATTTATTAGCATAAAAAAAAAAAAAAAAAACCTGTTCAGAGATACAATAGTTGGCTCTCCTTGCTGTACAAGGAGATTTTTCCCAAAGAGGAGAAAAAAGCTAAGGGAACAGACTAAAAGTAGGAAAAAAAAAAAAAAAAACAACAATACAACAATCAGATCAAAACCAATATATCAAACACTATGATTTATTTTCTATTATTTAAATAACAAATATGGAAACAAATGCAACCAACGTTGACATGCCAATGCCTGCACTTAGAGCTACCAAGCGATTATATTAAAGCAAAACAGAGCTCTAGACGGACTTGAGTATAAATTATGGATGCCCCGCTTTTACTCAATCAGTCTTCTTGGACCTTAGAAGCTTCCTGACAATATCAGTTTTTCGTTTGCTTGCCCAAGAGAGAGCATCTAAAGCCAGGTTGTCGATATCTTGTTCCTTCTTCTCGTAGATGAAGAAAGCTAAAAAGGCAACAGGAAGTCCTGAAACAATAAGAGCTCTGATCATCTGTTTATCCCGATGAGAAATTCTTGCGCGAAATGAGTTCTATTAAAGTTAGGGGACTATGGCACGAAGAAATGAAGTTTGAGTTTGTTTTTCTTATTATGAGCAATAAGAAAGGTCACAAACCTATAACAAATAAGCTATGCAGTGAAAAACCTCCAAGGAAGCTGAGAACCAACAGGAAGAAAGCAACCTATTGTGTTACCAAGAACAAAGTGTCAGAATGTTGAATAAAATCACAATAATAGACAGCTATAAAACAAGTTTCTTTAAGCATAAATTTACATAATCAATTACTAGATGTATTTAAATTAAGCAAGGTATTAGATATTGACTGATAAATTTTGGTGAGGCCAGTTACGTGTGCTGGTTATTTTGATGATGCTGGAATTCAAAGATGTAAATAGAATCTAAAACTCTACCAACCAGTTAAGCTAAAAGCAGAATTTTGACTGTTTTGTGGGAAAAGTGGGTTTCATTACCAAGAGTAGAAGCCACAAAAAACGTAGAAAATATTCATTCAGAAGTGAAGCATAATGGAAACTGGAATGCTTGAAACGTATAAATGAAAAGATCATAGACATGAAAGTTGCCTTGACAAAAAGAATGCCGTCATTCCCTTTGGCAAGGGATTTTAAAACAAAAACGGCACTGTTCCATGATGAGGCGACTGACGTAGCGACTCTTTGTGACCCATTTTCTGATAACTGGAAATGAGATGGAGAAAGTTTCTCGACATTGTATCCTAATCTGTAGCAGAAAAAAGTTAATGTGCAATGGTTAGCTTCCAATTTATAAGCATCATAAATATAGGGTAACTACGTGACCACTTTAATTTCACAACGAGACATCTACCACTATACCGGGCTATACTTGCAAATTGAAAAGTGCAAATCATATATGACACTTCAAGTTACAACACATCTAAGAGGATAATTAATTAGACATACATCTTTCCCGGCAAGCTGCCATGGATGAACAGGAATATCGACGTCATCAAGAGAAGCTTTGACAGTGCAGTGATGATGGTGAATCCAGATGCAATAAAGTTGAAGTAAATAGCAACCAGAACAATCAAGGTGGTGATTGTCTGTTTTCTATCCTTCCAAAGCAACGTGTCAGCAACTGCAATAACCAATACTGGAAAAGTCAATGATCACTACACATAAAGAAAACATACTCTTAACTTTGTGCTATTTGACATATCTTAGTTAATTTTGCACCTCACAAAGATCTAAAATACCCAAAAGTTTAGCAACCAAAAAAAAAAATCCAGCCAAATTTTAAAGCTCGGTTTCATTTCAACTGCAATAGTGATTTTCCTAGCCTGGCCAAAAAGCCAGACTATCTTTCTCTTTTTGTTATGCGGTGAGAGGTTGGCTAGTGTAGAGACTTGGGTGCATCACACAGACAGAACCACTTCACTTGGTTTGCAAATTAGTCAGAGTGACTTGAACTTTCTGCAGTGAGAAAAATAGTCTGATGATTCATACCCCTGCCACTTCCAAGATATACGGAAGCTTTAGATGGCCCTTCTCGCTTAGTTCGAACCTCAGCCCTCAAGTGTGGATATGACTCAACTGTCCTCCTAAGACCCTCCTGCAGAAAAAGTAGAGTTATATTGTCAATGAACCAGTAAACACGAGTACAAAATTTGACTTAAAAAGCGTACAAGACAGATGGTTTTCCGTGAAAATATTTTATAAAATAATCGAACAAGTAACACAACAATAACCATTTAGAAAAGAAATGTCTTATTTTGGACGATTAAGCAACCTGAAGAGTCACAATGGGGATGTAGCCAAGTCGCTCCTTTGCTTTGGAACAATTAAAAGATCTGCTGCAAGAAAGGAGTCTAATTCTAGAAGGAGTCAACTGTGGGACCTTCATCCCATATGGACCAAGCAGCTTGTATGTCCACTCAACTATATGTGCAATTGGCATCATAACAACTGCTGGGATCTTTATTCTTGGCCTGAAAACTTCATTGATTCAGGGAAGATACGATAAAAGACAATGGACCAATCACTTTTTCCTCGTTACATATCGTGCTAAGAATCGTCAGTTTATAGAGTATTAGAGAGATAGGGATAAAAGTAGACATACCTCTCGTAGCCAAGACCTTCCAAAATTAGTGAGACGAACTCCCAAAACTTAATAGGTTCCATATTTGTAATAAAATATGCCTGCATTTTCAACAAAAATTTAGCCACCGATGCCAATGGATCCTTCCAGATTTCCATGCCAAAAAAATCCAGTGCATGGACCTTTTAAGCAAACATTACAAGGTGAAACATCGGATAGAATGTTAACCTTATACCACTCAAAATGTCATTTTAATTTTTTTTTTAATCTAATTAGCCTTTACGTGCAAGAAAAACACAACAAGCCCTCACCGAATACCGCTCAATGAGATAGAATCAATAATGTCTACCATATAGAGCAACATGGTTCAACCTTCAAGGTCAACAGATATTGCGCCCAAGAATGCAGAACGTAGTTTTTGTTTGCTAAACAATTCCTATATAATACAGTAGGAGTTGAAAGATGGATGCTAACAAGGAATTATGCAACGATTGAGTTCCCTAGCTCTCTCTCTTGCTGTTGGCAAAACTAGTTTTATGAAAATGCTAACGAAAAAAAAAAAAAAAAAACCTGTAGAAAGGGTACCTGTCCTGCAGCTTTTTCTGCAACAGTCGATTCTGAAGCTAAAGCCCGTTCCGCACATATATGGGCATGTGCCACATTTCCAACATAAGTGAAATCATATACATTATTGCCATCACCGATGATGAACTGAACATTTGAAAACAAATTATCATAAATCAATCAAATCAAATCTGCAATAGCTCTTATCATTGAGGTCCTAAAAGAACAAATGTATCCGTAATGGCCTTAGAAAGTTGATTTCCCACTACGAATCAAATGGTATGTAACAGTGCAAGAATGACATCACATGAAAATTTTAGTTCCTGAACTGAATTAGATCGCTGATTTGAACAATATATTTCCAAGAATTGATGTCCAAGGACTGAAGTAAACGACAGGTATTGGACCATTTGATATCTCTCTACATACACATACACATACACATATACATACGCACACACATATACATACTTTGGATTTCCCCGCCCTTGCAGCATCAACCAGAGACGGAGTTAGCAACATATCACCGGGGCCAAAAATGCTGCTAGGACGAATGCAACACGTTAGAAGCCCATTAACGCCATTGGACTTGATCACCAATTGCTCTCCTTCAGCTTTCGTAGCTGAATAGTGATCATTGTGCTGAAACATTGCACGACAACACAAAAACCAACTTAAAACCAGTACCATCTTCAGTCCATAACCAATGATCCACCTAAACAAACCGTTCCATATCATCTTTGCATCGATACATCCATAAGTTTGAGACAACCGTACCTTATCCGGGTATGGCAAAGATTCATCCCCATTGAAGATTCCATGGACCCCATCAAAGACCACACTAGGAGAGCTAGTGTATATCAGTCTTTTCACTTTCAGTTCAACACAAGCGTCAATGACGTTCTTAGTTCCTACAAAAGATACAATTCAATAAGACCATTAAAGCAAAATACCAATAACAAAGCCATTGAAATCGAATGTTGAAGTAATATTGTTGATCTCAAACAACAGTCCAAATCTTCTTACCATCAACATTGACCGAACGATGAAGCTGGTAGTTGTTAATGGACGAATTCGGAGCCGCCATGTGGAACACAGCCTCAGCCCCTTGGCAAGCTATTAAGCAAAGAAAATTAAACTAAAATTAAATCAAATTCACTGCCTAAGTGTGAGATTAGGATTGTACGGATTGCAGAGAGAGAAAAGGAACCTTTGAGGACTTGGTCCTTGTTGCGGAGATCGACGGAGATGTACTCGGCTCGTCCGTCACGCAGAGCCTGGCCGAGGAGACCACTTTCCTCGGCGGGGGTGAGATCGATGGAGGGGCCTAAATCGGCGATTCGGACGGAGAAATCGCCGGCGGCGATGAGCATCTCCACCAAATGGCGCGCCGCGAAGCCGCGGCCTCCGGTCACCACACACCACCGGTCTTCGCCGCCCATAATGCCGCAACAACGACACGACCAAACAATCACAGAGATTATTGGATTTGGATCTGAGAGTGTGGGACTGAGCAGTGGGTCTTCTCCTGAGTGAGAGTGTGGGATAGAGATCAGAGAGAGCTAGCTTTACAAGCTGAAGCATGAAAAAAATACTAATTTTCCCCTCCTCTTTTGCTAATTTTCTTAAATGCATATTATTTCTTTATTTGTTACATTTTATTCCCTAATTTATTAAAATTGTACCAATTTATAGTTTTCGTGTGATTCAATAATAAAATTGGTCAAACAACTGCCAGAGAGAGCTTCAACGACATGTCATTTCTTTCTTAATTATTTTTCCCATCTATGAATTGAAATGAAACAAACGACTTATCTTTCGTTTTTTTTTTTTTTTTTTGCCACGCAACATATCTTCGTTTTTATGGAACAAATATCCCAAAAAGGAAAAAAAAAAAATGTCGTTTTTACCAAAAACATAAGTAAAACGCGTCGTTACGGCCCTCATCTCGCAAGTCCTTTCATTTTCCCTCCCATTTTCTTGTGCGCCAAACAAAATTCAAAGAAATCTATTCCTTCATTCATTCCCTCTGAAAGAGCTTTCAAACTTCATCAGTTCATCTTCATCTCCAAAGTTCCACCTGAACCAATTACGCTGAGCACTCGGGCTTTGCAATGTCTCACTTCGACCACGACGATTTCCAGATCTCTCTCTCGCAGATACGCCCCAATTCCTCGTCCCTCACCCAACGGCCGTCGAAAATCCCGAAGCTATCAGTCCCGGCCACCGCTGGAAAGGAAAACGCGCCGCCGATTTGCTCGGGAAATAGAGAGATCTATGGTTTTGGCAATATCGCCGATTGCAGCTTGGACTCGATTCCGTCGAGCTACGATTGCGCGAGCGCTAGTGTTTCCGATGGAAATGCCGTCGATTGTGGAGCTAAGGTTTGTTATTCCTCGCCGGAGGAGAAGAAGGAGTTGTTGGACAAGAATTGGGGCTATGCTCGGAACTCGATCGAGTCTAGGTTGCTGAAGTCCCGAGGGGACCGCAGTTTTGGCGCCGGGAGTGGCGGCTTGTCGTCGGAAGAGGATGACGACGAGGGCGAGCTTGATGAGTTGCTCAAGTTGTGCTCTGCGCTGGAAGGCGGCGATGGTTCGAAAATGAGAGAGGCTCGTCGTCTTTCGGAAGGCGATGGAGTGGTTGAATATGATAATGGAGGTTTGGTTGAATGTCCTCTTTGCGGGGTTGATATGTCAGATTTGAGCGAGGAACAACGGCATCGCCACACCAACGACTGTCTCGACAGAGACGACGCTCGAGCTCATGAGGTAAATCCCAGTTGCGATTGTTTTCGTTTTTCTCTAAAACACATTATCAGCCATTGTTGGATTGAGTAGATCGCAATGTTGGTAATTTTAGTAATGCAAGAGTTTGGCATCACAATTTATGGAACGCTAATCGGAACGGGTGTGTTAAACTGTTAATGCAGGTTGTTGTTCCTCGCGAGGATGTAGAAGAACCTCGAGTATCTAGGCAATCTGATGATGTTCCTAGTGTAGTTGAGTGGCTGCGCAGTCTGGGTTTAGCAAAATACGAAGATGTTTTTGTTAGAGAAGAGATTTATTGGGATACTCTGCAATGGTTGACAGAAGAGGTATATCTGCTTCTTGATTCTATGATCTTGATTGGAGCTATTTGTTAGATGGATTTTTCTTTTTAATAACAATGTATAACTCTGTCTGATAAGTGTTTTGTATTGTTGATTTTGTTCAACCTCAAGGACCTCCTGAAAATAGGCGTCACTGCACTTGGTCCCAGAAAGAAGATTGTTAACTCCATTTCTCAGCTTCGAAAAGGGAGTGACCAAGCGACTGAAGCACATAAAACATCTCACGGCTCTGACGAATGCGGAAGGAGAACAAATGGAGTCGATAGGCCCAGCGATGCCTCCGAGCAAATAATTGACGATACTCCTAGTAAAATAGCCACTAACAAGCTGATTACAGATTATTTTCCAGGATTTTCTAGCGAGAGAAAGAAAGTTTGCAACAGGCCTGGAGAAGAGAAAACTGTAGTTAAAAAATCATCTGGCTCAGGTCGGAAAGATTCCAAGGCGAAAAAAGTTGTCACGAGAGGAAAGCTCAGGGATCCTCCGTTGTGGTGTTGCATACCAGGAACACCATTTCGAGTGGTAATTAATTTTGAGCTTATTGTTGATATTTTTATTATTTTCACTCTTGTGCTTAGTTCAATTTCTGAAGTCTGAATTTAAAGAAAATCTTTGGTTCTCTCTCAATGACGATTTCCTACTCTACTGCTAAAGAGTAAGAAAAGAGATATTGCCAACTTAACAATTTAAAGTTTGAATAAGAGGTTATCTAACCTGGCATCAGACTTGGCATCATTTTCTCTTATGATCTTCATCCAAGAAGTGGTTTGATCACATTGACGCTAATATGCAGGATGCTTTTCGATACCTTAGAGGAGATTGTTCACATTGGTTTCTCACTCATTTCCACATGGATCGTAAGTTTTTCGTTTCAGTTTCTCCTTTTTTTAGCAACTAAAAGTTGTACCTGGCTTGTTGGTCTAGAGAGAATTACTAGTGGCTTCTGAGTTCTGATGTTTTGCATTAGTTAAGAGGTCAAGGCTCTGAACTGTAAAGTTACTGCTGCTTGGTTTTTTGGTTTGATATGCTTGCGTGGTTGCTGCAGATTATCAAGGCCTAACAAAGTCCTTTTGTCACGGAAAGATATATTGCTCATCCATCACAGCTAAGCTTGTGAACATGAAGATCGGTATACCGTGGGACAGATTACATGTTTTACCCCTGAACCAAAAGATCACTATTGACGGTATTGACGTGACCTGTTTGGATGCAAACCACTGCCCTGGTGCGGTAATTGTACTTTTTGAACCGCCCAACGGTAAGGTATGTTCAAACCGACTTCAAACTTATACTTTCTATTGTGTTTCTATATGTTGTGTTCATTACATTGACGGTAATGATTCTGGTTATGCATTCAGGCTGTTCTACACACAGGAGATTTTCGCTTCAGCGAGGACAAAGACATGATGCATCTTTTGCAATCACGTTCTATACATACGCTCATACTTGATACAACTTACTGCAATCCCCAGGCAAGTCTGAAACATATTTTATGTATTTTCTGAAAGGGTTTTTTTGTATAAAGCTTTTCATCATATTTAAGATAGTTAAGTACCACCAATTTATAAAAGGGTGAAGTATGAAAATACCTAAAATTTACACAACAATAAAAATAAGTACCAAGTTTTTAAAGTAACTGAATAACTAGCCAATTCATTAATTACTTACACATGTTTTTTACCACTGTGTCAATTACCACAAATTATCACCATGCAATTGAATCAGTTGGGTATTTTGTTATATTTTTCAAAAGATTGAGTATTTATTTAAATTAGGTGTTAGAAATTAGTATTTACTATAGTTTCTCTTTATTTAACGAGAGAAGAAAGGTAATAATGAGGGATACTGGTTAGATATAGAACTTGAAAATCTGATGATCTAAAAGCTGGAATTGGTAAGTTCGGGTTTAGTGCTCACATATGTGTGCTACTTCTGCTTTTAAATACTTATAAGGTTAGCCCTATACTGCTCAATACTTGTAGAAAATAGAGGCGTCGACTTACAATTTCCAAAATTTACCATCCATTTGAATTCTGGTATACTGTTTGCAGTCTGAAGCAAATTGATTATAGAATTTCAAGTTTTTCACATTATCCTTTTACATTCTTCTTTATAATTAATACATTGAAATTACAAGGCCTTCTGAAATTTTTTCTTGCCTCCTATTTCATTGCAGTACGACTTTCCAAAGCAGGAGACTGTAATACAATTTGTCATTGATGCCATTCAAGCCGAAACTTTCAACCCTAAAACTCTTTTCCTGATTGGTAGCTACACCATTGGTACAACTCTTTCTTCCCATGAATCTTCCTTCTAACGTGACATTCAGAAGAAAAGTTTCTGCTTTAATTCATTTTGTTAATGTGCTTTAATTACTTCATCCATTGCTATATTTTATCTCTTGTCCATTTGTTCTTCCAAATTTGAGCAGGAAAGGAGAGAGTGTTCTTAGAGGTTGCTCGTGTGCTACGGAAAAAGGTTTATGTTAATGCAGCCAAGCTGCGTATTTTAAATTGTTTGGGGTTACCCCAGGAGGATATGCGGTGGTTTACTCTCAATGAAAAAGAAAGCCAGATTCACGTCGTTCCTATGTGGATGCTTGGAAGCTTCAAACGACTTAAGCACGTAGCAAATCACTATCAGGTGTGTGGTTCTACTCATCCTTTGTTGACAGATACCATAATTAAACTTCTTTAGATAAGGTGAAAGCTTTTGTAATAACTCTCTGAACTTGTGTATGCATGTACGAGAGTGTTCTTTTATGTAAGTATCTAAGCACAATGTTTAAATCGTCTGAACTAGTGTTTCTCTAGTCTTATGTCATGAATTTCCTGCATAGCTCTAACAATTATCTACTCTCAATTTTAATATTAATTCCTATCTCAAAATTTTTAATGTTCTATTCATTGCGTGCTTGTAATAATCAGGGTAGATACAGTCTCATAGTTGCTTTCACTCCCACTGGTTGGACGTTTGATAAAGGAAAGAAGAAGTCTCCAGGGAGAAAGTGGCGGCAGGGCACGATTATAAGGTGATGTTTGACTAAAACTAATGTCATGATTCATTCTCGAACTCGTGGCTTTTTTTATGAAAGGGCCAACTATCAATGGATAAATCAGTTCAAGTCTTTTAGTTTAGCATTCTAGGCATTGTCATTTTTGTTATGAACAATACATTTTCTTATAGACTAACAAGAGATGATGTTCCTGTTAACCCCAGGTATGAAGTTCCATACAGCGAGCATAGCAGCTTTTCAGAGCTCAAAGAGTTTGTGAAGATCGTATCTCCGGCAACCATAATACCTAGTGTGAACAACGACAGTCCTGATTCTGCCAGTTCCATGGTTTCTCTCTTAATTTCGTAATTTGTACACCAAAAGCTTCTTTAAATTAAAAGAGCTAGTCAGTCAAAAAAAAAGAAAAAATTAAGAGCTGGTCATCTGTAAGAAAAGCTTAACTATTTCTCAAACTTCTTTAGCAACTGAATGTACATTTACTGTGGTAGGAAAAAATAGATTATTAAAAAAAAAAAAAGAGAAATTGTAGAAAATAGCCAAAAAAAAAAATTTTCATTTTTAAAATCCAGTTTATGTTTCAAAAAATTAAAAAAATAGTCATGTTACGAATTGTATAACAGAAAAATATTACACAAAATATAACACATCTGTAAATGTTTATAAAATATTTTGTACCACTTCAAGTTTTACTCATTATTTTTTGAAGTGTTAAATAATATCTTACAAATATTTATAGATTTGTTATATTTTGTGTAACACTTTTTTGTTATACAATTCGTAACATGGCTATTTTTTTAATTTTTTAAAACATAAGCTATCATTTAAAACAAACATTTAATTTTGGCTTATTTTTGTAACTCAAAAAAAAAAAAAAAAAACCAAATAGAAACAGAGTATTTTTTCTTTGCTCCGATGAAGCCTTTTCTAATAGTAAATCTTTACTTCAAAAATGCTCCTCTAAAGAGTCCAACAATAATGGAAGTTGTGTATAAAACCTTGAATCAATAGCATCTTCTAAAATCACCAGTTCAGAAATTTCAGTATCCTTGTATTCACTGCAAGCCTCTCCGATCTCCACGTTGCTATCATCCATTTTGAAACCGTCCTCAAATCCATCCTCGATTTCCTCGTTCTCACCTTCCAAGCTAATGATCTCATCTTTCGAATCACTCTTGCGCAACATATGATCTGCTTCCATTCCATGTCAGACACCTCGTTGAAACACTCCATCTTCTTCTTCTTCGGTTCTTCCCTCTAAAACCAATAAGGCTCTGGACTTTCTCCTTCCACAGGACCAAAGGTCATTTCTCAATCAGCGCTCGACCCTCGCATGCCTCTGTCAAGAGCACGCTAAACCTCTTCCCTTCCTCCCACCACTTTCCTCTCCAACTCTGTCACTGCCCAACTTGGGCTCCATTCCAGGAGCCCCAAGTACCGAACCCCGTCGCCCATTTTCGCAAGCCTGAATTGGCGGCGCGGGTACTTATTCACCCCAAAAAAATCGACAGTCACGCCAAAGTCCCCCCTGAAATGAGCAATGTTGTCCAATGGAAAGCCTCTTGTCCACAGACATCAAGAGTGACATTCTCAGCAGCCTTGTCCTTGTCCTCTCTGAGCAACACCGCCTCTTCTTCCACAAGCTCTTAAGCTTCCTCAGTCATTCCACACCACAACACGCGAAGAAAGTCTGAGATCTTGTTCGGCTTGGACAGATTGATTTGCCTTCCATACTGCTCGAGATTCCTCACCGGGATGATCATTTCGGGCTCTTTCTTCAGGACCTTGCACTGCTCGGTGACGATCTCGAGACCGTGGAATCGGTTACTGGTCGTCATGAACCGGGTTTGATCGAGCCTAACCCAACGGGCCAGGAGAGACTCACTGCCGAACCCGGTTTTTATTCACAAATATGCGAGCAAAGCCAGGGGTTTTCGTGTTGGACATGGTCACGCTCAATGCGAAGAGCCCATCAAGGAGTAACAGCTCCGAAAATATGTCTACCTATGTGCTTGAGAAAATCCCGAGCTGAGAATGTGTAGAGATGGTGATTGTGGAATAAGAGGAAATAAGCAGTGGAGATTTTATTTGGGTAATTTGGGGATATTATGAAGCTGAGCAAACATGTTTGTGAGTGTGACGTATTGTAGAAACCGAAGAGTGAAGATACGCTGAAACAGTAACTAAAAGACGATGATTGCTATCTAATTTGGCAAGAAGTTGGGGACTGATGAGAGCTTCCTTGTTGTACCGATGTTCCTGGTTTGGATCGGCTCGTCATTCCCCCCCACCCCCCCCACCCCACCACACCCCCCCTCTTTTTTTTGTTTTTTTTTTTTTCGGAAATTTTATGGTAGAGAATGGTTTTGGATCATTGGATTAACTCAATGAGACCTAAAATACATAAATGTGACATCCAGAATCTCTATCACATAATTTTTATTTTTTAATTGAAAATATCTCAATATTTGATTTTTAAGGAGAATTATAATATAATGTCATTTTAAGTACCATTTAATAATTTATATTTTAAGTGGTTTGTTCTTTTTGATTTTAGTAATATAAAATTAGAAGCATAAATAAATAGTGTAGTAGAAAAATAACATAGATTATTAATGTGTCAAAAGAAAGTATTCCTTACAATTTCCCTTTATTTTATGTCTTATTTTAGGTTTAGCTTGATCACCCAAAGGCTTAAAATCCGGATGAATTAGCTAAATATGTCATTTTAAACGAAGTTTTTTAAATTCTAGTTAATATTTTAGAAAACTAAGAAAATAATCGTGGTTCATGTACAAGATGCATGAATGAATTTCATCATCTACTACTACTTAATGACTATCTTTTTAATAAATTAAAACATTGTCCATATTTTTAAATCATCTAAACAAAATATTTTTTTTATAATTTCTCTTATTTGTATGTGTTGCATTTTTTTGGTTTCTCGTTTGACACAGTAAATTACCGTACGAAAAATATATAGTGAATTATATAGTAAACATGTGATTATATTTCGTCAATGAAAGTGAAAACAAATTCTAGAAAAGTTATAATTATTATGTTAGACGTTTACTTATAACAAAGTTATATACAATTTTCATGAAATACAGATTATTGTTCTAAGAGAATTTAATAGAATATATGCATTAAATTGGGCTCTTAAGAAATATTATTCGACTAGATAATATATATTCGTGTATTATCTGTTTATAATACATTTTTATTGAAAAGTACGTATATTTTTTGTTAAGTTTTCCAAGAATGTGAAAAATTTGGTATGTGTATATAGTATGTGCATCATACATAAAATTACTAACTTTAAGCCATTTGATAATATTAGTATAAATAAAAAAGGGACAATGAGTAAAGTAGGAAACTACTCATAATTTACACAATAATAAAAATAAGGGTAAGTTAGGTAAATAGTTATTTTAAATTGTGTGCTTTTAAAGTCATAGTTTCAAAAAATTTAAAAACTAGCCATAAAACATGTAAGAAAATTTTGACGATAACAAACATAAACATAAAATTACTATCAGAAATTTCTGACACGTGTTAGAAATTTTATCAGAAATTTCTGACAGTGCTAGTTTTTAAATTTTTTAAAACTGTGGCTATTTTTTAAAATTATTTTGTAAACTGTAGTTATTTTCTTAAAATTTCCTAAAAAATAAATACCCAAACTTTTGATGTAATTGAGTAACTAGCTAATTCGTTAATTACTTGCACATGCTTTTGGTAACTAAGTTAATTACTACCAGTTACTACTATGTAAGTAATTGAATCACTTAGATATTTTGTTATTTAAAAAAAAAATTAAATATTAATTTAAATTAAGTGTTAAAAATTGAATATTCACTATAATTTCTCTTATAAATTATAAGAAAGAACAAGTTGCGTGCACAGAGGGTCTCTGTTGGAGTGAGTGGGGGCTTGGAAAAATAAAAAATACATATATAATAGTTTAATTATTATATATTATATTTATAAATAAATTATAGGGTCAGTTAGGTAAATAGCCATTTTGGACTGTGTATTTTTAAAAATAGCCACAATTTCAAAAGAAATTAAAAACTAGCCATAAAATTGTAATAAATTTCTGACAATGACAAAATTACACATAAAAATACTGTCAGAAATTTCTGAGACTAGGCAAAAATTTTGTAAGAAATTTCTGATATTGTTAGTTTTAAATTTTTTTAAACCGTGGTTATTTTTAAAATCATTTTGTAAACAGTTACTATTTTCTTAAAATTTCCTAAATTATATTTGTGTAGTTATTTAGTTTTTGTATTGCCACAATTTTTTTTTTCTGGGTATGGTTCCACATTGATTGATGGAATTTGGAAAATACCCGGGTTGGCAATACAATCAAAATAGCTTAATATTTTCGGTAAATGAAAAAAAAGAAAGATCAATTAAAGAAATATGTCAAAATTATGTGGATCTTTTGAAATATAGTATGTTTTTAGAAATTTATAACGTAACAAAATTTAAAATTTGGAAACATGTGCTAAATTGGCTATTTTTTGTTGTTATTATGCTATAAATTTTCTATCAAACATGGGCCATTTTATTTTATTATAAAATTTTGCTATTTGCCGTAATTTTTCAAGTAGCAAATTCACAGTTACTTCCACATAATAGAAAGATGATAATCAATTGGCAATGTATATGTAATTAAATTACTTATTTTATCATGTTAAATGTTAATTATATATAAACAATTATAACTTTTATATTAATTATTATAAGCTTATTGCAGTTTCAGTTTTAGCTTCAACTGACATAAAATTCTGGTTCGTCACTAGTTGTGTGTCTCCGTTGTTCCATGATGTCAACTACATAGAAATTTTTCTCGTTTCAGGCTCTAGTTTTTTTGTTTTTTAGTTATTTGTTTTGTGTTAGTGCTTTCCATTAGATTTTATGTTATTATATAGAAGGTGAGCTCCCCTCACTATTTACAGTTGTTTTTGTCAATAGTTTATTTCTATATAAAATTGTGTTAAATTTCAGTTCCATTAGTTTATTGGTCTTGATGATCAGCTAGATTTTTTCGTCGATTATAGAGGCGTCGTCGAAAGAACAATTTTGGTGCACTCAATATATTTAATTTTTCTTTTATAGAATTTGGTACATTTTCTAAATCGTTTAAGTGTTTATATCCAATTTTTCTAACAATTAGTTGTCGAATGTTGAGCTTGTCATTTGCACAAAAAGTTGTTCAAATATGTGCATTACTGTTTGTATTTCCTTGATTTTTTTTTATGAAATTTGCCAAAGAGAGAGAGAGGTATTCATACATTTACTAATACTAACTATGATATAGTATTGGACGGAAGAGAAGAATATTAAAATTAATTTTCCCCATCTTGTATCGTGCATGTTTACAACTTCTACTTTTGTTTTTGTAGTCGAAAAGTTCAAGCTAATTTCAGTTTTGATAAAACATAATAAAATACAGAATAATAACAAGTCTCCCAAAACGTCACCATTAAAATGCTGATAGTATTCAAATTTCAATTATATGATTAATCTTTCAATAATATAGCTCTCATAGCAAAGCCATGCTAACTTATCAAAACCAAGTAACGTACGTGCTGAGACGTCCAACTCGATTCCGTCCAATATTACTTCAAACGTACAACGTACGTTTGTCTTTTAGTGCGCTGACAATTGGCACAGAAAGTCAGCGAACGCAAATACATATAGTCAAAACGTAAAAAGTAGATTATTGTCGTTTGTGTCGTCGACTATGGAACTCACGTCACGCCTTGAATCATAAAACATGCTAATCGATGTCACAAAAGAAACCAGTGTTGACTATCGGTTTAAAAGATATTAATGAAAAAAGCGTTGAGTAATTTCGTGTGTATGCGTGTGTGTATATATATGTATGTATGTAGGTATATGCATATGTGTGCTTGTTCACAGCGACGTTTCTTTATACTGATTTGGGAAAAAAAAAAAAAAATCTACAGCGCCCAATATAAGAGATTTTTTTTTTTAAATGCGCAAACTACAAATAGGTCTTTTTCAGTAATGAGTAGGGGCTAGGGCTGTGATGATACTTCTTTTGACTTTTGGTTCATTGTTTTTCCCCCTCTCTTTGTAGCTTTAAAACGCCGCTTTTTAGCATGCATGAATTTTCACCAATTTTCAGTCTGTCACCGGCTCTACTAATACTAGGTCTCTGTTATTTTCCACAAACTGATAAACGTTTGTGCATTTGATTAACAAAACAAAAAATGTGTGTAATATTCTTTCTTTTTTAATGAAAAAAAAAAATTCACTTATGGCTTATAATATGTATTTTCTTATATTGTTTTAATACAAAGAGGCTCTTTTTACCGTATTATAACTTTTTACCAAATTAATAAAACCAATATTATTAATGTGGAGGATTTGTTTTGTGTTATTACCAGCTAGTTTTACATTGATGTGCTTAATTAATTATAACAAAAAAGTATTTTAAATTGTACTAAAAAGAAGTTATTCATGAAGTTATAAATAAAGTGTATTGTAAATTATTGTATTTTTAAAACCAACTAGACATGTGTATTGTCAGAAAAAAAAAAAGTTAGTCAATTATGGATCGACAGTTGATTAAGAATATTATAGCAATTTAAAAAGGAGAGTAGCAGTTTTACTAATACTTACAAAAGAAAAACTTTTAATCTACTTCTTATAATAAGTAGATGGTTACTTAACTTCTCTAGTTTATTTTTAGATACTTTTAATCTAAAAGCTAGGTCTTGAAACCAATGTCAAATGCGCCAATGTGTATAAACATCGTTATTATTGTCCGATTATTGTTTTGGTACGAGGAAAAAAATTAATGATCCAATTTGAGCTAGAAATTAATGCCTTAATTGTTTTGCAATCTAAATAAATAAAAAAATTGATTTAAATTAAACATTTTCACTACAGTAGACTCACTTATAAAAATTTAAACTTAAACTATTTTACTTTATTAAAGCGTGGTACGCCTAAATAACATATACACCACACAAATTATATTAATTAAAAATGCGCCCTTAGGAGGGAGTAAGCAGTTTGTGTGTTATTTATTTATTTATAATTATTATTGTTTTATTAAAGGAAATAAACTACAAAAGTTGGGTTTTCAGGCACGTGGTTTAAAAAGCAAGTATGTGGACGAAAGCATTAGAAAACAAAGTTAACTAGGACCCCCTTGAACCATGCACGCATATATCGGAGAGCAATTTACCCAATATGTACAAATAAACACCATTTTAGAGAAAATAATAATAATAGAAAATTTAAAAAGTTCAGTAAAAAGCAATATCACCAAGATAAATTATTTAGCAGCTACAACGTGAAATATAAGCCTAGCTATAAGATTGCGGCTGGACAAACTATATCGGATTCTTCCTTTTGAAAAATTTCATGATTATGACAGGGAAAGAGTCAGAAATTAAGTGGAGCTTGTAGTAATATATTTTAATAAAAATAATATCAAAATAAAAATTAAAAAATTTAAGGGTGCTATTAAATTTTTTTTTTTAATTTAATTTTAAATTACAAATTACAATGGGTCATCTTGAGTTGGGGGGATTGGTGCCCCCACTAGACCCAAGGTGGCTCCATCTCTGATTACGGATTTATCGTCACACCGGTTTGTTGGACTTCTCAGGGAATTTTGAAATGCTCTTTCTCAAGGCGATGAAGGAAAATTTTGGATCACAAATTCAGGCGCTTTGGCACGTTGGAATCCTATTTATTTGTTGGCTTATCTGGAAAAGTAGGAATGAGAAGATTTTCGAAGAGAAAAATCAAAGCCTTCCCTCCTTAAAAGCTTGGATCATTGCTTCTTTACGAGATATTAATAAGATTGTTTCAGGTTCTATGCGTAATAAAATTGAGGAGTTCACTATTCTACATGACCTCGGTATATCCAGCCAAAAGCCCATCCATCATTCCAGTTCATTGGAATCCTCCCCCACCTGGATGGTTGAAAATTAATATTGATGGGGCTGCAAAGGGATCTCCAGGTCACGCTGGCTGTGGTGGCATCTTTCGTACTTATCGTGGCTTTGTCAAGGGCACCTTCTCTATTTATCTCGGTATTAAATTCGCTTTTGAAGCTAAACTTACGGGTCTTATTTTGGCAATTAAAATCGCATCGAAGCTAAACTGGAATAATTTATGGGTGGAATCAGACTCAGAGTACGCGGTTTATTCTCTCAAACATAAATCTCATAATGTTCCTTGGCTCTCCGAAACAGATGGTTGAATTCTCTCCTTTTAGCAGACAAGATGAATGTTAAAATCTCCTATATTTTCTGAGAAGGAAATTGTGTTGCGGATAGTCTTGCTGCCAAAGCATCTTCTCTGGGTGTTCAGGAATGGCTTTTCAATGCTCCAGACAACATTCAATGTCTTATTTATCGCGACATGATGCCTTTACCTTTTCATAGGTTTAGGGACCTTTAAACTTCTGGATCATGCATTCTTTTTCCTCTTGTAGATTTTTCCACTGGATTTTGTCTATACGAGGTTTTAACGAGACCCCATTGCACTTTGGGTAGATCCAATAGGAGTTCCCACCCCACCCCCCACCCCCCCCCCCCCCCCCCCCCCCCCCCCTTCTTTTTTTTTCTCTCTCATGTATTTTTATCTTTAGTTGTATACCTTTACTCTCGGTTCTGAACATTTTGTATTTTTTTTCCCCTTTTATCAATAATATTTGACTCTTGTTGGAGGGGTGGTGTCTAGAGGATCAATCTAGTTGGTAAGCCATTCATTATCTAGTTGTGTGTCAACCTCGTTGAGATACATTCCCAACTAGTGTCTTTTAATGAAAAATAATAATAATAAAAATCAGATTTTGTAAAATAGAGTTTTTAATTAGAGATTATGATTTATAACAAAATATCAATATATTACATTTGTTTAATTATTTTTCAATGCAACAAATTATAATAGAAAATTTTAATTTTTGCCTCCGCTGCTGATTATGACATGACTTAAAATGGACCGGCCAAATCTCCTATTTACATGCAATATTCTTGGACCATATGAGAATTCATGTATTGAAGTGGAGATACGCTGATAAAATTAGGAGTATATATGTATCAACGAAAAAGCCAATATTTTAAGAAGATATGAAACTCAATTAATTTGGCCCCACAAGAATTTATGATGCTTGAAAAGGAAAAGAAAAATATAGCGCAACCTAATTAAACTTTACTTTCTATGGTAAAGAAAGGGACGGTACTAAACTACATAAGACTAGTCGGTGTAACTATGAATTTTAGGATTATATTTACTCTCTTTTTATTTTTATTTTTTATTTTTTGTTTTGCCCCCTCAAAGAACTTAATTTGGTTCCTTAATTATTGGAATTTGATTATCTCAAAAGTGAGTAATATTTTTCAAATTCAGATTTTCTATCTCTTTTTTTTTTTGCCAGTTAAGCAATTAGCTATTATAAATGTAAAGTTTGAAGGATTTAACCATAGTTTCACCAAATTATGGATTTAGCCATAACATGCAATATTTTTGTAACATGCAACATATATACGTGTAAAAAATATAACATTAAATGTAACATGTAACATAAAATGTTACACTTTTACACGTATATATGTTTCATGTAACAAAAAATATTACATTTTATGACTAAATCTCTAATTTCGTGAAACTATGGCTAAATCTTAAAAAATTACCCAAAAGTTTGGTTAAATGCCTAAAAAACTCCAGTTAAGCAATTAGCCATTTTAAAGATAAAGTTTGAAGAATTTAGCCATAATTTCACAAAATTAGAGATTTAACCATAGCACGTAATATTTTTGTAATGTAACATGTAACATAGTATAGTTTCATGTGCGATGATGAGTATTTTATGTATATCTAAGTATTTACTATATAAAAAGACTAAAACTGTTTTGTACATGACCATAACGTTAATAATAATAAAAACATGTGACAGTTATGAACATAGCTGCATTAATACGAACGCATACATACATCACCAGAACTTTATAACAAACCAACATTTTCTTTTTTCTTTTTTTCAAAGGGAAATATATATATATATATATATATATATATATATATATAGTGCATCTAATAATTTTGGTACTATCTTTGTTCCTGTATATTGAAAGCAATACGTAAAACCTCGCATTAGTACTGATTGATTGCGATGAGATATGAGTGGGATTGAGTGGATATTGTGTGAGGAACGTTTTTGGGAAAATTATTCATATTTTTTATATAGCGGCTGGCCGGTGGTCCAAACTAAAGTCGTCCAGAAGCCACAGGTTTTTTTTTTTTTTTTTTTTGAAAAATCCTTATAATTAAACCACGTGCTAAAAATTTACCAAAGTGATGATAATAGTGGGCCTTCACTAATTCGACCGTACACTGTTCAGCGGCCCACGTATATCCGCTTCTTTTACGCATTTTCTTGAACTTTTACCACACCATCTGCCCAACTAAGGGTGTGTTTGGTAAGAGGAAGAGAAAAATAAGAAGAGAAGGACATATAATTTAAGTAGTACTGGATGAAAATAGAGAAGATTGATGGATTTTTTCTTTTGTATTGTTTGGTATAAAAAAAAGAAAATACCCTACAAATCCATCAATTTGTTTGGTTTGGAGATAAAAGATGGAGAAAAGAGAAAAATTATGCTATAAACTAACTATTTTAATGGCAATATAGTAAATTTATATAATGTTTTGATAGATTAATCAACTCTTTTTTTAAATAACTCTAATTTTGGAGTGCTTTAAAGTTTGTTAGAGTAAGGATTTTGAATCCTCTCACATTTTTTTTCTCTCCTAGAATCCATCATACATCACAAATTCCACTTATTCCTCTCTCTCATTCCACTCCTCCCTCTTATCAAACACATTGTAAAAGAGAAAATATACATGTTAACTTAGACCTTCCAGTAATTACTTTAAAAAAAAAAATCTAGCTAGGTGTTTGACTTCAAACATGGTACTAATTATAACTCATAACAGCCCAAAAGTTAGTGAAAATCAAACTCCCTCTCATTCCCATAATAAGTACAAAAATTGTATAGTTATAAATACAAGGTTTGTGCCCCGGCAAAAGTACTCCAATCATATAAATTCCTGGTACCACCAATAATTACTCCTATAATTATCCGTAAGCCCTTGATCCAAAATCATCACCATCATCAACATTCCTTTTTAATTTCACTAGTCCTCCCCAAAATGGCCAACATGCTGATGGGGTCCGCTGGTTCGCCCGAGCTGCAGCCCTACCCCAGGACGCCGGAGGGACAGGGGTGCATCACCGATAGTGATAAATATCTCAAGTACAAGGGCGTCAGGAAGAGGAAGTGGGGGAAGTGGGTGTCGGAGGTGCGGCTGCCCAACAGCCGCGAGCGGATTTGGCTCGGCTCCTTCGACACGCCTCAGAAGGCCGCCAGGGCCTTCGACGCCGCCCAGTTCTGCCTGCGCGGCCGCTGCGCCCGCTTCAACTTCCCCGACGACCCGCCCCACATCCCCGGCGGCGAGTCCCTCAGCCCGCACGAGATTCAAGTCGTCGCAGCTAGGTTTGCCAATGAGGTCGAGATCGGGAGTACCACCATTGCCACTGATGATGATCAACATCGGCAAGAGAAAGATATTATTGACCATAGTAACTACAATATGGTCAATACAAATGAGAATTCTTCTCATGTTTCTTCATCAAACGAGGAACAAAGTCAAAACCTTAATCGCTACGGCCAAGGCCATTGTTATAGCGATGCTGCTCAAGGTGACATGGTGACCGATGGTGTCACGGGTTGGCCGTTCTTGAACTGTTTCGATGAGAGTGATGGTACTAGTGCTAATAATTATGACAGTTTCGACCCTTTGTTTTATGATGACCAGATGAGCTATATTTCAGGCCATGAGTTTTCAGTGCCAGCTCCGCAGGACAACGATATTTCCAGAGAAGGATATAATTATTATTCCCATATCAGTGGAGATGATGAGTCGATTTCTCAGCAGCAATTTTCGTCGTTTCTATGGAACTTCTAGATGCTATAATTACGGATAGAAAAGAGGGGGGGAAAAAATAAGTAGTTATTAGTCGTTAAGTCGTTTGGGTAATCAGCAACACTAATATTCCTGCTTACTTTTAGCTGTCGGGATATTGCTGATAATTTTCGTTATTGGCGATCATTTTCGTTATTAATTTGCCTAGATATATAAATACATACTAGTTAGCTTTACTTGTGTAATTATATAATAATGTGTAAGGGTGTATTTGGTGGGTGGGATTAAACAAGGGATTGGATTAGAATGGATTGGACTATTTAGTTCTTCTACTATATTTGGTGTAAGAATGGATGAGATTTAATTTTTTTCCCTCCAAAAAATAGTCCTACGTAGATGGGATAATTTAAATTTATCCTACTCAGATTGGTGGGACAACAAGGGATTGGACCAAAAAGTGTGCGTCCCACTTCTTTTATTGAGTACTTTATATTATTTTTATTATTGATAAAGTTAAAGTTAAAGTATTAATATTTTTTATAATTAATTAATTATATATTTTTTATTTTAAAAATAAATGTTATATTTAATATAATCCAATCTAATATTTTTCTAAACACATGATAGTATTAATACATAATCTCATCCAATTCAATTATAAATAATAATATAATCTTATCTTATTTTATCTGGTGCACCAAACGCACTGTAAAAGTAGAATTAAGTTTTCGGAATTAAAGAAAAGATGTGAATTCCATAATGCATGTTGCTTAATTATGCAGATTATATAATTTGTTATTTCATATATAGCTTACATGAATTAATTTTTGTTTTCATAATGAGTCTTTTTCATTATAGATCCTAAAGTAGTCAAGTGATGATCGTGTACGGCACCCAATATCCAGCATGTAAACTCGGCCCACTATACATGAAAAATTTGGTTTTTGTTACAAATGCTTTTTCACATGCCATTGGATATGTGGGAGCTATATATCCTAAACCATATGTATCTATCTAAATATACTAAGTTTGTATACGTTTCTTCCAACTTTGCCAAAGAAAGGGCGACACGTGGCGTCTTCTGTGGATGACACGTGATGCCTTCTTTTTTTTTTTTATAAAAAAATTACATTTAGGGGCTTATTTGAGGCGTTTTTAAAAAATTTTGAGGGGCTTTTGTGCAAATTTAGAGGGACTTTTGTGCAATTTCTCTCTCTTCTCTTTTCTTTTTTACTTTTTTTTGTTCTAATTGTTTCAACGGCTATTTGTTTGACGTAATGATCTCGAAAAAAAAAATTCTTGACACGGTTGGATTCAGAATATTTTTCTTGATCTTTTGACACCCATTGTCATATACTTTTTTTTACTATAACTATTTTTTATTTATTTTCTTTGCTCTAAGCTTTTATTTTTATTTTTAAAGTTTGAAAAATTTTAAAAGAGCCCTTGTATTTATATTAAATGATAAATCTAACTCTTTAATTATTAAAATTACAAAAATATCAAAAAAATTTTTAAACTAAATAAAAATCTACTTTATTATTTTTTATAATATTTTTTTATTATTGCGTTATTTTACACGTGCTCCACACGTGTATAAAAAACTAGTACAATAAAGGTAGCTAGCACTACTTCCTAAATTTGTACGAAGAAAAATTGTCGTCTTTTGACAATTTTCTACTTATATTTTAATCGAGATTTCTTGCTTGGGAAACGCCTAAAAGTATACACCGGTGGGAAACACCTATTTTGAACCAATCAAGACCGTTAATTGCACAATGAATGACTTAAATTGATTGTAACTCACTCTGTGTTTTGTAGTCCAGTCCGTAGCTAATTAAAAAAGCCTTCTATCGTCCCAAAAGAGGCTTCTTCGTTCGTACTCCCTTTGTTTTCTGCAACAGAATTATCTTCCACAAGCATATCCTTGAAACCTTTTCTTTTGGACAAAGATCTTCATTATCTTGCTTCAATAGAGATCTCCACTAAGTTTGAACTTGATAGTTCTTTTTATTTACATAATAATCAACTAACAAAATTCTTAGCAAAATATATATATATATATATATCAAAGTTCCCAAAATTATTAGTATATTTCAAACGGCACTCCCTCTCATGAGCTAAAGAAGTGCTATCCAATCGAGCAACGCCTGACTAAAAACTCCAATGACCCAACCAAGTTTGCCGACTTTGAGCGCCACGATGAACTCGTCAATCTTCGCCTCCTCGTTGCCTCAACGCCACGGCCTCAATCATGGATGGACTAGGCCTAAGGGCATAATTTGTCTTCGTTTGTTGGTGAACTATAGAGAAGGTTTATTTCTTAAACAGAAAAAAAAAAATAGAAAAGAGACGAGAAAATGAGGAGGAAGGGAAATAGAAGCTGAACGATTGAGCTTGTTCTTGAGTTTGTGCCTTCGATATCTATTGCAAATCCGTAGCTTCGCCTTCTTCCTGAATCGGCCGCTGACGAGATATTCGGTTTTCAAATGAGCTTTTTCCTTCATATGTTACCTTTAACCAATGTTGATATTTCCTTCAAATCTTTCCCACCAAACGTCTGAGACTTATGGATTAAAATTGGTTGTGTTTTATACTTTATTTGTGCTTGTGCACACAAGCTGTTTGATAATTTGATTGGATGGATTTGATAATCTATGGTGTTGATATATTGTGCATACAAACTGTTTGATAATTTGTTTGAATACATTCGACGTGCTATGTTGTTTATTGGGATTTAGTTCTATGGACTTTAACGTTATGCAGGCTTGGAGATGTGTGTAAGAAGAGATAGAAAAAGAAGAAGGTAAGACGAGGAATGAGGAGAAGAGAAGAAAGGGTGTTTTGGGTGAGACAAGCTTGGAGGAGTTCTAAGAATAGATGCGCTATGAACTTTTTGTTCACAACCCAAGATATTAAAAAGGGCAATTACTAGATAAGAGAAGTAACACGGTTGTTAATATGAACAACTAATGATGCTTTCTAATTCATGCCCCACCGGTCTATTTTTTAAAGTGTTTCCCAGAATCCTCGTATTTTAATATATGATTACTTTTATCTTAAATTTAAAATATTGACAGTTAATTTTTAGACTCATTTAGAAATTAAATTGACAAATGAATAAAGTTTTAGAGGCTTAAATAGACGGAACTTTAGAAATTAAAAGAGCATAAATGCTGACAAAATTATAATATATTTTTGATCAAATATAAATATTTGCTATCAATTAAAAAAGTAATCTTCAAGATCTTAAAGTTCAAAGTTCAATTTGTTCAAAAGTAAAATTAAAGTCAAATAGCCAAATAATGTCAAATTTAAGATCTAATATACTAATTAAACAGATTTTTCTTTAAAAGTACCATTCAAAGGACTAGATCGGGTCACCTTGGTAACATTTGTTAGTGAAAGAACAAATAATTAGGGGAATTTTGAGGAATACCCCTTTTTTAGCACAATAATAATATATACCTCGTGTGTATTGTACTTGTAATTTATATCTAAAATTTACACTACAAACATAAAATGAAAACAAAGAAAGTATACCATTTGAGGAATAGATTATTAAATGACACTAAAAATGATATTGGTTGATGGGCTTGACTAATTGGGTCAAGTCAAGCACATCAACCAATATCACTAAGTGGGAATTCCCCTTATCAACCAATAAATAAGGGAGAATTGTCATTAGATAATTGTAAAATAAGGTCATTTTTAGTGTCACTTAATAATCTATACACTAAGTGGTGTGCTTTTTTTGTTTTCACTCTATGTTTATATTGTAAATTTTGGCGCATAAATTAAAAGTATAATATACGTGGGGCATATTATCATTGTGGCAAAAGATGAGTATTCCTCATAATCCTCATTCTTAGTTTCACTTAATAATCTATGCCCTAAATAATATGCTCCTTTTATTTACACTCTATGTTTGAAATGTAAATTTTGGGACATAAATTAAAAGTGCAACACATGGGACATAGATTATTATTGTGTCAAAAGAGGAGCATTCCTCAAAACTCTAAATCAAGTGGTGTGCTTTGTTTCAATATCACTTAATAATTTTTACTTAAGTGGTGTACTAATTTCTTTTAATTTCAATCTTATATTTTATAGTATAAAATAATGGATAAAAATTAGGGAAAAGTTATAAGCAAAATAAAAAAAAGACATATATTAATAGTGTGTGAGATATTTCTCAAAATCTCCCTTGTTAAATAACGAAAAAGATTACAAAATTTAAAGCAAATATTACACATTTGTTTTAAAAAATATTAATATTATATTGATTCATTTTGTATGATTGGCATTTTTTAGAGACGCTTTTATCCATGTTAGGCAGCAGGAAATAAACCAAGACCCATTTTGGTGTGATTTGTTACTAAGCATAGATAGCTATTTTAAAGATTTTCTTGATAGTATTTATTATTAGTTTTATTTAGTTTGCTTTTTTTTTTAATTCAAATATATATTAATTAACATTCGTTCACTACACAAATCTCTGTTTAAACAACAACAAAAAAACGTATTTTCTTAATAATTTCAGTAGCAATCAATAAAAATTTGTAATTTTGTATTATCAAATAAGCAAATTATATTTTCCCCAAAATCTCTATGCATTATAATATGATATGAATGTATAATACCAATTATCAACTTCGATCGAATAAACCTCTATGCATTAATACGGTTTAAATATAAAAAAATCAATTAACTCAAAGTAAATTCAAATATTTGTTTGAATCAGAAAACAAGCAACACAAGTTTTATGAGCTTGTACTGATTGTTTGAAATTTTACCCATTATTTAGATTTTAAAAATGTTGTTTTTATTAAATGGAAGAAACATAATTTCAAAGTGGGATTTTTGTGATCAAAGCCCGACAATTTCGAAATTTGTTTTTAAGTTTGATTCCCTTTTATTTTATTGCATATAACTTATATATAGGAAATGAATTACGAAGACCCGGATTTGATATGAGGATATGATTTAATAGTCTGAGAATGGATTCACATAATAGTCTTATAAATTATAGTCTTATTAAGTGTTAGCTTATTAAGTGTTTGAATGGGTTTGAAAACCATTCACAGAATTGCTCACAGAAGCTAAAATATCACAGTACTATTCTAATCAGGAGTCTCTAATCCATAGTGTTAAACGCCTTCTTAATTTCAATTAGGCTGCTTAATTTCGAGTCATTAAGACAGTTAATAGCTTCAAATGCCATCCATAGTCATCAAGACAGTTACTTAATTACACATACCGGCCGTTGTTCGCACTTCAACGTCAGTCAATGCGTGCACATCTTGGGAATACAAAGGGCATAGTTTTAATGAAGACAATTAAGCTCAATTAATTCGATTACTTGAAGACACTATACGTACATGCAAAATTATGGGTTAATATGGTCAAAGGCCATCTTATTACTCATGACTTTAATTCTGAAGAATGGTTTGGTTAGCTGTTAATTTTTAGTCTTGGCCAATTCATGTCCCGGTATATTCATGAAGTATAGTAATGGAATTCTTGCAGGACAAAGAATTCTACTTGTACCAATTACTAATTATTTTTATTTTCAACTTATGCAAGTGCCAAGTTTTAATTAATAAGAATTAAAAAAAAACTAAAATTTGAGAAAAAAAAAAAAAACTAAACGAGATGATTTGATAGACTTCCGACCAAGGACTTTTTGACCTCTATCTCGTATATAAAAATATATAATTTATTATAAGCATATATTGGCTTTCTTAGTTTTACTTTATTATTATTAATTGTGTTTTTTGGGTTGCTATGGACAGGTTTTTCTTAGCTGTGAGCTGCTAGTTGGGGGTCTTCACTTTCTGCTTTTTGGCAATTGGCTATGTATTAGCTATTGAGCTAGGTAGAGCTTTATGAGTCAGCTGGTCCACATATATCTATTAACATTTAACACATCAGTCCGAAAAAAAAAAAAAAAAAAAAACACACACACACACACCCCTATACTTTTCTGATATCTATGCCCACATTTACATAGCAAATGTATGTATATTAAAACCGACAAGTATTTATGACACAAAAATAAAAGAGAGAAACTGTGGACCGTATGAGATCCACAAAGATAGTTTTTTAGGAACTTGAGTTGCATAATTTGAAGAGAAGAGTTTTCTCCTGTTATGTGAAAGAAAAACTGATCAAAAGCCTCAATGTACAAAGAAGACTGACATATCCTAGCTGATCTCTCTCATGAGTGATATATATATATATATGTAATGTAGAAGTGGTCTATATGCTTGGTCTCATAAATTAGACAGCGGTCAAGAGCTGAGATCGGATAAGAAAGATTAATCAGTTGGTTGGTTCTCTATTGCAATTCACTACAAAGGACAACGAATAAATAATTAACATAACCGCGCGGATATATACGTATAGTTGGGAAAGTATGAGATACATAACTACAGCGATATAATATATATATAAATGTATAATATTTATGGATCAGCGCTAGGTCCGCGGGGTCCAGATTTGTCGAGGATTCACTAATCAAGGGCTGTTTTGTTTGGAGAATGAGGGTATGTTACTATGTTATGTGTTTGAAGTTGAAATGATAGCTTTTATTACGTTGTTAACTTGTTCAAGAGCGGTGCGGGTTAGATTCCTTTGGCGTAGGCGCAACTGATGATTGAGAGCAATCCTTCTAGCGAGAAGATGAGTATTGTTGTTTCGCATATTTACAGAGAAAGAGAATTGTGTGGTAGATAAACTTGCTTCACAGACTTCTTTATCACAAACTCGTATTTGGTGAACGCGCCGCTATAATAGAATATAGAGAAAATACCATGAATGACCCCTGGGTTTTTGGGTAATTCCACGACCCCTCCTTCAGTTTACTATAATTCCTTAATCACCCTTAAATTTTTAAATTCGGTTCAAATTTAACCCCTCCGTTGACTTGGCGTTGAAATAAGGTGTAAAATGTCAGAAACGCCCCTATATAAAACTACATCGTTTTGGTATAATGAGCAATAAATCTGTTAGAATCTCATTTATTATTGCATCCAAACAGGTCCAAATTATTAATACCTTTTATTTATTATTATTTTTTTTTTTTCGTTTTTTGGGTTTGGTGTATGTGGATTTCACAGATCAAATAAAAACTCGGTTCAAACGGGCGGAGGGGCGGCGAGCTCGCGGGGGGTTCGCGGAGGGGCGGCAGGGTTCATGGGGATGGGCGGCGAGCTCGCAGAGGGTTCGCGGAGGGGCGGTGAGGCTCGTAGGGGGGTTCGCGGAGGGGCGGCAGGGTTCATGGGGATGGGCGGCGAGCTCGCGGAGGGTTCGCGGAGGGGCGGTGAGGCTCGTAGGGGGGTTCGCGGAGGGGCGGCGGGGTTCATGGGGATGGGCGGCGGGGCTGTTTGCGGAGGGGCAACGAGGCTCGCGGGGTGATTCGTGGAGGGGCGGCGAGGTTCGAGGGGAGGGGCGGCGGGGATCTTCGCGGAGGGGCGACGAGGTTCGCGGGGAGGGGCGGTGGGGATGTTCGGGGAGGGGCGACGATGTTCGGGGAGGGGCGACGAGGTTCGGGGAGGGGCGACGAGGCTCGCGGAGGGGCGACGATGTTCGGGGAGGGGCGACGAGGTTCGGGGAGGGGCGACGAGGCTCGCGGAGGGGCGACGATGTTCGGGGAGGGGCGACGAGGTTCGCGGAGGGGCGACGATGTTCGGGGAGGGGCGACGAGGTTCGGGGAGGGGCGACGAGGTTCGCGAGGAGGGGCGGCGGGGCTGTTGGCGGAGGCTATTCGCGTAGGGGGTTCGTGAGGAGCAGCGGCGGGGCTGTTGGCTCCGATCTCCAAACCCCGACCACCAATCTCCAACCCTTGCCTCCGCGCGAACTCTGATCCACGACCTCGATCTCCAACCCCACTGATCTCCGACCCTCGATCCACGACCTCGATCTCCAACCCCAAACTTCCACCGATCTTCGAACCCCGACCTTGAACCTACCAATGCCAACCTCCGAAACCCGACCCCAAACCCATCGACCTCCGAACCGCGACCCCCAAACCGCGACCTCCAAAATCCCAACCTCTAAATGCCGGCCGCCGTCAAACAAACCCCGACCCCCAAAATCTCTTTTTTTCTTTCTTTTTTTTTGGCTTACAAGCCTTTGAGAAATTTTTTGTTTTTCTCTTATTCTTGTTTGGCTTTTGATAATTTGGGGACTAGGTTGTTCTTAAACTGGATAGCTGACTTGGCAATTCTAGTATAAGATAAATGACATGGCAATAAGGGTAGTTGTGGAATTGTAAAAAATATTCACGATTTTTTCAACGCCAAGTCAACGGAGGGGTTATATTTGAACCAAACTTAAAAACTTAAGGGTGATTAAGGAATTATAGTAAACTGAAGGAGGGGTTGTGGAATTACCCAAAAACCCAGGGGTCATTCATGGTATTTTCTCTAGAATATATTCGCAGTGCATGTCTACAGAGATCATATAGGTCTTTTAATTTATAATTTTCCCTCCTTATGATATTGGGTCATGCATTTTTTTCCTAATATTTTTCTTTTTGGATTTTTCTAAAATGGTTTTACCGAGGTTTTATTTACACGAGTAGACCCGATGATGTAGTTTTTTTTGCGGGGTTGTACCTTGTGGAAATTTGTATTATCTTTTCTTTTTTATGTTCATAAAATTTGTGGCTTTTTTAAAAGATTTTTTGGAAGAAGACTAATCTTAGTTGGGACGCGCATTTGGCTTGGAGTGCTGGTAGGTCAACTGCGTATACGTAACAAAATTAAAATCAAACGGTGAGGAGTGGACAGCTTTGTGGGGCTTGAAGACAAACAGAGCTAGCAGTCATTTCAACTACCACTTATGTGGTTAATTTTACTAGCATGAAGATCCGATACATTTTATACACATATTCACAAGAAAGGCAACTTCTTAATTAAAGCCTACATATATATCTCAACTCATGACTAGTATCTTTATACACGTATCGTATATAATTTTTTGACACCTTGTATATATAAATAGCCTTATTTGTTTTAGCACCTACTTCAATAAACCACCGACTTCAAGTCATTTCCATTACCCAAATTATCTACTCAGCAGATTAATTTACCAACGAACCCATCAACTCTCAAATTTAAAGGCAACGTATTAATTAATAATTCTCTCGTAAACATAACAATTTTCCCAATTTTAGGCCATAATTACTTAATGCTACGAGATTCAAATTTTTATAAAAAAGAGAGTCCTAAATTTGACCGTCGTCCAATACAAATTTCTACATCATTAGCAGAGTCGATTAATTAGCCATAACTAAAGCGAACTGATTTCTCCTCTCAAATATATAAATATTCATTAATATTATATTTCTAAGTAAAAGGGTCTAAAACCATATATAATAAATACAGCGAAAAGCCACAAGTATCGTAGCCCTTTTTTTTTTTGTAAAGATCAAGCTCATCCGAAAACTAAGACTACCCACTTTCATTGAATGGAGAATTTAAAGCAGTTAAAACCCTCCCAACCATATCCTCATCAGGTTGGTGCTAGCATTAACTATATATCCTCACCCACCACTCCTCTCTTCTCACCATATATATAAAAACAACAAAGCCAGTATTCATTTCTCAAAGTCACCTCAAACTAGGCTCTAACAAGTCAGTCAATCCCATTGAAACCCCCCCCAAAAAATGGCGAACGAAAGAGATCTCTTGTCCACGGAGATCGTCAACCGCGGGATCGAATCCAGCGGTCCCAACGCCGGATCGCCCACGTTCTCCGTGCGCGTCCGTCGGAGGCTGCCGGATTTCGTGCAGTCCGTGAACCTCAAGTACGTGAAGCTGGGCTATCACTACCTCATCAACCACGGCATTTACTTGGCCACGATTCCTGTCCTGGTGCTGGTCTTCGGCGCCGAGGTCGGCAGTCTCAGCCGAGAGGAGCTCTGGAGGAAGCTCTGGGAAGACGCGCGATACGATCTGGCCACCGTGCTTGGCTTCTTCGGCGTGTTTGTCTTCACTCTGTCCGTCTATTTCATGTCTCGCCCGAGGCCCATCTACCTCGTTGATTTCGCGTGTTACAAGCCCCGTGATGATCTCAAGGTATACGTTTACTTGATTATCATGTGAATGTGTGTGTGTGTGTGTGTGTGTGTGGTTGATCAGTTAGCAAAAATAGTAATAGAATGTTGGTGTCAGAATGAGACGAGTTTCTAATTAGTTATTTATTGGTGGCACTCGGCGAAAAGTTTGATTTTTTTTTTATTAATTAGTTGTGATTGTTGTACGCCTTTTGTGATTCTATGCTCATGCTCTTAATTAACCAACTTTTGAATATTAGAGAATTTGTTTATTCTGTTCCTTTTATGATCAGCTTTAATTCCTCTGCCAATTTTTGTAAAACTCTTTGACGTGTTGGATTGTAATTCTTCACCAAAATAAAACCCCGTGATTTCCAACATTATATACATATCTATCTCTTTACTTTTTTACACAAGATCAGAGAAAGAAAATAAAACTGATTACATAACCTCTAATTAAAACATAAAAGCCCAAATCTCAAAAACAGAGGAATATATGTGAACAAAAAAAATTACTGTAAAATTCTCCAAAGAGTAGATTTGCGAAATACAAATTGTACTCCATCAATTAATTTTATAAGATACCAAGTGATCTATTAAAGAGTAAATCCACAAGTACATACTTTTCCCGTTTACATATTAATCAATTAGTCTTTATATTCCATTCTGATTAGTTAAAAATGGAAGCGTGGTGAACAAATCTCTTACTATTTTATTTTAATCATTTTTTTTTTTGGGTCTCATGCACGCACGCAAACCCTAGGTGTCCAAAGAAGAGTTGATAGAGCTAGCGAGAAAGTCAGGCAAGTTCGACGAGGAGAGCCTGGAGTTCCAACGCCGGATCCTCCAGTCGTCGGGCATCGGCGACGAGAGCTACGTCCCGAAGGCGGTGCTATCGTCGCCGGGGAACTCGGCGACGATGAAGGAGGGGCGGGCGGAGGCGGAGGCTGTGATGTTCGGGGCGCTGGACGAGCTCTTCGAGAAGACGCGAATCCGGGCAAAGGACGTGGGCGTCCTGGTGGTGAACTGCAGCATCTTCAACCCCACGCCGTCGCTCTCGGCGATGATCATCAACCACTACAAGATGCGCGGCAACATCCTCAGCTACAACCTCGGCGGCATGGGCTGCAGCGCCGGCGTCATCGCCATCGACCTCGCCCGCGACATGCTCCAGGCCAACCCCAACAACTACGCCGTCGTCGTCAGCACGGAGATGGTCGGGTACAACTGGTACGCCGGGAAGGACCGGTCGATGCTCATCCCCAATTGCTTCTTCCGGATGGGATGCTCCGCCGTGCTCCTCTCCAACCGCCGCCGCGACTACCGCCGAGCCAAGTACAGCCTCGAGCACATCGTCCGGACCCACAAAGGCGCTGACGATCGGAGCTTCAGGTAACTCCAAGTCTGTACTTTATGGAAATCTTTATAAAAATTAAAAAATGTTAATCAGCTAAACAAGTCATTTTTAAAAAGACTTTTTAAAATTTTACTACATGTTTTAGAAAATTAAGAAAGTAGTGATGATCGTGGATAAACTTCGTACCTATCAATTTCATGGCTATTTTCGTAATAATTGTAAATATTGACTATACTTTTGAATTACTTAAATGGAATGGTCATTTGTTATAATTTTTTTAGTCAAAATGAGTGTTTTTATGTTCACATTTGTACGTTTTTTATTCGATTTTTAGAGAAACAAGAGAAAAAATAAAATTGATTTGAACCTTGACTCACTTTTTTTTAAAAATTTTTTTGTTATCTTTTAAAAAGATGTTTGGTTGGACTAATTGAGTTTATTAGGTCATGTCAAAATTAAGCACGTTATATTTATTTGGTGCCATTAAAATTTGGCTTGGTTGAGAAATTTCCTTTGAGTAAATTAATGTAGTGACTATGAACAATAATAACAACAGCACAACTGCACAAGTTATGTGACCAAAATGCTTAATTCTAAGAGTTGCAAGAATAAATGATGCTTTCATCAAATTTTATATATTGTTAAATGCAATATTTACTGTTTTTTCAGATATTGTTAGTTTTTTTAATACAAATATGTCGAGCTGTATTTTTAGATATAAGAGTGTGAAAGCTTAGTGGCAGCTTAAAATTATCACTGCTATTATTGTCAATATATGTTGATAACACTGAGCTATCTAGAGTTTGAAATTACGGACTGCTGAGTATGACCATCCCTGTGGATAAGCTTAAATTGTTTGAGAATCAAGAAAAAGAGAGAGAAAAAAGAGAACGGATTAAATTGGTCATGAGAAGAATAGAATAAGTCCAATTGTTAATGGTCAATATATTTCGTTGGGCTATTTAAGTTTCAATTCTTTATGGTAGTGTATAACATGGGTTGCGTGGGGCTGACCCAATTAGCTAGAAAATCATTAAATAGCTCCAGCTACATGCTAGTACGAGAAGAAGATGGGCCTTTCAGAAAACTTTGAATACAAAACCTAATTCTCTACATTATTTGGTTGTCATGATCTCTCCAATCTACCCAATTAAGTACATAAATAACTATTTTTGGTTGTCATGATCTCTCCGATCTACCCAGTTAAGTACATAAATAACTATCGAAGAGTCAAAGGTGGCAGTAAAATAAAATTACATGAAAACAATGTACGTACTAGGTATATATGTGCAAGGTTAGTTTTTCAATATTTTTTTGTTTTTGTTTGCAATAATCCCTCTAATATTTTTCAAATTTCACTATATCACAATTGTTTTAAAATATATTACAATAAGTCCTCCCTATATATACACAAATATACATAATAATGTTGGAACTTGAATTTTTTAAAGGAAATGTATATATGTATTTCATTTTGTATGTGGGTAACACAAGTGACCGCTGATCATATTTGATCATAATATAACAAATCAAATCATAATATAACAAACCACATGCGTGCATGTAGGTGCGTGTACCAAGAGGAAGACGAGCAAGGGCTAAAGGGCATAAAAGTGAGCAAAGACCTGATGGAAATCGGCGGCGACGCACTGAAGACCAACATCACCACTCTCGGCCCCCTCGTCCTGCCCCTATCGGAGCAAATCCTCTTCTTCGCTACGCTCGTATGGACGCACTTCTTCGGCGGCCGATCCAACGACGAAGCCGCCGCCGCGAAGCCGCCGAGCCAGCAGGGCGTCCTGACCACCAACAAGATCAGGAAGCCGTACATACCGGACTACAAGCTGGCGTTCGAGCACTTCTGCGTGCACGCGGCCAGCCAGCGCGTGCTGGACGAGCTCCGCCGCAACCTCGGCCTCACCGACCGCCACGTGGAGGCCTCACGGATGACGCTGCACCGCTTCGGCAACACCTCCAGCAGCAGCATTTGGTACGAGCTGGCCTACCTGGAGGCCAAGGAGCGGGTCAAGCGGGGCGACCGGGTCTGGATGCTGTCGTTCGGGTCGGGTTTCAAGTGCAACAGCGTCGTCTGGCGCTCTCTCCGCCGTGTCAAGAGGCCTTCTAGGAATCCCTGGCTCGACTGCCTCGACCGTTACCCGGTAGTAGATCAGTGATATTTTCCTCTCTATATTAAATTCCTCCTTGGTTGCCATTTTGATCATCGTGGTTCGCTAGCTCGGTTTTTTTTTTTTTTTCTTTTCTTTTATATGATTAAATACTTATTTGGCTTTGGAGAGAACAATAATTGTTCATTTTTAGCAATTTATGATGGCATGTAAGTTATCTCTTTCTCCTTTTATTAGTATTGCTTCTCTTTGATAAATTGTAGTTAGAACATATACATATATATATATTGGAAGTTTGGGAATTTGTTATAAATATGACATATATATTTGACACATTATGATAGCTAGCTAGTTGGTTGCATATACATCAGTAGATATAGTACTAGTGTTGATTTATAAGTCGTTTAAGTTTTGTGGATTATTGTTTTTGTCGTATTATCAATTGCAGCAAGTTTTAATTAAAGGGAAAAAACAAAGAGCAAGTTTTGAAGTTGATCTGTCATGACATGTACTCGCGCTAAAGCAGATAAAAAGCTTTGAAACCTATCAAGTGGATTATCTTTTTCTTTTTCTTTTTCGTCAGGAACGTTATGAATTATGATGAATTGATACACCAACCTACTATATCTGCTGGTTATAAATACATTTTGTAAAAATTATGATCGCATCTCAGCAGAAAATAATATATATGTATTTTGTGGATTTAATCACGGTATTGGTGTCATGTGGGCGGATGCAAATTGAATTAGCTAAAGAGTGATTATGGCGAACCACCATAGGGTAATTATTTGTGTGTTTTTAAGGGAACTAAATTATGTACATGGTAACGTGCAGTTGGAAAATATTTAAATCAACCACATAACTTTTTGACAGTCAATTATATATATTCAATGATGTGAAAAAGAAATTAATTATCCATGCCTGATCAGTCTTTCCTTGAAAAGATCATGTGCTGAATAAATATTCAGAGGAAAAAAAAAACGTTTAACCACTAAGTTTCAACAAAACATACATATAATTACTACAAAAATATTATGAAAAAGTATTATTTAACAAGTTGTTATCATTTGTGATCAAAGTACTCTTGTTAATTTATTAATAAAGAACTACTACTTATTATTACGACTAAATGTTGTACTAATTTTTTTTTCTTCTGAAAAGATAAAAGTTTGAGTGAAGTGGGAAAAAAAATCCAAGGTGTATGTTATAATTGATATGGGTGGTTCTATTTACACACACGTTTTCTCTCTTAAAATACCTCTTTGACTTAAAATTTGATATTATTATAATATCCTTATATATAATGACTAAAATAGACATTATGAAATTAAATATTACATTCAATTAAAAAAAAAAAAGGAAACCACACGCGCCTCAACATCTCTCTTTAACCTATAAAAAAAAAAAACCTAGTGCACAATTTTTTCAACTCTTACGACAAATACAAGACAATTTTAAGTGAAAGTAATCCTTCAACCCAATGGTCAAGAAGATTTAGTAAACTGAATTTGTTTATTTTCTAATTTTCATCTACGTTGAATTTCTCAAATCATTGTCTCCATGTTTGTGTGTGTGTATGTTCTTTCTTTTTTTTTTTTTTTTTTGGCTTAATTGTCTCTGTGTATGAATATTATTTTATTTTACTAGAAAACTATTTGATAATTGTGCATCGAATTATAAATCAAGAAGTTTTGGTGGTTTTCCTATTCATAATTTAGATCTATATTGAAATTTGCCGTTCTTTTGGTGTTTTTTTTTTTATTAGACAATTAGTGAGGGAGTTTGAAAAAAAAATAGACAAACCTAGTAGGTGGGTGGGGAAAGATATTTCAAGAATAAAATAACATATTCTAATAAGTAGTAGAATTATGGGCAATTTTGAAATTTGTGTAAGTTGTGAGATTAGTAATTTTTAAAATTTTTAATTTAGAAAGAATGTGTATTTAGAAAAGAGGTGCAGAGAGTTAATATGGGTGTGTGAGTAGAACCACCCTTGACATAGATACTAATATTTAGTTATTGAAATAATACCAACCGTATCTTCAATTACTTCCATATTAGAATGATGACTCAATCAATACCGTAATTCAAGTGATTAAATAATTTAGATATTTTGTTATAATTTTCAAATTGTAGGTATTTATTTTTTAAAAAGAAAATATAGTGAATACCCAATTTTTAACACTTAATTTAAATTAATGTTCAATCTTTTGAAAAATATAATAAAATATTTATGTGATTTAATTACTTTCATAGTGGTAGCTGACGGTAATTAACTTAGTTATCAAAATCATGTGCAAGTAATTAACGAATTGACTAGTTATTCGATGACTTCAAAAATTTAGGTATTTATTTTTATTATTATGTAAATTTTAGGTATTTTCTTACGTCACAATTTTTTAAATTCAATGCTAAGAACTGGGTATTTATTACAATTTTTCTAAATTTTTTACGTTCATATATTTAATTACTGTGCATTATTCCTGGTCAATCTGATTACTTGTAGCAAACTAAAGAGTGTGCATTTACTATTACACAATCTGATTAATCTGATTATCTTCTTAGTTTTTTTTTTTTTTTTTCCTTAGACAGGTAATTGCTCATACCTACATCACTTCATACACTATGTCGTTTAAAAGCATTTTTTTTTTTTTAAATATTGATCAAGTCATTATCCTGCTTGTCAGCTCTCGATAAAATATCCTTCATATATATCTCTAGAAATTTCAAGGAAAGACCTACTATCCTGCTTTGATCAAGATTGAGAAAAAATTTCTAAATTTTCTAATTTTTTTAGTGGATATACTTTACCATAAAATTATTGTTTTGAATCTGTTTGATTGTGATATATAATTCATTTTCTTTTATCTAAGAAGCTACATAGAAGACAACATCTGGTATCATCATAATAAGATATAATATTGTGCACGTATATATATTATTAAAGTCAAAGATCAAAGCTAAGCTTCCTTGATATTGAGTTAATTAAAGACCCTATTAGATGCCCTAATTATTAAACAAAAGATTATCCAGAGTCAAATACTTTTAAAAGTACTGTAAGAACAATTCAAATAGCTAAGAATGAGAATCAAATTGGGAATGAGAATAGTAATAGGAGTATAATGTTTGGTTTATCAATATAATTGACTGGAATCAAGCTCAATATATTTTAATCAGTTTGAGAATTGAAAAAGAGTAAGCATTCCATAAAATAAATTAAAAAAAATGATAATTCTTATAAATAAAGGAATATATATTTCATTAGAATGATTATTTGTATATTTTTTGTCCAATCAAACATAAAAATATGAATTATCATTTTATTTTATTTTAATTCTACCAACTTAAATTCAAAACTCATAACTGAAACTCACACATAAAGTCTTGACTAGAGTAACGGGTCTTTGTAGTACAATATTATAGACAAGGAAATGACTTTGTTGTTGGGGATATAAAGTTCTACTTTCCAATCAGAAATTCAGTGAAAGTGACAAATATATAATATAATATTGAGACCAACTTATAAATGTGGCACCGCAAAGTAATGATGCAAGAAATTTTTGTTGCTCTCCCCAGCTTCGTTTGACTAAGAAATGGAAAAACAGAGCAAAGAAATTTGAGTAGTTGGGGGTTGACTATTATAATATGACTTGTATTAGCCACGTGCCAAGAGGAAGTGACAAACAACAACGGTCTAACAATATATATTTATAAAAAATCCAAACCTACATGCGTAACATGCCCACCTGCCCAAATTATAAAAAAAAAATGATAAAACAAAAAAAATATTGAGCAATTTAAAACCATTTGTTTGCCCCACATTTCAATCATTCCATTCCATTCCATTTTTTCATTTTTTTCAAGTTTCCTAATCCTCCAAACTATTCCATTTCATTCCTTTTTTTTTCAACTATTTTTTTCAACTTTTTCAAATCTCTATATAATATCTTTAAATCTCAACCGTTTATATCACCTCGAAATTAGCAAAGTCAAACTATTTTTATATGATTTTTTCAAACTATTTTCAAATCATTCCAAACTATTTTCAAAATATTTTTTCCGAGTGGGCAAAATGCCCACCCTAAATAAGGGGTTAGGTTCTACCAAAAAAAATTTTAAATTGAGATTTTAGTTAATTGAAACCGCCAAAAGACCTTTAATTTTAGTTTTATTTTATTTTCTTACTGCTATTTCTCTAAAAAAAACTATAGTAATATTTTTTACTTATTATTTTATGCTTAAATCTCATATTTATATTAAATTTTATTGACTTTTGCATTTTGCATATAAAAAATAATTTAAAATTGTTTTTTATAAGTAATATAATGCAACAAAATAATTATAAATTTTTTGATAAACCACCCAACATTTGTTGAATACTGACATACTAAAACTAAAATTGCACAAAAAACTTTATAGGCAGCTTTGGATTTATAGGCAGCTTTGGATTTGAATTTTTATATTTTGGTTTATCTACCCCAAACCGAAACTTGCATAATATCTGAAAACCGCCTAATATTCACCTCTGGTTGCAGAAAAATAATACATGGCCAGATTATAGTGGTCATTGAAAAGTGTGAAAATAGTATATATATTAAGTGAAATAAAAATATTTGTATTGGATAATTGTATTCTGTAATAAATGAGTTTGAGCCACATAATTCTAGTCACTTTTTCTGATAAAAAATTGCATTGCTTATAGTTCCAAATTTCCAATCCATCACTCTACGTCATGTATGGTTCTAAATGGCTAGTACAACACTCTACGTCATCGTTGAAATGTAAGACTATTGTTTGCTTCCTTTTATTAATTTGCTTAAGTTTTCGAGATTTATTATTAAAGTTATATGGTAATTGAACAAAAAGTTCAGAGTTCAAATTCTTACCACTGCACTTTTTAATCCTAGAGCTGTTCAATCATATTTTGACAACTATCATTCTTTTACTATATTCTTTTTTAAAATATGAATTCACAAAACTCTTACAATTAATTGCACTCTTAATTTAAAAGGAGTAATACTCCCCTCAGACGCGTCAAACGAATTGTGGGCGTCTATCATAGTGAGTCTCATAGTGAGATTGGACGGCCATGATTCGTCAGACGCTTTCAAAAATTATCAACACCAATCACTTTTGACAACTCATCGACTCTTTTAATACTTTTATGTTTTTAATCTCATTAATTTTGTCAACAATTATTACTCATAAAATGTATTGTTAAAATGTAATTGGAGAAACAACTTGGAAGAAAGCGGATTTTTATTCCTTATTTACTACTGCGAGCGTTAGCTTTGTTTATGATAATTTTTCTATAAAGTTAGATACCATAATTTTATGGTTACGAGATTTATATTTTGTTTGAAATGAATATTTGCGTTCTAAGTATATACTGCTACTACGTATACTGTCTGATATTGATAATTAATAAATACATAAAATAGATGCCCTTAAAATCCTTACACTTTAAATATATGTTTCAAGCGAGTGAATACAAAAGATGAAACTTTTATTGACCGGTTGTGGGTGGATAGGTATAGGAATACATACATACCTAACTTACTTATTATTCTTAGACGCAACTTTTATTTATTAATAAAACACTATTATCGTCATTCAACATAGTTTTACCATCTCGAAAAGTAATGCTGTAATGTTAGTTTTTGATGATCAATTTAATTAAAAGAATTTTCTGGCGAATTTTCTGGCGAATTTTTAATCTTGATACCTTGTTTTCTTTGGTTCACAGCAATATTGAAACAATCATAATTATGTAATGAAGTACTTGCGGTCATTTTAGTATATGGAGGCATCAAAATTTTATTTTTTTCTCCCAACAATATAAATTACTCTCAAGCTAGTTGATCGCTATATATAGCACTTACAACCAATTAAGAACTTATCACTTCTTGCAAAAAACAAGAAATTTATTTTTATTTTTATTTTTTTCTGGAAGCTAGATTTGATTCATAAGTCAAAATTTAAATAGTGAAAATAAAAAGATATATTTTTATCGCAATGCCATAATGAAGGAACTATATAATATATTAGTAGTATGCAATATTATATTGGTGTAGGCGCTTTAGCAATGTGAAACATTAGATTTTATGCTTCCGACGACTTGGTCCGTGGACTTCCAGAATCTTCACCAGCTCATTTAGTACACAGTGGCACAGTTAGCGCCAAATTTTGCTGACTAATTAGTACAAACTGTGTTTGTGTTTGGTTACTAATTAATTTCTGCCAAAAATAAACTATATATGAGGAGAATTGCGTAATTGCAAAATATTGCCATTAGTTTCATTAATTTATTAATGCATCCCCCATGAAGTTTCCTAGCACTAGGTTGGTTTCTTTCTAAGAAAATGATCGGAAACTACAAGAGCATAAAGTACTAATCCATGTTAAAAAATATTTTTATTTTCATGGTACACGTGTATAATGTAATTAATATACATGTCACAGCGTATAGTTGTTGTATCTAATTATCTTCTTATTTTTATAGTCAATACACTTATATTATGTTTGGGCAAACTATTTTTTCCATCCCATCCCATTTTTTGGGATGGTCAAAATGGTTTGAAAATGGTTTGGAAAATAGTTAGAAAAATGAATAGAATAGTTTGACTTTGCGAATTTCGAAGTAGTATAAATTGTTGAGATTTAAAAATATTATATAGGGATTTGGAAAGTTAAAAAAAAAGGTTGAAAAAAATAGAATAGAATGGAATGGTTTGTAGGATTAGATAGTTGAATGGTTTGGAATAGTATGGAATGAAATGGGATGGTTTGGGAGGAGTTGTCAAACATGGAGTTATTTTACACGATGATGTAAAATCACTTTTAATGATTAAAAAAATAAAGGTGAGCAAGACAATATTCGTATAGGATACATTTTTAAATATAATTTAAACATTTTTAAAGAATGAAAATAATAGCCAAAATTATTTGGTAACTAAATAATTGTTATACCAAAATTTTACAGTACCTATATATATATATATTCAATTTAGAGATTATTATGTATAAATAATCATTTTTTGAAAGATATTTTAAAAAAAAGGCTAACGTTTTAATTAATTAAGAAATGATCATTTTTTTAATTACATGATGCATTGATTTTACCTTTAATTTTGTATTGACTAATGACTAGTTTCTTGATTTTTTTTAAACTTCGGCTATTTTTAAAATACCCAAAAAGACCCATTAATTTATTTGGTATTTTTAAAATTTAGATATTGATCACTTTTAAAATCAAATATTAAAAATGATTAGTTTGTTGTATGTTATGAAACTATGGATTGAAAAACTTAAGTAAAAAAAGTAGCATTTATGTTAAAGAAAGTAAAGAAGATATTGGAAAGAAAAAAGCTTCTTGTGCAATACGATTTCTTGATAACCCTCATGTATAAGATGGTTTATTTAGCAATAAGCATATAATAATTTATATATATTGGAAGATTTCCTAGTTGTCTAACCATTAATATATAGATAACTCAAACCACAGAACGAAATGGTTTTGACATATTCCATTCCATCATGAGTTTGAATATTTCTCATGAGTTTGTAATAAAAAAAATGTACATAAAATTCAGAAGAAGACCATGTGTTTCAATACATATAAAGAAAAATGTATGATAATAGATTGATAACAAATTACAGTAAATAATAGATTCTAAAACGGTGCTTTAGAAAGAAAAAAAATAGTAATAGGGATTAAAAAGAAAATTACATTTTATAGTATTATGATTTAAAAAATGCTGATTCTAATATGTGTTAAAACTTAAAATTATCATTTCATTGAAATGACCACTTCTAAATTTATTTTGTCTAATTAAGCATAAAAATAAAAGTTGTCATCCCATTCTAACCAAATCTTACCTTTTGTTTGGGGTGGCCATTTTGGCCATTCCATCTTATTTTTTGGGATAAAAAAAATAGTTTGAAAATAGTTTGGAATGGTTTGGAAATGATTTGGAAAAATGATGTAAGAATGGTTTGACTTAGCAAATTTCGATGTGGTATTAATGGTTGAGATTTAAAGATATTGTATAGAGATTTGAAAATTTGAAAAAAATAGTTGAAAAAAAATAAAATATAATAGAATGGTTTGGAGAATTACCCCTCCGTTTGCCCCACCCATTCTAACCATTCCATTCCATTATATTTTTTTACTTTTTTCAATCCTCCAAATCATTCCATTCCATTCCAATTTTTTTAACCATTTTTTTCAACTTTCAAAATCCCTATACAATATCTTTAAATCTCAACCGTTTATATCACTTCGAAATTTGCAAAGTCAAACTATTTTTCAAACCATTTTCCAAATTATTTTTAAACCATTTAAAATGATTAAAAATGACTAGAATGGTTTTTCCAAACACAAACTTAAGAAAGTTGAAAAAAATTAAAAAAAATAAAATAAAATAAATGAATAAAATGTATATGCGAAACAAGGAGTTAGGTCATGCTTTAGAAGTTCCACTGGCAAGAAAGAAGGCAAATTAGTTACATTTACAAAAAGTCAACTTGTTTTCTTGGCGCATCGTTGCATGTGGGCTAACCCTCTCGTCGAACCTACGTTATATGAGAAATAATACCAACAAAAATCGACACGTCTGAGAGAGAGAGAGAGAAATAATTAATGTTGGTCAAAATGACTCAAATGGAGCAACTTGTCAATTTTTCACAAAGACGATACTTCTAGCTGCATGAAATTGACTAATTTCCCTTTTATCTATATACCATGAGAGACGAGTCACAACCTAAAGATTTTGTACTTACGCGTATCCTCACATATTATATATATAGAAACATACCTATTTAGTCTTTTTGAACATTTTTCCAAATTCAAAAGCACTTAATTTCTTGGGAGAATCTTATAACTAGTCCCCTTAAATTAGATATTTACAAATCTAATTTCTATATTAGGATTTTTACATTAATATTTTATAAGGTGTGTAATTATTAAAGATGACTCTAGATCTGGTTTCTAAAAAAACCCAATTTTAGAAATGGATATTACCCAAAAAAATTCAAAACAAAATTTCTATTATTATGGGATTTAAAAATAAAAAGGTATGCTGATTAATAAATAATAAAAATTGATTAATATTCTCGGAATTGATTAATAATAGGAATTGATTAATATTATCACGGAAAAATATTATAGTTACGGTATATGTAATATTTCTTGGTTAATATAATATTTACAGTATTGCTGATATGATATTGCATTTCAAATAACTATTGAATTTGTTGTTTGGAAATATGATATATACCAGTTAATATATTATTTATTGAATACCTCGTTTGCATTGGGATGGAAACTTCACCTACCAAATATTTTTCATTAAATTTGTTGAGTTTAATGTGTGATCTATAATAGTTTTGGTTTATATAATATTACCTGGATAATATAATATTTACTATATTGATATTGTTCATATGTGAAACGTATTTTTTATATTTACAGTATTGACAACATGTACATTATAAAATTGACAATATTATATTTACAGCATAATATGTTATTATTTTCTGGTAAATATAAGATTGACTGTAGATTCTTATGTGACAGATGTTTTATAATTAATTGAGAAAGTTTTCCTCGGTAAATGTTATAGTTACAGTATATGTAATATTTATTGATTAATATATTTATAGGTGAATATGATATTTACACTTATCATATGAATACAAACGGTAAGGAATAACAAACCAAAGTCAGATATGGGTAATGTGTATTCCTTTTAAGGGTAATGGATATTCTTTTTAAGGGTGTAATTAAAGTCAACCGGGTAATGAGTATTCTTTTTAAGGGTCAATTGTAATTAAAAAAAATTTGAAATCTAATTAAGAAATATTAGAATATTTTTGTAAATTTCTAATTTTGTCAAATATTTTTGTAAATATCATGTTTAAAGAATATAGATGTGTAATTTTCCCTAATTTCTTCTTAAGCTTCTTCCATACTTTCTTAGATGCTTCATATAATATGTTGTAGTCCAAGGTTGAGGCCTAGTATCATTTATGAACTCAATTCGATTTCCAGCTTTACGGAGTAACAAAAAAATGGGGTATATAAACAAAAGAAAAGAAGATATATATATATATATATATATATGTGTGTATATATATATATTATAAACAAAAGAAAAGAAGATATTAAGTCATATTGTTCTGTCACTTTATGCGGTCAAAACTTAAACCAGACTTGGATAGATAAAGAATTTGGCCTTTTCTTTTCTCCTCCTTATGATAATTAAAATTTTCAAAATATGGAAAAAATTATAATAATGAGCTTTTGATAGTCATGAGGTTATATATTATTATTTTTTTAATGAAAGGTAAGATCCACAAATTATGAATATATTTCAACAAAGTTAAGACAAGCCTGACCTTTAACAACTTACCAGCTAGGTTGATCTTCTGCTACAGAATCCTATAACTCGCAGTCAAATATATAAAATAAAATGGTACAAATAGTTCACACCTAAAAATAGGGTAATCAATCCAAAAAAAAAAAATCAAAAGAAAAAAGGTTCTATAGGATCTTCGCAGACAAATTGAGGTCTCGTTAAAACCCTTAGAATAAAAAAATCCAACGGAAAAAGATGATATATATTATAAGGAGTTTTCTTTAGTAGGGGCCCTCTATGGTAAGAGGGATTCTAGATTGTCAGATTAAGTATTTTACATTTTTTAAAAATTAAAAAATAAATTTAACGGTTCAAAAAGTCCCCACTACCAGTAGAGGTCCCTGCCAAAAAAATTCTGATATTATAACTTGATAAGGCAGTTTTTGCTATAAAAAAAAATTGCGACCCATTGGGTAAACAAAAAAAATATAATAATATATGTAAGTGATGATATTGTGGGCGTTTTGTAATTATTAACCACTGTACTACTATAGTGATCAAATTTTCCTTTTCCTGAATTGCCAAACATTTTATTTATATATAAACTAATTTTTCATACAGATTTCTCCGTGTGAACGGGCAATATATAATTGAGAGAGGAAATTATATATGAATTTCTCTGGAAGTATATTATAGAACGCGTACTGATCATGATAATATCTGCTTGAAGAATAAAAATCTGTCAGAAACTATATATATATATATATTATATCATTGATTCAGTTTCAAATAATGATTTCTTTTAGAAAAAAATTCTTATTTTAAGCCAAATAGCATTCAGGAAAATATATTGAAACACACCATAATCTTGTGTTATTGGTTTAAATACACCCTCTTGCTTGAAACATTATATATTTGCCCCTCGATTTATTAAAAACTTATGAATTTGCACCTTCTGTCTATTTTTCTATTTCAAATGCTGATGTGACATAACGTGTCACAAAAAATAATTGAAATTTAACTACTAAATTGTTTAAAATTTTTACTAATATCTTAATTTTTACTAAATATTATAGTTTTGACTGTTGAACTCCCCAAACAAATCTTTTAGTTTTTTTTTGCTTTTAACCTTCATTTTATATTTGTGTAAAATTTTTCAGTCATGTATTATATATCACAGCAATCCTTGTATGTGTTCGTTTGTTTAAAATCTTTTTTTTTTTTTGCATAGTTATTTTAATACATATTTGCTAGAAACATTCATAGTCTTTAATTTCTCGTAGTGCATTTGATTTATATAGTTTTGATTCAATTATTATATGTATGTGGGGAGAAACAGAAAATAGAAAGATATATTTGGGATTTGATTTTTAGGATCTTATAGATTTAATTTTTGTTGGTACATGATTTGTCAAAGGGATTTGACGTGGGGTTTTTTAGGAATTAGTTTTTTTTTTAAATAAAATAATTAAGAAGGTTTTTTTAAAGGTTGTTTAAAACTTTATTAAAATTGAAATTAAGTTTATTTAGTAAAGATTTATCAAAATAAAGGTATTAATGGACTTTTTAGGAAGTTTAGCAGGCAAACTTTAATTTCTTTAGGTGATGTATGATGGTTTGACTTACGAAGGGGTAACTTTGACATGTTTTAATGAATCAGGGACAAAAGTATAATATTTTAAATAATATGATGCATTTAAACATAATAACACATGATCAATTAGAGGCATTTTAGTTTTTTTTTTCTCCCCTAACATTTGAATGTCTTTTTGGCTTTTGAACTCGATCAATGCGTATATATCTTTGTGCCTGTGTGTGTATGCAGTAATAAGAAAATAGCTATGGCTAGGCAACTGCAATGTTTCAAATAAATTAGCATATAATATATATATATATATATATAATATTTTTTTTATATTTTGCTCTGTTTACCGATATATATAAATACTGAATTTATCTGGTCGAACTAGTAAGTAATAAGGATATGTATTATATATACATACATATAAAATATACTTATTTGGTGGCAATGATCCCTTAATAATTAACATATTGTATTATGTCATTAGAAGAGTCTATATAGTCAATGTTAAAATATTGTTCATCCCGTGGGAACACGAAATACGATCTTTCAAATGGTCTTATATATGTTCTCCAACTAATTATATATGTATATTTATATATATAATTAGGTGAATGTTTCTCAGTTTAACTATCTGAATCATATTGATGTATTTATCCTGTAACAATACTTTAAGATTTTAGAGATGGCGTTATCCTATATTAATAATAAACAGCAATCATTACTTAATTACAATATTCCATTTATATAAGTCTTGATTTGCACTACTAAAGTGCTTGGAACGTTAATAATTAGTTACAATTAGTTAAAACCTATTATCAGACATTCATCAGAAGACGTGCAGTGACATCGATCGAAATGATAGTTACGCTCAATTTAAAATTTTTATATATTATATTTGGTCTAAATCCATTTTCAAGCAATAAAACCATGCTATATATTATCTTTATTACAAATTATTACTAGCTACTTTTCTAAGTTGATCACATATATAGCTTAATTCAAAATGAGGTGAAACTAAATTAATTTGCAATTAAGTGGACATAATTAGATAAAAAGATTCGACAATAAGAACTGAATTGATTCAGAAACAGTTCTAATTTATTATCTATCCATGAGTGTATATATGTGTCTATGTATGAACAGAATAAGAGACTCCAAACTATTCTTTATGCTTACATTTATTTTTTAAAAAAATTACATGATTGTCTGATTAATTTTATTGATTAACAAACTGGACAAGCATATCACACAACTTAAAATACTATAATTGAGTAAATAACCATATTTTAAACGATATTTTAAGAAAATAGTCAACATTTCGATTAATTAAGAAATTAGCAATTTTTCTATTAACTATATGATAATGTGCCTTTTACCTCTGTACCCTTAGTTTTTTTTATGTATTAGTGGCTAATAACTTAATTTTTTGAAACTTTGTCTATTTTCTTAAAATATGGACTAAAAAATATTGACCAAATATACTAAATAGACAATAATAATAATATACTTGTCCACAAACGATAATAATATACTTGTCCGCAAACAATAATAATAATAAGCACATGATACTTATTATACTATATATTGTTTGATAATAACAAATTAAGAATAGAACAAGTGGTGTGCATAAGGACTTAAAAGTTGCCAAACGATTTGAATTGAAAATCAAACCTCAAATTTTTGCCATTTATACATGCAATGACACGGTCAACTAAATATTAGCTAGCTAGTACTCCAGAAGTAATTAAACATAAAAAATAAAAATAAAAATTACTAGACTTCAACAATGAGAATATAACTATTAATCATACCAACATGGCAACATCTCTTAATCAAGAAACATAATCACTTAGAACAATTCAATGCGTATTAATTAAGGTTATATATAAAGCAGAAAAAAGTCGTCCCTAAACTAAAATATTTGAGATCTTTGATGATCTCCTATAGCCTCCTGCACACAAATTCTAGAACACTATTAGAAATAGCATATAATATATATATTATATATAAGAGAAATTATGGTAAATATCCAACTTTTAGCACCCAATTTAAATAATTATCAATTTATTTAAAAAAAATTATAATAAAATACTTAAATAATTCAGTTACTTAGGTGATGATAATTCTATTTGAGTCAGTGAGAAATATATGTAAATAATTGACAAATTGACTATTTATTTAATTATTTTAAAATATTGAGTATTTACGTAAGTACTGCTCAAAGACATATCATGTGTTTGTATTATATACATTTCCTTTGTGGTATAATTTAACGTTGAACATTACCGGTAACATCTGAATTTGAATAAACTATATACATATGAACTCTTTTGTTGGAGTCAATAGAATAATTATCAATTTAAAACGGGCTGACCTCCGGGCCATGAGTAGTATAAATAGATCCCTCTCATTCACAACATTTCCCCATCTCTTCAGCTAAAACAACTCGTTAGCGATATAGTGAAGCCATATTCTCTTTACCCTAAAAAATATGGCTTCTCCAAACAGCCAAAACCATGTCGAATATTTCATGTCCAAAGTAGGGATAATCGGGGCCGGGATCAGCGGTATCGCGGCTGCCAAACAGCTGTCGAGCCACAACCCTATCGTGTTCGAGGCCTCGGGCTCGATAGGGGGCGTTTGGAAGCACTGCTCCTACAGCTCCACCAGGCTCCAAACCCCGCGATGCGACTACGAGTTCTCGGACTACCCTTGGCCCGACAGGGACAACTCTACTTTCCCTTCTCACCACCAGGTCTTGGACTACCTCCACGGCTACGCCAAACACTTCGACGTGTTGAGACACATCAAGTTCAACTCTAGGGTTGTCGAGGTTCGCTACGTCGGTGGTCACGAACGCACCGGAATATTGTCGCCGCCGTCTCCTGGGGAGTACGGACGTCTATTGAAAGGCAGCCCCGTCTGGGAAGTCGCCGTGGTTCATGAGAATGACCAATCCGACGTCGTTCAGGTTGTACTATTGGCTTTCATATCAGTAATTACTTTTGTGTTATTATTCTTGCATGTACGTATGACTATGCCATATATCGTATAATTTCTTTTCAAATTAACAAAACATTACAATACCTATTACCTAATCTTGTTGCGCGTTTGACAATTTATGGCCTGCTATTGTGTCGTCCTTGTTATTAAATTTTCTACAGTTTTGTTGCACATGGTAAGACAATTTTAGAAGTAGTTGTGTGTGTGTATATATATATATATATATACACATATATGACATACCTTAATTAGCTTGATAAAATTGTATTTGTAGACTTTGAAAAATATATTCGTATAACAGCACATGTATATATTTTGGTTGAGTATTGTCCACACATTATATTAGTTATAATGTTCAAGTGCGATAATTTTCAATACTGTTTTTCTTAATCGTTGAACTAATAAATGGGTCATAAGAAAAAAACTAGCTTTATCTGGTAGTCAAATATATTTGGTGTATATACTTCCTAGTCCAGCTTTTTCTCACACAAAATTATTTAAAACTCGACCTGCACGTGTTCCAAAATTATATATAGGAGAAAAATGATACGCTATAGTTCTCTGTTATATGTATTTATTAATTTTCCTAATTTTCTAGTTACTAATTTGCTTATTAAATTACTTGGTGGATTAGTGGTATGCATTTGAGTTTCTGGTAATATGCATTGGAAAATATGGAGACATCCCAAGAATGCCAAATAGCGAGTCTTCCAATAGAGAAGCCTTTTGTGGGAAAGTTTTGCATTCAATGGATTACTCTAAGCTTGACAAAGAAGCTGCCTATTCACTGCTTAAAGGAAAAAAGGTTGCAATTCTTGGTTACAAGAAATCAGCAATTGACTTAGCCATGGAGTGTGCCGAGGCAAATCAAGGTATACTTTGATATATACATATTAAAAAAATCTATGTACCTATTTAGTATTTAGTCATTTTCTGATGATTTAAAAAATAGTCAAGATTTTAGAAAATTATTAAGAAATTAGTCATTAATTCCAATAACTAAGAGAAATAATTATTATGAATTCCCAATTTCTACCACTAATGTAAATCAATACTCAATCTTTTAAAAAATATAACAAAATAATTGTATGAAAGGTCAAAAATAAGTCGAAGCAATATAAATCGACTAATTACTCAATTATTTTTAAAAACTTGAATATTTATTTTTATTCTTGTCTAAATTTTGGTTCTTTCTACTTCATCCAATAATTAAATGCATAAATATAAAATCACATCATTATGTAGTTGAACTATTTCCTTCGTTAACATGAACGTTAATTTTTTTACAAAACATTATTTAGAAAATGACTATTTGCTAAATAATATTAAAATTTATTTTATCAATTGAAAATTAACAACTTATTTATCATATATTATCTGATTTTTTTTTTTTTTTTTACAAATCTAGATGGTATTTGCCAATACCATCTATTTATTAGTACTTATAATATGTATCATAATTGCGACCCCAAATGAAACAATATTTAATCACTAGTACTCACCATGTATTTATTAGTACATATAGAATATGCTTCATATCACATGGTCAAACTCGTTGACAAACAAACGCCGTGCCAACTTGATGTATACTAGACCCGTTGACCTCTCTTTTTTTTCCTTTTTCTTTTATTTATTTTTAAATTTTTGTTTGTGTGTTTTGTGATATATAGAAGTCAATAACTTGATGTATACTAGACCCGTTGGCCTCTTTTTTTACCTTTTTCTTTTCTTTTCTTTTTTAATTTTTGTTTATCGTTTTCTGATATATAGAAGTCAATTCATTAAGCAGTACTTGCAAGTGCGAGAGGCAATATTTAATGATATATATCTTTATGAGTTTCTAACTTCTAACCACGAACACTTAACATTGTCAAGGAAAACTATTTCCAATTCCATCACTTATTTAAAGAAAAAAAAATCATTTTTTTAAGAAATCTAGAACCCTAATATTACGAGGTCAGTTATTATTTATATCTCAATTTTTGGTGTATTAAATTTCGATCGTATTCACACTCTTAAATATGGGGTAGAATATTGACAATAATGAGTTAATGACACATGGGCCATGGAGCAGAACTCTAAAGAAATGTAATTATATTCAGATAACTTTTTATTTTTATTTTGCAATGTAACGATGGTAAAATTCTAAAACGATATATAACAATCAATATCATGACTAATTTGCTTATGCAACATACTATCCTTGATATACCGGGTAAAACAAAAAGAAAAATCAATGAGATATATAGTATTGATTAATGTTTTCTTTTTCCTTTTTTTTTCCCTTCAGAAATTATTCGTTATACCAATAATGCAAATTGCATGCTGATTCTAATCGGTGGGGATACTTAAATATGGTTGACGAAAAAAAGATTTGCCTCTTGACAATTTTAATATGTCCTTCTCCAAAAAATTTTAATTCTTTTTTTTTTCTAATGAATTATTTTTCCTCTTTTTGGGGGGCTAAAGGACCAGAAGGGCAACCATGCACAATGGTGATTAGGACATTACATTGGACAGTTCCGTCCTATTGGATATGGGGATTGCCATTTTTCTTGTTTTATTCAACAAGGTCTTCTCAATTTCTCCACCAAAAGCCAAACCAAAGCTTCTTTGGACTCCTCTTGTGCCTTCTCTTCTCCCCCTTGGTAAATTTCCATCTTTTCACCACTTCTCAACTTAAACTAATTATAATCGTTTTAAAATACTAACTAATAAAGTTAATAATTTCGACGTCTTATTATGGGAATAGAGAAGGGCAATTTCCAAGTTCATAGAGTCATACTTGGTGTGGAAGCTTCCACTAGTGAAGTATGGGCTAAAACCTGACCATCCCTTTGAGGAGGACTATGCTTCTTGCCAAATGGCCATATTGCCAGAGACTTTCTTTGAAGAGGCAGAAAAGGGAAAGATTTTGTTCAAAAGGGCATCAAAATGGCGGTTTTGGAGCGGAGGGATTGAATTTGAAGACCACACAAAGCTCGAAGCCGATGTTGTGCTTCTTGCTACGGGCTATGAGGGGAAAAAGAAGCTTCAATCCTTATTGCCTGAGCCATTTAGTAGTCTTGTTGTTGACTCCACTGGGGTCATGCCCTTGTACAGGTAAATGATCCTATAATTGACTTATTAAACAACACGACCAAATCATAACACATGGGTCAAGTCAATATTAATAATTTAATATTATAAGGCTTTTGGAAGTCTTAACTAATTGATTTAGTACAAGTGGGACTATATATGTCGTTAATTAACTGATTAAGTCAAGTTATAATGATTAATTATCTTGCATGCGGCACAAGTGTGTCTCTTTTTTTCTTCATACTTTAATCAACTTGTAAGACCACATAATAGGTAAATATAATAAGAGTAAATAAAAGAGAGTACGTCCACATAACAAGTTTGCAAAATCACAACACCACTTGCACATATATAACAAACTAGCACTATAGTCTATGTGTGTGTGTATATATATATATATATATATATATATATAATCTTGTGATGAGGCCAAACATATATAGCTAGAGGCCTAAAATGTTGAAATTGACATTTCATGTGTGACATTGATATTATGGGTGGTCTTAATATTTTTATCTGCAGGGGCACAATTCACCCACTGATTCCAAACATGGCGTTTGTGGGTTACATAGAGAGCGTGTCGAACTTGCACACGGCGGAGCTGCGTTGCAAATGGCTGTCTAGGCTCGCCGACGACAAGTTGAAGCTGCCAAGCGTGGACAAAATGCTCCAACAAATCACTGAGGAAATGCAAATCATGAAGAGAACAACAAGGTTCTACAAGAGGCATTGCATTTCCACTTTCAGTATCAACCATAGCGATGAGATATGCCAGGAGATGGGGCTTAGTCCTTGGAGGAAAAACAACTGGCTTCTAGAAGCTTTTAGCCCTTATAGCAGCCAAGATTACTATGACAAAGAGAATTAATAAAATAATAATAATAATTAAATAAAGCTTTTAGGTTTGGCCCTTGAGGTAGTTTTGGGATTGATTAAGCCTCATTTATATAGCAAATGACTAGTGGTACTAGTACTAGTAGCATGGAATAAAAAATGAGGGTTTTAATTTGAACAAAAAATGTATCTATATATCGGCCCACATAGGCTGTGCTGAGTTGGTTTTATTTATATATACGTGAAAAAAAAAATTAATAATCAAAGAGTCTCGTTTGTACGTGTAGGCGTTTAAACAAGTGGTTTTCACTTGCTTCTTACTGTTCAATGTGTTCCAAGCTCCACCAGAAATTTAGAACATTAATAACAATATCCACTCTTTCATGGAATTCAGTTTCGAACAAGCAATGTGGTATTATTATTTCTGGGTTTTTTTTTGGCAGGTTCAGTTTATTATTTTATATAATTATATATATATATATATATATTATGAAATTTTAATAAAATAACCACGGTTTACAAAATAATTTTAAAAATAACCACAGTTTCAAAAAATTTAAAAACTAGTCATGTAAGAAATTTTTGACAAATAAAAATTTTTGACAATATTTTTTATGTGTACTTTTGTTATTGTCAGAAATTTCTTACAGTTTTATGGTTAGTTTTTAAAATTTTTAAAACAGTAGCTATTTTATAAAAATACACAGTCCAAAATGACTATTTACCTAACTGATGTCTTTGTATATATAATATTAATCATACAAATCTGCAAATTGGCCGCTTAGATGTTCCCTTCGGTTCTTAATACGACGGCACAACATTCAGTGAGTAATGCTTGATTGGGTCAAATCAAAATCTCTACTGTGAGAAGATTGTCTCCAATTCTTAGTTGGTTTAATAAGCAATTTTATAATTCTAGCTCATACAACCACATACATAACATAACATAAAATAAAAAAATAAAAAGAAAGAAAAACACAAGTTGATATAAAATATTGGAGGCCAATGAAACTGTGGACAAGACACACAAAAACCGCCACCAAAGTGTTTTTTATTTATATTTTTATTACTATACTATTCTAATATATTTATTCGGTTATCAAGCTAAGGCCAAAAACGCCAAAGATGCCAACTATATAGATAGTATGCACAAAAGCTCTTAAACACAAAAATCAGAAATTTCAGAACCAATTTGCTATTCTCACCCAACTGTGCTTTTAAGTAGGTAGAACTTAGAAGCAGAATCAATAGCTGAATTAAATACCGGAGATTTCTCTTTGTAGACAATAGTTAAATAATTCAATTACAATTATTTTGGAACCATTTAGAATCTAGGTTTTTTTTTATTCCATTTCTTTTCTCTACTAAGAGAAGCACCAATGTACCATGTAACATAAATTATCATTGACCTGCAACAAAAAAAGGGCAGTCCAGTCTTCTTTTCAAAGATTTGAATTGAGACCTAAAAAATGAGATTGTGATAGATTTATATATATATATATGAAAAATATTTGTAGCATATGAAGCTGAGAAAGGAGGAGAAAAAAGGGCACACTCCTTTCAATAGGTACATTATTTTCCTCTATGGCCCGCTTTGTTTGACATCTTTGCAAGGCCTTTATTATCGTCTCAGGATCAGGACAAAAAAGCTTCTCCAAAACTAGCCAAAAAAAGTTGTAAGAGAGCCAAAGATTTGATTCACCAAATTAAAAATAAAATAAAATAAAAATGAAATGATCAATTCTTGTGAAGGCTCACGCTAACCAGTCCCCATCCACATCCATGCCTTCAATCTCTCCAATTTCCATACTGTGTGTCACAAAAATCACAAAGAAAATTCAATTAGAAAAAAAAAAAAAAAAAGGCTTTATATACAAAACTTGAATTTTTAAAGACCTAAAGAATAAACTTCTTTGATTTTGATACGAGTTCTGGTACCAATGCATACTATGGAAATCTTTTTTTTTTTTTTTAACACATGCGTGAGCAAAAGAGATTTAATTTGAAATAAAAAAGAAAATAGTTTAAAAATAAAAAAATTCTTGGAGGGTTAGTTAATAATAGTCAAACTAATTGCTCCAAGGCACCGTCCGTGGCAATCTGACACAGTGACGAATGCACTGTAGACTCCAACAATTTCTGTTTTACCAAATTAGCTTCAAAACTTTTTGACATTTTCTATTTTTTGCTCCGCTTGGGTTTGAGAACTCAAAAATAGGACAGCTCATAACTTAAAATCAAAAACGCCTCTCAATTGTTCTTGCTCTATTCTAAGATGACACTTGAAGTTTTATTTAATTTCTTCATGTACTTTCTGATCTAATTACTTCAAAAGCCTCCATCACTATCATACATGTAGACCAACGTATCATTGAACTTAATGAAGTTGATTTATTAAATATAAGAAAACAACCCAAATAAGGAAACAGAAAATATCATCGTTTTTATTTTTTATTTTGTTTTGGTTACGAAATGTTTATTAAAGAAAAGAAGAGTTGTTACCAAGGCAATGAAGGAGAGTGAAAGTAGTCATCAGAGGAATAGTAATCATCAAAATGGTGTTGTTCATTGGCAGTCAACCAGGCAGGGAATTCCATGACTTGATGGTGATGATCATGATCATCAAACGGATAGCATTGATCGAGCCCCACCAAGCCATCATGACCCTCGGCCTTCAAGAACTTGAACCAATAAGCCGACGTCACCAAGCTCATGGTGTCGTCCCACTCCATCTGGTGCTGCTCCCCCAGTGTCCTGATCTCCGCAATCTCCTCGTCGTCCATGGCCGCATGCAGCCCGTCGCTCCCCGCCCCCGCCGCCCCCGCCTGCCCCGCCATCGCAGCAATGGAGATGGAGGGCGATGATGAGGACGATGGCGACGGCGTCGACGAGTAGAATGACGAAGGGTTTGTGCTTGTGGTGGTGGTTGTTTGGTATGGGGTTGTGAGGTCAATGTTGTTGAAGTCATGGAAATTGAGGTTCAAGCCAAGGGCTTGGTTTGGGAGTGGGAGATTGAGGTTTTGGTGATCAACATAGCCAAAGGGCAGAGTTGGGATTGTCGTGTTTAGGGGAGGCCAGAGGAGTGGATTTTGAGGGTAGTAGTGAGGGAAATTGAGGGGAATAATATTGCAATTGTTGCTGTTTTTGTTGTTGATGTCTTGGTGATTTGAGAAGCTTGGTGGGTTTGTAGTTGATGCCCTGTGATTCCTCCTAGACTTGATCTTCCCTGAATCTTGGTTCTCAAAGTGCAGTGGAGGTTGAAGGGGTTGTGAGTCTTGTGAATCTTGTGATTGTGACTCTGGTTGTGGTGGTGGTTGGTTTGGTTGGTTTTGTTGTTGTTGTTCATTGGCTTGTTTCATGGCGGCTCTGTGGAACTTGAGAGCAGTGACAATCTCTCTCCTGGCCTCGGCCATGTTTAGAAGCCTCTCTTGGTAAGGCCTGCTTGTGTGGAGCCTCCTTCTAACTTGCTTTTTGTGGTGTTGGTGCTGAGAAGGCGGTGGTTGTTTCTGTTGGGTATCTTGTGTTTGGGCTTTGCTTTCATCCAAACCTTCCACAAGTTTGGTCAGGTTTTGGCTGGGAATAGCAGCATCGACAACGCAAGTTTGGGTGGGGTCTTTTGGGCTCATGTTGGAGTCTTTGGATTTGGAAGAGGTGAGTTGTTTCACAAGGCTACGGATATAGGCGCCAGAGAGATGAGGTTCTTCTTTCAGCTTTATCTCATGCTTTGAGGAAGATCTCCCTTGCCTCATCTCACTATTTACTCTCAATTTTTTTTTCTTTTCTTCAAGTGTTTTTTTTTGCTGTTAATGGAATGTGAAAAAGATGTTTGGAACAAGAAAAAGAACAACAATAACAATCATAGGTTTTTTTTTTTTTTTTGGTACTAAATTCTCAAGGACAAAGTACAGAAATGCAGAGGAAGAGGGAGAGCTGATCCTTTGAAGCCCGGAGGTCCTCATGGGTGTTATAAATAGCTGGAGGACGGTCTAGGGTTTTTAAATTTTTTTGGATTTTTCCTTGTTTTGGCAAAAACCTCATTAGTTACTGTTTTTATATATTATTTCTCGGTCTAAACGGGCAGTTATGAAGGTTGGCCTATCTTCTTATACCGAGTTCATCTATTCCCTTTTTTCTATCCTTTTTTTCCCCTCTCTTTCAATGATAATATGTCAACCGATCAATTTATTTTTACAGATAATGTAAATTGATGAATTGTCATAAAATGATTACAGAGATAGGAATATGGAATAAAATATTTGGGTTCTTTTCTTTCTACTACAATTTACCACTACTAATGGGATTGGGGTACTTGTTTTCCTTTATTGGACGAATATATCCCATTTTCCTTTTTGAAAATTATAAAAAACAAAAAAAAAAAAATCCAACTTTTCTACTCTTAGTCTTATTGCATCATCAACATCAAGTATTTTAGCGTCGAAAGTGAAAAAAAAAAAAGGAAAAAAAAAAGGGTCAGTTAAGGATTTATCCATTTTGCACTATATGTTTTAAAGATATAGCCCACGTTTTGAAATATTAGCAAAATAGCCATCAGATCAACATCTAGAAATCTATGACTAAAGAAATAAAATTTGTGACTAAATAAATAAAAGATACAGTCATAAAATTTGTGACTATAGTCACAAAATTTCAAAAAATTTGAAATAAATACAATAAAAAATTTAAACATACATTAACAAAATAACCAACTCACAAATAAATGATTGCATATACAACCAATTTTATAAAACTTATTACTAAATTAAAAATATCTTATAAATAGCAAAAAAAATATGCAACCAAAGAAGTCACAAATTTCATGACTAGAGACACAAAATTTTAGACAATATTATCTGCAACAAACAACAAAAACAGAATTCAAAAAATTAGTGACTGCAGTCTCAAAAATCTAGACATGAATATATGGCTATTTTGCTAATAAAAGCAAACATAGGCTAATTGTTAAAAACATATAAAAAAATATGGCTATTTATTTAAAAAACCCAAAAAAAAACCCTAATCCAATTAACTAACAACATATCCTATAAATAGTACAAATCTATTCATCAATATTTGTAAAGCCAAGTGTAAAGTAGAAGCTATTTTTTATAACAATTTAATATCTCAAAACTTTACACGCACGAACAACAATCAATTACATCAGCAAAATCTTATGTTTTCCCAACATGATTGTGATAATATAGCAGCCCTAATTAACATGATCGTGATAATATAAATAGTATCACTTTTGCATGCATGATTTAGGATTCTACAACCATCTAAGATTGTATTGATGTTTCTGTTATTTGTAACTTCGAATTTAACATCTCAAATTTTAGTTTCTTCATCAATGTCAATAGTATTATAAAAAAGATTGCTAATGACTTTTATTATAACACACAATTTTGACTACACAGTATACGATGATTTAGCGCCAAACTACAAAATTAGCAAACTAGATTACTCATCGTTATGATATCGTTAGATTAGTATTCAATTCAATTTGAATCTGACTCAACACTAAAATAAAAATAATCTCAAACAAACGGGACTCATGAGTAAAACTTGTCTCCACATTTGATTGAATCAGACTCAATTCGAATGTTCAAGCATTGTACATTTACTATTTACTACGGTATTGTAGCTATTAATTTAAGATAACAAGTAATTACTAATTACCTTGTAGCCAGATGGAGATTTTAGGCATACAATAATTGATGGCTATTCTGGTATCTTGTCTGCAAGTACAATGGGACCAGCCTCTCAAAAAGACGTCAGCAAAAGTCTACGAGGACTGACAAAAGAATCTCCATTACTGTTGTAACCTTCTATTTTATTTTTATTTTTAAAATTGAAAAAAAAAATCTAAAGAGAAACAATCCAATTTTTCTGTTTTAAACAACTTGTTCAACATGATTTGAGTCTGTTAGTGAAACAGAGAACTTGGACCTTTTTGCTAAATCCACAGTTGAGTTGTGCAAAATAAATATAAATACAAATACAAATTAAAAGACAGAAACCCTCCATACTATACTATTATTACCCCTTTTCTTATGTTATTGTCATTGTCTATCGAATATTTTTTTCCCTTTGATTCCCTATTCTAATTGGAGAAGACAGAGGCATGGCTTTTATGAATTTTATCAGACATTTTCAGGCAGCAATAACAGCGAAGAAAATAAAAAAAAAATAAAAATAAAGAAAAAAAGAGGAAAGAAAAAGAAATAGTAGATGTAAAGTCATTATCTAACTAAAACATAAAAAAGATCAGATCAAACCCTACAGATTGGAGGAGTAATTTGTGCTTCAGCAAAGAACACAGTTTTGTATCCAATATTGCAAGCTCTAATTGTTGCTTCTCAAGATAAACAAGAAGAGAACATATTCTTCTTTTGGATGCTACATATTCCTTAAGATACAACTAAATGTTGCTAAAAATTCAAGACTCTACTTGTTTAAGAAGCAGGTTTTAAGTTTAAAGTAGCATGTTATTAGCAACTGAACAAGGAAACAAAGAACACCCATTTTCGTTTGCGTCCTCTTTTACCATTAAGAAACCCATTATAAGCATTTTCACACCCAAGTAATGTTGATTTTCACTCTCTAAAGAAGGATATGTTGGCTTAATCAGCTCAAGTGTCCCTATGATTCTTTCTTTCTTGTCTTCTATTTTTTTAAGCTTTCAACATAAATAATCAAAACCATATAAAAAATATGACATTAAATAAAGTAATTAACAGTGGCATACTTCTTAATTCAAAATTTGAAGATAAATGAACTATCTTATAAAAAAGCATGTCGAAAGGAATAAGTTCAAACATAACAATATCCTATCTTATTGTCATAACCTATTATTACGAGAGCAATGAAGTCATTCATTTTACTTGACCTAAGTCGGTGCTTATCTCTATTTAGTCAGCGAAACTTAGTATCCTCTGAAAAAAAATACTTACTAAAAATTATAAAAAACATGCATAATTTCCTAAATACTTTCAGATTATTAACATATCTTCCCGTTATCAATGACATTCAAGATCAAATTATTGGCTAAGCCCAATTGTTGAAAACATCCTAATCCCTATTGTCAAGGATTACAATTATCTTTCCGTGTTCTTAAAAAATATGAACACAAACTCCTAATTAAAAATAAATAAATAAATAAAAATACTCCAAGCTGATACTCTCTCTCTCTCTCTCTCTCTCTCTCTTAAGAATCCTAAATTCTATAGTTGATCTGGCCAAGGCCAACAAATGGCAGTCACAAAGCTAATAGGTCAGATAAAATCCTACAACTGTCATGTTCAACTGCGACTCTAAACTATATTATTTATATAAAAAAAATTATGATTTACCATATCATACCACAAGACACAAGCACAAATGTGAAAACAATAACGTAAAATTAATTACCAAGGATAGATGGTGGATCAAGAAAAAACAAGCAGCACAACTAGGTGATTAGCATGGCACATGCGAAAAAAAGGCACAACAACGAGACAAGCAAATTAGGAATAAAATAAAGCGCAATATATATAATAAATGAATTCACATTTAGAAATGAAAGAGAAAGAGAAAGAGAAAGAGAAACAGGCCTTTTCCTGCAGCTGTGTGTAAGTGGATAACATCAAAGTAGGATCTGGATGGATGGATGGATGGACAGATAAATAGATACATACATGGATGCTTGTGGGTTGGGGTTTTTTTTTTTTTTTTTGAATAATAAAATAAAACACAGCAAAGCTAAAGAGGCAGAGAAATATTAGGCAAAGCCCAGCCAGAGTTGAACCAATCGCTTGGACGCATAGCAGGTGCTGTGGTGGCGCATTTGCAGGTGCCTTTGAAGATTTTTAAACCAAAAAAATATATAAAAAAACATTTAACTGAGCATTACACAATACACATGCCTTTTTCACCAATCTTATTCATTCACCATCTCTCTCTCTCTCTCTCTCTCTCTCTCTCTCTCTCTCTCTCTCCTTTGGATTCCATTCACAGTTTGACACACACCAAATACACTAAAAAATTTCACACCTTATTTCTTATTAACTCTTCACAAATACCCTCTCTCAGTCTCTCTCTCTCTCTCTCTCTCTCTCGGTGCTTTTTTTTTTTTACAATTCACTCAAAAGAAAACACCCACTTACCTCAATCCCTTCATTCATTCCCACTTAAATCTCTCGCTCTCTCTTTCTCTGTTTCTGCAAGACCTGATTTTTCACAGTTCACACGCACTCTTCCCCTTTCGCTCTCTCTCTCTCTCTCTCTTCTTTTTACTTCTTTTTAGCTATGGTCTTTACTTTTTTCTCTTTTTTTTTCCCCTTTAAATTACTTTTTCTAAAACAAACGTGGACAAATAACGATATTAACAATTTTGAGAATACCGATTTAATTAGCCTCTAATTACAGAATTATTAAAATAACAAAATCTGAAGTTGCATCCAAATCCAAAAGATGGTGCAGAGGAGGCAGACGCTGAAATAATGTGACATATTTCAGCGTACGACTGAGTAGTAGTTTAACTACATTAATTAATGTTCTCAGCTAATAAACCATTAATTCCGCTTTAAATTTTCCTTTTTTTTTTGTTTTGCAATATTACCTACTACCACGGTCTACGAGCTCCTCTCTCTCTTGCGTGTTGACCTGTCTCTACAGTCCTACTTAATTTCTCTCTGTCTACCTATATGTCTTCTTTCTAAAAAATAAAAATAAAAACTGAACAGAACAATTTTTATAGGACAATTGATGAACGAATACTAAGGTGTCGTTTGACAAATTCGTATAAATTAAAAACTTATTGAATTGTTATTTGGGTAGAAATAGAAATATATAATTTGAGTTATAAAAAAAATTAAAATATCAAATAAAAAAATTATTTAAAATAAATCTAAATTGTTAAATTTAAAAGTGAACAGAATTTAAATTTTAAAATTTTAAATAAATTTAAAAAAATTATATAATAATTTAAACTGTTTGGATGGTCCAAATCGAATTCACACCGGTTTACAAAACAAGGCGTAGGGATCATTTGATCCTTGTTTGAAGAGATATTAATCTGTGAAGTTTTTTTTTAAGAAAAAAGTTTCAATCCCATCCGATAATATATTATGTAAGATTCTTATCAACAACCAAAGTCACATCAGATTATTTGAATCAAAGTGTAACATTGGTCGCAATAGTATGTTAATGTTAGTGAGACATTATCGATTGTTGATGGATTCCGAAGGGACTGTTGAAACAAGTGGTGGGACCACCTGCCTGCGGGGAGGAGGAGGTGATGTGACGCGTCCAAATCGAACGTTTAGCACCGAGAGAGAGTGCTGACTGACACTTTTATGGTGCCACGTGGGCTGCGGTTTAGGGCTCCAATCAGATCAACCCTGCCACGTGGGATGGGCCTTACATGGCTATCTATATGGTACTAGATTTTAATAAAGTATATTTTTGTTAAATTTTAAAAAAAAATTAGTTATTTTTGTTATTTTGAATAGTTAAGAGGTTAAACTTATCATTTAATATAAATACAAGGGTTTTTTAAAAAATTTCAAACTTAAAAAATAAAAATAAAAGCTTAGAACAAATAAAATAAATAAAAAATAGCTACGGTAAAAATAAAAATGACAATGGGTGTGAAAACATTGAGAAAAATATTTATGAACCTAATCGTGCTAAGAAATTTTTTTTTCAAGATCATTACGCTAAGAAAATAAATATTGAAACGATTGGAACAAAAAAATAAAAAGAAAGAGAGAATTTACAAAAAAATCCTTCAAAATCTATGAATTTGCAAGAAAAAATCTCCTTAAATTTGCAAAAAAAAACCTTCAAAAACCCTCAAAATTGGACCTTAAATGTAATTTTTTTAAAAAAAAAAAAAAAAAAAAAGACGCCACGGCTTTTTTTGACTTGTGGGAGAGAAAGGGAGGGTGGCGAATGTGGAAAAAAAAAAAGGCTGAAAAAGATAAAATAACTTGACCACCAAATAAATAATTAAATTATTTCTAGACAAACACTAAAACTACTTAGCTTTATTACATAGTTATAGATATATAGTAGTGGACATGCAAATAGAAATAGTAAATTATACTTCAAATAATATTTTTGATCAGATTTTTCCTCGTGTAAAAATAAATTATTAATATGTTAAAAAAGAGATATTCATCGGAATTTTTCCAACAAAATTTACTATTATAAGTACTATTAGAAGGTTAATGGTTATTGCTATCAATTGGACGCGTTGAGTTAAGTGTAATAGAACAATTTTTCATTTGTCTAAGAAATTGTGAAGTTGAGACTTGAGTGATAAAATTAAAAGGGGAGTAGAGTGAAAGTGTGAATGGTGAGATAATGGGGAAATGGTTGAGATTTGATAATGGATGCAATTAATCACACTGCCAAGGTCTCTCCCATTTAACCCCCAAATTGTATGGTCACTTTCCGCTTTAAGTGGGGGTGGCGGTGGGACCACCTCATTTTAATCTGCCACCAACATCAACATAACATTACACACACTCTCTCTCTCTCTCTCTCTCTCTCTCTCTCTCTCTCTCTTTATATAAATTATGAGAAAGAAATGACTTTCTAGAAACTCAAAATTTTTTGAACTATCCTCTTTTAACTTTGGTTATGGTTTGGAACAACAACTTGCAGCCAATGAGAAAAACCAAAGGCATATCCCAATCCTTTTTTGTTGCTTGAAAAAAAAGAGAACAAAGTGATTTTGGCCTCCTCTCTCTCTCTCTGCCTTATGCTCCCAAAAACAATGACCATACAATATATAGTAAATACCCATCCTTGTCCCTCCCATTCTCTAATATGTCAAGTACAAATCTTTTTTTACAAGATATTTCTCGTGTACTTCCAATGGCTCTTCTCTTTCAATATATAGTTTTATGCATTTCTTTTCTAAAAAAAAGGCTACAAGATCAATTATGTTTTGGTCCCTCCATTTTGCTTTTAAAGTGGAGACGTAGTGATTAAGATTTAAAGAAGAGGAGGATTGAAATAAGAGAGAATAGAGAGTAGTAAAGTGGTATTTTAAATGCGAGCACATGATAGGGGTTGGTGGTGGCATGCATGCCACAAGTAACAGAGAGAAGGTGCATTGCATTAAAACAAACAGTGGGCTATCCATCACCTTGCTCTCAACCTTTGCCTAATTTATCCTCTTCTTCTAACTCTAGAAGACACCAATAAAAACAAAACAACAAAAATTAGATTCCTTCTCTTTTTCTTTTTTTCCATTTCCGCTAGGTAAACTCATCATCATATAATAATGATCTTAGTGTATAACTGAATTGGCTGTGGTTAAAAGAAATTATTACTTATTGGTATTTTGAAATGATTTTAAAAGGGACCTCATAACCGTAGGTGTCATCACATTTAAACTATGGCTATATGTATTGTCACCTTTACTAGCAAAGAGTAGAGTAGCCAAAGAAGCATTACTTTTGTAGGGTTTGAAGCTTTTGACGTTACAATTTATAAAGCTTGGACAAAGGTAGAAGTGGAGAAATTGAATTTGCTCAATTCCGTAAACGTGATACTCACAACACCGATTTATGAGTTAAGTTGACCGTTTTTTGCATCCTTTATTTGCAAAGCCAAGGATTTAAGCCATTTGGCCAAACCACAAATAGTAAAAATATTAGGTTTCAACCACAGCATAACAGAAAATATATATATACATATATGGGTAAGCCTACTTTCCCTGTTAACACCAGGCAAAGGATAAGTTCAAACATCCAATTTTTAACTGTTAAAGGAAATACACAGACGTTATAAAGTCCCTAGTGTTTCACTTAAATAGTGAATAGCTACTAGCTGGAGTTCTGTGAAATGTCAGTTTGGCAAAGAGCAGTGGTCACAGAATTACAGTAAATAGGGTCAATTCCTCTTCCAATTACTGCTCTGAATCTCTATATAAACACTATTTTTATTGTACCATTAAATTTCTGTCAAGAATCATACAAGTGCCATTGGAACTTTAATGAATTCTAATAAATGGAGAGATTTTGATCAATACAAAATGGCCTTGTGATAGTAAGAATAGAATACATCTTAAATATTTCTCAGCATTCAAGTTTCTTTGTAATTTATCAATTTATGGACATAAGATCCTCTGTTTAATCTCTCTTTTCCTTTTTTTACCCATATTTCTATACATACAATCCTGTGTTGCAACTTGGTCTCGTATTGATCTCCCAAAGACAATGGCATTAAACGAGATTCAACTTTCAAGACAAGTATGTGCTTCTAAATTAGACCAGTGTGTGTACTTCAAATTAATCTTCAAACTTCCTGAACCAGTTGCTAATCGTTCTGACGAGAACTCTACTATCGTTCAACGAAAGAGTTTTGAGGCTCTGAGCAATAGCGTCCGCTGGCGTGTACACATAACCTACTTGCCACTTTGGCTCCTGATGAAGCCAAGAAAAGGGCAACAAAATTAAGTCCAATTTTTTTCTATAAGTAATAAATGTTTAGTTGAAAAAAAAAAAAGTAATATAAAAAAAAGTGATCAAAGTTTAGCTAAAATAATTCTAAAGACAAGTTCACACTTGAGACTAGCTGATCAAGTGTTCGTTTCAGCTGAGAAGTTCAAGTTTATAGGATAGTATCGAATTAGAGTTTTGCATACCTGTATGCATGGTGTGATATGGTTACCACTTAATGTGACTTTTTCTATCGTCCCCCCAATTGACTCAACGCGAGGCTTTAGTGTTTCTTCGATAAGATCTGTCTCGTCGATATTGTCAAAATTAAACTTTACCTATAGCACAACAATTCATTCTAAGCCAGATGATAAATAAGTTCCATCTAAATATGGTTTTAATATGAGAAGGGCTTCGGATGTACAAGTAGTGTGTGCTTGACGTTGTATGAATTCTTGCAACGATCGCGATTTTCAGAGGGTGTAGGCCTGAACTCCGATATCCCTTGACTGACCTGAAATAAACATTTTATGAGGCAAACATCCTTTCAACTGTATCGTTTAAACATTTGAGAGGAACTGATTTGAGCACGTGTGTAATTGCATTAGAGCAAAACCAATCGATAAGGGCAGTGAAAGCATATACCAAATATAGTGTCTTTATGCATACAAATAGTGTCTTTATGCATACAAATAGATAGCAAATTACCTCGCCAAACACCGATGGCAGCTGATCCACAAATTTGGTAACTGATTTCAGGGTCTCCTGGTCAGTGTTCGGTATCACTGCTCCAGCAGCATCAATTAGTACCTTCCACGCGTCTCCTAGATTATATCATTAACAAGTTGTAGAATCGAAATTCAGAAAGATAAAAAAAAAAATAAAGCAAAAACAAATAAAGGCCATGACCGAGTATGTCAGTAGCAGTTTTGGAACTGAAGTGGAAAAGCAGGAAAATTAGAGCTGAGGCAGTAGGCAGCTAAGATGGACTATGGTTTATCAAAAGATAAAGTTTGGCTTAGAATGATAAAGGGCGAAAATATCAATTCACGTAACACAGCCCAAATAGCTGAGAGTTGTGACATGTGAACTTAAAGCATGCAAAAGAAGGTTCACACAAGTACAAATATTTCCTAGACTGGGGTAAGGGAGTAACCTGAGGTGCTCGTAGCCATCGAATAAACTGGAGATGCTTCTACAATTGGCATCACCTGTCTAACAAGAGGTCCCAACTGCAGCAAAATGACAAACATTCGACCAATAAATCAAAGCTAATCTAAATACATTAGGGAAAAAGATAAAGCTTCTCCTCTCTTTGCTATTTCTACTTCCAGTCCATCCCTTAGAACAGCATCACTCAGAATACCAAGACATAATCCTAGGACATCCACGCAACAACAACGTCGATTAACCACTCAATAGCATCAAGGTCTCACACGGCTAGAAGATTTAAAAACCTTCTGCTAGTAACACACTAAATATATTAAGTCAACCAAGAAAAATAAATGGTGGTTATCGTATATCAATCATGGTGAGTCACGCCCACCTGGCTGAGAACTCAGTTTTTTATCTACCTTGATACCAAACAACCCAAAGTATTATAGAGACATAAAGCTACCATTAAATTGGCCATCGAAAACACTATTCCCACTCTGACGATGAAAAGAAAAATTCAGTACAACTACTTAAGTCTGCAACAACAGAACTACAAACCTGCTCGAAATAAGGCACTGCCTCGGTCGCCGGCCGGTTGTTGTACGAAATGATGGCATTGGCCTTTAACCAATAAGACACAAGAATCAAAGTTAAAACTCAGTTACAACTTATGATTAACCAGCTTCAATCATAGAGCTATATAGAATTAAAAACCAAACCTTTGGTATCTTCTCAGAGAAGTAGCTTCCCGTGAGAACTTGCAACAAAGCACCATTACTACAAACCGAATAATAAATACATAAATAAGTAACCAAATATGATATATCAGTGCCCAAATTAAAGATATAAATAACGAATACCTATGGCCAACAGAGAAAAGAGGAAGCTTGGATAGTTGGTCAGGCGAGAGATTGGAATTAGGAATTCCAGAGGCCAAGACCGAGTCCAAACACTCGTTGAACCTCTCGTACACCTGTTTGGCTGCGGCGGCGTGGTCAAAAGTCACGTTGTACGGCACCGATATAATCACAAACCCTTCCTTGGCCAAGAGCTCAATCACATAGCTGACCCGAACCAAACGAACCAGTACTCTTCAACAAGACAACAACAACGATAAAACGAAATGGACAATCCAGAAGGAAAATAAGGGAGAGACACCTGTAAGTGAGTTCAGGAACAGCTCCGAGAAAAGCGCCGCCCAAGAACTGGACGATGGCGCGAGGCTTCGTACCCGTCGGCGGAGGAACGACGAGGCAAGACTCGAGGCGAGTGTAGGTTTTGGCGGCGTTGTTTTGGTTGTTTGGTCTGAAACCTAACCCAAAACTGCCGGAGCCTCCCGCGTAGCCGTTCCAGGCCTCCGAATAGGAGTTTTTCACGGCCGTCGCTCGGCGGCGGCGACGACAGCTGGTCTGCCGCGGCGAGAAGGAGCATTGCGTGGTCGTGTTTTTGGCCGCAGTGGCAGAGAATCTGTGGCTGAATTTGGCGTTTAAGATGGAGGACGAGGAAGAGGACGAGATTGCGAGTAACTCCATAGCCAAACAAACTAATCAGATTTTGGTTTAGTGTAATTATTGGCGTAATGTTGTTTATATTATTATAACAATCGAGGAATGAGTATATTCATTTTAGTCCGAATTAGAGTGTGTGGAAAGAAGGCCTCTATTTTATGTTGTAATTTACTATGGGACAAAAGCCTCTTATTAGTGAAATTTGTCTCTTTTTTTTTCTTTAAGCTTTTGTGGTGGATAATTATCGATTTAATGCGTGAAAGAAAACTGTATTTTTCGGCTGACCAAATAGGCAATTACACTTAGAGCTGTAGTGTAAACTCTCCACATGTTTCTGATTTTTTTTTTTTTTTGTCATTACGATAAGACTCCATAGCGCTGAACTCAAATGCCACCATGACGATTTAAATTTAATGAAATCTAACAATTATGAAGGTTATCCCATTGGTTAGTTTGGATCTGCCATGACTGGTGGTCGTTGCTACATGAACAGGAATACCAAGGAAAAAAAAAGAGAAGAGAATTTATGAATACATTTACACTTGGATGGACTAGGAAAAATTAAGTTGCTAGAACATATATTTATATCAAAGTAATTGATATAATATTAAGTGTGACAGAAGAAAGAGAGAGAGAAATTAAAAGTGTGGGAGAAAAAATATTAAATCTACTTGTCTTTATTACATTGTTATATATCTAAAATAGTCTGAGAAATATTTGTTATAAATTATTACTGGCTCAAAAATAAATAAATAAATAATTCATTTGCTATATATCTAGGTTGCTAAACTAATTTATTTTTCAAGAAATTATTAAGTAAATAACTATTTTTTAAATAATATTTTAAGAAAATAACAAACATTTTTATTAATTAAGAAAATAGTTATTCTGTCAATTACATGATATTATGATGTTACATTCATGTCTTTAGTTTTATAAGAGACTAATGACAAATTACTTATTTTTTTTTTAAACGTTAGCTATTTTTTTAAAATATGGATTAAAAAATATCTAAATACCAAATAGTTCTTTATATAATGAATTGTAAAACATAGTTAGACTTGTACTATAGCTATCAAATATATAACTTTCATATATAGAATACTTTACAGACTGAAAACAAGAATTCTGTGCAAAATATTCGAGTTATCTATCAAATATATACCATGCAGCTTTTTTAGGTAATGAATATGCAGTGTAGAATTTGAAATACAGTCGCTACGGTTTTTCATGAAAAATATATCATCGGTCCAAACGTACATGTTCCATCATCATCACATAAAAGCATCCATACAAAAACATTTGAGACATTGGTGAGGTCGATCATCAAACGATGAGAAATTGAGAATAAGTTTCTCAACTTGCAATATATGTAACTTTAATTCGAATGGCAAAGAATTCACAATGCACTAAAGAATTACAAATCAGGAATCCATAGAGGTACCGGCAAGCCACACAATGTTGGCACTAAACATACATGTATTCGCCGCCTCGAAGTGCATTTGCAGCGCCTTTCCTCTCCTCCGCGGCCTCCTTCTCCCTCTCCTTCCAGCTCTCGTACGCGTGATCGTCTGTCCTCAACTCGTGCCGGCATATCGGGCAAGAATTGTGCTCGTCCTGCCAATCACAAAGCACTCAATTAGCTACAGCACAAACGCAAAATCCAATCCAATCCAATCTAATCCGATCCTAACCAAGCGAAAGAAATAAAGTTCCATTAATTTACCAGCCAGGGCTTGAGGCAAGGAGGGTGAAAGGTGTGCTTGCAAGGCAACTCTTGCATCTCATCATTCACAACCAAGTTCTCCTTACAAATCGCGCACTCCGCGTCTTTCCCGAGCTTCTCCAGAGTTTCCTCCGTGACGGCGATGACGGGAAGCTTGGCCACAACCTCCTTACTCGCAGGCGGGACTCTTGGCGCCGCTCTCTCATCCTCCATCATCTTATCAATCAAAAATTTTCCACCACAAAAGAAGACACATTGTATCAGTACATACCAATAACAACTACCAACAACTCAACAATGCATATTCAAAAGTGCGGAAAGGAATAACAACCGGAATGAGAACATCGTCCAAGTTCTCTATGAGGGACTGAAAGAGATCGGCGGCGGCAGTCTGCGACGCGCCGCTGTCATTCTCCGCCGGCACTCGAGAAGGCGCTGTCGAAGACGACTCCGCAGCCATTAACGACGCCGCGGCATTCAAGAGGTTAGACTGCACCAGCCACTGAGGCTGCGGCGGCTCCGGATCCACAGTCAGATGCCCCTCAAACAGATATCCTAAATTCACTCAAAAAACCATCAACTTATGAACAAAGCTGTTTCTTTTTCGGAGGAGCAATATGAAAAGAACAAAATACCTGCGTTGGTGGGTTGGGATTGGGGTTGCTGAGAAGGATTATCGAGTTGGTGCAAGAACTCGTTGGCCTGAGCTATGCAAGACTTGAGGTGAGACTTCTCGGCGCCGTCAGAGACCAAACCGTTGGCCTGCTCGAACAGGCCAAGCCCAGCTAGCCAGAATCCCGGCGATGTGTAGCGAGTCTTCAGCACCGTGGCCGCTCGGCAAATCACCGTATAGAACTGAAACCCCCAAAATATTAATATTCATAATTTATGAACAACAGAGACAGAAAGCGAATTCGAAAATTGGAAACAAATATCCCAAAAAAAAAAAAAACAAAACAAAAAAAAGGTACCAGTTTTTGAACGGAAGGAGAGGCGGAAGGGTAACGGAGGAGGAGGAGGGATTTGACGGCGGAGACGGCGTCTTCGAATTTTTGCTTCTTCGAGAGATCTCTCTGCAGTTCCTCCAATCTTTGTTTCAATTCGTTTTCTGATAAATCCATTTTTTTTGTTTTTGGTGTTGTTTTTGTTCTCTCTTCAATTTCTATTGTCTGTGTGAATTTTGTATAGAGTTTATATAGGTGTTGGGATTTGGATTTGGTGAAAGTTTTGGGAATGATTTTCTTGTTAGAGGGGTCACCGCCGGGACGCGTCGGCGAGAAGAGGAGTGATCAGGTGCGTTGCGTCTTATTGTAAGCCTCTCGTGAGCCCCACCACCCAAGTCACCTACATTCTATGACGTTTCCAATGTGATTCGAACGACATGTCTTTTCCTTTTAGATTTTTGATGGCAACATGTCATTTATTTACGAAACGTGTCTATCTGGTGTCACTCAAAAGTCAAAAGGCATGCCCTTTTCTGTTTTAGATTTCGTTCCGCAAATGGTCGCTCTACATTCTACAATGAAAACGATACAAAAATAAACATGTCGTTTTCAAGATGACTAAACGACATACCTTATTATTTTTCACATTACAATAACGACTTAAAAACGAAAATATGTCGTTTTCTGCTTGACTTAAACGGTATCTCCTTTATATATGTTACTTGAACGATATGTCCTTTTGTTTTCGGATTTTGATGACTAGCATGTCCTTTAACTATAAAAACGACATCCAAAAAGAGACATGTCGTTTTTGTTTTACTCAAACGACATGTCCTTTTCTTTTCTTAGATTTCATTAAGAAAAATGGCGTTTTACAATGAAAACAACATCAAAAAATAAATATGTCGCTTACAAGTTACAAGAAGAATAAATCGACAATCCCTTTGCTTTTTCATATTTCAGTGAGAAAACATTCCTTCAATTAGGAAAAACGACAGAAAAAAAAAATACATGTAATTTTCTCTGTTATTTAAACGACATGTTATTTTTTTATGTGATTTATATGGCCTGTCCTTTTCTCTTTCATATTCAAAAGACAACATGTAGCCCAGCGATGAAAACTCGTATAAGTATGTAAACGGCGTCAAAAAAGAAACATGTCGTTTTTAGTATGACTAAACGACATGTCCTTTTCTTTTCAGATTTCAACAAGCAACTTATCGTTTGACAATGAAAACAGCATAAAAAAGAACCAATTCGTTCTCCAAACGACTCTAAAGACATGATTTTCATATTTACAGTAGTTACATATCGTTTTATTACGAAAACGACATTTAAAACGAAACATGTCGTTTTCTGGGTGATCCAAACGACATGTTTTCTCTTTTGAAGATTTAAACGAAAAACTTGTTGTTTTACGTTGAAAAGGACACCTATAAAGAGAGATGTTGTTTCTGCATGACGCAAATGATATGTTCTTTTCTTTTACATATTTGATTAAAATAATTCACTGTTTACGATGAAAACGACAGTAAAAAAGAAACATGTCGTTTTTATGTGACTAAAACGACATGTTCGTTTTAATTAATAAACGACGACATTTTATTATTATTACAGACAAAAAGACAATCAAGAACAGAAAGCTCTGTTCCTCGCAGGATGTCAACGATCAGTCAGTTAAAACTACTCGCCAAACATTCAATTTGGCAACATTTTTCTCTTTCAACAATCCAAAACAAAAAAACAAACAAACAAACAAAACAAATCAATCAACAAATAAACAATCCATCAGACATGTCATTCTTCAAATCCTTTAAAAAAATAATAATAAATAAATAAATAAACTTAGCGCTGGTCCTCCTCAAACACAAGCTTCAATCCTGGGCTCAAACGAGAAAGCAGACACGAAGTCAACAACCTTCCCGTCAACACGACACTGGGGCAACTCAGTCCACTTGTCCTTCTCCACATCACACAAAACACACGATGATCCATAACCATTTTCACCATTGCCATTGGCATTGTTGTAACCAGTCTCGGCAGAGCTCAAGCAGACCATGATCCTCTCCCCGCCAGCCCCAACACAGTTGATGTCCGCCTTCTTCCCGTACCACTCGTGCGACATTGCGGCCGGCATCGTTGCCACCTTCCGCCACTCTCCCTCGCCTTCGTCGTAGCGCCACACGCGCAGGCTGGCGCTCTCGCAGAACTCCGAGAGCAGCACGACCAGCAGCCTCCCACCGCACTCCACCACGTCGAGGGAGTACTCGTGCAGTGCGGGCAGCAGCCTCGGGTACTCCCGGAACCAACCCCCGCCCGGGCTGCACTCCACCACCCGCCCCGCCGAGCTCACGAAGCACACGCGCTCCTCCCCGCCACTCCCCGCCAAAGCCACGGACGAGTACTGCTTGCACGGGCTCCTCTGCATCTCCGTCGACAACGAAACCACGTTCCCCGCCTTGCTCAGGAAGTAAACGGCGCTGTTCTCACCTCCAAGATCGCCCTCATCGCTGCTGCGGCTGTGTTTCTTGCGCAGGAAGGTTTCTTTCTCCCAGAGATTGGCTTTCGGGTCGTAGAGCTTGAAGGAGAGATTTGGCTCCTCGCCCAAAACTAGCGCGAGCTTGTTGGAGGTCTTGGTCATGACGATGGCGTGGAGAGGGAGGCTCCGCAATGCTGGGTCCAGCGGAGGGACTTGAGTGACGGAGCCTGTTAACGGATTGGAGATGGCGAAGTTCCCGAGCGCATCGCGAAAGCAGACGAGCCCGCCGGAGGCTGCGACGGGCATCGAATTGCGGTGATTGTCGAGGTTGTTGAGGGTTTTCCAGTTGTTCTCGGCGGAGTCGAAGACGAGGGATGGTCGGTTCAGGCGGGGATCGGGGAGCATGAGGAACCAGGGGTCCCGCGAGGGGACGGCGGCGCAGGCCAGCTTGAAGGAGGCGGAATCGGCGGCGGACTTCCAGCGCTTGGAGACGGAGGTGAGGCGGAAGAATGATGAGGTTGGCAGCCATGAGAGGACTCTCTCCAGGACGTCTTGGTTCAGATTGTCCATTGACAAGTTGCTACTCAACACGCTGGTAATGTTGGTCTCTTCTCTAACTTCTGCTCCTGCTTCTGCATCTGGCTTTCTCTTCCGGCTTGTGGTGGTTGAAAATTGGCAAAGCTCCATGAGTGTGAAGATCGGCGAGTCACTGCCGAAAAAAAGTGAAAAAAAAAGGGGGATGGTTTTGTTACTTCGTGAAGCAAAGTGAATTGAAGAATATAATGGTGTCAAAATCAGCTGACAATTTTATGCTATCAAAATGTGCAATTAAAAGCCATATACAAGAAATTGAAAAATGTATCATGTGAAAATTCAACAAAGCGCTGATATTTATACAAAAGTTTGCAGAGATTTAAGATGAAAGAAACAAGACCGCTTGAAAAAGACTTTAGTTGCAAAGCATTCAGAAAGACCCCAGCTTTTTAGAGGATGGGGGTTTCGGGTTCTAAATATACTGAAACTGGGTAGATTTGGAAATATATAAGAATGGGTTTTACACACTTGCTCTTCCATTAACACACAAAGAAGACCGTAATTTCAGAAGACAATAGCAACAAGAACAAACATTGAGGAAGAGAGAAGAAATACCTGGTGGATAGTGCAGCTGAGGAAGGAATGAGAGGAAGACAAGTGAAGAAGAGAGAGTGATTATAGCTCTTTTGCAACAAAAACAACAACAACAAACACTTGTTGTATTAGGGGAACTATGGAGAGTTAAGAACGAGGAATGAGTATAAGTATGGACAAGAAAACTGAGTACAAAGCGGAGGCTATAAATTTGACAACCCAGGGAGGAACCACACTGGGAAGCTTCCTACCAAAGCTCTTTTTTCTCTCTGGCGTTGACACTTTTTTTTTTCCCTTTTGTTCTTTTTTCCTTTCTCCCCTTCTTTATAGGCCAAACGAGTACACGGCACACACGAGGGGTTGTATTGTTTATTCCTAATTTGTCCGACATCTTAGACTCAGAGCGTCTGTACATGACTAAATAGTGTTGCTTTTTCCACACTCTACATAATCCATTTAAAGGGGCAAAAAAATAATTAAAGTGAAAGTAAAGTGGTTGACTCTGGTGCTTCAGAGTCGTATTGTAGACATTTCTCAGTTCTCACTTCTAATACTACCACACAAGTCTACTAGGCTACTAGGCTTTGGATTCCAAAAGCCCCTAAACTTGGACACAGTAATTGTGGGCACTTGCAAATGAAATCACTTTAGTTGTCTTTTTCTAACATGAAAGGAAGAGAAAGGCAAGAATTGGGTTTTAAAGGCAAACAAACCCCACACTTTGAGCATTTATCTTTTCTGTTTTATAACATGTCAAAGGGGTTTAGGGTTTGGCATTTGCTTGGCCTTGCTGACCTTGCCACAAAGCAAAAGCAAAAACCTTCCCTTCTTCTTCTTCCTCTCCTATTCTCATGCCATAAATATGCCTCGTTAAGGAATCTCCTTCTCTCTCCTCACTCTCCTCTCACAAAAGTCAATGCCCAGATTCTTGGCCTCTCTGTTCCTCTCCCTAAACCAAGCATTTCTCAAACAAACCATAAAATATAGTTTGGAAATAAAAATAAAAAAGGCCGTTAATTGCGTTCTCTTTTGTATTAAACAAAGATGCAACTATTTCCCATGCCTTGGCACGAGTGCACAGATTCGATGCCATGCAAAAAATATATATATATTTTATATCCAATGAGTTTTTTTTTTTTTTTTTCCTCTGGCTCGGGTCTCCAAGACCGAGTTTACTATTTTCCTTCTCTATGTACCACTCCTTCAGAGTTCAGACAGAAATTGTCTTGCCATGTAATGAATAATAATGCATGTGTTCTCACTTTCCACGAGTGGAAGAACAAAAAAATGTGGGATTTGCATTATTGTCTAATTATTTCTTCTCAGGCCTACAAAGTTGCATTGAGACTATAACTACAAGAATAAAACTTATCATATTTTTAAAAACTGTAAAACCATATCTCTAATGAAGAAGGATAAGAAATAACAGAAATAGTTTTATTGCTAAATAAGTACCATTGACTTGCAATTGAATTATATTGAGTCAACAACACTTCCTTGGATTTCATTATGATCCTTGGATTTCATTCTGTTATCTCAATAAACAAAGCTCAAATCAATAAATGCTACAGTACAATCCGAGATTTCTGCAAATAATGAAACCCCAGACAAAAATTCCCAACTCAACCAACCCTCTTTCTCTTTCTTCCTCGGATGATTATGATGGGAGTGTTAAAAAATTATAAACAAAATCAAAAGTCAGAGGCCCTAAATATTTAATAGTTCATTTACCAGCTGTCATCTATTATGTCTAGATTCTTCATACCATTTCCATTTCAAAGTCAGCATGAAGATCACGCTTCAAGCCATGAATTTCAGCTCCAGATTTCACACCTGACAGAGAAAGCAAACCACATTCAACTTCATTAGCCTCTTCTACTGGCATAGCACTGTCCTCTGCCTCGATGTGGCCGTTGCAGTAAATTTTGACGTCCTTCACGACAGACGAACTAGATTCGCAACAAACCATATCCACATCCGCCGCAGTTTCTTCTCTAGCTTGCCCATCTGAAACAGCCCGAGATGACTGGTAACTGGTCACATCCATGGTATCTCGGTCCTCTCTTACAGTACCAACATCTTCAACAGGAGAAATTTTTGTGAAACCATTTGAAGTGGATGGACCCGGTAGGCACCCATTGACATTCCTATCCTCTCCTTCGCCTCTACAAGTCTCGGTTGCCTCATATGATACTGATTCAATGATGGAATCATCAGTATGATTGTGATGTTCCATTATAGTGGAGTCAGAGTGAATAGGCAGATCTATCTCACTGGCCTCCAGATGCAAACTGCCATTCGAGGACACAGGCCCAGAGGAGAAAACGACGTCTACAGGCTTGGCATGAAGAGAGCATTTTTTATCTTGTTCCTCTGGTTCAAGATCCACTTCACCGTTGATCATCTGCTGCTCCACCTTTGGAGTTTCTAAAGCTCTAAGACACGACGGTCGTGCCCTGATCCTGCCGAAGAACAAAGAAATTAGATCGTTTTAGTATATCAATAACAAGATTTCCAGCCTGAAAGCTAGAAGTAGAAGTAATATATGAAAGTGAAAACACATGATGTCAGACATACCTGCTGTATAAAAGCATATAAGCTCCCTGAGAAAGTACCTCTTCCAAATCAACTCTAGCAACCTGAGAAAATATTAGATCAGAACAATAGACATTTACATCGAGAATGTCAAAACAAGTAAGGAAAACCAACAAATAAGCTTCCGTCACAATCAATGAATCGTGTCATTCCAAACTTGTTCAAAATTCTATCTTACAGGGGATTGAAGAATTAAAAGCTAATGATGCATTCAGCGAAAAAATGAGCGTATCTACCTTGCAATCATCGAGTCTATACCAGGCTCCGGCAAGATCCTTGACATAGCAGATATAGTGACCGAAAAATGAAGCATTCAGCATGTCAACATGGACAACAACTGCATAAAGCTTGTATACATCTGTATCATCTCCTACGTCACTCATATAAGGGCCAAGGTCTAAAATCTCAGGGAAAGTTACTCTCTTGTTGAGCTTCCCAAATCTTCCACTCTGCAAGTGTTGGATATTTACTAATTTCAGATTCACAGCTCACGAAAAATAACATAGTAATTATATATGCATTGGAATGTCAACAACTTTAATTACGACTTAGGCAGAAATATAAATTTGATAGTAATTCAAATATCAAACAGAACATGAGTTCTAAACTGTCTACAGAAACTTGAAGGAAAAAATTGTCTCTGATGGCAGCGAAATCCCATGAGCCTGAAACAACTATTGTCTGAGACTGAGATCAGATACATATAGGCTATTTCATCTAGTAGAAGCTCACTAAAGTAGCAGGAACCAAAAATTTAGTCCCCATAAAATTATTATGAAAAAAAAAAAGAGCAAAAGGATCTCAAACATTGGAACCCAGGTCATTAACCCAAATCTGAAGACTGTATCCATGCATCTCACCAGTAATAAAATGCATTTAACTCAAACTCAAACATAGGCCTTAAATTAATTTATTCAAAGATATCGAGAACTGTTCTGTTCGTTTTTGTTAGCATAGTCCAATCAACAAAAACACAAGACCCAAACAAGAAGAGTGAAGCTTAAAGTTAAACCTGAAATCTTTTTAATGCAATTGTTAGAATATTTGGGGCCCGTTTAACAGTTAGACGCTTCCAAGCCTTGACATAGTCATTGCACCTGAAAGAATAATTATAAATACAAAATTCACAGGTTATCACGCAAATGTGAAAGTGCTAGTACAAGATTATAGATTGGAGAGAAAACAAAAACCAAAACAACTACTAAAAATCCATACCCATCACACTTGTACATGTTTTCACCGTGGAGCCATTCCTTGACCGTAAATTGGTCAAGGCATTCCTCCAGTGATGCAGCTTCCCCATGGATTTCAACAGTTAGATCCATCATATTTTCATACTGATTTGATATGTTTTCACATTTTGTACATATCACCTAGAATAGAAAATACAAGAGAGTTATAAAAGGAATGAATAGCCCTCGTATAGTGAGAATGGAAAAATAAAAACAAAAGGGATATAAATACTGCAGATGCAATAGAAAAAAATGCAGTCATAATCAGTCATCTACGATCATTATCAACTAAGGATGTATTCCAACTAAAAAATTACTCACACATAATTTTAAAAATATAATAGAGTAATTGTGGTGGGAAACAAAGGCTCTAAACTTGTTTGTAACCATGTGTGAGAATGGATATCCAAACATAACTTAAACAGGACTGAAAGGTATTTTAATTCTGAAGAGCAAATAAGACAAGTTGGGTGATGCCAACCTGAGATTGAAGCAGACCGCCAAATATATGCTGGATTATTGTTGTCTCTTGTGAGCTAGGAGGGACGGCTTTCTCACCACCAAATTCATCAAGGCATACCGATTGCATTGTGTCAATGGCGAGCCTACATGGGAACAAAGAGAATTTTCACACTGAACTAGTGTAATGTCCTTTAGAAAACTGAAACAACATAATTTTAGCGATTAATAAGGCTGAGTTGAGTGCAAATAACTGATACCTCATAAACTCATGAGCATCTTCTTGTCTTCCATAGCCAAGATTACCGCCGATATTAGTCAACCTATATATAATATTAGTTGGAGAAAAGGCCTGCGAGCTTTGACTAGCTCTTTCAATGTGAGTCTGGAATTCACAAAGGAAACACCAATCACTACGAATGCCTGAAACAAAAAAGAAAAACCAACTGGATTAAACAGATAATCATCAGAGAGAGACAGAGAGTGAGGGAAAGCATGAGTTCTGGTCATGGCTTTACATTCTGTCCGATGGCCTTTCTCTAACAAGTAAGCAACGAGCGGTCGTGTGGATGAAAGACATTGTAGAACCACATTAGCAAAACAGCTGCACACAGCAAAGTTAAAAAAACAAAAGCAAAATTTAGAGGGGAAAGCTAGCAACACACTTAAGTTAATAACAGAGCAGAGCCCGGTAACAAAGTACCTGTTTCCGCAATTTAAAAGTCCACAAGGAGGGAATCCTGCCTTGTCCCAGTTGAAAAGTTTCACAAACTCATCGTACGGAAAGAGAATCTGAAAAATACAAATAATTTAAAGTTATCCGCTTTGGGAATTAAGTGAACGTGCTTTCAGTCGCGCAATAGACACTAAACAAGTACCTCTTTAGGTGGCTTGATGTCAACAGATTTAGACATCCCATGAGCTGGGACGAGGGCAATTCCAGAAAATTTTTTACTCCCAAAACTGGAGGTCTTAAATTGGGCATCACTCGATCCATTTTGAGCTGAACTAAGACTATCAGATGGTTGGAAAACTTTGCAATCATTCTTGTGCCCAGATTTCCAGTGTTCTTGTTGGCACTTCACTGAGCTGGAAAAGTAATTGACGAATGTAATTGAAATTTCACACAAACCGAACTTGACTATCTAACTACTGCTCCAAAAATACGCACGTGAATACAGCAGAGACCATTCAAAAGCCTAAAAAATAAAATCAGAAGGGGAATAACATACGGTTTTCGCTCAGCAAATCCAATACGAATGAGATGGAAAAATGTTCTTTAAATCTATATTCAATAATCAATAGAAACAAAGCATGCGATAAGCTAATCATCGAGCCAACTCGGACCTCAAGACTAGCAAAAACATTCTGAGCACTTGATCACATCATGCCAAACAAATCAAGAATCAAGAACCCGAGAAAGACCCATAACCCCCCATAACCCCCAGGTCAGAATAAAACATAGTACACACACAACAAAAAAATAAAAAATAAAAAACACCCATATACGTATACCAAAAAATCAAGATACACATCGATTCCTTTGCGATACGCCAAGAAATTCCTAAACTTGAGCATAACTACAACCCAAGAGAATCCCAACAACGCCCTCCTTCGAATACCAATATGGTCTTCCAAACAAACACGAACAACAAGAATCCAACAACGACAAAGACCAAATCTTTTTCTTTCTTTTCTTCCCCTTTTGGGGGTCGCAGCGGGAGAAAGAGTGAGAGGGCATTACCAGTAGCGGACGGCCTTGCAGCGCGAGCACTTCTTGGGGGCGGGAGAGGCGCAGACGATGCATGAGTCGGCGGAGGGCATTGCGGGTGGGGAGGCGAAGGCGGCGTGGGCGTCGAAGTACCTGGAGGCGGCGTTCCTGACGAGGTAGAGGAATGCCAACCCCGCCACCAACAGCGTGAGGATCAGCTGCACCAACCGATTCAGATCCACACTCAGTCCCTCGGCGTGCATCTATCTACCACCCAACCCACTCCCCTCGCCGATCCCCCAATTCTCTCTCATCCACCACCGCGATTAGGGTTTTGGTTTTGATCAACCAGATACACCACAGACAATCAACCAAACAAGCATGTGTATATGTATGTCTGTATATATATATGTGTGTGTGTGTGTGTGATTGAGAAAGTGAGAACAAAGTACCAATCTTATTGAGAGAGAGAGAGAGAGAGAGAGGAGGGAATTTCTTGTGTTGAAGAGGCAGGGAATGGAGAGGAGGGAAGAGTGCTTTTTATTTTATTTATTTATTAGTTTATTTCTTGTCAGTTTTTGTTATTGAAGGTTGTTACTTCTTGTATTAATGAATTGGGTAATCGTTTGGTTAATCTTGCCTCTTATATATATGCTTGCCAAATACCGATCAACCGTTAATTATGATTATTTTGGCTGCATTGTCGAAAATATTAAAGAAATGGGTTTTTCTCGGGGCGTGACTTGGGGTTTGGTTTTCTTTCTTGGAAAGAAACGAGTGTCTTTCCTCCTCCTTTCTTCTTCTATTTTTTTTATAAGAAAAAAAATTTTTGATTTTGTTAGGAATATTGTGTGTGTGAAATTCGCACGTGGTGTTTTCCAACTTCCAAGTGGGAACCACTGCTTTGCCAATGAAAATGGATTCCACCGAGTAGTAAGTACACGTGGAAGTATCCTATTCGCTTTTGAGTAAAAAGGGCATTTTTCTACAATTTTTAGTACTCCTTTGTCACTATTGTTATTTGTTAGGCAGTGTTGGGAGACTTGCCATTGAAGGTTTTCTTTTCCTTCTTTCAATAACTTGCCGTTTTGGTTGGTAAGCTCCTAGGTTTTTTTTTTTTTTTTTTTCTGTTCAACCTTTTTTTTTAGCTCCCGAATAAAAAGTTACATGACCCTTTTGTATTTTGATATTGAGCTGAAAATGGCAAAATAATATGAACATTCAATAGATTTTTCAATTGTAATTAATAGAGTCCTTGATTAATGCCTTGTTACCTGGATAGTTGTATAAGATTTTTTTGGTTTCATCTTCAATGCATCTAAAAAGTTATACTGTTGTTAAAATATAATATTAAGCTTAAAAAAAAAAAGCAACTCAAATATTATGTTAACTGTAGTATAAAATTTTACACATGTTAACAAGCAGACCGAACTAAGTGGCACTCATTCGTCTTACTTACACGTTTCTTTATTTTGTTCACTTTAATTAGTATTGGGAATTTTAAGAAAATAATCACAGTTTTAAAAAATTTAAAAATAATTATGTCATAAATTTTTTATAAAATTTTTACCTAATGTCAAATTTTTTATAATATTTTTATGTGTATTTTTGTTATTGTTAGAAATTTCTTATAGTTTTATGTGTAGTTTTTAAATTTTTTTAACCTGTGGCTATTTTTTAAAAATATACAGTCCAAAATGACTATTTACCTAACTGACCCGTTAGTATTTTGTCAAAAAAAAAATCAAAAAACAATATTAAGTCTAATAACAATGAAAGAACTATTTACAAATTTATGTCTTATTTGCCCCACTCATCTTCCACATTCTATTTTATTTTATTTTCAACTTTCTTAATTCTAATGCAATATCCTTAAATTTTAATCATTTATACTACATCAAAATTCACAAAATCAAATCATTTCAAAATAAAAATTATTGAAATGTTTACCTCAAACAACCTGTTATATTTAATTATTTATAAGCAGATCCGTCACTCAAATTTGATCAATCCTACCAGTTATGAGATTTGTGTATGTACGAATTAAAACCTTTATAATTTATATAGAAGAGAGAAATAGAGTACCTCTTGTTGAGTTACATTACATCCAATTCCAATAAATTAGCCAAAACCTAACAATGTGTTTTTGGTTTGGGCAGTTGAGAAATCTATAATTGCACACAATGCATTAAACAAGGAAGATAGCCGATGCAACCAAATGTGTTGACATTTGAGAGAGAAAATGTGCATCTTTGGTGAGCGCTAGTACAATTTTTATTTTGTTTTTTTGCATAAACATTATTATTGTACAAGACACAATACATTGAAGTGCTCACATGACCTGCCCAAACTACGAAATACTTCTCTTCAATTAGGTGATAAGTGATAAGACCATTAAATTAGCCGCTGCGTGACATAGGTCTTTCTTTCTTCTTCTTTTTTTTTTTTTTTTTTTTTGTGAAAGAAAAATAAGACTATCGATATCATCACGACTCTCGATCGTCACATTCGTCATTTTCAAAATTTTCAAATCCTGCTAACGGAGTTGTGAGAGAGGGCATTTATGTGGCTAGTTTTATTTGTCTGCCAAAACAATCAAAATAGACGTACGGTGTTTATTTATTATGATATTTAATAGTCATTATCGAGTGATATTGTCAATAATACCACCTCCTTGATCGAAAGAAGAGAAAAATAAGAGTAGGTGAAGACCAAACTTCGAGTCGAGATAATAAATGAGCATCTATAATTGCAAATTAAAATAAAATAAGAAAAGGCATTCTCAATCAGTCAATCTATTAACGAAGATTGTCTTTTCAAATTGTTTCCTAGTGATTCTGGAGCGCGAAGGCCATACCGCCCATAACACAAGCACAAAAGATAAATGGGCCTCATGTTGGGCCATCTATAACTCCTCTTCAATGATGTTTGTCTTTGTGATGTGTGGATTTTTGGGCCCAGACATCTTTGAAGAGTTTTTACTACAAAATTACTATGCAATGCATCGCATTAAGGTTTGTTTGAATTGCTATCCTAATAAAAAAAAAATGCTCTGATTTATAGTTTTTTTTTTCTGGGTAAATCACTTAGATGATTTAGCACTAGTTAAAATTATTTTGACCTATAATGTAAAATATTATTGAAATGATTTCGGATATTGCTAAACTATCCAAATAATTTATCCAAATAAAGCATTAAATCATATTGCTACAGTAATTACATTATCAAAAAAGTCAAACTTAAATTATGATGCTATAGTAATACGTGATTTGGATTTTCATCCAAATAGGCCATTACTCAAACACGACATTTGCATAATAATTAATAGTGTTGTTGAATTATATATTATTTTATCTTTTGCTAAATGAATCATATATTACTTAGTAAATACTGTTAGTTGTACAGTTTCTTAGCCATTAATGAAATTAATTGAACGTAACTACTGCAAAATGGCATTACGATAATCACAAGGAAATCACGTTATATATATGTATTACATCACGATTTAAAAGTTTATTATTATAAACTAAACATAAAATTGTGGCTACTTCCTTAATTCTCCCAAAATAATACAATATTATGATCAACATGAAAAGTGAAACTTTAGAACAAGTAATTACAATTTACCACATATCGAATTTATGCGTACATTTTAACATAAATGATTTTATTAGGATAAAAGTCTCTATTATTTTGTCCCCACTAAAATAAAATTCTGGATCGTCACAATTCCAAGCCACTTTTCCCCCTTTGCTTTGGATAGTGCTCCTTAAATATATATAAATATATATATATAATAGTATATATCATATATAAGAATAATGCGAGGAATAATCTCAAATTTTCTTCTAAATTCTTGATCACAACACGCATAATTCGTCAACATATTGATAAGTCTATTTTTAAAAAATTGTATATAACCACTAACATGTTGACGGATTATGTAATGTTTTGATAAAGAATTTGAGATAAAATTTAGAATCCCTGGTCACTCCTCTATACATAATTGATCACAATGCGACAATTTGTCTTATTGATTCCTTATAAGAGACCTCAATCTCCAGCCTTTATTTTTTCCTACTATCTATATTTAAAATCACTAACTATTTGCTTATACATAGATGTATTAAATTAAAAGTGGGTTAAAAACTAATCTCAATTCAATAAAGCACCTAAAATTAACTGCACCCCCAAAAGTTATTTTTCACATCAAGAAATGTATGGTGGCAAAAACAGCTTCATATATATGTTATTTTCCATCTAAATCGAGAGCGTTAGGAAAAACAACAAAAACAAAAACAAAAAAACCAGAAAGATAAACTCCATAAAATGTGAGTTTAGTGTGCCCTCATGATTAGGAACTAGTTCTTTTTTCTTTTATTTTTTTTAATCGAAAACTTTTGGTAATTAGGCGTTGGAAAACTAAAAAAAAGAGTGACTGTTTTTACGTGAAGTGAATTGACGTGCAATATTTCTCATTTGTATTATTAATTTTACTTTAGGGTTTGTGGGGCAAGTATTATCCAAGGAAACCCGGAGTGGTGCTTTCCACTAGCTAATTGCGATTTTAAGCCTCGTTGCTTTCAAAATTCAACTCCAAAAGTCTAGACAAGTTTGCATTTCACTATTAATCATAAGCATTTCCGTATGGCGGATTTGCGGTTAAAAGTGAGAGCTTAAAAGAACATAATTCTCACTTAAAGAATAAATGGAAGATTCTACAATAAGATTGTGTACCATTAGTAAATTGACACAATCTTATTAGGTAACATCAAATTCTTATGTATATGAATTAATTTAATAGTTTAAAATTACAACTTCTAATATTTGTCATAATTGTTTTCCAAAAAAAAAAAACTGCCATACTCATAGCTGTTTGGAAGAGTACTGTTTACATGCATGTAAATTTTAAATTGCGAATTATATGTAAATTTTCTCCCAAAAAAAAAAAAAAACTCACTAGTTAGAATCATATTATGAAGCAGATAAGTAGTTATTCGTGTTTATTAAAATCCGAACAACTCCTTTTTCAAGTTATTCAATTCATAGTTTTTAATTTCACATTTTTTTTTGGTTATACTTTACCCTTTCCAAAAACTAATTCAAATTATCACAAATGTATATTCAAATTGCCACGTACAATGCGAGATATTGATCTTCTTTTTCAAATCAATTGGGATATGGTTGTGCCAAATCATCGCATTACTTTTAATATGAATAAGCCTCTCCATTTGCAATACAAATCCAAGGTTGGTTTGGAAAAAGGATATATATATATATAGTTAACTAATTAATTTAGCTCCGCTGTTTGTGGATTGTGTTGTGTTATAGGTTCGGTCTCTTTATAATCGATCAGTTCAAACCTAAGTGTATCAAATATATCTAGGAGGTCCCCTAAGTGATTCGCTTGTTTACTTTTTGGTCAGTGAACATATATATATATATAAGGCTTCATAATTACACCCTTTTGTCCCTATTTCGTAAGAATGAGATCATCACCCACCAAAATAAGATCACTCAGATTCATATATCACCCAAAAAAATAAAAATCCCTTTTGGACCTTTGCATGATTAGACACCTATGTTGCTTTTCATGTCGTTTTTCTGTTATAATTATCTGCGGCAGCTTAACGTAAATTTATACTCTCTCCAAAGTCCAAAAGGATAATTAACTCATGAGCTTATAATTCATTCATTTTGAGTCGCTTTTTTCTTTTTTCTTTCTTTTTTTTTTTAATTTATTTCTGAGCCTGCAATGCTCACCTATCGGAATTCGCGAATTTCTAATTACTACATAATTTAGAGTCATACGCAACTTTTTCGCATAATTCAATTGCAATTACAGTCTACGGATTTGTCATAATTATTGATAATAAGCTGTATATTGTGCAAGCAATGTATTGATGGTCAAATTTTGCATACGAAGGAAAGTACAAGAGTTACTAATATAGATTTTTTCTAGCGTTCAAAAAGTTCACAATATTTTATACATGACTTAAAAAAATGGATCGAGATATATTTTGTTTTTTCTATAAGGAAGCAATATAAACTTATATTATCGTATCAATATTTATCAAGTATATTAGTACTAAACCAATTATTGACAGATATCAGATATCAATTGTGTAGCGCAGCATTTTTAGTTCCTTTCCCAAATACATACATACATACATATATATATATATAAAATAAGCGCTGGTCGTTCTTAGAGATATTCAGTGTGATAAAAGCCATATGATTAATTCATGAATCACGATGTGCAAAAAGTTGGATGGCAATGGGAATATTAGGATATTCGATCGATTTATAATGTGAGTACCGTATGAAAGTTTATATATATATATATATATATATATATATATATATATACTAGTACGAAAATGAGATGAATATTCTTCTAGAAACATTAAGCGAGGGCTAGGCCTAGCTCTAATTTTTCCACTTATAGATATCAAATTTTTTTTTCTTATAAAAAAGTAGGGGTAGGAAAATGTCTAAATTAATCTTGTTTTTCATGTTACTTTTTAAGGAATTGAATAAAAAAAAGTTGTAAACAATAGTTGCTTAATTAACGTTGGAGCGTTGCCCCCTTGAAGCAATATCAAATTTAAATTAATATTGTGAGAATGACATATGAGTTATAACAAAATGATAAATGAACTATTTGGTATTTGGATATATATTGTTTGGTCTATGGTTTAAGGAAATGACCAAAATTTATAAAAAGTAAATTATTAGCTACTAATAAATAAAAAAATTAAGGGTATAAAGGTAAAATGTACATCATTATATAATTAAGAAAATAACTAATTTTTAATTAATCAAAATATTTATTATTTTCTTAAAACATCATTTAAAAAATGATTATTTACCCAATAATCTCAAATAAATAAAAACCCATATTTTTGCTTTAAAAGTGAATTTCATTGTTTATTCTCCAAAAAGTGAGGTATGAGCATACTTAAAATTTGCATTATAATAAAAATAAATATTCAAAATTTTAAAGCAATTGAGTAATTAATCATTTCGTTCATTATCACTTGCACATATTTATAATGACTCAATCAATTATCACGAATTTACCACCATATAAATAATCAAATTATTTTTTATATTTTTATAAAAATATTAGGTGTTTATTTAAATTAAGTGATAAAAATTATATATTTACTATAATTACTCTTCTTGAAAATATTTTACAAATGTTAACATAGAATTAGAACCTAATCTATAGAGCGAACCATTCTTATTATTATTATTACTTTGGGTTCGTTATTTTTAACACATATCATAATTACAAGAAAAACTATAATATATACCTAATTTATAGCGCCTTTTAAATAAATATCCAATCTTTGAAAATTATAAGAAAATACACAAATAATTTAGTTATTTACATTGTAATGATTAATGATAATTGATTAAATCATCAAAAATATATGCAATTAATTTATCAGTTGATCATTTGTTTAATTATTTTTAAATAATTGGATATTTATTATAGTGTATTGTAAATTATTTTCCTATTTCACCCTAATTAAAAAGACAGTTTTAGCTAATTTACTAGTATTATGATTTCTAAAACCTTTTATCTTTAATCAATGTTTAGGTATCACTTAGGTCTAATTATAGGATTTGTGTAGCTATGTTTGGACACATGGAAAATGTCCATATCCCCCTCTCTCAATTAATTAAGAATCGTTGACCTCCATTGAAAATCGCCTTCATTCACTCTAGTACCACAAATAAACATGTGTAGTCAAAAGCCAAATAAACCCTCTATATATACGAAAAATAAAAATAACAAAAGTGAAATGGAGAGATATATAAGAAAAAGAAAGGACAAATTATGAGGCATCAAGATTTGTGTTGGCTGAGTAGTTTTTTACTCGTCTAATTATATTATTGAGAATTAAGATTTTATACTATAATCAACCCAGCTAGCTGTCCAAAAAAGTGTTACTCTCCAAAAATGAAGCACGTGGGCCACATAGCCAAATGCAAATTGAAAATGTTTTTAAATAGCACCACCACTAGTTTTTTCTTTTTGTTTCTTTTAAATAAATCCACTCCAATTATATACAATGTTGACATTGAATCTATATTTCTGATAGTGTTATATTGCCCGTAAAAAATTATAATACACTTGAGTAAAAAAAATTAAAAAAACACAGTGACACTGCTAACTTATTCAGGAAACAATGAGATCTAATTTTCAAATTAAAGAGAAAATAATATATATATATATATATAAGCAAAGTTAAGAATCTTATAATTTATTCAAATTTTCATACTAACATACGTAATATGTGATTTAAATATAGAGTTTTTTAGGCATTTAATCAAATTTTTGGGTAATTTTTTAGGATTTAGTCCTAAAATGTCGAAATTAAGGATTTAACCATAGCATATAATATTGTATGTTACATATAACATATATACATGTAAAAGTGTAACAATACATTTAATGTTATATGTGTTACATAATAAATCCTTAATTTGGTGAAGCTATGACTAAATCATTCAAATTTTACTTCTAAAATGGCTAATTGCTTAATTGACCCTTAAATATATTTTAAAAATCATTACGTAATTAATTATGTATTGAAATTGCTGAAAATTTTCTGATAAATTTTAAGATTCCTTATAATATTTTATGTATCTATTTATAAGCGTGTGAACCGCCAGGAAAATATTGAATAGTATTAATAAATATAATACTGCTCCAATGTAAACTTTGCCGGCTATAGGAATCGATAAACGTGGCTCTCTATATTTTTGCCAGCGCAGCAAAAGGCTCTAATCCCCAACAAACTTGTGATGTAGCCAAAGTGTTTTCTTTAATTCATTTTATTAATTTTTATTTATTTTTGCTTGGAAGCGTTTGTTTATTTTTGCATGCACACAGGTATGTATATATTGATCCATTGTGTGTAGTACGGTTCAATGTGTCTGCATGAGATTTGCAACGCAAAATAACAAATCACATCCAACCAAAAAGTAAAATTTGGAAACCGTTTGTAAACTTAATACGTGGCAGATCATGATGGGATTATTGCAAACATTTTCCCCTATAATTTCTGTCACAAATCACAGTTGTTTTGAATCAGAAACCACAGTTGTTACATGACCATATCGTGATTTTGCAGTCCAAAAGAAAAAAAAAAAACCTTATTATTCACAAACAATCAGTGATGACTAGCTATAGCTACGAGTTAGGCATAAGAAGACTATCTATTTTGCTTAATCAAATTAATAATTACTATAATAACTCATCACGTCTAAAGTTTAGTAGAGCTTGGATTTGATTAATACCGATATAATTATTAATATATAGGAGTCAAGCGTAGAAGAAGAAAACTTTTTACATGTAACCTTTTTACAATTGTTTAAAATTGTTATATATTATATTTTTTAAATTTCACCAACGTGTGCATACTGCATATATAGTGTTAATATGTGTCTAATCTCAAATATATATTGTTGTAATAAATATACAATGTGGCTATGATCTGTACATTCTGTATTTTCCAAACATTTCATTAACTGTTGTATATTATAAAAATATATATATGTACAAATAATATTAATTTATTATATATGATTATTCATATGTATCTTAGATTAGGGAAAGGATATATCTGTAACCAAACAGTCGGTGATCATGTGCTGAGACTTTTGGCAATGAAATTTATTTATTATCCTTTTTAACCGACCAAAGTGAGGTTTACATGTGGCAACAAACAAAAAATTGTTGCTCATAAAAATATGAATATACATATTATTATATGTATATATTTACACGTACGAACGTTTCAATGTGGTGGATCGCATGTTGGGCTTTGTACTGAGCCACAAAAGCCATGAACATAAAATATTCAGGTATCTATTAAATTATAATTATTAGTACTGCAATTGAAGCATACCTACTAATTATCTAAACTTAGTTGGCTACAATTACATAAATGTGCTTACATAGGATAATGGCAACATGCATATAAAGTTTAGTTCCACTAGATAAGTTGTTTAATAAATTTTAGGGTATTTTCTGTATTGTCTTTCTACAATTAATCTCCCACATGTGTTATATATATATATATATATATATATATATATATATATATATATAAGAAGCACCAAAACCGTCTCTTTCATGAACAAGATGAAAGGGACTGTATCACAGTAACCAAAAAGATTATGATTTAATTAATCCGTGTGTTAGGGAAACTTGTCCAGAGCAATCACTTGCAAACACAGTATTTTTTGCTTAATAAAAATATATTATTATTATTAAAATATAATAATTCACCGGTTAATTAAAATTTGTAGGGACATTAGACTTTTCCTCACTTCGGAGTTATTTACAAGTAAAGGAGAGTTTACTTAAAGGCCATACTGAGCTGTTTGGAACTTATTTAAAATACTAGTATTGACATTTGACAATCAAGTATTTAAATTTAGATTGAAATACTACATCATAATATTGTAATAGAAGAACCCAGATCCTCTACCCCTTTTTTCTATCCCCCTATCTATCCCCCAATAAAATTATGACAGCTCATTATTTTTTTTCTTAACTCTAACATCGTGTGTTATTACTTAACGGTGTTACATACATACTCTGTTTCTAATTAATAAATAAAAAAAAACTCATTTAGTTTTTAATTTTCTGTACCCTAATTTCATTCTCTCTCTTTCTGCTTTTCTCTGTCAACATCCATTTTTTTTTCTTTTTTTTTCCTCTTATCCTAACAACTCTTCGACTGGCACACTCTGTTTTGGCAGAAAAGGTATGAGCCATCCATGTACCTCTTATAAGTTTTTATGCAATAATTATATTATTTAAAAAAAAGTCGATTTTTTTTTTTGGGCAAACAAAAAATCGATTTGCTTTTGGCAAGCAAAAAGTCGAATAAAATAGTGAAGGCTACAATGGCTCTTAGAATATGGATGGCTAATGGTACGTCACTTTCCATCATAAAGCTGAAAATGAAAATGTACAGAGAAATTTAAACATAACTCTTTAAGTGAGCGTACTATTTGAATCTCTCATCTATTTACAGAGAAATTTTATTTGCTCAAAAAATTTTGCTGACAAATCTATCCCAAAATTTCTCAAACACAACGAACAAAACATAAATAATAGAAAAAAAAAGCTGTTAAACATTTCTTGCTGTGATGGTTGATTTGAAATCGTGATTTCTATGACCAGAAGTGGAAGAAGATGGAAAAAGAATAAGAAAGAAAATATAGATTACAAGACCCAAGAACCCAAATAAAAAGAGGATATTCAGTTTTTATGGAAAAAAAAAAAAGATTACAGAAAGGCAGACGGAGGGATGTATGTAACACCGTTAAGTAATAACACACGGTGTTAGAGTTAAGAAAAAAAATAATGAGCTGTCATAATTTTATTAGGGGGATAGAGAGGGGAATAGAAAAAAGGGATAGAGGATCTGGGTTCGTAATAGAAGTCATCAAGTTAAACAGGTTTCTATTTAATTATATGAATTACATTAACAATAGCGAGGCAAACAGAAATATATATATATATATATATATAAGTATATGTATATATGTATATATGGTATATATTTCGTTAATATATCAAAACTGAATACATGAGATTCTGTTTTTTTTTTTCCCGAATAATGAAATACTGATATTGTTCATCCATGATTACCATATGCTCTTATATGTATTGGTTATAAACATGTATCTGACATATATACACATAAATTCTCAACTCCCACAAATTTTTAAAAAATCATATAAATCTAAAATTCTCAACATGTTAGTCAGCAACAATAACTTTTTTCCCTGCCTCTAAGTGCCGTCAACATTAGCTTTAAGGAAACTAAGATTCACTAACTCATGAGTCACTTAATTTGATGCATGTGCATGTGATGAATATATATTGTGTATAATAATAATAATAATTAATTACAGCTCTTAATCCCATTCTTTAAGTCTAGTTTATAATTTGGTACCGCCAATACTTGTTTATGGGAAATTAAAGAATACTTAAAATTAAGAAGTTCCAACATGATTTAACTTAAATTAGATTTTGTTTAATAACAAAAAGGTTCGCAGACACTTCCAATAGAAGCATATATATATAAATAGCTCAGGTGTCAATATCAAACACACTCAAACAGCTATTATGTATATCCAGCATCATAGTTGACATTAATTATTTCCCAAATATAAAGTTTTAGACTAGGTTTATTTAATACCTAAAATTTACACAACAATAAAAATAAATACCCAATTTTTTAAGTAATTGAGTAACTAATCAATTCATTAATTACTTGCACATGTGGTCACTACGTCAATTATCACCAACTACGTACCACTATATGTAAGTAATTGAATAACTTAAATATTTTGTTATATTTTTAAAAATATTGAGTATTTATTTAAGTTAAGTTTGAAATTAGATTGAGTATTATTATAATTTCTCTTTTTTATTCACAATGAATAAAGAAATCAATTCTAAACAGTTGTCGTAACTGTAAAGTGTAAACCAATTGATGGACGTCACCAATACAAATTAGCCATTATAATTTTAATTATGAGGAAGGACGTCCATTCGAAGCCAAAAAGAAAACGAATGATTTTTTTTAAATAAAAAATTAAAAAAAAAGAAAAAAAAGAAAAGGAAGACGCGTTTGATCATACATGGATATATATTTGAGTGTTTTTTTTTTCGGGTACAAAATTATATAAATAAACCAGGTTTTTAACTTTTCTGCACTTCACCTAATATATGACCAATATTTTCAATTATTAAGAAAATAACCATCAAATAGTGTGTTTAGACATAATTTAAGACCATCTCTAATGCAAATGGCAGTGTCAATATCAAATCTGACACTCAAAAACGTAAAAATACTATATTTGACATTTGATATTCCAATGTACAAATATTATTTCAAATGATACTATATTATTTTTTAGTTGTGAAAATCAATAAAAATAATTAATGAGAATTAGTAATAAAGAATATTGCAAATAATCATAATGACTTGTTGGTAAGAGGAAACTTTTTTGAATATAATATTAATTTTTAATTACATACTTAAAAGTTGACCAACCAATACTCTGCTTCAAATGCCAAATTTTGCGGCATTATTGTATACTTTGTGCCAAAATGACATTATGTATAGCATTCTCTTAAAATTAATGTCAACTTTGACATTGTATTAGAGAGTATTTTTTATGATAAAATACCAAATTCTAACATAAACACACAAATTTAATATTGCATTGGAGATGCTCTTAACTCCTCTTTTTTTTCGGGTATGCATTTTATTATTATTATTTTTTTAATCTTTACTTTTGATTGATACCATGCCGATCTTCCTTCTATATATATAAGGTCAGTTAAGCAATTAGCCGTAAATCATTAATTTTAACATTTTAAGGCTAAATCCTAAAAAATTACCTAAAAATTTAGTTAAATGCTTAAAAAACTCTTTCTTTTATTACAGAAAAGTTCTATTAATTTATTTATATATACTATTTTAATTTACTTTATGAATTGGATTACTATAATGCCCCCTTTTATTTTTCGCTTTTCCCTAGCTATATATGAAAAGGAGCTTTGCAACAGCTTGGCTTATGGGTCATGACAATATGACATTCATCATTATTTCTAATTGTCCATGGGCAAATGTTTCCTGTAACTTAATAGCCATGACGTAAATATTCTGCCACGTGTCATCGTAACCTTATGCCAAGTGGCGGGTGTAGAATACGTGGCATGTGTGCCCAGCAAATTGTGTTACGTAGTCAATGCCCAAGTGGCAGACAGGAGAGAGGAGAATATGGCTTGGTTGTTTGAGTCGCATAAATTATAACCACTTAACTGATGATATTGAAATAATAATAATAATTATAGTAATAACATACATTTGCATTAGAAACATTAAATCACCAATTTATAATAACAGACCCATGTCCCTCCAACTAATTCCTTACAGTTTGTTGGTTGACATAAATTATTTGGACTCGTTGTGTCTATTTCACTTTTGATTCACAACGAGGCATTAAATAATTCAAAGGGGTTTTTGTTTTATAAGACCATGGAATCTAGAACGTGATTAGAAAGTGCCTGGAGCTTAATTATGGATGCCATTTGCATTGTTTAGTTCACATACCAAAAGAGCAACATGGTTTGGGAAAATTGACCATTCTCACCTTGAACAAGTTGAGAACTTGCCAAATGCCATGTGATTGTTAATACATAATAATAATAAAAAAAAATCAACAATTTGAACTAATAAGTAAAAAACCAAGACAAACGAGGGGGAAAAAAAAGCATCTCAAATTCTTAATTAATTGTATGAAAGAAAACTAAGATGATGTTTTGCTTGGTGTGACCAAATTGTTTAGCTCACAAGTAATAACACTTCAGACTAAACAATACGAAGTGCAATGCTAATTCCACTTAACTCTCAAATACTAATTAGTATTTTTTTCTTTTAATTAATTCCAATAGTACACATAAAATTCTGCATATTAATAATTTAATATATAACATCATGCATAATTTTATAAGCACAAGCAATTTATTGCATCATTTTAGGAAATTAAATTTTATAAACCCCGTATCAGCTGGCAGGACTCTCTGGCTTTATCAATGTCAATGAAAAAAACACAACCCCCAAAAAAAAAAAAATAAAATATAAAAAAGGCATGTGGACTAGCGCGTAGTAATACGCGCCGTCCGGAACACGTCACCTGGGAAAGGGCGGGGAACAAAGAGTAACTTCCTCCCCATTTAAAAAACTCCCCAAATCCCTCTCTCTCTTTCTCTCTCCTCTCCCTTTCTCTCTCTTTGATTTTTTTTTTTTGTTTCCCCATTTATTTGAAGTGAGAGAAGCCACAGAGACACACACAAACGCAAAGATAATAAAGCTTTGGCAGAGCAAAGGAAGAGAGATAATCGCGAGATTTGATAGTCTGAGGTTTTCGCAGAAAGAAACTCTCTATGTGACCAAAAAACTACTCTACGCACAGAGCCAAACAGAGTTCCAATAAACCGCAAAAAAAAAAAAAATAAAATTATATATATTTGTTTATATTTTCCCTTGCCTATTTACTATATGAAAAACAAATTTTTGGGTTGGCCGAGAGACAATTCTCTAATATTTTTGACCTCCAAATGCACATGGCTTCTTGGGCTTCTCTCTCTCTCTCTCTCTCTCTCTCTCTCTCTCTCTGTGAAATGCACAAGAAGCTAATCCAACCAATACAATACCATTGAAAGCTTTTGACTCATCACTCGAAGAGATTCCTCAGATCTACAGTGAAAGTCTCTGCCTTTTCTCAGCTTCGACTCTCTTCTTCTTCTTCAATCGCTGAAAGAGGTTAGCTTCTTTGGAGTCACTGTTTTGATTTTTAGTTATTGGTTTGTGATTGTGACGGGCGTTATTGAATCGCATTGAACCAAATTTGACTTTCTTCGTTATTGTTTTTTACTCTCAATTCTGTATTGGGATTTATTTGCTGGTTTTTTTCAGCAAATCAACAAGGAATTGTTTTGATCTTTGTTGGTTTTGTCACGTATTTTCTCGTCCTGTTTAATTAGTAATCAAAGCGATGGAGTTATTTGGTTTTTCTCATTCAAAGTTATTGGCTTAATAATGGGTCGTTACATCATGATTTTGTCTCTCAGCTTCTTAGAGCATATTAAACAATTTTATAAAAATGGAAAAAATTCAGTGCATATTGCACAAGCTACTTTTTCAACTTTCATTGCCCTCTTGACGGCTTAAAATCCGAAAATGTATTGAAAAGCTACTTGATCTTATTACATGGTTGATCGTTGGCCATTTTCTCTTCTTCTCTTGGATTCAGATACGTATGTCGAAGCAAATCCTTTCTAAGTTTCTCTTCCTATTTAATTATATGTATTTTTTTTTTCTTTTGCAATGGAGATTTTGGTGACAGGACATTTACGCAGCTTAATCTACCGTAACCGGATTTTACTTTGAGATTTTTGGCTCCTCTGTTTAGGCATTTATATGAAAAAAAAAAAGGGGTTCATGGTTTTAGCCATTTATATGAAGGAAAAAAAAAAAAAGAAGAGAATTCCTTGAAGTACTAGAATCCAAAAATGTTGGACTTGCTTTATTTGTGGCTTATAATTCAAAGTGTTTGGTCAAGAAATTGAGAATAATGTTACCCATCTTCACACGGAAGTCACATAATTTTCTTTTTTTCATAATTGGTTTTTACGTGACGTTTGTTTACAGAGATTCAGTAACAATTTTATAATGCAATGTATGTATATGTTTTGGTTTCCTTTTCAGGTATCATCATTCAAACTGATTTGGATTTGTTTTCCTCAGAGTGTGAAAGAAACATATACCAATTTTCGCTATCCGTTTCTGCTTTGAGTTATTTTCAGATATTTTGGTATGAATTGACTTGCCACTGAAGCAGAGAGAAATTCCAGTGTCTGAAAATTTTGTCTGTGTTGTTGTGGAGACACAAGTTGGATGATACTATTAAGTGACCTTTCATGGTCTGCGAGATGGAGAACAATCGAATCGAAGAAATGGACATTGAAATGGACGTCGATATCCTCTCATCGATGTGGCCCGAGGACTGTTGGCAATGAGGCAGGGAAGCAGTTCAACGTGGAAAGGCCGGGACAGGACCAAGACATGTTGGAGGAGGTCACAATCATGGAGGAGCCGACTATAGTAGATTTCAAGCGTCTTTTAGAGCTGACCAGTTATAGTGAGAAGGGCTCGTCGCAGTTGGCATACCTCGTAAAGCAATGGGAATATAAACAGGCCAATGCCGTGCGCCTCCTCAGAGAAGAGCTCGTCATCCTGAGCAAGCAAAGGGAGGAGGTTGAGCTCAAGAAATTGGAAATATTAGAGGAGCATCGCTTTGAGGAAGAAACATATGGCGGCGACAAACGTCCTATTTCTATTCTTGACGGTGTATATGACATATGGCCTGATGTCCCTCGGATAAAAAGCGACATTGTTATTCAAAACAAGAGTGTCGAAATAGATGCCGAGTATGACACTGCGGTTTACTGGAAGCAGAGAGCCTTGAATTTGGAGAGACTGTTGGAGGACAGCGTGGAGAGAGAGCAAAAGCTCGTGGAGAAGTTACAGGAAAGCGTTGAAGATCTGAAAAGGCAATCCTCGCCGGTGGAAGAGCTGTCCCAGATTCTGAAACGAGCGGATAATTTCTTGCACTTCGTGCTTCAGAATGCACCCGTTGTTATTGGTCATCAGGTAATGCTTCAAACATAATGCAATTTTCCTTATTGACCTGATTTCCCCAAGATCAACCCATGGGCTGATAATAGAACTAATCCTCTTATGACCTTCTCTTCCAGGACAGTGAGTTGCGCTATCGCTTCATCTACAATCACTTCCCAAGCCTGCAAGAGGAGGTAAATTAGTTGTCACTGAAGTTTTTGTTCAAGGCTTGATAAGGCTGTCTGGTAGTTCTGTTGTCTTTCTCAAGTTAAAAATCCTCAGTGTTTGATCAAAGCCGGAGCAGTTTTGCTGACCCAAGTCAATGTTTTGTTTCATGAAAAGTCACCCTTGAATTTTTGGTACCGTTTCAGGACATTATAGGAAAAACAGATGTTGAAATTTTTACTGGAGCTGGTGTTAAAGAATCTCAAGATTTCAAAAGAGAAGTTCTGGAAAAAGGATTACCTGCGAAAAGGGAGATCACATTTGAGACAGAATTGTTCGGGTCAAAAACCTTTTTGATATATGTGGAACCAGTCTTTAGCAAGTCAGGGGAGACTATTGGTATAAATTACATGGGCATGGATGTAACTGATCAGGTAAACAAACTCTCTCTTTCATGTGATAAAGTTGAGACTTTTCTTATGATGCTAAATGGGTCATCGTTTTTGATAACCTCTCTCCAGGTAAGAAAAAGAGAGAAGATGGCAAAGCTTCGGGAAGAGATAGCGGTACAGAAAGCAAAAGAAACAGAACTCAACAAAACGATTCACATAACAGGTTCAATTCCTTGTTGAAGTCTATTTACTTATGAATTTAATTTAAAATGGTTTCAGACTAGAACTCACACTTTTTAGTACTTCGGCAGAGGAAACAATGCGAGCAAAGCAAATGCTTGCGACGATGTCTCACGAGATAAGGTCTCCGCTCTCTGGAGTTGTAAGCATGTCTGAAATTCTTTCCACCACCAAGCTTGATAAGGAGCAGCGTCAACTATTAGACGTCATGATTTCTTCAGGGGATTTGGTCCTCCAACTTATTAACGATATCCTTGACCTTTCAAAGGTTGAGTCAGGTACGAGATTCACCCTTTTTTTAAGCTTTTATTAACTTTTGCATTAACAATTTTGTGCTTCAGCATTTTAGCTTGTGCTAATAGGCAGCCTAAAACTGATATTCTTGATTTTCCCTTTTCTACATCCTTCAGGAGTGATGAAATTGGAGGCTACGAAATTCCGACCCAGAGAAGTTGTAAAGCATGTACTCCAAACTGCCGCAGCATCTTTGCAAAAGATCTTGACATTGGAAGGACATGTTGCAGATGATGTTCCCATTGAGGTAAGCTTTTACGATCTAAACTGTTTGACTTATTTATCCTGTTTTTTTTTTTTTTTTTTTTTCAGATTGAACACGTACCTTTCTGTGTATTTACATAGATTCAGTTTATGCGATAAAATTCACAATAGATCCATCATTAAAACTATATGTGTCAGGCATAGCATTGATGTCTTTATGTGACTACAGGTCATTGGAGATGTTCTAAGGATTAGACAAATCCTCACAAACTTGATCAGGTACTAAATCTTTAACATCTAGATCAATCCAACAATATATCTGATGCAACTAGAAAATGTTAGTTATAGTTCTACTCTTCTGTAGTTGAGTAATTTTGGTGTACATAAATTTGAATATACTATACGCAATGCAGCAATGCAGTCAAGTTCACTCATGAAGGGAAGGTTGGGATAAAACTTTACGTGGTACCAACTCCATCCTGGGGAAAACAGAAAGGGCCTCATCAAATGTTTGATACGGATCAATCGACAACTATAGAAAATGGACAGAAAGAGGATAAGACAACATCCGGAAAAGGTTGTCATGTTCAGAGCAATGGTTCTTACCAGAACCAGTCGCTTGATGATGAACCCAGAACCCCAAATAAGACTGAAGCCCCAAGGACCGAGGACCTGGAAGAGCAATCTCATTCTCCTGAAGAAACGACCGTGTGGATACGCTGCGATGTGTATGACACAGGAATTGGAATACCAGGTAAGCTTTATGCAGTCATCTTTTTTCTTGAACACAATGCATAATGATGCATGTTTTGTTTGTTTCCCCATAGTTTTATGCTTTGCTCATTATTTTGCTTTTAATTAATTTATTAATTGTATGTTCTCAAATGTCGTGTATCAGAAAATGCTCTACCAACTCTATTTAAGAGGTATATGCAAGTTAGTGCAGATCATGCTAGAAAATATGGTGGGACAGGACTTGGGTTGGCAATATGCAAACAACTGGTAAACGTTACTTCTTATGCATAACTAAATTCCATCATCTTTTCAATCTATGACGCTTTGCAAACAAATGTCTATTTTCTCTCGATTTCTTTCAAAGCATTTAAGTTTGTAAGTTAATGTAGATGATGAAGCCAATCTCTTGAACTATCCTCATGATGCTTCAATGTACTTGTTGTAGGTTGAACTGATGGGGGGTTGTCTCACAGTGTCTAGCCGAGAACACTTTGGGTCTACTTTCACATTTATACTTCCTTACAAGGTCTCAAACATGTGCGATAGTTCTGACGATGCTGAAGAGATCTCAGATATGGCTAATCATGACGCTTCATCTGAAGATGTAACCGAAAGCTATTTCCAATTCCAACCACGCACTTTGGGTTCTCTGTTCAATTCTAATGGATCAAGCAGGACATCAAAACTACTACCCCACAAGATTGGCTACACTAGCTCGCACAAACTCAATGGATTGCCACATAATTCTTGCTCCTTTCCCTCGAGTAATGGTAGTCAACAAGAAACGGTTTCGATTGAGGATGCTTGTTCATCGGTTAGTGTTGCAGAGACGTCATCCAAACCTGAAACTTCTGAAAGCCACACCATGAATCCTGATAATGGAAAGAGGGGTTTTGGAGGCGAACAGTGTCAAGACAACACCAGCAATCAGCTCCCGAGTCCTCGCTCAGAGACACCGCATAAGTCAGAGGCAACAAGGGATATGGATGTATCACCAAGGACAAGTGAAACCCAATCAACAAGTCAGAGGCATGAGAAATCTGATGCAACCTCCGAGAAAAATTCGAGAACCAGCACAGAAGTACCAAAGTCAACATCAGAACCCAAGATACTTCTTGTTGAAGACAACAAGATCAATGTTATGGTAACACAGTCCATGATGAAGCAACTAGGCCACACCATAGATGTTGTGAACAACGGGGTTGAAGCTATACGAGCAGTTCAGCGTCGCAGTTATGGTCTTGTTTTGATGGTACTTTCTGAATTCTTTAAGTGCTTCGATTTCCTTGTTTTCGTTTCAAATTGTCGATCCTAAAGTTATGCAATATTTTTCACCAGGATGTCTGCATGCCGGTTATGAATGGCCTCCAAGCTACAAGAATAATCCGTTCCTTCGAGGAGACTGGCAGTTGGGAAGCCGCGGAGAAAGCTGGAATCGAGCTCAACGTGTCTTCTTTAGAAGGACCACAAAATGGCCAAAGTCTAACGTGCTCGACTAAGCGAATGCCAATCATTGCGGTAATGACTTCACCAGTACTTAAAAATGAAATTTTCATTGCATATCGCTTGCGAGTAAAAATTTATTGTTCTTTCAAAAATGCAGATGACAGCAAATGCATTGTCGGAGAGCGCGGAGGAGTGTTACGAAAATGGTATGGACTCGTTTGTGTCGAAGCCTGTGACATTCCAAAAATTGAAACAATGTCTCGATCAATATTTAACATGATGGTATCTGAGATGTTGTAAATTTTTAAGCTTGTGTATACCAAAAAAAAAAAAAAGGAAGGTGACATGGTAGGAAAGTTTTGTAACCAATGTATCATGTTCTTCTCAGCCAATAGTATCTGGTGATGAAATGTACAGATCTATACTCAGGAAAATCTTGATATATTAGTTTCGGTTTTCCAAGGATTGGTTCTGAGAGTCCATTTAGGTATTATATGACACGAAATACAAGAGGTAAAAGAATTGCTTGGATTGAACTAGTGCTTTTCTAACTGAATAATCTATTCTACTCTATATCGTAAATCATGCCAGTTATCATCCATATAAAATAATGTCATACACTTCGCGTAATCAACAATCAGCTCTTTCAAGGGTTATTGTCTCCAAGGATCTTTGATCGTTTGGAGAGGAAGAAGGCGCTCCTGGGTCTTCATGGAGAGTGAAAATAGACTCCGTCTCATATAAATAGCTTGGCGGAGTTGGTGAGAAAATGGTGTTTGGTGAGCCATTCTCTGGAGATCCTTGACTGTTCTGAGCCACCGAAGGTGTTCCTGGATCTTCAAAGGAAGTGAAATGAAAGTCGGTCTGGTTTGTATAGCTCGAAGGACTTGGAGGGAAATTGGTGTTTGGTGAGCCATTCACTGCGTCCATGACAGTGTGATTGGTACTCACAGTTTGCATCTCATTGGACTTTCTAAATGTATGAGAGCTGAGGTCTTTCTCGTTGAAGATTCCTAGCATTACCCCGATCCTTTGCCATACCGAGGATTCGGAATCAAAGCTCACAAGGATTTGCCTATGCTGGTAGAGAAATGTAGCCACAAATATTGCGAGAGCCGACAAGGAAGTGACACCAACAATGAGGAATAGCCCCCAAAAACTGTTTAGGCCGAGACTCTCTGAGGAAACGATTGGGCTGGAGTCGAGACAGACAGCATCAGAGACAAACCACGCGTTTTCGATTTTCTTCATTTTATCTCCTTCCGTCACATTCAGAATGGCCCTTGAAACATCGCTAACTAGAGGAGAGCCTCTTGGGAATGCCTGAAAATACTCATCAATACAGAAATAAATTTTATGAGCACTGTATGAGTTTTTAAAAGAGAAGATCAAAGAGAGTATGCTTGGAGAGCTTACAAAGCCAAAACCATCAGTCTTGTAGATTGGTCCGACCATTGCATATCTAGAGCAATGCGTTGCTATAAAAAGCTTCAAATAAGGGATTTCGTCGAAAGCCGCCGATATTTCACCATTTGCAAAGAGTTCTCCCAAGTGCTCTAGCGATTTGTATACCTTAACCTGAGACGGTTTAAAGTCGATAAACCCATGCAACATTCCTAACACAAAAGATCCTTTAGGAAAACCAATGTTCTCCTTATTACTCAAGAGCTCCTTCACGTCGGTGAGAGTTGGACGGAGTTGTTGAACGGTTAGCAGCGATGTCAAACTTGCCGTGTAACTTTGAGTAAGAATAAGAACCACAAAGCACCATATTATCACCACAAATCTAGCCAAATTGCTCACAACCTTCTCGCCTGTGAATTACGCAACAAACAACACAAGAAAAAGATTATTGAATCTACGACATTGTGCTCTAGAGTACTATTTTAGAAGGTTGAAACGAGGAGCTTTGTGTCACGTACGGTGCCCGAAAACCATGGTGGAGAAGGAGAACCAGAAGCTGGTCCCGATCTGGTGCGAAGGCGGGCCGCGAAAATCATCGTTGATGCGGTGCTCGAGAACCCAGACCACGAAGGCGATGAAGACAAAGAAGCCGCACGTTGTGGCCCAAAGATCCCAAGTCAAGGGCTTCAAGAACACCCAAGCGTTCTTCATCTTCATGCCTTTGATTGGCACAATCATGGTCACACCAGATTCTGTGTACGGCAAAGTGAAGTCCACATATTTGGACCTATTTGACACTATGGTCACATCAGCCGCCACAGCATCAAAGTCCTTCCATAAGGCAAAGGCAAAGGCAAACGAGTCAATATCACAACAATATTATTCATGTAGCGATAGTTTTAATTGAAAGAAAATAGTAATTAGTAAAGAAAGAGTAACATTTACCCCAAGAGACACATGTTGAACCATGTCGGTATAAGAACCAGCACTTGTACCGTTCGAATTTTCAAAGGGTATGAAATCATAAAGAACAGCATAGGGCATTGCTTCGATCACAGCATTGAAAACATCAATGCAAAACCCGGTGGCTTGTGTTCTGTTAGTACTCGGGTCTCTTCTCAACCTCACAAAACTAGAGTTGCCAAACTTCACCGGAACCCCAACTCTCAGCCTTTTCCCATTTGTTGGAGTGACCCAACCTTTAGGGACTGACATAGACTCTCCCGGCCATATGATAGGTGCTAGCTTAGGCCTCGAGGTCGAATTACTCACCCTCGCGGGGGAGTTCAGCCTCCTCGAAAGCCCCGATTGCTGCGTCCAAAACCCCACCGGCCTTTCCCCTTGGCCAATGACGTTCACGACCTCGAAATCTGAGAGCTGGAGTTGTCCATTCACCAGGCTGAAGTCTCCGGCTAGGCCTCTGAACCGGATCTTCGAGAGCTCGTCGCGGAGCCTCGGGCCATTTCGGGACGTCCCGAGAGTCTCAAGATCAGTAGAAGAGTTTCTAGTCGAATCCCCACGGTTCACAAACGCTGACCCTGTAAAAGCGGTACTATCAGCATTAGCAACATTCTCAACCGCCATGGCGAGGGCAAAAGCCGCGTCGTAAGCCCACAAACCGAACACGTTGAGCTCGGCATCTTCGGCATCAAACTCCGGGTGGTCTCTCCGGAACTGCCTCTTCAACCTGGCTCTAAAGCCATCCAACTCTCTGCTCTTTGGCACGTGAGTCCTCACGCCCAAAACGCCTTGCATGGAATCGACGACCGAACTGTTCAACGCACCGAACAAATCAGCCAGCCCGTTTGTGACGATCCAGACACACCCTTTGTCCATCAGCCCGATCTCCTCGGCCTTGGCGAAGAGCCGAGAGCCGAGCCGCGTCGACGCGTGGACGACGAAGACGCGGCTCTGCATCGTCATCAGCTCATAGAGCTCGGCGGCGATGCGGTCGTCCGTGGCGGTTGGAGAGATGGCAGCTCGGTGCGGGACCCGGACGCCGGCGCTCTGGAGCGCGTCGGTGAGGTACGGCACGATGGACTCGCCGAACTCGTCGTCGGCGTAGACGGGCACGGCCTGGCTCCACCCGAAGGCGCGGACCAGCGCGCTTATAGGCGCGACCTGCGACGCGTCGTTTTCGGCGGCTCGGAAGAAGAAGGAGCTGCGGAGAGAGGCGAGCGAAGGGCTTGTGGCCGAGAAGGAGATGATTGGCACGTGGGCTTTGTCGCCGAGGTCGATGACGAAGCTCGCTTGAGCCGAGGTCTGTGGTCCTATGATTGCTTGGACTTGCTCGTTCTTTATTAGGTTTAGAGCTGTTTTTCCAAGGAAAGACAATAGCTAGTTAAATCTCATTTTACATGCATGAATACTTACTATTCGCTAATTACTACATTTTAAATAACTATTCGAGGTATTATCGTTATTATTGCTATACGAATACGATACATATTGTTAAGAAATTCTAATTTAGAATCATGTTATAATTTTTAAGGCGATAAAAATAGTCATGACTAATATGTTTATTTTTATTCTCTCATGTCATCAATGATTAGCAACTCCATTATTTTCTGGTGGACATTTAACTATCTTTTAAAAGAGGAGTACTGTTATGGTATCATTGCATTTTACCGGCCACATTTTCCTTCTTCTATAGGAAAGGCATCTTAAAAGAAGTCAGAAGTCTTCTCTAAAAAAAATTGAAGTCAGATGAGAGAAGCTTCCAAATCAAATTTCATTTCATCTTTTAAAAGAGGACATGATGAGGAAAAGTCGTCCTAAAGAACAAGTCATCGTTTGTTCTCCAATCCTTATCATATCCACTCCTGTCTATATATCACAATTCACAATACAAATAAACTCTAATCAACCCCTTCTTTAAACCTTACACTGACCAGTCGTCATTTTGGAAGTCATCAGCTCACAATGTCGTGGTGTGGGCCCCACATGCGGGTCTCATATAACCCTACCGGCCTACCCCAGTCGTCTATTAGGCACCACCACTAGTTAGTTTTATATTTAAGTCAATGCTATCAATTTTCATTAATCTTCTTTGAAACGTCATTATTACTTGAACAAATTTTCGACAAGAGTTCATTCTCAATTATTCTTTTCTTGTGCAAATCAGCTCTTTCCTTTTCAATTTATTGACATCTAATAAGCCTAAGCCCTCCAAAAACCATTAATTATATATAGAGCTAATTAATAATAAGCTGTAGTGTAAAACTATTAATTAATTCAACGGTAAAGGTAATCATCTCATAACTTGTAAGACATATTATTAAGCAGATAAACGTACGTACTTTAAAATCAAAATTAGCTTTACATAATTAAAAAAAATTGGCTAACTAGCACCAAAAAAAAAAGATATAGAGGTAGAGATGAGAAAAAGGATGACCTGCTGAGGCAGCTCCAACGACATCCCGTTTGGAGTCTCTTACGCTAAGGACGAGACGAGTTTTGTAAGAGTCATTGGAGTCGTAGAAATCGGAGATCGCCATTTTCAGACAGCTCAGCCACATCTGTGAAAGCTTTCTTTCCAAGTCTAGAATCACACCCACTTTCACTTGTTCCGTTTTGGGCGATGACTTTTGTGCTGTCACCGAAACAACAACAATAACGAAGTACCAAGATAGAGAAGCTAATAACCATGTCGTAGTCGAAAGGTTTATTTTCTTCGTGGCCATGTTTTGGAACTTCTTGGATACTCTGATTAATAACCTAAGGCACGTATATATATTGGTATATATTGCTTTCTGAGGAAGATGGAGGGAAATGATATGGTAAACTAGGACGATCGATGGAAGTCACTTTTAGTACTTTCGGCGAAAAGAAGAAGAAGAGTTATCAATATAGAGTATTGGTATATAATATGTGGTTTGACTTGGTTCCTGGGACTATTGGCGTATGGTGTATAACGATTATTGTATGATTGTGCAAGCAAAGACCATAAAATAATGGTCGGGGAAAAAATTATTGACAAAGAAGAAAAAATTCATTATACGAAAAAAAAAAAAAAAATTCTTTGTTACTTACTGCAATATATTCTTAATTTTTTTTCGTAAGTAGCACGACTGACCTTTGGGTCGGATCAAAATAGAATTTGAGTCAAAACTCTAAAAATTACTTTTTTGAAACATTTTTTTATTAAATAAATATGCAATAAGTGAAAGAGAACCATACAAGCACGCTTCAGTCGCTGTTTGCAAATTGTACCTCATAATCATAATATTGCCCCAGGCATGTGCTAGAACTTGAGGCAAAATTAGGTGTACATAAATTGTGTAGAATTTGACAACTATGAAGGTAATGCCTTATAAAATAGCCTCAGGACTTTATATAAATAATGACCAATTTGAATATAAATTCATATTACATTTTACGGAAACAACCAAGTTTAAATTTGAATTTTTGTTAATATAATTATTATAACAATATGGTTTAAATAAAAAAAAATATTCGGATTGCAATTCAAGCAATCTCTAAATTTCTCTCTATCTTTAGGATTTTTTCATTTCATTTTCCTCACTCGGGTACAATATTCCAAGTCCATGTAGCGTGAGTAGAAAAAAAAAAAAAACTGGAAGTGTCCTTGTATTTATGCAAGAAAAATGATAATGGTCTACAAAATCACGACCGTAGGGATCAACAATTGTAAAGTACTGACACCTTTGTCAATTGACTAATTCAAAATTCAGCCCCAAATAAAAAAAATCAAAATAAAAAAGTCAGGAATTTCATGCAAACAAAGTCAAAGGCTATTATTGGGCCACTGATTTGAAGGATGTGGCTGACTAGAGGCTTTAGATAATAAACTGACAGTAACCAAAGTGCATAATTTCCAACGTTAAGATGAATAACAAATCCATTTTTAACTGTCATATGTGAAGGAGAATTTCACATTTAACACCAAACTCATACATACATACATACATACATACAAAAAAAGAATAACAGAGATGACTCAAAAAATTCTCGTCTCAATTGGTATCAATGAAAGGTGAAATATTCTTCGTCATCAATCATAAACAACATATTAGCTAGGAATACCAATTAGGCGAAATTAGTTCGTAGTTGTAGAGGCAACTACGGCTACAGAGTGCTATCTTAATTCGGCGGAGCTGGATCTATTTCTGCATCATTTGCTTGAGCACCAACTTGAACTATCTCTATCTCTCCACCATTTGCATGGGCACCATCCGCAACTCTCTCTCCATTATTTGCTTGAGCACCAACTTGAACACTCTCTCCGTCGGCTTGAGCACCGACTGGAACTCTCTCTCCGCCCGCTTCAACGACTGGAACTCTCTCTCCGTCCGCTTGAGCAACGACTGCATTTGCTTGAGCAACATCCTTTTTTCTTAAAGACTTAATAAAGAGTTTTACGCTTGTCTCCCACACAGAGCTCTGAGGGTCCAACAGCGTGGCTCTTTCGTTGTAAAGAAAATCTCCCATTCCACAGATGGAGACTAGAGTGGCAACAATGCCAACGATGATAAAGAGTCCACGGAAACTTTTAAAGCCGAGGCTTCTGGAAGAGCGCTCGTCGTTGGGGTCTGGACAGCTTGTTTCTTTCTTGAACCATTTATCTTCAATGTCCTTTATTTGCTTTCCCTCTGTCACTTCTAGTATTGCCTTTGAAAAGTCAGGAACTAGAGGCGAACGCTTCGGAAAAACCTGAAAGTAACATATTAGAATTACTAATTGTTTCAAGTGTTTTAGCTGATAGAAGGCAAATCGGACATTCAACCGGTAAAAGTTAAGACCACAAGGGTTAAAGCTAAAGACTCGAAATAATTGTTTGCAAGACGGAAAAACAAACCAGTATTACTTGATAAACATTTGCGTGAGAAAAGATGTAAGAGAGCTTACAAAAGCAAAGCCGTCAGCTTTGAATGTAGGTTCAACCATGGCAAATTTGGTGCAATATTTGGCAATAAAAAGCTTCAAGTAAGGAGTCTCGTCAAAAGCGGCTGCAATCCCACCCTTAGCGGTTCCATTTTCAAAGAGTCTGTGGAGCTCTTCTGGAGATCTGTAGGTCCTGAATTGAGAATCGTCGAAGCCCATTTGTTCAAGAAGTCCTTTAACGAAAGAACCCTTTTGAAAGCCGACACTTTCTCTTCTGGTCAGGAGCTGGTTTATGTCAGTAATGGTAGGCTGGAGCTGCTGAATAGTTAAACGAGAAGTCAAACTGGCTGTGTAGCTTTGGGTGAGAATAAGCACCACAAAGCACCATATCACCACCAAAATCCTTGTCCAGGTACTCTCAATCTTTTCCCCTGCAAAACAAATAAAAATAAAAATAAAAATATATAATTATATATATAATGAATCAACACCAATAAGCGATAACCTTTAATAAGACTAAAATTGAATAGCGTTTTAGTATTTGAGAAATGCCTAGCGTTTCGTCTACCCTTGTACATTGCAAAAAACGGGGCATGTAATCAATCAATGACCATTTTTGGCTAACCTGGCCTATCATTGACAATGTATTTGACAGATGATTATTGGTTCAAATAAAAAGTTTAAAAATGGCATAAATTTAAAACACATTTTCCTAATTTCTCCTAAAAGATTTTTGCCAGTAATTGGTTTAGGCGGGTATTTTTCCGACAAGAAACTTACTATGTCCAAAAACCATGGTTGAGAAGGAGTACCAAAGGCCTGTTAGGAGCTGATACCACATAGGCCCTTTAAAGTCTTTGTTGGTCCTATGCTCAAGAGCCCACACAATAAGCCCTATAAGGATAAAGAAACAACCGCTAGCGATCCAAAGATCTCTCTCCAGAGGCTTCAAAAACACCAATTCGTTTTTGTTGTTATCGTCCTTGATCGGAACTATCATCGACACACCGGATTCAGTGAACGGCAACGTGAAATCCACGTACGACGACCTGTTTGCTCTGATCGTCACGTCCCCAACTACTGCATCGAATTTCTGTTTAATCAAAACACCCATAAGCTGACCAACTACTTTCACAACGAAACATCAATCAAGTGGACTAATCTAGTAACAAAAAAAAAAAAAAAACCCATGTAATAAAAAAACAAAAATAAAATAAAATTTTGAGCTTTAATTACCTGAAGATACACTTGGCGGACAAGTTCGTCGTAACCCCTGCCTTGAGCATCCACAAAGGGAACGAACTCGAAAGGAACGGAGTAAGGCATTGCCTCTACGACGGCCTTAAAAACATCTATACAGTACCCTGAAACGGTGTCGTTTGAGAACGGAGGCCACACCTTTACGAACTCATGGAAACCATCCTTCACCGGAACTCCGACACGCAAAACCTTCCCATTCGTCGGAATCTGCCATCCTTTCGGAACGGTGCTTGAATCTCCGGGCCATACGATCAGTCCCAACCTCGTTTCTGGATCCGAATCTGACGTCGTTGGGCTCCTAGAATCCAGCGTTTTGGTCAGTCCACTCTCCAGGCTTCAAAACCCTAGCCTCTTCTCTCCGTTTCCATTCACGTTCACGATCTCGAACTCTGAGGTTTGTAGTTGGCCGTTCACGAGACTGAAATCTCCCGAGAGGCCTCGGAACCTTGTCCTCGACAGAGCCTCGGCGAGTCTCGGACCGCTCTGAGAGACCGAGAATGATTCCAAATCAGTTGAGTTTCGAGAACGATTCCTCCTTTTGAACTCAAATTTCGCGGCCTTACTCGTCTCCTCGACTGCCATAGCCAGCGCGAAAGCGGCGTCGTACGCCCAGAGACCGAACACAACGATCGGAGCGTCGAGGACGGTCGGGAATTCGCGCCGAAACTCTGGCTTCCACCGGATTGAGAAGCTATCGAGCCTCTCTGACTTAGGAATATAGGTCTTCACGCCCAAAACCCCTTGCATGGATTCCATTGACGAGGAATTCGCGGAGGCGAAAAAATCGGCGATCCCGTCGGTGACGATCCAGACATACCCCTTGCTCATCATCCCTATCTCCTCGGCCTTAGCGAAAATCCTAGCTCCGAGACCCGGCAGCATGTGGACGACGAAGACGCGCGTGGACATGGTCATAAGCTTGAAGAGTTCGGCGGTGATGAATTCGTCGGAGGCAGCCGGAGGAATGACGCTCCGGTAAGGCACGCGCGCGTCGACGGCCTGGAGCGCATCGGTGAGGAAGGGGATGACGCCGTCGCCGTACTCGTTGTCGACGTAGATGGGGACCACTTGGCGCCATCCGAAGGCCTTGACGACGGCGGCGATGGCTCCCACCTGCGCCGAGTCGTTGGCGGCGATGCGGAAGAAGAATGGGCTTCTCAGCGATGTCAGAGATGGGCTTTTGGCCGAGAACGTCACGATCGGAACCTGGGCTTTGTTTCCCAGTTGGATCACGAAGTTGGTCTGCATTGACGTCTCAGGCCCAATTATGGCTTGCACTTGCTTGTTCTTTATTAGGTCCAGAGCTGTTACAATTAAATTATGGGTGAACGAGGATTTTGATAGAATGATTTTTTAGGCATTACTAATCTATACTTCATTTAAATTACATTTTTTATTTTTATATTTAATTTTACATTATAAATATAAAGTAAACTTGAGATATAATTTATTAAGTGGCATGCTTTTCATTTTGCAGTTCTTTCAATAGATTTTTTTGGCAATATCTAAGGATGCTTAAAAGTTAATTTACTAGAACCAACAAATTTAAATTGTTTAAACTTATAACTGTTATAATGAATAAAGAAATGATAGATAGTTAAAATTTATAACTAGAGTTTGTAGTCAAAATAATTTGACACTTATAAAATATAGGAATTTTTAAGGATTTAACCAAACTTTTGACTTTTTTTTTTAAGAATTAGCCATAATTTTATGAAATTAAGGATTTAGCCATAACATAATATGCTACATATAACATACGACGAGTAACATAATATGTTACACGTGTAACATACGTGTATCATATTTCTGCTACACGTGTAACATATAACATATTATGTTATACGTATTTTAGGGCTAAATCCTTAATTTCATGAAACTAAAATCATTCAAATTTTACCTTTAAAATAGATAATTTCTTAACTAGTCCTAAAATATATGCATATCGATAATTGTAATTTTGAAGATTTTAGTTAAAAAATTTTATTGTGTGGCATTACTCTAATTTATAAATAGAATTTCATAGCATAGCTAACTAGGGAACAAAAAATGGCCTTTTTGAGGATTAAACTTTTTCCTTTAAATTATAGAACAAAGAAGATAGGAAGTCATGCTTGGACTTGCGTAATATTTTAAAGATATTAACATATTATCATATACGCCACTTTCACCAAAGAAAATTTATAAATAGCACGTTGTATGGAAATGGAATAATATCTTATCGTAACTGGCTAAGAATATTAGCTAGCTAACTATAAGCTTAAAAGATGACTTTCAATAAACAATTAATAGACAAGATAATGTTTTAAAACAACTAATCTTTTTAATGTAATGTTAAATTTGTGTGCCAATGTTAAAATTTGATATTTTGGCATGAGAAATAAGAAGAAGACCATTAGATATTGTAAATTTGTACTTTTTTTTTTTTGATAAAAGTAAATTTGTACTTGAATTACAATGGAGAGAGAGATTAAATGTATATGTTAGATAATTTTGCATTTATAAGAGAAACCCAAAAGAATTATTATAGTAAATAACTATTTTCAAATAGTTATATATAAAAAAAAAACGAGTGAATGTTTCAAAATATTAAAAGAAACATGTAATATGTTTCATAACAAAAAAAAAAAAAAGCCATTCATCGCATACCAAAATATATATTTGTAAAAAATTTTATAACATAACAAAATTTAAGGCAACCGTTGTTATAAAATTTATAACGATGATTATATATTTTTTTAACTACTAAAATTATTAAACTTGGAAAGTGACTTATATTTGCAAATGACCATAAAAATATCAAATCATATGTAATCCCAATCGTTTATGCAGATCGGGAATAATAGTACAATGATACGAGAAAAAGAAAGCCAAAAAAAAAAAACCTGAGGCGGCGGCGGCGACAACGTCGGAGTCAGAGTCGCGGGTGTGGAGGACGAGCCTGGTGGCGTAGTGAGGATTGGCGGTGTAGAAATCAGAGAGAGCCATTTTGATAGAGCTCAAACCCATCTTCCCAAACGACGTCTTCATGTCCAGAATCACTCCCACATTCACGGACACGGACGTGCTTGGCGTTGCTCTGCTGATATTACTTGCCTTCTGACTCTGAGCCGTGCTCACGTGAGGCCCGCATGAGAGTACTATGATCATCACCATTATCACCATCATTAATGGCCCTAGATCACGTCGACGATAACCAAGAATCGCCGCCATAATATTGTATCAATGCTGTGTGTGATTTGGAATATTAATTAGTATAGGAAGTTGTATAATTATATATGTTATAAGCGTTCCGATCGAGTTAACAGGCCCGAACAGTACTAACCATATGATCTTCACTATGCCAAATTTGGGCAGGCATATATAGGTGCTTCGAAGTGAATATTATATACTTGTTTTTTGTTCGTCAACATATATAGAAAGTGGAAGACAAGAGTAGGGAATATGCCTTGTCTCTCTTTACGTGTATGTATGCATAGTATATGTGTATATATAGTCAAAGAGTATATAATATCACTTTCGTTTACCTTGATCAAATCAGAGTATATATGATACATTATAGTATAATTAGTTTATAATTGTCCGACTAATGGGGGCAATGGCCCTTATTTTCTTGTAGTCTGTCAAGTTGCCCATGAACTCTTTTCTTTGGAAATTTGAATCATAAACTTATAAAACTCGATAATTTGGTCCAAATTGAAAACGGACGTTCATATCTTGACAGAAGTAGATGCAATAAAAGGTGCAAGTTTTCTAAAATAAACAAGTTCATGAGAAAACGTGTCAAAACTCAACAAGTTTAAGGGTCATTGGTGCAAATCATTCTAAAAAAATCTGATGTCCAGTAAAATTTGAATCATTTTTTCAATTTTTGTAAGTTCTAGGTGCAAATTGTCAAAGAAAAAATTTCAGAGGGCAGCTTGTTAAATTACAAAAAATTCAAGAGCTATTATAGTGCCAATTAATCTAGTTGTCCATCGTAGAATATGCATATGAATAATGATCAACTTACTATTTTTACAACCATTAATATAATTTCAGATAACAAGTGAAATGTTATGTTTTAATTAATTAAATATACGTTTTTATTTAAATTTTAGACATTTATTAATTATAATATGACACATCACTTTTCATGAGATAATAATATTTAAAAAATTTGTAAAAAACATATACATCAAAAATTAGTTCGTATATATAATATATATATATATATATATGCTCTATTTAGCAAACCGAGTAACGCTCGTCAGAGTGGGCTCTATTATCTATATAAATATTGAGAGAATTTAAAAAAAAAAATCATTCTAAGTACCAGTTAATAATTTATATCTCAAATACTGATGAGTTAATTTGATTTTTATTTTATGTTTATAGTGTAAAAATAAGTATGAAAATAAAAAGATAAAATGCAAACAGAGGCCCGGCATTCATCAAAATCCCCCTTTAATATTTATGTGTGAATATATATATATATATATATATATTCACCATGCATAAATCATAGTATATACCCAAAACATGTATTAATTATTTTTTCTTTTGAAAAGAAAATACTCACAATGATTGAAGACTTTAAACCTTGAGTATTAATGAAGATTGTCATCTTTGAAATGTGTTTGACTTTACCTTATAATTGATCTGAACCATTTAATTACTTCGACTTTACATGGTTGACAAACAACAAAGTGCCTACAACGTTAGTGCTTTTGATAGACTTCTCGACCTTTATCCATATTAAAATCATAGAAATATTAATTTTTATTCGTCTGAGTGAGTTTATTGACAGTTTTATCTATACTTAAATTATTTCCAGAAATACATATTAATACGTACATATATATTTTAAGACATTACATATGTGGATACTTAAAAGTTAAATCCTAAACATATTTATAAATAGATTTTTGTTTATCTCTCTCGCTGGACGACTGGCACTTGACGCGTCAACTCCCACTTGATGTAATTAAATTCCAATAATTACTTGGCAAGTATATTAAAAATACTCATAGTTGTGTTCATTATTAGTTGTTATACTCGTCAAACCCATAAGGCACTTAAAAAAGTGATATATACAACAAAATTTTGGGCGGTCGGTTCTGTTTGTACCCCATAATGTGCTCTCCCCAAACCCCGTAATTAGTCTTTTAGAATTTTTATTCTTGTGATCAAATAACAGAACGTAAACAATAGAGCACGGAAACGAAATTACGAAGAAAACGACGTAAACGACAACATACTGAGAAAACGACAGTAATTGGAAAAGCGACAATAATCGCTTAAAGACATTGACCATCGCAAAAACTTAAAACGACGATGGACGAAACATTATTCCATGGATTTTAGAATCTTTATGAATGAAGAAAACAATAAAGCGGGGAATCGAAATTACTAAGAAAACGATAGAAACGACGATATAATGAGAAACGACATTAATTGAAACAACGACAAGAATCGCTAAAAATAAATCAAACAGCGCGAGAAGTTAAAGCAACAACTGGCGAAAACAGTACTCCATCGATTTTAGAGCCTTTGTAAATGACAACAATAAACAGAAGGTAGAAATAGAGGTGGGAAACGAAAAGACTATAAAAACGACAATAGTCTAAAAAACGACATTATAAGTATGAAAACGACATCTTTTTCATGATGCAGAAAAGAAACCATTGATTAGAGATAAAATGACAATCTTTTCATGTGATTATATACTGAGCAGTAAGAATCGAATTGTTTCAGCCAAAGAATGAACACAATCTCAGGTAATTTTGTGGAGCCACTATACTAATGATAAAACAAGACAAGTATTAATCCCTTCGGAAACAAGCACACGAGTGTGAAAATTTCAAATACACAGCATCATGATGGCGCGGCAACCAAATTAAATAGGTGTAACTTCTGCTACTAATCAAATATGAATTTGTAGCAGATCTTTTTCATCCCGAATAGGTCAGTGGAATATTACGTGTTACTTCTCTTTTCTCGTCGCAATTTTGTAACAAAGTCAAAGACTCAGAAGTGCAAGTTATTCAGCAAAAAAAAAAAAAAATGTGATAATTTATGCTTCTACGCAAGGATTCCGGGGACCAATACAATTTCGTATCATTCTTTATAATTCCAACATTAAAATATGCAAACTTCTTGATCTTCTAAATGTCTCTCTGGTGTCAAAATCAAGACCGTACACATCTCCTATAACTGATCCCATTTTAATTTTTTAGTACTAACTGAAATCCCATTCCCAAAATAATAAGATGACTAAAAATAATTCAACGTCGTAGCTTTTAACACACACACACACACACAAAGTAACAGGTTTTGATGACGAAAAGTATGCAAACGCAGTATATAATAAACAAATGACTCGTAGCTTTTTATGTGTTACAACAACAACAACAACAACAAAGTAAAGAATCTGTAGTCACAATGATACAATAATATATAAATATAGACATATAGAGGTTTAGTGTGGTGTCATAGTGGGCACACAAAATCACCAAGTGATTCCATGTCCTCAATATCTGCATCATCAATGTCCAAGTCATCAAGATCCATGCTTCCAATTAAGCCACCACCAACACCACCTAGCTTTGGTCCTTCAAGAGGCTTCCTTGCCTCCTGAATTATGGCCAACACTTCCTCAACGCTCTGTGACGGATTGTTCAAATCAATATTGCTCTGATAAATCTCTCCATCCGTGAATTCGATGGGCAGCTGGTTCTTCAAGAACCATGGGTGGTTTTTTATCTCAGGGATTGTTATTCTCTGAATGAACAAAACCGGAGACTAAATGATCAGAATGTTACAACAATGTAATACTAATGAACACTCAAATATTGTGTCCTTACAAAGAAGAAGAGGTTCATTACCTTCTCTGGATTGGCCACAAATATACGAGAAAGAAGGTGTTTGCATTCCACGGGTGCGGATATAATCCGGAACTGAGTAATGAACACTAAGTATTCACAGCCACGAGCAATAAGATTGAGGCACAAGAAAGATTTGGCAAAGCTCTTGCCCATGACAATCTCATTGGATCTTGATTTTGAGTTTGCCAATGGAGATGGATAACAATTAGAAAATATATACGAAAATATATAAAACAACAATTAGAAAACATGCTTAATAAAACGTTCAAAAAAGAGATAATTAGAAAATATATACGACGATCCATTCAAATGAGTAAATGAAATGTAAAATATTTTCATTTTCATAGTCGTTTTTCATTTTTAAATTGTTTTTTCATTTTTATGCTGTTTTCTATTTACAGTCGTTTTTCTTTTGTTGTTTTGCCATTTTAGTATATCCAGTTTCAATATAAAATATGCACCACGATCCATCCAAATGAACAAATGAAATGTAAAATATTTTCGTTTTTACTGTCGTTTTCGTTTTACTGTCGTTTTTCTTTTTTATTGTCGTTTTCTATGTTCAGTCGTTTTTCCTTTCTCGTTCTGCCAATTTACTATATCCAGTTTCAATGGAAAACATATCATATATAGCAATCCATCCAAATGAGCAAATAAATTGTAAATATTTTCATTTCTACTGTCGTTTTAATTTTTGTTGTCCGTTTTTACTTTTACTGTCGTTTTTTATTTTGTTGTCGTTTTACGTTTACGGCCGTTTTTTCTTTGTTGTTTCCGTTTTAACTTATCAAGTTTCAGTAGAAAATATATACCACAGTCCATCTAAATGAGCAAATGAAATGTAAAATATTTTCATTTTTACTGTCGTTTTTATTTCGTTGTCGTTTTTAAATTTTCTGTCGTTTTGTGTTTACTGTCGTTTTTCCTTTGTCATGTTAAAACCGTTTACCCCAGCTTAGCTTTTCCCACTGATTATTACTTTATTGACATTAATATGATTAGTCAGTCAAGTTCACTCTATAATATTTCATATTACGTTGCATAACTATAAATGTACAAAATTGATATCAAGCGTATAAAATCTCGAACTTCATTTAAATCAATATCATCATAAAATTCTCCTGCGGAGATAACTGGACCTAGACAGGTCGTAGATTAGGATTATGTAGTATTTCAAATTAATATGGAAACTGAGGTTCCATTGACTATAAAAAATCATCCCCCTAATAAAATGACAAGCAAAGTCATGGCAAAACAGTGAATATCATGTACTATACGTCAAGTGCTATTGTAGCATAAAATACTTTGGTTGTTTTAAGTCATAAAATAAAAGGGCCAAGTGCACAGTTTCAGTGTTAAGATCAACAACTAATTCATTAATTAACTGTCAAATGTGAGGATATAACTCTTAAGTAATACATTACATGTACACGAAGACATACAACAATGGACAGACACCAAAGAATTCTCGGGTCCATCTAATTAAATGGGAATTTTCTTTGCCATTGTTCATCAACAACATATAGGTGAAAATTAATTAGTTGTAGAGGGTCTCTTTTGACCATGACCATCTGGAGTAAGCTCTATAGTTGAAACTATCTCGCCATCAACTGCTCGAGCCCCACTTGGGCTGGCATCGTCGCTTTTAGTCCCAGAAGTCGTTCCTTGCTCTCTACTCATGAAACTCCCATCAGATTGGACGGAAAATCTTGGAGGACTTGGTGAATAGTTTGTATTCGAGGGTGAGGCATCAGCAACGACGCTCCTGTCAGCTACGCTCCTGTCAACGCTTCTCTCCCCTACTTGACCCCTCCTTAAAGTATGCGATTTTTGGTCTATTTGGTTGAACGTGTCCAATACATCTTTAATTCTATCCCAGACAGAGGTCTCTGGAGAAGCGTTCAACAACTTATCTCTTTCCTCATAAAGGAACATTGCAATTGTAACGATGAGAGCCAGAAAGGAAGCAACGCCAGCGATGAGAAAGAGTCCCCAGAAACTTTGTAGGCTGAGACTGTTAGAAGAGAACTGGTTGCTGGGATCTGGACAACTTTTTTCTTTCTTGAACCATACGGCTTCAATGTTCCTCATTTGTTGCCCCTCTGTTACTTTTAGTATTGCCCTAGAGATATCAGGAACAAGCGGTGAACCCTTTGGAAAAACCTGAAATAGACACAAAATTGTTATTACCAGATTATTTATATTTCTGAAAAATTATAACTATTTATGATAAACCAACAATAGTCTTTGAAGGGCTCAATCACAGGAGATCAGACTACAGACTCAAATAAGCTCACAAGTCAGCAAAAACAAAATATTAATATGCATGTTCATGAAAGAGAAATGTAAGAGAGCTTACAAAAGCAAAACCATCAGCCTTAAAAGTTGGTTCAACCATGGTAAATTTAGAGCAATATTTGGCAATAAAAAGCTTCATGTAAGGGTTCTCATCAAAAGCAGCTGCTATGCCACCTTTAGTGCTTCCATTAGCAAAGAGTCCGAATAATTCTTCTGGAGAACCATAGATCTTAAACTGGGATTTGTCAAACCCCATATCTCTTAGAATTCCTTCAACAAAAGAACCTTCCTGGAATCCGACATTCTCTCTATTTCGCAGGAGCTGGTTTATGTCAGTAACAGTTGGTTGGAGCTTCTGAACTGTTAGAAGTGAGGTCAAACTGGCTGTGTAGCTTTGGGTGAGAATGAGCACCACAAAGCACCATATGATCACCACAAACCTTGCCCAATTGCTCACAACATTTTCCCCTGCAAGCACTCAAAAGAAACAAAATGAGAGAACGAGCAAGAACCAATATATGACAACTCTTTATCATACTAAAATTCTCTAATTTCTATTGAAGTAGGCACATATATAGCATCTCAAAAGAGACTTACTATGTCCAAAAACCATGGTGGAAAATGAGTACCAAAGGCTTGTTCCAATTTGATGATGCGGAGGCCCTCGGAAGTCTTTGTTGATCCGATGCTCAAGAACCCACACTATGAACCCAATAAAGATGAAGAAACAACCGCTCGTTAGCCAAAGATCCCATGTCAGAGGCTTCAAAAACACCCATGCATTTTTGTTCTTGTCGTCCTTTATCGGAACTATCATCGACACACCAGATTCAGTGTACGGCAGCGTGAAATCCACGTACAATGATCTATTTGCTCTGATCGTCACGTCCCCAACAACCGCATCAAATTTCTAGTCAATCAAAAGAGCCATGAACCATCCATTAGTATCACCGTTGCAAAAATACCCTATCGAGCAATGCCATCTACTACAAGGAAGCATCAAATGTGCTACCAAAAACAACTCATATAAATTATTAAAAACAAAAACCATATAAAAGTTTGAATATAAATTAGGAAAATTGCAGAAAAAAGCACAATTTTTATTAGATTTAAAAAACTAGCACATCTTTCTATATATCATGAAAAATAACATTTGTAAAGGATTTTATTACAAAAAATATATATATAATAAAATTTTTGATATTTCAAATTTTAAGCACACATTGGAATTTTTTTTTTTTTGGACATTCCAAATTTTAAGATTTTTTAATAAAACTCTTTACAAATGTTATATTATTATTATTATAAAATATATACAAAGGAATATACCACAAACGAATATATCTATTAATGTACTAATATATGGTAACAAAAACGACACCATAAACTATGTTTGTGGTGTGTACAAGAAAACGACATAAAGATTTAAGCTTTGATTACCTGAAGATAGACTTGGTAGACAAGATCGTTATAAGTCCCGGCACTTTTTCCTTGAGCATCGACAAACGGGACAAGCTCGAACGGAACAGAGTAAGGCATTGCCCCCAAAACGGCCTTGAACACATCTATACTGTACCCTGAAACGGTGTCGTTCGAGATCGGGGACGAGATGTTCACGAACTCCTCGAAACCGTTCTTCATCGGAACTCCAATACGCAAAACCTTCCCATTCGTCGGAATCTGCCATCCTTTCGGAGCAGAGGTCGAATCTCCGGGCCATATGATCACTCTCAAGCTCGTGTTCGAAGTCGAGTACGACGTCGTTTTACTCCTGGAATCCGGCGTTTTGGCCAGTCCTCTCTCCACCGTCCAGAACCCTAGCCTCCTCTCTCCGCTTCCATTGACGTTGACGATCTCGAATTTCGAGGTCTCTAATTGACCGTTGACGAGCCTGAAATCTCCAGAAAGGCCTTTGAACCTCGTCCTCGACAAAGCCTCAGCGAGTCTCGGCCGCTCTGAGAGATCGAGAACGATTCCAAATCGGTCGATTCTCGAGAAAGATTCGCCCTTTTGAACCCGAATTTCGTGACCTTGCTCGTCTCCTCGACCGCCATAGCCAGCGCGAAAACGGCGTCGTACGCCCAGAGGCCGAACACCACCATCGGCACGTCGAGAACTGCTGGATAATCTCGTCGGAACTCGGTCCTCCACCGACCGACGAAGCTCTCAAGCCTCTCCGACTTCGGAATGTAGGTCTTCACGCCCACAACCCCTTGCATGGACTCCATTGTTGAGGAATTTGCGGAGGTGAAAAAATCGGCGATCCCGTCGGTGACGATCCAGACGTAACCTTTGCGCATCATCCCGATCTCCTCGGCCTTGGCGAAAACCCTAGCTCCGAGTTCCGGCAACATGTGGACGACAAAGACTCGTGTGGACATGGTCATGAGCTTGTAGAGCTCGGCGGTGATGAAGTCGTCGGAGGCGGCCGGAGGAATGACGCTCCGGTAGGGCACGCGCGCGTCGACGGCTTGGAGAGCGTCGGTGAGGAAGGGGATGACGCCGTCGCCGTACTCGTTGTCGACGTAGATGGGGACCACTTGGCGCCATCCGAAGGCCTTGACGACGGCGGCGATGGCTCCCACCTGCGCCGAGTCGTTGGCGGCGATGCGGAAGAAGAATGGGCTTCTCAGGGATGTCAGAGATGGGCTTTTGGCGAGAACGTGACGATTGGGACTTGGGCTTCATTTCCCAGTTGGATCACGAAGTTGGCTTGCATTGACGTTACAGGCCCAATTATGGCTTGCACTTGCTCGTTCTTTATTAGGTCCAAAGCTGTTATTTGAATGGAAAAGTTAACTATGAGAGTAATTAATTTAATGATAGCATAAATTAGAAAAACTATTTTAGGAAAACTCTTGAGTGGGCGATGTTCACAGGTGGAGAACTATTTTGGATTGTCCATTTAAGTTGTGCTATCAAATGAAAATATGATATGTTGATTTATAATCGTTCTCCAATGGTAAATGTCCTCCGCTTGACATTTTGTCATATTTTAATGAGAACTTCTCTAATGTTTTTTTTTATTAGTTGAAAATAATTCTAGATCGCATTTTTAAGAGGTATGATTCCTTCAAAAAGTAAATTTAAGAATCCATAATAGTTTTTCTCACAAAAAAAATAACCACTAGAGAATTCTCCTAGGTGTATGCTATTAGAGAATTTTGATTTAAGATGTTGTTTGACAAATGATTTAAATCCCAAGTTTTTAATTTAAGTATTTTTGTTATAGTATCTTTCATTGTTTGTCAAAATCTTGTTAAAACAACTTAAACATTCCTTCAACAATATTTTAAAAGACTCTTACAATATATTTAAAAAAAAGGCCCTCTTTCAAACTCCAAATTCAATTTTTTTTTCCTTAAATGTCTCAATTCAAATAGTGCAAAGTGCAAACCAAACTCTTACTCAAATATTAATTTATTTTATAAACTCCTACTAAATATTAATTTAAACTACAATTTAAGTACAAATTTTGAATTTTTTAGCTCAAATCAAAATTATCAAAATTTTATAATTTAAATTTTTTACCAAATTACAACCCCTAAGCTTTTCGGTTAAATGTTTCCAGTATAAAAATATAATTTTAAGTTACTAATAATACTCCACCATATGACTCCAAAAAGAAAAGAGTATAATTCGCATTTGGTCTCTCAATTACAAAGAAGGAAAAAACAACAACAACAAATAATAATAATAATAATAATAATAATAATAATTAGCGTGATATATTTATAATTACCTCCTAAATATAGAGCTTAATTAATATAATTTTTGGGTTAACTAATTACGTCAATGGACAATGATGCATGTAACAAGTTTAGTTAGGTTGTCATAACGTCCTTCGGCTATAATTTGAAATTAGTAATAATATAGCTAGCTAGCAAAAGAACAAACATGGCCTGATGGCCATGTCTAACATTTCTTAAAACATTTGAAGGATTCAACTTTTGGTATCAAAATTAAAGAAAACAAGGAACTTGGAAGTCGTGACTTGTGGGGTGACTTTTGGACTAATTTCATGAATACTTACATATATTTTCACACACACACACAGACACCGCTTTCACGAAAGAGATTTATAAAATAATGTTTAAACGAAGATCTTGGTATATATATTGTAAACTTCTCCTAATAATTATTCTATGTTAGCTACTGGCTGCAAGTGATTTGGCTGTACCGTAAAACTACAAACTAGCCATATATCAACATAATAAAACTAGAATTATTATTAATTGCTTTTGACTCTGATATTTGATTCAAATTTCAAAGTCAAATGTGAACTTCCAGGCAACAGCGTAGCTAAGCAGTAAGCAGTAATAAAGACGCATTCTCGTTCACCTACAAGGCTACAAGCCTACAACGAGTAACGACTGTGATCTAGGGAAAATGAAAGTCCAACAAAAAGTTTACAGCCTAGAAATATTATAAAGACTCATATTGATCAATACAGTTAGTCACGATAATTCATAAAATTTGCTTATTTATATTTATATATATATATATAGCTTTTCAACAATACTGTGCTACAGTAATATTAAAAAATATGTAATTAATAGTAATTAATTATATTAAAATATATAATAATGATTTTTATGATGTTTCTTATATTATTATATTTTTTTTATACAATAGTACGTGAAGCACTCATAGAGTATTACATAATTAACCATATATATATATATATATATATATATATATATATATACTATTACTTATTTTATGAAGATCATGAATAAGATTCAAACTGCGCTCACTAGTTATCTTTCGAGATTTCTATTATATAAAAAAAATATTAGCGCGCGCACATATATATATATATATATATATATATATATATATATATATATATATAAACAAGGCATGTACACGAGACTTGTTGAGAGACCCAAAAGGAAAGAATATAATATAATTATCCAAATACAACTAAAAAATGCAAAGAGAATAATAAAGAAAAACCTGAGGCGGCGGCGGCGACGACGGCGGAGTCGGAGTCGCGGGTGTGGAGGAGGAGCCTGGTGGTGTAGTGAGGATTGGCGGCGTAGAAATCAGAGAGAGCCATTTTGACAGTGCTCAAACCCATCTTCCCAAACGACGTCTTCATGTCCAGAATCACTCCCACTTTCACCGCCACTATCGTCGTCGACGTGTTACTACTGCTAATATTATTACTTGCCTTCTGTGCCATGCTCAAGCTCGGACCACATGAAACCGTAATCATAATCACGATTGATATCATGGTCATAATTGTGATCATCGCCGGCTCTAGATCACGACGATGAGCATGATGATCAATCGCCACCATGGTATTATTTGCAGCAACTACTGTTATAATTTGGAATAATTACTGGGAATCAGTTTAAATTGATTGGCCAATTCCGAACCTGCATGATCTCCGAGGTAGCTAGGCCAAAATATGGGTGTGTATATATGTATCGGAGGTTTGAATTTTGTATATATTATGTGCGGGGAAAATAGTAAGACATATATATATATACACCTATATATATATAATATAGATTATAGGTGTATATATATGTCCTGAGAAAACTTAATAAATAACATTAGGTGCATATTCAAAGAGATCATTATTTTGTATTAATGAACATCAATTTCGTTTACCTTGACCAAATCAAACTACATATAGAGCACACAATTAGTTTCTAATTAGCGTCGATTTGGGTTACACGCATAGACACACACACACACACACACATATATATATATATATATATATATATATATAACACGACAGAGTAGGCTCCATCCGTTATATACAGTCGTGTATGAATATATATATATATATATATATATATATATGTATCTATTTGTCCATCCCCATGCAGATCTTGGGCCGCCAGAAAGATGTCGTATTATTTCTTCTTTCTTTCTAATTTCTTCTCTTTCTTTTTCTTTGAATAATATATTATTCACAATTTGTGAACTGTGAAGACATTAAAACCTTGAGTACTAATGTGTGGATTATCAGCTTTGAAGGAAAATTTGCTCTTGCTGAGTATGAATTAGTATATAAATTGTAATGAGACATTAAACTCTTATGCACAATTGTACACGTTCCTTAATTTGATAGAATGGGCCTCTTTTGTTGTGGGTGTATGAATATGGAAAATTACATTCACTATTATTAAAGCTTTTTAGTAGTGCTGTATTATACATAATCATGATTATGTCAGCTAATAACCATTGACTAAATTAAGAAAAAATTTCTTTCACCAGAATCAATACGTACCTTCGGACATTGTAATTGGTAGCTTTAATTGAAATAACTATTTTATTTTGCTGTAGCAAATCAGCGAGAGGACTATTTAATATTTCTTCAATTCGTTGGGTTTGAAAGAATATATAAAATATATACTATATCATATATATTTATAAACAACAACACGGAGTCACAAGAGTCTGTCAGCTCCGTAGATGCGTTTTTCTTAACCTTTCTTCCGTAGAGACGCAATGAATAGAATTTGAATTATTATCGATAGTTCACTATTATTGGAGCACATTTACGTCGTCAACGCTATTAATAAGTTCGCTGAACATTGATGAATTGCATTTCATATACATATATTTCCTTAACTTGTACGCGTACACAACAGAAGTTGACTTTGGATCGAAATTAACTAAAAAATTTTAAGATCAAATAACAAATATGCTTACAAGTTGTGTGGCGAAGCAAATTGGTGAATTATATATTAAATTTGTTATACTGTCACAATGGTCGGTGATATGTAATTATAAATTGATATGATTCTATAACTTGTTAGTAATTCATGACATTAATATACATATATATTCAGAATTGTTCTTTTACCCAGATAATTATTACGAGCTGAAAAATTAAACGATATCAGATCTACATGGTTTCTATTAGAATATCGTTCATTTACTCTTCCTTTTCTTCGTAATACTTACTACGATTTTTCGGAAATAGCATTTAAATGTCAAACTTCTATATTTTTATTAGACAATAATCTAGTTGTTTTATTGATTATAAAAAATTGTTAGTTAATAATTAGCATTGTTATTATTAATGTTATATAATTGGAGTAGAAGATTTGAACTTAATACTTTTTAGTACAGTCGAGTATAAAATTATCATTAATAGAAAAAAAGAGTGGGGAGAAAAAAAAAATCTCTAAATATCCCAGGTAGCTAGTTTACTAGCCACACACCTCTTCAAACTCATACCATTACCATTTACCCAGATCAAGACAGATTTTATCCTTAATTTAGAACATGGGTTTCGTAAGTTTTGAAGGTGCAATGGTAGCTGGAATGGAATTTGTTGCGTATTCCAAGATAATTTTATGTCAAATTAAAATTGCTAATGAAGTAACGGTGACATATTCCGTTTAAACTTAGTGTTAAATATTATTGACATAGCAAATCCTTATTAGAAAGGCATAAAAAAAGACAGATAAAAAGAAAGACATGATTTTTGGCCATAATAGGCTCATAATATTAATATACACAAACTCCAATAACTAATTAATTTAAGGGTAGAATAGGAAAATACATAAAATTTACACAACAATAAAAATAAATATAAAAAATTTTAAAGTAACTAATTAACTAGCTAATTCGTTAATTAATTGCACATGCTTTTGGTAACTAAATTAATTATTGTCATCTGCTATTATGTAATTAATTAAATCACTTGGTAATTTGTTATATTTTTCAAAAGATTGGGTATTAATTTAAATTAAGTATTACAAATTGAATATTCAGTATAATTTTTCTTAATTAATTTAATCACAGTTGTTGATCATTTTTAAATGCAGTGACTTGAAAGAAAATATTCTGAACTGTATGTAGTAAGAGCGTTGACGGCACCAAATAATAAGACAATTCCGTTGTTTACTATCAAAACCTAAATGAGCATGTATTATTTTAAATATGGCATAATTAGCTAACTATATATAAAGGAATATACTTGCGAAACATATATATCCTGAAGACAGTATATATCATCGCTACGAGATAAGACTTCTGAACGTATAAAATGTTGGTCAACCTTTGAAAAAAAAAAAAAAAAAAGAAAACTTCAAAATGCGACACATATTGCACATCGATATATACAAATCTAAAAGGCTGTCACTTTCATTTACAAAGCAAGGAAAATTAAAAAAATACAAACCTACAGATTAGTTGCTAAGGTGTTAGTAGATCTTGGTGTCTCATTATTATTTGCGTCCATAAGCTCAACGTTGGCCGGCAAAACCACTAGTTCTGGAGAAGCCTGACCACTCGAGAATGTCCCTAATTGCTCTCCCAAAGACGTCGGTGAATTTGGCACTGTAATATCGATGGAATAGCTCGATGGGCTTGGAGGACAATTGCTATTTTGTACATCCACATTGATTGTGCTCACATCCTTTCCATTGATATCATCCTTTTTGAAGGTATGAGAGCTGAGGTCTTTTTGGTCAAACCTCTTGGAAATGGTCTGGATTCTTCGCCAGATTGAGTCTCGCGAGTCCCATAAAACTTGTCTGTGCTTGTAGAGGAATGTGACGGCGAAGATGAAGAGAGCCGATAAGGAAGCGGTGCCGGCGATGAGGAATAGGCCCCAGAAGCTGCCGAGGCTGAGGCTGTTGGATGAGATCTTGGGCTGAGAGCTGTCCGGGCATTGTTGGTCCAGCTTGAACCATTTGTTCTCGATTTTCTTCATCTCGTCGCCCTCGGTCACGTTCAGAATCGCCCTCGAAATGTCAGCGACAAGAGGAGAGCCTTTTGGGAAAACCTAAGCATAGAAACGTTCAAGCGAATATATGAGAAAAAAATTATAATGCTGAATAAAAGGAAATATGATCAAATGTATATATCTCAAGATCATGATCCACTATATATATAGATTCGAATTCAAATGGACCAAAAAGTTGCGATATGAAATTATGTCGTCATCTTTCTATGAAAATTCTAAAGTTAATATGAGACCCATGTGTAATTGATCGAATTTTTTTCTAACATATTATATATATATATATATATATATAGAGAGAGAGATCGGTGTAAATTTTTTAGTAATAAAGATCAGTTTTAATGTAGATTCAGGAGGATGAAGTATATTCAAGAGTAACATTAATTGCTCAAATTAGTAATTGATACAGCTATAAATAAGAGGAAATAAGAACATAAATTAACCAAGCTTATATATTTTCAAGCGAAATAAAGAAGAAATTTAAGGCAGAGAGAGACTAGAGACTCTTACAAAACCAAATCCGGCCGTCTTAAATATTGGTCCGATCGTTGTATATTTGGAGCAGTATTTAGCAAGAAAGAGCTTCAAATTGGGGCTTTCATCAATAGCAGCAGCGATACCGCCTTTTGCGCTTCCTTTCGACAAGAGTTCATCGCATTCGTCGGCGGATTTATACGCTACAATCCTCGAATCTGGAAAGCCCGTTTCTTGCAACAGTCCGTAGACAAATGAGCCCTTCAAATACCCAACTTTGTCTCCGCTTTTGAGGAGTGTGTTTAGGTCTGTGATAGTTGGCTCAAGTTTTTCCACAGTTAGAAGTGATGTTAAACTAGCCGTGTAACTTTGGGTCAAAATTAGCACCACAAACACCCATATAATCACCACAAACCTCGCCAAGTTGCTAACCACTCTCTCCTCTATTAAAAAAAAGAAAAGAAAAGTAGATTGTATATGTTAGTACAATTAGCATGCATTTAGAGGACTAGAAGGAATGAAATTATTGAAGACAATGATATAGGGAATTACTATGAGCAAAAACCATGGTTGAGAATGAGAACCAGAAGCTCGTGCCGATTTGGTGCGAGGGAGGGCCGCGAAAGTCTTTGTTGATTCGGTGTTCGAGAACCCAAACAACAAAGCCGATGAAGATGAAGAAGCCAGTGCTTGTCACCCACAGATCCCATGTTAGAGGCTCCAAGAAAATCCAAGCGCTTCTTGTCTTGTGGTCTTTCAGTGGCACCACCATCACCACGCCGGATTCTGTGTACGGAAAGGTGAAGTCCACATACAAAGACCTGTTTGCCCTGATTGTTGAGTCTGCCACTACAGCGTCGTAGTTCTGTACAGAAAATTATGTGACGTGAGTGCTCTTTCAATCAAGCAAGGTATATAAAGAAAAACAGAAAGATAAACTAATCTTACCCCAAGATAGACTTGATAGACAAGATCATTGTACGTGCCAGCGCTAGAACCATCAGGCCTCGCAAAGGCAAAGTAGTCATGACTTAGATCATAGGCTAGCTCTCCCACTGCGGCCTCAAACACGTCTATAGAGAAGCCTGTCACTTGCGTTGTGTTTGTCATTTCGTCAAACTTCACGTCCACAAACTCCTTGAACCCCTCCTTCACCGGAACTCCGATCCTCAGCCGCTTCGCGTTTGTCGGGATCTCCCACCCCTTCGGAACTGCGGTGGATTCTCCGGGCCATATGATGGGTCCCATTTTTTGTTGCCAAGTAGACGTACTAGAATTGTTGTTCAGCGACGGATTTCTTGTTAGCCCTTTTTCCGGAGTCCAAAACCCAACTCTTCTTCCTCCGCGACCTATCAAGTTCACTACCTCAAATGATGACGTTTGTAATTGCCCGTTGACCAGGCTAAAATCGCCAGCAACGCCTGTGAACCTTGTACTCGACAAGGCTTCGCAAAGTCTCCGACCATTTTGAGATACGCCAAAAGAATCAAGATCCGTCAAATCAATACCATTGTTATTGTTATTTCTCTTCTCGAACACAAAACTCGTTGTGTTGTCACTCTCGTAAAAAACCTTCTCAACAGCTAAGGCTAAAGCAGTAGCTGAATCGTAGGCCCATAAGCCCATAATGTTCAATTCCGCTTCGAGAATCTCCGGATTCTGTCGACGGAACTCCCGTTTCCATCGGGCTTTGAAGCTCTCGAGCTTTTCGGCTTTGGCAACATAAGTCTTCACTCCCAAAACGCCTTGCATCGAATCAATAACCGAAGGACCCAATGACCCTAACAAGTCAGTGAAGTCGTTCGTCACGATCCAAACAAAGCCTTCCTTCATCATGCCGATCTCTCTCGCTTTCTCGAACAAACGAGCGCCGAGATCGTACCGCATGTGGACCACGAAAACCCTAGTCTGCATGGTCATGAGCTTGTAGAGCTCTGTCTCGATCTGTTCATCGGAGGCCGAGGGCGGTATCACGCTCCGGTACGGCACACGCGCGTCGACGGCCTGCAGGGCGTCGACGAGGTAGGGGATGATATCCTTGCCGTAGTCGTTGTCGGCATAGATGGGGACCACTTCGCGCCAGCCGAAGGCGGCGACGAGAGCGCTTATGGCGTTGACTTGGGAAGAGTCGTTTATGGCGGCTCGGAAGAAGTAGGGACTCCGATTAGAGGTGGAGGTGAGAGCGGGGCTTGTGGCTGAGAATGATAGGATTGGGACTTGAGCCTTTTGGCCCAATTCGATCATGAATTTGGCCTGGCTTGATGTCTGTGGTCCGAGGATTGCTTGGACTTGTTCGTTCTTAATCAGCTCCAAAACTGTACATTTATTATTATTATTTTTTTTCATGAAAAAGAAGAAAGAAAAAAAGGATTGGAATAAGTTAATTGAGCAAGTAAGACATGAGGGGAAATTTCAATAAAAAATAAAATAAAATGTACGATTATTGGAAAGTAATATATATATATATATATACATATAATTTTAAGAGTACAAAATGGTATTTTTCCCTGGAAAATTGACCATCCCTAGTTGTACCTGGTCCCTTCAAATTTTCACTGGGTTCGTATCTTGATTTCGATCATATCTAAGACTAGTCAAACGTTTAACCTTGACTTCATGTGACAAAATACGGATACCGTTTCCGCTTTCGATAGGATACGGGGCTTTTACGAAAATGGTATTTTCGTATCCCTTCTTCACAGTATGTGTGTTTTTTCAGCTTTAGCTAGAGCTCCAATTCATTTTTAAAAATTTTGAGATAAACCTGATACTTTGTGAATTTTCACAATTGCCCTACTAAATTTTTATTAATTCAAATATTTATAATGTAGGTATATCTTCTTCCTCATATCTAAAAAAATTCATTTTTTTTTCTTATGCATCTAAATTTAACCCGAATTTTATTTATTAAAAAAAAAAGGAAAAAAGAAGAGAGATAGATGGCAACAAAAACCTGCGCTGGCTGCGGCGACGACATCTTTCTCGGAGTCTCGGGATTCGAGGAGCAGGCGAGTGTTGAAGTGAGGATGAGAGGCATAAAAGTCGGAGATGGCCATATTGATACAGCTCATCCAAATCTTGGCCACCGAAGTTTCAAGGTCAAGAACCACACCGACTTTCACCGGAAACGTTTTGCTCTGCGCCGCGGCCGCAGCGAAGAGCGGCGAGGGACAAACGATGAGAAAGACGAAGAAGAAGGAGACATGGTAATTGGCGCCGAGATTCTTCATCTTCTTCGCGTCTGAATCTCTTGAAAGGAGCTTTTTATCGTTATGTCATTTTATATAGTTGTGTATGTCTCATTCCTATATAGAGACAAACTAAAACTAAAGCTCTAAGAAAATGAAATGTTAATATATATAAGAGCTTAATGTGTTGTATTTTCAACCGTCAAAGATACTTCTCTCGTGCTGGAATTCTTTCTTTCTGTTTGATATTTCTTTCGTCATATACGTTTACTCTGACCGACTCAAAGTGTGTATATTTATAGATGCCTATATATAAATAAAATAAGAAAATTATAATAAAAAAATAGTCGTTTGGTTTAAGTGATTTAGAAATACATTTAATATTTTTATTCATTAAGACAATAGTTATCAAGTAATTGATGAAGTTTATTTATACATCTTGTACTTGAACTATAATATTTTTTAAAAAAAATTAAAACATTATTTAAAATTTAAAAAATATTTTTCAAAATAACATATTTAGTTAATTTACTTAATTATAATATATGCGGAAGTATGCATCATTTTTGGCACGTTGATAATCTATGCCTCATGTGTGTTGCACACCACTTGAGACATATATTATTAAGTGGCATAAAAAATGACTTTATTTTGAATTCTCCTTAAAAAAAAATTAATAGTAGTTAAAGGCCATTAAGATCATAAAAGTGATATAATTTATTGTACTACCTAAAAGAGAATTAATCCTCAAATTTTTTTCTTTATTTTTAGGCATGTTTCTCCTCTTTTTTTCCTCGTACAGTTGACAACACCGAAGATTATTAGAATATTATCAAAATTGTCAAACCTCATTGATGGCCATCTGATCAAGGCAAGCTTCAAATTAAATAGACTAGTGAAATTAATCTCCAGCTAAACTTCCAAAATGCCAATTTGATTTTTAAGTTGCTAATTAATAATATTTTGTCAGAGAAACTCTTGTCGCTTTCGTAGTGTAAAAAATAAAATGTAAATATTGACCGAGGCTCCGTCGTGGTCATAAGTGTGTGTAGAAAATTTTAGAAATTTATGGTAAAGACTTATTCAAATGCGATCAGAGAACTAATTCATGGGAATATAAAAATAAATACAAAGTCTCGGACAAATACGACGTGTATTTTGTTTGTCCATATGAAAGAGCCATCATTGTCATGTTCTTCTCTCTATCGAGCGATCGAGTCAAGTTCTCTAAACGTTTTGGAGTTAAATACTTAAGGGAAGACGTAGTCATCTAATATAGAAGTGATTAAACTACGTACATGAACATATGCTAATTCGGTGGTAGTTAAACAAAATAAATCATAGTAAATATTCAATTTTTAATACCTAATTTAAATAAACACCAATTTTTTTGAAAAATATAATTAAATAACTAAGTAATAACTGGTGGTAATTGATTTAGTGGCAAAAAATATGTGAAAGTAATTAATAAATTGATTAGTTACTCAATTACTTTAAAAAATTAGATTTTTTAATTATTTTATAATACCATCTAATAAATTACCCAAATATATTGGACCTAACTTTTGGCGTTGATTCCTAGCTACTTATTACTCTAAGGTTGCATTAGAAACAATTACGTACTGAAAGCCAACAAAAACAAATTGAACTCGAAAACATGTAAATAAACTGAAAAAGAAATGCATGAATTATTAGAGATTTTATAGGAACTAGTTAGCTCTATGGTGACTAGGTTTTGTTAACTAATTTACTCTTTAATTTAAAGAATTTTACTTCTGATAGTTTTATACGAGAGAATGTCGCTATAACATTAGTACTCTTGGTGTGCAATAAAACCAACTTAATTAGTTCTAGTTTTTCTTCTAATGAAAATAGCGCCATAGTAATATTGCCCTGTGGTCAACATGCTCCGATGCAGTTTTTTGCTAAGCGAGGGTAGTAATTATTAATCCACGTGTACATTTTTTATTTGCTAATATGAAACCATAAATAGTGAGAAACAGTAACATTACTCACCAAACACATAATATTTAATTATTTATGTTACGCGTCGTGTAAGTTGTGACCAAGAAATTTCGAATATTCAGTAGAGTTAACGAAGTCAATAATCTTATTATAATCCCAACATTTCCAGACAATATATATATATAGTTATATGACCAAGAAAGATTCAAACCAGTATAATTAACGAAGTCAATAATCAATAGTAAATCACAACATTTCTCGCTAGAAAAAGAAGGTCTAGCTAGAAAAACAAGGTAAGCAAAAAACAAAAAAAACAAAGACGACGGCAACAACAACAACTATGTAAAATAAAATTTTGATAAATTAATAATCTCAGTTAATAATTCGCTAAATTTATAATATAATACATTACAAAGAAATCTTTTAAGACTCGTTTGATATATAAATTAATAATTTTCAAATATAGAATATTTGATAACCATATTAAGAAAAATTCACAAAATATAAATACAATATTACTTATTATTCCTCAAAATTGGTATTGATATCAATTTACTTAGTTAACAAATATGTGAAATAATAATAATTTGTAAATAGTTTACATACAAAATATATTTAGATAAATAAGATAAAAATAACTCAATAAGTTAATAAAAATTTATCAATTTATTAATATTTTATTAATTTATCGATAAATTAATGATTCGCTAAATTAATGAATTTTAGTAGTCCTGTTGTTATTAATTTATAGATGATTTATTGTATATAACACATAAGGTTTATTTATATATATTTTATTTTTTTTAATTGGTCTTTTAACAATCCAAAAGTCAGAGCTTTGAGCTGGCAAAACTATGAACAGAAAGATATTTAGAATAGGTACTACTATATATATGAATAGGAATTATATATGTTTATTATATGAACCTGTACTTGTAGTGTCATATTGGTTTTTTAGGGAGTGTCATACTCATATTGATCAATTGCGCTATATTAGTTCTTATATTATATAAGAAAACAAGATCAAACATGATCTCTTTTCTATTAAGATTCCAACTATGCAATAAAATATTTATTGTTTTTTTTAACTTAATTTTTATTATATTGTTTTCCTGGGTAGGATTGAAAAGTTCAACGAAATCTATAATTTTCCAGATTAATTTCACGGGCAAACTCACGCAAGTAGTAAAGAGAGTCTTGTGATTTGATATACTCCTACCTTTACGCTAAAACAATCAAAATTCGAGGATGACTATAAATGCGTCGAATAGTATTTTTTTCGAGTATCGTTTTATAAAATTATTCAATTCAGATTTTGGAAAGCAATTTATGCTTTCTTTTTTATCCCCTTTCAAACTCTACCTTTGAGCAACCAATTAGCAATATACTTATATATGTGTAAAATAAGTTATACTAATTGCATATTCGTCCAAAATTGTTTTGAAGTCTAAAAACAATAGCAAGCCATCATATCTAATTTGTAGTAATCCAAAAATTATATTAATAATAATTACTCTTATCAATTCATATAGTAAAATGGTTTTTTTTTTTTTTTTGGATGGGCCGAATTCTGAAACTACGAGTAAATTATTTACATCAACTTTAGAGATTACGCATGTTCATTATTTGTTAACTATTTGGATGATCATTTATTGTTGTTGCCTCATCTTGATTGAGTACAACAAGCTCAATCTTAGTCGGTTCTACTTCTGGACGAGTCTGATCGCCAAATATTGTTCCTACTTGATCTCCCAAAAATGGTGAGTTTGGCTCAGTGTTGACCGAGTGATTCGGCGGACAAGTACTATTTTGTAACTCCACAACGTCTCTCATCATTATCACAGGATCACTTTCACTCCCATGATCTCTAGACTCAGTACTCTTTCTAAAGGTGCGAGAACTGAGGTCTTTTTGATCGAAGCTCTTGAAAATTTCCCGAATTCTTCTCCAGACGGAGTCCCTCGAGTCAAACCAGACATGCCTGCGCTTGTAGAGGAACTTAACAGCGAAGATGGCTAGAGAAGATAGTGAGACAGTACCAGCGATGAGGAATAGGCCCCAAAAGCTGTCAAGGCTAAGATAGTTAGACGAAACCCGAGGCTGCAAGTCTCGACAGTCCGGTCGACCGGACTTGAACCACTTGTTCTCTAGTTGCTTCATCTCGTCTGCCTCGGTCACATTGAGGATGGCCCTTGAAATGTCAGCTACGAGAGGAGAGCCTTTTGGGAAGACCTGAACAATTTTAAAATTGAAATATTTTTGCTGGTTAGAAAAATATCATTCAATTTACTATATTATCAGGCATATGAACGTAAAAAAGAGCCAAATAAAAGAGCCTATGCAACACGTACATGCATGACTGAGACACGTCATATACATATATGTATATGTATATAGAGACAGATCAGAGACTTACAAAACCAAAACCGGCAGTTTTAAATATAGTCCCAATCATGGTATAATTGGTGCAGTATTTGGAAAGAAAGAGCATCATATTTGGGGAATCATCAAAAGCAGCTGAAATTCCACCATTGGCGCTTCCCTTGGACAAAAGTTGATCACATTCTTCAACGGAACTGTAATTCAAAATATTGGAATCTTGAAACCCTTTTTGTTTTAAGAGACCATGAACATGGGAGCTGTCAAGTATCCAACTTTATCTCCGTTCTTAAGCAGTTGGTGTATGTCTGTGACAGTTGGCTGAAGTTGTTCCACGGTTAACAGTGACGTTAGACTGGCGGTGTAACTTTGGGTCAGTATTAGCACCACAAACACCCATATTATCACCACAAACCTCGCCAAGTTACTAACAACTTTCTCATCTGTGAATAGAGATCGAGGGAAAAAGGAAAAAAAAACGATGATCAATAATGTGACTAAACATGAAGATGTGTATGGTGGATTTATTTATTAAAATGTTAAAATTTTATAGTAGTTTTTATGATTTTTTTTCTCTCTCTAAATTATATTTTATTTATTGGAAAGCAAAATGTAATAACGAGCAAGATATTTTGCGAGGCTAATTAAAGGTTTATGCGATAATTACTATGCGCGAAAACCATGGTGGAGAAGGAGAAGCAGAATGTTGTGCCAACTTGATGCGAAGGAGAGCCGCGAAAATCTTCATTAATTTGGTGTTCAAGAACCCAAACGACGAAACCAATGAAGATGAAAAAAGCGAGACTCGTCACCCACAGGTCCCACGTCAAAGGCTTCAAGAAAACCCAAGCGCTTCTTCTTTTGGAGTCTTTCATTGGCACCACCATTACCACGCCGGATTCGGTGTACGGCAGCGTGAAATCCACGTACAAAGACCTGTTTGCCCTAATTGTTGAGTCTGCCACTACAGCATCGTAGGTCTGTTCAAGTAAACATATATATATGCTCTCAGTTTATAAAGAAAACAAATCGAACAGCTGGTAACATATTTGATTAAAGAATTTTTTCTTTTTTAAGGAGTTAATTGATCCCTTTTATTCTGAATATAAATGTAAAACCTACCACAAGTTTCAATAATATGACTAACATACACTCTAGTCCTCTGCATTGATGAGTGCCCGATTACAGTGTGGGAGAAAATAAAGAAAACTATATATAATCCAACCATAACAGAATACATATATTCACAATATAAGCTTTACTCTATAGCTCAAGTAATTAACTATATATAATAGAATTATATGGCATTTTAAAGATAATCACTTTTCTAGTTCTTTTATTTTCTTGCTCCTTTGCTATATGTGGTTGTATTCTCTTGAACTCATTTTTTTATTTATTTATTTCTATTTAATAATATTTGGATTGCGTTCCTAACTTCAATTTTTTTCAAAAAAGAAATTATCAAAAACAGTAAAAAGAGCATAAACTTTACTTACCTCAAAGTAAACTTGAGATATCATCTCTTCGTAAGTGCCAGCACTGGAACGGTCAGGGTGTGCAAAGGGAAAGTAGTCATAAGGAAGAGCATAAGGAAGCTTTCTCACTGCAGCCTCAAACACGTCTATAGAGAAGCCTGTCACTTGCGTTGTGTTTGTCATTTCGTCAAACTTCACGTCCACAAACTCCTTGAACCCCTTCTTCACCGGAACTCCGATCCTCAGCCGCTTCCCGCTCGTCGGAATCTCCCACCCTTTCGGAACTGCGGTGGATTCTCCGGGCCATATGATGGGTCCCAACTTTTGGTGCCATCCGTTAGACGTAGTAGTAGTAGTAGTAGTAGTACTAGAATTGTTGTTTTCCGACAGATTTCTTGTTAGTCCTTTCTCCGGAGACCAAAACCCAATGCTTCTTCCTCCACCACCATTCACGTTCACTATCTGAAACGTTGACGATTCTAACTGCCCGTTGACCAGTCTGAAATCCCCAGCAACACCACTGAACCTCGTGATCGGCATCGACAAGGCTTCGCAAAGTCTCGGACCGTTTTGAGACACTCCAAAAGCATCAAATTTCGTTGAATAATTACTATCATGATCAATATTTCTCTTCTCGAACACAAAGCTCCTTGTGTTGTAGTCTCTCTCAACAAAGACCTTCTCAACGGCTAAAGCTAAAGCAAAAGCTGAATCGTAAGCCCATAAGCCCATAACGTTCAATTCAGCTTCGGGAATCTCCGGATTCTGTCGACGGAATTCCCTTTTCCATCGGGCTCTGAAGCTCTCGAGCTTTCGCGTTTTGGGAACGTAAGTCTTCACTCCCAAAACTCCTTGCATCGAATCGATAACCGAAGGACTCAATGACCCTAACAAGTCAGTGAAGTCATTCGTCACGATCCAAACAAAGCCTTCCTCATCATGCCGATCTCTCTCGCCTTCTCGAACAAGGCGAGCGCCGAGATCGTACCGCATGTGGACCACGAAAACCCTAGTCTGCATGGTCATGAGCTTGTAGAGCTCTGTCACGATCTGCTCATCGGAGGCCGAGGACGGTATCACGCTCCGGTACGGCACACGCGCGTCGACGCTCTGCAGGGCATCGACGAGGTAGGGGATGATATCCTGGCCGTAGTCGTTGTCGGCGTAGATGGGGACCACTTCGCGCCAGCCGAAGGCGGCGACGAGAGCGCTTATGGCATTGACTTGGGAAGAGTCGTTTATGGCGGCTCGGAAGAAGTAGGGACTCCGACTAGATGTGGAGGTGAGAGCGGGGCTTGTGGCAGAGAATGACAGGATTGGGACTCGAGCTTTTTGGCCCAATTCGATCATGAATTTGGCCTGGCTTGATGTCTGTGGTCCGAGGATAGCTTGGACTTGTTCGTTCTTTATCAGGTCTAGAGCTGTATCAGTGTTTCCATGGTAAAAAACAAAAATCAGTATTGTTTAGTACTGGAGTACATTTTCATTTTTATTTTATTCTTTAGGCCCACATATGATTTATGAATTGAGAGTCTCTAACCTGTTTTTCAATATCTCTTTCTCCTCTCTGTCATCTTAAACGAATTATCACATTTTATATATTGCAAATTATGTAATTTTATAAACAAATTTGTATAACAATTGTATATATATACTCTATAATCAGAAAAATCGAAAATTTTTAGTAATTTTAGAGTGGATTATAATTCAATGTTTGTAAAAAAAAAAATTTAAGTAGCGAAGTAATGACCATGTGAACAGTGGGTCCTACTGTCTTAAAACCTTTGGACGTACATCATATTTATGAATGGTCCTATAAAAATACTTGACAGATTTATGGTATTCTAATTATTTTAAAACTAAATTTCAAGCAAAAGACAAAAAGAAGTTACCCCAACACAATAAATGGTATATATAGCGCTGAGTACGTAGAGATATATAGTGATCATTAATTAAGCATAGAGATTCTCAAACTACGGTGATCAGTAATGATTTTGATAATTATCAAAAAAAGATATATGATCTAATGATTTAGAATTATTTTCTCCCACTTAAAAATTTTGCATCACTTAATTAACTGCCACTAATAGCTAGAGTAGTATAATTAGAATTGGATGGTCAATTATCAGGATGGGCCAATATAAGTATACATGGAACACCTACCAAAACGTAACTCCATAGCTTCTACTAATTATAAATATTGTTCGGCGCTTTTATTTATAATACGATCGAGTGATCCGGGTATTTAAGTACGCGTACGTACGTTTTAACTATCACAAATCTTCAAGCCAAAATACATTATTGGCCAGTATCACAACTAATTAAAGACCTAATTTATCAACAGAGCAATTAAGACATGCATAGAATAGAGAAAGGTGAAGAGCTAGAAATTAAAAACCTGCACTGGCTGCAGCGATGTCGTCTTTCTTGGAGTCTCGGGGATGGAGAAAAAGAAGACGAGTATTGAAGTGAGGATGAGAGGCATAAAAGTCGGAGATGGACATGTTGATGCAACTCAGCCAAATCTTGGCCATCGGAGTTTCTAGATCAAGAACTACACCTACTTTCACTGGAATAATATTAATATTCGTTGCGCTAATTTCTTGTGTCACTGCTCTCCAAGGCATAATCAATATTGAAGAAAGAACTATGAAACAATTAAAGGAGATCATAATTATGGAAACAAGGTTGATCAATATGATTACTCTTTTTATAGTCTCTTTAGAAGAAGTTTTGGCTCATGTTATTGATGAGCCTCATGCAATCTAATTCCTTTGTGTGTGTGTGTGTGTGTATATATATGAGAGAGAAGAATCCGTTTCTTAAGTTGAACGAAAGTACCTAGAAATTGTATGAATATACCTATACATTTCTACAGTTTATAAATAAATAGAAGATATTTTCTAGATTTCATTTTGAAAGAAACTAAGGACGACTTCAAGATTTCGTGGGTTTTCTACGCTTCTTTTGTTTTTTGTTTTTTTGTTTCAACAATTTTGATCAATATTAATGACAGTCATAATTTCTTCTCGTATTCCCATTTCTTTGTCATATTCATTAACAATGGCGATGGATTTACATTGGGACAAGTGGAGGGGCACTTGCCCCGCTGGTTTTTTAAAATTCTCCCCTTGGCCACCAAGTTTAAGAATTTTTTTTTTAAATATATCTTTTATTGTTCCACTAAATTTTAATTATTCATAACTTAATATATTTATAATTTTCTTAAAAATTTTATTCATAACTTTAAAAGTATTACTTGATGGTTGAAGAGGACCCATAATTAATAATGTTTTTTTTTGTTTTAAATTGCATTATATTTTTATACTATTTTTTAGTCTAAATTTTATTAGACTTGTGCTTTCATTGAGCAAAATTTCTGGATCGCGAATTACGTTCTCTTTATGCAAAATGTGCAATATTGCATGTACAAGTGTTTGTATGATCATGTATGCGAGGACAGTCAAGGAAACTGAGCATGCTTTATTTCTCGTAAAACATACTGTAAATTGTTTAACCTCAACTTCTGAAGTACGAATATTGTTCAATTCTATTTAAGAAGAATTTTAATTCCTTTTTTTTATTTTTTTATTCTGTTCTAATTTGTAACAATCATAACAGGGAAACTCATAACCATTAATAACAAACCTTCAATACACAGCAAACAATCAAATTTTAAACAATCACCACTCTATTAAATGGGTATTATAAAATTAATTAGGGAATAATATGTTACGCAGACAAAGTTGATGTAGTCACAAAAGCAACAAAAACTACAAGACTTTGTTTTTTGACTCAATAAAAGCTTGCATTCTAAACTTTGCAGTGCCTAATCTTTGAACCGAGGGTCAAGGGTAAAAGGGTCAAGCATTCACAACTTTTTAGAAGACGTCAAATATTATTTAAGCAAATCGGTATAAATATTGTTTAAAATTACCTCACTTTCGCCGAAATTGTTCTACAGTCGCTTTAGAAGGCATTAATGTATTGAATAAATAAATAACGAGTAGTGAGAAATAATAACCTTGATCAATCAAAAATCCTATAAGAGTGTGACAAGAATTTCGGAAAACCATTTTAGTTTGAAAAATATTCATTATGTTAATATCATTTGAGCCGTGATTCCTTATCTACGAAGATTCAGCATAATTATGGCCATTTTACTTGTCTCTCTCCCTTGACTGTGGAAGATTCATTGCTCATTTACTTCTTCTACTACAACTTTTTTGTCTTGCATATTTTTCATAAAAAACAAGGACCATCTCGAACTAAATATCTAATTTCAATATCAAATTTAATAGAAACAAATATCAAAATACTATATTTGACATAAAATACTCCAATACATTATGATGCCATTTTAAATATTATTTTTAGTATTATTTAATTGCACAATTTATTAAAGACAACAAATATTAGCCAATAGTAAAATAATAATACATTTTTTATATAAAAGATTTTCAATTGATATGAAATTGTGATCATAATTACTTTCATATTTAATGATGAAAAAAATAGTCAATCAATGCCCGTTTTCAAATGCCAAAATTGACAATATGTTATACTTGGTGTTAAATTTGAGAACAATTTTATCACTCAAATGCCAAATTTGAGAATAATTTTTTCACTCAAATGCCCAAATTTCGACATTGACATATCAATTTGGCATTGCTTTGAAGATACCTAGTAGCCCAAGTAAAATAAAATAAATGGCCAAAGGCTAAAAACTGGCTTTCGAGATCAGTTGATGAATTCAATACATAGCTACCTCAGACGAAGTCCCACCACAAAGAACAAAGGAAATTAAAACCATTTAGATTGAACCTGTAGACACAGTCTCGACCATATGGGACAAAATCTTCTTTCAATTTACGACTACAAGAAAAGATAATAGGAGTTGTACACACGGTATTAAAAAAAAAAAAAAAAAAAAATACCAATCTCTTAACCGTCAACCAAGTCACTAGCAATGAAAGTGTCTACATGACATTTTATTGCGTATTTCTGAACTGAATTAGAAAGAAGGAAAGTAATTGAGAAATAAATTTAAAACTATTTTGGCTGTACCCTAAGTTGTGGCTGTAACTAATTTAAAACTTAGTGAAAAAAGAAAATTTGAGCTTGGAAATACGTTGTAGAAAAACCGGTTAAACCCACGAGATCTCTTGACTGGACAGAGATAATAAACCAGAACAAAATTACTAGCTTCGAAAGCATTTCTTGATTACATTCTCTATTACAATGTTATTGGACATTAGCAACGTCAACACCACAACTCATAAAACCCAATTCAAATTAAGTTGAAAAAAAAAACAAAAGGCGAACCTAAATATAATGGAGATTACATACTATGTTTAATAGGGTACATAACTTCAGTCTCTTTGACATCTCAAGTGATTTCTCATTCAAAAGATTTCAAGAAACAATGCATGTCTGATAGAGAGGGTACAGGGAACAGGATGAGACACTGCTTGAGGTGTCTGATCAAAAGAACAGCGACGACGATATTTCACAAAATCAAGATACAATTGTACAAATCAACTACTTATTTTGGAAGCAAAAAAGTGATTTCAGATATTCAGGGATAGGTAAGTTTCTCTAGTACTGTTTTGCATTGCCATGAAAGCAAGTAGATGGACCTTTTGGATCCGGTTACAGTTCATTCGTCTCTTGAAGCAGAATCCATCCCGGTCGAAGGATTGTCAGCAAAATACTCTTGGTGCTTCACATTCACGCCATGCTGCTCATTGAACAACATCACCGAGCAAGTTTGAGTAAATCAGAATGTAATAACCACTTGAAAATCATTATTGTTGTTCCGAAATCAATATCATGTTAAATGTGGTCCTAGATTTAAGTAGATCAAAGTTAATCACGAAGACAAGAGGATAGGGGGACTTCAGTGCTTTTACCTCTCGAAGTGCCTTCGATAAGTCCTCCATTGTCAATATGAGGCGCTTGTCCTGTCACCACAAGAAGTTAAAAGACATGCCAATGTTATGCAGGACACGGATACAGCTTGACAAGTTAAATATGAAATGGATTACCTTTTGCTGCTTATCCCTTTTGTCCTTGACAATCGATGCCTGCCTTGCTTTGCACTGCCTGCAGGGGAACGAACAGCCAGTCAAAACACCTTCGTACATCTAAAACTAATGCCGTCACAAAAGATAACTACGGAATTTAACTTGTATCAGTTCATCTAATACAAAAACAGAGACTTGGTTAGACAACAAGTCTTGCAACAAATTTATATCTCACGAGTCTTTTCAATCTCAAAATTCCAGATTCAAATGACAGAATGCCCTAAACTGTAAAACCTTATATAATACAATACTTGTTCTCAACACGTGGTTAAACTCATACTAGTTCTTGACCCGTGGGAAACAAATGTCATAAGGCAGGAAACTTACTGAAGAGCATCAGTCGCAACCTCGGCAACGAACTTCTGTGTAGCAACAGCCACCAGCCTAATTCTACCGCACGAGAAGAAAAAGCCAGTCAACGACGAGTGTATGTAAGAAAAAGAATATCACTCATCCAATCCAATATGAAAAGCACTACAGTATATATCCACAAGCTTCTTAAAAGCCCCGGAAATCAAACAAACAAACCCTAGGAAGATAAAAAGGACGAAGAAAAAGCTTTTCCGAGACATGCAACAGCAAAATTTGTCTCATTAACTTAGGCTTGACAGTAACTTGAGTAACTTCCGAAGAATAGAATGGCACAACGCAAGCACAATGCTCAGCTATGCTTAGGACTTCCACAAGACGACACATAATGACCAAATGCCCAAAAGCTTCATGTAACAAGGTATAAATTGAATGACGAAAGAGCATTCACTACGACATGTAAGTCCGATTTTCCTCTTCTGAGCTATAAGTGATAACAACACACTTCTTCAAATAAATAAATAATAAGTTTTTTAGCAAATTCGTCTTCTTTCCCCTTAGTAATCTAGGAAGAAGCAAAAGACAAATTAATAGGAAATTGAATTTGGTAAAATTGTGTTCCTGTTCAGACTGATTGGCTAGTAAAGAAGCAGAGTAATAAAAGTGGAGAAACGAAACCCTAAGTGAAATTGGGGGAATAGGAAGGGCAAAGAAGTACCTACAATCGAAGGTCGGGGCACTGAAAGCCGCTCCTGGCTAGGTAATGCTCGACAAGCTCGTCGGGAATCTGAAACCAAACGAATCCAGACAGGGAAAAAGACTTAGGAGAGAGAAGGAAGAGGAAGAATTTGGAGAGAATGAAAGGAGACGAACAGTGGGAGTGTAATCCATGAGAGAGGCGAGGAACTCGGAGAGGGCTGCGTCGTCGTCGTGCCTGCCATCGCTCGATTGCTGGTTCTGGCTCTGGTTTTGATTCATTCTCTTCTCTCTCTCTCTCTCTCGCCGGGATTTTGGATTCAATTCCCTGGCTATGGATTAGCGTTTTTCTTTCTTTCTTTCTTTCTTTTTCCTGACAAAAGGAAAGGAATACCAGACAACGGAAATTAAAAAATAATAATAACTCAAAAAAAAAAAAAAAAAGGAATTGTTTGGATCAAATTTGTAGAATTTCGTCGCTCAAAACGGCATGTCGTTTTTATGAGGTCGGTTGGTTGGATTAGATCATAAAAATGACCCGGTTGGCTTGGACATTTATTTATTTATTGGATCAGTTAGGTAAATAGCCTTTTTGGATCGTGTATTTTTAAAAAATAGTTACAGTTTCAAAAAATTTAAAAATTAGCCATAAAACATGTAAGAAATTTTTTACAATAACGAAAGTACATATAAAATTACTGTCAAAAATTTTGTCAAAAATTTCTGACATTGCTAGTTTTTAAATTTTTTGAAACTATGGTTATTTTTTAAAATTATTTTATAAACCGTGATTATTTTCTTAAAATTCTCTTATTTTATTTACTAAAACGATAGTGCCTATAGCTCTATTAGCTATGATTTTTTTAGAGAAATTATAGTGAATACCCAATTTTTAAAACTTAATGTAAGTTATTACCCAATCTTTTGAAAAATGTAACCAATTACACAAATGATGCAATTACTTACACAGTGATAAGTGGTGGTAATTCACTTTGTTACCAAAAGTATGTGCAAGTAATTCACAAACTGACTAGAAACTCAACTACTTCAAAAATTTGGGTATTTATTTTTATTGTTATATAAATTATGGGTATTTGCCTACTTCACCCTTGTCGTTAAATAACTAATTCAGATTTAAAAAACTAGATTCAATTTGTAAAAAAAAAAAAAATCAAGTAAGAATAATTGTTATGTTATTTTAATAAAATATTTAAACTTTTGACTTAATTATTTACACTTGTTACGGTAAAATATCTTTTTAGATTTCTTATACAATTCTTTTCGTTCGCAATTTTAATTCAAATATTACGATCATACTTCAAATTTTATGTAAATGTTAGATTTGAATTACAAAATTTTACAACACAGGAGCAGCTATGTCAGCTAAAACAAGGGGCCGTTTATTGTTCTCTAGTCGTAAATGAAAACGACATGATTCCTACCGTTTACAATCTATTGTCTGCTGTTGCTTTTCCATAAGTGGAAGGTCGTTTTTCCATAACTTTTAAACAACGTAAGACATAAATTTAGTCGTCATTCTTCAACTGTATGTCGAACGTAAAAAACAACCATTACAAAGTCAGACCCACATTTTATAACCCAAAAGTAGTGAACAAATAGAAAACGAACTATATACAAACAGCAAAAGTACAAGAAAACTGTAATTTTTACTACTATCGGATTAGAAAGAATAAACAAACACAAGTTTATATATAGCCATAATTTGGCGCACATTATTGGCTCAATGGTATAAAACGACCCCATGCATGTAATATCTGAGGCCCACAAGTAAAGAGCACGAAAGATTCTCATTCATGCAAAGTTTTTCACCTCGAGTCTCTATAGTACGGACTACTGATGAACCCAAAGAAAGATAAATAGAAAAACCAAGACATATGGGACTTCTAAAACTTTTTCTGGCTGTAGCGTTGAATTCCATAGACATCGACGATTCCCGGAGGAAAAACAGAATCGGTTGCGGCCCTCAGAGAAACCTTGGCAACTGAAGTGACATTCACCGGAGGTATGAACAGAGGCCCAACCAGAGGCACTTGGCTCAGAGGTTTTGTGTGTTGGAAAACCTGCGTTCAAGCAAATGGTTTGTATCGATGGCATTGACATCAATGTCTAAAAACAAACATGTCGTTGCATAAGGAAGATAATCTGCGATTCTTACCATCTCCAGTGGAGAGCCAATAACACCCAAAGGTAATTTCATGCTCCCGACACGGCGCGTTCCATAGATGAACCCAGGCCTCAGAACCACTCCTGAAAAAGAGGCAGATTTACAGTCAGTTATAGCTGCATCAAAGAGGATGACAGCAAAATACTGCTAGCGAGAGAACCAAGTTAGGCTGAGAAGGTTAGGAAACTCACCTCCATAAGGGAATTTGATAAGTAGCTCCGCTTCAGCAGCTCTCTACATGGAAGAATATGCAAATAGATCTTTTCATGATATTTAAATGCCCAGAGCAACCAAGTACCAAGCCCCACATATAATTAAAACTTAAGCAAACGATATTAACTTATCATTATAGTACCTTTCCCTCATAATATCCTTGCAGTAAATAATTTACCAAGCCGAAATCAGCAGCAGAGATGTAGACAAATCTTTTGACACCTGCGAATTGAGACCCAAATTTTAAACCACGTACAGAAACACAGCTAACTCAAACCCAGCATTAGCTTAAGTATTATCCTGGTATTGTACAAATGATAACAACGTAGAATTAAAACATTTTTATGGATTTACACCTTTTTCTGAAGCTGCTCTAATGGCATTTATATTTGCAGTTCCGTTGATCTTGTACATGTAAGAATTGGATCCAAAACCACCAACACAGGAGATCTAAGCAAAGAAAGCTTAGTTAGCAGAGCAACAAAATCTCATCAAGAGAGCAATAGAACAAGCTAACCCCAAATAAAGTTGTCTGAGATGATAAATCGAGAGAAAATTGTCCTCAATCCAATACTAACTACAGTATCAAATCCAAATGAAACTTGGTTCGACACCGTGTGTGTGTTTCCGTGAAACGGAGTGCACAATGAGTTAAAAGGATTAAATACCACAGAAGTGACCCCATTCAATGCCTCCTCCCATGAACCAGGTAATAGAAGGTTTCCTGTTGATTGAAACTAGGTTTAGAGTGATCACAACATCCCAAAACAAGGCCCGGAATAAAACATAGAAAAAGCCGAACCTTGATGCCAGATCACGTTACTGGCCCACGAATCCGGTATCGACGATCTACCAGACCTGAAAAAGTTGACAAAGAAAAGATGTGAACATTTTCCAAGGACAGTATGGCCATGAAAGTGGAAGAGAAAAAAAGCTTTAATTTAATCAAATGAATCAGGCTATGATTTTGATTCCAAAACCAGATAGTACTAACCAAAGTAGCACCGGCCGTAGCTTTACTTAGTCAATTTACAGGAAATAAATAATTTGTTATATTAGCTATCAGAAATTATCCAGAGCATCAAGAGAAGAATTCACAAAGAACCACGAGCACGTACTGACAGTACAAAAAATTAAAGCATGTGGGCGCGTAATATTCCTTAATTTATTCTATGTTATCTATATATAATAACTCACTCTAAGAACATCAACATAATATATACCATACAACACATCCCCACCATAATCTCTCTATAATCACAAATTGAAGCCAAATTATCTTACATCGTCAAACAAACATAGATATTTGTTAACCATCTTGTTTTGAAATTCATAATTTAAGACTCTGGCATCGCAGAGGTTGCTGATCTTTATAGGTAAAAAGTTATGTACCATCATTAGAGTAACAACAAAGAACCAACAATACCTGCTCAGGCTTGCAACAGCCAAGCCACGGTCTACAGCTTCTTTACAGACATGTGAGCCAACAAATCCATTTCCGCCCAAAACAAGTATCTGAACCAAAGTAACAAATCAAATGCACAAAACCACAGTTATTCATTTCAACCCAAACGAAGCGACGAAATACCAATTATTTTTTTTGGAGTCGAGCGAAAGAGAATTACCTTTTCTGTAGGAGGAGGAGGGACATTCACAGTCTCTGCTTCCTCGACTTTGAATGGCTCGTCGACCTTATTAGAGTCCGTTGATAGATATCTCGCATTGTTTGACCCAACTATTGTACTATACGCATTCAAACCAAAACACATTAGGAATACAAACTACGACTAGCTCCACCACCTCAAATTATCACTACAATTTGGCTTCCAAAACACCAAAGATCAGAACCAAATATCGAACGATTCAAGAGACAAATGAGGAACGGGCGGTCTTACTAGAGCTTGGGAAGGGACGATCTTGAATGGACCAACCGCGAAATAATCGTCCTCATTGTTAAATCTTTCTCGGCCAGAATCGCTTCTGCGGCAAAACAGTTTTAGGGTTTCGGCGTTTTCTCTGTCGGTTAGTTTCAGAAAGACGTTCAATTATTGTTTTTTGCTTTTCTGAGAATCAGGCGAGGCAGCGATTCGAAGAATGACGAGGGAACAAGCAAGTCGGAGCTCGGAAGAAAGTGTAGCGAGGGAGTGAGGGACACGTGGCGCCAAATGGTGCCTCCAGGTATCCATACACGTGGCTCAAGCTGAGCCTGTTGATGAGGCATTGGGAATTTGAGGACGCTCGTGAAAACCGTACCGAAGAAGAAAAGTCTAGCTTTAGACAAGCTCACACCAATTATGATTTGTATCCGTTTATTGGGCTTGCCGTATATGGGCTGCTCAGATTAAACTTGGGCCTCATTGGATCCATTTATATTCGGCCCAAGGTGTAAACGAGTGCAAGTAGGAAAACAGGAAAAAAATTGTACTCAGTTTGGCAATGATCAAGTAACTTTGGTTCTTCGACTTGGGTTAAGAAATTCCTAGGACAATTTGGGATAAGCTTCGCTAGGCAAGTTTGAGATCATGAAACTACTTTTTCTTAATTAGTATTATTTTTTATTTTCTAAGTACATATCTGCATACACTTGAGTCGTAACGCTAACAATTCATGTGTCAAATATATACTATCAATTAGATGTTTACGAACCAAAAGATGGGGAAAATAGTGAGAGAAACTTAAAAGTTTAAAACTGAGTTTTAGTTAAGATCACTCCTATTTATCCTCTCAATTTAAAGATACACGCACGCATATGTACATTATTGGAGCATTTACAATACAAATGAATATGCTCGTATACCATTTGAAAGGACAAAGAAGATCACATTACAGATACACAAAATCTTATAGATATGCTAGTATTAATAAAGTAGCTACCCCACTAATTGCAGGTCATCTATACAAATTAACTATATATATATATATATATATATATGTACACACACTTTGCCCTATATGGTGCAATGAAATGACTCCACCAGCGCCCAAAAAAAAAAAATCTCCGGGCATGCTTAGACCCAAATTATCCAACTTATTTTTATTTTTATTTTGTGAAATATCATATCTGCTTGTAATTGAACGTATTTCAATACAAATCTTCAGAGAATCACAAAGATGAATCCACAAAAGTGGAATATCGATCGTCTTTCTGTCGATTCGTAAAATTGCATAAACATGTATATATATATATATATATAATGGATTGTGAATTTGTGGGCGATGATTAGACGACACTCGATCCGAATAGCTTCCAACTATACAAGAGAATATATACATATACATGGGTGAGAATTACTTAGTGCGTAGTAGTTTCATATTGGATCGATGCTGACTTTTTTATTTATTGTATTATTATGCAAAACATCGTGATCATCAACAATTCCAACGGCCAATTTGATCAGTTACAGAGTATTTCCGAACAGAAAAAACTAACCACAAAAAAAAAAAAAAAAAAAACCATCAGACGGTATTTGCAATATCGTATTGGCATATTGGAATCGAAGCTCCGCGAATTAAGGGTTTAATTTGTTCTGGAACTGAAAGCGAAATCATTTGCAATTGTGGTAAAAAGAAAGACACAATACAAGAAAACACATTCGATTCTGAAATCTGCTTGTGTATTACATATATATGTACACATGATGAGAAAACGACGTGGGATGAGAAATCTTATGTTGAAAGCAAACTATGTGATCCTTCGTATTTATATGGATCGATTAATTCAACAGTTGAGATATATATATTATTCCCTCGAATAAAATATTGTTTTGTCAGCTATATTACACGCACCTGTTTGTATTAGATCACTGTTGAAGTTGACAATTTAAAGAAATTGTTTTTTTTAACATATGACATCAAAATTATACCGAGACTAGAGGATATATAATAGTAGATATGTGATTTTGATATGTACGTAGCCCATGTATATTTTGCCAAAACAAAAAGAGAGAGATTTTACCAATATGGGTATTGATCATTGTAAGTTGTAACAAATTTGGACAATAATTATTACATTAATTATTTGGTAGGAAAAAAAGGTGCACAAATTATGTTTTGTTCAAACTACAGAATAGCAAATGTTAATTTGTTATACGAATGTAATTATTATTAGTTAGTGTTGGTAAGCTAGCTAGCTACAAATATTAATCATATGAAAGTACATGGTGTACTAATAATAGTACATGGCAACTATATTTTATTATAGTGCTATCTTCCTTATCTGAAGAGAAAAGGAATCAAACAATTAAAAAGCTAATTCTACGTCACAAATCCACTCAAGTGGAGGAACATATACATCGGTGGCCCTCTTTCTCATATTTCTATAAACATAACAAATTACAGATTTATACTCTGTCAGTACAATATTTACAAAAATATTTGACAAAATTAGATATTTACATCAATATTCAAACTTTCCTTATTTAGTTTATGCATATTTTTGTATTACCCATTTACCCTTCAATTGGATATCCTAATACTTTAACTTGGATTTTTCATATATAGTTTGCATTATTTTTTTTTCTTTCTAATTATAAATGGCACCAGTTTTGTGAAAATCGTTTTAGATCTCATTGAACGACTTTGACGCAAAGTTTTCTCTTAATCTGTTTTCAACATCAATAACATATTATGCAGTAAATATAATATTGTCAATGTTATAATGTACATGTTGTAAATATTGTAAATATAATAAACACATTTCACATATGAACAATATCAATATAGTAAATATTATATTAATCAGGTAATATTATATAAACCAAAACTACTATAAATCACACATTAAACTCAACAAATTTAATGGAAAATACCTATTAGGTGAAGTTTCCATCCCAATGCAAACGAGATATTCAATAAATAATATATTGACTGGTATATATATTATTTCCAAACAACAAACTCAGTAAACATATTTCACATATGAACAATATCAATATAGTAAATATTATATTATTCAGGTAATATTATATAAACCAAAACTACTATAAATCACACATTAAACTCAACAAATTTAATGGAAAATACCTATTAGGTGAAGTTTCCATCCCAATGCAAACGAAATATTCAATAAATAATATATTGACTGGTATATATATTATTTCCAAACAACAAACTCAGTAGTTTTTTGAAATGCAATATCATATCGGCAATACTGTAAATATTATATTAACCAATAAATATTACATATACTGTAACTATAATATTTTTTTGAGATAATATTAATCAATTCCGAGATAATATAACGTAACTATGAAATTAATCTATTCCTATTATTTATTAATCAGCATACTTTTTTATTTTTAAATCCCACAATAATAGAAATTTTTTTTTTGAATACTTTTTGGGTAATATCTATTTCTAAAATTGAGTTTTTTTTTTTTTTTAGAAACTGGATCTAGAGTCCTCTTTAGTAATTACACACCTTATAAAATATTAATGTAAAAACCCTAATATAGAAATTAGATTTGTAAATATCTATTTTAAGGGAACTAGTTATAATATTCTCCCATATAATTGTGGCAAAATATTCCAACACTAACCTCTCTTATGGTTTGTTGCTGCTAATTAGATTAATTTGGACGCTGTTATAATTAATTTTGATTGAATTTGAGGCAGATTGGCCCGACAAAAGTGCCCTCTGCACTAAGTATAAACAGTTTTCCATTTTTAATATTTGTATAGATTTCACATCATTGTGACAATATATCCAATATATAGATGATATATATTTTGCTGTTTGGGATATTATTCTCTCTCTCTCTCTATATGAACTATGAAGAGTTATTAGTAGTTACGGCAAAATTTTCCTCAATTGAACCAAGCGCAACTATGAAGCTTAAAAGTTACCAAAAACCACCATTATAAATTAAGATTTTATATACATAGAGATAACATGAATATATATGTTACTACTTAATTTGTATATTGGGAATATATATAGATTCGGTAGTACTGTCACGCGGACGCTGCTAACAAATATTGTCACATCATGACCACCGTGTCACCACTAATGCAATATCTATTGTTCGAATAATTAGCATGAGAGTAGCATCGTGTAACATGTTACATGCACATATATAATTTAGTATGTCAATTTTAGTGCATTATAGAGATACTTAAGGTACTAAATATATATGGATAAAAATAACTTATATAATCCGTGTGTATTCTCAATTAATATATATGTGTGGCGAATACGTATATATATATATGGTTAATGCAACACTCATTTGTAAAAGGGATGAGAAAATATTGCTTATTTATTTATTTTTTTTTTGAGGAATGTTATTTATTTTTAAAAAGTAAGTACTCGCTTTTAATTAATTATGAGTTTCTTTTTCCACCTCATTAAACAGATATGTTAATTTATCCAGTACCTCTAAGCACCAAGATTAAGTATTATGAACAAACTATCATTGCTTGATAGATTACAAAATGTTTATTTAGTTTAATAAAGAAGGGTTAATTAAGTACAAAAGTGGGATTGATCAAACTAATTTAAATCTGCTTGTTTGTGAAATAAGAGGATCCAGTTATATCCGGTGGAGTCTGTGCGCAAAGAAAAGTGACAATATTAATTATCGAATTTTATTAAGAATAAATTAAAGTTAGAAAAGCATTTCAACTCCCAAGTGGATTTGAGTGAACAGATAGGGAATATTTATTGACGTGATAAAGCAAAACTAGAGCACCGAAATGATTCAGTTCTAAAAAAACAAATAGAATACAAAACCATTAACCATAGAAATATATGTATAAAGAGAGAGAAAAAGAATCAATTTTTTATACGTAGATTTAGTTCAGTGGCCTAATTAAAATATATTATGCGTAAAACCTATATCAACTGGCATTAAGCCATTACAACTGAAAAAAAAAAAAAAGATTTTTTTTAAACTGTGTAGAGTGAATAGAAGATATATTGGAATAATGTTAATGTACATTATATTTCCTTTATTGGAATAGAAGATTTAAGGTTTAGGGTCCCAAAAAAAAATAGAGATGGAAAACAAGCCACGTTAAAATTTCCTTTATTAAATTAATTTTGTCATCGACATTATAAAGGCATTTTCTATAACCTGTTGAAAATATGATCAGATATGTTCTCTTGTATAGCCAGAGATTGGATATATAAATATATAAAAAAAAAAATATGACCTTATTTGTACTTGCACGTGGAAGACAAAAAACGAAGTTCCAGTGCTGTTTCAATAACCTGGCAAAAATTGTTATTTGTTAGCATATACCTTTTTTCAAGGTCATTCAATTTCAATGTGAACGAATAACGATATAGGGGAAAAAAAGATAAAAAGCTCCTTTATAATTTGTGCAAATATTCTATGGTATTTTCTTTTTCTCATCTAGCATTTCCAGGATATATATTGACGACTTCTAATTTATTTTTCTTTTTTATTTTTCCAATGCCAGGATCCAAAATCATCCCTGATTTTCTTTTCTTGACCGCTTCTATTAATTTTACAGTTATTTAAAAATAATTAAATCACTGTCTCGGAAGTGGGTGAAGCAAAACCATAATTTGTTTGCTAAAATAAGAGGAGAAATTACAAACAATTGTTTAGTACCATTAGTAGTGCTTCTACAAATTGTACACGTTAATGGAACCGTAGAAAGAGATAGAAAATGAAATTTTAAAAAGTTTTTATCGTATACAATTTGGGGGGAAAAAAAAACAAAAGAAACAAACAGCCCACTAGTGCAATATGATTGAGGGATTAATGGATTGCTGTCTTTTCACATTTCACTTACCCTACACCTCCTTCAACCTTTGTGCTTTGTGACGTCCTTTGAGCGCATATATATATATATATATATATATATATATATTACATTCGTATACCATGAACACATTCGCAAAAAGAACACATCACACATGTTTGCAATTACGCACACTATAGTCGATCAATTAACATTTTGTTATTCAATAAACTTATAAATAATTACCGATTGTTCAAAAACGATCTTAACCCTCTAATCGTATTGTGACAATTCTCCCAGATAATAACAATCGTTAACCATTGGACAAATTACGTACCATAATCTTTCTAATTTGATACTTTAATTTCACAAATTTATGCATGTGATGATTAAATTATCACCGACAACAAATAGGAAAATTTTCACAAATTTCATCGAACTTTAAGAGTTAATTATTTCATCTTTTCAATTTTGAAGAGTGTCAATCTTTTTGAGAAAAAAAAAACACACGCAAATCAGATAATACGAAGAATATTGACATTTGAACAATTTAAAAAAAAATTCATTATATAAAAAACGAAGTAATTAAAGGCAGATCGTGATTAATTCCTGCAGCCATGTAAAAAAAGTCATTACAAAGGGTATTTACTAATTACTACTAGCTAGCTGCAATATTGATAGATCTATCTTATATCCATACCTCTAAAAGAAAATCTTGTATACATAATTTAATATCGTTTTTCTTCCTTTTTTTTATGAATATACTTTAATATCGTTGTGCTCAATAACACCATTTCATTGCATCCCAAAAAATTGAAACCCTTCAAAGTTTAATTCATATAGGCGTATACTAATAATACAAGTTCAACGTTTTCTTAGAGAAATCTGATCATCATCACACACCCACACACACTCATATATATATATATATTAGCAAATGCCGGCAAGAATGGGGCAGAGAGGGTGGCAAACAAAGGATAAAGTTGTTGGGGTTGGATTAATATCATGACTATATATATGGAGCAGATATGATCATATAAATTCATTATGCGGCCATTTCACCAAAAGCTAGCTCTTTATTATTTTCAATCTTCGCTGGTCCCTCTAATCTCTACATATATATGTCCGCGTGAGCCCCTACAATCTTTTTCTTTTTTGATCAATTGAGAAAAAAAAATTGAAATGATGCAACATATTGGATAACCCTGTCCAGGTTTAACCCACAACAAAAGAAATTTGTGTGAAGTAATTCTGCCCTCCTTTGTTAATTTGGTGACATAGCAATAAGTACTCTATGTATATATACACTCTATCATATCAAATTAAATTTAAAGCAATACGAATATTTAATGTAAAATTAATATAAAAGTATGTATTTCTGAAGAAGTTAGATACGGCGCACAATAAATTGTAATAGATCTGTATTTATATTCTCTGTACCTATATATATTATATAGTGAACCGCCAATATTTTGTGTGCCTTGTCATGGTGTGGTGGTCCACAACTACAACCCCTAATGCGACCGAAGCCATTATCATAAATTTGATCCGAGTTGTTTTTATTCATTTATTTTTATTTTTATTTTTATTTTTTTATCCCAACGGTTGCACACAAGGATGGATCCTTTAAGGGTTCCCCTCAACCTTCTAAAATTATAAAATATACTTTATATATTAAATATTTTTTTAGATTTTTCCCCCTAAATTTTTTGAGATATTATGAAATTTATCGTATATATTAAAGAGCTCATTTGTTAAATAGCCACTTGGAAGTCTATGTTTTAAGAAAATGACTTAAAAATTTAAATATTAAGATATTAGCCTCAAATTCATATGAAATCTCATTTTTACCCCTCATCATTCTTCTTTCAACTTCATGTATCAAAGGACAAAAAAGTCAATACATATTGTCTAAAGGCTAATAACTTAATTATAACAAACTCAGGTCAATTCTTTAAAACTAAAGTTAAAAACAGGCCATTTACTTAATAATCTCTATATTAAATAATTTTTTACACTTTTCTCCTTGTTTTTTTAAATAATTTTTTAAAATCTTTAAATTTGCTTAATATTTTAAAAAATTTCATATTTGAACCTTCAAAGTTTTAAAATATATTCAAATTTACTTCACATATTACTGATTTTTTTTCTTTAATTTCCTTTGACTCACTATTTTTAATTTATATTTTTCAATATAACATTATTTTGAGTGAAGTTTAATATTTTAAAATAAATAATTTATGGGTCAGTTAGGTAAATAGCCATTTTGGACTGTATATTTTTAAAAATAGCAACAGTTTCAAAAATTTAAAAACTAGCCATAAAACTGTAAGAAATTTCTTACAATAATAAAAATACACATAAAAAACTGTAAGAAATTTCTGACACTAAGCAAAAATTTTGTAAGAAATTTTTTACATGGCTAGTTTTTAAATTTTTTGAAACTGTGACTATTTTTTAAAATCATTTCGTAAACAGTTGTTATTTTGTTAAAATTCCCATAATTTATCAACATAACATGATTATTATTTTGTCCAACTAAATTTATGAATCCTTCTCTGTCGCATATCACTATATCTCATATGTAAATATATATATATATATATAGCATAATTATCGTACCATACATAATCGGATTTGTATATATGTTATATTTTGTCATTTATCATATTATTTGTTTATTTAAAACGTATAATACATATGATGATCACTAACACGATTGTCTTAATTTAACCGGGTTGAGAATCAAAGATATATATAAATGTGTAGAAATACCTACAGAGAATTAAATTGGATCATATATGTACTTGTTAGCGATCGATGCCACTACTCCTTCTGAGGGGGGAAAAAAGATCAATATATAGTCATCATATGAGAAGTGGTTAAACTGTTTATTTTCCTGTGTAGTTGAGAATGATGTATCGCTGATCATGCTTTGCTCCGAGTAAGATTAGCTTTTCTTTTTCCTTTGTGCAAAAGAGATTGACAGTTTAGTGCGGTATCAAACATATATGTCTGAGGAAGCCCTAAGGCGACAAAAGGGTTATTATGAAGAAAAACGTATATATATACATATTGAAACAATAATAACATGACATTTATGATCAATACTTGGACCTGACAATGTCGATCGACCACAATTCAAGCACAGGGAATCAGGATAGCTAGCACAACAGTGCTGACATTCTGTAGTCATTTCTTGAAGTACGTGAGACGTTCTAAATTATAAAATTATAATAATTTATAATGCGACATTCACTAGCTAGCAAGCAAATTCAGGCAATTCTCTGCGGCTCTTTTTACTACTAGCTCATATAATTATAAGTTAGCTATAACCTATTTTTAATTTCAATTAAGACCCCTCTAAATTAATCATTCATAGACCCTACGAAATTGATCAAAATTTATGTAATGTCTCTATAATTAAAAAAAAAATCAGATTAACTCTTCGTGTGCCCCATTGAACTTGCTATATTTATAATTTTGTCTATAATTTTTTGTGAACATTTTCAATTTCACCCAATATATAATTTATGAGCTATTTAGTATTTGACATTTTTTTAGACCATATGTTTCAAAAAAATAACCAACGCTTACAAAAATTAAAAAATTACTCATTAGTCCATAAAGAATTAAAGGCATAAAAATAAAATCACAACATCATGTAAATATCATTCAATTAATTAAAGAAATGCTACATCATTAAAAAATAGCTATTTGTTCAATAATTTCTATAATATTTAGAAATGATATAAAAAATATTTTCAGTTTCTCTCTAGTTTTTATATAATACGGTGCCTTTATTGAATTTAAATTATGGATCGGTGCCTGTGATGTTTTGGTCTTTTTACCAGATTGGAGTGATGTGTAATTGGCCTTCCAACACTAACGGAGGGATGTCAAAAATATCAAATCCTAAACTTAAAATAAACATTATGTAGCAATTATACGTGATCTTAAAACTTTCCTAAATTACAATGGCACCAAAATTGAAACCAATGTAGACGACCACTTCCGGACATTTAGTACATTTATAAAGCCTATAATGCTCTTTTTGAGAAATCTATACGCAAAACTTTATAAGATTTTCTCCAGGGTTATCCGGACAAGTCATCATCCATATTATTTGATGCATATATATACATATATATAATGTAGATATATTTGTTTTAGCCTTTACAAATTGAAAAAGCAAAAGTGGGATATTGTTGAAGTGGGACGTCCATGAAATCAATGATCAATAAGGGAATGGTCATGAAATGAAGAGAAAGGCACATGCACTTTGTTGCCACTTTGCCCATACAATGGCTGTTGATCATTATTATCCTTTATCAATGATTGTGGTCTCATTCATTACCAACACATATATCTCCTCGCAAGGATATATGTAAACTCAGTGCGTTTCAACTGTGCCTTGAGATATATATTATATGGACACAGCAAAGCAAATAGCCAAAGCAATTGGCTCTTCGAATTTGGTTAAGTTTTCCCTTTTTATTATTATTATCAACTATCAAGGTATTCTTATTTCAAAATAAAAAATAAAATAAAATAAAAAACATCAAGGTATTCTCTGAAAATATATGTCATACGTCACCCGCATAAAACATTCCCTTCTAGAAAGAGTAAAAAATAGAATAAAAACAAAAATTAGTGGAGGTCTATAATAAGGCAATACCAAGGCCTCAGACCTGTATCTGGAAAAAAAAAAAAAAAGATTAGAAAATAGTATATTGTTGTTGCAAATCATTTTCTTTAACCCCACCTGATCGTATTTGGAAATTACTGTCGAAGCCATACGAGACAAATCTTTCTTTCCTTTTTAAAAGTTGAGATATATATCTTATGTTAGAGCAAAAAGATCACTATTTTAATCATTCCTAAGCAAGCATAATTTACGGACATAATGAAATCCACCATAAATGAAGGGGAAAATGCAATATTTATCAATCAATCCATCATGGATTTTCACTTGAAAATCATTAATTAGGCTCAACTATTTCAATTTGTTGAATACCATATATGCTTAATTTTGTAATATATATGCAGTAATGCAGATATTGAAATCAAAATAATTTGGCGAAGATAAAGAGTACAACAATTATATGCCCCAAGGACAAAGCTACTTTATGGGATAGAAGACACTTTACATATTACTTGGGTTTTAAGCGTTTTTGAAGGATTTAATTAGTGATGCTTTTGCTGCGCTATATAACCATACCAATCAAAAAAATATTTATGAATACGAGGGTTGACTATTATTTTCCTTTTCATTTTTATTGGATTTGGAGTAATTTCTCATAAAAATATACTATTTATTCCATGTTATAAATGTAAGCATATATTTGCTATGATTATTGAATTAAAATTTGTTGTTTTCAAACTAGTGTTCTAGTTATTTTTCTCACAATAAAAATGTATCACGCAATTCAATTGTGAAGAGATGTAATATTTAAAAATTGAAATGTAGTTACAAAAATATACGACGCGTTCCTATTGCAAATAGAATAGAACGAGAGAACTCTGAACACCAACTTAAAAACAACAAATTTGGTCCGTGATTATTGTTAGCCCTCGGATGAGTTTCTTTCCAACTACCATCTGCCACGTAACAGCATTTCACTGGCTATATCCCAAAAGGCCCACGCCAACTATTGGTCTTAAAACCCCAACCCCACAAGCTCACCAGGAGAACCAACCCTCATAAAGCACAGGATCCAAGCTCTGAAAAGAGTTTTAAGTGTAACACTAACGAACCTGTCTTTTGCTTTCTTTTTTTTTTTTTTTTTTTGGTGCTCTCACCAACATAACATCGCCAAGTCCGTGAACTTTAATCAAAAGAAATTTAAAATGAAAAAAAAAAAAAAACAGAGAAACTTATCTCTCTCGCTCTCTCTCTATCTCTAACTTTTGGCCTGCTATAAATTCCCACTCCACCATCTCTCATTTCCACAAGCCCTCGTCACATTCCTCTTCTCTCTCTCTAAACCATTAATAACTCCACAACTAATCTTAAACACACACACACAAAAAAAAAACCAGAAAAATGAGAACCATTACTAGTACTTTCGTCGGCGTCTCAAACGCACAGACCATTTACACGGCTTCTCCGGCGAAGCCGACGCCGGTGGCGGCGAGCGAGAGGTCGCCGTGGCACTCGCCGGTGCCGTACCTGTTCGGCGGGCTGGCGGCGATGCTTGGCCTGATCGCCTTCGCGCTGCTGATCCTCGCCTGCTCATACTGGCGCCTCACCGGCCGAGAGGAAGACCGGCGCGACGGTCAACGGAGAGACATCGAGAGCGGCGAGCCGGCGGAGAAGGACGACTCGGCTGGCTCGGCAGGCAAGGCCGTGGTGGTTTACGAGGAGAAGATTCTGGTGATCATGGCCGGCGACGAGAAGCCCACTTTTCTGGCTACGCCTGTCTGCGCTAAGCTGGCCGCGTCGGCACCGAGCGACGAGAAGGAGAGCAGTGGAAAGAGGGGAGAGAAAGAGGTGGAGGAGAGAGAGAGCTCCGATGAGAAGGTGAAGAAGGAGGTCGCGATGGTCGTTGATCATGATTGTGGAGAGAATAGTCATGATGAGGTCTCGCGAGACCAAAACCAGTGACAGTGAGCCCTTTTTTTTTTTTTTTTTCTTTTTTGTTTTTCTAAGATGGGTGATTTCGAGTCCTCTCAGAAAGAGAAAGAGAGAGAGAGAGAGAGAGTCTACTTCTTGGTATTGTGGTTTAGGGGGGGTTTTTGAAAAAGTTTTTGTTTTTGGTATCGCCAAATGTAAATTTTGCGTTGAGAGAAGTAGATGATCGATGATGAATAGAATTTTGTTCTTTCCAGTCAATGACAGCCAAACTATTACCACCAAAGTACACTTTGCTTTTTTTTTTTTTACTTCGTTCCATAATCCATGCAGTATTTTACAGTTGTTGCCCAATACATCTTTGTGTGACCAAAAAAAAATTTTGCTTTAATTTGTTACAAAAAAAAAAAAAACTGTAATGTAAACGCTGAGAATAATAGAACAAGTACTCGGCGCATATGAAAAAGAGAAACACAGGACGAAATGGGCTAATTTGACAAAAAGAGAAACACAGGACGAAATGGGCTAATTTGACAAGTCCTTGGTGATAAGAACTTTTATGTTTTTAATTTGGGAACAATGACGATTAAGAATACAGGGAAAGGGAAAATATTTCGCAAAATATTGCACATCACGGAATAATGAATAAATATCTTTTGCTTGGGAGACATTTTTAAAATCACTTCCAAAGGAATAAAGCCAAAGGAAAATGAAACACATATATTCTTTTCAAGTAACAAAATCCTTTATTTGGAAAACCATTCAAATATTTATTTTTATATTCTTTTAAATTTTTTTAATCCTAATGTAATAAATCCCCAACAATTTGAATCATTTCGAAATTAAAAAAGTTAACAATCATTCATTTGAGTGATTTCTCCAAATAATTAAAGGGCATTTCTTTCTTCTCTCTCTTGGGTTTTCAAATCTTTTTCCTCAGTATTTCTTTCTAATGCTTAATCTCTCTCATACTGGGAAATATTTTTCACCGGGCGTTGAAAATAAAAATTCATAATAATAAAGAAGAGCCATTGGGTAAGAATTAAGATTGGAGTTGGGGTACGAGAAAGATGAGATGAGAGTTTCAGTGACCAATTCTTGGAAGAAATGAACGAGACACGTGTAATAATTTGATTGGTTAGTGGGTTTTCTTGGGAAGCTACTATACGTGAAACTCAAGCTGCTAGATTTTCAAGTACAGTTGTCCGTGCCAGGCGGCGACGCGAAGCCGCGTCTCTCTTTTATGTTTTTTTCTTTCCTTTTTTTTTTTGGGGGGCTGAAAAGAAAAAGGGTTTAAGTGCGTCGAAGAACAGCAGGTCGAAAGAGGTAAAACTTTCTGTTTTTGATAAATTAATAAACAAATTCATTAAATGGTATTCGCTAGCACTATATTCAATACTCATAAGTGGAAACCATTAGGGGTAGTTGAACCTTTTAGCCAGAGATATATAGAGAATAAAGCAATTGAGGGACAACATGGTGGTGCACTATTATTCAGGTGACTTCTTGGTTTTTCCTTTTCTTTTTCTAATTTTTTCCCTTAGCTTGTACGAAAAGATTATCAAACTTAAACGTATATATTAATATTATTAGGATAAGAATAACAAGAAAAAAGGCTTTTTGTGAGAAACCTATTAGATGGAGACCAATATCTACACATTAAAATATTCCAAGTCTTATGTATGTTATGGCACATAACTCTCGCTATATCTTATGAATATTCTTTTCAAAATCAAACGATATGAGACGAATTGAATCAAATCTGTTAAAGACCTAGCAATGGTTTATTGGGGATTTTAAAGAATGCTTATATTTTGTGGCATACGACTGATGTATGTCCATTTTATGTTTATATTATACTTTTACGTAATTGTAAAGATGATAGAAATCACAGGAGCAAATTATAATATAGGGCATATATTATTAGCACATTGTTCGGAGAAAATATTTGGATGAGTTATTTAGAATAATTGTTGACTTTTTAAATTTTAAGATGGATTAAATGGTTAATTATACATATTGTATTGAGATCAAAAAAATAAAAAGAATGGGAATCAAAACATTAAAATGGGGCATCCAAACAAGACGTGTGATAGTGTTAATTGAGGGCATTCTTCATATTATTGAAATATTTTTTATTTTAAGGATAATTTCAAAATAAAGTAATTCTTGATGACACTTAATAATCTATATTTCGAGTAATATGCTCTTTTTATTTTCACTCTATATTTAAAGTGTAAATTTTAAGGTAAAAATTAAAAATGTAACACACGTGGGGTATCATATTATCATTGTGCAAATAACGGGACATTCCTAAAAGCCCCCGCTATTTTATTATTATTTTACCAAGCATGGCAATCATCTGTTTGGGCCTAAAACTCCACAAACCAAGTCTGCAAACAACAACATCTCTGGCCCATGATGTGCAAGTCAATCTTTGGTTGGTCTGTTTGAAGATTGCTCTCCATTTCGGAAAATTTTAAAAAATAACACTCAGACAATTTACTTTAAAAGAAAATTAGCGGTTCATATCACTTTTAAATAGTGAATTTGACCGAATTATCTTTTTTTTTTTTCATATGAGAAACATAATATGAGGAATAAGATAACATAGTAATTTGTCGATGCAAAAAGTGACATTATATGTAATTATGATATAGTTGTAAACTTGAATATCAAAGACGTGGTGTGATCAAATTTGCACTTTCCAAATCCTAATACATTTAAGCCCTGTGAATTACTACTTCTAGGCTCTAGCCAGTGAAGCCCATAAAGTGTTTTTAAATATGTTATGGTTTGAAAACCATGAATCCTACTATCCAACTACTTTTAGTTGGGTCTTAGACTGCGTTTGAAAAAAAAAAAGATTCTAAAAAAAAAAAGAAATAAAATTTGAAGGAAAGAAAAATATAATGTGATATAAAAAAAAATTTATTTTACGGTGTTTGATATGCTTGGAAAGAAAAAAATATTTGATTAAACAATTGTAATTTTATCCATTTATGATAAATTGAAGTACCAAAATAGACTCTCTTTCTTTATTTATTTTTTTATTTTTTTATTTTTGTAAAGACAATAGCGCACAGCCGCACAAACCTTTTTCTGTCGCAAGTCGCAACTGACGTACGTGTTTCTTTACACGATGTAATTAATTAGCAAAGCTTAAGAATTAAGAGGCATATGGAGATAATCAATCACCTGCATTATGCATAAGCATATAACCATATATATATATATATATTGTATTTAAGGTAATTTAATTGGGTTAGTTGATAATAATAAAATAACTTTTTATTCTAAAATTTTCTCACGGTAGGTCCATGAATTTTTTTTTTTTTGGCTCCGTCAATGGGCATGCAATGCTTAGAAATCAAATATTTCATTTCATTTACAAGGTTCTTACATCTAATTTTCCACTAATCATGATTTTCTGTCTTTCAAAAGAAAAATTTTGCATAAATAGGAGTCACAAAGAGCTACGCTTCTTCCCTCACCTACCGTTTCTTGTGTTGCATGATCAGTGCTATAAATTAAAATTGTCATTTTAGGCCACTGATATGTCATTTTCATAATAATAATAATAATAATAATAATAATAATATAAGTGGAGTAAGTCTAATAAATTTTGTAAAAGTTGGTCGAAACTCACGAAAGTTCAACTTAAAAAGTAGGAAGATGTATGACATTATATTTAAAGGTGGGAGATGATCAGCGCGTATCACCGAATCAACATGCAACTATTATTTCTCTGGACCAAAAGGAAAAAAAAAAAAAATATATATATATATATATATTTATAGATTTATTATAGTTTTGGGTTTCTTATACAAAGACGACAATACACAAGTGCTGCTATTTTAGGCGTAAATAGTTAGAAATGCAATATTTGTTTTTAGATGCTTATTGTCGCAAATCTCCAAAAGATTTTTTTTTTTTTTTGGTTGAGAAATCCTAAAGAAATTAATAAGTGGGTAAACTACCTCGGAAATTATATTTAAGTTTAAAGTTCTTGGCACTTGGCAGTATGATCATAATTATCATCTACTAACCAACATATTAAATGCCTCTTCATTAATGTGGAGATATTGAATTCTCGTAATAAAATTAAATTTTTGATTTCAATGTCGAAATAAAAATGTTAATAGATAGAAACAGTGAATGGTTTGGGATGATCCAATTTCCTATTAATTTGTATATACGCTTTAATAACCTTACAAGCTATCCTCATTTAGTAGTCCTATTTCCTAACTGTATAACTAGCCATAATAGAATATTGATATCGTAAGAGACAAAAAGAAATAGAAACTTGAAGGTTATCTAAATCAATAGAAACCATTTATAATTTAGAAAAAAAATTCAGAAGAACAATAATTGATATACATTGACAATATTGTAGCCTTCTCATCCAGAGACAACGAATGAAATAGACAATGATCAGACGTGTTGGACAACATTAGGGATTTGAATGGATTTTATTTTCCAAACCAATAATTTGTCATGATTGGCTATTATGGAAATTTCGTGGCAGCTGAAAATTTATTTTACTAGCTCTATTTTATTTTATTATCACTGTCTGGAATCTGGATGGTGCGACTCGGTGGTAGAGAGAGTCACGTTAAGGTCTATCGATCAAACCCAGCCAAGAAATTAGGAGATAGAGAAGAAAATCATAACATACAACCAGTTAAATGTCAAATGCCATTTTGAATTGGAATTTGAATTGATAATGTAATATCAAATTAATATATATTTTTTTAATTAAAAGATAGGAGAGTGGACCGAAATCCAAATTAATTTTTATTTTTTATCTTACCTCTTTAGAATTCGAATCCAGAAACATGCAGCTACGCATACAAAAACGGATAACGGGCATTTGTCCGGTCAAAAATTCAGAATAATGTATGGGTAATTACATGGAATTATCCGGTAACACTTTTTGGGTAATTATCTGAAAAAATTCCAAATAAATTTCGGGCAATTACCCGAATTTTATTTTTTATTTATAAATTTGGACTGAAGAAGGCATAGACATCACAAAAAAATTAATTTACGGGTAAAATTGAGTAATATCTAAATATATATATATATATATATTGCTAAAAAATCAAGTATTATCCGATTTGTATCCGCTGAATAAAATCGAATAATACTCGAATTTTATCCAAAAATTCCACCCAAACAAAGACTTACCCAGATATTCCCTATTGTTTTTGCACGCCTACGTGCAGTTGTAAACAGTAATGTCAAATTAATATGTTAATAAAAAATTTTAATATTTAATAATGCAAAAATTTAACATATAAAAATTATTTTCATTCCATTAAAAAAAATTATATCAAAAAATCATTATTGTTATTGGCTAACGTTTATAAGCTATCATTTTTATTTCTTTTTATTATTAAAAAGATTAGTATCAGCATTATGACATTGCTTTTACAGATAGGACACGTAAGCCAAGTTTTAAGATCATCCTCTTCGGTGGACCCCAACCACTGACTGACCTATCAAAAAGGCCCAACTGGGCATACTAGTGGGCCCCGCAATCAGGACATAATTCGCATATTATTTTGGAAAAAAAGGAAAGTAAAAAAGTTTATTTTATTTCTCTGCTCTGGCACTGTCTAACGACAAGCTTTTCTCGGTAAGGACAACAAATTAAAATATTACAGAAAAAATCCCATCTTCTGGTTCTGGCTAAGCCTCTCCGACGTGTTACACTCCCATTGGCTGTCTCCCAGATCTCCTCGGTCCCACCGCGAGACTTGTGGTGCCTCACAAATAATCAAAACCACACAACAAGAGAGAGAGAAAGAGAGAGAGAGAGAGTGAATGAGTGAGAGAGGAAGAAAGAGAGAGAAATAGAGAGAGAGAGAGAGAGAGAGAGAGAAGGACTTTGAGCTGAAGAAAGGAAGAGGAGAGTTATGGCGTCGAAGCTGTGCGACTCGTGCAAGTCGGCGTCGGCGACGCTGTTCTGCCGAGCGGACGCGGCGTTCCTTTGCGTGGGCTGCGACTCGGACGTGCACGCGGCGAACAAGCTGGCGTCGCGGCACGCGCGCGTGTGGGTGTGCGAGGTGTGCGAGCAGGCGCCGGCGCACGTCACGTGCAAGGCCGACGCTGCCGCGCTCTGCGTCACGTGCGACCGCGACATCCACTCCGCCAACCCCCTCGCGCGCCGCCACGAGCGCGTCCCCGTTGCGCCCATCTTCGACTCCCCCGCCCCCAAGGCCGCTGTAAACTTCTTCTTCTCCGACGCCGAAGCCGACGACGCCGCCGAGGCCAGCACCGAGGAGGCCGAGGCCGCCTCCTGGCTCCTCCCCAACCCCAAGCCCGCCGCCGACAGCCCCGATCTGAACTCCTCTGCCGGCCCATACGCCTTCTCGGAGATGGAGCCCTACCTGGATCTGGATTACGGAGCCGCCGATCTCAAGCTGGAGGCTCACGACCAGAACAGCTCCGGCGCCGACGGAGTCGTCCCCGTCGTCATAAACCCCAAGACACTCTCCGCAGGAGCTCATCTCCAGGCTCCGATCGCCAACGACCGATGCTACGAAATCGACTTCTCAGCTCCCTCCAAGCCCTTCATCTACAGCTACAACGCTCACTGCCTCAGCCACAGCGTAAGTTCCGATTCCTCTCTCTCGCATCTTTCTCGACTCTGTTTGGTTACTGAGAAAGGAAAAAGATTGAAACTCTTGCCTTCATTTGTCCGATCAGGTATCGTCGTCATCGCTGGACGTGGGAGTGGTTCCAGACGTGAACGCGGCGGCGGCGGCGGCGGGGGACATGCTGGACGTATACGGAAAGCCGGCGGAGTCTGCGGCGAAGCAGGCGGTGCCGATGTCGGCGGCGGATCGGGAGGCTAGGGTTTTGAGGTACAGAGAGAAGAGGAAGAATCGGAAGTTCGAGAAGACGATTCGGTACGCGTCTCGGAAAGCCTATGCCGAAACGCGGCCGCGAATCAAAGGAAGGTTCGCGAAACGTACGGAGGTCGATCTCGAAGCCGACCGTATGTCTGGATACGGCGTCGTTCCAACGTTTTGATGTTTTTTTTTTTTTTTCCTTGTGAAATACTGGTTTCTTCTCTAATTTGGTTTGTGTTTCAAGCTTTTTTTTTGTTTTTTTTTTTTTGTACATACAGTAGGCAACGGAGTTTGATCGGCCCAATCCTGACCGTCGATTTTTTTCGTGGCTTATATGTGGCATAATGAATTTTGCTGTTGTTATGTGATCACCTTCGATCTGTTATAATCTATATTTTGCTGTTTTGATAGTTGCGGCTTTTATTTGTGTGTATTAGTGGAATTCGTTTACACAGAGGGAATAGTTAAGCATGGATTTGAAAGTTAATCACGTATTCACGTTGATGATACATGATTTAATATGATTAGTGAAATAGTTATTTATGTGTCTAATTCCAACTTTCTAGGACTTTCCATGGGACCACCGAACATGTCTTTGAAAACGTTTTTCTTTTTTAATTTTATATTATCATCTTCCTTTTTAGGTGAGGGTTGAGAGATGTCGTGTCACTACAGATTCACTGTATCTGGCAAATGGTTAGATCGGTGGTAAACTGGTAATTACACTTTGCCTTCGTCAAAATATAGGGAAAAACGAACCTGGCCTTCCATAATTCAATTAAACTATTACATGATTTTGAATAATGGTAAATCATACTACTCTTAGGACGATACTAATTCCCTAAGCTACATGTTATCTAGCCTACAATTTACTGGCAACAAATTCCTTGTACCAATTTTTTAGTCCAAATTCTATGCCGGATAATTGTCAAGATTTACTCGATAGACTTTTAACGATGATACCACATCCACATGACTTGAATACAAAGAATTGCAATTTCTTGCATTAAATTTTCACCCTATATGTTTACCAGTGTCGAGTGGGCTTAAATTGGCTCAACCATTATGGCCATTGTTAAGTTGAAACTAAAATTTGATGGAATGTCACGATTAAATCTAATCCTACTTTAAACGTATATTTGCATTTACTGTCATATTTTGTCTTTTTTAGAAAGTGAAAAATAAGTTCAAAGATGGCAAATCTAAACATGTATCTTATGTTGCAATTATTTAGGGCATTCTTGCAATTATCTTTTAATTCTGCGCATTTTTAAATTGTGTACTAATCATCACTTAATTATTATTTTTTGAATCAATTATTCAAATGGAAAAAAATTAAAAATTGTCACTTATAAGGGCTTCTCCAACCCCACTGTATTTTGCAGTCAAACAGTAGTTTTTGGAGAATTGGCTCTCTCCAACCGTGCGCTAAACCTTGCGCTATTTTAGAGTATATAAACAGTGATACGCTATATATGGCGTATCACTGTTCAACGCCAAAAGCTTTTTTATTATTATTTTTAATAGTTTTTAGTATTTGTTATTTAGTCTTAATTTTTATAAATAATTAAAAAATATAAATATAAAGGATAAAAAGAGAATATTATTTTTTAGAGTAGAAAATAGAGCATTGGATTGGAGATGAAATACTGTTTGATAGTGACATTTACTCTATTATAGAGTATAGAGAACTCTAAAATAGAATATTGTGTTGGAGATGGCCTAAACAACGTGTTTTGAAAATTGCCACCTAAAAAGAAACATCGCATGCCACTTTGTCGCTAGGGGTGTACGTGGGTTGGGTTGGGCTGGGTTTAAGATAATTATAACCCAACCCAAAGACTTCGGGTTGAAGATTTTACGACCCATGATAAAGAAATAATAATGACAACCCATCCGAATAAAAACTAGAATGGGTTGGGTTGGGTTGTCAGGTTGGTGCTAATAATTTTAATTCATATTTCATATGTTTGAACAATGCTTAGTTTATATTAGATTCTCGAAAAAATTCTCATAAATTGATGAAATGTATAGTCTAACAATAATTGATTAGAAAATTATATATACATCTTTATAATCAAATAGAGAATATAAAAATTGATGAAAAGACAACCTATTGACATACATAAGAAATACAAAATGAGATGATGCGCGATTTTAGTAAAAATAATGAAAGAAAATGGTTTAAAAAGTTGAAGAGTGAGTCGATAGACAAGTAGTTATATCAATCAAACAAATATGTTTTTTAAGCAAAACATTTAAGAAAAGATTAATGTCTCCATATTTTTCATATTGTATTAACATATATAAATTTTAGATAAATATTTTAAAAGTTTGGGTTGGGTTGGGTTGGGTTGCTCGGGTCTGAAAGTTTAGAATTTCAACCCAACCCGTCATTCATAGGTTCAAACTAAATGAACCCGCAATGAAAATTTTTCACTTTTGAACCCGTATTTTCGGGTTGGGTTGGGTTGGGTCTTCGGGTTGCTCGGGTTGATGTACACCTCTATTTGTAGCAATGAATTTGACCAAATTATTATTTTTTTATCTATGAGAAAGACAAGAAGAATGATGAAATAGTAATTTACTCAGGTTGTGGCAATTTGAATTTTTTTCATTTGAACGAATAATTTAAATTGTTGTTTAGCTCAAATAATCTAAGTTGAAAATATTATTTGAATCATTGTTTATGTAGATATATAAATATTTGTTTAGTTATGAAAATAGTTGTTGAAATGTCAAATAAAAAAAAACTATTGAAAATATATACAAATTATTGAAATTTGAGATTGAGTAGAATTTGAATTTTAAAGGTTTGAATGAGTTTTGGCCATCTGAATTTTATCCAAAAAAAAATTGTCAAACAACGATTTAAATTGACAAATTCGTTTGAATAGCTCAAAACGGATTCGAATCCGGATCCGTTTACCAAACAACAAGAGAAAAAGTGAAATGATTTGTAATAGTGGCTTTAATGTAAACTTTAATTTGAAAGGTAACATTGGATCAAATTTTCTTTGATGTAAAAACAATAAAATAAAAGGACAAATTTTCTCTGTGACTTTGTATTTTTTTCAACCCAACTGGTGGTCCAAGCCGACTTAATGATTCGATGACCGAACCTTTTGATTTTTCTTCATTAAAAAAGCCTTTCCTTGGTGAGCAAGGCCAAAACGATATATTATATTCACAATCTACACCGGTTTCACTTTCATTAACAAAATAAATTATTAAAAAAACCTTTCAAATGGAAAATACGCTCCATTATATAGAGAACACAAACCAACTAGCTAACTACGCTCATCATCTCATATGCCTCTCACTCTTTCTATTCCTATTAATTATTACATGGTCTGTTTTTAATACCATTTTTTTTGTCCGTTAAATAGTTTTATTTTGGTAGCTATAGAGAGTCGGAAGGAAGACGATGATGAAGATTATGTTCGCTCGTCGTGCGTAATATGGCAAAATTTTGCCTTGCCGATATTATCATTTCCTTGCTTCTGAGTCTTCCTCTAGCTTTGATCTCTCTCTCTCTTGTTGGCATATATATTTAGCACTTTGTAGTATCTTCACTCTTTCCTTGAAACTTACAATTCTATTGTTTATTTTTGTTTAATTATAATTATTTTTTTATTAAGACAAACGTATATTAGATATTAATTAATAATTGTTTTTCTTGTTGTTTTATTTTATTTATTTATTTTTTTTGATGTTGTTGTTTTATCAGTTATTCCGTTTTAAGATGTAATTTGATGTGTCATGTTTTCTTATTTGAATTGTAGGTTTGCAATATGTTTTCGTTTTTCATACAATGTCGCCTCTAAAATTAATTGTCGTTTCACATAGATGTTGTCGTTCAAAAAATTCAATGTCGCTTTTGGACTTTTCATGATATTGATGCACTTGCAGTACCTGTTGTCGCTGCAAAATGTTGTTTTCCAGTTATTTTGTCATTTAAAGTTATCGTTTCACTTTTGATGTGCTTGCGAAATTGTAGTCGTTTACATGTTTCTATCAAGATTTAATTGTGCTTTTAAAATGATTCTCATTTCACTGATGGCTTGTAAAAGGAGGTTTTCGTTTATATATATATATATATATATATATATATATATATATATATATATATATAGAGAGAGAGAGAGAGAGAGAGAGAGAGAGAGAGAGAGAGAGAGAGAGATTACCGATGTTGTCATTTTAAGAAAAAGGATTGATATGTTATGGATTTTGTCGCTTAAAATGGTGCATTTTAACTAGTATAATGTCAATTTAAATTAAACATAATTTATCAGTTGAGCTTTGATGTTGTTATCTCAATGTATTATCATTCAGCATAAGTCGTTCACGTCGTTTATTTATCTGGGTGGTCGGTTTTTTTTTTTTTTTTTTTGGGTGTACGATAAGAGACCTGTTTCCTAAAGAAATTAATGGGATTATAGCTTTGATAAAATATGCTATTTAAACTTTGCTTTCGCCGACCACACTCATTTAGCACTTTTTATTTTATAAACCAGTACTTATTGCAAATTTTGCTTTAGTCCTTGGAGACTAAAAAGAAAACATTTCTTTCACTATCGGTGACCTAATTTCTCCAACCCAAAAAACATATGAAGTTCAAAAGCTTATAAAAAGCCAAAGCAGCATCAATTTTCTAAATACCCATTAATATATATATATATATATATATATATATATGTGTGTGTGATCAACTTTGATCAACAATCTAAATAAAAATTAGTTTTTAGTATTGTAATAAACAATTATATTAGAACTAGGTAAACAAAAATATTTTTTTTTTCACCAGTGGGGATATGATATGAATAACCACGTACGAGATTATCATACTTTTTATATTATATGATATATAACATCTATATATTACTGTCCGGCGTATAAAGATATTTACGATTATGACGATAAATATAGTACTGTTAATCTATATGAAATTCACAATTTGCTACATCTTTATTGGAAATTTTAATAAAATAGCCACTGTTTACAAAATGATTTTAAAAAATAGCAACTGTTTCAAAAAATTTAAAACATTGCACTTTCAGAAATTTTTGACACGTGTCATAAATTTCTTACAGCACATTTTATGTGCAATTTTGTTACTGTCAGAAATTTCTTGCAGTGTGTAATGGCTAGTTTTTAAATTTTTTGAAACTGTGGCTATTTTTTGAAAACACACAGTTCAAAATGGCTATTTACTTAACTGACCCCAACTTACTATATAAAGGGTGAAGTAGGAAAATACCCAAAATTTATATAACAATAAAAATAAATACTCAAACTTTGGAAGTAATTGAGTTTCTAGTCAATTCGTGAATTACTTGCACATGCTTTTGGTAACTAAGTAAATTACCACCATTTATCACTATGTAAGTAATTGAATTACTTGGGTAGTTAGTTACATTTTTTAAAAAATTAGGTAATAATTTACATTAAGTTTTAAAAATTAGGTATTCACTGTAATTTATCTTATATAAATTGGTTGGTTGATCCGTAGCAGCGTAATAATAAGTCTTAGCTTACAAATTGTCTTTGCTTGGTGAGAAAGGTAGGAGAATAAAAATGAGAGGAAATCAACTGTTCTATTTGATTGTAATTTTGATCTTACACATTTTTAGTTCTTAGCTGAGTTTTTTTTTTTTAATATAATAAATAAAAATAAATGAGTTGTTTGGACGAGATCACAATCGCTAAGTAGTCAAGAGACAACATATTTCTATTCATAAAACAGCACAAGGGACGAACACTCATTTCATTGGTGTTCAAATTTTTCAAACCCACAAATTACAACCCATAATTGACATAATATTACAAAAAATTAAAATACAAACAACTTATAAGTTGTCCATTCTTTTTCACTTTACCTTCACTTCTTAATAAAACTCAAGTGAAAATGGTCTTTTAATTAGTAATTTTGTCATTTTCAATTAACTTGGTTTAATAGTTAATTTCCTTTGTTGTGGTGGGTTTTCTTTTTAACTTCAGATTGTATTTTGTTGTTATTGTGACTTTCTTTGTGATTTTGTTGTTTCATGATCCACTAACAGTTTGGTTTTGATAATATAGTGTCGTTTTGAGCGTCTGTTATATGTCGTTGTTTTATCGGCTATTTTCATTTTTTGGATGCCACCAATAGTATGTATATACCTAATTTATTTAATCTCACTCCGTCCCTAGATCATGTCATGTACTACTTGTTAATTAAATTGTTGTTCAGAGTATTTGTTTCAATTTCATTTTAGTTGCAGCATTTACTTTCTGCATTGTCGTTTTTCTCTAATCTCCATCTTTTGACAGGTCATTATCAAAACTCCCAAGTTATTTATTCCGAATTGCGATCATGTTTTGTTGGCGTATTGTCGTTTCTCATAGTACTGTTATTTTCTCTTGAGATTAACCTTTTTATTTAAAGAAATTCTATGGCGGTTTTCTTAGTGAAAAATAATTTTGGACCGTTTTAATAAGATTCGGAGTCAATTAAATTTGACAATAAAAATGATTTTTCTAAAAAAAAGAAAACCAACAATCAAATTTTCTTTTTTTAAGATCGTGTTGCTTTTTCACTAGGTGTGTAAAAATTGGTCTCGTTCTGACAAAAAACAGTTGACATCGTTTTATCAAGATCATGTTGTTTCAATGCATGCATTTGTTTAATTAATTTAAAAGGAGAATTTCAAAATAAAATTATTTTTTTATGTCACTTAATAATCTATGTTTGAAGTGGTGTGCTTCATTTATTTTTACTCTATGTTTGTAGTGTAAATTATAAATTTAAAAACTAACCATAAAACATGTAAAAAATTTCTGACAATAACAAAAATATACATAAAATTACTATAAAGAATTTCTGACACGTGTTAAAAATTTCTGACAGTGCTAATTTTTAAATTTTTTAAAACTATAACTATTTTCTAAAATTATTTTATAAACAGTGACTATTTTTTTAAAATTCCCTTTGGATAAATCCATATAACAATTACAATGCTCATACGTAGTGGCAAGGCAACTCGTTACAGACTCTATACGCAAATATATTTTCTTTCTTTCAAACTTCTTTCTCTTAACGTCAAAGCAAGTAAACCAAACGAATGAGATTGGTTTGTTGTCATTTGGGACAGAAAGTGGGTCTATGATTAAAGGCCAAACACCTCCAAAAATTTTATTAAAAAAAAGCAAAAAAAAAAAAAAAAGCAAAATTTTATATAGCTGAATAAACAAAAGTTGAAACCAGATTTATACATACTAATGAGAACTTGGTCATAAGACTCTTTACAAACAAACACATGAACATTTCTGCTACACGTTAAAAAGAACAGAAACTAAACTAGGATACAATTCTATGCTGGAGGCTGAGATAATTAAAGGGAAAAAAAAAAAAAGAAACACATTAGCAAAGTAATAAATTTGATTGAACCTCTATTTCTTATACAGTACTATTGCTATCACAAATTTCCTAAAACTTGTCGAGCAACGAATTTTATTGCACCCATCCTACCAATCTGGTAGGCGATTGAAATGGTTGGTTTCGAAGAAAGAGTGCTCAGTTGGTACTACTACTATGAGAAGAACCGCCTTGGTTTGCCAAGAAACGGACAACAACACAAGTAATGTTATCGGCGCTACCTCTTTGAAATGCTTCTTGCATCAGCCTCTCCGCGGCCTGTTTTGGTTCCTGAATTGGTTTGATCATCGCCACCGCTTCCTGAGGGGAAACCAAAACGAAGTAGACCATCGTAGGGTTAGGCATATTCAATTTACTTTACAAGTACTGACAGAAAAATAGTTCCGTACGGTGAAAACTGAAAAGTATGATGCTGGAAAGAAAATCGTGACAAACCTCATTTGAAACAACATCCCACAATCCGTCACTAGCAAGGATAAGGAACTCGAGAGAGCTATCAATCTTTTCCTCCTGCAAGGCAAAATTGCTTGTTAGGGAGGCTATTTAAAGCAATGAGTTGCTTCTGATAAAAAAAAAAAAAAATTGGCTTAACACGTGTACTATCGTCAGGAAGAATTTCTGAAAAATGAAAATAAAGGCCATTGAAGAGTTCTTTATTCCCGCATTCAGCTCATTGAACAAAAGTCATTAGCAAACAAAATAGCTACCGATAACTTTCTCGATCTCAGGTGATAGAACTGTTGCATGGTCGTGTCCCCGCAAAATTGTTAAGCATATTTCCAAATTACTCAATTTTAAGACTATCTGAATTTTTCACTCATCAACTCTTCTATCGTACGACAAGGTAATATGGAGACAGAGAGGTCAAACATCTTACATGCATCAGAATTAAAGAAGAGTATAGGAAATAACCTGAATTTCTGGATCAGCAACAACATATTGCTTCAATAGCCTGTCACCAAAGGCACGGGAAACAGCAAGGACACCTCCAACTCTCCAAGTTCCTAATAATACATGACTATCAAGAAATAAACAAATTGGCTAGGACACAAAAAACTAAAAAAATCAATTATCTGAAACTTTACCGGCCCACATGACAAATCCTCCTGCATCCTCAATCCGTTGCCGCTCATCAGTCTGGTCTGGCTTGTGATCTCTTGAAGCAGCAATTGCTGTAGCGGATTAAAAGTTGCATATAAAATAAGCAAACATTCTCAAGTAAAAATCATGGACAACAATTTATAAGATTAGCGGATACAAATTCAAGTCTAAAAGCAAAATAGGTCATTCGAGGTCTTACCATTACCACCCCTGCATATTACAGCCCTCGAATCCCCAACGTTTGCAACAAGCAAACGATCACCAACAAGGATGGCAGTAGAAGCAGTTGACCCGGCATCCCTGTTCTGATTGTTTTCTGATTTCAGAAATTCCGAGTCTGTATGGCTATACGCATCAGCTGCAGAAACGGGGAACATTTAGTCCTTTTAACACTTATTTTCTTTTCCTTTAATATTTTTTTTCCGGCTGAACAGGAATTGCACAAGACCCTGGGTACAGAAAACAAACCTATAGCAGACTTTGTGTCAGAAATGAACTTTGGGTGCCTGATCAAATTACTAAAAAGATTCTGCTTCACATATTCAGCTGCACGAGCACCTCCATGGCCTGAAACAACCACAAGAAAAATTCTGTTATGTTTCGTCCCCTTTTTATACATCCACATAATTTAGCAATCAAAATGATTCTGTGCTCATTCCATAAATGCACAAATGCATGCAAAACCAGACAGTAGTTTTGAAGCCATTAAGAGCGAGTATCTAAAGCCAGTTGGCCCTATTCACTTACAATTATATTGGTAAAAAAAAGCTGTATGACATGTGTAAGTACAAGACTAATGAAAATAAATCTGCCAAACACTCAAATTAAGCCATGCAATGATATGTACAGCTTTACATGCCTATGTTTTGCATGCTTTATTGTTTGTGTGTGTGTGTGAGAGAGAGAGAGAGAGAGAGAGAGAGAGACCATCAAAAACTCCAAAAAGGCCAACAATTTCTCCTTCCACGCCATCAATTCTTGTCTCATAAAAGTCTTCCATTGAAGACCTTTTCCCAGGTGAGCTTGCATACCCATAACTGAACTTTCCATTCTCACTGTCAACAATTCACATAATACTTATTAATAAAAAATCATCGCAAGTAAATTCATTATTAAATATCAGTAAACAAAATCAACAGATCTTCTGTAGGACAAAAGCAAGCTCAGTGATGATATTTCTTAATCAATAATGATAAGAATCAAAATAACATGACCTCTTACAAGTAAGTCCAAACCAAAGAAGACAACCAAAAACAAAACCCATATAGAAATCAACCTGAATATACCAATAATTACAATTAACATATAGCCAAACAGCATTACACAAAAAGATAACAATAATAATAATAATTACTATTGTCTCAATCTTGGGTTCTGTATAAACAAAAGAATCTAACAACATAGATGCTTATCCAATATAAAAAAGAAGTGATTATACCAAAACAGATAGATTCCCTAATTTAATAAACATAGTTGAGAAATGCAAAACGATTAAGATTAACAATCAAATCAAATTCAGATGAAACTACACATCATAAATATTTTAAAAAAAAATAATCAGATAAAACAATTTAAGATCCAAGCAGAGATTAACCTGAGACCACCACCGCTTACAGGCGCGTCATCAGCGTGAACTTGGCTTGAAGATGACAAAACCGGATTCAGATATCCCATTCTATCGCTCCGATCACCAATTTGCCCAATTCTTATCTCTCTTATCAAAATCAGAAGAGGAAATATCGCAGCTACAACAATTCGTACACCCAAGAACACAGCTCTATAAGGCCTCCAATATTCCAATCATTTCCAAATTCACCAATCACTGAAACCAACCTGCGTTTACACACGCAGCCAAAACCAACCAACCCAAAACGCCAATCGATTAGGGTTTCTAAATTTTATATCCCAGGATCAGAATAACACGGATCTTTGTCGTTCGTTTATCGCTATATATAGTAAGTGAAAAAAAAAATCCGTTCTTTCAAAAGAGTAAAACAAATTTGCGAAATGAAACAATCGAATCAGGAAAGTTTTTGTTTGGTTGTCCAGAAAATCAATGATTTATAGAGAGAGAGAGAAAGAAGTACCTGAGGAAAGGAAGAGGGAGCGAAATGCCATAAGAGAGATGATATAAGAACAACAGAGAAGGAACCAAAACAGAGAAAACGACGACTCTGCGAGAGAAAAGGAATTTCTAGAGAGAGAGAGAGAGAGAGGATTCGTTTTTTTTTTTTTTTTGGGAGGGTTTGGTTTATTATGGTTTTGATTAAAAGGAGTTTGGTCTTGCAAGTTCAATTAATTAAAAAAAAAACAACAATCAAAAGGAAATCGAGAGACGAAGAAATTGGATCGGTAATAATCGCAACAAAAATTAAAACAAGTGATTTTTTCTTTTTTTTTTTTAAACTCCAAAATTAAATGGTGGATTGAGAGGTGGGTTTGTTTGTTGGATTGATTAATTAAAATTATGATTTTTTTTTTGGACAGTTACACGTGGCGCGGAGAGAGGCGAGATGTGACGATGGGGACTGAGTCAAATCGGCCGAAAACCGGAGACATGAAAGGGCGATCCAATGGCCTTTTTATCTGGTCGGTACGCCACACACGTGGCTCACATGCACATGCTTGTGAGGTGTTCTTTCTGTCTCCCTGCTGATCCATATCTGTCGTGTCCTGTGATTTAATTTCGACAATAAAATATTGACACGCTAATTATTAGAATATTAGTTCGTGAATTATTGAAATGTAAATTTTATTTTACCATACAGTAAAACCATAAGTCTTTTGAGAGCAATAGATTTTCATTTAATGTCATTTAATTCTCTTGACTATAAATTTATGAATAATTGCTGTACTGCAAAATTTAGATACCTATATTATGAATTGAAGGAACAAGTATGTAAAGATTGTGGTTGATACTTTTTTTTAATAAAATTCATAATTACATGTTAATTAACGAGTGAAGCCTATTGTATACTTGATTAGTATTTCAAGCCATCTTAGATGTTTAGCAATTTAAGGCGTTTTAATTTATTTGAGATCTTTTATCAAAAAAAAAAAAAATTATTTGAGACCTTCGTAGTAGGAACCGTTACTCGGTACCTTCCCTTAAACTTTTAGTGTTGGAATTTATTATAATTAGAACCAAATATTGCAACAGGTGTGTGCATGTATATTTCACGATTTAATAAAAAGTTTAATTAGATTAGAAGCTTTTATAGTTTTACATTATAGGTGTTAAATACAGACACACACTATAAATGTGGACCGCCATGGATTTCGCACTTGGAGGATGGATAAGTGTTAAAAGCTCATAGAAATGGATAGCTACATTTGTTTTCAATCTGATTATTATGATATTCATAAGGGATGTGCCAACTGGGTGATGCATGAAAAAACATACATATCGAATGTGTAGGTGTCTAAGAAAATATAATAATATCGGATTGTTCTTACAATTTTTGCTACCATTCCCGAGCTTTGAAGAAATCAAAATGGCTTGGCCAATTCAAAAGTTTGATTCATTTATAACAAGAAAGCAAGTGCTACGGGGCTATGGACTTAAAGGGAATACATTGTTTCGAAAACACTTGGTCAGATCTAAGCATTCAACCCATTTGACCATCTACGATTCTCACACGTGGCGTCTCACTTTTTATTATTATTATTATTTCATTTATTATATCCAGCATGGCCAATGATTATTGACCAGTGGACTAACAGAAGGAATGTTAAAATGAAATCTATGAAATTAAACGATAATTAAGTTGGAGAGAGAGAGAGAGAGATTTGCCTATTTGGTTTCTATCCTAAAACCAAAAAAATGCAAATGGAGGAGGACAAATGTTAGATACCGTGAATCAGACTCTCAACAATCCGGAGACCAAAATTCTTGACTCCAAACACAAAAATTAGATGGTATTAGCAATAATTGTCCCAGCATTTGACTCAGATTTGACACATTTTTGGTCGTTTGGTTATATTGGCAAAAAGGTTGCGAGATGGCAAAAAGTTATTGAGTTTTCAAGAAATCTGATTGCCTTCAACCAGGGTAAGTGCGACCGAGACGTGTCCAACCACAATAGACAAAGAACCTTTTGAGAATTAAGACCCCTTAAATCTTCTTTCTGGTTCTACATTATTGCCTCTCAGTCTGGGAATTTTATGATTGGCATGTTGTTGCCACGTGGCACGCCCAAAGCGATTCTAAAGATCAATGCTAGTGGACTCGATCAGTCTCAAGGTTAGACACACATGAAAAAGACAATTCCTAATTGTAAGATGGCTAATAAATTCATTAAAAAAGTAATAATAATCAGTTTCGGAGAAAAAAAAAAATCTACTAAGTGAAGAGAGAATGTTTATGTGCCCTATTTTCACATTTTTATCTTGTTTTACTGTAACAAATGCAGTGCTGCGGAAAAAAAAAAAACAAAAAAGAAAAAGGGAATGACAAAAAGGTTGATGCAAAATTTGGCTATGAAGCTAGTGCTAAATAATTACAATTGGACAGAGCTGTTGTCTTTTGTCAACTCATGTAGAAATCTTGAGATACAGACCCAAAATTTTACTGGAATTTTGTGGCTAAAATGGATCATAAGAACGGAGATTATGTCAAGTGTAAATGTATGAACCTCACGTCTCAGTGCCAAACGGAGAAACATCGCTGTCCAGACTTCAGGGGCCAACTTAACGGCTTCGCGGAGACTCTGGAAGCCATTGACAACCCTCCTCACCATGTCATGTTCCTGTGTAATACCAAACTTCATGAGTTAGGTTTAGGCTTTCGGAGGACTATGATTCAGAATTGTACCAACGAAAATACAAGGATAAACATTTTCTATTACAAGGACTAACTTATCCCAATATTTTCTTTCTAATATAACATCAGAACATAACCACTTCTTTGAGGAGATAAAAATTTTTGGTTTGTGCTATTGAATCAAAAGGCATACCAGGTTATAATAACTTAGAATGTTAAAGACATGGGAAACTAACCTCTGATTGTCTTGCATTATTAAGCCTGTCATCTAAATTGCAGCCAACAACTTGATCGTCCAGAAAAGCATCAGTGGCCTCGATCATATCTCGTAGAAGGAAAACACGCACCCTCTGACCCTTCTCGGATAGGATGAAGTGCAAAAGGTCTTCAGTGGCGGAAACAACAGCATGCATGTCGAAATATTTCCATCCCAGAGGGTTTTGCTTATTTTCCTCCAAATTAGGTGACTCCCCAGAAGATTCGGAAGCTTGTTCGGATATCGCTGCTATCTGAAACAGGATATGCATGTCACGAATGATATTGGGTTTAACAGTTTAAGGATATCACTAATTAGAGAGACGTATATGATATATTTCATCAGATTTATTGAACTAGAGAGGACCTATATGCAATAAACTGTTAAAAAAATTATATATATGTTTAATGTTATGTATACCAAAGCACAAACAGATACAGGCAGACCAAGTCTGCAATAAAAGCATAAAATCTTAGGAGACAGTACACAAATCCATCCAGGACAATCTTTTTTTTTTTTTTTTGCTGGGATACTCAATTTTGAAGTTACTGATGCAGTCTCAACAGTCTTGAGTAAAGACCATGTCAGAATCAACTTGTTGCATATAAACTGAGTTTCTTGAATTCCCATCAAATTGAACGAACAGCTCAGCAGATACAGCAGACAAAATTCAGTTTAGACTTTTGGATTGTATACACACAGTCAGATGGATTGATGCGCATTATGAGGCAAGCGTATACTTGTCCCAGTTTATCTGAACTTTGAACATCTATATTGTGTTATTTGTGTATTGGGTCCCTATCCATGTACTACTATACTGCATGACATAGGACAAGAGAAGGGAAAATCCTACCAAGCGCTCTAGTCGATTCCACCTTATGGATCCGTTGTTACGGATGAGAAGCTCCCTCAAGATTCTCCTCATATCAGGATTTGGGTCCGCTAGAAGTCTACCAATCACAAAAGGATATGCACTCTCGACGACCTTAAAATCAGGATCGAGAGCCTTTGCAGTACCTTCTAGTGATCCCAGGGCTCTAATCACCAGAGCATAGTCGGGAGGAAGCGAAAAGTTGAATTCATACATAACATCATACAACTGGTTCATGATTCCCTATAATCCAAAGCAACTAAGCAGATCAACACAAAAGATCATATGAGAGCAACAAATACCAGTACCTGGCAAGCAACATTGTTCAAAGTGCACAGTAAGAACCTGGAAGTCTCGAGAATGTTGAGCCCTGTCACCAAATGAGGCTTGCAGCGCGTCTGAAACCGATTGCACATCAACCCCTTCAGGAATAAATCCCAAAGAAAGAAAATCATTGGCCAAACCCAGTGAGTCACGATTAACAAAGTGCACAAGCTGAAAGAAATAGAAACATATCAACAAACATTTAAGTAGAAAATTCACAGATAACTCATCTTTAGTGAATGCCTTTTGCAAAACACTGCCTTCATGAAAGCTACAAGTGAAATCATACATAGAACAAAAGGATAATGACCATCGTTCAGAATTGTTCCAAAGTTTTTACCATTTTAATAAGTCCTACACGGTAATGTCGGGGAATATCGCCCATCATTCCAAAATCAAAATAGGCAAGACAACCACTGTCAGTGGCAACAAGATTTCCTGGATGCGGGTCAGCATGGAAATAGCCCGCCTCAAGCATTTGTCTCAAAGAGCAGTAAACTCCCTATAAGAAGAAAGTTAAAAAACTGAAACATAATGCAAATAGCAATTAATATTGCCTAAATAGTATGAATTCTGATGTTCAATGCAAGCAGAAAAGAGAGGGAAAAAAATCTTTAAAAAAAAAAGGCTATTGAGAGCATGAGGAGTGACTGATCCAAAGTACCTGGTCGATTAGTTCCCTTCTATTCAAAGATGCCTTCTTAAGGCCAATTTCATCTGTAAGTTTAATTCCATCAACCCATTCCATAGTAAGCACAGCTTTCTTAGTTAAGGCCCAGTATATTTTTGGTACTTTAACTCGATCTCCCTTTTCATGTTCGACTGCAGTTTTCCCACCTGTTGTTTCTTGGTGACTCTTTTGGCCATCAGCTGCATATTAGAATAAAAACCTTACTTCCATATTTAGAATTATAGCTTAACACATTAGTTCATGGTACATACACAGGAACGAGGAGCATAATAAGGAAAACTACAACAGCTGTTTCGAGCAAGGCAAAACTTGAACATGCATCACGAAACAAATACTTAAAACCTTAGTTGAGCTTTCTCACCTTGAAAAGGGGGGAAGAGGAGAAAAAAGAAGCAAGCGGATAACAGGTCTGTACTTCTTAAATAACATTTAGTTTTGATAAGATACTCAGAGCCAGTGAAAGAAAAATTGTCTAAATACAACAAGTCGATTGGGTTATTCAGGTGTTGAGACCGAATATCATTATATATATGCAGAAGATGGCTCAGCAATTAATTGCTTCCATATTTATTAGTGAGAATGTGATACTTATTTTTTTGGCATTCAACAAGACGCCATAAGTAGCGAGATATTCTGGAAATCTGAAAATAAACTTATGTTACTACACGTATGTAGAAGGACTTACGTGGGCATAAACCATATAAAGAAGCAAATCGCTCAGCATTTTTTGCCTCTTGGACATAATCAATTTCATCAAACATGTGTCTAACCTGCTCATGAAGAGAAACCAAGAAACACCCATGAGCAAATTTCTAATTGCATTTGAAAAGTGATGTAAATATTAGCTGACTTCACTTGAAAGTTTGATGAGAAATTCCAAGTTGAAACGAACATACAGATCCTAACCATGCACCAAGACAAACTTGTGTCTCAGGATCGTATGCACGAGTCAAAATAGAAAAGAGAACTTTAAAGTGACAGCTACTTTTCCCTGTTATAAAAGTCTCTTTAATTCTATAATTTTAAAGCAGTATATATCCAATAATTTTTTACTGATACTACAGATGGAATAGGCTCACCATCTCATTTACTGCTACCAATAGATCTTTGCGAGCTTTGGCAAAACGCTTCAATTGGCCACCAATCATATGGAATAATAAGGCATCAAGGGTCAACAAAAGTGACATACCAGGTCTCTGTACTTTAACAGCTACCAGCTCTCCAGAATGCAGATGAGCTGCAAAACTTGAAATAACAACATAAACCGTTTAACCAGTGCTTTCGCTAAAGATTCAGACCCTTCGAAACCATGAAACAGTAGTTTGTTTCATCATAAATCCCCACCCCCCTCCCCTCCCCCCCACCCCACTATAAAAAAGAAAAAAAAGAAAAAAAAGAAAGCATACACAGATAATATCCAAAAGATCTCACTAACCTTTATAGACCTGCCCTAAGGATGCTGCTGCAATGGGCTCTCCACTAATGTCAGCAAAAATCTGTGAAATGGGAACACCTAACTCGGTTTCTATGGATTTAAGTGCAATGCGAGTTGGAAAAGGGGGTATTTGATCCTGGAGGAGAAAACTCTCAATATACAAGAATGAAAGAGCCACAAAAAAAAAAAAAAAACCACAATACAAGAACAGCAAAAACATAACATTCGATAACACCCACTAATTAGTAACAAGTAAGGCGAAAAATTATAAAGAAATAGAGTACCTGCAACTTAGCAAGCTCCTGGCAATATATAGTTGGTAGTATATCTGGCCTTGTGCTCAGAGCCTGTCCAAGCTGTTATTTAAATAAAGATGGTTAAACGTGTGATTTCATCAATCAAGCAATTCAGACATAGAAATTGATTTAGCTAACAATGGTATGCAATACACGTGCACCAAAAAAAAAAAAAAATCAATCAATCAAATTGAAGTCAATTTAGCTTACCTTGACATAGAAAGGTCCGAGCTGGATAAGAGTTTCCCGAAACTGCAACAGAATCATACAAAACATTCTGAGGATCTCCGAATATGTTTGTTCCCCCATGAAATCAGAATGTAAAGTAATATCATCTAATACCTTGATGGCACGCTTTTTTATATCTCGTATGAATAATTGCCAAATAGATAGCTTCACGACATGGAAGGAAACAATGGCAGCTCTATACAAAGCCAAAAAAGGACCAAAACGGTAGGTAGCGGAAAAACTTTTCGAACTATAAGTCCCTAAAGTTTGTCCAAATTCACTTTCTAGTGATTCCTTCCTCAGCTTTGCATATTCAGCGGACGGCCTTTCGCCGTGCACACTGGTGAAGCCAGTGGAGTATCTGCGTCCATATGAACCGCGAATCATCAACAAATAGATTTCGTCAAACTAACATATAACCGCAATCCGAAGGACATTATATACCGAAAAACACGAGGTTCAAGCGTTCCTAATAATATTCAGGAAAGCAATGAACTTACGGTCGTTGGAATTGGAGTAACAAGTAATAAGGAATCCAATTATCTGGACTCCTCCGAGTGTTGAGGTCTTTCTCGTACCGCAACAATGCGCATTTTGGCAATAAAGTCTCTATGGTGCTTTTGTGGTGTAAAGCTGAAATGAGCAAATCATCAAACTTAACAATGTGACAATCTTATCATTGCATCTTATGATTGTACAAATTTCAGGCATCGGAGTGATACATTACGCTTCTTAATTCGGAGAATCAAATGCTAATTACCAATTCCTAAGAAGAAGAAAAAATTACAATAAATAATAAGCAATCACATAAAATGAAAGTCGAGTTTTAGTTTCGCATAATTGGATCACCAAAGCAGGTTTATTCATCATATCACATTGCTAGGATCTCATACGAATTTGTGAAGATTGAGCTTGATTCACGTAAAGAAAAGGTGAACCAGAAATCGGAGACCATGTCTAACCTTCTCTGATCACTGAAGTTATCAAATCAATTCCAAAGGTTGTTTCAATACATCAAAACACAGAATCCATGAATACGAGACGAAGACTCGAGAGAGAGAAAAATGCGAACGCGAAAATGTATAGAAAATGAAGAGATAAGAAGGGAAAGAAGAGCGGTACTTGGGGAGACGAGCGGGGCGTAGCGGCGACGCTTGATGGTCGAAAAGGCATTCCTCATCGGCGGTGGTAATGGCATGGTACAGAGCAGAGCTCACGAGGCCACATGGATTGCGGGGAAATCGCGCAGCGAAGGTGCTTGATGAATTGCGCGAGTGAGAGCTCGGCGGTGTGAGGCGCGAATGGGGCGTTTAAGTGGCGGCATTTGGAAGCAGAGCCGAAGAGTGTGTGTGCGTGTGTGCGCGCGCGTGTCTGCTTCGGAGCTGAGGAAACTGCCACGTTTGCTGCTCTGCTTGGCACCGTCACCAATCGGGCCTGATGCTAATTTTACATTTGGAAAAATCATTAGAAATAGTGAAATACCCCCATCTTCTTTCAGAATATTAAATACGTCCCTCTATTCTTCATAATAGTTTGTTTTACCTTAAAAATCACGTATCTTTTAAAATGGATTACAAATTACTTTGAATATAATTTTCATGAACAAAAGGTGCAATTTTATAAATATATGACAATGTTTTTTTGAGATGGTGTTACGAAATTAATGATAAAGAAACGAAAAATAGAAAGACAAAAATAAAGAATACACATATTTAAGTGGAAACTCAAGACGAGAAAAAATCACTAGCAGATGAGAGAATTTACTATCTGAAATATTGGTACAAAGTTATAAGAGTATTTTTGAAATTTAGTAAATATAAGAGAAAATCCTAATTCTAAAGTTCCATACCACGGGGCTCAACCCCCACACCCCTACATGATCAATTTTCATTAAGTCACACCGCAGGCTTTTGGGTCAGTCCAAAACAGAAATTCGGGTCACAAAACTCTAACAAATGAATTGCATGTCCAAGGCTATAATCAAAATGATATATTTAAATTACAAAAATATAAATTAAGAAAAAATAAAAGTGAAATAAATAACTCATTAAGATGACATAGTTCAACAGATAAACTTTTTTAAATGCTATGAAGACGTATTCAAATGTTAATTTTAAATTTTTATAATAACATGCATTTAAACTTTTTATTTGATAAAGATTATTTTAATGAAACATAGACACTTCATCGTCTCTTACAAAAACTACAACTTGTTCAATAAGTGATATACTTTCAATTTGGAATTGAATTAACATATGATATTATACTTAAATATAAAAATAAAATAAACGATAAATAATTTAAAGGTTATAAAAATATACACTAACTACTCATCATGTACGCTAATCTCACAAGTAATTTTTTAAAATTTTAAGAAATCATTGTCAAAGGGAGTAAAATTGGACAATTTCATTTATTTAGGACCAAACTAGTAAGTTTTTTAGAATTGTGGATTAAAATGAGATTTTATCTCTGATGCGAGGCAAAAACGTGATAATCGCCTAATCGGTATCTCAGTGAAACTATTTGACCCAATTTCAGATCCGAACTGTACTAAATCTAATCGAGAATTTTCGTAGAGACGAAGAAAAGAATCAGCGAAGTTTTAAAACCCTCGTTTGGTTTTTCAGGGCTTATCGAACACTCAACGCACAGTCTCCGAAAGCAGAGAAATCTGATCTCTCTGGTCTCAACAATGGCAAATCAGCAAATCTCACCGTCACGGCCATGGATATTGGAAGCCATCCCTCTGGTGGTGGTCATCCTCATAGCAGCTCATGTCTTCGCTCTGGTAATCTCGAAAGTCGAAATCCCTTTTCGCTTAATTTCGGCATTTTCTCTAACTCGAAGCCGATCTCTGATTTTCTCTTTTCCGTTGGGTGTTACTGTTTCAGGTCTATTGGATATACAGACTTGCCACTGAGAAACAGCCTCAGAGAAGAAAAGCGCACTGATGAACCCGGTTTGTGCGAAACCCTAATATGTTGATTTCTTTTTTGTGTTTGAGTGGATAAATAGTCTGTAATTATTATTTAGCATAAATGCTTGTGATCGTTTGTGTTTGCACTGAAGTTTTGTCGAGTAAAGGAGATTTGAACAGTTCAATTGAGTTTCGATTAAGTAATGGTATTTCTTCTCGTTCGATTGGCGTTACAAGTAGGACTTTAATGGATGTGGCTTGTTTTCTGTTATGTTGTAACTTGTATTTCCGTAGTAATTGGAGTGGTGTTTGTTCTTGTTAAACTAATACGAGCACTCTGCTCGCATTGTATGTTATAACCATACTCGAAACAAGTTCATAGCTACATTTTAGAATCTTGAACGATTAAAAATTCGAGAATTGGGTTTAGGCATTGGTTGCCTTTTAGTCCACGGATTAATAGTATGGTTTGACTTGTACCTGTTTGAAAAGGAAAGGATTTGCTGATTTATAAATTGAGGTGGTGTATAAGAGCTTGCAAATGTCATTACGTTATCACGCCGAGCGTTGCGTGTTCATCTGTTCTAGTTGACATCTTGTGACATGTTTATTTATTTATTTTTTAAATTCAGTTTGAAGTGTTAATGCTGAATTGATGTTGATGTTGTTGATACCCTAGCAAAAAATCTTGGTCTTGGACTTATATAGTATGAGTTTCCTAGTTCTTGTTAAGTTTTTGGTTTATGTTATATGACCATTTTTTCCACATACCATATATGTTAGTTATGTTTTTTTATTGACTGTTGTCAAATAAAAGTGAGACATGTTTGCGAACAAAGATTTACATAATACAAGTGGTAGTTTGGAGACATTTCAGTGGGTTTTGTTGAGTGACTTTCTATTATTTTTCGTATATAATAGTAGAAAAGGATGTTATTTTCCTTTTCATTGTTGGCAATGGCAATGGCGTTAGAGTCACATTCTCTTTTGGTTTGCCACACCAGAATTTACTAATGATGATTAGGGATATGCGTTAAATGCAATTGTGATTTGAGAGTGTTAATAGAGAACTCAATAGTAATAGTATTGGCTTCTACCCTGTAAGTCTGTAACTATGTCTTGCAACTATATGTTTTGAGGTCTTATAATCAGAACGGAGAAGAATGCATTTACTTCACTAGGCTATTTGTAGATCTGGCATTCTATAGCCATTTTTTGCACTGCTTTCAATCCTTAGTAGTGGGTATTAGGTGATTTGGACATATATTGAGGTTGGAACTGTGGGTCGCTTGGTACTTTTCCATGATTTAACAATCCGGCTATGCATCTTGCTTTTCTTTTATACACTAATAGCTTCATTTGGAAATTGGCTTGAATTAGTGTAGTGTTAATGGTAGTAGAGGCTAGCTAGTAAGGAATAATAACTGGTGCCAGAACACTTTTGGCTAAACCCAATACGTGTGTGTTTACTCTTGTATTCCATTTTTGATTATCTAGTTAAAATTTGCAGGGTCATGGGAACAATTTGTTGTGTTACGCTAGTGTGGAAAGAAACTTGTAGGATGGGAAGCATCTGACCGGAAGACTTATTCTGATGACACCTTAATGATTTGCTTGATTTGGTAGATGACACTGTAGGTTGTGGTGTAGATGGAAGTGAAAGGCTTAAGGAGTTGATGCAAGATCTATGGTTTGCTGCCTTTGGTTCAAGTTGGATATGGTGGGAATAAGAAGAATTTAGGCTCAATTTTTTTTCTCTTACATGCATGTGAAAGTGTTGCTTACCTAAGCAAGAAAGTTATTAAAGATTATTGTAATCAACAAATTAATAAATTTCCAAGTAAGCACCAATATATTGAGGTCAGGCTGGCTTACTATCGAAGTTTCATGAGTTTGAATGGCAACATTGTCAAAGTATGTTTAATCGACTATGTTAGTTGTTGAATTTAGGTCTTGATTGTTTAATTATGTATGTTGATATTTTTTATTTTAGATAAGTAGTTCATGTTTGGCCTTAGAAGATGAGAGGTTCTTTTTAGATAAGAAGTTCGTGTTTGGCCTTAGAAGATGTGAAGCTTTTCGTAGAAAAGAAGTTCATGTGTGGTCTTAGAAGATGAAAAGTTTTGAAACCTGTCAAATTAAGTTGCTACATGAAATCAATCCGTCTAATGTAAATTCTAAATTTAATAGAAGCAGATTGGTAACGTAATAGAGACAAAAGGGATGGTTGTGATATTAATACTCTCAAGGTTTTGGAGGAACTTAAATGTAAGAAATGTAACCGAAGTCAGAGTATATTTATAAATCTGGATATAGTTCTATAACTTTACTCTGATTTTGAAGCTGATAATTGATTTGTGTGCTGTGACAAACATAATATAAGTGATTATAATTGTTTGTTACTTCTTTATGATTGAATGTGACGTTGTTGTTGCTAGCCAATAAATGTTTCTGTTTTCTCTTCATTTGTCTTAGCGAACAAAAATTTTATTTAATTGGTACTTTATTATTGGTTGATAACTCATAACCCGTCTATATTGAGCTGTAGTCTAGCCTCTTTTTTCCAATAATCCACGTAACAACTTACAAGAGGCCTTGTGGGATAGAAGTTGTTGCTATCAATCATTGCTAATGCCAGTCTAGCCAAAACACAACTCCAAGTAGTTTTGGTCCCAACAATTATCCTAAAATAGAGTGTAATGATAGGACTTGTTCACACAACCATCCTCGCACAGCGTTTGCTATCTCATTCTTCCCACATTTTCGTAATTCAAAATTGTGGCCTAATTATGATCAGTATTTAAAAGTGAAGTTGCCTATTTGCAGCTTGGGACATGACTGTTGTGTGATTTAAACTTAGTTTGACCTTTTAGTGTCCAAATCGTTTTATTGTGAAGTCACACTTCCAGTTGATCCATTCTTTTCCCCCTTAAAAGGACTTGGAGCTTCTGAGAATAATAGCGCCAAACAAAACAGCCAATAAATAAATATGCAATATCATCTGCATAGTCACGTAGCTGATTTTATTTACATTGTTTATTACATGATAATGCAAACTTTTTAAGTTATAACAAATCATAGTACTTTTTTTTAAAGTAGTTTATCATTGGCTCGTACAATCAATCATTCGTGAATCATATAATGGCCGGTGCTTGTCATGGATTTCTTGTTTTTTACTTGCAAATTATTTGTATTTGTAGTTGGTCTATTCACAAAAAATCAATCCCCCATTATCAAAATTGATTCACGTGGTTATTTAGGCGATTTTGGTAATTAACAAAAAAAAATTTAGGCGGTTTTTAATTTTAAGAAATTGATATTTGTTTTAGTAATTTTAAAAAAAAAATAGTCAGTTTTAGAAAATGAGTTTTATTTTAAAAATTTATTACTTTTGTTATAAAATTCTTATAGTAAATTTTATATGTAATTTTGTTATGGTAATAAAAATTTTACTTGTGTAAAAAAAATTTATAATTAGTTTTTAAATTTTTTAAAAACACACAAATATATCATCAAAATAATTATTTACTTAACTGATTTATTTAATTAAAATTATATATAGAGAGAGTTTAGTTACGTGCTCTAATACTTTGTTATACTTATTAGTTGTTATAATGGTTTTTATTTTTATGAATTTATTTATTATATATTAATATTATATATAATAATGGAAACGGCTTAGAATACTAAAAAATCGTTCAGTGAAGGGGTGTAATTTGTAGCACGAGCGAGTACAAAGCTGGGGCCTAGGGCGGTAAAAGTTGATGTAGAATGAGGCCACGTGTTGGTGTGGTGACGCGTGCGCGTCCAACCACGAGTCACCTAATCAAAACTTTCTGTGCTGTTATAGGTTGTGTCTGTCCCTCTCCCTCTCTTGGCTTTATTGATCAGTCCACGTGTTGCTATCTTATGGCTTAGCAAATTAGGTCAAGCACTCTGTCAAATTTATCGTCGTACCTGTTTTGTTTTCTGCGATTCTTTGGTCTCTCATGTCTAATCTTGCGTCATAGTTTTAACGAAAAATTACTCCGATTGTCTTATCCATTCTAACCATTTTATTATATTTTATTTTTTTTTATTTTTTTTAATCTTTCAAATCATTTTATTTCATTCTAATTTTTTTAATTATTTTTTTTCAACTTTTTAAATTCTTATACAATAATTTTAAATCTCAATCATTTATACCACTTCGAAATTTATAAAATCAAACCATTTTTCAAACCATTTGAAATGGTAAAAAATGACTAGAATAGTTTTTTCAAACACAAGCTTAATTGTGTATCGCTCTTTGTCCACAGTGCTTCACATGTGAATATAGAAGAAAGAGGGATGTTACCAACAGACGCGTAACTGTAACCGTCCGTGGTCGTAGGTCTGACCGTAAGATCCACAATCATGGATGGTCACGATTCGACAATATTATTATTTCTGTAAAAAAATATAAAATATTATTATTATATTTTAATATTATTATTATATTTTTTTAATATTATATTAGCACGTAGAAAGACAACTAAAATATTACTTCCCCGATTGTTATACAAGAGAAACTCACTTTTTTTTTTTTTTTTTTTTAGAGAAACTTACAATTTGGTCGGTTTTTTTCTTTCTTATATGTTATTACTATATGCTTCCCTTTTGGTTAGTGAATAAAGTCCCACTCATTGTATCCTCTTGCACTTTTTCCCTTCAACTATATTCTGCTCCAAGCACAAAAATTTAGATGGAGAATAGGTAAACACTTGTTTGGTACGAAAGAAAATAAGATATGAATGAAAAAGAGAGAAAAAAAGTAAATTACAGTCTATAATTTTTTATCTTTCTAATATTGAATGAAAATTTTGTATAATATCACCTTAATTGTTTAATAAAATATATTTTTTTTAACATTCCAAACACTTTAGAAAAAATCTTTTTTTTTCTTTCTATTACTTCTTATTTTATTTTTCATTTAATTTTTCCAATCTATCAAACGGAGCTTTAGTAACTATGCCTAAAATAGTAACACTTTTTTTTTCCTGAACAATACATTTTTATCCGACCATTTTTCCGGCAGTTTTGTTTGGTTTTGTATAGCCTGTGATACGATCACGTTGATTAAGTTTAACGAATTAATGTGAATAACTAGCTGCCTATGTTTTGTCTCAAGTAGTCAGTATTATTTTAACTGAAAAAACAATTTTGTAATTGATTTAAACTACTTTCATGTTAAAAGAAAAACGTGCCCAAGAAAATAATCTTTTATGCCTATTAAAGTCGTGCAATATATAAATACGGGTTATATCAGTATATCCTCAAGCTTGATGTAATATATTCGTCAAAATTTTGGACGAGTTTTAAGTGATACATGTACGTAGGACAGGGGATTTTGAGGAATGCTCTGTTTTTTCCTACAATAATAATTTATGTTATATTTGTATTATATTTTTTATTTATATTTTAAAATTTATATTATAAATATAAAATAAAAATAAAAAGAGTGGAGTGGCAAGAATGGCCTTCGTTTGCAATTCCCCCCACGTAGAAATTTCGTAACTGTCAACGCCAAAACCTTTAAGCAGAAAAAAGTCAGCAAGCAATAAAGCATCGTTAAATAAACATATCATTCTACAATGAAAAAGCCAAACGAACAGTTCTCGTAACTCAAAACTATATATAGAATAATAGAAACACCATCTCTATAAAGCAAAAAACTATCTATAGAGATATTAATAAATAATAGAGAAAAATAATAATATAATGCAAATATAAAAGCCAAAAATCGCTGGCAGTGGCGTAGGAATAAAGCGAACTGGAAAACTAATCAAAATTTTAGATAGAAAATAATTGAGTTATTTTATTAATGCTTGTTGATGCTAAAAACTTGATACAAGTTTGCATAAGTAAATGAGCATGTCTCATACAAGATAATTCAACCTATTTATACTAGTCCTCGTGGGTCGGGTTCGTCAATCGATTGCGATGCCCGGTTTTCCCTTCTATGACACGTGGCATTTTCAGAGTCGTTGTACTCGACGTACCTCCTGCCGCATCGTCCTTCTCGCAGGCGCTGGGACTTAGTGGTGGAGTTGCCTTCTACAAGCAGAGGCACGCGCGTCCTTTTAGTGTGTGCAGCTGTCAGTTACAAGTACGGCGTTAGTGCTTGTCCGTACTCGACATGCGTGATAGGGACCACAATTGCTTGTGGATATTATCGGATTCATGCTTGTTTGAACATATAGGTGTAATCCTGCATGGCCTTGCTTAGACGCAATTTTGGTATGCTCTGCTCGGACGCAAACCTGGTCGGCTCTGCTCGGCCGTGAGTCTGCTCTGATCTGCTCGGCCATGAGTCTAGTCGGGCACAAGTCTGGTTGGTCCTGCTCCGACGCGAGCCTGTTCTGTCCTGCTCCGTCGCGAGCCTGTTAGGTCCTGCTCCGACGCGAGTCCGCTCGGTCTTGCTTCGCTGCGAGTCTACTAGGCCGCGAGCTTGGTCGGTCGTGCTCCGATGCGAGCCTGGTCGGTCCTGCTCCGACGCGAGCCTGTTCGGTCCTGCTCCGTCGCGAGCCTGTTAGGTCCTGCTCCGACGTGAGTCTATTCGGCCATGTTCGATCGCGATCGAGGCTGCTCAGTTCTGCTCCGACGCGAGCCTACTTGGTCCTGCTTCGGAGCGAGTTAACTTGGTCGCAAGCCTGCTCGGTCCTGCTCCGACGCGAGCTGGCTCAGTCCCGCTTTGACACGAGTCCGCTCGGTCGTGAGCCTGCTCTGTCATGCTCCGGCACGAGCCTGCTCAGTCTTGCTTCGATGCTAGTCTACTAGGCCGCGAGCCTGGTCGGTCGTGCTCTGACGCGAGCCTGGTCGGTCGTGCTCCGACGCGAGCCTGGTCGGTCCTGCTCCGACGCGAGCCTGTTCGGTCCTGCTCCGTCGCGAGCCTGTTCGGTCCTGCTCCGACGCGAGCCTATTCGGTCCTGCTCCGTCGCGAGCCTATTCGGTCCTGCTCCGACGCGAGCCTGTTCGGTCCTGCTCCGTCGCGAGCCTGTTAGGTCCTGCTCCGACATGAGTCTATTCGGCCATGTTCGATCGCGATCGAGGCTGCTCAGTTCTGCTCTGACGTGAGCCAACTTGGTCCTGCTTCGGAGCGAGTTAACTTGGTCGCAAGCCTGCTCGGTCCTGCTTCAACTTGAACCTACTCGGCCGCGAGCCTGCTCTATCTTGCTCCGGCGCGAGCCTGCTCAGTCTTGCTTCACCGCGAGCCTACTCGACCTTGTTCGGCTATGAGGCTGTTTGGGCGTAGGCTTGCCCGACCTCATCGGCTAGAGCCTGCTTCGTAGGTGCACAGGCCAAGCCCCATTTGTCTTTCTCGAGTTCGAGCTTGTTCAACAAGTATGTGAGCACGCAAGACATAAAAACTTGATGAGCACACAGGCCGAGTTTGTTCAACACACTCATGGGCTTGGGCCTTCTCTACATGTCATTATCGAGAATATTTGTACCCACCAACATTAGCCCCCCAAGTCTCTTGATTGATAGTAATCGATGGAGAGACTTTTAGGATGCAGGTTCGTTTTCTTTTAGTGGCGGTTTGACTTTAGTCGGAACGCGCTTCGTTGGTCGGAATCATATGGAACTCAGTCCTGATTCGACCTTAGTCACATAGGCCGTAGCCTTTTGGTGGCGGCCCGACCTTAGTCGGAACGCGCTTTGTTGGCCGGAGCCGGATGGAACTTAGTTCCGATTCGACCTTAGTCTCGTAGGCCGTAGCCTTTTGGGTTGCAGTCCAACCTTAGTCGGAACGCACTTCGTTGGCCGGAGCCGCATGGAACTTAGTCCCGATTCGACCTTGGTTGTGTAGGCCTTAGCCTTTCAACAGCGGTTCGACTTTAGTCGGAATGCGCCTTCTCGGCCGGAGCCGGGTGGACCTTAGTCCCAATTCGACCTTGGTCGCATAGGCCTTAGCCTCTCAACAGCGGTTCGACTTTAGCCGGAACGCGCCTTCTCGGCCGGAGCCGGGTGGACTTTAGTCCCAATTCGACCTTGGTCGTGTAGGCCGTAGCCTTTTGGTGGCGGCCCGACCTTAGTCGGAACGCGCTTTGTTGGCCGGAGCCGGATGGACCTTAGTCCCGATTCGACCTAAGTCGTCTAGGCCGTAGCCCTTTGGTGGCGGTTCGACCTTAGTCGGAACACGCTTCATCGGTTAAGCCAGATGGACCTTAGTCCCGATTCGACCTTAGTCGCATAGGCCGTAGCCCGTTGGTCTCGGACGCAAGTCTTCTCCTGCGTATTGGTCGCAATCATCCTCGGCTTTCTCGAATGCGAGCTTCCTCGTTCTTCTTGGACTCGAGCCTTGAGTCTGCTCGGCTGGGAGTTTAGTCGGGCATAACTCTGCACGGCCTTACTCGGGCGCAAGTCTAGTATGCTCTGCTCGGGCGCAAGTCTGGTCTACTCTGCTAGGACTTGCTCGGCGAGTACGTGCTCAGCGGATACGTGCTCGGACTGAGCGGGCTCGGTAGGAACATGCTCGGTGGGCACGCGATCCTTCTTGGACTTCTCGGATACGAGCTTCCTCGTCCTTCTCGGACGTTAGCCTTCTCGGCCTTCTCTGTTGAGATCCTTCTTGGCCTTGTCGGACGCGAGTCTTCTTAGACTTGTGGGCACGCGATCCTTCTCGAGCTTCTTCTCGAATGCGAGCTTCCTCGTTCTTCTTGGACTTGAGCCTTGAGTCTGCTCGGCTAGGAGTCTAGTCGGGCATAACTCTGCACGGCCTTACTCGGGCGCAAGTCTAGTATGCTCTGCTCGGGCGCAAGTCTGGTCTACTCTGCTAGGACTTGCTCGGCGAGTACGTGCTCAGCGGATACGTGCTCGGACTGAGCGGGCTCGGCAGGAACGTGCTCGGATTTGCTCGGTATGTACTTGCTCAAACGCGATCGAACTTGCACGATATGACGTGCTCGACATGTACTTGCTCTGACGTGCTCGGACTGAGCGGGCTCGGTAGGAACATGCTCGGTGGGCACGCGATCCTTCTTGGACTTCTCGGATACGAGCTTCCTCGTTCTTCTCGGACATTAGCCTTCTCGGCCTTCTCTGTTGAGATCCTTCTCGGCCTTGTCGGACGCGAGTCTTCTTAGACTTATTGGTCGCGATCCTTCTCGAGCTTCTTCTCGAGAAACGTTGTTCTCGATGGCTTGGAGAAGCTACTTGATGTAGTAGTGTAGTCGCAAACTTGATTCTAGAGGATCGTTGTTCGCGACGGAGCACGCGGTGGTGGGTTTGCTCTTCTTGCGGCTGGTTTTGAGGGTTCTCTCCGATTGTGTTCACCCGAGAAGTTTCACCGCGGCGTGCAATCGTAGGTTGCTTGTGAGAGCCGAAAAAGAACACAAGTGTTCACGAGGGCCCTCCTTCTAGCGCCAAATGCTCATTTACTTATGCAAACTTGTATCAAGTTTTTAGCATCAACAATGCTGGAAAAATACTTTGTAACATAGGTTCTTATTCTTATTTATTTATTATGAATTCTAAAATTCTAATACAATTCAAATAAGAAAAAGCCTAATAATAATAATAATAATAATAACTAGAATCCTTGTCCTACATCACATTGAGTAAGTGACCAGTTAGAATAAAAGGGGCCAACCGGCCAAGCGCCAAGGGTAGTCTCCTATTCCTAATTCTAATCGTTACCCAAACGCATCCCCATTTTCTGGCTTATTATATAACACTATTTTGCTTTCACTCACTCTCTCTCTCTCGTCTCTACTCTGAAAAAACCCAAAAACCGAAGCGAGCCCAAAAAACCATGAGCACAACCACCCAGCAAAACCACCGGAGCTCCGGCGCGTCCACCGCCGGAGACGACCACTGGCTGACCGAGACCATCAACAGCGGATCTCTCCGCCACGTGGACCTCCACACCGGCACCAACGGCTGGGCTTCCCCGCCGGGCAACCTCTTCTCTCTCCGCTCCAAAACCTACTTCTCCAAGCGCCACAAATCCCCCGCCGGAGAGTACCTCCTCTCGCCCGCCGGCGTTGATTGGCTCAAATCCCCCGCCAAGCTCGACAACGTCCTCGCGCGCCCCGACAACCGCGTCGCCGCGGCGCTTCGGCGCGCCCAAGCCCTAGGCAAGTCTTTGAAGAGCTTCGTGTTGGCCGTGAACCTCCAGGTCCCGGGCAAGGAGCAGCACAGCGCCGTGTTCTACTTCGCCACGGACGATCCGATCCCGTCGGGGTCGCTGCTCCACCGCTTCGTCAACGGCGACGACGCGTTCCGCAACCAGCGGTTCAAGATCGTGAACCGGATCGTCAAGGGCCCGTGGATCGTCAAGAAGGCGGTCGGGAATCACAGCGCGTGCCTGCTCGGCAAGGCCTTGACGTGCAATTACCATCGCGGGCCGAACTACCTCGAGATCGACGTCGACATCGGCAGCTCCGCCATCGCCAGCGCCATCCTCCACCTCGCCCTCGGCTACGTCACCAGCGTCTCCATCGACATGGGCTTCCTCGTCGAGGCCCAGGCCGAGGACGAGCTCCCGGAGAGGCTCCTCGGCGCCGTCAGGATTTGCCAGATGGAGATGTCGTCGGCCACGGTCGTCCACGCGCCGCCGGCCGTCGTGCGGGGGTTTGCCAAGGTCAACCACCATCGCTCCGGCGACGACGATGACGGCGAAGATTAGGGATATTTTCGGTATTTTTGTTCTTATTTTTGTTTTTTTAAATTTTAATCCTCTTTTTCGCAATTGTGAAATTGGAGTCCTGCGTCTGATAGGATTGATCCACATATAGCAGAGAATTGACGGTGGGTGATCAATGTGATTACGATGTTTGGGGTTGTAGAATGTAGATAATAAAAACTTGTAACACTACAAAACGACGACGCAGCGGAGCCTTTTTTATTTCTCATCATTCTTTAATAATTGCTGGTTCCATTCACAGCTCATTGTTTGCTATTACATTGGAAAAAGAAAAGGAAAGAGTAATTAGCCATTAATTTGACAGCTCTAACGAATAGTAATTAGACAAAATATATTTAGTTCTTTGTTCTGGTTAGAAAACATTCAAAATTTGTCCATATGTGTGTGCTTTGCTTTTGGGATGGTGTGGTTTGGTTTTTAGGCCGTTCATTGATTTATTTTATTTTATTTTATTTTGTTTGGAGTTTTGGTGGGTGGATGGGTGGGTACAATTGGGAGGGACTGTAGAGATTTTGGTGGTGGGCACACTTTAATTGTTGTCAAGATAATAAATGAAGAATCCACAAGTGCAAACCATTTTTTATTGCGTGAACGACAAAATGTCTTTTTTCCTAACTCTAAAATAGTGACATAATATCTTAATGCCAACGGTGTGTAATAATTTTGCGAGAGAATTTCTACACCACACTTGCTTTAAGAAATATCATACAAGTGTGTTACCTTTTGCGCGTCTAATTTTATAGTCCATGTAAAATATATATATATATATATATATATGCTAATACAGTAACCAGTGTTTTAGCTTTTGAATGTTTGACCCAGAATAAAAATGAAAGCAATTTTATATAGTCATGAAAAACTCAGCTTATGCAAAACACATTTATTGCAATTTAATTTAACCCCTTGTTTGGCATACACATTTCACTCATTCCATTCCATTCAATTTTTTCATTTTTTTCAGCTTTCTTAATCCTCCAAACCATTCTATTTCATATCATTTTTTTTCAACCATTTTTTTATCTTTTCAAATCACTATATAATATTTTTAAATCTCAACTATTAATACCACTTCGAAATTCGCAAAGTCAAACAATATTTATATCATTTTTCCAATCTTATATTTGGGCAAATTATTTTGCCAATTCCATCTCATTTTTTAGGATGGTCAAAATGATTTGAAAATGGTTTGAAAAATGGTTTGGAAAATGGTTAGAAAAATAAGTAGAATGGTTTGACTATGTGAGTTTTGAGGTGATATAAATAGTTGAGATTTAAAGATATTGTATAAAAATTTGGAAAATTGAAAAAAAAAAGTTGAAAAAAATAGAATAAAATGGAATGGTTTATAAAATTAAAAAGTTAAATAGTTTAGAATAATATGAAATGGAATGAGATGGGTTGGATGGTTTCTTCAAACATGGGGTAAATATGCAAAAGCATTAAGACAGTTATATTAGGGGTGTTCGGGGCAGAAAAAATGAGTCAAATGTGGGCCAACAAAACCCCGAAACATTTTTTTAATGGTGACTTAAACTCCATGACATTGAAATTTGAAAGCCACTTATCGGCCCATTTTTGTTGCTCTTCTTCCGTAAGTTGAAACGTTGTAACGTCCATTTCAATGCACTATTATCTTGCCTTTGTCATTTTCTCTGCAAGCAAAGGCCAAAATACAAAAGTTTTCCCTGGCTTTCAAGTCTCTCTCAACAATTACATCTACAATCTATATTATATCTAAGAATTCGATGATATATTGCCCGATTCGTTTTCTTGCCTAATTGATAATTGCCGTTCTGTACAGCTTGAAAAAATTAAAAAAAAAATGGTAGTTTGGTAGATAAGTTATTGGGGGTTATTGCATGTATAAAATATATCATTTTGTTTTTTGTACATAAAAAATAGGATTGTCCACAATTATTGACTAAAATAACTAGATCATAATTTGGGATTTTGCCTTTTAGTCAAACAGAATCTTACCGTGCTTTAATCTTCATTGTGGTATCACATTCAAAATTAAAGAATCAATATTCCTATTCTGATTATGTAACTAAGGCGAATATCTCTCCAATTTTGTCTTTTCTCTCTTTATGAAAAAAAAAATGGCAATCAATTATACATTGTATGATGCCTATGATTAAATTGATTAATCGGCGAATCTCGGAGTATGGGATTAGGGACTCCAACTTTTCAATTAGGCTATTAATCAGCTGGGTATTAGTTTATAGTGTTTGTAATTTTGTAATAGTAATATTGTAATAAAGCGATCTGTGCACGAGGCTGAAATATTTTTTCTCGAGCAATGTGCCATCACAGCACAGACTGGCGCAAAAAGATAGCCAAACCAAACAATGGTCAATTATTGGATAGGCATTTGAAGATTCTGAGGTCCCCTGAATTTTAAAAGGGTCAGCTCAGCTGAGCTCAGCTCGGGGATTGTTTGGTAATTCCAGTCAGCTCAATTTTGTTGACTCACTTTTTGTTTCTCGTGCTCCCACTCGCACTTCAGTCTGACAATCATAATTCATTACATAAAGTTAATGTTAAATGCAGATTTGAGAGTGTGTGTCTGTGATTTGTGATTCTGTGAATGTGTATATATATATCATAACATTAATTATTAGATATGAAACACGTGGAAAGAATAATTAACAGCTCATTTTGGTCATAGTCCTCAAACTTTCCACTTTTTTTCCCAGTCGGTGGTCATGAACAAATAGATGCTTTGAGAGTCTCATTCCACATTTATCCAATAATAATAATTTTTCTTTTGCTAAAAAACTCTAGCTATATGCTATAGCCTATAGCCTATAGCAGGCATATGGTAGTTATTACTACACATTCAGAAGAACCTTGGAAAGCAAAACCCACTTGATTCACTGAACAGTAATTAATAATCCCAGCTCGATCGATCTTTTTGTTTTTAATTTTTGTAATGCAAGATTATTAGCAAGTTGTTAATATAATGTGTCAAAATCTCTCGTTGACTTTCATGTGATTGCCATCATACTATTGCAGTTCACGTGCCATGAAAATGGCCCAACTTATTCTCCAAAGTCAAAAGCTACCATCAGCACCACGCTAATCTTCAACTACTATAGGCTATAGTGTCAATAGGGCGAGGCTTTTAGAAATTCATTTCATGCGTAGGCTTTTAATGATCAAAAAGTGTGATAATGTTGGCAATTACAAGGAGAAGAAAAATTAGTGGTTCGTAACTGATTCATATCTAGTCTTTTTTTCTAAGACCTTCAAAGTCAACTAGGCTAACAATATTACAGCCGTATGTAGCACTGAAGTACATATGTTAAATTCGCTAACCATACCACACAACTAAAAGCTCTATGAATAGTGCCCTTTTTTTCTTGTATGTTTACATACCATTTTAATTTATTGTTATTGTAATACTATGAAGTGGAGTAGAGAAAATGAAAGTGACTTTCCATGAAATAATTAGACAAACATTAACAGAGGATTTGCATTTAGTTGATTATGAAAGAGTCATATATACTAGTTGAGAAATACAGAAATTCGGCAAAAGAATTTGATTTGCTTGGGCTCTTATTTTCTCACTATTTTTCGATGTTCGGAATCTTCAGATATAGCATGTCCAAGTCTGACTGCAGCACTTGGGCTATACATTAAGCCTATTTGTCAAGTGATTGATCCGCAAAGTATATTTGAGGGCTTCGTTAATGAATGCAATGGTTATGGCCCGTATTTGAGCCCAAGAGCTCACTTTCTTTCCCTAACAAAGCGCATTGAAACCAAAAACTTCCTTTTTTTTTTTGTTAAGAATAAAAAAGGAACCCTCTAATTCTCTAAATGCATTTGTAACACGCAGTACCAAAACTTGGGACAAGAAGAAAAAACAAAAGCCCTCTAAATGCATAACAAATCCTGTTTTTGATTGAGTACCAAATTTCAAAAACATTCACATCCAATCAAGCCCAAGTATCACAATTATGTAGGGCAAATTCAAAAGAAAATCCATCGATGATTGTTTCAGAAATCATGACCGCATTACATGTTCAATATATAAAGCCAGCCCGGCCAAGCCAAGCCAAGCCAATATCATAAAATACAAGCAGAAGTGAAGAAGCACTGTAACTGCCACTTGGTTCGATCTGTTCTATACAACTTGCAAACAATTTCTTTATAACGTGACAATCAATTAAAATCTTATTCTTTAAATTCTTTCCCTTCATAACATATATATATATTAATGAGAGCTAACTCGCAACCTTTGACTTCATTTTCGTTTGTTAGCTCAGCACAATTAGTATTAACTAATTAGCTACATCCGCCAGAGCCGAAACCAACCCTGCCTCGGCCAATGTCATAAACCACTTGCAGCGTCCTCTGCTGCACGTTCCCGAATATCGCCACGTCGCCGTCGTCGCCGTTGGCGGCGAAGGCCAGGCACACCTGCGACGCCTTCGCCGCGTAAAGAATCCCTGTGGCGTCCAGGTCCACCGGCGCCCCTCCGCCGAAGAAGAAGCTAACCTTCGGCACCGACACCGTCGTGTACGCGCTCAGGTCGTAGCACGTGTCGAGGATCGACAGCGCCGGCGCCGCCGTGTACTGCGCCATGCGCTTCTTGAACTCGGCCCGCAGCGCCGCGTACGCCGTGGGCGGGAGGCGCGTGATCACGGTGCCGGAGTCGATGATCGTGCCGGCCGCCTGGAACAGCGCTGCCGGCGCGGAGATCCTCTTCCCGCCGACGCTGATCCCGACGACCTGGAGCGCGTAGAACGACGCGCTGGCGGAGAGCGTACCGAGCGGGGTGTACTTGACCGCGGTCTTGGAGGCGGCGGCGGGGCCGAAGGAGAGGTAGCCGGCGGAGGAGGAGCTGCTGGGGAGGCAGTAGGAGAAGACGCGGTTGTACTTGAGAGCGGTCTGCTCGACGAAGGAGATCTTGTTGCGGCCGAGGCCGAGGAGGCCGGCGGAGCTGCCGAAGAGGCCCTGGTTGTTCTGGCCGCAGCCGAAGAGGACGTTGGGGAGGACGTCGGAGGGGGTGAGCGTAAAGGTGTCCCTCGCAAAGTAGCCCACCGAGAATGACTGGTCGCCGTATTGGATGCCGTAGATGCACGTTGATGTCGCCGACGAACACCCGGGCGTGATGCCTATATAACAAAAGAATGTCTAATAAGATTGGATTTGTATTATTGCTCTTTGCTATTGAAATAAGGTGATGTTGAGATTTAGCCATGGAATCGAAGGTATTGTTATATGGTGAATGATTCGTCTGTCAGATAGTATAATTACAAGATTGGTGATTACGCAATCTGTTTAAAGAATTTATCAAAAGCCTATCATAGGTTATTTCAATACGGGGGAAGAAAAGTATCTAAATTCGGGGCACCATTTTACAATCAATTATTTAAGGACGTCAGTCACTGTAAAAACATAATCATTAGGATATTTTTCTTTTCCTTTAGTACATACATTATTTGCTATAAAAATAAAAAAAATTGTCGATGAGCATTTTTCTTTCCACCTTTTTAATTGTTGAATCCATATGTAAACTACGCATTTCTTGTCTTCACCCATTCAAGAATCAAGGAGTACAATTTCAGCTATACGGCCATGTGCATTGTTTAATGAAGGCAGTTGGGTTCAGTGAGTACCATGCGACCCCAAACTAAATGGTGTCCTAAATACGGATGAAATTGAGCTCACGTGCATAGCAATAAAATCAACCAATATTACAGATCGAACTCAAATAAATGCTAAATTAATAACCAATGACCAATCAATAATTACCTGTGGCGGATTTGAGGTAGGAGCAATCTGAGGAGGTACAAGAGACGTTGGCGTACGAGGCCGACGTGGAGGGGTCAAAGATGGCCTCCCTCTGGTTGTAGCATGACTTGGCGCAGGGCTGGCACTGCGTCCACGTCACGTCGCTGCCGGTGTCGAATATCAGCGACAAGTCCTTCTTCGGCGTGCCGAGCCCCACCGTCACGATGTAGTTGCCGGACCCCACCACCGCGCCCGACTTCGCGGGCAGAGTGGCGCCCCCTCCTCCCCCGACCGCGTCCTGCTTGTATGTTCCCGCGTCGTCCGAGCCCGAGGAGGCTGCGGTGGCGGCGGAGGCGGAGAGGCGGGAGCGGATGGCGGCCACGCGGGATTGGTCCTGGCGGAGGATTTCGGCGTGATCAATTTTGTCTTGGCCGGAGCATGGGCCATGCTTGTGTACCACTTTCAACGTTGCCTCGTTGTTAGGCACTGAATAATATGATATCATGTCATTATGGAAAAAAATAAAAATAAAAAAGGCAAAGAGAAAAGGAAAAACACATCAATGAGAACGTACATGACTTTACCTATGTGTCACATTCACATATTAGTAGGTAAAACTGATTTGTTTGATGACGATTAAGCGAAAGAAGTTGAAAAAGAAAGTTAATTAGTGTTTAAACAGTGGGAAAATGATTGAAATTTTGAAAAGAAACAACTTGGTTGTTTTCTATACGTATATATAGTTCACTGTTCATGTTTGATCAGAACAGTGGTATTGTCTTTTTGTGGAGAAGTTCTCTGTCATATGATTATGAGCTAATTCAACTTTACCTAACAAAACTGTTCGGCAAAAGTGAAGGATTAATTCACACATACCAAAAGATATTAAACTAAAAATTGAAGACATAATTTCTAGAATAATTTGCAGCTTAGATGGCCATGTCTGATGTCTGATAACGCATCAATAAATAAATTGAAGTCGAAATTAAATATTTGAAATATGAAAATTGGAAGCAGAATATAGGGCATGTACTTAAATTTTTGTACTTAAAACTCGAAATAAGTCGCAATACACAAATGAAAACAATTGACACACGAGCTGAGGAATCTAAAGAAAGTTTGAGATTTTGGAATTTAGTACTATTTTATACCCCTAGGCCCTAGTTGAAAGAGATTCAATAAAAAGAGAAGCAGGTAGTGTTATTTTCCTTTTGTTTTTTGGCCAAGAGTCTCTGCCCATAAATTTATTAAAAATAAAATAAAATTCTTTGTCTCGTTTTGGTTCTGTTTTTATTCATTCGCGTGATCTTTTTCCTCTGATTTTGTGACTCTGATAACTTCACCCGTGACCCAATATCTTTCACAAGGTAATCAAAATTCATGCACGAAATTATATACACCTAAATATCGGGAAGCAAGTTATTTGTAAATATCAAGGTAATTAATTAAACGACTATTCTGTTCGGTTGATCAGGATTAAAATCATCAAGTCATGTATTTCTATTTAGACAAATACAAAAAAAAAAAAAGGTGATAAAATTGGTTCCATAACGTGACCCAATACCACGACTAGTTTAAATGATAGCAACGCTTGTTATGCAATGATGTGCTACTTTGTTGTATTATTTCTTCTATTGAATATATTATACAGTACAAGTTACCATTATTTCTCTATATGAGAAGTAATGACATATATTTGATGTGTGCATGACAACCAATAAGCAATTATGTACCTAATGCAGTATTAAAGTTAAAAATATAACCACAATGATTGAGAAAATGCAGAGTATGTAATATAGGACCCACATCCATATGGCAGCATCTATTCAATCTTATTTTTCAATAAATTAAAAATATATTAAATAAATAATTTTTTTTTCTACTAGAGCTCCTGAATTATAAGAGGTGTGATAAATTGTCTCCTCCTTTTAATTTTTTTGTATTTTACACAATACCCGCCTAATTTAAAGACACTAGTGCAAGATAGTCTAAATAAAGGCCATATGGAGTACTCATGTACTCTTGTGTTCTTCACATTTTCTTCGTTCTGCTGTGGAGATAATAATATATAGCCACATATTCGGACAAATAATATATAGCTATATAAACGGACAAATATATCTAACCTTTTTGGACGTTAGTGACGGCAGGCCATATAAAGCATTTTCGGGTGATCATATTATAGCTTAAGGATTATGTATTAAATATTATTTCAACAAAGTATATCTGTTTTAAAAGTTAACAAATACTTACTAAGATAATTAATTATATATCTCAATACTTAAGGAGATAAATCGTAACATTTAACACCATAAATATAACTGATGATCTATATATATTTTTCAAGCTAATTAATATTTTTTCATATATATATGTGCATATGTATATATACGCACACGCATATATATATGACACTCACAATATGGATGACAATATAAATGAAAATAAGATGATTGAGATATAGATATCAAACATGGATATATATCTGTAATACAATAAGATAACAATCATGAGAGAGAGAGAGAGAGAGAGAGAACCAGAGGAGTGGCTGCAAATGGAAGCTGGCAATAAAGAGCTGAGTTGAACAGTACTGTAAGTGTCATGAGAAGAAGTGTGTTTGCCTTGCAGGGCAAATCCAGTCTCCAAGTTAGAGCAGAGAAATAAAATTAGGCATAAGATAAGAGATGAGAAATATCCGAGGAAGAAGGAGGAGGTTATTGGAGCAGCCATTGGGTGATTAATTATTGGCGTTTCCACAAAATTATTTCACTCTGAATGAAGTACTCACCTCCTTAGCTTTATAAATAAGCTAATTGAGGCTCACTCACACATTATGAGAAACCATTTCTTACACGTCACCTACTCTATGGCAATTCCTTCTCAGCTGGTTTAACTCATTATTGGGATTTGGGAAGAGTTTTCAGCTTCATTTTCTTTGTAGGGACATAATTCCTCATCGAGGATATTCTTGTAATTTCGGAGAGGATTGATGTAATTTAGTGCGTGTGATGTGAGGCTAATCTATCACTAAACGCTGAGTGTGTTAATCCAATCAAAAAGGTTGATATTGTGGAGATTCATTTTTCTAACTACTAGAAATTTTGCTGTGAATTTAATTGTGTGTTTTAATGGAATGATTAATGGGTCATAAAGTTAGGATATGGTTAATAATAAGTGATGCTTAAAAGTTAGTAGAGGTTTTTACTAATGATACGGTCGGTGATCCGCATAAGAATCTACTATTGCTTCTGGACAATCTCAAGTGGACAAATGATTGTGCACTAATGCTAAAATGCTGATAGATTATTTTATTTTAGTCCTAAAAATTAGAAAAAAAAATTTATTCATCATACTTATAATACAATATTGACTTAAATACATGCATATTATCATGTGATATATTGGTTTACCATGTAAAAGAAAAACAATTTTTGAAGAAATATAATAACTAAAATCTCATATATATTATTCTTTCCATTAGCATTAGCGCCTTCTTTTATTCAATGAATTAGTTGGACACACAAACGATAAAGTTGGAAATGTTTAGGACACAAATAATATTTTAATACTTTTTGCAATTTTTTTTGAATCAGTTAAGGATTTAGCTATTTTGCAATCTATGTTTTAAAGATATAGCCCACGTTTTGAAATATTAGCAAAATAGCCATCAAGTCAACATCTAAAAATCTATGACTAAAGAAATAAAATTTGTGACTAAATAAATAAAATACACAGTCATAAAATTTGTGACTATAGTCACACAATTTCAGAAAATTTGAAATAAACATAATAAAAGATTTCAACATTCATTAACAAAATAACCAACTTACAAATAAATGATTGTCTATACACCCAATTTCATAAAACTTATTACTAAATAAAAAATATTTTATAAATAGCAAAAAATATATGCAGCTAAAGAAGTCACAAATTTCATGACCAGAGACACAAAATTTTAGACAATATTGTCTGCACAATAAAAACAGAATTCAAAAAACTAATGACTGCATTCCCAAAAATCTATACGCAAATGTATGACTATTTTGCTAATTAAAGCAAACATAGGCTAATTGTTAAAAACATATATAAAAATATGGCTATTTATTTAAAAAAACTGATTTTTTTTTCTTATTAAATTTCATTAGAGCCTGAGAAGGCCCTATCAATATTTAGTTTTTTTTATTATAGCTTGCTAATTACGTGTACTCTTTAACATCCTTTTTTCCCCTCCAATGAACGTGTCATTAAATCAATTCCTTTGAGGCTTCAACTGTAACTGATTGATTTTAATTTTCCAAGAAAAATGCAAAATGGGACCGCCTTTATTAATAAATACAATATTAAGTGACGAATTTCACCTGGACTCCCTTAAAAAGGAAGGGAAAAAAATGCAACTTGGAAACTTAAAGGAAATAAAACTAATTACCATTAACATATATGTTAATTATAAACCTTAGTTGTTGTCGTTGTTTATCCCATATTTGTAGCTTGTCACTCCCCACTAAACTTAATGATAATTGATATTTAGATAAACTTTTTTTTTTGGGAATATTTTCTTTCGTCAAGTATTTCCTAACGCTCTTTTTTGTTCTCCAAAATTTAACAATGATGCATCTAATACGCCGTAGATTACAGATCTCTTATATTATCATACTAGAATAAGAGACACAACATTCAAATATATATTAGTAAACATATATTAAGTGAGTTTTTTTTAGAAAATTTTAAGAAAGTAGCCACTTTTTAGAAAATGATTATAAAAAATAGTCATAGTTCAAAAAATTTAAAAATTAACTCTTTCAAAAAAAATTTATACGTGTCAAAAATTTTCTTACAGTAATTTTATGTATAATTTTGTTATTATCATAAATTTTTTTACATATGTTATGATTAGTTTTTAAATTTTTTAAAATTGTAACTATTTTTTTAAAACACACAAGTTAAAATGATTATTTACTTAACTAAATTTTATTAAAGGACAAAAATCGATTGGTCCTATCCTACTATGACACCCAAAAAAAAAGTGCGTACGAGTCGTGTATTTCAACGCCACAATGTGAAACCAAGCATGTTACCACTCATTTTTTGGCGTGATGTTTTCTGATTGCAGCTAATTGGTCCACTCCACTCACGTACTTACCCGCTATGCATGGCATTTTTAGATCTCTCAGAATTACAATAATATTCCTCAACAAATAATTAAAGAATGTTTTTCACTTTGATTTTTTCATGCCTGAAATAGATTCAAAACCAGCGCAATTTTAAATAAGTTCCCTTTAGAAGTAGTGGAATATTGCTTCAACATAATTAAAAAAAATTTAATTTCCAACTTAAGTATAAATATTCTCATCCTTACTCTAGTCACCAACTACTGATTCCCCCCACCAACCCCACTATGTAATGTCACTATATGTACAAATCGATAGATACATGTTATACTATTGTATGTGTGTGTGTGTATATATATATTTATATATATATATATAAGTATATATATCGGCATGCGCGTGCCCAAATGAAATGTCAAACAACACGAGTCATGTTTTATTTCCTCAGCGTTATGATTCAATTCCTTAATAATAATGTGGTCCGTTGTTGCATGTTAACGGAGTATTAATTGAAGTGATCTGTTTGTTCCCTTCAAACTTCTGTTTATTTTAATTTCTTCCAAATTAATATTTCCAGGCCACGAACAAAAGTACAAGCTGCTATCATAAAAGAAGAAAATTAGTAGAGAAATCAAGCATCTATGACAAAATTTGTCTATGTGAAAAGAACTTAAATTATAATTACTAGATGTCTAGTAGCATGAGCCTGTGTATGTATAATATTTACGTAACATACTCTAGCTAGTGGCATGATGATCACTGTCGATGAAAGCTTCGTGCGAAAGCATTGGCGTCCACTTATAAAAGTCTTACACGCTGTGAATGTGAAAGGGTGACCAATCATCAGTCATCTCACCTAAGAAAAATCTAAGAAAAAAGTCCAATAACATTGAAGTATGCTAGGGAACATAAATAAATATACTAATAGAGAACATAGAAAAATAGCTGAGTCCTGTAAACAAAAAAAGGACGTGTAACAGAAGCCACTAGAAATATTATATATATGTATTGGAAAAAACAGTCCAATTACATAAGAAATCCACAACTAACCAGCTTAGCATAGCATGCCAATGATATAAATCGGTGTGATTATAATTAGTAAAGAGAGAATTAATGAGCCTACTAAGATCAACATATCAACTATACTTTAGATACTTGAATATTAATTTTTTTTAGTAGAGAATAATTCTGAATCGTCAAATTTACCTTTTGAGAGAGTCATACATCTTAATTAAAAAGATAAATCTAACGATTCAGAATTGTTTTTCATCACAGAAATAACTTCACTAGAGAAACATCTCAAAAAATGATGTGGCCAGAAAGTAAAATCTATATTACGCATAAAAAATTCTTTCTTAGACAACACATAATAAAAGAATTAAAATTAAAACTGGTTTCACTAAACGCATAGTTTGACCGCAAATTAAATTGAAGAGCAGATCAGTTCAATAAATATTGTCAAAAGCATAAAATTTATCTTTATTCAAGAGAAAATAATTCCTGCTAGTTTACAAAATTAAAGACTGCACATTGGTCTTTTTTTTCTTTTTTTTTTTAATTATTTCAAACAAAAATGGATAATACTATTGCCCATGATATATAGTTATAAAAATCTTACTCCAATAACATAATAGTGCTGTTGAGGGCCTTATATTGATTTATCTTCCATTCATAATGATTGTTTTCAATATCCTCGGAAAATCTAATTCTGTTGATTTTTAATTGTGTGTGGGTATTAATAAAGGATACTAATATCAATGGCTGGATACTTCTAGAGAGACTACTATAAGATTCTTGTTTGCCGTAAGTCATCCAACTTCAAGTGCCTGCAGACGGAGAAAGCTGGAATCTATGAAAAATATAAATAAAGGTCTGGTATTCGATCGATTATTTTTTTTGTTATGTGTCAAATAAATGGTCAATATTTTTTCAAATTAAATTATTAGTCATTTATGTAAAAAAAAAAAAAAAAGGTCACTTAAGCAATTAACCATTTTAAAGGTAAAATTTGAAAGATTTAGCCATAGTTTTACGAAATTAGGGATTTAACCATAACATGTAACATTTTATGTAACATGTAACATATATACATATAAAAAATATAACATTAAATGTAACGTTACGTCAATGTGCCCCTTATACTTTAAAACGTTTCAACTGACTCCTTAAACATTGAAAAAGTTTCAGTTGCTCCATATATTTTAAATATGCCCCCTCTACTTAAGGTGTTGTGTCAATATGCTCCATGTACTTAAAAAAGTCTCAATTAACACCCTAAACAGAGCATGTAACACTTGAAACGTCACTTAATAATCAAGACAAGTTTGAACCTTCATTATATTCCAAAAAGAAAATAAACGAAACCAACACACACACATATACATAAATATATCAAAATGAAGTTTTAAGTGTTATATGCTCTTTTTAGGATGTCGATTGAGACGTTTTTAAAGTACATATGGCATATTGACACAACAACTTAAGTAGATGGAGCATATTTAAAGTATAGGGGGGTAATTGAAATTTTTTCAATATTTACGGTGTCGGTTGAGACGTTTTGAAGTATAGGGGCACATTGACACAACACCCTAAATAGAGGGGTATTTTTAAAATTTTTCCTTAAAAAAATTAAGAGAATAAAAATAAGAGAATTTTAAGAAAATAGCAGCTTTTTACAAAATGATTTTAAAAAATAGCCATAGTTTCAAAAAATTTAAAAACTAGCCATGTAAGAAATTTCTTACAAAATTTTTGCCTAGTGTCAGAAATTTCTTATAGTTTTTTTATGTGTATTTTTGTTATTGTCAGAAATTTCTTACAGTTTTATGGCTAGTTTTTAAATTTTTTTAAAACTATGGCTATTTTTTTAAAAACACACAGTCTAAAATGGCTATTTACCTAACTAATCCTAAAAATAAAAATACATTATTATGCAATTAGAAATAGTGACTAATTTTTTAAATAACAGAAAAATTGACTATTTTATTAAAATATTATTAATAAATGACTATTTATCCAATTATTTTTTATTTAGTATTCGACCATTTCTTGTTTCATATTTTGAAGAAATTACTAGTATTTAAAATTAAATTATTAACTATTAATACATAAAAAAAATTAAAGACATAAAAATAAAAATACATCATTATATAATTAAGAAAATAACTAATTTTTTAATTGAATAAACGTGTTAACTATTTTCCTAAAATATCATTAAAGAAATAGTTATTTACTCAATTATTTCTAAAATATATAATAGAGTAGATATTGTATGGGTTAATTAATTGTTTTTAATTTAACTTTAAGGAGAGATTTTGATGGGTTAACTGCCTAACATCATATAATTTTTCAACAAGTCATCATGCTTTGAAAAAAAGGACCTTCGCTTTTCGTTTCAGAGTTCAGGGTCCCACTTTACTTTTTGCCCACAACCCACTAATTAGATAATTAGATGGTGCAAGAGCACAGAAACGAAAAAAAAAATCAAAAAAAAAAAAAACAGTTCGGTACATGCTCAAATCATCTCGTGTGTGTAATACAAGACCGACCAATTACGTATACGTCGCTTTTCTAATTTAGAGATCACAATCAACAACCAAGATATTATATATCATACATTTAAACAGTATTTGCTTGCAAGTTTTGTAACTTAGCCCTTGTGCTTGCTCGTCCACATTTTAAAATTAAGGGAACAAATCGATTTCTGATCGGCCTTGTTATATGCATCTCTTTCCTTTAAGTGTACTTGTTACGAATTAAGGTATTCATTCTTTAGACATTGTATTATTATAGAAAGGACCAAACTTCTCATCCACATATATCGCTTGTACTAAAAGTAACCCGAATAGGCTTATTCATAGAATTCAGGACAAACGAAGTCCCATTATTGCAACTTGCAATTTATGGATTCTACAAAATCCGGCCCACAAAATTGCTTTTTTGCTTTGATTTATGCTAATCGAAAGGCCTTTTATGTATAACGTGTTCTACATTTGATGCGCGTTTCTCACTGCAAGTCGTGTATTATGTCCATCGACTGATGTTACCTTCTTTATTTTTGCCTGATTAACAGATCTAGCTACTCTTAATTATTATTGTTATTATTATTATTGTGCAAAATCTTAACGGGCTGTGCCTTGGTCAAATCAGGCTACAAAGTTGTAAGCAATACTAGCTTTTATAACACGTGTTTTACGCGTGTAAAGTATGTGTAAATTTTTGTCTTTATTTTTTTTTAAAAACCCTTAAAAAAATTCTTAAATGTAAATTTTTAACATTTCTCAAAAATCCTTAAAACAAAGCCTTTAAATACAATTAAATGCTACGTGTCGAAACGTGGTGAATCAAAATTTAAAAAATTTTAAATTCTTAGAATAATAATAAAAAAAAGATGCCATATGTCGTAACCTGATGAATCAAAGTTTAAAAAACTTTAGATTCTTAAAATATATAGTTAGATATAGATTCACCAATCTCGAAGATGATTAAAATTCAGTACTGGTTGTAATTTTGAATCAGCCTCACCTGGCTAGCTCTTATTTAAACTTATAATTCACGAACTCTTAAGGGAGATTTTGAAGAATGTCCCATTATTGACACAATGATAATCTATACCCCATGTGAGTTGCACTTTTAATTTATACCCCAAAATTTACACTACAAACATAAGATGAAAAGAAAGAGAGCACACTACATGGGGTACAGATTATTAAGTGGCATCAAAAATGGCTTTGTTTTGAAATTCTCCCAACTCTTAATGTGCCATACCTGGCTCTTATTTAACACCATAATTCATGAACTCTTCCAGGTTACACAGCTAATTACACAAACACCTTAAATAGCTAGCAAGCGTTGGGCCTAAACCCAATCCTGGCACCGCTGATGTCATGCACCACTTCAAAGCCCAGATGCTGAACGTTGCCCAGTTGAATGACGCCGTCGGGGCTGCTTCCGATGAAAGCCAAGCACGCGTGCGTGGGTGTCGGGAGAGTCACTATGTTTGCCGGCAATAGATCCAACACAACTCCGCCTCCCAAAGTCAGGCTCATCTTCGGGAACGTAGCCGACCCGCCAGCGCCGCCGACGTCGTAGCACGTGTCCAACAAACCCTTCGCGTGGGAAGGCGCGCGCGGATACCGAGGATCCATATGCTTCCGAAACTCCGAGCTCAGCTCGGTCTGCAACGCCGCCGGCAGTCTCGAGATTCGGTTTCCCGAGTCGATGATCGTCTTGGTGGAATCGGCGACGTCCAGGCGGACTCCGGCGATGGTGATCGCCGTCATCTTCAAGATGTACAACGACGAGGCAAGGCCGGGGAGGGTGATCAATGGCGTGTAGCGTGCTTTGGCGGCGTAGGAGGAAGTGCCGCCGAAGATCAAGTATCCGATTGAGCTGGAGGTGGTGGGAAGGCAGTAGGAGAAGAGGCGCTTGTGCTTCTGGGCAGCTTGCTCGATGATGGAGGTCTTGCCGCGGCCGAGGCCGAGCAGCCCTGCGGTGCCGCGGAAGAGCCCTTTGTTTTTGTGGCCGCAGCCGAAGAGGAAGCTCGGGACCACGTCCGACGGCGTGAGGGTTAGGGTGTCTTTGGCCAAAGATCCTTCCGTGTAGGACCTGTCGCCGTATTCTTGGCGGTATGTGCATGTCCCGCCCGAACACCCTGAATTCAATTATCGTGACATGAAAAAACGAATTAGAGCAATGGTATGCGATCAGAATTTTTGAGCAAAAAAAATGTGGCTTATGCTCATCATTAGTTACAAAATGCACTTAGCAGCTTTTTTTTTCGTCCAATATCTAATTATTACAGCAGCATTCTAGCCAGTATTTGTTTTTTAAAAAAAATCTGTACTATGTATCATTTCTCAACTAGTTATATAAATGGATTTTTCTTATAATGAATAGTGTTAGAGAATTAAGAATTTTGCCCAAAATAAATGACCAGAATGATGTGTTAATCATATACTTTTCAATATATAACAAACTGACACATTATTGTAACCAAGTTTTTTATGTGTGTATATAATGTCTCAATTTTAAGTGAAATTTACAAAGATGCCATTTGAAAGTCATGTGTAGACTTGTGTCACTTTTGATCTCATATCCCAAACAAAATTTCTTCCCATAATTGACCTTATTATTAATTTTTTACGTACGTCTAAAATTTATTATTTTTTCTCTTCAATTTTTTAAAAAAAAATAATAATCTCCATTCTATGTGCTCCCTCTCAAACAAATCATTGTTCCGCCATTGCATGTAATTACTTACCAGGCTTCATTACAAGAGAGCAGTATGAGGTTGTACAGGGCTCGCTGGCATAAGATGAGGAGGCTAACGGATCATAAATATCCTCCTTTTGTTTGTAGCAATCTTGCGATGGGCAAGGCTTGCACTGCGTCCAAGTGAGGTCACTGCCGGTGTCTATTTCTAGCGACAAGCTCTTCGCCGGCGTGCCGAGCCCCACCGTCACAAAGAAGTTGCTACCGGCATTGAGGAGCTTGCCAGGTTTAACCGGCAGGTTGGTGGCCGCCGCCCCTTGCTGAAACCTCGTGTCGTTGATGCCCAAAGATGAGATTAGAATGGAGCGGACATATTCGGCACGGAGTTGGTCTTGCTCAAGAATTTCCTCAGTGAGGTCAAAGAAGTTGAAGTTATCATGGTGGAGATGTGAGCATGGACCGTACTTGTGTACCACTTCCATTGCTGAATTGTAGTTTCGCTCTGAAATCCAATTATATGCATGTAATGTGTTTATCATTGTGATCTATACATCTGGCACGATGAGAATTAGGCACACATACAATTTTACGTTTTAGCATGATGACAATAAGAAGTAAGCAAACTGGTGTGACACTTTCTCACGCAATTACCTATTGAATCTAGATTTTTTTGTTTCATTTCTCTGTCAAATTGTCTAGTGATGATATCATAAATTGAGTTCAGTGGGCATAAAATTATTATGGAAAAATCTAATAAATTAATTAATGATAATGAAAATTGATTGTGAAATATATATATATATATATATATATATAATTTGAGGCACAAATATATGTAACGAAAATATCAATTAGCTTTTTTGAAATCTACTAATTTTTATTTGGTCTTAATGGGACAAAAATATATAATTAAAATATTTTTCAAAATCAGAGGTAAAACTATAATAAAAAAAGAATAGTGGACAAAATACAAGGATATAATCGAAAACATAAATTCAACAGTACAAGTATAATTATGAAAAAATTCAATGGGGAGCATAAGTCTCGTCTCGTCTCAAAGACAGTTCGCTGGTCAGTCCTCTTAGTAATTTTTGACATGTAAATAAAAATAGTTCTGTAACATTGTCTTTCTTCACAACATGTAAGCAAAAATAGTTCTGTAGCACTGTTTTCTTCACAAGAGACTTATTTGAAAAAAAATAAAAGCATACGTATTTAATATTGAAAACTTGCAAAGTAAAAGCAGGCCGTATACTTAATATTGATGTTAACTATACATCGTAATCTATAAATACATAACTAATAACATTTCCTAGCTATAACATGTATATGTGTGTGTAATTAAAAGATAGGAGCATGCAGAATCAGTCCATTCTTACCCAAACCAAATATATATGGGAAAACTTATATGAATGTGCATAGATAATATATATATATATATAGATCACAATACATATATATATATATATATATCTCACACATGACATAGAGAGAGAGAGAGAGAGGGGTTCATATATAATTAGAAAAACCTATGGATGAAGGATTGCACGTTGAGGAGGGCAGCAGAGAGCTAAGCTGCACAGTGTAAGAGTGTTGAGAGTCGTTGTTTTGCCACACAAAATCCTTCTCCAAAGGAGAGAGAATGGATATCAGAGATAGGAAGAAGGAGAGATCAATTCGAGACGCCATTGGATGATTAATTGTTGGTGTTTTTTTTGGCTGATCATGCATATTTCTCTACTCTTCGAGTGCCTATTTATTGAGCTTATGACTGGATAGATCTACGGGTATGATTGTGGTGGATAATTAATGCACGAGCTACGTAAAGATTTTGTCAAAATCTTACAACCAACAAAATCATTGTTAGATTTCTCTGTTTTTTTCCTGCCTCTGCGCTTACCCTATGTTTTGAAAAACCATCCAAATCATCTCATTGTATTTTATATTATTTCAAACTATTTAATTTTCTAATCTTACAAACTATTTCATTCTATTTCATTTTTTTTCAACTTTCTAAATCTCTATATAATATCTTTAAATCTCAATCATTTATATCATATCGAAATTTGTAAAATCAAACTGTTTTACTCATTTTTTTAATCATTTTTCAAATATTTTGACCATCTCAAAAAATGAGATAGAATAGGCAAAATAGTTTGCTCAAACAGCTTAATTACATGCATGTATGATATATATTTTTTCTTTTGCAAACACAAGAAAGAGCCTTTATTACATGCGCGCGGCCTTGTCTGCCTGTAGTCACTGCCAATCACCTCATTTTTTGACTGACCTCTTTCAGGAAACTGTTACTAACTTACTATAACAGGTAAGCTACTATATATCTTCTCTCCTTTATTGATGCGGTCCTTCAAAAAAAAAAAAATCACGTGGATCGATAGGTGGATGTGGTCCTTAATTTTATTCACTTGAATATCTTTATTTTTTTGGCTTATGCGCATTATTGCGCTCATTGATTGTTTCTTTTTATCCTTACTAATTTATTGACGTGAATTTTATTTTTGAAAACATCGGCATAAGTTTTTTTTACTGTAAGGATATATCGTGGTTTTTTTTTTTTTTTTTTGAGTAACAGTGTAATCAAAACCTGTGGATGAAGGGTTGCAAGTTTGGAGGCCGGGCAGTAGAGAGCTAAGCTGCACAGAACAGTGTAAGAGTGTTGAGAAAGATGACTTTGCCAGACAAAATCCTTTTCCAAAGGAGAGAGAATGCATACAGATAAGAAGAAGAAGAAGAAGAAGAAGGAGGAGGATAGATTTCGAGATATGATTAATTGTTGTTGTTGTTGTTTTTTTTTTTTTTTTTTCACCTGGATATTTTTCTACTCTTGAAGTGCCTATTTATTGAGCTAATAATAGATCTGTTTGTGACTTTGACATGTGGTGGCACAGGCAATGGTGCGGCGGACGTAAAGATTTGTCAAAATCAGGCAACGTGTCTCGTTGGGAACCAAACTATCATTGCTATATTTCGCTTTCTTTTAGCTGTCTCCTCAATCATAGCCTGTATGATTTGGGTTTTTTTTTTTTTTTCGAACACAAGAAAGAGCTTGTATGATTAATTGCACGCCCTTGTTTGCCTAGTCACTGCCGATCACAACATTTTCATATATTTCCTCCCGTCGATGCACCAGTATGCCACCAGACATTTATAGCCGTTAGATAGATTTTACATTTGTTACATCTAATGGCTGGTAATTAAAATGATTTTAAAAATTTAATGTTGACAGCAAATGGGTAACCGGTTGAACTAAATGTAAGAAAAGGACAAATTAAAATGAAGTTACAAATGAGTGATTCACTTTACTTTGATCATAAAAAAAAATGTATATCAAAATTTCATTTTTTTTTAGTAAAAAAAAGTATATCAATTATATCTTTGCAATTCACTCCAAGCGCGTTACTTTAATATTTATGCCTGTCCTTATTTATTAACTACGCCAATCAACTGCATAAACTGTACATGCATCCTAATTTAATTTAGAATATAAGCTCCTACATTATAAAAAAAAGGAAGTTGGAAAATACTCAGAATTTATATAACAATAAAAATAAATATCTAAATTTTTAAAGTAATTGAGTTTTTAGTCAATTCGTGAATTACTTGCACATGCTTTTAGTAACTAAGTGAATTACCATCACTTATCACTATGTAAGTAATTGAATTATTTGGGTAATTGGTTATATTTTTTAAAAAATTGGGTAATAACTTACATTAAGTCTTAAAAATTGAGTATTCACTATAATTTCTCTAAAAAAAATTTAAAAATTGGGTAAAATAATAATTTGTTGTTACTAATTAACAATGAAATACAATATATAAACTATACAGCTTGTTACGTGCCACTCCTTTATATTTGTAATAATAGAAAACAATAATGGACAAAAAAAAGTTTTTAACTAAACTTTATAATCATTCAATGAGAAACTATATAAAAAAAAAACAATCATTTTTTAAAGTCTCAATTATTATTTATTATTATTGTGCAAAATCTTAACGGGCTTTACCTCGGTCAAATCAGGCTACAAAGTTTTAACTTTTTAAGCAATAGCTATACCAATTGGATCTTAGTAACCCGGCACATTAGCTACTTTTGAATTAGCCTCACCTGGCTCTTATTCAACCTTATAATTCATGAACTCTTAATGAGCCATATATACCTGGCTCTTATTTAAACTCATAATTCATGAACTCTTCCAGGTTACATAGCTAATCACTCAAACATTAAAGCTAGCAAGCACTGGGGATAAACCCAATCCTGGCACCGCTGATGTCATGCACCACTTCAAAGCCCAGATGCTGAACGTTGCCCAGTTGAATGAGGGCGTCGGGGCCTCCAACGAAAGCCATGCACGCGTGCGAAGGTTTCGCGAAAATCACTATGTTTTCCGCCAATAGATCCAACACAACTCCGCCTCCCAAAGCCAGGCTCATCTTCGGGAATGTAACCGACCCACCGCCGGCGCCGCCGACGTCGTAGCACGTGTCCAACTGGCCCTTCGCGTAAGAAGGCGCCCGCGGATATCGAGGAGCCATATGCTTCCGAAACTCCGAACTCAGCGCGCTGTGCAACGCCGGCGGCAGTCTCGTGATCCTACTTCCCGAGTCGATGATCGTCACCGTGGAATTGGCAACGTCCAGGCGGACTCCGGCGATGGTGATCGCCGTCAGCTTCAAGGCGTACAACGACGAGACGTCGCCGGGGAGGGTGATCAATGTCGTGTAGCGGGCTTTGGCGGCGTAGGAGGAAGTGCCGCCGAAGATCAGGTATCCGGTTGAGCTGGAGGTGGTGGGAAGGCAGTAGGAGAAGAGGCGCTTGTGCTTCTGGGCAGCTTGCTTGATGATGGAGGTATTGCCGCGGCCGAGGCCCAGCAGCCCTGCGGTGCCGCCGAAGAGCCCTATGTTTTTGTGGCCGCAGCCGAAGAGGAAGCTCGGGATCACGTCCGACGGCGTAAGGGTTAGGGTGTCTTTGGCCACAGATCCTTCCGTGTAGGACCTGTCGCCGTATTCTTGGCGATATGTGCATGTCCCGCCGGAACAGCCTGAATTCAATTATTGTGACATGATAAAACGAGTCATATGTAGGGAAATAATAAAAAAAAAAGGAAAATTTTGGTAAGTAGTCCATTTTTTAAATCATATTCAAAAAATATCTACAACTTTTTAAAATTAAGTTAATAGCCCGTTTTTGGTAAGTAGAAAAAATACTATGGTAAGCGGATGAAATACCAGTCATTTTTAGCTTGAATTTTGTCCACTTACCATGGTAAATAATCGATATACCCTTAAAATTTTTTTAAGTAAACAGATAAATTACCTTGATAAGTACATAAAATTCAAGCTAAAAATGACTAGTATTTCATCCGCTTACCATAGTATTTTGTTTACTTACCAATAACGGGTCATTCACCTAATTTTAAAAAGTTGTAGACATTTTTTTAAATAGATTCTAAAATTAGGCCATTTAGCTACAAACCCCTAAAAAATAGCAATTTGCTTTAGGTGATTTTACAATATGGCTAATATTTTCGAGAAAATTTAATCGCATGTTACATTTGATATTCAAGTTTGCAACCTATGATACTATTGCATATCATTCCAGTTTTTTCATTATCAAATTATCATGTTGTCCCTGGGGGCAATACGGTTAAATTTATTATCAAAAAGTGACATAGACGGCAAATTTTCTTTAAGTGACATGTTTAAAAATAACTTTTGTAAAAGTGGCATTTTTCAAAATTATTTATTAAGAAAATAACAACCACGTAGTTATAAATGATGAAGTCATTTATGCATTTTGTACTTGAACTCATGTCTTAATTTTTTTAAACATTAACTAAAATTCAAAAGCATTTTCTAAAATAACTTATTTAGCTAATTCGCATATATACTCGATTTGTCTAGACTAAAATATGTGTCACGCGTATTTTAGGGGAAATTCACAAAGATACCACTTTAAAAGATATGTGTAGACTAGTTTCATTTTTTATCTGGATTCCATTTTTGATCTCATGTTTGCATTAGCTTCGTTTAAAGTGAGTTTTTAATCAATCATAAATGAAGTTTTCATTTATAAAAAAAAATCATAATTACCAACAAAATTTATTGACATGATTGACCATATCATTAATTTGTTACGTTTAAAATTTTATCATTTTTTCTCTTCATTTAAAAAAAAAAAACTAATCTTAATTATATGTGCTTCCTCCTGAACTACAAATTCATGATTCCGTCGTTGCATGTAATTACTTACCAGGCTTCGTTACAAGAGAGCAGTATGAGGTTGTACAGGGCTCGCTGGCATAAGATGAGGAGACTAACGTACGGATCATAAATATCCTCCTTTTGTTTGTAGCAATCTTGCGATGGGCAAGGCTTGCACTGCGTCCAAGTGAGGTCACTGCCGGTGTCTATTTCTAGCGACAAGCTCTTCGCCGGCGTGCCCAGCCCCACCGTCACAAAGAAGTTGCTGCCGCCGGAGATGAGGAGGCTGCGAGGTTTGACTGGCAGCTTGGTGGCCGCCTCCTCTTGCTGAAATCTCGTGTCGTTGGAGCTAACAGATGAGATCAGAAGAGAGCGGATGTATTTGGCACGAAGTTGGTCTTGCTTGAGAAATTGCTCAGTGTGGTCGCTGAAGTTGAAGCTATCATGGTGGAGATGTGAGCATGGTCCGTACTTGTCTACCACTTCCATTGATGACTTGTGGTTTCGCACTGAAATCCAATAATTATATGTAATGGTTTATCAGCGAGAAAGTAAGCAATACTTTACCTTTATACGGGGTTTAATTTTCCAAAAGTAAGAAAAGAGTAATTAAATATTCGTCATTGAATTTAGCAAATAGACATTAGACAATGTCATAGATCATTGTGATCTATGGATCTCCACACATTTTTCATTTAATTTATCATGATGACGATTAGAATTAAGCAAAATGTTCACTTTCTCATGCAACTACCTGCTGAATCTAGATCTTTTTTTCAAAATTTTTTTTTTTGGTCAAATTCTGATATGACGAATTCAGAAATTAATTCGGGCACAAAATTAGTATCGTGAATTCAAACAAAAGATTATGAGATTTAATAATGGTATATAAAAAATATGTAACTAAAAAATATATATATATATATATATTTAAATCTACTCATTTTATTGGGTAAAAATAATATTTTTTAAGAACAATTTAGAGAATTGTGAAGTTAAAAAGTTTAATGTGACAAAAATTAAGACATGATTAAAAATATTTTTCAAACTTAGAGGTAAAATTATAATAAAAAAGAATTAAATATGGACAAAATAAAAGGATATAATTGAAAAAATTCTTCAAATTCAACTGGACAAGTACAATTATGAAAAATTTCAATGGGGGCAACATAGGCGTCTCCAGTTGCTCCATAGACGATCCGTCCCTCATGTAATCATATTTTAAAAATTTAATTGTTTCTGTTTAGGTGTCCAAATCTGAATTTGAGGACAGAGAAAACTAGAGAAAATAGACAAAAAATCTGAATTTTGGAGGGACTTATTTGAGAAAACAAAAGCAAAAGCATGTGTATTTAATATTGATATTAACTATGCATATTGTAATCTATAAATGCATATATATATATATATATATATCAAGTCATGTGAACTAATAACAATTCCTCTTATATATAATTAAAAGATAAGAGCATGCAGAATCTGTCCATATATCTTCTTATATATATATCCAAACCAAATATGCATATGGGAATGTGCATTAATGCTAGATAATACGCATATATAGACAGAGAGTGTATCATGCACCCACACATGCACAGAGAGATGGGTTATTAATAATAAAAACCTATGGATGAACGATTGCAAGTTGAGGAGGGCATTAGAGAGCTAAGCTGAACAGAGTAGAAGTGTTGAGAATCGTGGCTTCGCGAGACAAAATCCTTATTCTCCAAAGGAGAGAGAAGAGATACAGATAGGAAAAACAAGGACAGAATTCGAGACTCCATAATCAGATGATTATTTTGTATTGGACATGAATATTTCTCTACTCTTGAAGTGCCTATTTATTGATGAGCGAATAACTTGATAGATCTGCGGGTGGTTTTAGTTTGTGGTGGCAACGGTATGACGTACGTCAGAAAATTTCTCAAAATCAGACAACGTGTATCATATGGAGCAAAATTATCATCGTTAAATTTCTCTTTCTTTTACCTGTCCGCTCGATCATATGATGATGATATGATAATGATGATTATTATTATTATTTTTGCAAACACAAGCAAGAGCCTGGATGATATATAATGATTGCACGACCTTGTTTGCCTAGTCACTTCCAATCACTTTTTTTTTTTTACTTTGCTTTAAACTGACCTTCTCTGGAAACTGTTCATAAATTTTAATTAAAAGAAAAACATGTTTTCATATTCTTTCCTTTCGTCGATGCACCATGCCACCAGTCATGATTTATAGCCATTAGACTGTACATTTGTTTCAACTAATGACTGGTAATTAAAATGATATTTAAAATTCATTTTGAAGGAGCAGATGAGTGACCGGCTGCATTAAATGAAAGAACAGGAAAAAATTGAAGTTACAAATTAACGACTGTTTGAAAGAAGTTATTATCTTAAAAAAAAAAAAAAAACTTATAACAATACACCAATCCAATACTTTTTCTCTTTGCAATTTAAGACTACTCCAAGCACGTTATTTTAGTACTTATCTATATCCTTATTTATTAGATAATGTTGAGATAAGAAAAACTAGGGGAAATTACAAAACAAGACCAAAATGGGGGCATTCCTCAAAATCTCACCTTCACAGAATTTCAGGCTAAATTTTATAGAGATCGAGACAAACGAAGTCCTATAATTACAGTACAGCGCATTTATGGATTCCGAAATCAGGTCCACCAAAATTGCTTTAATTTTTCTTTGCTTCCATACTAATCTTAAGGCCTTTTATACGTAACGTGTTGTACATTTGATGCACGTTTCTCACTGCAAAGTCATCTATACTGTGTCCATTATCTAATGTTGCCTGATTAAAGGCAACATAGCTTGCAGGGGCGAGTGAGGACATTTTGCCCCACTCAAATTTTTAAAATTAAATTAAAAAATATATATATAAAATTTAATTTTTAAATATGTTCCTATAATTGAATGGTTTCTTAGATAAGCCCCATTTATTTTCTTCGTTAAATGTGCTCGACCTAAGACAAATTCGTGGGCAGTCGTGGCGGATCGTAGAGGTGAAATTAATTAGCACCACAACAAAGAGAATCTAAATATATGCCACATAGTGCCTTGTTTGCAATTGCCATTAGAAACCAAGATGTTTGTTATGTTTGAGGACTTCTTCTCCTAGTGTAAACGGGTACACTGAGTAAAGACAGGCTTAATCAATTTTCAAGGTTCTTATCTCAAGAAGCACAAAATAATTCCATACATAATTTCATGCGTGTGCTTGTATATTTTTCTAACCTATTTCTAAGAATATTTCTTAGTTAATATTATGGGGATAAGATTATAATTTGAAGGCAGCGTGATATGAGAAATAGAAAATCTCTTCATTAATAAAAATAAAAGCCCAGTTAACAAAAAATACAAGAAGAACCATTGTACTAGTTTCGCCGGTGCTTCTTTGTACTATTTTTACTTCAAAGGCAATTATTGCCCAATACAATTTTCCACACCACATATATAGTATTTCTTTTTTTAATTTTTACTTCAAAGGCAACCATTGTACTCGTCCGCTACATGATTTTTTTTTGCTAGATTACCAATAGCTATAACTACTTCTTAATCCTTACTATTTTGTTTAGACGTTCTTAATTAACGTCCTTACCTGGCGGCTGGCTCCCAGGTTATTATAGCTAACTCAAACATTATTTTTAATAAAATTAAACTAGCAAGCAGCTGGGCTAAACCCTATCCTGGCACCGCCAATGTCATACACAACTTCAAAGCCCTTCTGCTGAACGTTGCCCAGTATAGTGAGGCCTCCATCGTCCGCGGCGAACGCCAAGCACAGCTGCGAGCGGCTCGTGGCGACCACTATGTTCGCCGCCTGCAGGTCCACCGTAGTTCCACCCCCGAAGGAGAGGCTAATCTTCGGAATTTCGATCTGCCCCTCGCCGGCGCCACTGAGGTCGTAACACGTGTCGAACGGGCGTACCCCGGGCGCCTGAGGGTACTGCGCCATTTGCTTCTGGAACTCCGAGCGCAGCGCGCTGTACACCGCCGGCGAAAGGCGCGTGATTACGGTCCCCGAGTCGATGATCGTCCTCGATGACGCCGGGACGTCCACCTGGACTCCGGCGACGGTGATCGCCGACAGCTGGATGCCGTAGAAAGACGCTGCCCTGGAGGTGAAGGTTACCATCGGCGTGTACTGCGCCGCGGCGTTGGAGCCGGCGCCGAAGGTCAGTTGGCCGGTTGAGCTGGAGGAGGTGGGGAGGCAGTAGGAGAAGAGGCGGTTGTACTTCTGGGCAGCTTGCTCGACGATGGAGGTTTTTCCGCGGCCGAGGCCGAGCAGCCCGGCTATGCCTTGGAAGAGCCCGTCGTTGTTTTGGCCGCAGCCGAAGAGGAAGCCGTTGGTCACGTCCGACGAAGTAAGGGTTAGGGTTTCTTTGGCCAGATATCCTTCCGTATATGACTTGTCGCCGTACCCTACGCGGTATATGCATTTCCCGTCCGAACAGGTCGGTGTTCCTGAATTCAATTGGGACACATAAAAGGAATTTAATTGTATTTTTCTATACTATAATAACACGTACGCCGTTTTTTTTTTATACCAATTTTTAATAAATAACACGTACACCATGTATATACGAGTGATTTGCCGTATTCTAATTAGCGGAAAACTAATAAGCGCATGCGTACCAATATCAGTATAGTTGCTTAATTACCAAGATAATGATTTCCAATTACGTCAGAAAGTATACAGAGACATATATACAATTACTTAATTACCAGGACTGGATTTAAAGGTTGAACAGTATTCTGAGGTACAGGGCTCGTTGGCGTAAGATGAGGAGGCTGATGGATCGAAGATGTTCTGCTGTTGGTCGTAGCAATGACCCTCGCAAGGCTGGCACTGCGTCCAAGTGAGGTCGCTGCCGGTGTCGAATGCCAGCGACAGGTCCTTCTTGGGCGTGCCCAGCCCCACCGTCACGAAGTAGTTGCCACTGCCGAGGAGGATGCCGTCTTTGGCCGGCAGGGTGGTCGCCGCTCCCTGCTCAAATCTCGTGTCGTTGCCGCCGCCGCCGGATTTCTTGTTCAAGAGGGAGCGGATGGATTCGACCCGAAATTGGTCGCGCCGGAGGATTTTCTCGGTGAGCTCCGTGAAGTAATTCGTTTGATCTCGGTGGAGATGTGAGCATGGACCGTACTTGTGTACCACTTTCAACGATGACTTGTGGTGATTTGCCACTGAAATGAACGGATAATTATGGTGATTATTGTATCATCAATCGAAATGGACATGCATGTGATTGTTCTTTTTTTAAATAAATGGAAACTATTAATATGGTTTGACTTCGTCCATAAACTAGTTTGGTTTGACCATTTTGGCCATTTTGACCATTTATGGGATGGAAAAAGTGGTTTGAAAATAGCTTGTAATAGTTTGAAAATGATTTGTAAAAATGATGTAAGAATGGTTTGACTTTGCTAATTTCGAGGTGATATGAATGGTTGAGATTTAAAGATATTGTATAAGGATTTGGAAAGTTGAAAAAAATGGTTGAAAAAAATGGAATGGAATGGAATAGTTTGAAGGATTTAAAAAATTGAAAAAAATAAAAAATGAGAATGGAATGAAATGGGAGAAATGGGTAAGGCAAACAAGAGGATAAGTATTAAAATGACTATGAGTACCAAAAGTTGATCGAATTAATAATATTGTCCCCACCTAGGAACAATCCAACGGTTATCATTTAAGGATGAGATTGTGGGACCCAATGGAAAAAAAAAAGCTTACCATAGGACCTGTAGCAATCTTTTCCTTTCAATTCCATTAATAATTATAATAAACAAGGAACAATTAGTTAATTAACCTGTGGATGAAGGGTTGCAAATTGAGGAGGGAATTAGAGAGCTGAGTTGAACAGTGTGAGTGTGCTTAGAAGCGTGGCTTTTAAGGGCCTCTTTTCCTTGCAAGGCAAAACCATTCTCCACCGAAGAGAAGAGAAAGCATAGAGATAAGAAGCAAATGGTTGAGAAGATAGAGAAAATGTGAGCGGCCATTAATGGATGGGCGATGAATTAACTTAATTGCTATTTCACACGAAATGTTTCACTCTTGAAGCCCCTTTTTATAGAAGCTAACGGTTGATAGATTAATGTCGAAATCAGACAATTAATTAATTATCCGACCATGATACACGTTAGGAATATTGACATTTCTATCCGATGTAATTGAATTAGATTTTTCTTTTTCACAAAAAGCCATTGATCAAATTTTACTTTTGAATACAAAATTGCCCTTGATCAAGACCCAAAGTCTTCGTCAATGGAGCGATTTCATTGTAAACCACGCACCATTGATTCTGTCCGAGTAATTCAGTAATTCAAATATAATTAGTTGGTCCATATAAGATTTATATATCTGCGCTGGCAAAAGCACTTTCAGAGCAATTGTCTCATCGAAACGAGACTTCCATATATTATCTTAAAAATTAAAGGTGCGTATATTATAAACACCTTTACTCTTTCCATAACTTTGTTATAACTATTCCTTATTATATTTAAAAGTTGATAAATATACATGGTTCTCTAAAAGTTCTTTCTATATTCAATAATATTACTTTTTTCCTCTTTCACCTAAAATTAATTGCTTTTAGTTCACTATATTTTTTAAATTCTTTTTCTCTTTTTTTGTTCGCCTTTGATATGTCAAACAAAAAAAAGAATAACACACATGAAATTTTGTTTCTCCGATATGTATTCCCTTTCTATATCTTTCGCAATATTCACTTATTTTTCTAATTTCTCACACGCGTGTATATATATATATATATTAGTTTTTTTTTTTATTACTACAACAGAAACGTGGTTTATATAAACATATCAAAGGCTCACATAAATGTATTGATACACAAATATATATATATATATATATATATATATATATGTTAGTTTCAATAATATGCATCCATTGAATAAATCTACATCGTCAAAAAGTTTCAACAAGAAAATTTCAAAAATCTGCATAAAAAAAAACGTTGGAGAACTTATGCAGATTGTTACAAAAGCTGGAACGTGATATTGTGTGTTTTCAATTAAATATTTTTCTTCAATAATAGCATATTTAAAAATAAATTATAAAAAATATTGTAATAATTGAGATGTATGTTCTTTTAAGGAGTGTGAACAGTGTTATAGGTATATAAAGATTTTTTTTATAAAAAAATTAAATGTAATTTTAATTATAATTTTTTGGTAACTATAAGTTGGATTAAGAAAAGAAGTGTAAAGAGCGGAGTTAGGGTTTATAATATACGCACCCTAAAAATAATGTAGGCTAATAAATGTGCAATTTAAAAACTAATTTTCCTTTATGAGTGGTAATAAATCATAAACTAATTATTTTTCTTTATCCACATAGAATTTCAACTGTGACTGAATTTTCTTAAATATAAGCTTATATGTGGAAGACATATATTTAGAGAGTTCAGAGAAATTAATTATATTATTTGGCCAATGATAATTCTATTATTAGTAACATTTTTGTTTTTTGTTTTTATGAACAAAAATTTGAGAGTATTTTTACTATTTTGTTTTCAAAATTTTAGAAAAATAAAAAAATTTTAAAAATTGAAAAACACACGACATATTTTGTAACTAATAAAAAGAGATTGTAAAGAGAAAAAATATCAATAAATAGTATAAATAAATCTTAGAGTAAATATATTTTTATTACTTGTTTATTTAATTTTTTGTCACTTAAAACTAAATATACAATGTAACATTTCAACGACATACGAGATAGTTATGGTATTTTTTCAAAAGCATTATATGAGAGAACATACGTACTGTTCAATTCCAGCGTGTATATATATATATATTAGTTCACATATACATAGATCTAATTAAAAGCATGCAAATTAATTGAATTCAAACATTAAAATCTCAAATATTTTTATTTTAGAAATGTGAAACGCGTTATAGCTAGGGTGAGAATTTTCCACCTCACTTTCTCGCCATGAGCAAAGCATGCAATCAGAATACACTTATATACGAAGTCTTCGAGCGGTGACCCACTTGACTTGATGACTTTTACTTTAAAAGTACAAAATTACATCAAACTATCTGGCTTTGACTAATGCATCCGTGAATTACGGTGGATGGCATTCAATTCATTCGCGTTTTTCGTTGCTTTTGTTTCTTTTATTAGTAAACGGCACGCACCCCATACGGCGAAACAATTATTTTTCGACGCAACAATGAAAGGGACTAAATAACATAGGAAAGCGGAGTGCGAGGGCTGGAAAATTGTTTCTTCGGTTTGTAGCAACGTGAGGCATGAGAGAGCTTCGGGTGTCAAGCACCGCAAACAGTTGCTTCTTTGGAGTCCCTAGAAGACCTCCCATCGTCACGTTGTAGTCTCCGGACCCCAATTAGACTCTGTATAAATTTAGAATATGTATGATTTTATTATTAAGAGATAATTGAGTAAAAAGTCTGAATGTTCTTTAAGAAAATAGTCGATATTTTTTAATTAAGGAATTAATTATTTTTTAATTATATGATGATATATTTTTTCATACCTCTAATTCGTTTTTTACTAAGTTGCTAGTAATTTAATTTTGAAAATGTTGACCTTTTTCCAAAAATATGGATTGAGAAATTGTCATGTACTAAATAAATCTTTAATTAAATGTAGTTTATTTTGAAATGATTTTATATTTGACTTGTTTAATAATTTGACTGATAATATTAAGTATATTTGATGTCAGTGGTATATTTTTGGTGTTTGTTGAATTTATTTATTATTTTTTAGTTGTTTGTTCAGAGTCAGTAAATCACCTCAAGAATGAAAAAATCGACACGAAAATATCAAAAAGACCTTAAGTACAGAAAAATGACAAATGACAGTAAAAAGAGTGAAAGCATAGGGAGCATAAAAGCGACAGCAAACTAAAAACGACAATATTTATAGAAAACGACATGAATATAAAAACGACAAAAAAAATTGCAAGACGAGCAGAAAACTTCTAAACGACAATAACCGAAAATTACAGCAACAATAAAGTAGTAAAATGACACAGAAATTAAAAAAACGACAATTGGCAAGGACCAAGATATTATATATTATACATTTAAACAGTGTTTGCTTGCAATTTGAAACGGGAACTGACGCACATTGATTGGAGGGCATCTTCGACATTTGATAACAGAAATAAAATAAATAAATAAAAAAGGAAAACAAAAAACAAAAAAACTCAACCTATGCTCCACCCAGATTGTTCATGTACTCCACACTCTACAGTCAAACCAGGTTGTTTTTGAAAATTATTATTTAGATACATACTCTGATTTCTCAAATGCCATTCTTTGTTTTCAACTCAACTTATCTAACAAATGTGAACAAATATAGATATAGTTACAATAAACCCACAATAAAAAATAAAAATATAAAAAAAGGAAAAAAGAAACCAATCATCGACCTCCTCAAATTTTTTCTCCTCATCCATCTTTTTTCTTCTTCTTCCAATAGTGATGCAAACTTGACATGAAGAAGTCTAATCCACCTGTAGAAATCCATACAACAAAACTCATCAAAATAGAATTTCAATAACAAAAAATTTCCTCAAATGAATGAGTCAATCAATCACAGGAAACACAAAATACGTTCAACCAAAAGCAAAAGCTCAACAAGCTCATCACCCATAACTACAACCTATTTCAGCCGCCCAATAAAGAAATCTTAGAGTAAAACGACAATATTTATAGAAAACGACATAAATATAAAAACGACAAAAAAATCGAAAAACGACAAGAAAAGTAGTAAACGACAGGAATATGAAAACGACAATAACCGAAAATTACAGCAACAATAAAGTAGTAAAATGACACAGAAATAAAAAATGACAATCGGCAAGGACAGGCTAAACATTTATCGTAAATATCCAATTTTTAAGAATAGTTTAAATAAATGTCTTATTTGTGCAGCGGTAATTAATTGAATCATCATTCTAATGTACAAGTAGTTAATAAATTAAGTATTTTCTTGAATTATTGAAAATATTAATCCTCTGTGCTTATCTAACAATTTAAGGGCACTATTCCTTATAGAAACAGATAAAAAACAAGTACATGTATTGATTCTGTTTGTATTTGTTTGGTATTGGGCTTTTATAGTTTTATTTTACTAATGAGGAAATTTTCTGTTTTTATACTATATATTTTGCCTACTAATTTCTTATGTCCCTGATATTTTCTAAAAAAAATATTCTTACAAATAGATTATAAAATATATAAGCATATATAAAGTTGTTAGTTATATATGTTCCCCTTTACATACTTTTTTTAATATATATATATATATATATACGCGCGCCCTTATGTATTTATTTCTATTAAAAACGTATCAGGCGAACGACAAGATCATCTACCGGGACTCATTTCTGAGTGCCTATCCGACCAATAAAAAGACCATCGCTCAATTAGTAAATTTGTTTCACTTTCACCTATGCTTCTTTGCGTAGTTACTTCGAAGTCTCCTCATTTAATAAAATAAAAGCCCAAAAGCCATTAAATACTAGCAGATAACTAGTGTAAGTGTCCAACCAAACCAAAACATTACTTTTTATTAAAATCAAACTAAATCAATTTCTAATTGGTTTGGTGATTTTTCAAACCAAATTAAATTAATTGAACAATCAAAATGAAACTATAGTTCGTTTGGTTTGATTTGGTTTTTTTAATGGGTTTGAGCCTTTTATTAAATAGGCTCATACAAATTGAGGACTTAATAAAATAATATCATTAATTAAAATCAAAGTACATCACCATAATCTAACCCAATTAGATAAGGACTAAATTTAAAATATTTTAAATATCATAAACAAATTATATTAAATATTAAAGGTTTTTAAGAAAATTCAAGGGTATTCACGCTTAAACAACTAATGGCTTCCTAACAAAGTTGATCCGCACTAGAAGTTCTACTAAAATCATCCCCAAAATATCAACACCTGACTAATAAATAACAAAATTATTTACTTCAAGTTCTCACAACTTCTTAACAAAAAAAGGAGGAAAAAAAATGCTCCATATATATAATATAATTTTAAATACATATATATGTATAAGTTGGTATTTGGTTTGGTTTGGTTTAATTTATTAACAATGTCAAACATGAACCAAACCAAACCAATTAAAATTTTAAAAATTTCAAACCAAATCAAAATATTATAATCGATTTGAAATTAGTTTAGTTTAATTTAAATTGGTTTAGTCGGTTTGGTTTGGTCCCATCGATTTTTTGAACATCCCTATATTCACATGTGCTTCTTCGCGTAGTTACTTCGAAGGCAATTATTTTTCCGAATGCCGCTTTTCCCATCATCATACTCAATAACCATAATTCTCCTTTCACAATTATATAAAAGTGAAAACAAGACAAGTTTATTCCCATTACGAAGTACATTAATTCTTTTCACTTTAAACAAAAAAAAAAATTAAGATCTTACCATTTCATTTAGCTCTTATTTAGCCTTAACGGAGCTCTTATTTAACATAATTAACGAACTCCACCAGGTTTTAGCTAATTATCACTCAAAACATATTAACAAAATAAGTTAACAAGCATTGGGGATAAACCCAATCCTGGCACCATTGACGTCATGAACCACTTCAAAGCCCTTCTGCATAATGTTGCCCAAAATATTGATTTTGTCGACGTAGCCGTAGAAAGCCAAGCACATGCGCGAAGGACTCTGCCTGCTGTAGAATATGTTCTCTGGCGGCAGATCCACCACCGCTCCGCCGTCGAACGACAAGCTGATCTTCGGAATCTTAACCGACGCGCCAAGGCTGCTTAGGTAATAACACGTGTCCAGATCCCCAGACGGAGGCGCCAGAGGGTACTGAGCCATTTGCTTCCGAAACTCCGCTCTCAGCTGGCTGTAAACCGACGGCGGCAGGACCGATAACGTGAACCCGGAGTCGAGGAAACTCGATGTCGTATCGGGGACCGGCAGCCGGACTCCAGCCACGGTGATTGCCAACAGCTTCACCCCGTACACAGACGAGGCTGCGTCCGGGAATCTGATCATAGGCGTGTAGAGTGCTTGGGCGGCTTTGGAGGAAGAGCCGCCGAAGATCAAGTAGCCGGAGGAGCTGGAGGTGCGGGGCAGGCAGCAGGAGAAGAGGCGCTTGTGCTTCGAGGCGGTTTGCTCGACGATGGAGCTTTGGCCGCGGGCGAGGCCCATCATCCCCGCGGTGCCGCGGAAGCCGCCGTTTTTGTGGCCGCAGCCGAAGAGGTAGCCCGGGTTCACGTCCGACGGTGTTAAAGTTAGGGTATCTCTGGCCAAATATCCTTCCGAGTAGGTCTTGTCAAAGTAATCGACGCGGTATACGCATTTCCCACTCGAACAGGTCGGCTGTTCTGTATTCAATTGCACCATAAAAAAGGATTTTATATATTAGATTTTTGGTGCGCCAAAATATGGGCATTCTTCAATATCTTTCATTAATTAAACATATATTTCCATGAATTTGAACTTTACATTAACCGTTAATCATGGTTGTTATGATATCATATGATCTAAGAAACATATAACAAACAGGAAATTTTTTTATAATTACTTTCATTTTCTAAAATATTTGCTAATGTATTTTTAATTTATAACTAATTTTTTTTAGATTTTATTAAGTAAATATCTATTTTGTTAATGATGTTTAAAAAAAAAAGAGAAATTATAGTGAGTACCAAATTTTTAAAACTTAATGTAAGTTATTACCAAATCTTTTAAAAAATGTAACCAACTATCCAAGTGATTCAATTACTAACATAGTGATAAGTGGTGGTAATTCACTTAGTTACCAAAAACATGTGCAAATAATTTATGAATTGACTAGAAACTCAATTACTTCCAAAATTTGGGTATTTATTTGTATTGTTATATAAATTCTGAGTATTTTCCTATTTTACCCGTTTAGTTGATAGCCTTAATTCTTGTCGTAATTGATTTTTTAAATAGTAACCAGAATTGAAAAAAAAAAAACTAAAAAAAAAACCAAGTTTTTTTTATATAATTAATTAAATTTCGTACCATAAATGACCTTATTAGACAGTTTAATTATTTTTCTTTATTATATTATTAACTATATTTTAGATCTAGATTTTTTTTTTAATCCTCTTCTATTTTTAAAGAAAATAATCTTAATTGTGCTTAGATTACTTACTAGGTCTAGACACAAAGGAGCAATATGAGGTGGTACAGGGCTCGGTGGTGTAAGATGAGGAGGCTGCTGGATCAAACATGGCCTCCTTTTGTAAGTAGCAATTTGGCAGTGGGCAAGGCTTGCACTGCGTCCAAGTGAGATCGCTGCCACTGTCTATTTGCAGCGATAAGCTCTTCTTCGGCGTGCCCAGCTCCACTGTCACAAAGTAAGTGCTGGAGGCGCCGCCGATGAGGGAGGTCGGTTTCACCGGCGTCGTGGAGGCCGCCAGCTCTTGCTGATCAAATCTCCTTTCAATGGCGCCATTAACAGATTCCTTGGGGACTAGAAGGGAGTGCATGTATTCGGCACGAAGTTTGTCTTGCTGGAGAATTTCCTCAGTGAGGTCAGTGAAGTTGAAGTTATCATAGTGGAGATGTGAGCATGGACCGTACTTGTGTACCACTTCCATTGATGAATTGTGGTCTCGCACTGAAATCCAATTGTAAAGAATGGTATGCAATTTACCTTTATACGGAATTTAATTGTTTCCTAAACTAAGAAAAGAGTTGCTAAACATTCATAGGATATATTGTCATTGAATTTTGCAAATAGACAATGTTATTTACCATTGTGATCTATACATTTGGCACGATGAGATTAGTCACACATACGTTTTGACATTTTAGCATGATGATGACGATGAGAATTAAACAAACCGGTGTGAATTGTGATATTGTCACTTTCAGTTCTCACGCCATTAGCTAACAAATCTAGATTTTTCTGTTTCATTTTTATGTCAAATTGTCAGTATTAAGTCCTCTCAATAATATTTTGACATGCAAAAGCAGTTTGCACCGTCTTTGTTTAAGAGGGACTTATTTGACACAAAAAAAAAAAAAAAAAGCCTGTACTTAATATTGATAACCGGGAAAATATAAAAACATGCCTACTCAATATTGATTGCTATATATATATATATACACATCGTAATCTATAAATACACATATATATATATATATATCAAGTCGGTCTAACTAACAACATTTCCTATTATATATACGCAATTAAAAGATACGAGCAATTTGTCCATATATCTTATTATCCAAACCAAACACGCATATATGAATGTGCACTGCTAGTCTAGATAATACATATATAGGGAGAGATATCACAGACACACACACACACATATATATATATATATATATATATATATTTATAGGGATTTCTTAATCAAAACCTCTGGATGAAGGATTGCAAGTTGAGGAGGGAAGTAGAGAGCTAAGCTGAACAGTGTGGAAGTGTTGAGAATCAAGACTTTGCCAGACAAAATCCTTCTCCAAAGGAGAGAGAAGGGATATTAGAGATAGGAAGAAGGATAGATCAATTCGAGATGCCATATTGGATGATTAATTGTTGGTGTTTGCTTGGCTCATGCATATTTCTCTATTCCTGAAGTGCCTATTTATTGAGCTAATAACCGTATAGATCTACGGACTACGGGTGATTGTGGTGGATAATTGTACGAGCTACATACTATTTGTCGAAAGAGAAATGATAAATAATCATAATTTTTGAAAAAAAAAAATTATTGACCATGATAATGTGACAATTATATATTAGATTAAATAAAAATATTTGTATTAAAAATTGTGTTTTATAACTAATGAGTATAAACCACGTCATTCTAGTCAATTCTCTTGACAAAAAATTCTGATAATGTAGCGTTGCTATGAAATCACACAACCTTTATCATATGGAACCAAATCATTGTTAGCTTTCTCCATCTTCTCAATCACAGCCTGTATGACATATAATTGCACGTCCGCTTTTTTGACTTTGCCACTAACTGGCCTTTTTTTTTTTAAATAAAAAAACTGTTACTTTAAATTCAAATAGAAAAAGTAAATTTTATAATTTTTTATTATTTTTGGGATGGCAATTAGCAACGCCGGCTCTTCCCTTACTCTTTGTTTAGTAAAGTAGAAAAGTCGAGGGCAACAAAGAGGATTGAGAAAGTAGGAGAGAAATATGAAATATAATTATTTAGTATGAATGGAGTTAAAGTTGAGGAAAAAAATAAGAGAAGAAAATTTAGTTATGGGACCCATTCAATTTTAATCATTCTCCATCATGCGGAGATTAGTAAAGAGAAAAAAAAAAAGAATTTTTGACTGTGATATAAAATTATCAAACTATATCTAAAAAATAATTGTAATAAATGTTTTTTTAGAGAATATATCTTTGAGGAGTAAAATAATTATTTTAGTTCACAATATTTTCTATCTTCTTAATTACACATTTCATATTAAACAAGAGAAGTGAGATGCATTTATTTCTTTCGATTCATTTTTCGCTCATATTTTCTCTCCCTCTCATATTTTTTCTTTCTTTCGATCTTTCTTTCCTTCTTACCAAACAAAGTTTCAAAGAATTTAGCAATCAATATTAGTTTTGGATTGGGACTAATTTGCCAAATATTACAAGTTTAGGATGCAAATTGTCACAAAAACAAGTTCAAATGCTAACTTGCAAAAGCAAGACAAGTTCATGAGCAATTAATGCCAAATACTCTTTTTTCTATGCAAAATGAGTAGAGAAATTAAAAAAAAAAAAAAAGAAGATCATCTCCAACACAATGAGATATTTGTGCGCCAATGCTGAAATTTGACATTTTGGCATAAACAATATTCTTCAATACATTATCAAATTTGGCATTAAATTTGATAATGCAATATGTTAAAAATTTGGTATTTGAAGTTGAACATTGATTGATCAACTTTTGTGCATTTAATTAAAAATTAATATTATATTCAAAAAAAGTTCGTCACAAATAAGTCATTATGACTATATGTAGTCTTCTCTATTGTTTGTTAGTATTAACTACTATAATTGGTGTTTACTACAAAAATGATATTATTTTTGGTATTTAGCCATTTTCTAATCCATGTTTCAAGAAAATAGCCAGTTTAAAAAAATTTAAAAATTAATCATTAGCCAATACAAACTAAGGGTATAAAGATAAAATCAATGCATTATATAGTTAAGAAAATAATTTTTTCCTTAATTAATTAAAACTTTAGCTATTTTCTTAAAATATTAAAAAAAACTAATTATTTACTTATCAATCTCAAAAATTAAAATAATAAAGGGTAATTGGCACTGGAGGTCCCTGTACGTATACATTTTGGTCCTCAATTAAGAAGCACGGGCGCCAATTACCCAATAATAAAATATCATTTGAAATAATATTTATAAAATAAAATAATAAATATCAAATATAATATTTTTATCTTTTTTTTTTTTTACGTCGAATTTAGCATTGAAATTGATATTTTGCCTGGAGAGTTTTCCACTTTATCAGTGAAGTCTGAAAAGTTGCCTGCCTCGTCGTTCCTTCTCTCTCCCTATATATTTTAATGACACACCTAACAGATTCGCTAATATCTTATTATCTTCTCTGATTGAATGATGTGGCCCTTAAAAAAAATGATGTAGATGTGGTCCTTGAAATAAATGATATGGATTATGGATGAGGGTCATGTGGTCCTTACCAATTTATTGTCATGAATTTTATTTTTGAAAATATCGCCATGAATTTTTCACCAACATGAGATATCATTTTTTTTTTGTTTAAGCAACTATACTGATTTTGGTTTTTTCCAAATACTAGACTGTAGTACTTGTTGGAGGTTCTTTCGTTTTATGCGTATGTACACATATATATGATTTTCGAGAAGAATATATTTATCATCTTCGCGTTATAGCCTCTCCGTTTGTTTATAAAATCTTGAGAAAATATCATTAACACCTTTTATGAGTTGTTAAAATGTCAGAGACACTCCCATAATCAAAATTAATGCTATCAATACCCTTTTAAAGTTATGTTAGTTAAGAAAGTTAAAAAGACTAAAAGACCCACTTAATTAATCCTATTTATTCTTCTACTTTAATGTTATAACTAATACCATTGATAAGAGATCAAATATTAACTGTTAGATTTCACATCCAATACTCCATAAGGTGCCACCTGTTAAGCTATTAAATAAAAAAGATTAAAAAAAAATCTTCATTCAGTTTTCCCGTACCATCTCTTATCTAATTTTATAACTTATGAGTACTTTGTTTAGAAATTATATAAAATACTTTAGAAATGACAGACCTATGCATTACATCATGTGTTATTGCTATAAGCCTATAATGCATCATACTACAGAATCTAACTAAGCAAAAAGTAATTATTTTAATGTTATGCTCTATATATGTGAACGTTATAGGGGAGAGGAATATATTTATTGATCAGATCTAGATTTGGAAGGCTTCTACTCTTGATACTCTCAAACAACACATAATTCATTGATACAAAAACAAGTAGTAGAAGGATAAAAAAAAGGGCTAAATATAAGATTGAAAGCGGACTGCGACGGCTGGAAAATTGGTTCCTTTTTGTTAATTTGTAGCAATTAAGTGTGAGGCATGGTTCGCTGTGCGTCCAGGTGCGAGCGCTTCCGGTATCAAACACCAGAGGCATGCAGTGCTTCTTTGGAGTTCCCGGACCCACCTTCACGAATATGTATATGTTTGATTTTAGAATATGTGGAATTTAGGAACTGATTTATGAGTGGTTATATTAATTATATTTGGTCTTGATGGTATATATATTTGGTGAGATATGTTAAGCTCAGACGCGATTGTGCGTCTGAGAGATCTCAGCCGTCTGTGGGCGTGGGTCCCGCATGTCAGGGGACCGTACTCCCGAGTATTTCTCTTTTATTTTATTTTAAATCCTATATTTTTTTCTTTATCTTTTTATGTGTTAAAATTTTTTTATTTCTCTTTTAATATCATAATATTTCTATTTTTTATAATTATCTCGTTTAATAATTTTTTTATTTTGTCTTCTAATTTAAAAAATTAATTTTTACTATATTTTTAAATGGTCAAATTTTTATAATATTTTTTCCTTAATTTTTATTTATTTCATAATTTAATAAGTAAAAAAAAAAAAAAAAAAACTTACACGTGCTCCCCAAAACTAGTAAGATAAAAGGCCAGTACCAACAACCGTACTTGTTTTACTTGTGTTTCTTTGCATGTACACGTCCACTTTTTTTATCCTTTTTTTGTTTTGGCAATTATTTTGCCCAATACTACTTTTCCCATCACATTTTTTTTTTATGGGAATGTCCGTGTTACTTTTCCCATAATCATACTCATTAACAATAGTTCTCCTTTCACAATATAAAGTGAAAACAAGACAAGTTTATTCTTATTACCCAGTACATTCATTTTATTTAATTAGCTCTTAATTAGCCTTGCCGGAGCTCGTATTTATCATAATTAACGAAGTCCACCAGGCTTTAGCTAATTATTACTCAAAAACATTTTAACAAAACACGCTAATTAACAAGCACCCGGGCTAAACCCGATCCTGGCAGCGCCGATGTCATGCACCATTTCAAAGCCCTTCTGCATAGTGTTGCCCAAAATATTGATTTTCTCGAGGTAGCCAATGAAAGACAAGCACATGCGCGAAGGATTCGTCTCGCTGATCATTATGTTCCCCGGCGGCAGATCAACGACCGCTCCGCCGTCGAAGGAGAAGCTGATCTTCGGAATCGTAAATGATCCGCTGAGGTAATAACACGTGTCCATCTCACCCGAGGCAGGCCCCAGAGGGTACCGAGCCATTTGCTTCCGAAACTCCGCTCTCAGTTGGCTGTACAGCGACGGCGGCAGGATCGTGAGCGTGGCGCCCGAGTCGACGATCGTAAACGACGTATCGGGGATCGGCAGACGGACTCCAGCCACGGTGATCGCTAACAGCTTCACCCCGTACACAGACTGGGCTGGGACGGGGGCGAATCTGATCATAGGCGTGTAGAGTGCTTGGGCGGCTTTGGAGGAAGTGCCGCCGAAGATCAAGTAGCCGGAGGAGCTGGAGGTGCTGGGCAGGCAGCTGGAGAAGAGGCGCTTGTGCTTCGAGGCGGTTTGCTCGACGACGGAGCTCATGCCGCGGCCGAGGCCCATCATCCCGGCGATCCCGCGAAACAGCCCTTGGTTTTTGTGGCCGCAGCCGAAGAGGTAGCCCGGATTCACGTCCGACGGCGATAGGGTTAGAGTGTCTTTGGCGAGATATCCATCCGAGTAAGACTTGTCTTCGTACGCTGAGTGGTATGCGCATGTCCCACTCGAACAGGTCGGCTTTTCTGTATTCAATTGCAACATAAAAATGCATTATATTGGATTTTCTAGTCTTTTCTTTGCTTGTATAATGACCCATATTTTGAAACATGTGGTTTTAGATTATAGAAGAAATATATAATAGAACGCATGTTTCCGTAAATTTTAATTTTTACTCTAACCGTTAATCATTGCTGTTATGATATTATAAGATCTCAGAAACATATAATAAACAAATTTTTTTTTTTTGTACCTACTTTCATTTTTTAAAATTGTTAATGTATTTTTATTCAATTACTATTTTTTTTTTATTAGATTTGTTATATTCTATTGACTTTTTAGGTCTAAAATTATATTATTTTTCCTCTTCTATGTTTTAAAAAAATAATTTCATCAATTGCGCTCACAGCCGAACAAATTCAAGGTTCAATTACTTACGAGGAATGGATACAAAGGAGCAGTATGCTGTGGTGCAAGGCTCGTCGGTGTAAGATGAGGAGGCTGTTGGATCAAACATGGCCTCCACTTGGTGGTAGCAATCTTGCGATGGGCAAGGCTTGCACTGCGTCCAAGTGAGGTCGCTGCCACTATCTATGGACAGCGACAAGCTCTTCTTCGGCGTGCCGAGCCCCACCGTCACAAAGTAAACGCCGCCGCCACCCAGGAGGCTGGCAGGTTTAACCGGCAGCGTGGTGGCCGCCAGCTCTTGCTGAATTCTCCTGTCAATGGAGCCAACATATTTCTTGGGGATTAGAAGGGAATGGATGTATTCGGCACGAAGTTTGTCTTGTCGGAGAATCTGCTCGGTGAGGTCATTGAAGTTTAAGTTATCATAGTTGAGATGCGAGCATGGACCGTACTTGTGTACCACTTCTATTGATGAATTGTGGTCTCGCACTGAAATCCAATTTTAAAGAATGGTAAACCAACGAGAAAGTATGCAATTTACTTTTATACGGAACCGAATTCCCTAAACTAAGAAAAGAGATACTAAATATTATCCAAAGGATATCGTCATTGAATTCAACAAATAGACAATGTTATTTATCATTGTGATCTATAGATCTCGGCCGACGAGAATTAGGCACACATACATTTTTACATTTTAGTATGACGATGACGAGAATTAAACAAAATGGTGTGACTGCTTATCACTTTTTCATGCAATTAGCTACCGAATCTAGATATTTAGGGTGTGTTTGGCAGGAGGGAGATAAAAATATCAAACGGAGAAAAAAATGGAAGGAGCTGGACACATATCACTTAGGTAGAGAAAAATAGAGAATAAGACGGTTTTATCCTTGTAATAATGTTTAATACAAGAATAATGCTAGACACACCAACTCTTTTACTAACTTTTTAATACTAACTTATTTAGCAGTTGATGTGCCATGTTATAATTAGCTAAATATCAAATCCTTCTATCAATGTGATAAACACTCATCAATGATAATATGAAAAATGAGTTTGTATTATAAAAATTGGTAAAAAAATTGGTATGTGTAGCATTGCTCTTGGTATAAAGGAAAAGAAAAAGTGTATTAATCTATCATCTTGTTTGGTATGAAGATGAAAGATGAAAGAAAGAGAAAACTTGTACTAATAAAGTAACTAGTTTAATGGCAATATATTAAATTTATATAATACTTTAGTGGATTAGTCCACTCTTTATCATAATCACTCCAATTTGGAGTTAACCAAAATTTGTTAAAACTAAAGATTTTGAATTCTTTCACAAATCCACTCCCTCTTAAAATCTATCATACCAAACAACCTAACGCGTCAAAATTCATCCCAAAGTCTACTTATCCCTCTCCTTTATTCCACTTCTCTGTCATACCAAACACATTGTTAGTTTTATTTTTCAGTCACATTGACAGTACTTTTATTTTTATAAATCCTCTGAATCATATTTTGACATACAAACAAAAATAGTTTTATAACACCGTCTTTGTTGTCTTTGTTCGCAAGGACTTATTTGACAAAGTAAAAGCACGTATTTAATAGTGATAAGTTGACAAAATAAAGCACGCCTACTTAATATGGAACATGTCAAAGAACATTTCCTACTATATATGTAATTACAAGATAGGAGCATGCATAATCTGTCCATATATTCTTATATATATCCAAACCAAATATGCATGTGGGAAAACGCATATGAATGTGCACTGCTAGATAATACATAGATAGATATATCACACACATGCACATAGAGAGAGCGAAAGGGATTTCTTATAATTAAAACCTATGGACGAAGGCTTGCAAGTTGAGGAGGGGAGTAGAGAACTGAGCTGAACAGTGTAAGTGTGTTGGGAATGGTGGCTCTTCCCGTCAAAACCCTTCTCCAAAGGAGAGAGAAGGGACATTAGTGATAGGAGCAAGGACAGATCAATTCGAGACGCCATATTTGGATGATTATTTTTTTGGAGTTTGTTTTGCTCATGAATATTTTTCGCCTCCGGAAGTGCCTATTTATCGAGCTAATGACTATGGATAGGTCTACGGGTGATTGTGGTGGATAATTACACGAGCTAGCTACGTAAATATTTGTCAAAATCACACAACCAAATGCTTTCTCTGTCGTTTACCTATCAGCTGGATCATAGCCTTTATGATATATAATTGCACGTCCTTGTCTGCCAACTCACTGCCAATCACCTCATTTTTCTCTTTTTGGAAACTGTTAATTTTTTTTTTGTTTTGTTTTTTTGGTAAAATAGGAACTGTTACTTTAAAATCAAATAGAAAAGGTGCGTATTTTCAGATTCTTTCCTATTTTTGTGATGCCGTTGATTGCAATTTGTAGCCACGAGATTGTACATTGTTTCATCTAATGGCTGGTAATTAAAACAGTTTTTTTAATAAATAGCCACATAGTTATGTTTATTTTTAATAATTAGCATATGTTTGCTTTTATTAGTAAAATAGTCATATATTCGTGTCTAGATTTTTGAGACTGCAGTCATTAGTTTTTTGAATTCTGTTTTTATTGTTTGTTGCAGATAATATTGTCTAAAATTTTGTGTCTCTAGTAATGAAATTTGTGACTTCTTTAGCTGCATGTTTTTTTTTTTGTTATTTATAAGATATTTTTTATTTAGTAATAAGTTTTGTGAAATTAGTTGTATAGGCAATCATTTATTTGTGAGTTGGTTATTTTGTTAATGGATGTTTAATTTTGTTTATTGTTTTTATTTCAAATTTTTTGAAATTTTGTGACTATAGTCACAAATTAAATGATTGTGTATTTTATTTATTAGTCACAAATTTTATTTCTTTAGTCATAGATTTTTAGATGTTGACATGATGGCTATTTTGTTAATATTTCAAAACGTGGGCTATATCTTTAAAACATATATTACAAAATGGCTAAATCCTTAACTGACCCTAATTAAAATGATTTTTAATATTCATTTTGAAAAATCAGGTGGGCAATGAGCTGGAATGAACTTTCGAAAAATTTGGAGAAATGCTATTTTTGGACAACTTATCTTTAAAATATGCCATTTTAAAAAAATATTTGCAGTTCATATCAATTTTTGGTAATGAATTTGAACGAACTGTCCTTTCTTTTCTTACAAATGAGAAAGACAATAGAGAAAAAAGGGGCAATATGATAATTTGATAATGAAAAAGTAGTATTACATGCAATATTGTCATGGTTGCAAACTTAAATGTCAAGCATGAGATCAAATTTTCTCAAACTTCTGCTCCCAAATGGTTATCCTCCAATAAGTTCCCTAATAGAGTTTCTATACAATTTATTAAATAAAACTTAAGGTTATGCTTGATAATATTTTTATTTTTTTATTTTTATGAATAAATATTTGGAAGTGTTTTTGTTATTTTGTTTTTAACAACATAAAATATATTTGGTAATTATCATTATTTATTACTTGTTTTAAAAAAATTAAAAACACAAAATGATAGTTTGTAACTGATAAACAGTGAGTGAAAAAAATTTAAAAAAAAAAAACGTAAAGATGAAATATGAAAAGAGTGTAGAATTAAGAAAAGATATAAAAAAAAGTTCTTAAAATTTGATGTTTTGTTTAAAAATATTTGACAATAAGAATTTTTTGTTTTCTCTATTTTTAAAAGTTTGCTTTCAATTTAAAAATCTAGAAAACAAAAATAAATTTACCAAACGCGTTTTTTAAAATAAAATTACGTTTTTCTGTTTAAAAAAAAAAAAGAGCGCTACTAAATACACTCAAAATTAATGAGATTTTAAATAAAAATATTAATATAATGGATGTATTGTCAATATCTGATAGACATGGACAGCGCCAGAGACAGTTTTACGGACAATATATTTCTATTCCACAGATGCATTGAATGAAAGAATATGTCAAAATTGAGATACTGTTTGACTTGAAATTCTGCTTTAATCTTAAAAAATGGTCCAATTATTTTTCTCTTTGTAATAAGATTACTCCAAAAGCGCATTATTTTAATGTTTATCTCTATCTTTATTTATCAAATACGTCAATTAATTGCATAAATTGTATATTCTAATTTAATTTAGAATTAGAATATAAGTTTCTAGCTTATAAAATAATTTGAGTCTTTGTTGGGTAAAATAATAAATTCATTGTTACGAATTAACAGCGAGTTGCCGAGTTACAACACAAATTATACAACTTGTTACCTAACTTTGCCAAAGCCTTGAACTACGGAGAAGTTGTCTGCCTGGTCCTGCCTTCTTCTCCCCATATATTTGAGTGACACGTTTAACAAGTTCGCTAATATCTTCTCTGATCATTGATGTGCATGGTCCTTGAAAAAATTGATGTAGATGTGGTCCTTTGAAAAAATGATGTGGATGAAGCCCATGTGGTCCTCACAAATTTATTGTCATGAATTTTGATTGCAAGTATCGATATTAATTTTTCACTATCAGGATATATCGAGTTTTTTTTTTTTTTTTAGAAATTATAGTGAATATCCAATTTTTAAAACTTAATATAAGTTATTACCTAATTTTTTAAAAAATGTAACTAATTACCCAAATGATATAATTACTTACACAGTGATAAGTGATGGTAATTCACTTTGTTACATATGTGCAAGTAAATCACAAGCTGATTAGAAACTCAATTACTTCAAAAATTTGGGTATTTATTTTTATTGTTATATAAATTTTGAGTATTTGCCTACTTCACCTTTTTTTTTTTTCCCCTTAAGCAACTATACTGATTTGTAGGAGGTTCTTTTGTTTTATGTATAGTATATGTACACACACATCTATATAGTATATATAGTATATATACACACATACTTAAAACAACAAATCATTCATCTTTTCTAATTATCAATAATCTAAATTTAAGAAATATATTATTAAGAGGTTTTGAGAAGAATATATTTATCTTTTTTGCGTTATAGTCTCTCAATTTGTTTATAAAATCTTGAGAATTTATCATTCACAACTTGTATGATTTGTTAAAATACTAGAGATCACACTCTCTTAATCAAAATTAATATCAGCAACACTCTTTTAAAATTCTGTTAATTAAGTTGGTAAAAAGACTTAAAGACCCTCTTCATCCTAATTATTCATCTACTCTAGTGTTATAATCTATACTATCAAATATTAACTGTTAGATTTCACATCTAATAATCCAGAAAGTGCCACCTGTTAAGCTATTGAAGGAAAAAAAAATCTTAACTCAGTTTTTCCGTATTATCTCTTAATCTATAGCCAACTCGTCATTCGTAACCGAACCCAAATCCTCTATATCATTTTCCGATTTAGCTCTAGTCTGTATCATTATAATAATTTTATAACAACTCATCAATTTACGTTTAACTCTATATGTGTATCTAATACTTTTATATATATTTTTAAAATAAATAGATGAGTTGTAATATTAATATCGAAAGGGACAGAGAAATGAATAAAAAAATGAAATAGATAATCCGGTCCTTCATAGCCATCAATAATGTAAATTTCCACTGAAAAAGCTCAATAGATCGTTCATACCAACTGTTAGATTTCGGTTACGTCAATGTCAATCATTGAATATTTTCGCTAACGCTGACTATCATCATATCGCCTATAAGGGTGTCGCGGGGCCGCCATCACTGATCCCTCGCACGGTGCCTACACCAGCAAACACCTTCGATCTCTCACTGCTCACACTTTTTCTGTCGGTTGTTATAAGTGGCCAAAATAACAATAATTCTTCTTTCAAAACATACAGTGAAAACAAGACAAATTAATTCTTATCCAGTACATTCTTTTTTTTTTCTTCTTGGATTAATGGTTCTTTAATTAAGATCTTACTATTTTGTTTAGCTCTTAATTAGCCTTACCCGAGCTCTTATTTAACTTAATCCATGAACTCCTCCGGGTTATAGAATTACTCAAACATTATAATACAATATATAAGCTAGCAAGCACCGGCGCTAAGCTTTATCCTGTCACCGCCGATCGATGTCATGCACCAGTTTAAAGCTCTTCTGCAAAACTTTGCTCTAAATGGTGTGATGTTTTTGACGTCGCGGCCGGTGAAAGCCAAGCACATGCTCGAAGGAATTTATTCATCAGATCTATATTTGGAAGGGCTTCAAACTAGTTATACTACTCTTTGACACTCATATACAACAAATATATATCGTTCATTGATACCAAAACAAGAAATGGAAGGATAATAAAACGCGCTCAATAACATACGAAGCGAACTTTAAATTGATTAGTCCTTCTTTTTGAAGTAATGTGAGGCACGGTTCGCACCATATATGTCCGTCCAGGTGAGAGAGCATTCGAGTGTCAAGCACCATAAAGAGTTGATCCTTTGGAGTCCCCAGATCACCCACCGTGATCTTGATTCGGACCGCATTACAATATGTATGAATTTATAATATGTATAATTCTGTTAAGTATAGTTATGTTTGATTTTAGAGTAAGTGGAATTTTGGACTCGATTAGTTCATTTATATTTGATGTGTTTGAGAATTTGATTGATTATATTAAGTACATTTGGTATTTATGTGTATATATTTGGCGTTTTTTGAATTTTTTTTAAATATTCGTGTATAAATAGGTAATAAAATATTGAGTATATATTTTAATTGGAGTGGTGAACATGGATATTTTCCATTTCATTCAAGTTCTTATCTAACACAATTCACAATATAATTCCACACTTAACAATTTTATATATGGTGTTAATTCCTAAAAGCTCTACGAGTTTTTGCTAGATCCCAGCTTCGTCTCTTTTATTTTTAAAATTCCAAAATAATTCATATACTTTCAAAATCAATTCCAAAATATCTCCGACTTCACAACATAATTCCATATTTACTTAAAACATTTTTATATGTGCTTATATATTTTATAACCTATTTGTAAAAATATTTCTTTTAAAAAAGCATGAGGGGAATAAGAAAATTTTAGAGAAATTATAGTGAATACCCAATTTTTAAAACTTAATGTAAGTTATTACCCAATCTTTTGAAAAATGTAACCAATTACCCAAAAGATGAAATTACTTACACAGTGGTAAGTGGTGGTAATTCACTTTGTTACCAAAAGCATGTGCAGATAATTCACAAATTGACTAGAAACTCAATTACTTCAAAAGTTTGGGTATTTATTTTTATTGTTATATAAATTCTGGGTATTTACCTACTTCACCCAAAATTTTATATCCTCATTAATAAGATAAAAGCCCAGTACCCAACAATACAAGCAGAACCAGTAGTGTACTTGTTTCACCTCTGCTTCTTTGCATACACGTCCCTTTTTTTAGTTCGAAGGCAATTATTTTGCCCAATACTACTTTCCTAATCATCATACTCATTATCATAGTTCTTCTTTCACAATATAAAGTGAATACAAGACAATTTTATTCTTATTAGCACTAAGCAGTACTTTTTTTTTTTGGTTTTAAGATCTTACCATTTTATTTAGCTCTTAATTAGCCTTAACCGAGCTCTTATTTAACATAATTAACGAACTCCACCAGGTTTTAGCTAATTATCACTCAAAACATATTTACAAAATAAGCTAACAAGCATTGGGGATAAACCCAATCCTGGCACCGTTGATGTCATGCACCACTTCAAAGCCCTTCTGCATAGTGTTGCCCAAAATATTGATTTTGTCGATGTAGCCATAGAAAGCCAAGCACATGCGCGGAGGATTCGTCTCGCTGATCATTATGCTCCCCGGCGGCAGATCCACCACCGCTCCGCCGTTGAAGGAGAAGCTGATCTTCGGAATCGTAAATGACCCGCTGAGGTAATAACACGTGTCCAACTCACCCGAGGTAGGCCCCAGAGGGTACTGAGCCATTTGCTTCCGAAACTCCGTCCTCAGCTGGCTGTACAGCGACCGCGGCAGGATCGTCAGCGTGGCTCCCGAGTCGACGATCGTCGACGACGTATCGGGGATGGGCAGCCGGACTCCAGCCACGGTGATTGCCAGCAGCTTCACCCCATACAGCGACGAGGCGTCGGCTGGGAATCTGATCATAGGCGTGTAGAGTGCTTTGGCGGCCTTGGAGGAAGTGCCGCCGAAGATCAAGTAGCCGGATGAGCTGGAGGTGCTGGGTAGGCAGCTGGAGAAGAGGCGATTGTACTTCCAGGCAGTTTGCGAGACTATGGAGCTTTCGCCGCGGGCGAGGCCCATCATCCCGGCGGTTCCTTTAGACCCGCCGTTTTTGTAGCCGCAGCCGAAGACGTAGCCCGGGAACACGTCCGACGGCGACAGGGTTAGGGTTTCTCTGGCCAAATATCCATCAGAGAAGGACTGGTCCTCGAAGTGTGCGTGGTATATGCATGTCCCACTCGAACAGCTCGTCTTTTCTGTATCCAATTGCAACGTAAAAAGGTTTTTGTTGGATTTTCTAGTATATCTTTACGTGTATAATGACTATGGAGGAAGATTTTTAGTCCATTTTTTAGGATATATTTAAAATAATGTCCATTGTTTTTACACAGGGAAGAATACTAATTATGCTAAGTAGTCTATATATGAAAAACTGACTGTTCACCTAAAAGATGGAAATTTGTAACTTTTTTAAACAAATTTTAAAATTAAGTCAGTTATCTATAAACTACTATACATTAAGACATGGTTTTAGCATGTTTCCATAAATTTAAATTTTACTCTAACGGCTAATCATTGTTATTATGATATTATAGGACCTGAGAAACATGTAGTAAACAAGAAATTCTTTTATAACTACTTTCATTTTCTAATATTTGCTAATGTATTTTTAATCAATTACTAATTTTTATCAGATTTGTTAGGTTAATAGCCTTCTTTTAAGTGAGTTTTCAAATAATAATCAAAATTTAAAAAAAAAAAACTAAAAAATAGCCATAATTTTAATATAGTTAAATTTCTATACCATAATTGTCCTTATTATTAAATACTAATTAAATGACAGTCCAATTATTTTTCTCTGTTATTTTATTAACTTTTTAGTTGTAAAATTTAGTTATTTTTCTCTTCTATTTTCCAAAAAATTAATCTTAATTATGATCCCATCCGAGCAAATTCAAGGTTGATCAATTTACTTACGAGCTATAGCTGCAAATGAGCAATATACGGAGGTACAGGGCTCGTTGGTGTAAGTTGAGGAGGCTGCTGGATCAAACCTGGGCTCCACTTGGTAGAAGCAATCAAACGGTTGGCAAGCCGTGCACTGCGTCCAAGTGAGGTCGCTGGCACTGTCTAATTGCAGCGAGAAGCTCTTCTTCGGCGTGCCCAGCCCCACCGTCACAAAGTAAGAGCCGCCGCCCCCCAGGAGGCTAGAAGGTTTGACCGGCAGCGTGGTGGCCGCCAGCTCTCGCTGAAATCTCCTCTCATTAATGGCGCCAACAGATTTCTTGTAGAATAGAGAGTGGATGTATTCGGCACGGAGTTTGTCTTGCCGGAGAATTTCCTCGATGCCGTCGGTGAAGTTGAAGTTATCACGGTTGAGATGTGAGCATGGACCGTACTTGTGTACCACTTCCATTGATGAATTGTGGTCTCGCACTGAAATCCAGTTGTAAAGAATGGTTTATCAAAGAGATAGTACGGAATTTAACTCCCTAAACTACGAAAATAGTTACTAAATATCCGAAGGATACCGTCATTGAATTTAGCAAATAAGCAATGTTATTTACCATTGGTGATCTATAGATCTCGATCGCACAATGAGAATTAGGCACACATACATTTTTACCTTTTAGCATGATGATGATTACAACTACGCCAAATGGTGTGATTGTGATTTTCTATTTATTTTTTCTGTCAAATTGACGCACTGTTCTTAATCATATTTTAGCGTGAAAACAAAAACAGTTTGTTAGCATTGTCTTTTATTCGCAAGAGACTTATTTGGAAAAAATAAAAGCATGCCTACTTAATATCACACACGCAGAGAGAGAGAGAGAGAGAGACAGAGAGAGAGAGAGATGGGTTATTAATAATTAAAACCTATGGATGAACGATTGCAAGTTGAGGAGGGCATTAGAGAGCTAAGCTGAACAGAGTAGAAGTGTTGAGAATCGTGGCTTCGCGAGACAAAATCCGTATTCTCCAAAGGAGAGAGAAGAGACACAGATAGAAAAAAGGACAGAATTCGAGACTCCATATTGGATGATTAATTGTTGGTGTGTGACTCTGTGTTTCTCTACTCTAGTAGTACCTATTTATTGAGCCAAAAACTGGATAGATCTACGGGTGATTGTGGTGGATAATTACAGGAGCCACTAGCTACGTAAATGTTTGTCAAAACCAGGAAACGTGTATCTTACGGAACCAGATTATCATCGTTAGATTTCTCTGTTTTTTCCTGTCTGCTCAATCACATGCATGTATGATATATATTTTTTCTTTTGCAAACACAGGAAAGAACCTGTGTGATATATGATTGCACGGCCTTATCTGCCTATCGTCCATTTTTTGACTTTGCCACGAACTGACCTTTTTTTTGGAACAGTTACTTTTAATGACATCTTCAACAGGTAAGCTAATATCTTCTCTCCTTTATTGATATGGTCCTTCAAAAAAAAAAACATGTGGATGTGGTCCTTAATTTTATTTATTTTTTCACTTGACTCTCATTTTTGGCTTATACGCTCATTGATTATTTTTTTATCCTTACTACTTTATTGTCATGAATTTTATTTTTGAAAATGTCGGCATGTATTTAAAAAATTATTTTTAATATAATTGATGTTGAAGTTTTATGCAACATAATCAAAATAAAAAGACATAATTAGAGCAACATTAACTCTTTTAGTAACTTTTTAATATCAACTTATATGGTAATTAATGTGTCATGTTTTGATTAGTTAAATATCAAATCATTTTATCAATGCGACAAACACTCACCAATTATAATATGATACAGGTTTGTATTAAAAATGTTAGTAAAAAAATTTGTATGTGTAGCATTGCTCTATCTATATTTGTCATTGATAATTTAATTTATTATATGTATGGCTCACACTGATATGAAATTCTCGATCCATCACCAACAAGTCTCAATATCCGTTGCTTGTCATCAAATCATGAACTAGTAGAAGCACCAAAACCAACCCTCCCACCTACCATTGTTGTAACACCCACGTACTTAACAACGTATTTAACGTTATAATCTACCTAGTTAAGCAAATGAGTGCTAATCTCATTCATGTAATTCTTATAAACGTAATATAAAACTCGGAAGCAAACCTTTTTTTTTATAAATAAACTGTGCAAAAGCTACCAAAAATATAAAGTAGCATATCTTACAAAACAAAAATAAGAAATTCTCAAAACATATTCTACTTAGAACATACTCATAACGAAATATAACTAGTTTTTCTAAAAAATTATACTACATGTTCTTCCTTTCTTGGCATATGAACATTTTGGAGGCAAACAGGTGGCAACTCAACCAACTCCTATTGCTCATGAGATTCTTTATCTGCATCACAAGAAACTATATGAGCTAACGCTCAATAAGCAGAAACCTTAATCTTATAAAATAATAAAAATCCATAAAACATTTATAATTGTTATTGTACTCATTTTCTAAACATAAAACATCAGTTATTTCATCAATTATATGGGCCCCATTTAAGCATAAATCTCAGCTTAACATTCGATAGGCCGTGAGTTTTCGGAACCTATTTTTATATGTGCATATATATTTTATAACCTATTTGTAAAAATATTTCTTTTAATAAGGCATGAGGGGAAAAAGAAATTTTATATCCTCATTAATAAGATAAAAGCCCAGTACCCAACAATACAAGCAGAGCCAGTGTAATTGTTTCACCTCTGCTTCTTTGCATGCACGTCCTTTTTTAGTTCGAAGGCAATTATTTTGTCCAATACTACTTTCCTAATAATCATCAACTCATTATCATAGTTCTTCTTTCACAATATAAAGTGAATACAAGACCAGTTTATTCTTATTAAGCAGTGCCTTTTTTTTTTTTTTTAGGATCTTACAATTTTATTTAGCTCTTAATTAGCCTTAACCGAGCTCTTATTTAACATAATTAACGAGCTCCGCTAAGCTAACAAGCATTGGGGATAAACCCAATCCTGGCACCATTGATGTCATGCACCACTTCAAAGCCCTTCTGCATAATGTTGCCCAAAATATTGACTTTTTCGACGTAGCCGTAGAAAGCCAGGCACAGGCGCGCAGGATTCGACTGTCTGATCATTATGTTCCCCGGCAGCAGATCCACCACCGCTCCGCCGTCGAAGGAGAAGCTGATCTTCGGAATCGTAAACGACCCGCTGAGGTAATAACACGTGTCCAACTCACCCGAGGCAGGCCCCAGAGGGTACCGAGCCATTTGCTTCCGAAACTCCGCTCTCAGCTGGCTGTACAGCGACGGCGGCAGGATCGTGAACGTGGCCCCCGAGTCGACGACCGTCGACGACGTATCGGGGATCGGCAGCTGGACTCCAGCCACGGTGATCGCCAACAGCTTCACCCCATACAGCGACGAGGCGTCGGCTGGGAATCTGATCATAGGCGTGTAGAGTGCTTGCGCGGCTTTGGAGGAAGAGCCGCCGAAGATCAAGTAGCCGGATGAGCTGGAGGTGCTGGGCAGGCAGCAGGAGAAGAGGCGATTGTGCTTCCAGGCGGTTTGCTCGACGATGGAGCTTTCGCCGCGGGCGAGGCCCATCATCCCGGCGGTTCCTATATGCCCGCCGTTATTGTAGCCGCAGCCGAAGAGGAAGCTCGGGAACACGTCCGACGGCGACAGGGTTAGGGTTTCTCTGGCCAGATATCCTTCCGAGAAGGACTGGTCTTCGTAGCGTGCGTTGTATACGCATGTCCCACTCGAACAGCTCGTATTTTCTGTATCCAATTGCAACATAAAAGGGTTCTTATTGCATTTTTTAGTTTATCTGTAACATTTTTCGTCTTTTTTCTGTTTAGGTGTCAAATTTTGATTTGGGGACAGCAAAATAGACCGAGAAAAAGAATAAAAGATTTGGATTCCGTGATCGACACCACACATATTTAAAACCGCAACTTCTGTGTTGGGAAACGTTTAAAAAACAGACTGGTGGGTGACAATCTAACAGCTCATAGTAGATCTCTAGTGAGATTCTACAAAAGTTATTATGCTCCTTACCGTATTAAATAATGTTGAAAATGTAAAAAATAAATAAAAATACAGCAATCACCACGCAGACCTTACTCCTCCATCTTCGTCAGCGAGGCCATCTCCTTCGTCTCCAATCCAGTCCGCCGCCTTCATCCTCGTCTCTGGTTGTGAATTGGTAGTAGCAGAACCGCCGCCGTAGGAGGCCTCTCCGACCAGGCCTTCGATTTTGTTGCCTTCTAATCCTTCTTTAATTTTTTGTTGTCTTTTTTTTTTTTTCCTAGAGTTTAATCTTCGCCACAGTCGACGATATAGCTGACTTAATCCATACAAGAGTATTAAAAGTTGAAGAAGAAAGAAAGATCTAGCCACTAAACTGCTATAAATCATTAACAACATTAAAACCACGCTAGTAAATAATTTTCAAGTAATATATTTTATACCCAACATATAATCCCTCAGTTTGCTTTCTCGTGAGCATTATTTTTTTTTTTCTCTTCATTTTAGTTAGTTTGCTTTCATCTTGGCGTCTTAAAACTTTAAAGCCAACTCAATAAGCTGTCTTTGTCTTCTGGTCATGTTCTTCTGTCCAAATTTCAACTAAAAGTCTAGAATTTTGGGTTGTGGTATTGTGGAAACCCACAGTATCAATTTTCAAATTTCCGCCGCGTCGTCTCCGTCGACGGATTGCATCGTCGACTCCCACTTCGTCATCATCCTCACGGCCCTCCTCTGCGCCCTAATCTGCGTCCTCGGCCTCGTCGCGGTCACTCGGTTCGCCTGCCTCCGTCGCCTCTCCGGCGGCGTGGCCGCGTCCTCCTCCTCCGCGAGCGCCGGCGCTTCACGCCCCCCCACCGAATAAAGGCCTCAAGAAGAACACACTCTGCTCCCTCCCGAAGCTCACCTTCACCGCCGATTTGGCGCCCAAGTTCATCGACTGCGCGATCTAACTCGCCGAGTTCGCCATCGGCAATGAGATCCGCGAGCTCCGGCAGTGCGGCCATGGCTTCCACGTGGTGGCCCGCTACCAGAAGTATGGCGGCTTCCCAGACTTGGGTTGGGATTAGGAACAGAGAGAGTTACAACTTAAAGAAAGCGAAACACTTTTTGTTTATTTTTATTTTAAATAATATTTAAACAATAATCAAATGCAACAAGATGCATATTATTTTTTACACACTTTCAAACAACAACCAATCAAAATCATTTCCCATGGATGGGTTTTTCTTTTAGTTCCCATGGCAGAAGCACCCTTTAAAACAATGGAAATTCTCTGGTGGATTTCTTTTTTTTTTTTTAAGAAAAAATTATTATGGATCTCTTAAAAAGGTAAATCCAATCCTCTAGAATTATAATTAAATTTCTATACCATAATTGACCTATTATAATACTAAGTTACAGTTTTAATTATTTTTTTCCTATTCTTTTATTACCCTTTAGCTCTAAAATGTTATATTTTTCTCTTCTATTTTCCAAAAAAAATCATCTTAATTATGCTCCCATATGAACAAACTTAAGGTTGATCAATTACTTACGAGCTTTAGGTGCATATATGCAATATACGGAGGTACAGGGCTCGTTGATGTAAGATGAGGAGGCTGCTGGATCAAACATGGCCTCCACTTGGGGATAGCAATTAGACGGTTGGCAAGCCGTCCACTGCGTCCAAGTGAGGTCGCTGGCACTGTCTAATTGCAGCGAGAAGCTCTTCTTCGGCGTGCCGAGCCCCACCGTCACAAAGTAAGAGCCGCCGCCCCCCAGGAGGCTGGAAGGTTTGACCGGCAGCGTGGTGGCCGCCAGCTCTCGCTGAAATCTCCTCTCATTAATGGCGCCAATAAATTTCTTGGAGAATAGAGAGTGGATATATTCGGCACGAAGTTTGTCTTGCTGGAGAATCTGCTCGATGCCGTCAGTTAAGTTGAAGTTATCAGGGTGTAGATTTGAGCATGGACCGTACTTGTGTACCACTTCCATTGATGAATTGTGGTCTCGCACTGAAATCCAATTGTAATGAATGGTTTATCAAAGAGATATTACGGAATTTAATTCCCTAATTAACTAAGAAAAGAAATACTAAATGTCCAAAGGATATCGTCATTGAATTTAGCAAATAAGCAGTGTTATTTATCATTGTGATCTATAGATCTCGATCGCACAATGAGAATTAAGCCTACATACATTTTTACATCTTAGTATGATGATGATGAGAATTAAGCAAAATGGCGTGATTGTGATTTTATCACTTTCTTACACGATTAGCTAGCGAATCTAGATTTTCTATTTATTTTTTGTGTCAAATTGACGCACTGTTCTTAAAACATATTTTAAGGTGGAATCAAAAACAGTTTCTTAGCATTGTCTTTATTCACAAGAGACTCATTTGGAAAAAATAAAAGCATGCGTATTTAATATTGATAACTTGCAAAAATAAAAACATGCCTACTTAATAAGAGAGAGCGATAGAGAGATGGGTTATTAATAATAAAAACCTATGGATGAACGATTGCAAGTTGAGGAGGGCATTAGAGAGCTAAGCTGAACAGAGTAGAAGTGTTGAGAATCGTGGCTTCGCGAGACAAAATCCTTATTCTCCAAAGGAGAGAGAAGAGATACAGATAGGAAAAACAAGGACAGAATTCGAGACTCCATATTGGATGATCAATTGTAGGTGTGCGTTTCTCTACTCTTGAAGTGCCTATTTATTGAGCTAAAACTGGGATAGATCTACGGGTGATTGTAGTGGATAATTTCAGGAGCTAGCTACGTAAATATTTGTCAAAATCAGAAAACGTGTATACGGATTTATTCCAAAAGCAGAAGTCAATCAGAAACGGGCCAGTGATAATTTTTATTAGATTTATCTGTTTTTCCCTGTCTGCTCAATCACATGATATATATATATATATATATATATATATATTCTTTTGCAGACACAAGAAATAGATGTTATTTTTAATGACATCTTTAACAGGTGAGCAAATATCTTCTCTCCTTTATTGATATGGTCCTTAAAAAAAAATCATGTGGATGTGGACCTTAATTTTAATTTAATTTAATTTTTTCATTTGAATATCTTTTTTGGCTTGTGCGCTCATTGATTTTTTTTTATCCTTACTAATTTATGGTCATGAATTTTATTTTTGAAAATATCGGCATGAATTTAAAAAATTATTTACAATACAATTGATATTAAAGTTGTCGTGCAACATGATCAAAATAAAACACATCTATTTTTGTCAATGATCATAGATAATTATAATCCTCACTTTAGTATATTAGTCCACACTGATATGAAATTTTGGATCCATCACCAACATGTCTCAATATTCGTTGCTTGTCAACAAATCAAGAACAAGTAGAAGCATCAAAATCAACCTTGCCGCTAAGGATGTCAATTGGACGGGTTTGTCCCGCCCCGCCCAACTTCTACCCGCTTATTTGGAAATTCCTATTTACCTTGCCCTATTTATCCACCCCGCCTAATTTCTACCCGCTTATTTGGAAATCCCTATTTACCCTACCATGTTTACGTACAAGACAAATGGGGTGGGGTATCACAATGCCCTGTAGGTTAGTGGAACTTCGTGGGCCCCATTGACCTGTATATATTTTTAAAAATATTTTTAGTTATTAATTTTTGTCTTATTTTGTCCTTTAATTTCGAATCAATTTTCACGTGCTTCTCCAATAATGTATATTACAACACATCACTATTATATATATATATATATATATTATAGTAGTTATATAAACAACAATATTTACTTAAGTCTTACGTCACTGTTGATCTCAATAGTACTTTAAAAATAATTGACACAATTTAGATTTTGTTAAAGTAAAAAAGGCAAAGGCATTTTGGTTGAATCTAAGTTGTTTATGAAAGCTTCTTTGGTCAACACTTTATAAAAAAAAATAGGTAAGAAACTAAACCTTTTATTTTATTATATTTCTAAATATAGTTTTATTATGCATACAAGTTTAAGCCAGTAATTTTCTTTTTCTTTTTTTTTTATTAAATCACAATATACAAAACAAATATTTTTAATTAGCAAGTGCCAAATTGCAACTCGTATAGTATTCGGCAGGCATATGTATATACGCACATACATATAGATAAAAGCGATGATGGAAGTTATACACTACAATTTAAACTACATAGTATATACATCTTAGCTATATAAAAAAATAAAAATAAAAAACTCACTGAGCTACTTTGTGAAAAAGAAGAATCCGTACAATTCTATGCATTTGGTTTGGAGAGAAACATTCGAACAAAGAGGATGGGACATTATCTTATACGGGTTTTGGGGTAACCCGCCCCCGCCCCGCATATTAATGTACTCTAAGTGGGGCACCCCCCCCCCCCCCCCCCCCCCCCCACCCCCACCCCCCCCACAACACATATGTTTAACGGATGGGCAAATCGACATCCCTACCTGCCGCCCACCAGGCTCTTGCACAATCGAAATGACCTTCGAGCGAGTGCCAGTTCCGAGAAGAAGGGATAGAAGCCGTAGGGAGGGAGAGAGAGAGATAAATTAGGAGGAAAGGGATAAAGATAGAGATATAGAGACAACAAATTCATTTCATTGCATAATCATTCCATCCAAATTGGTTTCCTACAATTTATATAAGTAGGGTGTATCAACAACCTCCTACATCTTCTGCTGCGATCTTCTCGAAGGTCCCGACTGCCTTGTCATCGCTGTTGGCAACGAAGGCGAGCAGATCTGAGGGGCTCGCTCACCGAGAGCAAGATCTAGGACATGTTGGACTCCACCTCGGCCCTGCTTCTAAAGAAAAAGCTTATCCTCAGCGCTCACTCCTCGTTGTAGGCGTTAGCTGTAGCATGCACGTCTTACGCTTGGGTATCTTCTTTTAAATTATGCGTTGATTTATTTTTTTGGACTTATCTTTACTAATTTAGGGGTTTTTCTACATTCAACACACGTATTTCAACAAACTAAAAGGAGATTAGTGAAATTTTGCAAACACTCGGTATGATATATTTGGTATTTTCCTCGAAAACTAATCATTTAAATTTAGGTATTGCATTTCCGCCTTCTTCCCCAAAACCATAGTAACGGTGTTAATTTCTGGCTTCTAAAAAAATGAACTTTAAATAATAGTCGTTGCGTCAAGTTATAATTGGTGGCACTTTCCAAAGAGAATCTGAAGGCCATATTTAGCCCATGCACAAACGCCGTCAAAATCTGAAGGCGGAGATGGGAATCTCTGCTGTTATTATAAGAGTTGGCGCTGGGGTAAGATCAGTTTTACGAATATTACAAAAATAAATATTTCCATTTGCACATGGTTCATCAAAAACACATCTTTGGCCAACGATAATTCACACGTATCAGAAATCAGAAAGTATACATATACACAACATATATTCAATAAACACGCGGTTTCACATAGAAATACACATATATAGCTCACTAGTAAATAGTAATGCATGCACTGTGCCATGGCAAATGACGATGGCTAATCATACAATGCTAATTATTTAGACGACAACTCTACATTATGAGCTAAGTGCTACGACGACGACCTTTAAGTATAACTGCATAAGACACGTGTCGTTTTATTATTGGCGGGCCAACTAACGTTGCATGGTTTTAGCCCTCATCATGCATAACCAAGTCTCAATATATCCGTAGCTTTGTCATCAACTCATGAACAAGCAGAGGCACCAAAACCAACCCTGCCACTCCCACCATTGTCGTGCACAACCTCCCACGTCTTCTGCTGCATGTTCCCGAAGATCCCGACGGAATCGTCGTCGCTGTTGCCGATGAACGCGAAGCAGGCCTGCGTCTCGCTCACCGGGAGCAAGATTCCCAACACGTCGGACTCCACCTCGACCCCGCCGCTGAAGAAGAAGCTTATCCTCGGCACCCGCACCTCGTTGTAGCCCCTGAAGTCGTAGCACGTGTCCAGCCGCGAGTACCTCCGCGCCACCGGGTACCCCGACATCACGCGCCGGATCGCCTTCCTCATGACACCGTACGCCGCGGCGGTAGCCGCGTGATGACCGTGCCGGAATCGATGATGGTGCCAGCCGAGTCGAAGACCGACCTAGGGATGGCCAGCATGTTCCCCGCCACGCTAATCCCCGTCATGTCAATGCCGTAGAACTGGGTGCCCTCGGTGAACTCCGACAGCGGCGTGTAATGGATGCTGGCCTGGGGACGGGGCTTGCGGGGGTTGAAGTTCCCTAAGGCGAGGAAACCGGTGGAGCTCGACGAGGAAGGGACGCAGTAGGAGAAGCGCTGGCGGTAGCGGCTGGAAGTCTGGGCGACGAAAGAGAGTGGATCGCGGCTGAGGCCAAGCATCCCGGCTGTGCTGCCGTAGGTACCGCGGTTGTTCTGCCCGCAGCCGAGGACGAAATCACGGAAGACGTCGTAGGGCGTTAGGGTCAGCGTCTCTTTGCTGAGGAAGCCGGCGGAGAATGAGCCGTCCCCATATCTTATTCCGTACGCGCATGTCGAAGTGACACAACCGGAGGCGCCTGTAATATATATGCATTTGTGATCCAGATTTGGAAGGCTTTCAAACTAACTATAATACTCTTTGACACTCGTACACAACACATATCGTTCTTTGATACCAAAACAAGAAATGGAAGGATAGAATAAAAAGCGATAAACAACAAGAAGATGACCTGTGGTGGACTCTAGTTGAGAGCAGAGATCAGAGTCGCAGGAAACATTGGAATAGGAAGAGGACTGCGAGGGCTGGAAAATTGGTTCCTTTTGTGAGTAGCATTGTCTAACGCATGGTTCGCACTGCGTCCAGGTGAGAGCGCTTCCGGTGTCAAACACCAGAGACAGTTGCTTCTTCGGAGTGCCCAGACCCACCGTGACGATGTAGTCTCCTGTCCCCATTGCATCACCGTCGTTCGCCGGGATAACAGCGTCGGGAAGCTGCTGGCGCCCGGCGCTGCCCTTTTTGCCGCGGGACTGCAGCCGGGACCGGATCCAGTTGACTCGGGTTTGGTCTTTCTCGAGTAAGGTGTTGAGGTGGTGATCATGGGATGGAGTGTTGTGGTTGGCTCCTTTTGGTTTGCTTAGGTGAGAGCATGGCCCATGTTTGTGCACTAGATTTAGGGACGCCTCCCTGTGCTGTGCACCTGAAATTCAGTTTGTTAAAAAAAAAAGTGTTAGTAATAGAAATATGGGTATATAACTATATGGATATGCATGATCTAGTTTTTTATTCCCCTCGTTTGACAAAACCATTTTTGAGCTCCAAAAAACCAAAAAAAAAAAAGGAAAAAAGAAAAGAGAGAGAAAATATGGCTAATTTTGGTGTAACCTTGAGTGACAAGAGTGCATGTATTTGATGGGAGAAGAGAGTTGATTTTGATGATGTGATGCGTGTGAGAAACCTGGCTAGCAGGCTCTGCCGTGTCTTCTTTGGGGTTACATATTCCTTTGTTTGTCAAATAACTAACAACAAACAAACACACAAGAAATTTGGTGGAAACGACTCTGATTGCCATGGATCCTGATTTCTTGTTGGTGTGCTTTGAGTTTGTGACTTGATTTGCCTTTTTATAACCAAATGACACATCAGAGTACAATGGTACTCATGATCAGTTTCATACCCACTATTAAGAGTAACCAAACAAATTTTCTAAACTGAAATTCCATGTTGACCACTACGAAATCTGCACATCTTGTGGTGGATGAAAATTTGACTGATCAATGTGCTTTTTTTTGGCATATATTAATTGAAGTACAGAGTCCAATAATATTTGCTAATAATAACAAGAGTCCATGTACTCTAGTGGTCATGCCATTCAATTGCCAAGGCCGGCATAAATGAAAAAACAAGAGAAGTACTATTAGTTGTGTCATCACACCTAACAAACTAGTAATGAGGAATCCACGTCAGACTATAAGGTAAAAGTAATCATTGGAAGTTAGAGGTAATAATAAACCAATGGGACAATAATATTGAGCGCAACTGAACATGACTCGCTTCCTGTTCTAGGTCAAGAAATTTAGTGGAGGAAAATATTTTGGCATAACGAGTAATCTTTCTTCTCAGTGGAAGAAAATTTTAGTGCAGAAGAGACATTTTTCAAGCTGGGCTCACTTGGATATGATATTTCTCAAGTAAGAAATATTACTAAAGTCTTTGTGCTCCTTCTATGTAAATGCTTCCCTGGTTGGACTAATATAATCATATTTTTATGTCATTATTACTTTACTGAGAGACACATGGGTGATTTGTTAGTAATTTAGTGAAATAGACGAAAGTGGACTATCCACGCCCACCCAAAAAAAAAAAAAAAATTCCAGGAACCAACAATGCCGATTAAAATAATTTAGGAACAAAACTATGGACCAAGCAAAAATACAAGGACTGGGGGTGTAAAACATCCTATAAAATGATTGTGATAGGAAAATCAAATTTTCAATAGATGATGGAAATCAAGAGCAGAGTGTTACCTGAATACAGGCCATGAAAACACCTCGAGTTCCTCCAAAATCACTTCTTTTTCCTCTCGCATAGCTTTGCCAGTTCATACAAAATGTTTATAACAACAATCTGTATAAGACGTTCAAATGAGAAATGACAGCAGCAATAACTTAAACGTCTCATGAGTGGAATCAACTCATAATGGTTCTTTAATTGTGAGATCTAGAACTTATATTGTGTTTTGAAAGCAAACAATTCACTTCACTTTCAAGTTGGTATTTCGCAAGGCTCTGCATTTGAAAAACAAAATGCACCCAGGCAATCAAAGTCATACAACAGAACTTCTAAATCATCAACATCATCTAGTCTTCTGATCTCATCTATCAGAACTTCAAGCACAAAATATATCTTGTTGCTATTAGGGTGTAGACGATCTTCTGCTTTGAAAGCGTGAACCTCATTGTTAATTTCTATCCAGCTCCAACCGGGGACTTTCTTCACACCCCTTTGCCTCATGAGCCTCTTCACACTAGCTCTTTCATCCCAGCGGCCAAGATGTCCGTACAGATCAGAAAGGAGACGTAAGTGCAGTGCTCCTCGGGCTCCACGTCCAGCAAATGGCTCGCTACTTGGCTAGCTAATTCAATGTTTCCACAAGCTCTACAGGCACCTAATAAGGTCTTCCACACCATCGCTTCGGGTTCAAAAGGCATCGATTCAATCAAGGCTTTTGCATTTTCTAGCTGGCCAGCTCGTCCATAAAGATCTACTAGACAAGCATAATGCTCCATTTGTGGGTGTATTCCATGCTCTTGTGCCATTGAGTTCAATACTTTACGCCCTTCATCAACCAATCCAATATGGCTACAAGCAGTCAAAACTGCCACGAAAGTTATGTGATCCAACTTCACTTGTTCCTTCTTCATTTGGCTGAAGAGGTCCAATGCAACGTAGCCATGCCCATGTTGAGCATTCGCAAAAATAATCGAGTTCCAAGTGATTGATCCCTCTTTGGGATTCTCTTCAAAATATCTCCTTGCATCTTCAATAATGCCACACTTGGCATACATGAAAATCAAAGAACTAACCACAAATTCATTGGATCCAAGGCCTGATTTAAGTGCCAGGACATGAACCTGCTGACCTAATTGCAGAGTTGCTAAATCCGAGCAAGATCTGAGGACAGCTGAAAACGTATAGTCATCAATGTCTAAGACTTCATATCTCATACGCACAAAGAGTTTCAAGGCATCTTCACTCAACCCAGTTTGCGATAGTCCGGTCAAAATTGAGTTCCATGAAACACGGTCTTTGAACTCCATGGATCCAAATACATCTAGCGCTTCTACCATGGACATACAATTTGACTTGAGATACATTGCTATCAGAGCATTAGAGACAGGAATTGATTGTCCTAATCCTCTTTTAATTATCAAACCATGAAGAGATTTTCCATGGTCCTTATGTGCTTGTTCAAAACAGGCACTGATGATGCTAGTATAACTATAAATGTCTGGTTCAATCCCAAACCTTTGCATATCTATGAAGAGTCCAAATGCACAATTTCCCATGTAGTAACCAAATAGGCCCCTATCATAGAGTTCCACGTCACTAAATCCCTGGTGCCGAAAGAATAATCAAACACTCTCTTAGCATCTCTTATCGAGCCGCATTCTGAGTATGAAGTGATTGTGGCATTGCACACTTTATTCTCCAATTCCAGACCATGTTTTATAACTTTGCCATGAATCTGTGCCGTGGACTTGTAAAACTCAGAATCATCAAACAGAGTCAAAAGTGGAGCAACCGTGCCATCATCAATCGTCAAGCCCTCCTGCTCCATATGCAAAAATAACCAAACTGCAGTCCTGCGATCGCCCGCTTGCACACAACAAGAGATTAGCGCGTTCCACGACACGGCATTGCGTTCTGGCATATGTTTGAACACCGCAAACGCATCCTCAACTCTGCTACACTTTGCATACATGTCCACAAGAGAACTTCCACAGTAGACATTCTCGGCGTAACCCATCTTAATTATCATGGAATGCAATTGTTGCCCAATCTCCCATTGCCGAACGAGAGCAACGCCTTTAAGTATGCTTCCAAATGTGTGCCCATCAAGCTCAAGTTCAGACCTTTTCATGTGCCTGAGAATGTCCCACGCAATGTCGAAATTCCCGTAGTTTACATGGCCAGTGATCATTGTGTTCCAAGAGACAGTGTCTCTGTGAGGCATTACGTCGAACAGTTTGCGAGCAAGTTGAAATTTGTGGCATCTTGAATAGCCGTTGAGGATGTTGTTGGCAATGTAAATGTGGGTAATGGTTCCTGATTTGATAGCCCAAGAGTGGCTTAATAGAGCCTTGGAGAAGGTATTTAATGAAGTCCCAATCAGTGAGTGAAATGAACTCATTCATCAAAGTTGTCTTTCCACTCTATGATAAAAAAATATAAAAAATAAAAAAAAAGTCCTTCAACTCACGTAGCTTCAGTCCTTCAGGGTGTTTGTAAGCGGATTGCGAGGGCTGGATAATTGGTCCCCTTTTATTCCGGGAAAATATATCATAAGTTCATAATAAAGTAGTTCAATCGTTCGGGATTCTTTTGGCAAATGATAGTATTTTTGAGGTTAAAAACCGTCACGCACATGTATCTAACATGAGTTTTTTACGGCCACAAATTGACAAATGTCTTTAAATTGATTACATTATTTGAGGTAGGCGATTTATTATTATTTTGTCTCTGGGATAGACTCTTGGTGTTCTCTCTGTTATACTTCAATGTTTGACATGCATATAAATTTATCACTTGTTTGGGTCAAACATTTCATCCATTTTATTTCATTCTATTCTATATTTTTATTTTTTTCAACTATTTTAATCTTATAATCTATTCTATTTTTTTTAATTATTTTTTTAACTTTCTAAATTCATATATAATATTTTTAAATCTCAATCATTTATACCACCTTAAAATTCACAAAATCAAATTATTCTATATCATTTTTTTAAATAATTTTCAAATTATTTTTTTCATCCAAAAAAATGAGATGAAATGGATGAAATGATCACTCCAAACAAACACTAAACAGTTAGGGAAAAAAAAAAAAGACAAATGAATACTCTTCTTCGGCCGTGACATTGCGACGATGTATTATTATTTACAGTGCGAATTCCTTGTGAGTTGAGGCCAAAGAGAGTTATGGCACTTAATTTTAGTTTCTTTCCACCATACAAATATAATATAACTAGATAAATTTGCATGGCTGACGCAAAATTTCTGAGTCTATAAATAACATTTGAATACCCAAAAAGAAAAAAAGACAGAATCAAGAGGTACATCAACGGTAACTCCTAACAAAAATACAAGAAATTGAAACGCAAGGGAAAAATGCTGCCCAAAAATTCCTAGTTATACACCGGAGTGTGGCCTTTTACTTGGAAGCTCAAAGAGATATCGAAAATCAACTACAATCTAACACTCACTCTTGCCCATATTCAAAAGAAATAACCTCTTCCATGACAGACACAACCTCCTCCACTTCTACTTCCTTCGCCTCGTACTCTTCTTCATCGTCACTTGCCTCTCCGTCCCGAAGTTTCTGCCTCAGCAATCTCTCTTCGTCGTGCAACCGCTTCCACTCGCTAACCAACTTCTCCCATTCTTCCTTCAACATCCTCCTCTTTTCCCGTTCCTGCTCGCTCAGCAGCATTGACACGTCCTGATCCTCTGCCTCGTACTTCTTGCTGTACTTCTTCAAGTTCTTAGCAATCTCTTCTTCTTTCTCCGGGCTCAAGAAAGATGGTGGCCTCGGGCGCCACAAAAACTGTAAAAGAGGACAATATAATCAGTCAGGTCCCTTTAGAGTCGAGGATAGTGTCAAATCCCCTACTCACTACTCGGAAATGAAAAATGAATTCTTATAACATCCTAAATGAATATCTAGCTAGCAAATCAGCAAGTCTCTTGCGATAGATGTAAAAGAAATTGCAGGATATAATATATATTTGTGAAAATAAAGAAAGACTGAGATAACCTGAAAGAAGTGATCCTTCAATATACGGTAAAGTAGCTTGCCATTGAAGGACCAAATATTGAAACCATTCTCCATCTCATGAACTGATGTCACCGCAGTTGCAACATATCTAATTGCAAGAAAAGCAGCAAATTGTTAGAACTTTGAACCATGATGCACAATTGAAATAAATGAACATGTTTCGTTCGATAACAAACAGACATTTTTAGCGCCAGTGAAGCACTCTGCCCAGTGTAAAGAACAGGATTTTATCTTACTGGTCAATACAACTACCAGGATGTGAGTCTTACCAGAGTGATGACAGACACATGCAAATTTTATAACAATGCTTAATACGAATAACAAAATGTAATTGATTCCTATTATATAGTTATATATACACATGAAATTACCTTCCAGTAGGATCCCATTCGATATCTGTTGCCATAAAATGCTCTGCTGTTGCCATGGTTTCTAGCTCATCAACATTGTAAAATTCCAACTGTCCATTGAAACCTTTCAATCCCGCAAGGATGATAAATCGACCAGTAGGTGACCAGAAAAGAGCATTTGCTTGCTTTCCCTTGAGAGTAATAAGTTTAGAAACACGGCCCGAATTATTAGCACTTCGCATCGAGTAAAAACTAATGTCAGGCCTGGGGTTATCGCCATGGATAACAGCAAACCTGTGACCCTTTGGCTCCCAAGCAAAGGCAATAATCTTATCATTTTTGTTCTCAAGCTCCAACACCTCAATCGGGATGTCCCGCTCTTTTATACGGAAAAGCTCAAACCCAGTGTAGGTGCTCTTTTTAGTTTTTGTATAGCGATCAACCTTAACAGCAAGGTAATCCCCATTGGATTGCCAGTACATTTTGCAATCACTAACACTGAATAAATTCTTTTGACGAAGCTCTTCTTTACCAGGGATTTGAACAAGACTCACCTGCGTCATTTTAGTTATACATCATAAGTTGAATCTCAAAAATAAATAAATAAATAAAGGATTACAAATACTGAAACATCAACACTCACCCTTGCAGGTTGGTTCCCACCCCCCAATTCAGGAACAAAGAGTGCTAGAATTGGATCGGTTGGTGACCAGTTAAAGTCCATAACATTTTCGACCTTTATAGACTTCTTGTCAATAAGAGAAAAGGTCTCTGTTTCATAGACAGAGATAACATTCTTCCCTATCCTGGCAAAATACTTGTCATCTTTTCCACCACTCCATCTGGAATATCGTGCAACCCATCAGTATAGTACATATAAAACTGTTCATGATACAGCATAATTGGAAAAAGGAAATGCAATTGTCAACATATGATGTCAAAAGAGCAAAAGACATCTTACCTGAAAACAGGCCACGATACCCCTGAAACTCCTCCTGCTCCTCCAATGGCAAAATCATCAGGTGTTCCCTTAAAGTCTCTCATCACTTTTCCAGTTCTCACATCAAAAATGTTGATCACAACCCTCTGCATAAGAAGTTCACATTAAGAATGCCAACAACAATAACTTAAGGAATACTTAATGGAATTAACTCACATTGGCATCACGAGGATTGCTTGGTTCATGGCTGCTGTAGGTCACCAAATACTTCTCGCCAGGTGAAAAATCAATCAGCCTAACCTGCAGTACCCAATAGTTAAAATGCTAAGGACCGATAAACGTAAACAATGGGGATAACGGAAACGACTAACAAAAACCAACCTGGGGATGAGCATAACGCATGAGGCGCTCAAAGGTAGAGGCACCACCCCAAACCGCAGCACCCTGTCTGTGAATAGTTGCCAGATAAGTCCCCAGTGGAGACCACTGCACAAAGCTCTCCGTCCAGTACTGTAACAGGAAATATTTAGTAATTCATCACAAAATATTCATAAACAACAAATGAATCGTGCTGGAAACATATTTGTTCTTCTTTCAACAACAAATATTCAACTATAAAGGTTTCAACTTTCATGGTAGAAACAGTAACTTCTTCTTCCTACCCACCAAACCACCCACATAGGTCTGTATGCAGGTGAAAACAAAAAGAGAGTATAATTGCGGCACTCACAGATCGCTTGTAAACAAGATCAGGCTTCAACTGCCTTGCGTCATTCCATAGCACTTCAGTATCTGAACCAGCACGAATGACAAACTGATCTCTGGCCTTTTCATCAGTGAGCCATTTTTGAAGATTTTCCTACAATAGGAGCCCATATAAGTATCACAGCAAACACACTGAAAAGCACCAACTTTTGGAAACTCCAAGCAAATGAATCAGAGTATTACCCCGGGAGTATATGGCTTAACTTCCGGAGGAGCCCACTGCTCCGGAACTTTCCTGAATTTCTCAAAGTCATCGAACATGTTCACAGAAAAAATATGTGCTCTATCCAATTTGTACCCATGAGTCTTCTCCTTAGCCAACTCGGCTTCCTACAAACACAAGCCCGAAAAAGAAAACCATAAGCAATAAAACCATAATTTCCAGGTCAACAATGCAGCTACAGAAAAAGCATGTACATTTTTACATCAGATTACAAATTATTCACAATATAATACTAACCAACGTAGCCATGAAATCATTTTTTTCCCTTCATTGAAAAAAAGTTCGGATAATTTAACTTAGTAAGGGGAGAGAGAGAGAGAGATAGTTTACCTGAGGAGTATTGTACTCAATAAAGCAATAGCCTAGGGTTTTCTGGGTCTCTGGATCAATGGGCATCCAAAATCCATCGTCCTTAATGACGCCAATTTGGCTGTAGATTTTCCTAATCACGCCCTCGAGCTTCTCAAACTTCTCCTTAGGAACCACCGGTAGGTTATCCACTACTATTACGTTGCCAAACCCCGATTCGAACTCCATGTTGTCGTCTCGGTAAACATCTTCGTCGTCACTGCAAGCACAAAAACCTTCGAATTTCAACCTTTCGAAATACAAAAACAAAAAATCGAAACTTGACGAAATGGCTAGGCTAAATTCAGCCACAAAAAATAAAATAAAAATAATCAAAAAATCAAAAAAAATCCGTGCCTTATGACGCCGAAGTCCTCGCCTGGAGGGAGTCGGATAGTGTCGAGATCAATCTCCGAGAGATCGATGCCCAGCCCAGCCGCCGTGGCTTCAATCTCGTTCATCAGCGCCACGGTCGCCATGATTGTACCTTGTTTCGAATCTTTGCTTTTGGCTTTGGTTTCAGAGCCTCTGGGTAGTTGAAAGCCGAGAAGGCCAGGGCGATTCTAACAGAGAGAGAGAGAGAGAGTCTGAAGCTCTGTGAAAGCGAAGATGAAGAAGAAGATTCGCTGTGGATTAGAGAGAGAAGGTGATTTTAGGGTTTCTGCTTGGAGAGAGAGAGGTGTTTTTCTCGGAGTTGGGTTTAATTTTTCTGGGTTGTTTTGACTTTGAGCCCAATAGCAACGTACCCACTAAGAAAGCCCAACAAGCCCATTTATTTGTTGTCGTTTATTACTAATTTTCCTGTCGTTTTATATGTGTATATATATATATTATTGATTTTCTTTATTCTTTTTTATTTAAGCGCGTGTTATTATGAATATGTAGTTTATTCTCTTTTTTTTTTTACTTCTATCATTATTTTGTTTCACTTTTTTGCTTTATTCTTATATTATGTCGTTTTCTTAATGTTTACTACTTTTATGTTTGTTTGTTGTCGTTTCTTTCAATGTCGATTTTCTTTTGTTGTCGTTTACTGTTTTATGTTGATTAACTTCTTTTCATTGTTGCTTCTGTTATCGTTTGTAGTTAACATCCTTTATGTCATTTTATTTTAGCTTGTCGTTTTCCTAGTTAATGTCGTTTTTACGTACAAGTCGTTTCTTCTCTTGTCCTTTGTTATTTATCATTTTCTAGTTGTTACTACAGTTTCTGTCACTTTGTAGTTTGCATGATGTTTTGCTTTTTATTCACCGCTGTCATTTTTCTATTTCTCCGTTATATTTGCATTCCCTTATCGTTTTTATTTTTTTTGTCGTTTAGCTGCGTTATTTCTAATTATCCTGTCGTTTTTCATGTTATTATAGCTCTTTTTGGGTGTTCTTTTTCTTCCTTGTAATTTCGTTTGTCACGAGTCCTAACCAAGACAAACGAAAAATGACACGGAAAGCTTACTGTCGTTTCGTATTTGTTGTTTCACGTTTCATTGTATATTGTCGTTTTTATGTTATATGTCGTTTGCTGACTTCATTGTCGTTTATGCTATATGTCGTTTGCTGACTTCATTGTCGTTTTCATGGTATATTGTCGTTCTTACGCTATATGTCGTTTTCTGACTCCATTGTCGTTTTTATGCTATATGTCGTTTCCTGACTTCCTTGTCGTTTTTGTCCCTTAAATATGCTATTGTTCCTTTTCCTCGTCGTAGTAAAAGTTGCTGTCGTATTAATAACACATTTGCTGTCATTTGTGATCCCAAATTCTGCCATTTCTTATGTTCTATGACATTCTCTCATTTTACTTGTCGTTTTTTGATATTTTGTATGTGCCTGTCGTTTTTTCCTGTCGCAGCAAAGGTTGCTATCAAGTGTCAAGTATAAATGTATAATAAACATTCGTTGTCGTTTCTGATCCCAAAAAAATTATTGTCGTTTTCCTCATTTGATTTCTTTTTTTTTATGTTTTTTGTCGTTTTCTCATTTTCTTGGTATTTTTATGAACCTGACCTGTCGTCCTGATGATATTGTTGTCTTCTGATTAATTATATTTCTTGTCGTTGTTTTTCCCTGCTGATATTAGTTTCTTACTACTGTCGTGGTTTTCATCACTCACCCTCCTTGGCAAGTAGACTCAGTGTCAGAGAGTAAAATATACTATCATGAACTTTTTGACACAATTCATGAAATTTGTCAGACAATATACATGAATCCCACTTTGGAGCCACTGAACCTACAACTACTATTATAACCGTCTCTTGTCTACACTAGTTATATTAAAATGGAAACAAGAACACTGTTAGCTAGCGTCACTACAAGAATTTACAGTATTCTTTCACCCACAAAAAAAAAAAACAACAACAACAACAACCAATAAAACAAAAAAGGAAGAAAGAGAGAAGAAAAGTAGATAATTAAGAAAACAATGAACGAACATCCACGAAATTTTTTTGAAAAAATAGTAAATTACAAAAGCCTATTTAATAACATAACTGACAATAGGAAGGAGCTATGTATATACGTACGATGAAGGTGTTTTTGATTGTTGACTTTTTTTTAGGCGCTGACCATTTGAGATAGCGTAAAGCCACAAAAATATATTTTACTAAATGTCACTCTTTTCGACACGCTCAAGAGTTGACCGAAGAACAAGACACTCTAATCTCTCCTTCATCGCCAGTCTTGACGCCAACGCTTGTGAGCTTCAAGAACGACTGACTCCAGCTGTCAAAGAAGCTCAACTGATCGTTTGCGAAATCCTCGACTCTTTTCCTTGTCCGGCTGTCGCTAAACAGCACTGAATCTGACTGGAAAAGGCCTTTGTGAGATAGAAGATTCTTGTAGTACTGGTTGTCAAAGAGAACGGAGGTTTCAGGATCGTTGTCCACCTTCGTGGACGGGTTGGCATTGGCAGGGCATTGCTTCGTGAGTTTGTCTGCGTATGCGCTGTCGAGGGACGTGTCAATGAGGGTTAGTTTCCCCTTGGAGTCTTCCTCGAAACGGTCACTGAATGCGCTGCAATGTGCCTTTCCTATGGTGTGAGCACCTGCAAAGCAGATTCAATGTTGGTCCATTTCGATTAGCTTTAACTTTTGAGAGAATTTATAAACACTATATGCGTAGTTCTTTCAGAATAGAGTTGTAGTTGAATAATATTTGCTTGCGATACATGTACATTATATGATCTTAGAGGATAGGATTTATCATGTAAAATTATCTAATAATTGTTAGTTAACTCACATTATTACATATTAAATAAATGAAAGATGCCATAATTAAGTTGAATTGCAGATCTGTTTATTTTTCTTATCTAAAAATTTATCATAGGTACTAATTAATCAACACAACTAACGGATTGGCATATCAATATTTTACTTTACCAACTGACAAAGAAACGACAATTGACCTAACCATCAGCCGGTATTACATATCAAATTAGTACAATACAATCATTCTTTCGTTCTGAAGGTGAAAGAAACAGGTTTCCAAGCACCAAATCAACATTAATCTCATTTATTCCTGAGCAAATGCAATCAAGGCCAAAAGGCTTTTTTCATTGACCTACCTGATAAGATGACAAGGTCATCCAAGGACAGGCCTTTGGAAGTGAACAGCTTGGTCATCTCATCCATAGTGAAGCTTGTGTCTATGATGTTTGGTCTCACATTTCTGGCTGAAGAAACCCTCCCGTCTCTCCTACCAGTCGGAATCTGAACCGCTGGCCCACCAGCCTGTAAAGTAAAGATATCGAAATAAAAAAAACAAACAAACAAACATTATGAATGACCGGAAAAGCCGAAAACTAAGAGAGAGAGAGAGAGAGAGAGAGAGAGAGAGAGAGAAAGAGAGAGAATATGTGCTCACAAATTCAACAGAATCTCTAGCAGCCAAAGCAAGAATGTCAGCACAAGAAACAGTTTGTGGACAAAAGAACTCGAGCACTCTTTTAGCGGAATCTATGACCGCAAACCCATCAAGAGAAGTGCTTGCTGGGTCACTTCTCTCTGTCCCATTTCCTTGTAGTAGTACAGAAGCATCACAGCCCTGTAGTAATAATAATAATAACAACAACAAAGCCAGAACTTTAGCACTCTTAGTGCTAATAGGCAAAAAAAAGAACCTGTTGCTTTTGGTTACTTATAAAGCAAGAAATGTTACCTCTACAAAGCAGTCATGAAAGATTAAGCGAAGAAGCTTCCCGGGGATAGTTGGGTCTCTTGAGGAAGCTGATCTCACTGTGTTTCTGACTATAAACTCGGCTGTAGGGCATGAAGTTGAATAGAACCCAAACGACATTTGTGCACTGGAAGGAGACGAAGAGGCAATTATAATGTAGAGAGAAACGAGAGTGAGAACATGTTTAGAAGAGAAAGCTGTTGAACCTTTCTCCATGAGAGAGTTTTAGGAGCTTAAACCATAGAGAAAAATATATATATTTTGCGGGAAAAAAAATTAGATTAGGAGTAATGTTAAATACTTTTCTAGTCTGTCACAGGAATTCATTGAGTAGGAACTATCTGAGGGCGTGAAGAGGACAGATAAGGCCATTTAAAATTGCATTTATGTTGTTTGGTTGATGTCAGAAAGTAGATGGGGCTCCCTAGATTAGCACATTTAACATTTTACATAACAGAGTTGTGTTTGTGTATGCGACAGAGAGAGAAGATATATATGTTCAATAAGCGTATTAAATGAAGTTTGACACTTGAGATTACTTTGAGTTCTTCTCTAGCGCTTTGGGTAGAGAGAACTTCCTTTTCCCATAATGAGATGAGTAATGGTAATGAGACAACGTTCTTTTAACAACGACGCGTATTTAACCTCGTCAACAAAATATATGTCAGATGATTAACTGTTCAAGAACTTTTGTCTATGGCGAGTCACAATGAAGAGCAAAAGAGGCAATATTGCTGGTACCCATGTATACTATTCAAGCCAAAAACCTCCATTGAGTAGGAACAAAAACGCACTATATTAAGAAACCCAACTCTTAGCATATTATGGTAAGCGTTTATAAAGATTAGTTGGGTCGAGTCTCGCACAAAAACCTACTCGAAGACATGCCTAGAGAGATTGATGGTCATTAGTTTTGAGACCTATGTTGAAACCTTTTCAGTCCTAGTTAGCCGTCCTAGTCAATACTTCAGCATCTGTGAATTAATCACGCCAAAAGGCTAAAAGAGTTTAACATCAACAAGTCATACAACAGTAGTGCTAAATCAATTTGGAACCAATGTCAATTACTTGTCGGCAAGGCTGGGTTTGGACAGTTGTTGAGAGGGGAAAAAAAATGGCACTCTTAAATGGCCAAAAGGACGAGTCAACACAAGCGAGGTTTGATACGTGGAAGTTGAGCCAGCCGTTTCCAGTGGGTTCTCCAGCTATGTAGAACATACAGTTTCGCGAAGTGAAATGACCATAATGACCTTGCCTCTCTGCATATTTGGGGAGGTCTTATCTTTCCACAATGGCATACCATGATGATGATTATATTTTCCACATGCATTTGTCATATGGCTTTGGCTGCCAAAGACCCAATTTGAACGCCTTAAATGTCTAGTCCCATCTGACATCGAGAGTTATACAAACATAGTTAGACAAACATATTAATTAACGTCATTTCTTTAAATCTCTTATTAAGTAATCAGATTTTTTATTCTCCTAGGGCCGACTATCTTATGATTTTGCACTAATAATTAATAGGGGCTGTCTGATTAGAAGAGTAAACCCAACAAATTTGGGGACGCAGAAAGAAGCCAGTGAGTTGATTAAAACCGGCAAGTTTTGTAAAAGGATTATGTACCAGGAATAATTAGTTGTCTAAACCTGGTCTAGAAAATAGAAATGAGATTGTGCAACAAATATATAATGCACACGAAAAGAGTTATTACCATGAAGCTTCGCACACTTTCGATTTAAACATCGTCCTCCAACTCATCCTCGTCGTCAATGGGTATGTCTTCGCTGTTGTGATCAATGGATCCTGTGCGAGGACATTTTTATATAATTAGTTTGAGATGTGTGACTTGTATAGAAAGATGATGAGAGAGGAACAAAAGTTAGCTCAAGGGAAAGGGTTCTCAACATGGTTGATAGTTGTAAAAGATTCAGTGAAGAAAAAAGGGATTATGACTATGGTTCTATGAGTATATAACGAAACCATACGAGTCAAAAGGTAATGAAAGAAAGAACATTATCCGGACTATACCTTGAAGGATGATAATTAGTAGATGATTGTGGGAGGGATTTAGAAATATTAGGAGTTAGTAGTCTATAAATAGGGGTGTTTGTGGTTAGTGAAAGGGCATGAAAATTGTATGAGAGTTGTTTGGTAAAGAAGTGATTCCTTTGGGAGAGTTAGTAGACCTCTCAAACGTCTACAAATGTATATTTGTATTTCTATTATTCATATCAATACAATCAATATTCTATCTAGATCGTATGATGTATAAAGTGTAAATCAAATTCTATAGGTTGTATATGGTTTATTTTCCTAAACTCTTTTTAGTTCACTTTAGAGACTAGTTGATATCTAAAATGAACCCAAAAAATAAAAACACAAAAACAACAACATTTTACCAGTGTGAATTGACGAACTAGGACTTGGTGACACTTCCGAGGACTCTGACATGTTATCAAGGAGATAAGGAAGTTCTAGAAACTGCAAGAAAGACTCTGTTTGAGGATTTCGAGTGTATCCTGCAAAAAGTAGTTAGAACTATTATCAACAGTCCTATTCACTGGTGATCATAAGAAAGTGGCACCTAAATAACTAGCAAACTAAATCTATCAATTTCAGCATAAATGTAAAGATTAAAGGAATAATTAATACACTATATCATACCATGAGATAACGTACAGGAGACGGATTTAGAGGGATCATAACATTGAACCGTCCTTGCAAATTCAAAAGGCTTGGCTCCTTTCTCCTGTAGCTTCGTCCTAACCCATTCACGACAATCTGGAATGTCAAGTTGTAAATTCCTATTGCGGCAAAAGCCAGAATTAGTGCAAGGACACAACATCTCATCAAAATTCAAATCATAGAATATATGAACCTATAGAAATTAAATCGACAGAACTTATCAAATTATAGTTCTCGGATTACTATTTAGTATAATACCAACCTAAGCTTTGCCCTTTCCCTGGTCAGAGGGAAGATAGAGTTGAAACTCCGAGTTATTGCTAGCCATTCTTCGTCATACTGAATTTCATAGGGTCCTTCTCCTGATTCAATTTCAATGATCTTAAAGAACAAGCCAATGGAAAAAAAAAAAAAGATGTTAGCAATCGACAGTCACTACAAAGAGATCCCCTATGCTACAATAGAATCACAAAAGTACCTGTAAAAATTTACGCCCTGGAAGGCACTTGTCCAGAGCAAGAAAATTTGTCACTGGGCCACCTTCCCCGTGTTGAACACGTGCAGCAAATTTACAATGTAGATGGGCTGAAAACCAGTAAGGTGGTCTTAATTTTTCCAGAAGCACTGCAGCAGCTTTACTTCCAAGAGTTCTATCCTGGATCTGGAGGCATCCAAACAAGACATCACAATATATCATTTCGACGCAATATATTAAACCAAATCGGCAAACATGGCTCAGAGATAAAAGCAGGTTAACGACAAAATCAAAGAGAAATCCATATTTTCATGGACATATTTCAAAGATATAAAGTTAATAAATTGATAACATTTTTGGATTTGTTCTTATACTTTAATGCTTGTTTTAGATATTAATTAAACCATATTCCTAAACCCAGCTCCCAGCTAGCTAGCATGAGGGCCGCCAAAACAAGGAAGTTTCAAAAACCTTGGTCTATTCTGTTACATGCCATCCTGCAAGGAATATACTTTTTTATTTCATTAAGCTATCAAAAAGTCAGCTTTTCATGTTCAAACTCACCTCCTTCTCAAAGAACGGCTTGAAGCGAACAAGTTGCTTCCAATTCCCACAGTCAGTGATCCCAAGAGGCCAATCATGTGAGAGAAATATATCTATCGGTTCCTCAACTCTCATAAGTTTCTGAACATCGTACTCGCGTACATGATATATGGACCTGATGGTGCTTTCATTATATGGAGGCCGCTCAAAGTGCCCTGCTCAGAGAATGAGAAAATCGGGCTGAATTCAGTATTATACTTTTGGAATGGATTATAGTCAACAAGGCAGCTTTTGCTTCCGAATTATAGACGACATGCTAAACATAAATAATCACAAAAGGCATAACTTAAGTGGCAATTTCCGTAATCGCAAATCTCCAATCAAAATAGTCAAGCTATAAATTGAGTTGAGACCACAATCGCGATTCAAAAGGATTGTCACATCGAAGAAGTTAATCCTCTTCAACTCCACCATCAGTCTAACTAAGGTTATGTTTGGTAAATGGGTTTGGACCCATTTTGGAGCATTTAAACCATTTTTCCAATTTGAATGGTTGTTTGGTTATGTTTTTTAAGATAAAATTTAAATGAGAAAAAGTCATTCAAACCCTTCAAAATCAAATTCTTCCCCCCCTTAAATTTCAACAGTTTGAATCCATTTTAAATAGTATTTTTTGATTTGACATTTCAACTACTCTTTTTATTACTCAACATCACACATTTCACATCTACCCAAACAACAATCCAAATAATACATTCAAATAGGATTATTTGACCCAAACAACAATTTAAATTTTTCGTTCAAATTACTCAATTCAAAATTTTCAATTCAAATGAAAAAATTCAAATTGTCACAGTTTGAACCCGTTTGCCAAACGAGCCCTAAGTAACATCAACGAAAAAACTGCGTAACAAACCTAAATGATAATTCCGAGCATTGTAAATTCCGGAGAGTCCACCGATACGAAGATTCCCGAACTTGACCACTCCGGCAAACCCCAAGAAGTAAATATTAGGAGCAGCCCATCCTCCATAGTACCTTTAAAATTTTCAACCAGCCATCTAAATCAGTATTCCATTAACAACACAAATTCAAGCTTCTCAGAATCTTCTTAGCCATTTCTTTTTCTAATTAACGACCAAACGAACCAGCTCAATTCAAGTTATCAACACAGACCAAAAACAAAAAACACAAAATTGAAAAAAAGCGACTCACAGTTCCCACAAGTAATTAGAAGCTTCGTGATTTCCACCGATGAAGATGGTCGGATACGGAGCGATTTCCTCGCCGGAATAGTACTTCCAAAACGAGTTCATGGCCCGATATTTCGGCGGAACGTTTAAGCTCTCCAAATCCTTCTCGTTCCTCACAGCCTAATTATTCCATAGTGAGTTCAGAACCCAATTAATAGCCGATTGTGGTCTGGAGAAATACAGAGATTAGGGTTTCCATGGGTACCTGAAAGTCGCCGCAACAGAGAAGGAGATCAACTTTAGTGTTGTGAATGGTTTCGTAGTGTTGGAGGGTTTTGTAGACGTTGTCGAGGTCTCCATGCATACAACCTTCCACTGCTATTTTCATGGCGGCGAGCTGTGAAGCGAACGCCCTGGATCAGTGTGATGTTCGAGCCGAGGAAAATGGAGGGAATTATTCGGCGGGATTAGAGATTAAGGAAAAGTCAGATATGACAGTCATAATAGTAATACTCTAGTTTTTGAGGGACTTGAGCGCTCAATTCGAGAAATTTTTTTAGGCTTTGCAGTTTGCTGTCGCTTTGGACTGGAGCGCCGTGTCGCTTTCTGCGTCTGAATTTTATTGTCGTTGTAACCTTCAACGACACATAACAGCGTGGATTGCTGTCGTTTTATTCATGAAACGACATGATATTTGTCTCTCTAAAATTCCATGTCGTTTTTGTTGGAAAACGACATCTGAAATGTTGCCTTTTGGACGTTTGTAAATTCCCCCTGAAGGGATGTAAATAAAAATAAAAATAACTTATTTATGACGAGTAATGTTAGGAATTCAAACTACTACCTCAACTTTTAAATAAATAAAAAATTAGACAACTGTAGAGTTCTCAATTGCTGCATTGTGAGGTTTTGAAGTGTTCGATGAATAATCAGTGGTTGATAAAAAAATAAAAGAAAAGAAAAAAGGACAAAAAGAGGTAGTAAGAGTTGTAAAGGCAAAGACTCAGATTGTGTGGACAATAGTGGTGAGAGAATCCAAGAAGCAATTGCCAAAGCACTTTCTTTGTCCACTTCTCTTAAACCACCGTGGCTTCAAAATCAAATCACACACTTTTTTTACTCTCTCACAAATTCCCACCCAAACCCCTCACTCTCCTATGGCTCTTCCATTTAGCCCACCACTCCTCTCTTCTCCCCCTTCTTTCCTCTCTCCAAGCTCTCCCACATCCAAATCTCTCACTCCTCCACCACTGAGTCCGATCACCAAACCATCAAAGTTAGCCAAGAGGTGGGACCACGCCAAGGCCGTGGCGGACAAGATCACAGCCGCTGCCTCTTCGGCGAACGACGATGATCAGAAGGTGTTCGTGGGCCCCACCGCAGAGGACGAGAGGAGGAGAGAGAAGGTCGTGGCGGAGTACGATTGGAGCAAGGAGTGGTACCCTCTCTACCTCAGCAAGGAAGTCCCCACCGACGCGCCTCTGGGCCTCACCGTCTTCGACAAGCACCTCGTCTTGTACCGCGATGGCCACGGAGAGCTGCACTGTTACCAAGATCGATGCCCCCACAGGTGGCAAAAAAAAATGTTACTTTTTTCTTAATTGGAGATCTGAAAATGAACAGTGATGATTGAACGTGTGTGTGTGTGTGTGTGTTTTCACAGGTTGGCAAAGCTATCAGAAGGGCAGTTGATAGATGGAAGACTGGAATGTCTATATCACGGTTGGCAGTTTGAAGGAGATGGCAAATGTGTAAAAATTCCTCAGGTCCGTTTCAAGATTCCGAATTTATAATTTATAATTGATCTTTTTTTGTGTAAAAATCATGACTTGAGTGAGTGTCATTATATATATATATATATCAGCTTCCAGCTGATGCCAAGATCCCAAGATCGGCGTGCCTGAAGCCATACGAGGTGAGGGACGTGCAGGGAGTGGTATGGGTGTGGATGTCCCAGACGGCGCCGCCGGACACGGCGAAGCTGCCGTGGTTCGAGAACTTTGGGCGGCCCGGCTTCACCGACAACTCGACGGTCCACGAGCTGCCCTATGACCACTCCATCCTCCTGGAGAACCTCATGGACCCCGCCCACGTCCCCATCTCGCACGACCGCACTGACTGGTCCGCCAAGCGCGAGCACGCCCAGCCGCTCACCTTCAAGGTCACCGAGCGCAGCGATCGCGGCTTCGCGGGCTGGTGGGGCCGCCAGTCCGATCTCTCGCGCCTCAACTTCCTGCGCTTTGAGGCACCGTGCGCGCTGCAGAACAACCTCGAGACTGTGGACGAGAAGACCGGAGAGAAGCACTACTTCACGGGGCTGTTCCTCTGCAGGCCTAGCGGGCAAGGGAAGTCCATGCTCATTGTGAGGTTCGGGAGCACGAAGAGTTCACCATTGATAAAGCTTTTCCCTAAGTGGTATATCCATCAGAACGCTTGCAAAGTGTTTGAGCAAGACATGGGGTTTTTGTCGTCGCAAAATGAGGTTCTGATGAAGGAGAAAGTACCGACCAAAGAGCTTTACCTCAACCTGAGGTCGTCGGACACTTGGGTGGCCGAGTACCGGAGGTGGATGGATAAGGTAGGCCACGGAATGCCTTACCATTTTGGGCACAGCACTTTGTCGTTGCCAAAAGAGCCTGCTGTGGTGGAGCACGCCCCGGCCGGGCTGGTCGCGAGCGTGTCCGCATCTTTCCCAGCGAAGGGAGGGATCGGGACAATGCACGCGCCAAACTTGGCAAACCGATACTTCCGGCATGTGGTTCATTGCCGAGGGTGCAGCAAGGTTGTCAAGGCTTTCCAAGCGTGGAAGAGGGGTCTCTCGGCCGTTGCGGTTGTGCTGGCGGCTCTGTCTATTTTGGTGGCCGGGAGGCAGTGGAAGGCGCTGCTGTTAGTGGCCGCAGCGGTGTGCTCCGGCGGCGCCTATGCGTGCAATAATGCAGTTGAGCTGAATACAACCAACTTCATTAGGACTCACAGGAGATTGTGAGGCATCATAAAAGTTTGTTGTTTACAAGCAAAATTTTAGAGGCACAATTTTTTTTTAAGATGGTACATACTTATAATTAGAAAATATGTAAATTTAGTAGTTAATCCTAGCGCCATATTTGATACAGTTTCTTAGAAAAGCTAAAACTTTGTTAAGACTTAGTTCAAGCATTTAAAGTTTGTCCAATCTAATAGCAAACTTTTGAAGAACTCGTAGGCATTGTACATTAATTCAAGAATATTTACTCGCTTGTCTTCTACATATTTGGTACACTCGATCGTTTGCACGATCTATCTTTGGTTTGGAAATTTTGAAGAAAAATTCAGTCTTTTGTGCTTGAATTATTGTATACAAATTCTTGATCAGACAGAACTACTATGTTACAGAAATTCAATCTTTCGTGCTTGAATGAAGTTGAAATTTATCCAACTCATCCTTTCACAACTTGGCTTCATCTCTTTTTCTCACCATAATTTTGATATCGCAACCAAAAAATCATGGCTCTTCTGTTTGGCTCAGTCACTTTCCTTACTCCAAAACCATCACCACGATCCACAACCAAGACTCGTCTCACTTCTACTTCACACCCTGCATTGAACAACATACCATTATCAACACCACCGGCCACCACCAGATGGTAGAACCACGCCAAGTGCGGTGCAGTCACCGACATTGTATCATCGGCCACACCCAGTTCACTTGGCAGCCAAAAGGCAGTGGAAGGCGCTGCTGTTGGCAGTCCCACGGTGTCCTATGGTGGTGCCTTTGCGTGCAATTATGCTGTTGAGTTGAATTGCAACCAACTTCATTAGGCCTCATAGGAGATTGTGAGGCATCATAATAAGTCTGATGTTTACAAGCAAAATTTTAGAAACACTATTAATTTTTATTTTATTTTATTTTTCAATAAGGTGCATACTTTTATTTCGACAAAATATGAAAGTTTAGTAGTTAATCCTAGACAAATCTTTGATAATCATATGGTATATTGGTACGGTATCTTATCTTTAGTAGTTTGTTAGAAAAGCTAAAGCTTTTAACAAGTAAAGTAGGGATTAAAAGTTTGTCCAATTTAAGAGCAAACTTTTGAAGAAAAAAGTCATTGTACTTTAATTTAATAAATTATTTTTAAGTGATTTATATATATATTGGGTATACTGTACGCTGCCAAACGAAAAGGGAAAGAATAGTGTAAAGCAGACTCGCACAATATTGAAATTTTTCAAGTGTTTGAAGATTGATGGTCAATAAGACTTCAAAAGGTAATGAAAAAAAAATCTGAAGTTTGGAGCATTGTGTGGTGGAAAGTAGTGGGACAAACCGAAAAGCAAGCTCTAGAAATTGAAACTCTTTTACCCTCTCCAACTCATCCTTACACAACATGGCTTCATTCCCTCTCTCTCTTAACCCATCTATCCATCCCAACCACAAATCATGGCTCTCCTCTTTAGCCCAATCCCTTTCCTCACTCCTAAACCATCACCACTACTACTATCCACAACCAAGTCTCTCCTCACTCCTAATTCACACCCTACATTGATCAACACACCATCATCAAACCCACCGGCCACCATCAGACGGCGGAAACACGGCAAGTGCGGTGCAGTCGCGGACATCGGATCATCTGCAGCTCCTGGCTCCCTCGAAGGCAATGGAGATCAGGTTGATGATCATGGAAATGTTTTGTTGCATGAGGAAGAGAGGAAGGAGAGAGATAAGGTGGACTATGATTGGACTGAGGAATGGTACCCTCTCTACCTCACCAGCAACGTCCCCGTCGACGCACCGTTGGGTCTCACCGTCTTTGATAAGCAGCTCGTGCTCTACCGCGATGGTGGCGGGGAGCTCCGGTGCTTCCAAGACCGTTGCCCTCACAGGTACTTATAAAGCCAAGATTATCATATAGCTAACAATATAAAAGTTTGATATAAGCCATGTGTATGGCAATTTCCTCATAGGTTATGACATATATATAGCTTTTTGAAGCATTGCCACAAAAACGTTTGTCTCGTGTGTTGATTGTGGTTTGTGGAAGTATTTCAACTATTTGATTTTTTTTTTCTTTTCTTTGCTTCATACTAATTACTTATCCTTGAATGGCCTGTGTATGACGACCTTGGATATATGTTCATATATATATAGGTTAGCTAAGCTATCAGAAGGCCAATTGATGGATGGCAAACTGGAATGCTTGTACCATGGATGGCAATTCGAAGGCGACGGAAAATGTGTAACCATTCCTCAGGTCCGTTTCAAAATTCTAATCTTGATGTTTTAATATTAGTTCTAAGGACAAAAATGATCATATTGTCAAAACTTGTTAACAATAATTCATTTCTTTGTAATATTATGTAGCTTCCTGCTGATGCGAAGATTCCTAAATCGGCCTGTCTGAAGCCATACGAGGTAAGAGACTCCCAAGGAGTGGTGTGGGTTTGGATGTCCCATAAAACGCCGCCAAACCCGGATAAACTTCCATGGTTCGACAACTTCGCGAGGCCAGGGTTTCAGGACACTTCAACCATCCACGAGCTTCCGTACGACCACTCTGTGCTCCTGGAGAACCTCATGGACCCCGCCCACATCCCCATCTCCCACGACCGAACCGACTGGACCGCCAAGCGCGAGGACGCACGCCCGCTACGCTTCGAGGTCACCGAGCGCACCGACCGCGGCTTCGCGGGCTGGTGGGGGCCGGCACCGTCGGAGAAGGAAGAGAATGCGCGGCCGTCGCGGCCGCCTAACTTCCTGCGGTTCGGCGCGCCGTGCGTGTTGCAGAACAACAGGGAGATTGTGGACAAGAAGACCGGAGAGACGCACTACTTCACGGGGCTGTTCCTCTGCAGGCCTAGCGGGCAAGGGAAGTCCATGGTGATAGTGAGGTTCGGCGGGACCAAAAGATCGCCTCTGATCAAGGTTTTTCCCAAGTGGTACTTCCATCAGAACGCTTCCAAAGTGTTCGAGCAAGACATGGGGTTTTTGTCGTCGCAAAACGAGGTTCTGATAAAGGAGAAAGTGCCGACCAAAGAGCTTTACCTCAACCTGAGGTCGTCGGACACTTGGGTGGCCGAGTACCGGAGATGGATGGACAAGGTCGGCCACGGAATGCCTTACCATTTCGGGCACAGCACTTTGTCATTGCCGAAAGAGCCTGCCGTGGTGGAGCACGCCCCGGCCGGGCTGGTCGCGAGCCTGTCAGCGTCTTCGCCGGCGAAAGGAGGGATCGGGACGGTGCACGCGCCGAACCCGACGAACCGGTATTTTCGGCACGTGGTTCATTGCCGAGGGTGTAGCGAGGTTGTGAAGGCCTTTCAGGCGTGGAAGAGGGGTCTCTCGGCTGTTGCGGTGGTGTTGGCAGCATTGGCGATTCTGGCGGCCGGAAGGCAGTGGAAGGCGCTGTTCTTGGCGGCCGCGGCGGTGTGCTCCGGCGGCGCCTATGCGTGCAATTATGCTGTTGAGTTGAATACAACCAACTTCATTAGGACTCACAGGAGATTGTGAGGCCTCGTGTATAGTACTAATACTATGATGTTTTGAAAAATAAAAAATAATTAATGGCACGACTTTTTTCCCTAAGTTGATATTAAATGATTGGTTTGGTTAGTACAGAATTAAACGCATAAAAATATAATAGGAAAATTTTGGTAAATAGTCTATTTTGTACATCATATTAAAAAAATGTCCATAACTTTTTAAAATTAGGTGAAAGGCCCGTTCGTGGTAAGTTGACAATTGCAGATTTTTATAGGCTATCCAAGCCAGGGACGCCAACAAGTTTATCACAGTTTGTGAGGGACAAAGTCTGCAACTTTGATCTTGTATATTAGGCATGGTTTCCAGTTCCGTGCAGTTTGTCGCATTGAATGCCGTCAAACTTGGTGATAAATTTGGGATTGGGCGAAGCATTTTGCAATTATCCAACCAAAGGCTTTTGAGATTAGGAAGGTCGCCGAGGGTCTGTGGCAAGCTACAAACGCTGTTGTAGCTTTAAATTAACCAAGCATGGCAGGCTGGCCCTTGGTCTTCAGGAATTGCATCATCTGTTAAATTGCAGTTCACTAGACATGACATCGTCAAGGACAGGCCTTGTAAGGAAGGAGGCAACAAAATTGTGCGGTTTGCCGTGTTTTTCCCCATTGACCAAGCCCAAATGAGTGAAGCAAATGGCTGTGATGGTGACACTTTCAAGCCACATTCAGATAAATATTTGAGGTTCATCGATTGTACTAGTGTCATCAGCAATGAAGGTTTTTATGGATGTCAGTTGCCCTATATCATCATCCAAATGATCAAACATTGAACAACAAGAAAGAACAAGTGCTTCGAGTATTTTAAGTGGTAGAAACTTTTCGAAGCTTCTAAAGGACTTTGCCGTCCTTCAAATTTTGCCAAAACAAGACCGTCAAGATAGCCAACTGAATGGTGGACCTCATGCTAACTCCTACAATCTGAGCATTAACTTCCTAAGATTAGGGAGTTTCGAAAAGTTTGGGGTGCACGTTAAGTGGCGCGAATGAGTCAGATTAAGGACCTGCAACTTCTCGAGCAACTGCAGTTCTTTTTTTTTTTTTTCTTTTTTTTTTGGGAGAAAGCTTGCCATTAGATTCGTTACACACAAAACGGTTGGACCGCTATTTGATGTCCGTAGAGTTTGACATTCTCATAAAAGTTCCAATTTTTAAGAGAATTGATTAAAATATGTATTGATATAGTTGATAAATTACTGATTTATATGATATTATTAACAACAAGCTCCATATGTGAGATATGATAAAAGTTAAAAAGTTCAGACTTGCATTTCTAGTCAAAATCACCAGGAAGAATTGAGAACTGTGTGGGACGAGTCTTAAATGTCGGGAGAAATTAGCTTCATTCACAACAATAGAAGCAGCCAAAAGGCAATATCAATACAATCCCAGTATAAATGTTGCACAAAAATAGAATTAAAACTTCAACCATCTCTTCTCTTTTTCTCTACTGGTCACTGCATTCGATGCAGATGCATGAGCTGCCTCAGCGTCGGCCAAGGCTTTCCTTGTCTCGGTCAGTTTCCTCATAGCTGCTTCATAAACCACCTTCTCTCTTCTGTTTCTATTTGCCATCTCCTCGAGCTTCTCAACTCTCATTCTCAAACTCTTCACCTCACTGTTATAAACAAGCAAGCTCCGCCGGTCGACCTCTTTTCCCTCTCCAACATCTTTATTTCGCTGATGCTTCTTAGCTGAACCATTCAGAGCTTCACCATGCTTTGCCAGTTGGTTGTTTATGAGAGTGAAAACGTCCGGAGCCAAATCCTCCTTCTCTTTTGCAGCCCGAGCCAAGGCTGCAAACTTCTTGTCACGTTTCCTCTTACCACCTCTGCTTCGCTTATTTACTCCTCGATCCTCTTTGCTTTCTTCCCCTTCACGGGACTCAACAGCAAGATCAAGAGATTGTTTCGCTGGAAGGACACGAACAGGTATGGGATCAACCATTCCCTGCCCGGAAGCGCCTAAACCCATCCCCTCGCGGTAACCCATGTTTGCCATCATCTTGGAAGCTATGCCTCTGGTGTGGTTCTCCCACTTGGCAAATATGGTAGTTTCTTTTTGGATACCTCTTTGCAGGGCACTTGTATCTAAAAATCCTAAACCCTGAGAGCCTTTGTCGTCACAGTCACTAGAACTGGATTCATCTGAGCTAGAATCACTTTCTTCTTCATCACTTAATTCGGCAAACTCTGACAATGCTATGGCTTCATCTCCCAGGTTTGTGGAGCTTCCATCATCTCGGAAAACAACTTTGCCTACCCCAAGTGTTACGTCCCATGACTCGAGCTCGGCTTCCCTCCAAAGACCATCCTTACCATCCGACATAGCCCAAACACAGGACCCCACTAGCGACTGCACCCATATGGTTGGAACATATTCTTTTAGTGAGGATAGTGGGACATCAATTCCTGGACAAAGAAAGTAAGTTAACTCAAATATGTTAAAGAGTACTCTAGAAGCAAATAAATTTCCCAAAACGACAACTAGACATCTCACTGAGCACTCATAACCAAAGTGAGGGGCCTTGAGGATAACAATAATTTGCCACAGATGCTAAAATGGTACAAATTACAAGTAGGCGTGTTTTACAACTAATCAAGATGAAAAGATAAAATAAAATGAAATGAAGAGGACGATGGCAGATAATTAGGATATTCGTCCATCTTCTAGTGTCTAAGGTTTGGTTCCAAACTGCTCCTTGCTTACTTGGTGGAAGTACAGTAAGAGTAACATGAAAAGTATTGCTTTTGTGATACTACCCTATAATTTTCCCTCATCGAAGAGAACTGAATTTAATATTTGTATGTCAAGTTCTTAAAAATATATCCCAGTACTAGTTTTTACTCAGAGCAATGCTCAAAATAATTTTTCTCATATTTGAATTTTTTCCTAATGTTTCACGTCCAAACAGATGGACACCAACGGCCAACCAGATACGAAACCGATCCGTAAAATACTTATGGTTTCAGCATACCATGGGATAATCGGCAATTAGAACCAAATCGACACCGTTGCTGCAGAAAGAACTTGCACATCTGCAGTTGTGATTTACTGTTAGTTTACTGGTTTGGCAACAACTACTATTTAGCTCGTCTATCTAAATGATAACAAATCCAACTTAGACAGTTCCTCTGTCTTAAGAGAATGATTTGAGTGCATAATCAACAATGATTAATCCTCGTTAACTTTATGCATCGTGGTGTTGTTCTGTAAAGAGTATACCAATGAGTTCCAAACCAAAATCTCGTTCAAGTTTTCACGACTGTTACTTTACCAGCATACTTTCCGACGTAGGGGTGAGGAAAGTGATCTTCGCGGAACTGGAACCCTCCAATGCGACGATTTTGCCGTTATACCAACGCCCATCAGTGTGCCGGAACCTACATTTCGATCCAACATCAAGACTCCGATCGTTCAAAGGCACGGGCTCGACATCCACGGGGTCAAGGGGTTCGGCCTTGGCGCCTTCATCAGCATCACAGCGTGAACCGAGCAGCACCAAATCCACTTCTTGAAGTAACCGAGCACGTTTCAGATGGAAAAGCCCTTCCTTGGCCTCTTTGATTGCTTCAACAAGCTCCTCAGAAACCTGAGAAGTCAAGCAATATGCACAAACCAAGTAAGTTAAAACAAACCAATTAAATCAGCAAACTAAAACCCCCCTTTTTTCTTGAAGAAACTAAAACGCTATTAAACTATAGGAAATTACACTTACACATACGAAAAACTAATAACGATCAATTTGGTACCAAATAACTCTGTACCAAAGGAATCAATGTTCCATAATAGTGTTTAGTTGAAGGAAAAGCAATCGATAAAAAGCTTGAAACTCCAAAGCAATCAAATTTTCCTCGAAATTTTAGAATTTTTTTCCAGCTCTTGGCCTTCGATAAACAAAACATAACTTTTCCAAGAAGACTCTTAAAAGACAGCAAACGAAACGGCGTACCGCGAGAAGCTCGGAATTGGAAGGGTCCGAAGCGAGAGCTTCGTTAATGGCGGCCAGTGAGTCCCTTTGGTCCTGCAATTGGAGCTCTAGCTGGGCCTCCAGAGCCCTCTCTTCTTCGCTCGTCGCTGCCATGGCTTCTCTCTCTCATCAGAAACCCACTGAATCGGAGTTTTTAATTTCTTAGGGTTTTTTTTTTTGGAAAAATTTTATAAATAGCCCCTGAAGTTTGACCTCTGTTTTAACTTGGCCCCCGATGTATAAAACGTATCATAAGTAATACATCATGTATAAACAAGTATCAAGGTTAGCCCTTCCGTCTATTTTAGTTGACGGAATATACTTATCCAAGGGTATAAACGTAATTTCAGAATGAAAAAAGGCCACATAAGCAGTTGAGGTGGAATTTTTGAGTCCACATCATATCCTAATCATATTTTTAAATTTAGTATATTTATTTATTAAAAAAAAGATAAAACAAAAGATTGTCAAATTTATGCCTAATTAAAAGGGAGAGGAAAAAAAAAACAAAAAACAAAGTTGAGCAATATCAGACTTGCGTAATATCCAAAATGAAAGCAAGGGAGAGCCGGCGATTTTGAACTCTGTGGAAGCAGAGGTTGTGAACGTCCAAAGGTGAAAAAAATGGCGGTTCCACTTATTTATAATCATACTCTATGATTTACATAACTAATGACCATTTGATGAAATGGTGTGTTTTTTTTAGATAAGTCCAATGACCAAATCTATTGCAAAAGGAAGTAAACAAGTTAATATCTCTGCAAAGAGACTATTCGATGAAGGATCACAAAGCAATTTTCCTTCTGAAATCAACATTTCGCAGCCAACACAACACTTTAAAGATAGTCAAACTGATTTATGATTGATGTGCAGTGTAGTATTTTGTACTTGTTTGTATATGTTGGCTTCTATGGCTGTGTTTTTTGGCTATTTTTGGAGACTTGGTGCATAGAAATACTAAAAGACCATTTGGTCTAATTACATTATCTATAACTATTTTGATCATTCTTCCAAGGATAAATGATCAACTCATGTTATGTTGTTCAATATTTGGACCAACCTTGTTGTTGCTTTTCTCTTGAGATTTTTTTTTTTTAAGCTCATTTTGCACCAAAAATTTTAAAACAGTTAAATATTTCCATTGCATAACAGAAACCACAAGTACAAGGGTTATATGCACAAGCCATACGTGACAAAAACTATTTCACCAAGGTAAGGGCATTTCACCAACAAAATAAGAAAATCCTAAATCTTATTCCCAGTGTTTTTACTTTTTTTTTTTTTCGTTTTAGGGGATTCATAGTAAGTAAGGGCATTATTTTTTGGTTTAAAATCTATCATCTAATTAATTGTCACATCATATACATATAGGATTTTCGTACAAAAATTAGACGGAATGGCTAAACATAAAAACTTTTCAAGCATGATGTACTTATGATACGTTTTATACATCAAGGGCAAAATTAAAAACTTCGGGGACCATTTGTAAAATTATTCTTTTTTTTTCGTCTTACTGGGCAAGGGCATTAATTTTTTACTTATATTGCATCACATAACAGCCACATCAGCGCCACCTCATATTTCCATCCACTAAATAGACTGAAGGGCCAAATGTAATAACTTTTCAAACATTATGTACTACTTTTGAGACGTTTTATACATTAGGGGCCAAACTAAAACAACGTCTAAACTTCAAGGGCCATTTGTAAAATTTTTCCTTTTTTTTTTTAACAGCATAAATTGTTTACAAAAAAGACGTGTCGTTTTTTTAAATAAAAAGCCAAGTCGTTTAGTTTACGCGTGTAATGAACCATGTCATTTTTGTCAAATGACAGAATCACGGGTAAAGCGGCAGGTTTTGATCAAAACGTCACCGTTTAATTAAACAGCGTGACGCCCCTATCTTCACCGAAAGCAAAACCGGAAAGTCACCGCCTTAAGAAAAGAAACGTCACAGAAAGTAAACCGGAAAGTCACCGCCTTAAGCAACGCTTGACAAACGACGTCGTCCACATAGAATAGCATACGCCACTGAAATGAAAACGTCGTCATTTGAAGAGCGCGTAATGCTCGCCGCCTTAATAGAAACCGCGTTAAAAAAAAAATTTAAATAAATAAAAACTCACCGCCTTATTAAGGAAACCGCGTAAATAGCACTATAAATATACGAGAGCGAGTTGGTTCTCTCACTTCTGTTATTCCAATTCTCGTCCTTTGTTTCTTCTATCTTCTTTGCTAGGCGATGGCGATTTCATCGCCATGAGACGATTAGGGTTTCGATTCTGCTTCTATGCTTTGGAATTCTTTCTCTCACTTGCGTTCTTTTGGATATTTTTGGAATTGTTTTGGGGTTGTTGTGCTTGGTTGCAGATTGGATTCGAGTTAGGTTTTTTCTGGTGCTTGATTGGATCATCGGGCTTTAGACAGAGAGAGAATCCAGGCTTTTCTTTTTCTTTTCGCTAGGCGATTTCAACGCCATGAGACGATTAGGGTTTCGATTCTGCTTATATGCTTTGGAATTCTTTCTCTGACTTGCGATCTTTTGGATATTTTTGGAATTGTTTTGGGGTTGTTGTGCTTGGTTGCAGATTGGATTCCAGTTAGGTTTTTTCTGGGGCTTGATTGGATCGTCGGCTATAGACAGAGAGAAAATCCAGGCTTTCCTTTTTCTTTCTCACTGTTTGTTCTCGATATGATTTCGTTGGGCTTCAATTTGGTTTTGCGAGATTTAAATTTCGGAATGGAATACGCTTTTCCTTGTTGCAGATGAACGACGATTGGGGTGGATGGGTGGGTCTTTTGGTTAATTTTTTTTCCGGTGCTTGAAATCGTAAGGTATTGAAGTTTGAGCGCATCGCTGTTTTCTGTTTGGTTTACATCAACTTTCTGGGAATCTTTATGTTTTCTTGGTTGAGTTAGGGTATGGCTATCAGCTGTGTTTTGAAATCTCATGGATTATCGACTCGAGCTTTATGGTATGGCCATCTGCTAAGAATTCGTTTTTTTTCTTCTTTGAATTCTGTTTACGAGGCTCCAAAAGATTACGATAAAATTGTGCAGGTTATTGAATTCTTTGACTTTCACGTATGAGTGTTTTGTTTCCGCATTCAAGCAAGGGTTTGAGATTGGTTCCTGTGATTTGTTTGAAGGCTCTCGTTTATTACCTGATTTCGTTTCTGAGGTTTTTCTTTCATGTCAGTCTCAAGATACCAGATTTGGATGCATAGAACAATGGCGTTTATAAATTCTTGGTTTTGTTGTGTGTGATTTTCAGGCTACAATCATTATTTAAGGGAACAATATTAAGCAGTCGTGAAATTGGAGTATGGTTTGTCTCTTGTCTTCAGATTGAATTAATCTTTTATCATGATTCCGGTGTTTCTTGGGATATTTTGTATTTCCTATATTTATAGGATATTTGGTCCACGATAGCTTAGTCTTACACGGTGCTTATGGAGGAGTTGGTTCAAGGTTTAGCCTCCTCGGTTTGTATCTTTACCACAACATGTGATTTCTCGTCATGTTTTAAGCAGTTAGGCCTTGTTGGCGTGTTCTTAGCTTTTGAAGATGTTGGGTTATATCTAAATTTTCAGGCTGTGGAATTGTGGAATTGTGGATTTCAACAGAATGGTGAGAGGATAAGCCTTTTTACAGTGTTGGTTTTATTCAGATAGTGATGCCTTGCAGTGTATATTGTTTTGCTTTCTGATGTCTGTTCTGGTCTTGTCACCACTCACCACATGGAAAAATAATTGTGCGTCTTGATTTGATCTAAACTCTTTAATGTTTTAAAGGCATGTTGTTAATCATGTTCAAGTTTCTTAAGGCTTTAGTTTGCCTATGTTTTCAACAATAACTAGGACTAATGACTTGAATGGAAATATTGTGTTCCACAGGAATCTAGAACAAGACTAGTCCTTTTTAATATATGGTAACTATCTGCAGATTTACCACAGGCTGTATTTTGAGCTTTTGGGCTAAGTGCTTTTCTGGTCTTTGGGAAGTATACCTGTGCATTCTTTTGATCTTTCATTTTGACTTTGATTTTCATTTTATTTTCAAAGCAAATTGGTTTTTTCTCTCTGCATTTGTAATACCTCTACATGGTCCCTTTTTTTTTTGAAGGGGCTTGGATTGTTCTACAGATTTTTGGCATGATGTGTAGGCACGTGTTCAGCTTGGCTGTATGGGTTTCAAGTTCTAGTTATATGTTCTGCACCATCCTTTAGGGATTTTCAACCGATATTAATTCAATCATCAAAGCCATTCACTTGTACATTGCATGGTCATGACAGGGCCAACAAAAGAGAGAGGACAGTCAATCAGTAAATTTTCATCAATCCTTGGCATCTTTACCTTCTCGGCTTTCAATAATAGGTTTTTTCATGTGCCCAATGACCACCTGTTGTTTTCTTTGAACTATGTTTATAAGGCTTCTAAAGATGACAATAATTTTGTGCATGTCTATTAAATTCTTTGATCTCACTGAATTAGACTTTTGTTTGTGCATTTAGGCAATGGTTGGAGATTGATTTCCTTTAATTTGTTTGAAGGCTTTAATTTATTGCCTGATTTGGTTGCAGTTTTCTTTTGTGCTGGTTTTTCAAGGTACCAGATTTCCTTGGTGCAGGACACTTGTTTCTATATGTATGACGGAGGGATAATCCAGGCCTTTTCTTCTTCTTCTTCTTCCTTTTTTTTTTTGGCTGTTTGTTCTGTCTATATATTTTCGTTGGGCTTCAATTTGGTTTTACGAGATTTAAATTTCGGAATGGAATTTGATTGCCCTTGTTGCAGATGAATGACAATTGGCGTGGGTGGGTTTTCAGTTAATTTTTCTCCGCTGTTTGAATTCATAAGGTATTGTGGTTCGAGCGCGTCGCTGTTTTCTGTTTTGTTTACATTAACTTTCTAGGAATCTTTATTTTTTCTTGGTTGAGTTAGGGTATGGCCATCAGCAGTGTTCTGAAATCTCATGGATTGTCAACTCGAGCTTTAGAGGATTTTAAATGCTCCTAGATCCGTTAAGAATTCGGTTCTTTTCTTGTTTTATCATTTGCCCGATTACAACCTATTCTTTCTTTTGATTCTGTTTATAAGGCTCCAAAAGATTACGAGAATTTTGTGCAGGTTATTGAATTCTTTGACTTTCAGACTAATAATGTTTTGTTTCCGTAGATTGGTTCCTGTATTTTGGTTTTAGAGCTTTTTCTTTCATGTCAGTCTCTCAAGATACCGGATTCCGATGCATAGAACAATGATGTTTGTAAATTCTTGGTCTGTCTGTGCGTGATTTTCAGGCTACAACCATTATCTAAGGGAACAATATTAAGCAGTCGTGAAATTGAAGTAAGGTTTTCTCTTGTCTTCAGATTGTATTAATCTATTTTCATGGTTCCGGTGTTTCTTGGGATATTTTGTATTTCCTATATTTATAGGATATTTGGTCCATGATAGCCATAGTCTCTCATGGTGCTTATGGAGGATTTGGTGCGAGTTTAGCCTCTTCGGTTTGCATCTTTACTACAACATGGATATTTCGACATGTTTCGTCTTCAATTGCTTCTGTTCTCTTCTCGTTTACTCAGGGCGATGTTTTCTGTGTCTTGATTGCAAATTTTACTCCCTTTAGTGTTTGTTGGCTTGTTGGGTTATATCTAAATTTTCAGGCTGTGGATTTCATCAGAATAGTAAGAGGAGAAGCCTTGTGATGCCGTGTGTGTTTTTCAGTTAATGATGCATTGCAGTGTATATTGTTTTGCTTTCTGATGTCTGTTCTCAGCTCGTCATCACAATCATGAACCAGTAACGCGGTAAAGCAATTTTGCGTCTTGGTTTTATCTAAACTCTTTAATGAAATTCGGAAGTTTTAAAAGGCATGTTGTTCATCATGTTCAAGTTTCTTAAGGCTTATGATTTGAATGTAAATTCTATGTTTCCACAGGAACCTAGAACAAGATCAGTCCATTTTAATATATGGTTACTATCTGCAACCTTTACTACAGGCTGTCTTTTGAGCTTTTGGGCCAAGTTCTTTTTCGTTCTTTGGGAAGCATACCTGGGCATTCTTTTGGAATTTCGTTTTGATTTTCAAAGCAAAGTGGTTGTTTTCTCTGCATTTTTAATACACCTACGTGGTCCTTTTTTTTTTAAGGGGCTTGGATTGTTCAACAGATTTTTGGGATGATATGTAGGCACGTGTTCAGCTTGGCTGTAAGGTTTTCAAGTTCTATTTATATGCTATGCAGCATCCTTTAGGGAATTTTCGACAGATATTATTTCAGTCATCAAAGCCATTCACTTGTACATTGCATGGACATGATCACGCTAACAAAAGAGGAAGGGCAGTCAATCCGTAAACTTTCATCAATCCTTGGCATCTTTACCTTCTTGGCTTTCAGTAATAGGTTATTGCGCCCAATAACAAGCTGTTGTTTTCTTTGAACTTTGTTTATAAGGCTTCAAAGGATGACGGTAATTTTGTGAACGTCTATAGAATTTTTTTGTCTCACAGATAGTGTTTTGTTTGTGTATCTAGGCACAGGTTGGAGATTGATTTCGTTTAATTTGTTTGAAGGCTTTAATTTATTGCCTGATTTGGTTGCAGTTTGTTTTTTTCTGTTGGTTTTCCAGTTACCAGATTTCCTTGGTGCAATATAGGACAGAGAGATAATCCGGGCCTTCTTTTTTTCTTTTTCTCTTTTTTTATTCTCGCTGTTTGTTCTGTCTATATGTTTTCGTTGGGCGTCAATCTGGTTTTGCGAGATTTAATTTTCGGAATGGAATTCACTTGTCCTTGTTGCAGATGAACAACGATTGGGGTGGGTGGGTCTTGAGTTAATTTTTCACCAGTGCTTGAATTTATAAGGTATTGAAGTTTTGAGTGCGTCGCTGTTTTCTGTTTTGTTTACATCAACTTTCTGGCGCTCTTTTTCTTGGTTTAGTTAGGATATCGCCATCAGCCATGTTCTGGAATCTCATGGATTGTCGATTCGAGCTTTAGAGGATTTTAAATGCTCCTAGATCTGCTAAGAATTCGGTTCTTTTTTTTTTTGTTTTATCATTTGCCGGTTTATAACCTGTTGTTTCTTTTGAATTCTGTTTATCAGGGTCCAAAAGATTATGAGAATTTTGTGCAGGTTATTGAATTCCTTTGACTTTCACGAGTGTTTTGTTTCCGCATTCAAGCAAGGGTTTGAGATTGGTTCCCGTAATTTGGTTTGAGAGTTTTTTCTTTCATGTCAGTCTCTCAAGATACCTGATTTCGATGCATAGAATAATAATGTTTATAAATTCTTGGTTTTGTTGTGCGTGATTTTCAGGCTACAATCATTATTTTAGGGAACAATATTAAGCAGTCGTGAAATTGGAGTACGGTTTGTCTCGCCTTGAGATTGTATTAATCTATTTTCATGGTTTCGGTGTTTCTTGGGATATTTTGTATTTCCTATATTTATAGGATATTTGGTCCATGATAGCATAGTCTTTCATGGTGCTTATGGAGGATTTGGTGCAAGGTTAGCCTCTTCGGTTTGCATCTTTACTACAACATGGATTTTTCGTCATGTTTCGTCTTCAATTGCTTATGTTATTTTCTCCTTTACTCAGGGCGAAGTTCTCTGTTGTGTCTTGATTGCAAATTTTACTCCCTTTAGGGTTTGTTGGCTTGTTGGGTTATATTTAAATTTTCAGGCTGTGGATTTCAACAGAATAGGAAGCCTTGTGATGCCGTGTTGGTTTTATTCAGATAGTGATGCCTTGCAGTGTATATTGTTTTGCTGTCTGCTCTCGGCTTGTCACCACAATCACGAACCAGTAACGCGGTAAAGCAATTGTGCATCTTGGTTTGTTCTGAACTCTTTAATGCAATTCAGAAGTTTTAAAAGGCATGTTGTTAATCATGTTCAAGTTTCTTATGGCTTTAGTTTGCCTATGTTTTCTACAATAACTAGGACATTTGTATGGAAATTCTATGTTTCCACAGGAGGTACCTAGAACAAGATTAGTCCTTTTTATTATATGGTTACTATTAGTCCTTTTTATTATATGGTTACTATCTGCAACCTTTACTACAGGCTGTGTTTTGAGCTTTTGGGCTAAACAAGCTTTGAGAGGCTTAGATTCCGTTCTTTGGGAAGTATACGTGGGCATTCTTTTGGACTTCCATTTTGATTTTCAAAGCAAAGTGGTTTTTTCTCTCCCCATTTTTAATACACCTAATTCGTCCTTTTTTAAGAGGCTTGGATTTGCCATGATGTGTAGGCACCGTGCAGCTTGGCTGTAGGGTTTTCAAGTTCTATTTATATGTTATGCACCATCCTTTGGGATTTTCATCAGATATTATTTCAATCATCAAAGCCATTCACTTGTACATTGCATGGTCATGACCACACCAACAAAAGAGACAGGGCAGTCGATCAGTAAACTTTCTTCAATCCTTGGTATCTTTACCTTCTCGGCTTTCCGTAATATAATAGGTTTTTTATCATGTGTCCAAACCTGTTGTTTCTTTGAACTTTGTTTATAAGGCTTCAAAAGATGACGAACTTTTGACGATAATTTTGTGCATGTCTATTGAATTCTTTGATCTCATGGAGTTGGAGTCTTGTTTCTGCTTTAGATTGATTTGTTTAATTTGTTGAAAGGCTTTAATTTATTGGTTGATTTGGTTGCAGCTTTTATTCTGTTTGTTTTTCAAGGTACCAGGTATTCTTGGTGCACGGCACTTGTTTGGATATGAATAGGACAGTGGTGTTTATATATTCTTAGTTTTGTCATGTGATTTTTAGGAAACAATACGAATTGAGTGGTTGTCTCTCGTTTACAGATTGTACTAATCTAATTTCAGGTTTCTCTTGTTTTCTGGGTTTGTTCCTATATTTATAAGGTTGTTTGGTTGCTTAGACAGGGTCCAAAGTAGCATAGTCATTCGTGGTGGTTGTGGAGAGTTTGGCTTCTTTGATTGGTGTGTCTCTTTCTCTCACTATGTCAACTTTTGTTATCACAGCATGTGATTTTCTGTCCTGTCTTACGCAGTTTTGGAAAAATATGTGGTAAATTTCGCTGCTCAAACTTCATATGCACCTTCAGTTGCTACAGAGAGTGGTTATTTATGTCTTGATTGCAAATTTTAATCCCTTCATTGCCTGTTGATGTTTCCCTCGCTTTTGAAGATGTTGGATTGTATCTATATTTCAGGCTAACGGTATGGATTCAATAAAATACTAAGCAGAGAAGCCTTGGTGGTGGTGCTGTTGGTCTTATTCAGATAATGATGTGTTACAGTTTACCATCATTTTGTTTTCTATCATCTGATCTCTGTAGGAGCCTTTTGGTTGCATTGTTGGTTTCTCTCAGATAGTGGAAGCCTTTGTGGTCTGGTCTGTTTTGTTTTCTGTTGTCTCTGTAGGGCCTGTCGCAACTGCGAGCTGGTAACATGGTAAAGCGATTGTACATTCTATAATATTTTAGCTCAGTTTAGTAAGTATTAAAGGGCATGTCGTTAATCATGGTTCAAGTTTTTTTTTTCATATTTTAAGCTATTGATAGGCTAATGATGTGGATGGAAATTCTATATTCTACAGGAATCCAGAACAAGATTAGTATTTCAAATTATACAGTAGCTGTGTTTTGGAGCTTTCGTGTCAAATTATACAGTAGCTGTGTTTTGGAGCTTTCGTGACAATTAATATTTCCAGCTTATTTTTCTGGTTCCTTGGGAAGTATACCTGGATGCTGTTCCTTGGGTTGAGTTGGATTTTAAATAAACTTCTGGGAAACATGCAGCTAGGCTTATTTAATTGTTCTTCTGGCATTCTAAGCCTCCGGTGTGTCATCTTTTAGAAATCCTTTCTATGGCCTTTCTTTGGTCGGTCTTCATGATATTTCATACACTAGGAAGTTTTTGGGTTGTGCTTGTTGAAGGACTGGACTTGAAGCTTGTTTGTGTGCATTTCAAAAGGTATTCAACTAGGGGTATGGTACATGTTCTTGTTTTCCAATTTTACTTTTTTTTTTTTACTTGGTTCAGTTTAACAGAGCAAGTCAGGATCTATGGGTCATACAGATATTATCGAGGAAGACTTGTGAATTTTAGAAGACGAGCTCCAAGAGCCAAGTCAAGGTCTAATATGAGTGAGATAAACTACATGGATAGTGGAAGTATAATGTTGGTGTGGTCAAACCTCTCTCTGCAACATTTTTTCTTTGAAAAAGATATGTATATCAAAAAGGTTCTCAAGTTCACTTTGCTAAATTTAGCAAATGGTTTTATAGTTATATTTCAGAGGACTAGCTTTTTTGTTGTTGGACATTAACTTATGCTTGGGCTATAGGCTGTAACATTGGTGTTGCATAGATATCGTTTTCTTGCAGAAAAATAACTTTATGGGTTTTTTTGGTTTCGGTATATCCTTGGATGTATGGCTGCTGGACTTTCAAGAAGAAAATCGTCAGTGAAAGTATTGTCTTCATGGTGCCAGGTGGAGGATTCAATGCACACACTTTTGGTTGGTTGGTGCCTTTCACTTCATAGGCTCTCTAGCTGATAGTCACTTCCAAATTTTAAATTGTAACTTTTCATATTAAAATTGACCCCATGTTGCTGCTCATTTTCTGGGTTACTATGCATTTCAAGAGTTTGTTTGACCCAGCCACAGGTATAGATCTTCATGGAAATTATGAGCTTCTATGGATTGTTTATCTTTTTACTTCATAGGCTTCCAGCAGCAAGACGCTTTGGGTTCCCATTTTGAAAACACTTACGCATCAGCTCTACCACCAGTTATTTCGTAGGCGTTTGTTTGATTTCATTTGTTTTGTGAGTAGTTCTTTTCATGGTATCTGTATTATAATTTTTTCTTCTATTTTTTGGGGATTGGTGTTTTTAGCTTTTGATGATGTCAGATTATATTGGAATTTGAAGGTTTTTTGCTTGTATGGCTCGCTAACCATTACTATGAGAAAAAACATTGTGGCATTGGTCTGTTAGGGAGGCAGATTGATTTTGTCTGATCTTTGTTGGTCATCGACGACGGCATTTTTCAGAGTTGGTATTTGTTATAGAAGAAGGGACCCTAGAATTTACTCTCTCATTCTGAAGTCATAATGGTATTTGTTTCGAGTATGTTAATATATTTTGTGCTTGATTAAGTGAAGTCTTAACGTACAAAATGCGGAAAGCTGTTGTAATAGACCAGACTTTGAAACAAGAGTATTGCTTTATATATGTGGTTACTTTGACATGAGTTTGTGCTTAGGGACCTCTTGGAACATATATAAATATTCTAGCAAATTTTTCTTGTGATATTAAGGCGCGTCTTATGTCCATAGATCTTCCGGGGAAGCATTTGTAATGAAAGGGTTCAAAAGAGATTGCATCATACTTGGTAGGTGTTATTTAACCTTTAAAACAAATCTATGCAGCGTTGTAGATTATTTGTGTTATGGTTGCAGTTTGCCTATACTGCTAAGATGTCATGTCTGAAGGAAGGACTAGCTTTTGTGCTGCTCTCTGTCTCTCCATGAAGTCATTTAGCGAGCTGTAATGGTGCTTTGGAGTTCGTTGTATCTGAGGCTGCTAATGAAGTTTTATATATAAGAATCTGCTATTTGATGGTTTAGTTAATCAACTAACTTTTAACCTGACTGAGGATGTTGAATTCTCAGGCCACAATTTCAAGAGAAAAAAGGCTTGCACAAGTATAGAGGCCTTCAGGGTGCTGAGAGAAGGTTTGGCGTGTAACTCAAGTTCTTGGATTTAAGTCTCTCTCTCTCTCTCTTCGAGATATTTCGTTTACAATCACTAAGGAATTGGTCTCATGGGATATATTGTGCATCCTTGTAAGCTAAGCTAAGCTTGTGGATTCCTTCCTTTTCACTTGATAGGTTTGCCAACTGACGGTCATTTCATAATCTTCTCAAACATTAAAGCTACTTATATAATGTAGTCTTGCTCAGTTCGAGGCAGTTGCAGCAGGTATAGGATAATATTAAATGTGTGGTTCTGTCTTCGCTGCCGTTGTTCCTTTCTGTGTAGCTAAGTTATAACCCTTCGGGTCTTTATTTGGACTTCTTTTCTTTATGTTGGGGTGGCGATGTGTTTACCTTAATGTTGCTGGGAAGTCCATCAGTACATCTGGTTGATCATGTTTATATGTTGCTGATTTGGAAGCGCACTAGGCATTATGTTTACGAGTCAATGCTAGGCCTTGTATTGTATGTTTGTATCATCTTATACTTTTAATTAAGCTTATTTATTGTCCAGAGCCACAAAAAAAAAAAAAGAAGGAAAAGAGGTGCTCTTTTTAAGGTTAGATGGTGCTTTAAATGTAAAAGTTGGTGCATCAATTAAAATTAATTTTATCCAATATTTATATGGAATATTTTTCTCGTTCTACTCTAGCTTTTTATTCATTTTCGGATAATAATCAATCTACGTGGCTTGTTGTGATCAAGTGTTTCCGTGAACTAGTTAAATTGTTGTGCTTACCAATATGGTGAGAAAGCGACACTGGAGGGAATAATTGAGAAAGCGACACTGGAGGGAATAATTCTGGTGGTGAAACGGCGGTACTGGCTGAGGTTTATCAAAGTGAAAAACAGCATTCGGGATCGTTTGTGAACTATAAGCGCCACAAATTGAATTGACCTGAACATTAGACTTCGAAAAACTAAATGCTAGATGCTAAAGCTTAATAAGTTATCTAAAGTTTGTTACTAAGTCTTGTTCTTTAGTTAACTTAGAACAAGCTAGATATTAAAGTTTAATCGTACAAGTCATCCAAAGATTGTTATCAAGTCCCAAAGATTGTTAGTAAGTCTGATCTTTAGTTAAAATTTTAACATTTTTGTTTGATGTTTTGTTGGAAAAGCGTCAAAACACATTAGCGTTGGATAGAACAGTTGGATTTGAGAGCAGGTCGCTAGTCGTTAACTTGACATGTTGAAGAAGGGACTAGGCCATCCCTATACAAACTGGTCGGGAACTAGAGCTGTTCCCCTGATGAGCCTAAGGCAAGGCGAAACCAGTCGATAGTTACATGTTAGCGTAACTGCCTCATTACAATCGTGAGGCGTTGAATGTGTATTGGTGTGTGTTGGATTGCTAAGGCTGTAGCTTGTGGGATTGTGCTTGAAATTGTAAAATTTGCATCACTTAAAATTGAGACTATTCAAATTTTATATGGATGACATTTGTAGTTTTTTTTTGTTTTCCCTCAACCTACCGTTGCTTTGAATTCTTCTTCGTTTAATCAGTCAGCATAGCTTAACATTGTCTACTCAAGTGTGTTCAATTATTCTGCTTGTAGTACCATACGATGAGAACGACACTGCAAGAAGAGCAACATATTATGGTGGTGAAATGGCGTTGCTGTCTAAGGTTATAAAATGAAGAACAGCATTCTAGAACGTTTGTGAATTTTATCATCATAAAAGAATTGACTTGAACATTAAAAAGAAAACAAACAAAACCTTTGAGAAAGAAAAACGACTATCAAGATATAAAAGCTTAAGGGTGCGTTTGGGGGTGAGATAGGACAAGGATTGGATTAGACAAAATGATATCTATTGTTTGACACCAACAAAAGGATTGGATATATAATCTCAAGTCGCAAAATAGTCCCACTTTTATAAGGATAACTAATCCACTTTCATAAGGATAACTAATCCCAAGTAAAATAATGGGATTACTGAAGATAAAAGAATATTCTCATAAATATTCTTTTCTAGAAAAATATTTTGTGGGACCCACATTAAAAAATGATTTTTTATTTGTTTTAAAATTAAATTTAAATGAAAAGATAATAAATATTAATTGTTTAAAATTTTTAAACAATACTTATAATTTATTTAAAATTTTTTAAAATGTAATTATGAGTAATTGGCACCTGTGGCCCCTGAACTTGTCGGGTTATGACAATTTGGCACCTTCTTTTTTTTTTTAGGCATTAAACCCCTTGAATTTAAAAAATGTTGCATTTTGCCTCAAATTGATAACGGCCATCCAATTTCGAACGGAATTTGACACGTGTTTATCACGTGAGCTTTTCTCTGACATATTTGTAATGTACACCCAAAAATAAATTTAAAAAAAAAACTATGAACAGTAACTATGAAACTCATTCTTGTCATACCCAGCAACTATTATTCATATCCAACCAAAAAATAAGAAAAAAAATCAAAACAAATTCATATAAAATTTCAAACTGAATATCAGAGTAATCCTAGAACTGTATCGAAGGAAACTTGCCCCACAAAAATCCATGACAAAACAACATTTGGTAATCTGTGCACACCAACAAAAATCCAAACCCAATAAAACTTGGCAAACTCAACAAAAATCTAAGAAATATTGAATTCATACCATTGTAGGAGGAATTGTTTGCTTGGCAAAAAAAAAAAAAAAAATCCAAAGTTCCTGTAAGTTGTTCTCTTTCTTTTTCATTTTCTCACTTTCCTTCTGATTTTCCCACAACCCAAGCACCCCTAACCTTGCGTCCTCCGCAGTCGATCGCGACGCCAAAGCACCATCCTCCTCCGATGCCTCCTCTGCCTTGGCTCCGCCGGAGCCGAACTCTCGGCCGTCACAGTCCCGATCTCCGTCGACCCTCCCTCTTGGCCGTCACGTTCCGGACCTGGCTCCTCGATGTCGCGGCGGGGAACAAAGAAGCCTCCGTGACTTCACAGCCGCTTCTATATCCTCCGCTTCAATGCTGGAGCTGGGTTTGCCGCCAAGCCTCCTCACCGCCTCCCTTACTCCGCCCTCCGCCGCGCAGCTGACTCGTTCTCCCTCTCCCGTCGCCTCGGCAAGGGAGGCTTTGGTCCGGTCTTCCGCGACTCTCCGCTCAATGCCAAGAGCCCTGCCGCGCTGGAGATCGCCGTGAAGGTAATGGACTCGGGCTCCCTCAAGGACGAGCTCTTCTTCGTCGCCGTGTTTGACTCCGCCCCCGTCGTCTCGATGCTCGACTTCTCCGCCGACCGCATCGTCGCCGTGCTGGTCTTGCCCTCCTTCTCTTGGCTGCCATTAACGACGACGCTTCCTTTCTTCGGCAGCGAAATTAGTCGGTGCAAGGTGGTGGCCGGAGAGGGAGAAGAAGTGTGGAGATGAGAAATAGAAGGGGCTTGGTGGACTGATTGGGGGTTAGGGTTTGTTTTTATTTTTATAATCAAATGACAAAAATAACCCTAACCCCAAATAAACGTTCATGTGAGTGTCACGTGTATAATCTCGTTAAAAAATAAACGGATGTTTTCAATTTGAGGCAAAATGCAATATTTTTTAAATTCAAGGGGTTTAATGCCTAAAAAAAAAAGATGGTGCCAAAATGTCATAACCCGACAAGTTCAGGGGCCACAGGTGCCAATTACTCTATAATTATAATCAAATTCAATACTTTATCAAAAATATTATAATACTAAATACAATCCAATTATATCTTAACATATCATATCTCACAGTATAATTTTTATCCAATCCAATCATATCAGGTGCACCAAACACACTATAATTGTACGAATAATCTAAATTTCAATCGTTTTTTTACTTTCTTAATTTCAAGATAAAACGTCTAAATTTTTATCATTTAAAAAGTCTTAAAATTCAACGATCATTTAAATTGTTGTTTAGGTCCTAAACAAATGACAAGTTTGCTCTTTAGTTAACTTACAACGACACGATCTATTTGAACGGTCGAGAGATCGATGTCGTAACATAGTTGTTGGTTTCTTTGATTACATCCCTGGCCAAATTTTGCCAGATCCTCGAGTGTGGAGCAGTTTATTTTCGTAACATTCTGAACAATAAGTATAAGCCATCAGATCAAATCCAAGGGTGGCAGAGACATATAGTTAACTAGATAGAGATCTTAGCGCTGTTCCCAAAATCAAACCCCCAAAAATTCCCTCTAAAACTCTCTCTCTCTCTCTCTTTCATCTTTTTCTGACTTGGCTGGACGATGATGTCGTTGTTGTCATTTGAATTCCGAAGAGCGTCGAAAGAGAACGGACCATAGAGAGAGAGAGAGAGAGAGTAGCAAGATTTAGCACTTGTCGAGATCTCAGAATCAGCCTCTTGTTTGTTTCTGGGTCTACTTCGACAGAGAGTCTCAATGGGGGGTTTCACAGAGGATTACCATCACGAAGCAACGGACGGTCTGTTGAAGCTTTTGACGAAAGCCAATCACGATCTCATGCTGGTTCAGCACAGGCTCGACAAGGAGTTCCAACAAACTTACCCTGATCATGTACGCTATTCCGTCTCTCAAATCTTCAAACCCTAGTTTTTTTTTCTTTTTCCAATTTGTGAAACTCTAGTTGTGGCTGCTGATTTTGTAGGCCAATCCGATGAAGCTCGTGTCTCGTATTAAGAAGGTTCAAGAAGATCTGTCGGCATTGAAGGACCAGTGCCACCAGCTTCTTGCTGCCAAGCAGGTTTTTCTTCTAAACGCTAATATTTGAAGCCAACATCGTCTCACTATCAACCAAGTTTCTGTATGATTTCGTTTTTAAATTCGAAATGTAGGATTTAATCGACAAGGCAAGGACTGTTCTCGTTGGAAACAGAAGCTCGTTGCAGAGAATGCAAGCTTCCATGGGCGTCCTTCTCTCGAGTGACGATGCTTCGGATGACTCCGCTTTTGACAGCTTCAATCAGGTTCTGTTCTTATGATATTTTCACTTGTTGGCTTCTTCAACGGATTGTTTTGCTTCATATAGTTATGCTTAAAATTACTACAGAGAAACTGGGACTGAGCCCTTATTTGTGTGAATGCTTTTGTGTGTGTCTCGTAGCAATTAGAATATTTATTTGGAATTGGATGGTTGTGTTATTTTCCAAGTGGTGTCTTGAGTTTTTGCACCATTTGCCAGCAAGCAACCAAGATTAATCTATTGGCAAGGCTTTGTTTATACGAGTATTACTATACAATGATGTTTCATTGGTAGTCTGATTTTAAGCCTTGTCATACATGCTCGACCACTTCATTCTGCATCTATCTTTGAGTTTTCAAAAACAATCAATCTAATCTCCGAACTGCTCTTTGGGCTGCAACGCAGGTTATCGATGAGTGGAATGCTCAAGTAAGATCAAGAACAGGTAATGCTTTGTGAAAAAATATAGATGCATTGATTATCTGCTTATATCAACAATAATGACTTTGGTATTCTTAGTCTTGGGGGAAAGCAGCATTGATGATAACATGGAGCTTGTAATATAGCTGTTGTGAGTCGGTTTTCAAATGCGTTTACAATTGAGATTTGGTCTCGTGGATCATAAATTATGGTTGTTGCTGGAGATCAGACCTATCTCTGATTAATATCTGTGCCTAAAGCACCATTATACCAATTAGGTAATTCACTATATAATATGCTAATTGCTAGTGTCTGTATGATGCAGGGGATGAGAGCACTAATTCAGAGCCAGAGAATGTTAACAAATTACTCTTCTCGGCTATAGTTCAAAGCAACTAACAATGGGCGTTCCAATTGATTGTATATCTACCTGTACTTCGCATGTTAATACTGGATTGCAAACTGAGTTATGGACCTAACAGATGTAATTACAAGACCTCTTTTTCTTGTAGTTTTTCTTAATACTATTTTCCTTTGTATCTCTATTTCTTTGAAGTTGATAAAATGCAAGAGATTGTTTGACCCTCGAGTCTTGGGGCGAAGAAATGGCACAATGGTTTCGGTACGAGTTTTTTTCTTTTCCTCCTCTCTTTGGCATTGGTATAGCAATTAATATCTTGCCATAGTTCCTAAAATTATAAGCAGAATTTAGTTAACAGCAAGAGTACAAAGACAACGGTAAACGAACCCATATTTTTTCAGAACCCAAACCCATTAAAAAGTAATGAAGCTAGACTCTCATTATCAAAGTCAGCGTGCATTTGTTTGGGTTACTTCATATTATAAGAAAGAAAACCGGCTGAGTAGCAGAGTAAAAATTAACTATGCCATAGAAATTATGAAGGGGCAATAATGATCCTTTAAAAAATTTAAATCAATATAACCTATGTGAATTTAATTACAAAGCTAAACAATGACGGTTTAACTTTACAATCAAAATTTGATTGTAGACACTATGAGAGGATTTTAAGACATCAAGAATATAAATACAATGCCGTTTTAGCTTTTCTCCACAGTTAGATTTGATCGCTTCTTGGAGCTTTCATTGGCCGAGCACAAATGTTTCTACTTGGAGATAGGAGGCTCTCCTAACCACTTGGCACGAAAACCTGTTCCCTTACAGTCGGAGCAGGACATTGATCCCTGGAAAGATCATAAGTAATAAATAAGGCTTTGAGGTCTTGACATACTAATGGTGTATAACTGAGTTCCAACGTAAATCGACAAAATAGATGAGCGCCATCAACAGATTTTTTACCTTTCCGGCACAGATTACACATGTACTGTTTCTTGAAGGAACTTGGCAGAGCATGTTGTCACCAAGAATGAAGAAACCTGTCCCAGTGCACCATTTGCATTCGATATGTCCATTCGAGTCGCAAGTAGAACAAGCGACTGGCCTCGGTTGCTGGTAAAATCATAGATGATGACCATATTAGGAAAAAAAGCACCAAATCAATTAAAGAGTACAACAGATGTTAAAATCAAGACGGAAATTATTGACTAAATCAATGCTTTACTTCCCAATTGCTATCGGTCTTCTATTCATGCTTAGCAAATGTACGTTCCAAGAACAAAGAGAACGGTTTTGACTATGATAAGATGATTTACACAAAGAACAGATCGTATAACGACTACAAATAAGAGTATCCTACGAGTAATCAGATTCATATTCATCATTTATCATCAATGAAACGAAGATAATATGATCTGAAGCCAAGTAAGTCAGATATCAATTGTACACAAACCATTATCTGCAGAGCAAATATTGCAGAACAAGATCGATATCTTAGAGATGTTCTAGCAAAACGGCCAATTACTGTATCTAAAATGTCGATCTCCGGGGCTTGATTAAGGTGAAGCTACTCTGCGTTCCATAATTCTTATACCAAGATATCGAAACTCTGGATTGTTGGCTCTGCAACTAGCTTCACAACTATTCGTCACTTATCATCTTCAAGTACTACGGCAAAATACGAATGCGTATACTTCTTCGATGAGAGGTTGAACATAGACACCAAAAGATCCGCAAACAGATAAGCCATACAAGCAAAGCATTAACTTAAATTGACGATCATAACTTAAATATACCAAAGGCAAAAAAGCATGCTTTTTGGCCTCAAAACATATAGACAAATTTTCATTCGGTTGTACGGAAATTGATCGCTACTAAACACAAGACCTTAGTCCCAATTAACCAGAGCAAGCATTTTTCTTTGTGCATTAATTTGAACAACTGAAACAAGTCTAAAAATGAAGCAAAATTTAAAACCACAAACAACGAACTTTTCCTTCGTGCCAAACAAGAGCTAAAGCGAGATAAAAAAAAATGAAAATTGATGAGAGGAAAGGGAAAGTTAGTACCTGAGAGATTAACCAGGCTTGTTCCATTCGCTTGGCGAAATTGGACGAGCTTTCGTACGAATCCACCATTGAAGCACGCACGCCACAAACCCTAGAACCCAACGACCTCGCGATTCCGCCATGGGCAACCGAAACCCTGACGCCGATGAGCGCTCTCGGCGACGACGTCGCCGCCGAAGCGAAGGCCTTGCGTCGGATGGGCTTGGCTGCGACCACAGGCCTACACAGCATACAGCTCGTCATTGATGTCTCTTCTTCGTCTTCCTCAAGCTTTTCTGGTTTTTTTTTTTTTTTTTTGGGTTTATTTAGGAGGTGAACTGTTGATGTGATTTTTGGTCAATAAATGTTTTGAGGGATTTTCAATTTTCATACATAAAATCAGGCAAGTATGGACCGGAAAAACAAGTAACTAGACAAGTTTTTTTTTTTTTTTTTCATAAGTTTTAGATGGTTGGGAACTTGGGCCCACTTCTTATACGAACAATCGTATATCTATATTTTTATATTTGAGAGGGGAAAAAATCAGTATGGGCAACTTCTACTATAAATCAGGCAATGAAATTATTGTTATACAAATGAAAGTGCAATTAACTTCTTATGCACTTTTCAAAAAATAAAAAATAAAAATTTACTTCTTGTGCAAGTTAAAACTTTTCTGTTTCAGTGTTTTGTGAGACATTGGTCCAATATCGATTCAAGTTTGAGCCAAGTTTGAACCTAGAACAGAGACAAGTCTGACCCGTAAAAGTGCCACCAAAATTAAAAAAGCCTACGGCCACCTACCAATGTTTTCAATTACATATTTCGTGCCTCTAATGGCACTAATAAATTTGAAAATTCATTGATCTCAACTTAAAGAAAAATATGAAACACAAAATAATTGATAGTTAAGAAAGTAATATGTAGGCCTACCGAAAAAGAAACATATATATTAGTCAATCGGTTGAACTTGTCATTTTCTATATTTGAGAAGAAAAATTGATGAAGTAGAGAAATATTCAAAATTTATATTAATATTCAATGTTTTAAAGTAATTGAGTATCTAGTCAATTTATCAGTTACTCGCACATATTTTTATAATTCAGTCAATTATCACCAATTATTACCATGTAAATAATTGAATTATTTGAGTATTTTGTTATATTTTTCAAAGAATTTAATACTTTAGGTATCAAAAATTAGGCATTCACTATAATGTGGTTAAAGATGCATGATCAGTATGTTATCAATTTAGAGTTTATATTTTTTGTAGTGTTGGTATGAAAAGTATAAAAATGTTTGTAAAAGATAGAACAATATTATGAATTATTGAGCTTAGCTCTAACATGTACCTGTTATTTTGGAGATTTGTAATTCTTCTAAATTATTTAGATTCACGAAGAACTATTAATTAGTTTTAAGTCAACATGAAGTACGTAAGTCCTTGATTTTTATCCCGTTATATTTGGTTGTTGGACCGATAAATTTATGATTAAGAACTTGTTCTAAGAATAAATTTAATAATGTCTTACTTGTGTTACACTTTTAATTTATACCATTATTTCATATTAATCATAGAATAACAATTAAATGCGCGTATTATTCTTAGCATAAATTATTATTGAGTAGCACTAATTTTTTTTTTCAATTCCTTTTTTTTTCCAATTCAATTAGCTACTCATCTAAGTCAAGTGATATGGGGTATAGCTTAGTGGGCCTACAAATGGGCTCATTACTTATCTCATGGGTCAGCTTAAACTAAGGGAGAAGTGAAAAAAAGGTGTAAATTTTAAAAAATGCCACTTGTTTTGAAATATACAATTAAAAAAAAAATTTGAATCCATGCCACTTTTTAATTGTGAATTTGACCAAATTACCTTTCTATTTCTTACAAGTGCATGAAAAAAGATGGGAGAAGGAGAATAACATAGTAGTTTACTTTCATTTTTTTTTATTAAAAAAAAAAAGATTGCATGATATACAATAGTTGTATAGGTTGTAAACATGAATCTCAAATGTGACATGAGATCAAATTAAAAAAAAAAGGTCATTCTACGACCATTTTATAATTTGTGCTTACGTGGTGTGCTCTCTTAAATTCTACTTTTTATTTATACCATAAAAGTAGGGGGTTCACAACATAAACAGGCATGGATTATTAATGCTTTAAAAAAAGGACATTCATCAAAATCTCCCATAATCAAATGAGACGTCCAACATAAGATTTTTCCTAGAGAAATTATGCCTTTATTTTGACAGATTAATAATCTATACTCATTTTAACTTTATTTTTACATTATAAATATAGAACAAAAATTGATACAGAAATGGTAGAGATCAATATCATTAAAAAATGGCACTTCTCAAATTCTCTCCTGTTGCATATTCGCAGGCAACAAGCTCTTCTCGGACTCATGTCGTTTTTTATTGTGTCCACTTGACGACAGGACAACCTTTTATTTTCTTTTATTATTTTTCTCTCTCTTTTTTTTAAAAAAAAATTATTATTGAACCATGCTTTTCTATGTCTGTAGTCTGTACAGCGTCTGTTACATTCTATCTTTTCAAAACCAAAGAACAAATTCTTGTGTTCCAAAATGAGACACGGTATCTAAACACCTACTTCTAATCTTCTTTTTTTTCGTTTTTATTAATTTTCGTTGAAATTCTTTATTTATTTGCTGCTCAACAGCTATACGAAAACTAAAAGTTACTTCATTTCTCGGTTCACCAGGAAGAATATATATATATATATATATATATGATTTATCTATCCATATGTGCGAGAGTTTTTAATAATTTTTTTCATGAATACTTAAGATTATGTTAAAAATAAATATTTCTTCTAAATATAATAATAATAATGAAATACGTTTAGTTATTCCCACTTAAATATCATAAACCATGTAATGATCCCTGAACAGGACGAGTTAATTATAAAATTATGTAAACTGTAGACTATATATATTTCTGATTGCTAAAGTTAATTGATATGTAAAACTTTTCTTGTTGTGGTCCATTTGAGGGCATGATTGCCTATCATTTTTCCATTTAAGGTGAAAGTTGATTATCTTATAGTAAGAGCTTCAAAAAGTTAAATTATGAAATAATCCTTCTTTGATACTGCGTCATATTCAAAGACATATTAAGTTAATAAAACCAGCAATTAATATCAATGCGTTAGAGAAAGCATCTATTGAACTCCTTTTGAGTTGTGTATGACAGAATAATGACATATCAGATAATTATAAAACACATATTTATTAATTATTAATGTTAATGGACTTACAAAGAAAGTGTATATTTGAATATGAGAAAACGTCACACATGAAAAAGAAAAAGGAAGGTAGAAAGAGATAGGTGAGAGACTTCGTACAATAAACGCCTGATTATATATAATAAAATATTTGTCACCGTGATTTTATAATGATTATTGACAATTAAGTTTAAACGTAATAAAATAATAACACTTCATTGCTAGCAGCTGCAACACAAAACATGAAGATGATAGAATAACTCAGTGGTAGAGACTTGGAGAGACTTTGATTCTTATATATATATATGGTTTAAATATTTTTTTTCCATTTTTGGGAACTAGAACTCTTAAAACTATATATTTATCTATTTTTGTGACTCAATCTTCAGTTTAATAATATATTGAAAACTTTTATATATGGCAGGAGATCTATATTGGTAATATTATGTGCTTGTTGTGTACTCTTAATTTAAAATTAAATTAAATGCAGTTTAGGTGTGACTTTTATATATGTGAATACTTATGCGCCAATAAGCAAAAGAGCTTCCATTTTACATTAATTCATATATATCTTATAGTTTCAAATACACTACTACACAACACAAGGAATGAAAAGCAATGAAGATAAAATACAAATTATACTGTCATGATCAGTTGACACTTTAGATGAGTTTGGATAGTAGCTAATTAGAAACACCCAAATTTCATGATGGTTATATTTTAATTTTTTGACAGCAAAACGGCTACAATAATTGGCTACAATCAAGGGAAAAGAAGGAGAAAAGTGTCTAGAAATTGCTAATCAAGTAGCAATGTTACACAAAAGCCCATGATACTACAATAATATTACAAACTTTGTTCTCACCCACCTAATACGAAAATCCCAACACCACAAATAAAATCTAGAAGCCAAGATATTCTCTGATTTTAATGGTGGTAAATTATTTTCGAGATCTTGAAATCAAGTCCATATCTGACGGTTCTAACAGTAGATAAGGTTCAATGTTTAAGTCCTAATCAAATTGGTGTTTCAAGTTTCAACCATGTTTCTTCTCATTCTTCTTCTTATTTTTCGTTATTTTTTTTTTAGTTGGAATAAACTGTGTAAGTGCTTTGAGCTATGCATTTTCTCACCGTCATAATTAACAATATCATATCTAAGTTGGTAGTGTTCAATTATTCAAATTTTCAACTCTTATTTATACACTATCTAGAATAACACAATTATAAAATATTTCACAGGGTAATTTTCGCGGAAATAACCCTATACATGAACGTATTTTCCTTGATCCCAACCAAACACACAAAAGTCGTCTTCCTATAATGTCTGTTTTGTGGGGATTGGCCTGTATTTTTCTACACTATTAGTCCGCAGCTTTCTTGCTAATTAGACCAAAGTAGGTCCAATGATATTTAATGCTTATATATATAATAACAATAATTTAAGGGAAAAAAAAAAAAAGAACGCGTCATAAAACTAAAATACAACTTCTTAGAAGTGGATAATTTATAAAAACAAAATTAACGAGACAAGTATTTATTATATATATATTATGCTCATGATTAAATTCTTTGATAAATAACGTGTTTTTTTCACGGAAGCATTATAGCGTGGTTCGATAAATATGGTATTTTTTCGAGGAAATATTATACCTGACGACAAAAACAAAACCCACCAAGTTGTTGTACACACAAGAAGTCACAAACGTCCCTCTTGGCTCTACATACCTTCCCAAAAATCAACTCACCAAGTCACCGCTATAAAACCCTATATTCCTTATTATTCCTTCTCAACATTGCCCAAAACAACTAAAAAAAAAAAAGAAAAAGAAAAAGAACAACCCTTCTCCAAATAACCAACACTCTCTATAGTCTATACTATATAGTCCTTGCTTCTCTTTCTGTCCCTCATCTCTCACTCACTCACAAACTCAACCATACAAATTAACAGTACACAATATTCTCTAATCTCTATTACCCTATAATATTTGAATATTAATTAGTACAACCAAACACTTATAATTTTCATTTGAGCCAGCCTTGTTTTGAACATATAAATCAATCAGATCATACTACTAGTTTGATCATGGAAAAGCCATATCTGAAAAGCATGACAAGTACTACAAGCAACGCTTCATCGCCAACAATATCGCCAACACCAACGACCTTCGTCCAAGCAGACCCAAATACATTCAAAGACTTGGTCCAGAAGCTGACCGGCTCGTCCGGTGACGCCGAGAAGCTCCCGGTAACCCTCCCCACCAGGCTGGCCGGGGGCTCCAAGCCGGCCAACATCCCGGTCGACCCCACCGGCCCGCGCCGGTCGCCGTTCAAGCTCCAGGACCGGAGGCAGACCATGAGGAAGCTCGAGATCAAGCTCAGCCTCGCCACCATCGGCGCCGGCGCCGGCTTGGCGGCTGGCTCGTCGCCGCGGCAGATTAAGTGGCTCGACTCGCCCGTCCCGAGCCCCGTGACGCCGCTGGGGTCGGAGTCGCTGTTCGTGCCGAGCTCGAGCTCCGGCTCGCCGTCGCCGGCGGCATCTCCGGCGGTGTCGGAGGAGGAGAGGTTGATCGCCGAGAGGGGGTTTTACTTGCATCCCTCGCCGTTGAGTACGCCGAGAGGGTCGGACCCGCCGGAGCTTCTCAATCTGTTCCCGTTGACTTCTCCGTCGTCGTCGTCGAGTCGTCAGAAGCCCGATCGCGATTAATTAAATTAATTAATTATTAATTAGTCACTATTTGGTTTGGTTGAAATTGAGGAAAAAGCTTGGGAGGAGTTTTATATATATATATATATATATAATTATCATTATTTTACCTCTTTCATTTGTGTTTGATTGTTGCATGAATGAGCTTCTTTAAATATTTTTCAATTTTTTTAAGTGATGTTTTTGGGGTTGTATTTTGTGTTTTATGTTAGTGTTTTTATAGAGATATGTGGCACCTTTCATCCGTGCTTGGTCATGGAAATGTAAATTAATTTGCATATATATTAATATTCTGACATACTTATGTAATTATATTTATTATTAGGAGCTACGAGTATCTCTTTTCTCTTTTTTTTTTTTTTTTTGGCGCTTAATTTTTTGTGGGTTTAGTAAATTTGCTATGGTTTTTATCGCAATAACAATCCAATTTATCCAATATTAGGCAGGCTGGCTTGTCTCTTATGTTATATTTCCTTATTAATGCATACTCGGGAGTAGTGTATATATTTCACTTTTTAATACGTTTCATTTCCTTTATCGATTCTTGTTTATTATTTCTTTATGTCAGCCTTGAAGTTATTGGCTAATGGTAATGGATAGAGACACAGTTTTATTTCTCGCAACCCTGACGACTGAGAACAGAGCATAGCTGTATAAGGCCAATAAGTATATAAGGTTATCATATCTTTTTTATTCTCTTTTCTTTCTGATTTTCTTGGCTTTAGAGTATCTCTTTATAGTAGTCAAATTTGCATGGCGATGTATATGGTAATGCCTACGTATTATAATTTATACCTGTCTCTTTACATGGGTAATTTATATGCACAGACTTTAAGGGAGTCTGACGATCATGTTGTTATAATCTAAAAAATTTAATCCCGAGACATTATTTTCATAATAATTAAGTTGATTTGTTATGACCTAATAACCTAAAACGACATTCATTAATTTAAAAAACAAAACAAAACAAAACAAAACAAACAAAAAAACAATAACAACAACAAGGCTATAGCTTCCTTTTTTTTGGTTTGGACTAAAAAGGGCTAAAAAATAAAAGTGTTGACAAATAACAAAAAAAAAAGACCTAGAAGTCAAGTACCATGGTATACCTGAAATTCATTTCATTTATAGTAAACTTTTTTTCTTCTAAACTAAGCTAGCAATCTTTCCGATTCCTAACTACCATAATCACAAAATTTGACGCTAAAAAAGTTAGCTTTCACTCATTATTCTGACATAACAGGCTAATTATTCAGTTGGAGCTAGAATATCAAAGACATTGGTGATTAGCTGTAAAGCACATCCCATGCAAAATTCTTCCACTTATGTTGTGTAATTGCGTGGTTCTTGCTTTACAAGATATTAAGGCTTCAAATAGCATATAAATTAGACCAAATTGGACACGGAAATAATTGCCATCCAGTTAATAAGATTTCATTAGATTCTATACTCATATATTGACCATTGTGATCCCAAAAAAAATAATAATAATAGTGACAGGGAAACCTATTTTATACATGTAATGTCGTTTAATTAATAATATGAATAATCTTTATAAAAATGATATCGGACATTCCATATAATATTGTTAGTGTATTTTTGTGTTGGCATGTATTTTTGGCAAAACATATTCTGCTATGGCTTCTCAGTTTATAATATTTTGGCTTTGAAGATTCTGAAGATAGGTGTTTAATTTCAGAAGTGTTCTTCTATATGTTCATTTAGGAGTTGCAACACTGGATTTGTTTGGTAAGTATCATTTTGACATCAAAAGAATTTGGTATGATTTATTTCTTCTATTAAATATCAAGACTATCCATTTATATCAAGATTTCTGCTTTATTTGGATGAGATAGACGAATTTTCTATAGCTGGAAAGTTGTGATTTTCGTAATCAACCTTTGTCAAATGAACCTGGTCATGTTCTGGTGTTTCAGTATTGCAACACCTATATTTGGCAAGTCTGGATTCACATTGATTGCTGTATATTCTGGTGCTCGGTTGTTGCAACACCCGACCTATATTTGGCAAGTCTTCTCACACATTGATTGCTCGGTTATCTTGTGGTGATTTTGTTGACTTTGTGTGCCTTTATTCAGAATATTCACATGCTATCTTTGGTGAAGATTGTCCAGCTAAGGTCTTGGTCTTTATGGTACATGATGATGAAATTATGAGAAAATATTCTTTGGCTTATTTTGGAAGGTTTCACTCTTACCTTGGAGAGCATCCTCTTCTATTTGGCGACTTCAAATTGGTGAAGCAAGGGGAATTCTTTGCAGACCATCATCGTGAACTTTTGAGAGAGAGAGTTGAATACAAAAATCTGGGTTTGTATTCTTGGGATTTATAGACACTCTTGTGAGGTGTTCTCTCATGGTGTTGCGACACCTTGAGTTCGAGTGTGAGTGAATTTTGTAAAAGGAATTGGTGAGAGTCTACACGGGATGTGTGACTTGTAAGGCGAGGGGATCTCGTCCGGGATTATTATAAGACAAGGGGAGCTTGTCGGGTAGATCACTAGGAGTCACGGGAGGTCGGAGTTGAAGATTGAGAGGGAGTCGAAATCTTGTAATTGTCCGAGGTGTTCTCGTTTCTTGATTTGCTAGTGGATCTTTTTATCTGGGCGTGGCCCCGCAGATGTAGGCGAAGCCGAACTGCGTAACCAATTCCTTGTGCCATTTACTTTATCCGCTGCATTTTTTTTTGTTATTGTTCACTCATTATTTAGTCCATCTCGGTTTTAGTTTCCTCTAGTGTTCCCTGTCAGTGTTGCAATACCGACGGAGAACACCTGCTAACAAAACGGTTCTAACAAATATAAACTATGACAATTGATTATTTATCTTTCGTTGACATAATCACGATTATCATTATATTCTGTTAAGATTCAACAGCCAAAGAAATCAGATTTGAACACGATCACAGTTATGAACAATTGCAGAAACTAAACGTATACACGAACAGTTTTTTTACTTGGTTCGGATCACTAACGATCCTACATCCAAGGCTGAGGCTTTGAACCCCAAGTCAATCCACTATCAATCAGATTTGAGATTACATCCAAGGACTTACTACACGCTCAAACTCAGAGCCACTCACTTTCTCTCAAGAATCTTGATGAACAAGAAAGCAAACCAGACTTTTGATCACACAATATAAGTCTCAGACAAGTCCTCTCTCTAATTATAAGAAAACTAATCACTCTTGACAATCTCTAATCTCTACGTACATTAACAATCTGATTACAAGGTATTTATACTTCTAGATATCTAATTACATTTAATCCAACACGTGCACAAGAAAATCAAGATCAAGAACCGTTTCATCTGCTGTGCAACTTAAAAAATTATGAACCATCCTTTACATATTCCATAACAATAACAATAATTACAGTTCAATATCAATGCGCTTAATTATACTAGAGCCTAAGTACTCCTAGTACATATACACTTATTATGTATTGCTCATGTTGATTGGATTGTGATCATTTTTTATTGTTTGAACTCGAATTACATAAGTTTAAATTTGTTTTGAGCAATTCGGACTGCACAGTTATAAAAATTTAATTCGAAAAAAATGCTATAAAACGGGTCATCTAGAAGACTAGAACTATGAAACAAACACTGTACCTAAAGTGTGAGAGCATCACAGAGCTTAATCATAATATGAATTATACATTTTTCAAAGTCAATACCATACAGTTTCAACAAATTAATAATACTATTTTGAGTGTTATTTTTTCATATATGATAATAAGTAATTATTGTACACACCATCACACAGTTTCCCCAAAAAAAAGTAATTATTTGTAACAAGTTACCCAGAGTAAGAAATGGGAAATAATGTTATAATGCGAGGCAATCGGTCCCACTAGGCTTGGAAAAAAAGACCATCAAGGTGGGGTCCATAGTATGGCCGTGGACCTTAGGCCAGCGCGAGAAACAAGAGTCATTAATTTGACGGTGTTGATCTATCTTCCTTCTCTCTGTGGGCCCGCTTGTCGGATCAAATCCCCACAGTGAAAGTGTCTTCGAGTGGGTTCCACACGGACTCGCCGCAACAAACGAAAAGAATTCGCTTTGTGATCGTTACGACTTACGACGTCAAAAGTATGCTGATCAGACGGCGATTGAGTGGTTGACTTGTGGTGTGGACCTTTGCAAGGACCGCAACACCCAATCACCGCCTGCCTGCAACGTATATTGGTCAATAAGTTAGGTCTATTTTACCTTAGCAAAAAAAAAAAGTTAGGTCTATTTTACTTTTCAAAGACAAACAATAATATCTTTTATAAAGAAAATTATAATATGGCTAATTCCCCTTATGATATATAGTCATTCCACTTAGGATTTAAAAACATGTTCAATATTTTTAATTATTAAGAAAAATAAAAAAAAATCATTAAGGAGTAAATAGATGAAATTTATCCATGTATTATATTATTAGAATAGAAATATGCTATCACTTAACTATTTTTATAGTTATCATTTCCAATAAAAATCTGACAACTCATATATTTTTGCTTAAAATATTTTTAGAAAACTCAAATAATAATAAAAAATGTGAAAGATGACATCCAAATGGGACAATAGATTTTTTTTTTTCATACTATTGGATATGTTTTTTTTTAATTTTTGAAAATATGACCTAATATTTAAAAATCTTTTATAAAATAGTTTATTTAGCGAATTAATCCTTATTTTCAATATTCAACTAATTAATTAACTCCTATCGTTGGGTTTTTTTTTTATATCAAATTTGCATCTCTTCATAACTTCGACCTCATTTGAAATATTACTAAAAATAAAATAAGGACTCGAGCTTTTAATTGTATCCCTAAGATTTAAAAAAAAAAAAAAAAAAGGATCTCGAAGACTTATATGTCATTAATTGGTATACTTCCTTGTTTGTTTTTACCATTTAAAATTTAACTGATTATTGACTTTTTTCAATTTTAATAAGAAATGCTAAAATCTTAAGGGTTGTTTGGATTGCGATTAAATTTTTTTTTTTGTTTAAACCATGTTGCTACATTAATTATACTAACAAAAAGTCAAATTTAAATCATATTGCTATAATAAAATGTGATTTAGATTTATATTCAAATCACTTCATATTAGAAAATTAATAATCATTCAAATGATAACAAACAAGCATAAGATTGACTACATAACGATATAATGTTGAATGAATGAGAAAACGAAAAAAAAAAAACTCTTTTTTGACAGATTGTCGAGTTTGGTTTCAACTCCGTAACATGTACTGCTCTTACAAATAACAACTTTCAGTACAATTAGCATCAATATTTATACTGTTTTTCAAACTATACTAATTACCCTTGTTTTAATATAAGTTCGTGAACTAGTGCGTAATAGCGAACATTAAATGATCTTCCAAGGAAAAAAAAAAAGAAAAAGAAAAGAAACTTAAGTTTCTTTTTGACATTGACGGTGCGTTTGGTGCACCGGATAAGATAAGATATGATTGGATTGGATTATATTGATAGGATTATGAATTGACACTATTATGTGTTTGGAAAAATTTTAAATTAAATTAGATTAAATATAACATTTATTTTTAAAATAAAAAATATATAATGAATCAATTATTTACTTTATCAATAATAAAAATAATATAGAATAACCAATAAAAGAAGTGAGACTCGTACTTTTTGGTCTAATTCCTTACTATCCTATCAATTTGAGTAGGATAAATTATCTCATTTATATAGCACTGTTTTTTTGAAGGAAAAAAATTAAATCTCATCTATTCTTGCACCAAACATAACATAAGAATTAAATAGTCAAATCCAATCTAATCCTATATATAATCATACCCATCAAACACATCCTGAAAGATTTTTTAAGTTTTTGTTTGTGATCATGGCTTGGAGAAAACCAAGCTATAAATGTATATGGCATTTCCTTTAGGACACACATACACACACATATATATATATATATATATATTATATTAGGCTGAGATTTTCATATGACCATGTTTCATATCATATGTGAAAATAAGGCACTATACGTATAAAAATGATTGGTACCATCAGACATTCCTTGCCGAATTTTATTTGACTTTTAATACACTTTGTCCATTTGGGTTGTATCCAATTTGAGTCAGCTCTTTTGTTTTTTTCTTTCTACATATTTTCTTGGTTTTCTCTTAGAAGATCATTAGATTCCTCTCTCTCTCTCTCTCTCTCTCTCTCTCTCTCTCTCTCTCTCTCTCTCTCTCTCTCTCTCTCTCTCTCTCTCTCTCTCTCTCTCTCTCTCTAGGCCTCAAGAGTCAATGTATCATCATCTTTTTTTTTTTTCCTACCCCATGAAATTAGGATGCTCTTTCTCATACCCTCATCTTTTGCTCAATAGTCAATGATCTCATCATAAATATGTCAAAAAAGGACTATCTCACGAGTAATGACCATTAATTGATGGAGACAAGCATAGAGGTGTAACCTAATAAAAATAGGCATGGTTTGATTAAGTTGAACTCTATAGGCTATAGCTTGTTAATCTAATTAATCAGGTCATGACTAAGAATAATATAAACACTTTGACTTGTGAATCCAATCAGTTTTGATCATAAATTTGGCTGATCAATCAATGAGTGGCGTAAAAGGACTTACTTAGCCACGTGTATGTAGATTATTACTATTTGTTTTCTCTTATCTCTCTCTCTGGGTTTTTATGTGAAAACTGAAAACTTTAACCTATGAAGTGTCTCTAAGAAGTATGAAAAAATTCTCATAATGGTCTTGAACATGATTTTGAAACTTGTGATGCTTTGTCTTTCTAGGTATTACCTAAGCAAAATTGTCTTTCCTTATATATATTCATCATTATTTTGTAATATTCTGCCAAAGCACAAGAGTGATTTATAGCTCATAATATATAATTTATTTATTTTTGAATAATACAATATATGCTATTACCCTGCAATTTTTATACAATTAATGCTATATTATTATGTAGAAGAATATTGAAACTTGTTGTTAGAGAAGCTGCCATCAATATAATATTTTGCCCCCACAGATTATCTTTTCAAGATATAATTACCACTTGGTACTTACAATTTGGACTTTTCTCGTCAATATGTGACTACTTGCGAATAACTTTCCACATATTAATCCAATATCCTCTAGATTATCTCAATCTATCTAAGAAATCTAAACTAGACGGAGCATATCAATCATAGATCACATATGTTACTATCCAGATGATTTTTGGTATAATGGTTTGGATTTGCATGGAGTGCTTAGACTAAAAGTAAATAAACATAACACAACTAATAATGCTCACAAAATTGGGAGATTAGATCATTACTCAGATACGAAGCAGATTTTGTGGACGGTTAACTGGTTCAGGGACAGCCGACAGAGATTAACTGATTAACTGAATATTATTGGAAGACTTAATAATTGTTTAAGTGAGTCTCTGGAATTTGAACGTGGTTACAATATATTTGATAATTGAGTTCACGCACAAGTTAGGTAATGGGTCACATTTTATGGGCTAGCTAGCTGGTGCTCTCTTATCACCATATATGATCTTATATATATATATATATATATATATATATATATATATGCTTCATACTTTTTGTGACGGTATGTTATATTGATCCCAAATTTTAGATAATGAAACTTTACCAATAATTAAGCTTCAAACTCTACACATGAAGAACCATCCCTTCTCTCTCTCTCTTTTTTTTTTATTTTTTTTTATTTTTTTTTTTACCAATGAGTTTCAACAATATATTTACACTACATCTTAAGTTTCAGCATATTATATATATATATATATATATATATATATTTTGCGCATAATAGAGTGACAATTAATATTGATGATAGGAATTATGATATCAATTTAAGTTATTAGGTTATTTTTTAATGTACAAACGTCATTTATTGTTTTATTAAAAAATAATCGATGTTTATAAATCTTTTATGAAAAGTGTTCGAGTAAATTATGGTGATCAGTTTAAATATAAATAGACATACACATATAAAGATTAAATGTTGTTTGAGGTTATAAATATCTCAACCATTTTATTTTGAAATTGTTTGACTTTGCGAATTTCAATGTAATATAAATTATTGAGATTTAAAGATATTGCATTGTGATTTAAAATGTTGAAAAAAAAAATAGAATGAGACGAGGGGGATGATTGCCCCAAACAAGGCAATGTGGGTGGCCGATATAATATATTTTTAAAATTATTTATTCGAAATTCAACTAAGAATATTCTGAAATTCATTTCTCTATATTTTAATCTCTGGTAACTCAAGTGTATGCAGATTTTAACACTGAAGAATAAGATATATACATGTTATTATAAGGATGAATATTTTAGCATTATTATATTAACTGTTAGAGACAAACCTCCAACAGACAATAAAGTTAGACGGAGAAAACTTTTAGGTGATTGTTGGGAGGTAACAACAGTACTTACCTATACTTATAAGGTGTAATTGTTTAATCACTCAATATCTATATATATAAATTTATATTAATCACAATCTAATATCTGTGTGTTGTGGAGATCATATGGGTGAATTAAGTGAAAATCTTATATAGAAATATTGGCAAGCAACAACTTGAAACGCATGAGACAAGACCTAATATCTACTCTATATTCCTAGCCATTACTCAATAATCAACATGCCCTAATTTTATGACTTTTTTAACATGTACATATAATATAACAAACAGACTTTTTATACTCTTATCATCTTATTATGATTGCTCTGTGATTCTGCTAGACAAGAAATATCCTTGAAGATATTGGGATGTCTCCAACACTAATCTTAATTTCTGGCCATGTGTTCTTTTAATTTTTTTTTTATTTAAATCTTCTGATGTTTCGATTAACTTTAATATACACATATGAGTCAATATAAGTGCTCAAGGACCCCCATTTGAGAAGAAACATTCATGATTATATCATTTGCTCATATTCAGGGCTTGGAGTTGTACCAAAAAAAAAAAAGCTGTGAATGTATTCTTTTAGATGGAAGCTAAAAGAGAGACTTGTTTCATTATTTGAAAAAAATTTCTGTTATAAATTCATCGCCTACAATGCCTTTGAAATTCTATATTTGAATTAAAAGAAGATATATATATATAGACACATATATATATATATGTTTTCTCTGACGTCTAGAAAAATACGATACCCTTGTCATCGTCAATATTTTCCATCCTATAATAATTTCGAGCAATGTAATTAGATGAGCATATTCTAAATGAAAATCTTCAAGTATAGTTCTTCCAGACTTCTAGTACTTGATTTTTCATGCTATTAAGATATATGTTTATGTATAATAAAGATATGTTCTCATGACATCATTGCAAATTGTAGAAAATATTTGGACCACCCACAATGAGTCGTTTATGCTCCATTTTGTGCCCAAATTAGCTGGTTGGCGCATCAAATGGCACATCAAAATGTTCTTTTGTTTCTAATGTTTAATCACACTTGGAATTGGGCACTATTATACGTTTCTTTGACGTATAAATATTCTCTGACACATTTTATATGCCAACCATAGGTAAAACCTTAAAATGACATGTCATGCATCGAATGGAACCACCGTGTTAGTAAAGTAAAGAGAGTGAATTTTTTTTTTTTTCAACTTTCTTATTATTGCTTTTATTAATTCAGCGATTCCTTTGAAGTTGTACTTTCTTAGATGTTGGACTCTGTTTTGAAAATGGAGATCCTTGTTGGGCCTATCTCGGCCCTCTTTAGGTCTGGCGAGTTGATACTATATAAAGTCCACTTTCAAAGATAATAAATCGACTACTTTAACCAAAAAAAAAAAAGCCATTAAAACGAGCCTATATATATATATATATATATATATATATATATGCTTTTGTTGAACGTATAAGCATGAACCATAAATTGGAAATTAGTAGGAAATAACAAAAATCTCGTGATCGGAGAACCTTGGATAGCAATATTAAGGTCAATGTTTAATTGTCTCAAGAACATGACGAGAGCTACATATTTACGGTATAAGCCTGTTGAGACAGTACAAAGTACTTATACTCTAAAAAAATAATATCCCAAATATCAATCACAAATTTTTAAAAGCAAATGAATTATATATATTCCAAGCTTGCTTCACAATGACAATAATAAATGGGTGAATTGCAAAAATAGGCTAAAATTAAATGTGTCTTTTAAATGATAGCCTATATTTCGAAAAATTAAAAGAATAGCCACTGTAAATAATTTTGTAACAAAAACTGTCAAACAAATATTTAAACATCCGTAAACATTTGTAAGATATTATTTAACACTTAAAAAAATAATGAGTAAAACTTGAAGTGTTACAAAATATCTTACAAATATTTATAGATGTGTAATATTTTGTTTGACACTTTTCTGTTATATAATTTGTAATATGGCTATTTTTTTAATTTTTTGAAACATTGGCTAAATTTTAAAAACGAATTTTTTTTTGGCTATTTCTTAGGATTTCCCAATAATAAATACTCATTTCTAAGCTATAACATTTAATTTTAATAAGCAGTTGGTTTAAAAATTCTTAATTCATGAAAATAACCATATATTACATTTTTCACTTGATAATTGAATATTGTAATCACAAACAACTATAGATAATATTATTATTTAAGGTGCAAAATTAGGACATATGTTACTGTATTGTCTTAAGATATCGTGTTAATAATGATAAATTATAGTTAAACATCAGAGTACGTTGATAATCAAGGGCGGAGTCAGAATTTTTCGTAAGAGGGGCATAAGGTCTTTGAAAAATCTTCAATTAGATTTGTGTTGAGGGGGGCAGGTGAGGAAAAACTACGTATAATTTTTTCCTAATCACAAAATTTACCTACAATATAATAAAAAGTAAAAAGTTCAGGGGGAGCATATTCTCCCCTCGACCTCATGTCCCTCTGCCCCTGTTGATAATACAATACAATACGAAGAATATTTTTTTCTTGTATACGATAAGACAATTCATATTATATTAAATGTGTTTTTTATATTAAACAATGTGCAAACATCATTTTGAATTCTTTAATACTATACAAGGAACCAAAGTCCAAAGGGGTAAATTCTAACATCTCAGAGGCGTATATATTGGAAAGCTTTGGACGGTGACAAAATGGGCAATGAACGAACAATAGGATATTGTTTCTGGACGGTAAGTTTATGGCTTCAGTCATATTCAATTATTCATATTCAAGCAACACATGGTCTAGCTTCTTCAACGTTTTGGCACTCAAGTTTTTATACGTCAAAGTTTTACATGGAAATCACGTGTGGGACGTGGTCTTTCTTTCTTATTAAAAACAAGTTCGTGCAATTTAATTAAGCATGTAACTTGACTTCTCTTATATTGTCACAATCAAAATCGACTTTAGTTTCATGTATAAGTTGGAGACTTTGAGTTTGACCATCCAATTCAACCAAAGTGATCAACTGAGTGCTTTTGTAGATCTCTCCGTCCACTTTTTTTTTTTTTTCATTTATTTAATTGTAATTAACAAAGCACCGTCCTTTCCAAATAACTGGCCTTTGAGACTACCGCGTATTCCTTGCAACATATTGGCAAGAAAATTGGTGATAAATGAGTCGCCAAATCTACATTGGACAACATTTAATTTTTACATTATTACTGGCTCATTGATAACTCATAGACCAAATAAGTTGAGCGTTTCTTCGGTCCAAATCCATGATGTTATTTTCAAATCCGAAACATAAAGTTAAAAGAGTTTCCACAATAAGAAACAACGAAGAAGAAAAATTTATAAAAGAGAGAGAGGAAATGTGGTCGGTCCTTTGACCGTTGCTGACATGGCAAAGGCCCATTGGGTTTAAGGATTTAGCGAAAATGAGGAAGGCCACGCTTGATGAGGACCATAAAACCTCGCCAATGCAAACTCGAAACCAAAGCACAAACACAAACAAAAACCTCATCCAATTAAAGTGCTTCTTGTTAATCGCTGTGTGTTAATTCCAAAGCCCCAAGGCAAAGTTTTCTCCATAATAATAATATTCCCTCGAGTCCAAGAATCTACTCTCTCCCTCTCTCTCTTTTCATGTTCTCTCAATTCAATGCGTGTCGTTCTCTAAACAAACCCACACACAAATACTCAACCCAACAAACAGCCAAGCACGCACCAAAATCCTCTCTCTGTGGCCACAAACTTATCCCCAAGATTTCCTCTTTCTTTCTTTCTTTCTCTCTCAGCCATAATTCCCAAAACCCCACTGTCCCTCTCTTCCTCTGTCCTCTCTGCTCTCTCTCTATCACTACTTTGTTCTCTCTCTCTCTCTCGCTTCCCAGTTTTCCTTGCTCAACAAGCATTAATTATGGACCATTAGACTGTGCTCTTTCGCGCGTTGAGCGACCATGAATAACCCTTCGACCGTGGTTCAAGAACCCAGTCCCGTATTCGACTCTCTGGTCTCGCAATTGGGTCGCTTTGCCTTTGCCTCGAGGTTTCGCAGCTTCGCCTCCGATGGGCAGTCCTCGTCCCTATCCAATTTCGCTTTCTCCGACTCTGTCCCCGCTAAAAGGCTCAGAGCCAACGCGTCGCTGAGTCTGAGCACCAAAAACGGCTCGAGCGTAAGGAAGTTCGTGGTTCTGTTCAACCGAGCTGTACGGCTCCATTGCGAGAGAGTCCCAATTGGGTTCGCCTCCGTTGGGGCTGGTTCTGGCGATAACAATGGCTCCGGGAGCTGCAACAATGGCGGTGGAGATAGCAATGGCAATGGGCTGAAAGAGGACTGTGTTGGGGTATTGGAGGAGGGTGGGTTGGCCTTGAATGGCGGTGAAGCTGAGAGCCCTAAGAGAGTCCTCATCTTGATGAGCGACACAGGTGGCGGTCACCGAGCCTCCGCGGAGGCGATAAAGGCGGCTTTCAATGAGGAGTTCGGGGAAGAGTATCAGGTTAGTCATGGTGTTATTTCGTTGTCTGTTTGGTGGTTGAGCGTTTTGATTGAGTAATGTAGCTGTAATTTGGTGCCGTGTTGTTGTTAGTGTTAACTATGCTGCGAGAAAAATCGGAACTTGAGATGATTTGTTATGGATTCATAGGGCTCGGAAAAGTAGAATTTGAGAAAGCAGTGTTATATTTTGATCATGTAGTGTTACGGTTTAGACTAGGATTTGGAAAATTACTTTGTTGTATCTTTGTTTCAATTGTATTAGGTGCTATAGGCAAGTAAAAATTTTTACTTTGTTATTTTTGTTGAGACCTAAGAGTGGATTTAACAGGTGTTTGTTACCGATTTGTGGTCGGAACACACTCCTTGGCCGTTTAATCAACTTCCCAGGAGCTATAATTTCTTGGTGAAACATGGTTCATTATGGAAGATGACATATTACGGAACTGCACCGCGAGTAATACATCAGTCCAATTTTGCCGCAACTTCAACATTCATAGCTCGGTAAGGCTTGATAACCTTTACCTAATCGTTGGTATAATTTATCTGTCAGGTCCTTTTGTTCTTTGGCTAATGATTGAACTTCTAATGGACATTGCTTAAAAATCTCATGGGGGAAATGAATATTTATTACAAGCATGTCATACTTAAACTCTATAATTCGGTTTTGGCTTTTATGTTATAGAAATGGTGATTTAATTCTGATTCTGTTATGCTTTAGAGAGGTTGCCAAAGGACTTATGAAGTACCAGCCGGATATTATTATCAGTGTACATCCACTGATGCAACATGTTCCACTTCGTATCTTGAGGTCGAAGGGTCTACTTGATAAGATCGTTTTTACTACAGTAGTCACAGATCTAAGCACTTGCCATCCTACATGGTCGGTTACGCTCTTTGGTTTATTTCGATATTCCCAGCCGTGGCATGGTTTCTTACCTTGTGAATATCATTGTTTAGGTTTCATAAACTTGTAACAAGGTGCTATTGCCCGACATCTGAGGTAGCAAGGAGAGCACAGAAAGCTGGGCTCAAGCCTTCACAAATCAAAGTTTACGGACTCCCTGTTAGACCTTCATTTGTTAAGCCTGTCAGGCCGAAGGTTGGTTGCCTGTTAACTGTTAATTGTTTAGTTTAGTTTGGTTGCCTCTCTAATCATAAACTATCTTTCGTTGCATTACATCACGAATTTGATAATTTATTAGTGGCCTTGGATAATTTCTATCTTGCTGTATGTCAGTGTTTTGGATGAAATTAGTACCTAATGCATGCCGGTTAACCACTTCTGTTACCTGTAGGCTGAACTAAGGAAAGAGCTGGGTATGGATGAGGATCTTCCTGCTGTGCTGCTGATGGGAGGAGGAGAAGGGATGGGCCCCATTGAGGCTACCGCTCGGGCACTTGATGAAACATTATATGACGAGGTTCTTGGGGAGCCAAGAGGTCAGATTCTTGTGATATGCGGTCGCAACAAAAAGCTCGTCAACAAATTGAGTTCGATTGACTGGAAAGTTCCTGTCCAGGTATTGTCCTGTTCTTTCTTCTCTCAATAGCGATTTTTTCACCCTACTGATTGGCATAATACCATTTGTGTCTGAGGCTTTTTGTCATGTAAAAAAACACAGAAAATTTTAATTTGGAGAAATTGATCATGTTATAGGTTAAGGGATTTGTCACTAAAATGGAGGAATGCATGGGAGCTTGTGATTGCATTATCACCAAGGTAAGTTTTCTCATGGAAATGCTAATGTTCGTCTTGTATTTAGTTCTGGGCTAATTGAGGCTAAGATGGCTGCGATTGCCCTTCTGTAGGCGGGCCCGGGGACTATCGCAGAAGCCATGATACAGGGGCTGCCCATCATTTTGAACGATTATATTGCTGGGCAGGTAATTTATTCGTCGAGTCGTGTGTTTATTTTCCGAATTTGTTTTTGCCTCTTCTTCTGACAGCTTTGGCAATATTGTCTGAATTCCTCATTTTGTTACAGGAAGCTGGAAACGTGCCATATGTGGTTGAAAATGGATTTGGGAAGTTCTCTAAATCTCCAAATGAAATAGCTAACATCGTCGGTCAGTGGTTTGGTTCGAAAGCTGACGAACTCAAGGCCATGTCGCAAAATGCACTGAAGCTGGCAAAGTCTGATGCCGTGTTTAAGATTGTTCATGATCTTCACGAGCTTGTTAGACAAAGAAGCTTTATACCCCAATATTCATGTACAAATTGAAACTACTACTTAAAAAAGGCAATTTTGCATTAGCCTCCAAGAATGATGATATATCATCATTGATTGAGCAAAATACTATGCCCTATTCGTTACATTAGATTGCCTTCAAGAATGACCAGCGGTTTTTTTTTTTTTTTTTTTGGACATTTGAGTCTCATATATAAGCAGGCATTCTTCTATGTATGCCTTACTATCATCGACTTTAACAAAAAAAGTACCTTTCAGGAAAGATAAAGTGGAAACGAGGGAGCGAAGAATAAAGCTAACAAATTTTATTTTTTTTTTAAACTAGACGCACTCTACTAGGCAATGAAAATAAAAAAGTTGCAAAAAGATATCTCAAGGAGAAGACGAAATCTTTATGGAACTATACAGAAATACCCTTTAAACTCCACATTTCGCTGAGACGTGAATACTGAAAGGCATCGTCACTAAAATACAACAACTAAAGCGGATTTAGATGTCCATTTTTGTTTATGAAAGGGAAAACGAGTAATGACAAACAAAAAGAAACCGGATTCAAGTAGAATGTGTTTTGGACCATCACTGGTTTGCGGGTCTTTTCTACGCTGGGAAATTGCTTCATCTGAAGGAGAGAATATAATATTTTTATTTTTCTTATTATTGCATTTCTTAATTCAATAAAATATCATCCAGTACAACCACGTAAAACTGATTTGATACGCTGATACATCAAATAAAAGTACAAAACCTAACTCATTACAACAACACATCCGAATTTTAAAGCCTTGAGAATTCCAATTTTTAGCTCGATTTTGTATTCCTAATATAGAATTATTGGGTAAAACATGTGACTGTTATCCAAGACCCTCCACAATTAGCAGGCTGTGTGTCTCACTTCCTCTCTCCACACAAAACTGCGGCAGCTTGTCGGGCAAAATAGGTAAGGATAATGTCGGCGCCCGCCCGTCGAAGGCACATCAACGACTCCAACATAACTTTTTCTTCATCAATCATTTTGAGGACCCCACCGGCCTTGATCATTGCGTATTCACCTGATACCTAAACATACGAGATATTGCATGAATTATATTGAAGACAATGGGCCTGAGTCTGGCTGAATCAGGAAGGTATGGTCTGGGAGATACATATAGATAAGAGAACAATAGAAAGAAGAATAATTATGCTGGCCTCGTTTACCTGATATGCAGCAATCGGTAAAGGAGAGTTGTCCCGGAGTAATCTAATTATGTCCAAGTATGGTAGACCAGGTTTCACCTGCGTGCAAAATTCATCAACGTCAAAACCAACAAAATCTCTTCAATTAGATGTGTTAAAAGAATTCAACGCATACGAATACCAACCAAGAGAATGTCAGCCCCTTCAGATTCATCTTCACGGGTTTCAACCAGAGCCTCTCTGTAATTTGCTGGGTTCATCTGATAACTTGAGTTTTGGAACCCACAACAATTTAAAAAAAAAAAAAAGTCAGCAATAGATATTAGATGCATCAACTCAACGAGATCAGTCATGAAATACCACAGAACACATACGTCTTTTTGTCACCAAAACGTGGATTTGAGTCCAGCGCTTCCCGAAATGGACCATAGAACGAGCTTGCATACCTGTTTCCAGCACAAGAGAAGTTTACATATAGAACAAGGGACAATATCTGCTGAGATAAAGAGATAAAACAAAAGAGTGAGGCGAGGGAAAGACTTCAAATAAGTCGGTTTATTATATGTAAAAACTTGAGCGTGTGTGTGTGTGGAATTAAGAAAAAAGAAAGTACAACAATGAAGGAATATTACTTTGCAGTGTAAGACATGATAGAAACATGATGAAAGCCTTCGGCATCAAGAGCTGCTCGAATTGCTCCAACACGACCATCCATCATGTCACTAGGACTGACTACATCTGCTCCAGCTCGGGCCTATTATTTCAAGTAAAACAGAGAGGCAAACACGACTCAAATCAGATTAATTTTCTTTGCAGCACCAAAGAAAAAGAAAAGACTCAGTCCAGATTGTAGTAGTCCAAAAGGATAGTGCATAAGAGACAAACAATAGTGCTAAATGTCAAAACAGTATTTGAAAAAAAATGGACGCAATTCCAAGGGTCAGCTCAGGTCTGTTCTCTTCCTGTCAGACAATTGAAATGGCTGAGAAATAATTAACTAAAATAAATCACAAAAATTAGAAATTTGAGAAATTGTAATAAATGCAAACACTATGTATAAGAGAAGCAACCAAACTGAAGAAGTAATATAGTTTGAATCGCGAAACAGAATCTTAGCCGAAATTACCTGGGAAACTGCTTGTTTGCATAGTTGATGAACTGTCTCGTCATTCATTATAACTCCTGCAGTGGACCAAGTTCCAACTCTACGATCAGAAAATTTTTTATTCTTGGAACTTCGTGATCAGCAACTTAAAAACATGTAAAATGAGATATCAAAAATCTGGGAAAGAGCACTGAAGTGAGGAACAGCCCATCAGAAGTTAGGGTTCATCAATAAACCATACGGATGAACTTGATACAAGCAAGTGAAAACTGCCAAATTGATCATGACTCTTCAATAACACTTCCCATGAAAATTCTGTGACAAATTCCTTTTAAATTTTAACTGAGATCAGACAATCATGAAGCATATTTTCCTTACCATCTTCCCTAACAATGCCATCGTGCCCATCAGATGAATACGGATCTAAAGCAACATCAGTGTAAATAACCTGATGAAAGACAGATTAAACAGTAATAAGAAAATGATGTCCTTCCATTCGCAAAACAGTTACCCACAAAGAGTAAATAAGTATTTTGACTTACAAGATCGGGGAATTTATCCTTGAGCAACCGTATTGTTCTGGGCACTAAACCATTATCGTTGTATGCCTCATCTCCTGTGGGAGACTGGGAGACCAAAAAAATAAATAAAATTAATCCATGTCATTCTATAAAATATAATATATTGACATGTAAAAGGAGAGCAAGAACCTTTAAACCATCTGGAACTTTAGGGAAAAGCACAATACTATTAACACCAACATCACGGGCCTTTGCAACCTGTTCGAACAAAGCATATTAACAAAACTACATATAAGATGTCTTCTGACACTAAACCAAGGCAATAACTTTAAGCATTTTACTGTATATAAAAATTTCATAATTGAACACTTGGGATCAAACAATGGAGGGAGCTACAGAGATGAAATATGCATCCAAATCAGACTGAGTCGTGAATGTTTTATGTAGACAACTAGAGTATCACTATTACCTCTTCCACAAGTCCATGTCTCCATCCAAGCCTATAACATCCAGGCATAGCTCCAATAGGTGTGTCCTCTTCACCTGCAAGGTTCGCCAAATAAAGCCCACCATGCAAATTGATAGAAGTTATTCACACAAACACCACATATAAGACAGAACAGCCAAGTTAAAAGAGAAAACTCATGAAACGACCGTGAGAAATAATGCCAAACCTTCGTGAATAAAAAGTGGGTAAACAAAATTGGCTGGCGATAAGGTTGTTTCCTGAAATGCTGCTCTTATTGCCGGAGAAATCCGATTCCGGCGAGGCCGCCGGCTAATTGGCTGACATTAAACACAAATCAACAACCCAAGAAAAGACAAATACACACACATATAGCATATTCAATACCTGAACTACTATAGATCTTTATTTAACCAAAAAATAAAATAAAACAGAAATCCATAATTCCAACAAAATAATCAAATAGCCATTGAAATCTAAAAATGCACCTAAATTCACCACACCAACTAATATCAAAACTAATCTGGAAAAATAACCAAAATTAGCTTCTCAGAAACTCATCTCCTTTACTCACAAGAGTGGGGACCACAGGAGTTCCGGCAGGCGCCTTGGGCTTCGACGGCACAGGCGGCGCTTCCGGCACCTTCCCGGCCACGACGGCGGCTTCGCACTCGGCGTCGCTCAGCCCAAGCTTCTGCAGCGGCCCGTTGTGCGCTTCGCTCGCTCTCACCACCAATCGCCGGGTAGGGTTCGACTTGGCTGAGCTCCGAACGACGCAATTCAAGGCCTTGGGGCTCGCCAACGGCCTGAGACCGGCGTAGCTCTGGCAATCCAATCCCTTCATCGCCGCCACATTGCTCGGCAAGTTGATTATCGTCGACGCCATAAAAAGTCAAAGCCAAACACCTCTCTGATACATCAAAGTCGAAACTTGAGAGATGACGAAGAAGACAAGAGCCTCGTTTCGAATCGATGGTGAAAAATCAAAAGAAATGGGATGAGGATTTTCTCGGAAAACCTTACCTCGGAAGCGAAGCTGTTGCGGAGAGAGGAGAGAGAGAGAGAGAGAATTGAGATAATCTGACTCTGTGAGGGAATTGGGAGAGAGCCAATTAGGTCTGGCCGCGGAGGACGACGACTGACAGGGAAGGATTCTAGTGGGTCCCACTATTTGGTACCAGTCGATGAGATGACGCATCAAAACGATTTGTCGTCTATCGTACAAGGGGTCGTTTTGGCATCTTGCTCGGTAAGTAACTAACGACACGTGGTTTGAAGGAAACGACGAGTCTGGTAATTTTAATAAACGACACGTCATGATAAGGATGAGATGAGACATAAAAACGATTTGTCGTTTATGGTACAAGGTGTCGTTTTGGTATCTTGCTTGGTAAGTAACTAACGACACGTGGTGGGAAGGAAACGACGAGTCTGCTAATGTTAATAAACGACACGTCATGATAAGGATTAGATGAGACATGAAAACGATTTGTCGCCTATGGTACAAGGTGTCGTTTTGGTATCTTGCTCGGTAAGTAACTAACGACACGCGGTGGGAAGGAAACGACAAGTCTGCTAACCTTCTTAAACGACATGTCGTGATAAGGATGAGATGAGGCATAAAAACGATTTGTCGTTTATGGAACAAGGTATCGTTTTTGGTATGTTGCTCGTAATTTACAAACGACACGCGACACTCTGCTAATAAAACAAGCGTCGTTTTTTACCAGATATGTGTCAATATATTTGAACTGACTTATCATATCATTTAAAATTTAAATATTATAATTATTTTTGTCACGTTATAAATGTGACAAATAACGTTGTAAAACGACACAAATTATTATAAATAAATATATATATTTTTTAATTTGGGGTGTGGGGGTTTCTTTTAATATTTGAGGTGGGGCGAGGGAAGAATTGAAGTACCTGAAAAAACTAACTATTTTTGTCGATTTGGTCCACGTTATATCACAGTCAGTTTCAATTTATTGGTATATATTGAACCAAATGTACTATGCTGAGAAATTTAAGTTTCTGGCTATTTATTCAGCTTTTATAGTGAAGACAAACCTTATTTGCAAGTGGGTATAGAGGAATTCAATGAAGGTGCACATGTGACCGATGATCAATACAAGTGTTGAAAAGGAAGAGGTAATTTTTTGTTTTCTTTGTAGTTTGGTAATAATTTACCTGCAGAAAAAAGGAAAATAATGAATACAAATATGTTATACAATATAGCCTATGGCTATAGTGCCCATATGAGTAAGTAGCCAGTACTGTAGATATCTATGATTTATACATTAAGCAGAAATATCAAGTAGAAAAAACATTAATGCATATTTACATTATCCTATATATATATATATATATATGGTGGTTACATAGCTTACACAATAGCATTGGCGAGAGAGCAGTAAAAACGTGACAGTTATGTATAGAACTCAGTCAACTAGTCTTTTTTTCATGTAGCAATTTTCTTGCACCTTCGTGTATGTGATGAATTATCACTCATAGTATTGTTGATTTGAAACCACATTATTTTGGAAATTAATAATGTCTTTATCCATCTCCAGTATATTCTGCTTATTACTACTAGGCTGAAAGGCTAATCAACAACAATTTTTGTGCATTAATAATTAATTTGTCCTCCTATATGCCCGGCTCCATCTACTGAAGGGGTACATCAATTGCATCACTAATTAATCATGTGTAATCACGAGGTTCGATATTATTATCAATAATCAAACATCATATAAATACAACACCACAATTATAATCAATAAATCCCACTTTTTTTTTTTAAGACAATAAATTAATCCCACTTTTAGCAACTACATGCCTGTGTGTGTTATATATCAGAAAACTTGTTTTGTATATTTAATCTCAATCCTACTTCTGGTTCTCCTCATGGGTCGCAAAATCCAAAATTCCATAAAACCAAATTCACGGTTAATTACCACCTGCACAAGCCCACCAAAATTTCAAACAATAATTACGGCAGCAATAAAAAAAAATCACTTAATTAATCAGTCCATATTAGATTAGCAAGTTCTCAATTTACCATCTGACTTATAGTCCCTAACAATCCATTAAACTATAGCTAGTTTAATTCGCGTCAACTTTGCCTTTTTTCCTCCCCTTTTGTCCCTATTACATTAATTTAAGCTTGGAACAAAAAAAGTCACAATTCACAAAATCATAGGCTAGCTAAGGCTACAAGTCTAGACTAATGTCACATGGTCACTCAATCGCATAATTAACCATCCGGAATTATGCAAGCGGAATTTTTCTATATATAAATCATGATGGTTGTAGAGAGAGGAAGTGTCAAATAGGATTTATGCTTTGACATAAATGTGAAATTGACTAAACGGTATTGAACTTTTATTAATCTCGTATAAACCTTATTATATCACGAAAAATTACTAGGGGGTGGCAACAATGTGTTGGTTTGGCATTTTTTTATTTTATTTTTTATCTCCTCCAAATAAGAGTATTAATACTTTCAGTGCTAGTTTTTAAACAAGCGCAGCATACACTGCGAGTTCCGAGTAATTTTTCTGTGCTACCATATAAAGAATACTCATGACATTTACATATACCAAATAAGATAAAATATTTTAAAAATGATATTTTTGTTTAGATTTTAATAAATAAGTGTAGTTTTATCATTTTAGCAAATATATGGAGAGTTTTATAATATTGTCAAATACCAGAAAATAAATATGAAAAAATCTCAAACAAAAGCAAAATAAATCGAAATTTTGCATTCAAAAAATGTATAGGAAATTAGGTTAAACCTAAAACATGTTACAACAGAAAAATATAATTTGAATTTGTATCAAATGAGGCTTTACTAAGGATTAAGGGTTAACCAAGGAAATGTCGAACAGAAAATCTACTACTTTGACCAAATTGGGGACCATAATATCTGTGTGTCCCTCTCTATGTGTGTATATATACATATATATATGTATATGGATATATATATCATGATGATGATCATGACATAGCATAGTGGCGCGTTATTGTTTCGTTTTCTTTTTATGAGGTGAAGAGGTGGTGCGCTAGTTTGTGGCTATAATTTGTCAACCACAAAATCTTGCAGTATCATGCGTAACATGGTTGAGCATAAAAAGAAGGAGATATTATTGATTTGAAGTAAAGTGATTTGTTGATAACAATTGAGGAAATTAAAAGCCTTTTCCTATGGAATTACAAAATCACACCAAGACCTCAACTTCAATTACAGTGCTGCTATAGTTTTTCTGGTTAATTAGAATATAAAATCAAATGTTAATAAACTTTTTATTAATTTAAATTTTTAGAGAATTGATAAAATGTCTTATTTGGTAAATCATTTACATATTTTAATACTATTCAAAATTATTTTAAACTTTAATATAATTTGATATTTTTTAGTAAATAGTCATTTTTTAGATGATGTTTTAAGAAAATATATAATAAATATTTTTATTAATTAAAAAAATAGTTATTTTTTTAATTACACAATGATTTGGTGTTACTTTTATGTCTTTAATTTTTAAAGGGTCAATGGCTAATTTTTAATTTTTAATTATTTCTTTAAAATATGAACTAAAAAATATTATTACGAGAAGATCCTTTTTTATTATATTTAAATATGCTATATATTAATTTCGTTATCTTTAAAAAAAAAAAAACATGTTAATTTCGTCATCACGTGCATAATAATTTATACATAATAATATGCTATTCTCATTGTGAATCGTGATTATAAGTTATCTTCGCTCCAATATGTAAGAGCATATACTGGCTAGTTTCTCAGTTTCAGGTTAAAACTATAAATATTTTGTAAAATGGAATTTGCCACATCAATAATTTTTAGATTTATAGGCTTTTTCATGTACTTAAAGTAAAAAAAAAAAAAAAAAAAAAAACACATGTTTTGGACACAAACAAAGAGAGAATATTAAAAATCGAAGACTTATACTAATTACTCACTTCATATTTACATAGAGAGCAAATATTTAAAACAAATTTTGTCAGCAGCAAAAAAGAAAAAATTATATAGATATATATATAGCAAGCCAGTTTAATTATATAAAATTTTCATGCTTTCAAACGTTAAAACATTACGTGAGGATTGAAATTTATTTATTTTTTAACCTTCCTGATCAAAATGCAACTTGTCCAAAGGTAATTAGGAAAAATTGACAGAGAACTTGAATTCAAATCCTTTTTGTAGACTGATCACAAAGAAAGGGAATAGACCGTGGACCCCAATTAAAGCTGACTGGTTCATAAGATGAGATGGTAAATTTCTTTATTTTTTAATAATTTTTTTTAATAATTTATTTTAATTAGGGAAGATAGGAAATTTCTTACAGAACTGAAATTTGAAAGCAACCTTTTCTAGGAGGGCCAGTGAGAGATCTTAGTGAAAATCTTACAAGATTTATGGATGACCTGATTAACTAAAGATGGTCAAGTAGATCCTAATTTGTAGTGATAAATGGGGTCCACATTAGTTCCCCTTAGTCAAAGTAAGTGACTAAATACAGTAAATAAATAAATTTAACTTTTGCAAGCATGTGGATGGCACGATCCAATGAAAAATTAAAATAAATGTAAAGGATGGTTCAAACTTTTGTATTGCACAGCTGATGAAACGGTCGACCGGTTCGGCGAAACGGTCGACCGGTTGGAGGTCTGGAACTTTAGTCGATATTCTGCTCATTCTCAATTTAGCGAAACGGTCGACCGGTTACCGAAATGGACGACCGGTTCCGTAATCGCAGAAGCCCAGAAAGTTCCTGATGTTCTTGATTTTCTTGTGCACGTGTTGGATTAAATGTAACTAGATGTCTAGGGGTATAAATACCTTGTAATCAGTTTGTTAATGTACGTTGAGATTAGATATTGTCAAGAGTGATTAGTATTCTTGTAATTAGAGAAAGGATTGGTCTGAGACTTGTATTGAGTGATCAAAAGTCTGGTTCACTTTCTTGTTCATCAAGTTCTTGAGAGAAAGTGAGTGGCTCTGAGTTTGAGCACGTTGTGAATCCTTTGTCCTCTGATTGTAATCTCAAAATCTGATTGATAGTGGATTGACTTGGGGTTCAAAGCCTTAGCCTTGGATGTAGGATCGTTAGTGGTCCGAACCAAGTAAAAACTGTTCGTGTATACATTTAGTTTCTGCAATTGTTCATAACTGTGATCGTGTTCAAATCTGATTTCTTGGGCTGTTGAATCTTAACAAATTGGTATCAGAGCCAGGTTCCGTAATAAGAAGTCGGAATCGGCGTTGTTTCTTGAAGATTGCCACAGCGAGTAAAGCTTTCTCCTCTTCCGCGTTTCTTCGACGACGTCCCGCCCTCGGTAAGACTTGTTCAACAACCATTTCTATTTTGATTCTCTGGCCAATTATCAAAGATAGAAATCATGTCATCCTTCAAGTACGATATCGAGAAGTTCGACGGGAAGAACGACTTCAATCTTTGGAGGGAAAAGATGATAGCCCATCTCGGAAATTTGGGCTTGGATGAAGCGTTGAAGGGAGAGTCAAAGATGTCGAGCGCTTTGAGCGAGAAGGAGAAATCTGAAATTCTGAAGAAAGCGAGAAACACGATCCTATTGAGCTTGAATGACCAAATCCTTCGGAAGGTGATCAAAGAATCCACAGCCGCTGGAATGTGGTCCAAGTTGGAACAATTGTTCATGTCGAAGACGCTGCCCAACCGTATTTACTTGAAGCAGCGTTTTTACGGTTTTAAGATGGATGAGGCGAAATCCATTGATGACAACATTGACGAGTTCACCAAACTCGTGGCGGATCTTGAGAGCCTTGAGGTCACGATCGACGACGAAGACCAAGCGATTTTCCTCTTGAACTCGTTGCCGAAGCAATACGATCAATTGAGGGACACCTTGAAGTACGGCAAAGATACATTGTCGTTGGAAGAAGTAACCGCAGCGGCTTACTCGAAGGAGCTGGACTTGAGGTCTTGTTCTAAGATTTCGAAGTCCACCGGTGAAGGTCTCCATGTTCGTGGGCGAACCGAGAAGAGGAATTCCGGATCGCGAGGCAAAAACTCATCAAGATCCAAGTCGAACACTCGTAACATCGAGTGTTGGTATTGCAAGAAGAGTGGTCACATGAGACGTGATTGCAACAAGAGGAAGAAGGACATGCAGTCCAAGAATGGCGCAAAGAACTCGGAGAATGGTTCGAGCGACTCCGGTGGCTCGGCAAATGTCTCGGACGGGTACGATAGCGCGGATGTCCTCACCGTTTCTTGCAGCGACCCAAAGAATGAATGGGTCATGGACTCGGGATGCACTTTCCACATGACGCCAAGAAAGGAGTGGCTGGCCGATTACAAGGCCGTGCAAGGCGTGACGGTACTCATGGGAAACAACCAACCTTGCGACGTCGTCGGCATCGGCACCGTGAGGTTAAAGATGGCCAACGGCTCGATCAAAATTCTCAAAGATGTGAGGTATATTCCTGATCTTAAACGGAATTTAATTTCTTTGAGTGCATTAGATATGGCGGGTTATGAGTACAAAGCTCAAGGTGGAGTGCTCAAGGTAATAAGGGGCATCTTGGTAGTCATGAAAGGACTACTCGCGAATGGCTTGTACATTCTTCAAGGCGAGACGATCGCTGCATTCGCAAACTATGTCCAAGACAAGCCGACGCCTACCGAAGTGTGGCATTACCGTCTTGGTCACATGAGCTTGAAGGGCTTAACCGAGCTCTCGAAGCAAGGAGTGTTGAAGGACATCAAACCAACGGAATTGGACCAATGTGAGCACTGCATCTTTGGGAAACATCATCGTCTCAAGTTTCCAAAGGGGAAGCACACTACCAAAGGGACACTCGATTACATCCATTCGGATTTGTGGGGTTCGCCGAAGGTACCGTTTTCACTCTCTAAGGCTCAATATTTCATTTCTTTTATTGACGATTATTCGAGAAAAGTTTGGGTCTATTTTCTTAAGACCAAAGACGAAGCATTTCCTAAGTTTCTTGAATGGAAGAGTCTTATCGAGAACCAAACCGGAAAGCGAATCAAGCGAGTGCGCACCGACAATGGTTTGGAGTTTTGCAATGACGAGTTCGACTCGTATTGTGCAAAGAACGGTATCGCTCGTAAACACACATGTACCGGCACTCCTCAACAAAATGGATTGGCCGAGAGGATGAATCGTACGATCATGGACAAGGTGCGATGTATGTTGAGCCAATCGGGTTTTCCAAAGGTGTTTTGGGCGGAAGCAACGGCAACGGCTTGCTACCTCATCAACAAGTCTCCCTCGGCAGCCCTTGATGGTAAAGTTCCCGATTTTGTATGGTCCGGTAATAAAGTTTCTTATGAACATCTTAAACCATTTGGTTGTTTAGCCTACATTCATGTAAATCAAGGAAAATTAAATCCACGTGCTAAAAAGGGTTATTTTCTTGGTTATCCTATTGGTGTTAAAGGATATAAAGTATGGCTAATAGATGATAAGAAAGCGGTGATTAACCGTGATGTTGTATTCAACGAATATGTTTTCTACAAGACTAATATGCAGAAAAATGAAGAAAAAACCAGCAGTGGAGATTCTTCTAAACCAGAAAATGACGATGGTGTTGCAACCGAAACCACCTTTGGTTTGCTAGAGGACTCTACGTCCGATCAAGGTGGAGTTTCGGACCATTCTCAACGGGAAAAAGTTGCTGTCCACCCGGAAGAATTGCATGAAGAGGAAACTCTTGACGAAGAAGATGATTCGCTGCAAGATTATCTTCTTGCCCGAGACCGTACACGAAGACAAATTAAGCCGCCTTCAAAGTATGCACATGCTGAAATCATTGCATTTGCTTTGAACGCTGCACAATTGGTGGATTATGATGAGCCATTGTCTTACGCGGAGGCGAAGAAAAGCAGAGAATGGTCTCATTGGTCGCGTGCCATGGAAGAAGAAATGGCATCACTCGCCGTGAACAAGACGTGGGTGCTTGTTGATAAACCACCGACAAAGCGTGTGATAGGAAGCAAGTGGATATTCAAGTTTAAACCGGGAATTCCGGGGGTTGAACTACCAAGATACAAAGCTCGTTTGGTGGCGAAGGGGTTTTCTCAAGTCGAGGGGATCGACTACCACGAAGTGTTCTCGCCCGTAGTCAAACATACCTCGATCCGAGTTGTGTTGTCCATTGCAGCGATGCTTGACTACGAACTTGAACAACTTGACGTCAAGACCGCTTTTCTACATGGCGATCTTGAAGAAGAGCTTTACATGAGTCAACCCGAAGGATTCACGAAGAAAGGGGCTGAGCAACAAGTGTGTCTCTTGAGGAAGTCTCTTTATGGCCTCAAACAATCACCGAGGCAATGGTACAAGAAGTTCGATGAATTCATGTTGCAGCAAGGTTTCCAAAGGAGTAAATTTGATAGTTGTGTCTATTTCACTACTATCAAGAATAAGTCTCTTATGTACTTACTCATCTATGTTGACGATATGCTTATTGCTTCTAACGATAAATCTGAAATTGATGCTTTAAAGAAGCAATTGAACAACCGTTTCAGCATGAAAGACCTTGGAGCAGCAAGTAGAATCTTGGGCATCGACATCAAGCGCGATAGGAGCAACAGGGAACTTGTTCTATCGCTGCAACATTACTTGGAGAAGGTTCTCAAAAGCTTTGGAATGTTGGAATCCAAGGCCGTTACCACTCCAATAGGCGCACACTTCAAACTACAAAGTGTGAGAGATGAGGATGCTAAAACAGAAGCTGAATTCATGAAGAACATACCATATGCGAGTTGCATCGGAAGCATCATGTATTCGATGGTAAACACTCGTCCTGATTTGGCTTATGGTATTGGATTAATAAGTCGTTTCATGAGTAAACCAGCGAAGGAGCATTGGCAAGCAGCGAAATGGCTTCTTCGGTACATTCGTGGAACAACGGACTTGAAGCTTGTGTACAATTGTCGAAACCAAGGCAAGCCAAAGGTCGTTGGCTACTGCGATTCGGATTATGCCGGTGATTTGGACAAGAGAAGATCTTTGTCGGGTTATGTTTTCACGTTCGGTGGAAATACCATTAGTTGGAAGTCTAGCCTTCAACATGTCGTAGCTCTCTCGTCAACCGAGGCCGAGTATGTGGCCTTAACCGAGGCGATCAAGGAGGGTTTGTGGCTTAGAGGCTTTGTCTCTGAACTCGGATTTGAGCAGAAAACGGTGGAGATAAATTGCGACTCTCAAAGTGCAATTCACTTGTCGAAGAACAGCGTGTTTCATGAAAGAACGAAGCACATCGATGTAAAACTTCATTTTGTACGAGATGTCATCTCCGACAACCTAATTGAAGTCAAGAAGATTTCGACAAATCTCAATCCGGCCGATATGTTGACGAAGGTGATTCCGGTGGGCAAGTTCGAAGCCGCGTTGGACTTGCTCGGACTTCACAAGACTTAATGGTTGTAAGTCTGAGGTTCCCAAGTCATTTCCTGTTAATATTTCGTTTCTCTAGTTACTCAACACGAAAATTTGAACCAAGGTGGAGAATTGTAAAGGATGGTTCAAACTTTTGTATTGCACAGCTGATGAAACGGTCGACCGGTTCGGCGAAACGGTCGACCGGTTGGAGGTCTGGAACTTTAGTCGATATTCTGCTCATTCTCAATTTAGCGAAACGGTCGACCGGTTACCGAAATGGACGACCGGTTCCGTAATCGCAGAAGCCCAGAAAGTTCCTGATGTTCTTGATTTTCTTGTGCACGTGTTGGATTAAATGTAACTAGATGTCTAGGGGTATAAATACCTTGTAATCAGTTTGTTAATGTACGTTGAGATTAGATATTGTCAAGAGTGATTAGTATTCTTGTAATTAGAGAAAGGATTGGTCTGAGACTTGTATTGAGTGATCAAAAGTCTGGTTCACTTTCTTGTTCATCAAGTTCTTGAGAGAAAGTGAGTGGCTCTGAGTTTGAGCACGTTGTGAATCCTTTGTCCTCTGATTGTAATCTCAAAATCTGATTGATAGTGGATTGACTTGGGGTTCAAAGCCTCAGCCTTGGATGTAGGATCGTTAGTGGTCCGAACCAAGTAAAAAACTGTTCGTGTATACATTTAGTTTCTGCAATTGTTCATAACTGTGATCGTGTTCAAATCTGATTTCTTGGGCTGTTGAATCTTAACAATAAAAAATAAAGGCAAACAAACACGCTTTGCTTTTGTGTATACAGAAAGAAGGATTGCATAAAAGCTTTGAGATATGAGATCATGATTTTCCTAGATGCACATATAAATATGAGACTAGATATACTTGTGTTTGTGTGCACGTTGGTCTCATGCTATTAAAAACGTTATGTTTATGTGATATACGAGTGTATATATGAGGAAATGCTATACGGACAAACACAATGTCACAAGCAATTGATGTTATAGGTTTGCATATAATGAGGAGGCATGAGTGCATTATTAATTTGAATCTCTTTATGCAAAAAATAAAATAACATATGAGATTTTGGTGAGTCCTATTTTTGCGACAAAGAATCCAATTTGTCTAGTTGTACTATTTGGTACACTTTGTTTAATTTGAAAAAAAAAACTATGTTGTATAAATTTGAGAAATTAGTCCCACTAACAAATCTTTAATAATATCACTTTTGGTCAATAACCAACATTTTATTTCTACTTAATATGCACTCCTCTTTTATTGGTTCAACCGTCGTTCTCCGATCATGATCTCAAGTTTGTCAACTACAACTATGGTTTAAGCTCTTGTCTGTCCATCGCTTAGTGGCTAATATTCTCACTAACAATATTATTACTAGTATTACTTCTTTATAGCGTTAAACGAGGAAGGTCTACTTTTTTATATTATGTAAAAGTTTGTAGTTAAAAATCCCAATACAAATAAATAATTAGTTTGCAAGTTATCTCATAAACGCCTCTAAACCCTAATCAATGTTCGGTTTGGTTTTTTTCATTTGAATTTCGAACAAAAAGAGTTGAAAAGAAATTTGCGAAACGAAACAATATATGGGTAGAGCTGCACAACACAAACGGGTTCCTGCCCTATTTTTATATTCGTTTTCGCATGAAAACGGGTAAAGGGGACCTATTTCACCTAATATAGAACTGATTTTTCGAAAATTCATCTGATTTTTTTTTTTCAATTATTTTTTTTTCTTTTAATTTAGTTTATTGATCTATATGCAATACTCTCAAAAATTTAAAAATAAATAAATAAAACAAATGTACAACGGCAAAACCGGGTCGAAAGACCCGTTTCCCGTTAAAAAAAACGAGAACGAGTGGACGGGACCGCTCCGCTCCGACCCTCTCTTATTTGCAGCTCTATGTGTGGGCCGAAAAAGACAGAGAAAAACAAAAAAGTGAAGGGGGAGGAAAAAAAAAAAGGAAAAAACAAATAGAATAAAAAAGAATGATAAGGACGTGATCGAGCGGTTCATGTGAACCCACGTCCTCAGCGCTGGTGTCCACTGTCAGGCGTATGATAAGGGATACACTACAATGAACACGTGGCGGGCAGTCTTGTGGGACCCACACAATTCCCAAGCGTGACAAAAAATAATCTTGGAGGACCCATAAGCCATAACACACTCACACGGTCACACACACTCTCTCTCCCCAAAAAAAAAGGAAAGAGATAAAGAAAACCTCATCAGAGAAAAAAAGAAAATTTTCTGCTTTGGACACCCTCGATGGGAACAGATTCGAAATATTGGAAGATTTGGCAACAGAAATGGGAAAATAGGGGGGGACCCACAAAAGATTATATTTAGAAGGACCCCACACGAAAAGATTTCACCGAATTTTCTCTCTCTTTCTCTCTCTCTCTTTTTTAAATTTGCTTGTGGGTCCCTCAGGCCTTTTAGATTTATTTCCCATGTCCCCTCTCTCACGATTATTGTCTACTATTTCGCAAGATTGATTCCATATCCATGCCATGGTGATGGTCTCCACTCTCCACTGCTGAGTGCTGAGATATGTTGTTTTTATTTTATATATTTCACTATTCTATACATATTATTTTAGTTCCTTTTTTTATATAATGCATTGTGGTCCTAACTTTCTCTTTTCAGCACTCCAAATTTACAATTATTATGTTGGCCTTCCGTTAGTCTGTTCGCATAATTTTGGGTCGGTTCTTGTCATCAATCTTCTCGGTTTAAATTACAAACTTGACTGGGAAATTTCCTTTTGCTTTTTCACTCTCTTTTCTTCTTTTTTTTTTTTAATTATAATTCTAAAAGTGCTTTTGATTTTGTCAAAACTAACGTCCAAGATGGGGCATCTCACTTTTTCTTTCATTCATTTTTTTTTTAAATTTTGTTTAAGGATATTTGGTAAGATTTTATTGGTTTGTAGTTTAGTTAAATATATTCTTATGTCTACATATGTAGTCTTAGGTATCTTACTTCTTACAGTTTCATTCTACCTAGTTCTATGGACCAAAGATAATATAGCTCATGGGAATATTTTTTCCCCCTTAATTTTGCTTCACACAAAATGGATAAGAAAAGTAACCAAAAGAGAGAGAAAATTAATTTGTATTGTCTACTTTTAATAAATTACTTTTTTTTTTTGGAAAATTGTTGTTAGTATAAATATGAGTCTTGAGAAAATTAAAGCTTAAGATAACAAATTATTTCATGTATGTTTATATGTATCAATATATGTATATATATAAAGGTGGTGGGCACCTATTTTGTTAGTTGGAGCAAAGATTTCGATCAAAATATAGTTTTAGTAAGCGGATCAAAAGGGCCAATTAGTGAAATATTCCACGTTAGAAAGAAACTTGGGAAAACAAAAATATATTGGTGCAAGAAAGGTCAAGAGAAATATCTAAATTAGAATAAAATAATAAGATCGCCGAGCAGTTTAATTAGTTAACCACTTTTGTCAAAGTCTTCAATCCAATCCGATTCAACACCCTTTCTTTCACTCTCTTTTTTCTCATCATTATGACGACCAAGTGTGGGAAAAGATACACATACCTTCCCGGATTTTCCTTGGCAATCAAACAAAATCCAAACAAAAGGAAATATATTATTTTTAAAAAAGAAGCGAAAAAAAAAAAAAGAACTAGAGAAAGAGAGAGAGAGAGAGAGATACAAGTGGTTGTACCAACGCGGTGGAGAGAATCTAGTGAGAGATCACAGCATGAAAAACACACACAAGAACACAAAAAACAATTCAATGTCTCTCTCTCTCTTTTTATTTATTTCTTTTTCATTATTATTCGTTTTCGTTTTTTTTTTTTTTTTGTTTGGGAAAACTATAGTCTAATTGTTTCTCACCCACCACCTACTCGATAAAACCTACGGAACAAACACCGCACCGTATCGCTAGAGCTCGCCTCTCTCTCTCTCTCTCTCTCTCTCTCTCTCTAAAATAAAAGGTTTACAAAATATTGATCCAATAAGAGAATATACAACAACCTGATCAGGTTATACATAGATTATATATATAGTTTCTCTGCAACAAACTGAAGTTTCCTCTAAAGGGTTTTCTTGTTGTTTAACTTTCATATATTTTATTATATGTACTCTTTTCAAAATATATTATGGAGCTGATGAGGTCAAGTACTATTGATGTTGATCAAAAGCCAAACTCACAACAACAATCACAAGAACATCAAGAACAACATTTTCATGTCTTGGCTGTGGATGACAGTCTCTTAGACAGAACGCTCTTGAAGAGACTCCTTAAAGCTTCTTCATACAAAGGTAAAGCCTAAGTCTAGTTTCTTTCTTTTCACATATATTATATATATATTTTTAATTAATTTTAAGTCTCAGTATATGGATATGTATATGTATATATATATATATATATTCCTTTTCCTTTTCCTTTTTCTTTTTCTTTTTAAAAGACACGAGAGTCCTTTAAGGAGTGTTAATTTTGATTCCCATATCATTAATTTAGTGCTTTGTGATTGTCTAAAGAGTTACAAATCCTTGTCTTGCCCTTGTGACACTGCACTAGCTAGATCGTCTTTAGCAACTGCAAATATTATTCTAGTTATATTTATATTATATATTACTGATAACAAATTATATTAATGCTTGTTTAATTACTTAAGAATGAATCTTGCTTAGCACAGTGACTTGTGTGGACTCTGGGGACGAAGCTCTAAAGTATTTGGGTTTGGTTGATGATGACGTGGACAAGAATTCTCCAGCTTCTAGCTCTAATTCTTCTTCATCCTCTTCTTCTCCCCAGTCACCACCTCAAGAGGTCAGAATTTTTTTTACATTTATGTATATATATATATATATATATTGGATCTACCAATTAATTACTTCCATGTTTCTCGTTATGATATATCCTGATTTATTGACTCATGTTATAAGCTGTATATATGTATAAAAAGGAAACTTATCGTTTTTCTTTTTTCTTTGTGAGAAAAAGAAGATGCCAGCAGCTGCATTATAAAAATAAATACACAAACAATTTTGTCAAGTGATTTTTAACTGGTGACTAGGGAAATTAATTCTCGTGCAAAAAATAAAAATAAAAAACTAGTTATAAAAAAAAATTGGGGGGAATTGCATAACAAAATTATTCTTATTTTTATTCTATGCTTATAATGTAAATTTTGGAGTATAAATTAAAAGTGCAATACACATTAGACTTATATTATTATTGTCTCAAAAATAGAGCATCCCTCAAAATCTCCGTATAATTATTTTTTGAGAAATACTAAAAACATGATAGTGTGACTTATTATATAATTTAGCAGATTATGTTTCCAATTCGTCTAATTCCGGGGTTTTTTTTTTTTTGATAATTTTTGCGCGTGTGGGTATGTACTAGTTTAGGTTAGCTAGGCTTTAAATTAAGCTTAACTAATATTTTTTGTTTCTCTAAAGAAATATTAATATATCTATTAATTATTGTGATTGTATTTGTATGCTTGAATGTACTGAAGAATATAAGAATTTGTCTTCCCTAAGAAAGAACTCATATATGGTAGTTGATCTTGATCATTTATATATGTTAAAATACAATCAGACACTACAACACAATCATATGTTAGCTATGCGCGTTTATAAAATGTGTCCGTGAAGTTTTGGTGTAAAAATTTGAAGAACGAGATAGGGATATATATGCACGAAGATTGAAGAGTCAATGATAAATTAGAATTAATAATTAGAAGGAATTAGCGACAAGTGAATAAGACGTTTTTATACCTAATCATATCACAAAATTGATTTTGCGCGAGTGGGACTTAGGTGATTATAAATGGGTTAGGCTTAGGGCTTAGGCATGTGAATATTGGTGAAGATTGAAGAAGAAGAAGGCCTACTAATGCTATAGCCCTTAACTTCTTAGCATAGGGATTTCCTCAAAATGCGGGTTATATGATAAGCCATAACTGTCTCGATTTTGGTGTCACATCTTCATCTCTCTCTCTCTTTTTTTTTTTTTTACACGACTGATAAACAAAATTTTTAAATCTTTGATTGGTAAGCAATTCCAATATAAAAAGTTTTGATTTAGGTATCTTTGTTAAAATATTAATAATTTTAGCAAATTATCTAAAGTTTTAACTTTAGTTATTCTTTGTACATTATTTTTACACTCTTTTTATAGTAAAAAATAACTTCTTTTAGTTTTTAGCGTGATTTTTTTCTCTTGTAATCTCAATTTAAATATTGCAACTAAGCTTATATCTAAACATTGATTTGTATAATAACTCAAATAAAAATGAAAAAAAAGAAAAAGAAAGAGAGAGAAAAAAAAAAGGAAGATCTAAGATTAGCATAATTATCTCTTAACTCAACACGTTTTATATATTCATATTCTTCGGATATCATATCTAAGTTGATTTCTTTCTCATAGAGTATGATAAAGTTGACATTAGAGATATGCATGGAGCTAAAATTTATAAAAATACCTTGGAATTGGAATGTTGATTATGGATGATAATGCGTTGGATATTGGTTGCATCAAATGCAGGGATCAAAAGTCAACTTGATCATGACAGATTATTGTATGCCCGGAATGAGCGGCTATGATTTGCTCAAACGCCTCAAGGTAAACCCCCCTTCACATCACTCTATATTATATATATGTTAATGTTACTGTAATCAGTATCAATTATTTGCCAATTGACGTATTAGTTTTGTTGCTTACACATGTCTTTATCAAAATTGAACCCTTATAAACCGGCATGCCTTATAATCCTAAGGAAAAAAAAATCAAAATCACAAGCACTAAATCTACATATTTCACTTGGTTATATCATACACACACACAATATATATATATATATATAAATTATTAAAGTTGTGGTCTCTTATTGCAGGGATCTTCTTGGAAAGACGTTCCTGTTGTAATAATGTCGTCGGAGGATGTACCTTCTAGAATAAGCAAGTAAGTAATTTGCTACATTTTTTTACAGAAAAAAAAATTAAAAATTAAAATTAGTATTGATCATGCATAACCAACCAATTATATAAAAATACGTCGCTAATTAAATAATATAGAATATAAATAAATTGAAAACCAATTTTGATATTTTTAATACATCGTTAAACTATGAAAAATGGCAACACATACATCATTATTTTATCCAAAAAAAATCAATTATAGATTCACTTTACTGAAATGTCGCGTACGTGCACAGGTGCTTGGAGGGAGGGGCTGAGGAGTTCCTATTGAAGCCTCTTCAGCTATCAGATTTAAAGAACCTTGAGAACTACCTTCTCAAGCCCCTAATTGACCATTCTTGTGAAAGCAAGATCATTAACATAGAGGACAATTTCACCCAAAACAACGTCGTTTTTAACGACGGCGGTGATGACAACAAAAGCAATGCGACCGACGGGAAAATCAACGGCAATAATAGCAACACTAATATTATCAGCAAGAGAAAGGCAGTCATGTCTCCAAGCCCTTCTGAGAGAAGACCTAAAGTGAAAGGACTGGCTGTGGTATGAAGAGTTTATTATTAAGAATAAGTACTAGAAAAAAAAAAAGTGGGGTGGCTAAAAAATCATCAAAATCGCGTCTATCTGAATCCTAGAAAAAAAATGTTCAATTCCGGGACTCCCATATGCATATGTCAAGTTGGAGAGTATAGGTTGTCATTTAAATATGTGCAAAGTTTGTTGTTTTTGTGGTTCTTTTTTTTTTTTTTTTTACCGGCCAAATTATCTATTGTAGACAATCATGGATAATTTTGGCTGTTTGCTTATGTGTCAAATCATATGCGGTTCAGATAGAAAAGAAATGGTTTTGATTTTCAAAAATGAAAATAAACAAGTTTCACAGGAGTGCGGTGTGATTTTCTTTCCTATGAACAAGAAAATTCTACGACTATAATTAAAATTCAAAAAGGGAAAAAATATATATATATATATATAATATATATATATCTTATCAGTATCATGCAATTTTGACTTTCTCAACTATATTTATTGATACAATTCATTAAAAAAAAAAAAAAAAAAGCGGAAGTACCAGTCTAAACTCCATTAAAAAGCCTTAAAAAAACGTTTTAACAATGATGTTGAGAAATATGCATTTTCTCTGTTTCTTATGATTATGCACGTCCTCATGTGATGAACTTTACTTGGTTAAAAGTGCAGCCCGTGGCTAAATGAAAACTGTAATTCGATATCACAGATGGACCCACGTGCCTACCAAGTTGCAAATTTGGACACCAAAATTCCACTTCAATTATACAATTTAGTAATTTGGAAGCCGCTTAGCTAGAGCCTAGAGCCAAATAGAGCACCAAAGAGGACATCTTTAGTAAAGCTGACACAAAAAAAAAAAGAAAAAAATAATAATAAATAAATAAAATAAAAATTCAAAGAGACAAGATATGCAAAAAAATAGGTATCACAAATTCACAATACACGTAGCCAAAAATCCGAGTTTTCACGTGAGATATAAAATCCGATGTCCCCACCGAATATAATTCATCCATGTCCCAGATATAAAGTGTGACATCTAAAATTCTTTTAGTAATTCTAAGTGAAATCACTGATGTCACAATTTATAAATCAAACAGTAACAATGGTTATGTGTCGTTAGGCAAATGTCATCGCTATTTTGAAATTTAACCATTCTGCAATTTGGCAGTAGAATATGTGATGCGGAGTCAAAGGTAGGCAAAACGAAAAAATAAAAAATAAAACAATCATAATATCCATAGTTTTGGTATCTAAAGCTGTTTTGTACCCTATATTTTAAACATGGAATTGATAAATTAATCAAATAACCATCCAATCCAATAATTTATACCTCATTTGTGTTGCACTTTTAATTTATACCCCAAATTTTACACTACGTGAAAAATGAAAGAAGCACATCACGTGGTGGGCATAGATTATTAAGCGGCATCAAAAGTGACTTTATTTTAAAATTCTCCTTTCTATAAATAACTACTCCTAATATTGAAGAAAGCACTGGCTATTTTGCTAAATAATTCTAACTTTGGTCCTTTACTAAAAATAATACTATAGAAATGGCCAAATCCTCGATAAACCGATATCTAAAAAAGAAGCGGAATCGTGAAATCATAGGAAAATGAATTAGTAGACCTAGATTCTCACACGCCACATGACTATATTACTTTGTTACTACCAGAACGATCCTATTCCGAAGATAAAAGATGAGTCATGGAAACTTTGGCAATAATGTCACAACTCACGGGTCATCTTTTTCTTTTTCTTTTTTAATTTAAAGGGATTATACAGTGACAAAACTTCTACAATGTCAAACTAAGCTATCGCTACAAATGCCAAATCCCCTCTTCTTTATTCAATGAAACAAAAGGACATAAATTAGAAGGAAAAAAAAAAAGGCATAAACATAGAGCGCGGAGGGAGGTAAAGACATTTGGATTGTACTACACTTTTCAACCATAGAAGCCGCCGCAATGTCGAAATAGTTTTGTCGATGCTCATGTATTGCTGTCCAAGACAAAGAAATTTAGGCAAATTTCAACTTCAACACAATTACAACAACATATACAAAATTTGACAAAAGAGGAACGCACTCATTGATACGCAAACAAGCAACGAGAATGCGTAAGAGGATTGAGATACGGCTATTATGTCCAGGTATCATATGACATCATATATTGAGGATATTCAACTTTCACCAAACAATCTCTTCTTGACTTCAATGAAAATATATGAATTTGCTTTTATTTGGAAAATTTATATCCTATGCATTGTTTTCATTGAATTGAAAGATACTTACTGGCCAAGATTAGAACTGCTAGAACGTGTTCATCATGCAAAAATGCATTTTGTCATACAAGACTAAGTCTAGTGTCTGTTATTTATCTTAGTAATGAATACGAATTGCGAAAAAAAATAAATAAAAATTATACATGCATAAAGTAGAAAACAAGAACAAAACGAGATTCAAGTATGTATAATTCCCAATTCTTTAAACCAAATTAAGGAGAACATAAATAAAACCTTTAACAAATACACTAAAATAGGAAAGGACCAGCATTTTACCACCATATTTAGAGCTCATCTTTCCCTGAATCTTGTTTTTCAACTTTATCTTTGTTCTTTTCGATATAAGCAATGATGTCTTCCTTGGTCCTCTCTCCATCATAGCTCGATACTTTCCCACTCGCTGACCTGAAGTATACAGTGGGATACCCCTGGACATCAAAGGTGTCATTTGGGATATCATTTGCTGTAGCATCCTGGAAATTGAAAAGAAAAGGAGTTAAAAATCAATACCACAATCAAAATTTACCGAGTATACTTATCGATCCGTCAAGCAATGAAAAATACATAGCAATGCATAAGTCACAGAACTTACAAGCTTAGCAATAACAACATCAGAATCACTTTCATAATGGACAGCAACTTCATCCAAGATTGGAGCAAGTTTTTTGCAATGTCCGCACCAAGGCGCGTAAAACTCTAGCAAAACTGTAGATAAATGCCAATATGTCAATATTATTCAAACATCTCCGTCAACAAAATACAAGAGTAGAAGAGCAGTTCAAAACCATTGCAAGCAAATTCACTACTTTTCCATTTACCATATTTTCTTGGAAGGGAAAAACTCCAACAAGTGAAATGTGCAAGATATAATCAATAACACTGGGACAGAAAATGAAATACGCACCATTTTTTCCAGAGTTGAAAACAATGTCCTGGAGGCTGTCAGCGACAACCACTTTAACGGGCTCATTGTTTTCTTCAGGAATAGGTTCAGACTTCTTGTACGGGGGCACCTTGCCCTCCTGCAGTCAAATAATTTACCTCAAAGGTTATAAATGAACACACTTAAACGAAAAATAAGCAACGAAATCTTCTTCTTCACACATTACCTTGTAATCCTGCACCCAAGGTGCAATATGATCAGGCTCCAGATTTGCCTTCAAATACTTTTGCCCGTCAGTGGTCTGTATAACTATCAGGGGAACTTGTTCCTTTCTTAACCCAAAATACTGCATACAGATCAACAGAACGATTAAACAACCTAGCTTAAAGTGTCACAAAAGTAGACTGGGAAGGAAAAAGTTATGATCTTATATAATGGAAAATATATTGATAGCTCTTGTATCCGAATGCAACAGAAACACTAATAGAAACTAGCTAATGAAAAGCCACCAACCTGGAAGGCACCCTCACTAGCAGCAAGATCTCCCACCAGAAAGTTTATACCCTCTGATCTGAATTTCTCAGCAACTTCGCGATACTTAGATGTAAAAGCATCAGCACCATCACTGCTGGCATCGAGGAACATCATTGCCTGCCAAAGTGCAAAAGCTTGCATCAAACCAACTTTAGTTGAAAGAAGAAACATAATTGAAGATACAAAAACTGTTAAAAAATGCCTAAAGAGTTAATATAAAACACAGTGATAAATTGACAATGGTACAGAAATGAGAAAAGTGTACTGAAAAGCAAGCATAGGTAGCCAGTGATAAACAAGCTAGTAACTACTTTAATGTCTTAACAAAAGAAAACTTCAAATTATGAGAAGAGGCATCTTATAAACAAAGATTGAGAACCAGGGGGTGAAGACTTATAACACAACTTAAAATTACTCATGAAATTATTGCCCATTCGACCAGAGAGAAAATACGGATATCATCTTGTGTAAAGATCAAAATCAACCTAATTAATAAAGTAATATTAGTGCCATACAAATACCTTTGCGTTAGGGCTGTTAAAGAATTTAATAACAAAAGGGTGGTTGCTAGGATCATTGTTGAACTCTGTCACTATTGGCACGCTCGACTCTTCGACAAACTTCACCATAGCATCAACATCGAAGTTCTGCATCCATAATTGCCAAATAAGATACCTCATACACCATGCATGGTCTGTCAAAATAATTTAGTCTAAAAAAAAAAAAAAAAATTGTTCCTAAGCACTGGCTGTGCACACCATCTGAAATTTGCCCAGCCTGTAGTACCTTAAAATCAACAAAAAGTTCATCAAACGGCTTGAACAGTCTAATCAAAGGACCAGTCACTGACGATTCACCCCGTGGAAGAAGCTTGGCATCCAAAGTATGACCAAAATCATAGTCAGAACGCAATTTCTCAGCTAAATCATTGTACTTCTCAAACTCCTCTCCAGCGAATTTAGGGAACACCCCAACCTGTAAAGGCATGTCATCAGGCAAACAGCGATACAGGCTAAAACGCCTTAAAAACTGACCGCAAAAACAGCAAGAAAAGAGGGCGGATAGTGCAGATGACATAAAACACTTACAACAACTATCTTCTTGTCTACAATAAGACTACTAGCATCTTCAGCCGTCTTAATTTCAGCAGATGCAGGACCACTCTGCTTCTTCAAATACTCGACAATACCATTCGCTTCCCGCGGGCCGTTGTAGTCTTGAACTGCCTTCCCTCCCTTTCTCAGAATCTTAATTGTGGGGAAACCCTTGACCTCATACTGACTCGCGAGCGCTTTATTCTGATCCTCATTGGCATCAACCTTAGCCAAAACAACGGGAGGATCATGGCTACTCAAAACAGATGCAGCCTTTTCATACTGTGGAAAGTAATAGATTGCGTCGTTAGTCGATTTGGCAGACCTATTATTTTCGCAAACAAAATACTTACATTTTTGGGTATTTGGGGATATTAACAACTAACCTCTGGAGCGAGATTCTTACAGTGGCCACACCTAAAGAAAAAAAAAATGCACCACAAATACAATTAGACAAGACTAAGATCATTAAATCTCAAGCAATCAATAATTATTAAAAAATAAAAACAAAACAGCGATGTGAAGCCAAAACTCGTAAATAAGTAAGTTACCGCGGATATTTTGATCGAGACCGGAGACACATATAATAAAATGTAGAATGCTCCGATCGCAACCATTTCAAAAGAAGAAAATAATATAAAATTACAAATTTTCAGCCTCATATGATCGGCATAAAGGAAAAAGTTAATGGAGTTCGCAGGAAAGGTAATAATGGGAGAGAAATGGGAAAACGAAACACCCAGAAGAAAAAAAAATCCTTATCAACGCATCCATAAATTAAATCTTGAGGGATCAAAATTCATAGATATTTCCACTTATGCATGCGATAAAGTTTCAAACTTTCGGTCGAATTCGAAAACCAAACAGTCAAAAGCCATATTAACTCACAAATTTATCAAAACCAAAATCGAAATAAGAAAAAAACAAAGTTCCAACAACGGAAATTGAAAAATCAGATCCGTGAAACACCGATCGCAATTTACCAATCAAACGAACAACAACGACGATCGACAAGGTAAGAATAAACGAAACCCTAAAAAAAAAAAAGAAAGCAAGAATTCAGAGACATACCACGGAGCGTAGAACTCGACGACGATGAAGTCGTGCTTGCTGACCGTATCGGAGAAGTTGGAGTGGTCAAGAGTGAGGACGAACTCCTTCGTCTCGGCCTCTTCCGCGAGAACGCCATTGAGAGACAGAGAAAAGAGAAAGAACAAGGAAAAAAGCGAAATCGAAACCCTAGACGCCATTGTTAAACCTCTCTCTATATCGAAAGCTTTTGGTTCTGAGAGAGAGAGTGTGTGACTGTGGGTTTTTAAGAGCAGAGCAAGAACGAGACAAACATGGCAAAGTCGCAGACTCGACCACGTGACACTTGCTTAGATAGTTTTCTATTGGTGGAAATCCACGTGGAGCTTTTCTATTGGTTTAGGCTCGTCACGGTCTGCTGATCTGTAATATGTGAATTTCTTATATTCATATATATATATATTGTTTTTTTTTAGGAGAAGTTGTAAATAAAAAAAGGAAAATCAATTATCTATAATTGAAAATCTGTTCTCTCTCTAAATAAAAAATCGCACGTATTTTCCTTGTTAAAAAATGGATTATCCGAGGATTTAGATCCAAAATGATGTGTACTTTAACTTTTCAACGAAAACTACTAATATTTTACCATAGAAGAAAGTTATTTATAATTGATTTATATATATATTATCATTTATCAAGATAATTTTTTTAGGTTCGAATTTTTGTTGCATATTGGTTGGAAATTTATTTAATTGAAAGTGGTTTCATAATGTATAATGTAGAGCAATAAGATTGCACCACGTCAGAAAATAGTAGCGTCTTGAAATAAACGACCAATGGAAATTTAAAACCACGTCAGAATTAGGAGCTTTAAACTTTTTTGTTTTTTTGTAATTGACGTAGATTATAGATATATTTGATATGGTATTTTTTTTTTTTTTAAATCTATGTTCACGTATCTCGTGGTGCGACCTTTTGTGCAGGATCGCTCTTTTGGTGCACTTAATATATTTAATTGATTTAGTAGATTAATTAATGCTCCTTCTTATCCACAATTCGATTGGAAAACAAAAATTACATTAAGTAGTTATTTTTGACATTTTAATTAACGGTCACGATTTAACAGATGCGTCATTCGCGTCTGTCGTTAGTAAAATTCATATTTTTAATTTCTCAAAAACAAATCACCCTCACCATTCGGTCAAAAAATAAATAAAAAAAATTCACCCCCACCACTATTGAAACGCTTTGTCAATACTTTAGTTGAAGTGGCAATATTTTGAGCGCACGTTTAGTTTGGTGATATGGATTTAAAATGAAAATATGAATAATAATACAATATAATAGTTTGGTTTATAAGTGAAATTGGCATTGGAACCAAGCCCAATATATTTTAATTAGTTTGGAAACTGAAAAGGAATGAGTATTCTATGTATTAATTACGGAATAATGATTCTATATATGATGGAACGAAGAATGTATATTTTTCAGTATATTTTTCAGAATATGAATTATTATTCCATCTCATTTTCATCTCACCAAATTAAACATGTCTTGAGTCTTTGACTTAACAAATATCTTTCACCATAGAGGTTTTTTTTTTTAATAAATTATCACTTAAAGTGGTATTGTCAATAGTTTTTTAGTGCTTATTTCATTTTAATCCTTTCGGATTGAATTGAACGATGATGTACCAAAAAAGTAACATGCTAATCAATATAAATTATCTTTTCATACGAAAAATAAAATCACTCTCCTCCACCGAGATAAACACTTTTTATTCCGATATTTATTTATTTATTATTATTTTGGCTAAATGATCTATTTCTTAAAATCTTAAAATATGATTTTTTGATATTTAGAAGGAAAAAATAGCAAAGTACATTGGGAACTTCTTTCATGTTTTTTTTTCTTTTTTTTTAGAAATAATTCTAGACGGTCGATTTATCTTTTTTAAGATATAAGACTCACTAAAAAAGTAAATTTGATAATTAAAAATGATTTTTTTACTATAAAAAAATTCACCACTGAATTTTCTAATATATTAATAAGTAAATAACTAATCTATGGCGTGATTAGAAATATCAAAAAGAAATTATAGATCTAGGTGGCCATTTATCGAAAACCTCTAAAAATAAAGAATTGAAATGCATTATTGAGTTATAAATCAAGATCTGTGATAGTTTTGCATTATTATTCGATTTAAAATAAAATCAAATCACCGTTTATTGTTGGAGTACAAAAAACAACAAAAGCCCGAAACGTTTTTTTTTTTAATTTTTTTTATCAATTATTAGTAAAAATAAGATATAGTTTTGATGTTTTCAAAAACACAAAAGATATTTTTTATATTTCAACCAATAAACCATATAAAAGTAGTACTAAACGTAAAGAAAATAGAAACTTTTATTATTTTCTCTATTAAATATGAACTATTGCCTTAAAAAAACAAAAACAAAAAAATATGGACCACTGTGAGGTCGAGCGAGAGAATTTTTGCGAGAGAAATTTTGAAACGTGTATGTTGTGACCAACAAGTAGTTGGTTCGTTTTGAAGCCAAAAACACGAAGTAGGTGGCTCATTGGCAACCCCACCAAAAAAAAAAACAAAACAAAAAAACAAAACTTATAATTTGGTCATTTGGATTGAGGTCACCTTATGGCTTATAATTTCGTCCAAAAATTTTAGAAGGCCAAATTAATACACAGTATGTTATTTAAATAAATGTTTTAACCGGACGGAACCATAAAAGTGTCCAAAATGTTCATCCGCCACATTTCGAAGTCGTCAATTTTTTTAGTGACATATATAGAAGTTTTGCTTATTTAACCGGTTCATTTTATTAATTATGCATGTTCCAAGATAGAAAAAGTGAGATATCTCTTTGGAAAAAAAAAAAAAAAAGTTTGTGGGATAGCAAGTAAACGATACCAAGAAAAGAGATGCTATATACATGTTCATATAGCTCATCCAAAATTATAGTAGTTTTCTAGGAAAAATTAACTGAATTCCTACATCCAAACATGCCAAATAAAAAAAATACATCCACCCACAAACTAATCAACCAATAAATGAATTTTTCTGTACAAAATTCCTACCTATCTATGGAAGGGTGCCACAAGAAAATTACAAGGTAAGCAAAGCAACTTCACCAATTTTGGCCACCCAAACAAAACTCTTCTAAAACACTCTCTATCTTCCTTCTTCTAATCTTTCTGTAAGATTCTTCTAAAACCCCCTATTACTAACTAAACATCTCAGAAACTGCTATTCTTCATGCTTAAAATTCCACCTGTGATAGTGGATGTCATTGTCGTTGTTCTTCTCCGCTAAACCGACCGCTCTAAGAGTGTGGTTCTTGTGAACGTAGCTGTACATGACAAAAAGGGTACAACTTGCTGATTGTACATAAGTTACAGGCTATCATTTCGCTCCTCTGGAGTTCGGAAGTCTGACTTCCTCATGAGCTTTAAGAGCCTCTGAAGTGAAGTTACCCAATGCCTCGAATATCGGGGTCAAACCCGCCTGTAAACTGTTGGAAGCTGCATCATGAACCAGTTTGATTGCCTCCTTGTGACGCGCCCTCTCCTCGGCTAATTTATTTCTCATCGAATCCAAATCCACCTTTAGATCATCCAGTGGAGAAATTCCACTTCCGGATGGAACTCTTGACAGAGCAGTTTTGTCCGAGGCCGTATCATGGTCGTGCTCTGTCTTTCCTCTCTCCGCCCGTAGCTGTCTAAGCCGTTTCTCGAAATCCTTGGAGAGATATTCTGCTTTTATCCTCTGGCGCTGCTCTTCATCTTGCCTTTCCCATAACTGGTGGAGTGCTGCAGCAAAATCACTCATTGCACCCGATACCCCCTTTTCAGACATTCTGTCCATTGCTTGATACCAATCGCTGCAAATTACAAAGATTGGAGGGGCTCCGATTCGGCCTGGGGAGAATGGAGCAACACCGTCATCAGTCTCTTCCTGTTCCTTATGAATGCACCTCGAAAGCCATTCGTTTAAGGACTTGACATAGGATTTTTGGGTGTGGATCCATTTGTTAAAGCAGGTGCACCAATTTAGAAGCTCCATCTCAAGTTCAACAGTCGCTTTCAAACCTGTATCTCTACGAAAAGCACCATTCGCCTTAAGCTTCCGCATTTTGCTCTCCATGATAGCCTGGAACTGTTTCTGGTGACATTTAAGCATGGACTTCCACATTCTTATCAATCTGCAGATTCAAAAACATTCATCGTGAGAAATGAAAAAAAAAAAACTTGACAAATTAAGAAATGATGAAAAGAAAAGATAAACACATCAAAGTTAGTATCATAATGAACATAGATCAGTAGGTCTCTTATCTTTTATCCCAAAAAACTCTCACTACATGGAATCAAATTAGATTGAGCGTGCTTAAAAGTACTTGCAATCATTACTATATCCGCACATACAGGTTCTCTATTCACCAATCATGAATGATCTGCTCATGCACAATAAAGTAAAGACAATACTCTCAGCCACTGCGGGATAAAGAAATGGATTTAAACTAGATCACGCATTTTCATTCAGGCGATCAAGGCCATCAATGGATGCAGATACACCCAATCACTACAAATAAATTGATGAAACTGCTATTCATACAGACTAAATTCAGTACTAGCATATCTTCAGCTGTTATAAAGGTAAGCCAATGGATTAGGATGTGAAGATTTATGGCGTTCTGAAAGTCACCAAAGAAAAAAAAAAGACAGAGAGAGAGAGAGAACATATTAATAACAGCAAAATATATAAAAAGAACCTGAAGCTACTAAATACCCGTGAATTAATTCTGTGACTTGAGGAAGCAACTCTTCATCCCTTAACTTGTGTATCCTCGTTGCTATGGTATCCACAGCTTTGATACTAACATTAATTTTTGTCAGCAATTTTCTTACTGAAGCCTGAGTAGCATCAATCTTACTTGTCTCGGCTCCATGTGCATCTAGGTATTTTAGTCGCTTACACTTCTTTTCATAAATTACTCGTAGCCTTTCTTCATCCTAAACCACGAGCAAATTAAGTGCTGATTAAGCAAAAATGTAAACTGAACGAAAGCATCAAAGTTCTTAAGATAAATGGAATGGGTGAAAACAAATCTATACATTTTTAGCATAACAATAAAATGAGATACTTGTCTTGTTTATTAGTATGGGAACCCAATCCCATATAAAAATTAAACTAGAACATAATGGCATTGTTATCCAATCAAATCCGGTAGCATGTTAACAACATTGAAGTTCCTAATAAGAAAATATAAGAACAAAATCATCTATGTTAGTGCCTTCATACCTTAACTTCCTTGTATAGTTTCTTCTCCCATGCATATAGTTTCTCCAAAGTTGATGAAAGATTTAGAGACTTCAGCTTAGAATCTTTTCCAGATTCTCCACTGTATTCTTTAGCCATTTTCATAAGTCTAGATGACAACTGTATTGACTGCCTAGATGGATGGTGCGAAGATAACATGGAAGGTGCTATAAGGTACAGAATCCTGGAAAAGTTCGCTGCATTGAGACACATAAGTTTCAGTAGTTGCATCTCAAACTCTAATCAACAAATAGATGGAATCTTGAGAACTTATTAAACTTCTTTCCTTCTTAAGTGCTTCTACTAAGTGGATCTTGGAAAAAAAATTTGGGGAAAAAAAAAAAAGAAGTCATATGTTGTGCCATAATGAAAATTGCATTACATTCTTGCACAGAGTGTACTAATATGTAGATTCCCAGAGTCGTTAAAGACCCTCCAGCTACTTATTTAAAAGGCATTAAGCACTACCCCACAAAACCAATCAACACATATTTGCCGTCAGGTCTAACCTCTGGGCCAGATATCAGACCATTAGTATGTCAAACAGTTTGCATTATTGATAGTCAACTGTAGGGTTCTTAAATAAGTTCAATAAGATAGTTGATCCAATAATATATCAGTCATCACATGATCTCAAGCAGCACAAACAAACCCTATCGGAACCGTAAATGCGATAGCTGATCGAACAAGAGCTTGGAATAATGAAAATGTACCTTTAAGTGCATTGGCTCTAGGCTGATATGGCAAATTGCCCACCTCAAGCAACACTGCCACCTCTTTCCCGAAACTAGACGCCGTCTCAAATTCATCCCTGATCTCCTTGACAACTTCTTGAAGATCTCTCGTACGATGGACAGTCAACGTTGCCATGCTACTCCGCTTGGAAGATTCAACCTCCAAATTTGGTTCGTCAATTTCAAAACTCACTCCTTTCTTCCTGGAAGATTCTTCTGCAGGACTTTTTGTCACACTTGTGTCGATCGTATCGATAGTGCCGGAACTACTCTTAACCTCTGTCTCCTGAACAGAGTCTGGACTCTCAGTTCTTTTCAACGGCACTGACCTCGAACTTCCCTCGCTGCTTTGTTGTTGCTTTGGTACAGACCTCGAAGTCCCTTCTCCTGAATTCACATTCTTCCTCACAGCATCCTGATAGTCATTAACCTTCTTCCTCGCCCTGACCTTCAAGGCCTCTGGATCCGTCTCATCCTCCAAATCAGGAATTCCCTCCCTCTCCCTCACTTCATTAGAATCCGGACTACTCGTATTCGACCCGTACGCATATCTCATCCCCGGATAAATATGCCCATAACCATCGTTGTCATAAGTGTCAAAGAAATTCAGGAAATCCCAGCTCGACACCTTGGGTGGTGAAGGTGGCGCTTGTGGAGGATCAGGCAAACCCCGCCGCTCATTTTGCTGCGGCGAGCCCATTGAGAACCCAAAAAACCCGCCGCCACCGCCACCGCCGCCTCCATCATTATACTGGGAATACCCTGAGTAGCCTCCATAAAAGGAATGCTTCTCGGTTTCGGGCTCCTCGTACACCATGGACTGCATTTGAGTCTCGGACCTTTTCGCGTAGTACATGTAGGACGATGAATTCACTTCGGGAGGGTTCGGAGAACCCCAATCGCCCGGATTGTAATAGCTCGGCGTCGCGGGAGGATAACGATTCGGATAGTAGTCCTCCCTTTTGGGGCTATCTTCAATGCGAATGTGGCCCGAACCAGAATCCTGCTCCGAATCCGAAGACAAGTGCAAATGGGAGTCCTCAATTCCCTCCTCCTCCGACGAATCGAGATGCGAATGCGAATGCGAAATCGACACCGAAGAGGACGGCGATTTCTTGCCAAGCTCCGGCTTGGGCCGCCTCCTCGGCTTCCCTTCGTCGGAGGGCAGAGTGAGCACCGGCGAGCCGGGAATCGAGGAGGACTCGGCGGCGAGGAGGACGAGCTCTTCGTCGGAGAACTTGCGGAGCGCGTCGCCGATGTCCCGGAGGGCCTGGAAGTAGGCGAGGTGCGCGGCGGCGAGGGCGTAGCGTTGATCGGAGGCCGCTCGGATGAGGTCTCTGCGCTCTCTGCACAGACTCACCAACGGCAAGTCGTCCACCTTCGAGCTCCCGCAGCCCATGTCCACCGGAAACCACCGCCGGAGAGAAATTCGCGCCAGTCGTCACTCTTCATCGTCGCCTTCTTCGTCTTGCCTGTCCGTACAACCCAACCATCGTGAAGCAGCAACAACAACAACAATATCTACTACTACAGATCTCAAGCGAAAGAGAATGCGAAATTCAGGAAAAGAAAAAACCCCAGGAATAGAAATGGACACATGCAAATTGCAAACGCGCAAATCACAGCTACGTATCTGTTTGGTTTGCGAGAAAAATTAAGAAAAGAACGAAAAAAGAAGAGAGAAATTTAAGAGCCAAAACAATGAGTGAGGCTTGGAAGCGAATCTGACCGTTGAGATCGAGGGAAGCGAGTAATGGCCGTCCATGCACAGACAGAAAGACAGTGCGACAGAGAGAGAGAGAGAATCCGAGACACAACTCTTCTTCGATGTATGAATCTGAGAAGCAGATAGAGAGAGAGAGAGAGAGAGAGGTGGTTTTTTTTTAATTTTTAAATTTGATTTGAAATTATTAAATTAGGGCATGGAAAAGCGTGAAGCTCTAGAGAGATCTGGATTTCCATTAAAATTATAATTTCTTGATGAGAACTAAAAACTACTCTCTCTCTCTCTCTCTGGGCGTTGAAGTTGTTCCTTCTTGTTTTGGTGTTTTAAGTTTGTGTTTGGGCAATGGGGCTTTGAGGGTTTTGTTCGTTTGTTTGGTTTTGTTTTGCTTTTTTTTTTTTGTTGTTGTTATTTCTAATTTCTATTTAGAGAATTCAGATTCTCTGTTTTCTCGTCTGTTCTGTCTCGGAAGAAGAAGAATAAGAAGAAGGCTCGTAGTCGTGGAACGCGCCAACGCCGGGACCTAGTCATGATTATTACCATTTTACCATTTTCCGACTTTTCTTTTCTTTATTTTTTTTTGTTGGTTTTTCTTTTTCTAGATTGATGATTATTACGTTGTTTTGCAAGTGCTGAAATTTGCAAATCTATCTCATTTCTTCTTTTCTGACAAAAATACCCTTTGCCCGTAGTTAGCATTTGTAAAATACTTTTTTTTTTATTTAGGATTTATTTCAAATACCAACTTTTAATCCTAACGTGAATAAGTAATCAATATTTTTAAAATTTTAATAAAATATTTAAGTAATTAGATTATTTATTTATTTTATTGTAATTAATTGATGAATTGACTGTTATTTATAGAACTTGCAAATACGGTTTGAATAAAAAAAAATTACTTTCAAGTATTGAGTATTTATTTCAGAACCTAATTTGAAAGAAGAAAAAATTCAAAAAAAATATGAAAGAAAGAAAAAAAATGATTCTGCAATCTCAGTTGGTGAATTTACATTGTTGAAAATCTAGCCATAAGTAATTTTGCATTTGAAAAAAAAAAAACAAAAATTACGAGATAATATTATATGGGGTTTGTTATTCATTTATTTTTCTAGATTATATTTGAGGAATGAGGATTGCATAGCCACCAATATATGTAAATTCTATTTTTTTTTTATTTTCACATAGTCACGTTTCTTGTTGAATAATTCCATCAATTAAAAAGTTCACGCTATTTATAGGAACTATCCACAGTTTGTTCCTAAAATAACACATCAACCGCTACATATATATGATCTTTAATCGGTAAATCCTGTTAGTTTATTCCCCTAGAAAATTCAAATGATTTGCTACCTAATTTCGTATTAATTTGTTGTATTTATTGTTCATTTATAGACGAGTAATCAATTTAATACGATTGCAAATAATAATAATAATAATAATAATAATATGCAGGCACATTATTAATTAAGCTCAATTTATTGATTCCTTTCTTCCTCCCCCGTATAGAAGAACCGAATCAAAATATCGATTGATTATTTAATAGGTATCAAATGGTAAGGGAACTGATGATGCTTCAATTAGTTTCAATAAAGTCTTAGGTTGTATCACTATTTAATGCGGATATATATATAAATATATATGTGTATGTATATATATGTTTAATACGTATATTATATATATATATATATATATATATCTGTGTGTGTGTATATATAGACACACTGACACAGACACTTCGTGACAGAGATTTACATGTTATAAATTTAATACACTTGCAGATCTGCTTACAGCTTACCAATGCATAAATGCATGTGAGATATATCTACACACACATTCGTATACATTTATGTTTTTGGCTTTGTTGTAGCACTAACTCTAAGAAGTTAAATATTAATTGTGAGTTTCAAAAAATTGTTATAATACGCATGTCCATGCAGTTGAATGAGGTTTAATTTAAAAACATGGACACATCTCTTCTTGATTTATTTTGCTCTTAATTTTATATTTTGCAATGAAGGTTAAAAATGTGGACCGTTCTAATTCACACAAAATACAAGGTTCGTGTTGTGAATTGTCAGTGTTTCATCATGAACGTCAAATAGTAGAGTCCTTTGATAAAACATAAAAGTAATCAAAGTCAACTAAGTTTTAAGGTCAAACTTGAGTTATTGAATTTGCAAATTTCAATTTGCTTTTCCAAAGGAATTGATTCTGTTCTATCCGGAAACTTCACACCACCAATGACCCAAATTCCCTATATTTTCATTGGATATATCGAAAATCAAAGCAAGAGAAAAAGTATTTTGCTAGCAAGACTTTCCTCGTTTATCGGTGAAAAATAAAAGGAAAGTTCAAACGATAATTGAAGAAACTAATACCATCACATGCACAATTATATATTCTTTTAGCTCAAAAGACAAATGCATAACTTTTGTGTGGTTAAAATGTATTGTCTTTAATATATTAAGTGTTAAGTGGAATATATAATAAGGTTTAATACGTAATTATGTATAATTATTAAAAAAGATAATATATAAGCAAGTGGTTGGTTTTGTAATAATCAGAATCTCATGAGTCATCATGAATATTGTTATTGCTTGCCACCCTAACATAACACGGTGCTCATGTGAATGTAAAAATATAAAAAGAGATGTAAAACAAAGACTTTTTATTTTTCTTTTTAAGAACAAAACAAAGACTCTTTCAACCATACATGTATTCATTTTATTTTTTCGTAAAGGAATTATTAAGTATTCGTGTTAGTGTGTATATGTAAACTCTCAAAACTCATATACATTCAATTGTATTAAATGGTCAACATATATGTATTATAAATACATACACACTGGTATATTCACTTAAATAGTTTGTATAACTCTATTTAGACATCAATAATTTGTAGATGTATCCTTATTGGATTAAATTTAATTCGGTATGTTACTTTATAAATTCACGAAAAAAATATTTTAACGTAAAACATTTTAATTTGTAGATATATTGTTTAAGAAACCTACAATACATTGCCCTATAGGCTATAACAATAGATTATTTAAGAAAAAACATGACGCGATACATCATTTAGTAGGAGAATTGATGTTATAAAACACCAAAACAAATTGTACGACTTTAAACGAGTTACGAGAAGTCATCGAACCTTCACACACATCATATTATATATATGACAAATTTCTAATATAACAAATTTCCAACTTAACTTAGGGGTAATAATGGGATTTAATTTGTCTGTAGGTTAAACTTGCAAACGCACGCATAAGCTTCACGATTCCCATAACAAGAGACCAAACCAAAAAGGTGGTGACAATTAAAAAAAAAAAAAAGATATGATGCAAAGAGCTAAAGTTTGGGGTGTAGTTGTTTTAGTGAAAGAGACTTTGCCTGATCTTTTGGACATAAATATTTTACATGTTTGTATCAAATGGTGTGAGCCATTAGTTGTTGTTAGTTGTTTTGTTGCAAAAACTAGAAAGGGTTTTGGATGGCTAATCTTTTTTTCCTCTCTTTTTCACTTTAATTAATGATCATGAGTTGGGTAATTCCGACCAACTAATTAAGACTAAAACTATCAAGCAAATAGAAGCCAATAAAATAAAAGAAAATGAAAGAATAAGAGAGACAGGCCTTAAGAAAATATGGCCCACCAACCATGGTATCAACGACCATCTAGGCTCTTTATTGACTAGGTAGGTATTAAGTGGACCCCACATCGATCCTGAACCTTTTGGGATTCCTTTTTCTTACTTGGATTCTCATCCTTCCATTTCCACTTCCTTCAACTTAGCTTGAACTTGTTTATCTTCTTTCCAAGTCAATAAAAAAGAAGCAAAAGCTACCTAACTTTAAGGCTCAATTTAGCCTCAAAAATATTTTAAACTTTATAAAGTATACATTATTATTTTGAAATCAAACTAAGAGACTGAACTCACCGGCCCTACAAAATAAATAAAAAAGAGGAAAATAGTGCAAAATGGAGGTGCGGGGAATCGAACCCCGTGCCTCTCGCATGCGAAGCGAGCGCTCTACCATATGAGCTACACCCCCTAATTGATAGCAGAGCACTTAAAAAAGACTACACATCATTGGGTAAAGAAGTGAATAAAAACTACAATAAGCTAGAAAGTTGTCCCTTAGAGTCTCAAAATTTAGCCTCAAAACGCTAATATATTATATAGATATATATATATATATTTAACAATAAATAGTGCAGATTGGATTGGTTCATTTTGGAGTAGAATCAATAGCTCACATCAACATGGTGCTATTAATAGCTCTGTTTTGGCTGCGAATATGTAATTAGTTATTTCTAAAGAAGAAAATAAGGACAGAGTAGAGCAACAGCAAAGAAAGAAGTTATTTAAGAAGGCTTTTTTTTTTTTTTTTGCTACTAAGTTATTTAAGAAGTTAATATATAAAAATAGTAATTTTAATTAAAAATAAATAAAAGTGGGGCCCATTTGACATTAATGGGAGCGGAAGAGTCCAGTGGATGTGATCATCATGTTTGTCAGCAAAGTCATCTGAACGACGTGCTTGCAGTTGCAGCTCAGTTTTAATACGGTGGTCCCCCAACTACCATCCCTTCCTGCCACGTCACCCCGAAAAGCAATTTATATCCGCATTTAGCCTTCTCGTCTTTCTTCATCTTTTTTTTTTTTTTATAGGAAAAAAAAAAGAGCGTTTACCTAACTATTAGAAAAAAAAAAAAAAAAGTACTGCCAGTCCAAATAGTATTTGAATAATGATTTTGGTGTAGAAATGTAAAAATTGAGATTTTCAGAAGCTGGTTTTACGTGTTCTCTACGTGTTTTTTTGTTTTTTGCTTCTTATTGAAAGATATAGATGGGTTTGAAAATAAAGAAATACTATGTGAACGTATCTTATCCAAATTTAATTATTAGAATCCGTTGCAAACCTTTTGAAAACACTACAGAACATAGAAATTTCGCCGCAGAGATTAGACGTGTAAACAAAGTCACATACGATCTTAATTCCTAAGGTCTAAATTTTTTTCTTTTAATTTGCTGCTATACATAAATGTGGAAAACAAAAAATATAAAGGTCATTTTAATTGCAATTTAAATATAAAAAATTATATTTAAATATTATTGATACAATAATAATATTTTTTATTCAAACACAAAAAATTATATTCAAATATTCTTGTAAAGTAAATAATAATTTTTTAACTCTCACGAATCTTCTTTTTTATAATTTCTATCCAAACATTAAATTAAATTCGTATAATATATATTCCAAACAAAAAATATGAAAAGCAAACTGCTATTGCATTTGCACGCATATCAACATTTTGTTGTGAATTCTATGACATTGACAAAAAGTTCGCGTTGGTAGTATCAATTTCTTGTTGAACAAATTCCCACTGCTTGGAAGTTAGAGTTTTGATCCTATTTTCAATACCAAGAAAAAAAAAAAAAGGCTTGGATTGGAAAATAATAAGAAATTATTCTATTCGATGACTCTAATGATATTAATGAGCGTGCATATTGAAGTCATTTACTTGAAGTTGTAATTGCTTTGATATTAATACCTGGCATTAATTATTGTTAGTCGCCGCATCGTGTTATTAAATTATAATCTTGAGCTCCGAAGAAGCTTACGTTTATTTATTTATTTTTTCAATGTTTCCGAAATTAATACATCTTTTAAGGAAGAACCAGTAATCATTTCAGTGCTCTCTAGCTGAGTCAGTCAATTCCCTAATTGCATAAATTACTTGGTAGTTGTGATTGCATTTACTTTTTTCCTATGAGATTCAGATGATCAAATTTGTCCTGAATATATGAAAAGTGCTTGCTCGACCAAACCAGTTGAATAGTTCATCAGAGAAAAGTGAGAGATTCGATCTCTGCTCACGTTGAATCAATTTTAATAAAGAGGTAATGAATCCACATGTTCAACCATCTTTCGGATTTTAAGTTTTTAAACGAACTGAATGATTGTGTATGAAAATATTGCTATGGATGAATTTCTTTTAGCTGTCATAGGCCCATAATAATCATCTTCAATCGATGTCTTCCTGTGCAGTGTGAACCTTCCACTAAATACCACTAAAAAAAAAAAAAAAATCCTTTTCCACTGGGAAATTCTATATTTTTCCCCTAGTAGATGTTGTTACACTTTGGCCAATTGAAAAGGAAAGTAATCCACCGAAGATCTATATGTCACATCAGAGATGAGAATGGGTCCAGGCTTTCTCCTTGATCAAAGGCATCATAAATTTCTAATCTTCCATGGTAGGGACGTGTAATCTAATTGATGCTTATATTATTAACATTAAAAAAAATAGAAATAAAAAGAATTGCATAAATCGGATACATGTTAAAGAAGCAGCAATTTAAAACTAGATAATCCAGATTCTAGCCTCCTCGGTTAAAAAGACAATATAAAAATTTGTCACCAAAACTAGTGGCCAAATTGGACATAATTTAGTGGTTACAAAGACCAACATAATCTTTAGAGGGACTCACAAAGCCAACCGATAAACAGCATGTCACAGCAGTGCCAGTGGGTACAAACAAATTAATTAGACAATTATAAGAGAAATTGTTCATAAATTACACTTTCTGACGATAAAAAGTAACAGCAACAAACGGCACAATTCAACTTCGCTCTAGGCTTCAACAGTGAAAGAAGCCCCAGGCCCAGAGCATAGACCAACATGAATGATTAGTCCCACTAAAAGGTCGCCAAAAGGGTTTGGACAATTTTCTCATGGGACTTTTATTTAAAAAGGCTGTAAAAGATAATGAATTCACCCATAAACTACAAGTGTCGTTTTTTCTCTCATGAGAACCATCTGCTTCCTAAATGGGAACATAGCCATGACTCCTTTAGTTCTTTTGGCACTTTTTATGGAGAAAGAAAGAAGTTCTTTCTTCTTATTCTTCTTATTCTAGTTCCCCTAATATGCTGCTGAAATACCTGTATACACACACAATGAGTGTGTGTGCGTATATATATACCTGTTGGCTGTTTGTCACTGTGGAGAATCCTTTCCGTATAACCAGTCTTTTTCTTCTTGCCTCCATTTTATTTTATTTATTTACTTGATTATTTAAAGTAACTTACCAGACTTCTCACCCTCCTCAATGTAGTTATGGCCCAAGGCAGTGCGAACAAAGAAAAAAAAAAAAAGTGGAGAAAATTTCGTAGTGTTCTAATTAGTTGCTAAAGTCTGATTTTCTCTTTCTTTCCTTTCTTTTGTTAGAAGAGGAAATCAAATGGGCTCTTGAGGATGTCTTTTAGGTTTTAAAAACCATCAGATCAGTCCAACACTGTTGACTCAAGATTAACTTGGTGATATCAGGCCCAGAATCAGTTTATTTAGGCTTAATTCAAGCAGTGCTATTTGTGCCCAAGTAGGAAAAAAGAAGAAATGATTATCTATACAAATGCCCCCCAATGTTGTGCTATTGTTGCAGTTTGCACCCTAATGTTTAAAAACTGTCATTTTTGCCCCTTAAAGTATTAAAAACTTATAGATATGCCCCCTCTGTCATAATCTGTAACAAAAATGGGTTAAATTAATTATGTAATATTAATCTGTTGGTGCCTGTACAATTTTTTAAGGGTATGAATACAAAATTTTAAAAGACCGAGGTGCATTTTGAGAAGAAAAGACGACATAAGTGGGTGTTTGTGAAAATAAATATAGAATTAATTATTATAATTTTCTTAATTTGAAGGCAGTTGATCTTTAAAAATTGTACAGGTGCCAACAGAATAATGTTATGCTATTAATTTAATCTATTTTTTTTACAGATTGTGACAGAGGGGGCATATCTATAAGTTTTTAATACTTTAGGGGGCAAGAATGATAGTTTTTAAACATTAGGGTGCAAACTGCAACAATAGCACAACATTGGGGGGCGTTTATGTAGATAACCCAAGAAAAAAAGAGAGTATTTCGTGAAGACTTAACGAGTCTAAGACTATGGATGGGGCTTGAACCTGGTTGTTGCTATCGAAATCTAAGCTAATTGAGAGAGGCCTAAGGTAAGCTATAATCTTTTTTCACGCATGAAAATGGAAGATTTGACCAATCATAAATCCTAAGGTTGTCCTGTTAGCTTCAGTACCATGTTAGGAATTCTGGACAAAAAGGACTGGCAATTCACAATCAGGCAATGCCTCCATTAAATTGAAGTGCAAACCAACAATTATATCATGAAAAGAAAAAACCCTCAAGATCTAGTTTCCAAGTAGAGATGTCAAAAGTGCCAAAACAGCAATCACAATCATGATATTTAGAAAATAGTTGGACTGTAAAGGCTTATCTGGGCTTCCGCCAACTGCTTCATACTCGGCACGAATCTTCTGCTTCATGGTCTCTGACAGCTCTCTCTGCAATTCAAATAGGTAACACTATTGAATTTTATTCCTTTCTTCTTCATTTAAGACTTCCACGTTATACATGTGAGTTCACACGATTTGAAAAAATCCTCATCTTGTATTATTAAAAGACACGGCACAAGAAAACACGACACTTGTTTTTTTAATCCTGCAATAAACCATAAAACGCAAAGACAATGAACAATTTGAATATACGTTATAAGTGTTTATGCATAAAGCTGAACCGAATATCCAAAACTAGAAGAACAAAAAAATGTAAGTTTTGCATGATTATAACCTTCCCTGACGAGTACTTTGCTGCGACAAACTTCTCTGGAGCAGCTTTTGGAGCATCACTATCAAGCACAATACCCTGACGTAAGAGTGTAAAAGGTTTAGAGTTGTGTTTTCTTAAATGCCAATATATACAATCAACAAGCAAGTAAAATTTTTAGAGAAAATAGAAAAAAGTTTGTTCCCGTCGTGTTTCACTATCCTATAAATGGACAAACAAAGCAGGTTTGCTGATTCGAAAAGCAAAAAGAAAAATAATAATAATAACAATAATCTGAGCATGAAAATAATGGTTTCTGAACCACTAGAATAGAAAAAATAGACTTCGTGAAGAAATCTTGGTTTGTATACTTCTCCAACCTTTCTCTTCCTTGATGAGACATATTAAGGAGGAGAATAGAGACAGATTCTAGACACGCTTAATAGGAGATGGCATTTTACAAGTGAAGCAAATTATCTTGGAAAAACAGTAAAATTAGATTGAAGGTAACAAACCTCTGGTGGATCAAATTTAGCGCCAAGATTGCTAAGTTTAGCATGGGCTTCAGCGTAATCCTTGAAGAATACTTCCTGGTCTTCTGCATATTTTTCAGCATATACCTGCAATTTATGTATTTATACATTAGAGATAGATTGATCGACAAGAGAGAGCAAGAACATTGTGCTCTACAAGTCATTTGCTTTACTTTGAAAGACGGGTCATCAAAAAGAACAGCATCGGTTGGCAACACCAATAGATCTTCATCCTTTCTCTCTTTGATATCCTGTGCAGAGAGAACAATAACATTGAGCAAGAGAATCCCCTACATTCTACTTTTCCATTTCGGCTTGTCTCTTCATAGATGATACAGTGACAAACATACAATAATCATGAAAAAACAAAACAATAAAAAAAAAAAAAAAAAAAAACCCCTCAAACCTTGAAGTAGGAATTATCAAACTTCAACCATTTCACTGTCCAGGACTGTCCCCCGGGTGCTCCTGGCCCATCTTTCTGTCAAATAAGGGACCCTGGTTAACTTAAAAGTGTATTGTTTTCTTCTTCTCTTCATTATAAATAACTTTGAACATATAAGGCATTAACTTTGAAGCATAGAAGATTGATAATACTATAATAATGGTATCTCAGGCCCAATCAGGACTTAATAATCATTATCGACATAGGACTTAATAATCTTTATCGACATGATAGAGGATGTATATAATTTCTAAATTCGAAGACTTAAATTTCAAGCTCTTGAGCATGCGAAGTAGCGGTTATTGTAAAGCTGGGGAATAAATAAGTTAACCTGGAACTGTAAGTACTCATGAGAAACTAAGCAATAAAGCAGCACTTTAACAGGAAGAAAATCTACCCAATGGGCAGGTACACTCATTTCTTGATAAATAAAATCCTACTTTCAGAATCTTAAATAAGCATATAATAAGAAATATGCATAACAGAGGTCATATAGCAGATCAGTGCCCTTGAGAACAAGGAAGCTTCAATACCGTGTACTTAGTCTCTGGCTTGCCCCAACCACTGCGCTCAGGTCTGGACCTTCCCAGTGTGTGTGCACCAGATAATGCAACAATTTCCTGCAGATAAATAAAAATATCATTCGCACGCTGAAATATTACATGCAGAAACCAGGTCAACAGCACTAAAATCCCACCTTGTCATTGAGCCCCATTCTGTAGAAAACATCTCGCAGATGCTGAGCAGGCGAAGGAGGCCCGGCATCTATGAAAATCAGATAAAGTATTTAAAAAACAGATCAACGACAGCGAGGTAACAAGTACGATATAGAAACCAACAATTTATAAAATTTACTATTTAACGGACCAGGAAGCCGCCCTTCTTCTGGGCACTGTGCAGGTCCCGAAACATCCACTCTGCCGTACTTCATAGGCAGTTTTGGACCCCCAGCCTCCTGAAGTTTTCATTTGCAAAGAGCCAGTGAGCAGAAAGTTTTGTAAATTTCAAATTTCATATAGCAATTTTAAATGGAAAAATTAGCATAGAGACTACCTCTATTGCAGTAGCACTAGCCAACTGGAACAAGTCAGCATAAGTGACACCTGAATATTTGTCTTTGATCGGCTGAAGAAGCTTCAAAGCATTCACAAGACCTGTAATAGCAGGCTTATTAATTAGCCAAAACCGATACCAAATCACACAGCACTCACATTTCCGACCATTCATTTACCAGCATTGGCTGCATGTTTGAGCTCGATCTCAAACCTCAAACTTCCATTGGCTCCGCCCCGTTGCGGCCACTCCTCAATGTTCTTGTTATAGGTACCGGCATCGTGCCATCCCAGACGAACCTGTTGGATTTTTTAATTTATTTTAAAGCACGTAATAAGACGAACAGATCACACAGGAAAAAAAAAAAAAAAAGAAAAAGAAAAGAGCATTAAACAAAATAATTACCGAATCCCTAATACCTTTTCGTTGGCCCTAGGAGTGTCATTATTACAGTGAAATATGCAAATTGACAGCAAGAATTAGAGTCGATTAGAAAATCAAATACGCACAGAAGAGATACGAACACTTTGTTCTTATATACTAGCGGTATTTTGCCCTAATCTGAGCCTTAATTCACCAGAAACAATCAATTACACGCATAGAAACAAAAGTGACAAAATGAGATTCCAAATATACCAGAATAGGATGACAGAAGGTAGTATTGAGAAGCTCCTTGATATCTTCTCTAGCGCTTTTCAGCTGCGCCAGATCAGAAGCCGCGCATTTCGGCGCGGAAGCTCCGGCGAAGCCTCGGCTCGATAGTACGTAACCCAACGATCTCTTCTGAAACCGAACAAACAACAACAACAAAACTCATTCGCGCGCGCAGAGGAATCGAAATCTCCACATGGAGAGAGAGAGAGATAGAGTACCTGGTTGAGGAAGAGGTGAGAGACGAGAGGCGAGGATCGGAGGCATCTGAGGGAGGAAGGAGAGCGAGAGGAGAGAGAGAGCGCGGCTCTGGCGGCGGAGGGCAGGAGGCGAGAAGTGGCGGCGGAAGTGGCGGCCATGGCCGAGGGAGAGGGAGAGGCGTTGTGCGATTTGTGTTTGGCGAGTGGGAAAATACTACTACCACTTGGCCTTGGGCTTGTTGTGATTGTGAGTGAGGCTGAGAGGCTATGTTGTGCCATACTGATGGATTGGTTGTTTCTTTTTAATTTTTATCTACTGATCTCACTCTTCAAGTGATTTCATTCAATTCCCTTATTCCCTCGCTCGCTCACTGACAGCCTTTTGTTTCGGATTAATGCCTTTTTTTCTTTCTTTCTTCCGACGAAATATAGGCATACGACGCGTGGCACAACTTGATTCGTCTTGGGCCCACGCACCAAACCGCGCTTTATCAGCTTTTGCCCTGATCGCCGAATCCCGCACTTGACAATTCGACGTCTGTATTTAGGTTTTTGATTGATTTGCATCAATGGTCCTTGACTTTTTTAGGTTGTGGCAAGTTACACCTTGAACTTTAATGTTTTTGGCAAATTGCACCTTCAAATTAAAAAACTTAGAAAATCCCTATGAATCGTTAATTTTTGTGTATTAAATTGGATGTAAGTTACCAATTTGTTGTGATTTTGAAAGTTTTTAAATTTAGAGTAAAATTTTTCAAGATAAAAATTATGGTGCAACCACAACTTAAAAAAGTCAAGAGTCATTGATGCAATTATTATTTATAAACTACATCAATTTATTTTTATGTTTTAAGTGCAATTTCTTCAAGTTTCATAATCGACATATTTAAACCCTACTATTATATCAAAATAAATTCATGTAATTTGATACATATATAAATGGGTATACTCATTGGGTGATAGGGTGGGGAGTGCATTACTTGCCTCTCACCTATTTAATTGATGGGTATAATTTTTATACACATACCCATCCTAATTTCAAAATTAAAATTCTCATATCCATCTTATTATGAGTGGGTACCCGTGAGTAATTGGTAAATAAGAAATTTGTTTATCTCTAGCCCTAAATGAGTATATATCGCATTTAAGCATCTTATAATGTTGTGATCTCTCAAGTTTTTATTTAGTGTTTGAATGTATTATTGTCGGAAGGACTTAAACTATTAAGTTTTATCGAAAACTAATTTTGAAATTTTTTTAAAAGTTGAGAACTAAAATGAAATTTGATATAAGGTCAAAATTATTTTAAATCGTGCAATAAGTTTATAGCTAGATACGATATGCAAGTGCTAAAAATATATCTAATTGCAAAACTTTACATGTCAGAGTAAATATCTTATATTTCGCTAATGACAAAATAAATCTTTCTTATTAGACCGTATTATCTACTCTAATATTTAAGATCATTTTTTCATTGTTTTATATAATACTTAAAACAATACACTGTATAAGCTTATATGCATATAACATAAGACAATACAATATAATACAATACAATACGATAAACCAAACGTGTTAGGCAATCGTCTTAAGCAACTTATGTTATTTTTTTAGCTATTTAAATCTTAAAATCATACCATTTGCTTGCTTTTGATTTAGCGTTAGGTGAAAATTGACATTTTTTTAGAGAAAGTACCAAACATGTCCTATGAGTTTTGACGAAATTCGAAAATCTCCCTTGAATTTGTCAATATTCTAACTCATCTCAGTTTTTAATTTTATTTAAAAATGGGTTTTTTGCACCTATGGCCCTTCAACTTGTCGGGTTGCTACACTTTGACACCCTTTTTTTGTATTAAACCCCTGAATTTAAAAATTATTGCATTTAACCTCAAATTGAAAACGTCCGCACAAAACTGGACGGAATTTGGCATGTGTTTTCCGTGTGACGTTTGCTCACGGCTAATTTTGTCATTTGATTGCAAAAATAAAAGAGAAAAAGAAAAGGCCAAAAAAATAAAATAAAAGCAGATTAATCTTCTTGGCGGAGGAGCTCGGCAAGGCGGCGAGTCTCGGCTTCATCGACTTGGACGGTGGCAGTTCGGTATACCGAGCGCCACCGCCGCCATTGAAGGTGATGACTAGACCCACCATCGCCGCCCACCTATCAAAAACCACAAATCACAAACCCACATCTCTCATCTTCACAAACCCAAATCCACAGACCAAAAGCTCTTAAATTTCCAGGGCTCTTGACATTCAAAGCCTTCTCGTTCTAGGGCCGTTGGGTTACGACTCCGGCAAGCGATGATTCCAACAACATCGTGCGAGGAGCACACCTCGCTTTTGCGTGCACTTCTCATTCTCGGCGCGGATCTGGGTCATCGGAGGCGAAGGAGCTCGGCAAGGCGGCAAGTCTCGGCAGGGATTCGTGGGCGAAGTGAGCGGCGGCTTCAGCGACGGTCGAAGTGGGCAGCGTTTTCGTTGGGCTTCAAGGAGTGTTCTGTCGCCCTTGAGCAACGGGGCGTTCGCCGCTTATCGTCGACGATGAGGTCGATCTAGTCGGCGAGGCCTTAATCGAGCAAGCTTCGGAGCACCAAACTCTGACGATGGAAACCAACGTGTGGCAGGAACTGATGGGGTGCAATGAAAAATGTCCAAATTTGCCTTTGTCGACGTATATGTGTGCTGATATATATATATATATATATATATGTGTGTGTGTGTGTGTGTGTGAGATTGAGGAATTGTGTTTTTGACAAAATGAAGATTTTTTGGGTATAGTCTGTGGGTGTTGATGGAGGAAGAAGAAGGGAATGAGAAATTGCATATGTTTTTTGATTTTTTTTATTGTTTTAATTTTACTTTATTTTAATGGTAATTTTTATTTAAGCCCCCAAAGAGACAGTCACGTGCAAGACACAAGCAACTTTCCATCTTTAATTGGATGGACGTTTTCAATTTAAGGGTAAATGCAACATTTTTTAAATTAAGGGAGGTTAATGCCAAAAAAAAAGGTGCCAAAGTGTTTAAACCGGATAAATTGAGGGGCCATAAGTGCAAAAAATCCTTAAAAAATATACCATGCGCTGACTAATTGAACAACTCGCTAATTGAACAACCTGTAGCTCATCTCCTTGTTCTCTAAACCATGAACAACAACCAAATGGAGATGAAATCTTCTTTATTTGTTTCAACCTCATGTTAGAACATTGTATATTTTTAGAATAAAAATAAAAAATAATAAGAGGTTTTATAATATTGACAAACTTAATGGAAGATATTGAAATTTTGCCAAAACTCAAGGGTTATATTTCATATTTACTCTTTTTTCTTGAAATGGACTAAGAGAGCTTAGTGGCCGCAAGCCCCATTAACATCTTGCGATTGCATTGAAGGGTTTTGGTCAAAATAATGACACTGCTAAAAGTGGAGAAAATACTACGCATATTGTTCAATATGCTTTGTACATTACACATGTGTGTTGAATATGATATGATTTGAAAAATGAGAAGGTGACCATATTGAAGAGTCCAACTATAGCCATTTATTTTCCCCCAAGCCACAATGTGGTAAACACGAGCAGTCAGTGGTGTAGTGCAACATGGAAGCAAATAGTACAATTGTAATGGAAGCAAAAAAATATATAATATATATATATGAATATATATATATATATAATGCAGTCAAATTCATTATTATAAAGTAAAAAAAGTCGTTATATTATATGTGGCATTTAAAAAAAAAATCGTGTTCCCTTTATTAAACCACCAAATGAGTATCGACCCAATGGAATTCATGCCCATTATACCAATGTTAGTTATAGGAGAGAATTTCGAAATGGTAAATAAAATAAAAAATAAAAATACACACTGAATATAAATCAGCTAAATTATAAAATTTTACTCAAAATTAGAAACAAATAATATTTGTATAATATGAAGATGCCGTGCATGAAACTTTATAAAACACACGAAATCGAGTTGCATCGTAGTCTAATTATCAATATTTTGACCACTAAAATTCCTTTTAAAATATGATCATATTTAGACTAATACATCCACGCGTGATTGAGCTGGGTACTACTATAAAATATAAATATAAACTTAGGTGAACATTCAAACAAATTTTTTTGAAAAAAAAGCGCCTAGGAAAGAGAAAATCTTAACAATGCACTCTCCATTGATAAAGGAAAAACAGAAAGTCTAGACGGCTATATCATTGATTTTTGCATATATACATACCTTGCTAGATAAGAGTGTCTCTTAATTCTCCTTATCAAATTGTTGCACTTTTTTCTTTCCTTTGGTACGCCTAATTTGCATATGTTAGGTGCCGAAATTCCGTCTATAAACTAGCTTTGCCTTGTTTGTTTGTTTGTGGGCTAAATAGGCCATCTTTTACTTCCATTCATAGAAGCTAGGGCCAACTATAGAGGTCTATGATATTGTGCCAAAAAACTAATTACAATAACAACTCTGTTCATCACGATTGATGCACAAATTTCCAACTAAAAAACGTACGTGTTAAAAGACACGACAATGGGATTTCATATTGAAACGTTTCCTTTTAATTTGGATATGCTCTTACATGTATAATATCGTTGTTTTTGAATAGGAAAAGAAGAATTTGATAAACGCTCAAGATGATAGTAACTAACCCTACTTTGATATAAATATGATAAACGACACGATTCCAATTTGAATCCTGAAAGCAAAAATCAGGTATTGTACAAGACACGGTTAATTATTGAATGCATATTAATTGGTAGATTGAATAATTCTTCAAATGCACATACAAATAATTCTTCATAGTGAAATGTTTCCTTTTAAAATTTGATACATACTGTTATTTTTCCCTTCTTCACGCAGTTAGCCAATCTGTAGACAATTTTAGTATTGCCTACAAAGTTATGGGAAAAAAAAAAAAAAAACAAAGAAACACATATACAAAATATCCATATTTTTCAAACAAAAAAAAAAAACTAAACGTGATTTAATTGGTAAATTGAATAATTCTTCAAAGGGTCAGTTAGGTAGGTAAATAGTCATTTTAGACTGTGTGTTTTAAAAAATAATTATAGTTTTAAAAATTTAAAAACTAGCCAAAATTATTGTAAGAAATTTATGACAATATCAAAATTATACATAAAATTGCTATAAGAAATTTCTGACACATGTAAGAAATTTTGTCAAAAATTTATGACAGTGCTAGTTTTTAAATTTTTTGAAACTGTGGCTATGTTTTAAAATCATTTTATAAACAATGATTATTTTCTTAAAATCCCTTCTTCTTCAAAATACAAATAATTCATATTAAAAAAAAAAGGACAAATGCAAACAATATTTTGTTTCTTTCTTCAATGTAGCTACAAATTTTTTAATCAATTATTAATGTTTTTTTACTCAGATACAAATATTTGAATTCAGTAATTTTTCTACAATAAAATATTATTTTTTTCAATTATCAAAAGTAAATTTTATCTCTTATAACATCAACTCAAATACTACAAATCTACAATAAAACGCTATCAAAAGTTCAAACATTGAATTGAATTAAAGATTTTGACAAATAATAACTAAAATCAAAAAAATATGAATTTTACTTTTGAATTCTTATAAATAAATAAAAAAGAAACAACCCCTAAATTTTCCCTTCTTTACAAATCACGCAGCCAAAGGTAATTTGCAGATAAATTTAGTATTGCTTATAAATCGCGATTCACCAAACGTGATGGCGTTGAATTTCCCAGAGTTTGTTGTACTGGTTTCATGACCAATAATCCCAGCAGGATAAGGGCTTAAACAGTTAAACTATAAATCAATATATAAATATATATATATTATTGCATGTATTAATAGCAAAACCTTGGGCTATTTGAGTAGTAATCGAATATTACCAGATTATATATTAATCATGCTCCGTGGGAGATTAGATGTATCAAATAATTGGATAAATAAAGTTTGCTAGGATTTGATCAACAATCCTTAGTTCATATCCGATCTCTCTGATTGAGGTCTTGAACACACACACACATATATATATATATATGAATATATTCATATATATGGAAATATATATTTCCTTTAGATTAGTTATGATGTGATGTTTAAAAACCTAAAATATATTGATATATAGATAGATGATAGAGCCGCGACAGCACAATATAATACTGTATATAAAATATAATTAATAGTTTATTACTCCAAATTAAGGGAGCGAGGAAACCAAATTTTAATACGAACAGTAAGATTATCTATCCTAATTTGTTAATATTTTAGCTAATTCTAAAACAAATATAACAACTCATTCATTGCGTATGATATATGATTCAAAATTATAAATAGTATTTACCTTATAACGTTTGTCTTATAAATATCCTAATAATGAATTAATAGATCACATACGTATATGTGCAATCAAACCAATCTCAACCCACAGTCTCAATCATAGGGACTAAAAGTTGGTTAAACCACCTAAATTTATCAGAATTCAATACTAGTACACTTAACTCGTTGAAGGTAGTTTTGATTCTTTTGAAATAATAGATTATTAGCATAGATTAGGCCATCTCCAATCCAATACTCTAAAATATAATCTACAATACTCTAAAATAAAATAGAATCTGCAATACTCTAAAATAAAGTAAATATCGCAATCAAAGAGTACTTGATCTCCAACCTAATACTATATTTTTTACTCTAAAAAAGAATATTCTCTTTACAATCTTTATATTTTCATTTTTAAAATATTTTTTTACTAATTTTATATTATTTATAAATAATAAAAATTAAGGTAAAGTAGGCAAATACTCAGAATTCATATAACAATAAAAATAAATACCCAAATTTTTGAAGTAATTGAGTTTCTAGTCAATTTGTGAATTACTTGCACATATTTTTGGTAACTAAGTGAATTATCACCAACTTACCACTGTGTAAGTAATTAAATCATTTGGGTAATTGGCTACATTTTTCAAAAGATTAGGTAATAACTTACATTAAGCTTTAAAAATTAAGTATTCACTATAATTTCTCTAAAAATTATTAAAAAATAAAAAAAATAACGTTACAGTGGTACGCTATATATAGCGTACCACTTTTCAAAGTCGTCAAAATAGCGCTATGATATAGCGCTGGGTTGGAGCAATGATTTTGGGCATGTACTATAAAATAGAGTCTCGTTGGAGATGGCCTTCTAATAAGATGGAATATAAATTTATAATCGCCTAGCACTTTATAATTCGACCAATTATTGAATGATAATTTATACGTTGCATATACGTTATTAATATACAAATATCCCATTAAAAATTATACTAATACTATTTTGAATACGACATTATTTGTTTACCTTTCCTGTCACACCTTGGACTTTTCGGCTTTGGCATTTTATTGAGTAGCTTAAGCGTAACCAAGCGTATAAGCTTTTATAATATCAAATAAATAGTACATCTTAATCAATAATTTTGATAAATTAAAGTTATATATTTAAAAATAAATAAATAATTGTACTCCGAAAGTATCGGTACACAACAAGTCATTTGTTTTCTTAGGGTCATAAAAATAACAAAAATAAGTGATTTATGACGTCAATTATCTAAACTCAAAACGTCGTATGGAATCTCAATCTCCTATCCTATATAAATAAATCTGCAGTGCGACGAAAATACCAAAGAAGAGACACAAAAAGCCATCTCTTTCCAACTTTCCTTGTATTTATAAATTCCCATCCCTACACTATACCCTATATATTCATTCACAAACAATAAACAAACATAAATACACAAAACACCTCTTACTCTCTCTCTCTCTTTTTAGCCCCTTTTTCTCATCTTCCATAGCGGGTCGATAGAACTTGAAATCTCTAACCCATCTCGGGCGAGCCAGCCAGCCAGCGATGGCGTTGGATGCGAAAGACGCGTCGAAGATGGTGGACGAGCTCCGAGCCAGCCTCGCTTCGGGCACGACTCGGAGCTACGAATGGAGAGTCTCGCAGCTGAAGAGCATCGACACACTCATCGACCTTCACGAGCAAGAAATCATCGAAGCTCTTCGCACCGATCTCTCCAAGCCTGAAATGGAGTCCTTTGTCCACGAGGTTATTTTCTTTTTCTCTTTCTTTGTTTTCTTATTGACTCTCGATCGATGACGAATAAAATAACTTGGGCTTAAAGATGATTTAAGTGAATTGATTGATCGGATTTATTTTGTATTTTATTTGTTTTGTCACGGGGAATCTATGGCTTTGGAGGCCGTTTCGTGTGGTCGTAGCTCGGCTCACTCGATGCCGTTTTGTCTGGTCACAAAGGATATTTTGCTATTCGGATTGTCGTTTAGTCACGTGTGGTGTAGATAATAGGTCATCGTGATTTGTGAAGCATTTCTATATATATATATATATATATATTTTACCTGAATTATTCGGCCTTTTAAATAAAAGTAGAATTTCATTTTGGTCAATAATTTGTTTGGTAGAGCTATGAAGCTGTTTCACAGCTGCCTACAAGATTATCTGAAGTGATTTTTGTCAAAATCAGAAAATATAATTACTCTAGGAACTTCTTTTGATGAAGTCCTTAAAAAATTATTATAAATATAATATTAATATTTTTATTATTTATAATTATCAAGTATATCAAAAAATTTTAAATTATAGTATTAAACATTTATTGAAAAGTTATAAGTTTTACTTTTCTTCGTTTACTAATTAGAAGTAAAAGTCAAAACGCTGTCCAATGATATCCATGATTTCTAAGTTTCAGGTTTGCAGAGTTCTGGCTAAGTTATTTAGAACGTTTTTAGCCAAGTCACGGGATTAAAATACGACACAAAATTATACAAACGCAACAATATTTATCAATCCATCCAAAAATAAATAAAACTCAACTCGAGGGGTCTCTCTCACGAGTTGTGGGCCGCCTAAAGTATAGTACAAAGGATAGTCTCGTATTTTCATTGGTTATTTTTTGACTAAACGTCTAAACCTGAATTTGCCACCAAATATAAAAACTTCACAATGACAAAATCTTCAAACAAAACAAAACAAAATATTTATACAAAGTCTTTCCATTATATCAGCCCCCAAAAAAAAAATAAAAAATAAAAAATCTAGTTGATCCACCAAAACCAAAAGTAGAACAAAGCAAGTTCAAACTTCCAAGTATTACAGCGAAACAGTTTTACAGAAACAAAACTCTCTCTCTTCTGGATTCTGGTTTCCTTCGTTCCCAAGTACCAGGAAAAACCGCGATCCCCACGCGCTTTCACATCGCGTCTCGTCACGCGCGTCGCTCCTATGCTACTTTGCGAGTCGTCAGAGGACTCTCTCTCTCTCTCTTATCTGTTTGTTTCGGTTTCGTAATTAAGAAATTACGTAACTTTGCCAAACTCACCACAATCACTATCGTATAGCAATAACGAAATCCCCAAAAAAATAAAATAAATAAAGACTCCAGTTTCTGCAAAATACGTATATTTCGTCGGTGAAAAACTCTGATCGGTCGATCATGGCGGTTGAGAAAGAGAAGAGCTCCGACTTGAAGGCGTTTGGTCCAGAGTCGGCGTCGGCGATGGTGGAGGAGCTCCGGCGGGGCTTCGCGACCGGCAAGACTCGGAGCTTCGAGTGGCGAGAGTCGCAGCTCAAGAGCCTCTTGAGGCTTCTCGCAGATCACGAGCCCGAGATCGTCGACGCTCTTCGCTCCGACCTCTCCAAGCCCGAGCTCGAGTCCATCGTCTACGAGGTCGCTAGGGTTTTCAATTTGGTTTTTGATCTTTTTCTGTTTTGGTTTCTGTGAATTGATGTGTGAGACGTTGTTGTGTAGGTGTTTTGGTTAATCGTCGAATGTTCTGAAAGTAGTTGGATTTTGAGTTTTCACTAGTGAAGACTTTTTTTTTTCAATCTCTGAGTCTGACATAATTGGGTTTGTTCTGTTTGGTAAAAACTAGGCTTGTTTGTTTGGGTATTAAATGTGAATGTGGAAGTTTTGCTATGGATGAGGCATTGATTGCACAACTTTTTGAATGTTGACACTTGACAATGATACAAAATCCCGAATTTATTGATATATCACATGAGTGGTTGTTTTGATGGCAAAGCATCAACCACCTGTTTGGTCTCTGCTCGTGCTCTTATAATGCTTATTTTCGAAAAATAATTTTTGGGCTCGTTTTTAGTCTCTCATATATTCCGGGATTTGATGTGATTTTTCTAGGAGACTAGGACTTAAAGCAAGTCCCTTTTTATTGTTCTCTTGAGCTAGTGTCATTTTTTGGTGTCATTCATTTATGAGCTAGGCAACAAAGGTTTCATACGTGATTTGGACGAGGGCATTTAATTTATGGAAACTGCTTGGCCTTGGATGACGTATTTTGCTTTGTGTTAGATGTGATTTTCCTACAACTGCAAATTTAATTCCACAGCTATAGAAGTGTTCCAAGTTGCTTTTACTAGTACTTTCTTTTTAGCCACGTATTTTGGGTAATAATGGTTCTTATGAAGTAGCGATGAGTACTACCTGTATCTGTCCTCTCATGTTATAAATGCATAAATCGTCTTGTACTTTAGGATTTATTTTGGTCTCAACTCTCAGTTTGCATTTAGAATTAATGGGACCTTGGAAGATATCAGGTGCTGTGGGGGCTTTGCTTTGATTGGGACAATTTTCATGAGGATTTTAGTAATTGAATTCAAACGATTAAAATGCTTTACCCGAGTTAAAATGTTGCACAGTCATTTTTTATACTTGATTATATGCTACTCTATATGTTTTTTTTTTTCTTTTTTTTTTCTTTTTTTTTTATCTCTTCTAAATGTTGTTTGCTATTGGCCAACATACAGATAGCTATGTTAAAGAGCTCATGTAAAGTTACACTCAAGGAATTAAAGCGTTGGATGACCCCAGAAAAGGTATCTGTTGTGAGAGACTCTGCTCAGTAACAGAGCTCGCTGTAACAGGGTTATAACATGTGTGCAAGTTTCATCCAATAGCTGAATTTGATTGCAGGCCAAAACTTCAATGACAACTTTCCCTTCATCGGCTGAGATAGTGTCTGAACCATTAGGCGTTGTACTAATCATCTCTGCATGGAACTACCCTTTCTGTATGTCGAATTTCCGAGCATTCAATCTACAGAAAGTACTTTGGATTCACGATCATTGTCGTAAAAAATAAACGTACTGATTACCGTTGTTTGTTGTCGATCAGTGTTATCTCTTGATCCTGTTATCGGAGCTATTGCAGCTGGCAATGCTGTTGTTCTCAAACCTTCGGAAATTTCTCCGGTCTCGTCATCATTGCTCTCTAAGTTAGTAGCAAAGTACTTGGATAACTCTGCTGTAAGAGTTGTCGAAGGAGCTGTGGCCGAAACATCTGCATTGTTGGAGCAAAAGTGGGACAAAATATGTTACACAGGTTCTTTTCAATCCTCGCTTTGATTTTCTTGTCATCCTGATCTTGAAATTTCGGATATACTTGTAAATTATGTGTTTTTTCTTCAAGATACCAAATCACATTGGAATGTACAGTTGGTTTTTCAGTTGTTCACTTGAGGAAGATTTTTCACAGCCAAAGTGGAACAGAGATTTGAACGTTTTCCATTTTGTAGGCAATTCAAGAGTCGGCCGTATTGTGATGCAGGCCGCTGCAAAGCACCTTACGCCCGTTCTTTTGGAGCTGGGAGGAAAATCTCCGGTTGTGGTTGATTCAAGCATCAATTTAAAAGTATTGAACTCTTCTATACTTGCATAGCCCAAGTGGCTTTTTTTTTTTCCTTGCTGCTTGACACTCTTTGCTTTCTGTCACTGTATCTCACGTGTGAATCTGTAATTTTCAAGGTCGCAACTAGGCGGATAATTGCAGGCAAGTGGGCTTGTAACAACGGACAAGCTTGCATAGCTCCTGATTACATCATAACGACTAAAGATTTTGCTCCCAAGTTGGTAAGTCCATATATGCCTCTTCAAGTTTATAACCCAGTATTTTCTTTTCACTTCACTGAATCCCTTCAATTCTCTAGGTGGACGCTCTAAAAGAAGAGTTGGAGAAATTCTATGGAAAAAACCCGTTAGAATCGAAAGATTTGTCACGCATAGTGAATGCCAACCACTATGCTCGCTTGACAAAGTTCTTGGACGATGAAAAGGTTTCTGGCAAGGTTGTTCTTGGAGGTGAAAGGAACGAAAAGGACTTGTAAGTCCAGTACTGCACTTTGTCCATTTTTTATTAGCTAGTCCATGCCGATTTAAGTGCAATTAATGTTTCTCTTGCCCTTCCAATGACAGGAAGATTTCCCCGACCCTCTTGCTCGATGTCCCCCGAGACTCTTTGATCATGAATGAGGAAATTTTCGGCCCTCTGCTTCCGATTATCACCGTAAGAAATTCAACAGTTTTTCACTATGATTGCTCTGATAGGGCTACTAGAAGTTCAATTAAATGGAAAACATGGAGAATAAATTTTATTTTATATTTAATTAGTTCTCTTTCTTTTGTTCTGGTCAAAATCTTCTGGAACAGGTTGAGAAACTTGAAGAGAGCTTTGATATCATCCTCTCGGGATCAAAGCCTCTCGCTGCATATCTATTTACCAACAATGACAAGCTTAAGAAGCAGTTCGTATCGACTGTATCTGCTGGGGGAGTGGTTGTCAACGATACTACTATACATGTAATCATTCTTACTTAAACCTCTACCATATATATATATAAGCATATGATATCACATTTTATCTGCAACTCTTTGCGTCCTTATTCTAACCAATCATTACGCTTCCAAGTATTTTACGTCACATACTTAACAGTAACCGAGTATGGTTGAGTTGGCAACTTCTCAATTTCTTAAAATTCGATTCTTAACATTAGTTTTTTGAATCCCTGATGATATTAGAATGAATATTTATGTGTATCGTTGTGCATTTTGGTGGTACAGCTTGCAGTTCCCACACTTCCATTTGGAGGAGTTGGGGAGAGTGGGATGGGAGCTTATCATGGCAAATTTTCTTTTGACGCTTTTAGCCATAAGAAGGCTGTTGTTTATCGCGGTTTTGCCGGAGACGCTTCGGTAAGGTACCCGCCCTACACAAAAGGCAAGCTAAGGTTGCTTAGGGCCCTGATTGGTGGTAGCATCTTGGGCATTATCCGAGCTTTGTTTGGTTGGTCCTAGTGATGCTAAGGTGTGGTTTGTCTAAGTTTGTAAGAAAGTTTTTTTTTTTTTTTTTAAATTTATTTTCCTTTTTTTTTTTCAATCTCGTTGTAATTTGGTAAGTGGTTCTGAATTCAGTTTAAACCAATTTTTATTATTCTGGAAATATAAAGTGTAATAAAATATGATAATAATGTTGTTTATGCACTAACTTCATTGAGTTAGGTCCGTGTCTAGCGATCTTGCAGTTCTGGTCAACAAGTTCTTAAGTTTAACCGTAATTGAATAATTAGCTGAGGATATAACTTAGCTACCACGCGCCTCTATCAAGAGGTGTATAGCTTCCCCTAATTATAATAATAAATAAATAAATAATAAAAAAAAACCCCGTAATTGAAGAAAACTCATAATATCCAATCTGAAGCCATGTATTTGGACACCTAATTTTGGTTGTTGCGTGTCCAAAAATAGTTTGGCCAAGTTTAGCTTTAGTTGGCACGACTTTTTCAGACTTCAGAAATATCTGTGTCTGTTTCATTAAACAGAGAGAGATTACCCATTGAACATATGATTACAAGTACACCACCAGTACATATTAGGGTTTTTTTTTTTTAAAAATAAAAGGACATAGCTAAATATCATGCGCATGATCTAATGAAAACCTTTCTCACCCTTCAATTTAATTTGAAATACCAAGAACCATATTTTTCACTTGGGTATATACAAGACTAATTATCTAGCTATCAAGCTAGTATAGGTATGAAGATTAGTGAAGTTACTACACTACACTCAGACCTAAGTAAGTTTGAAAAGAAATTATATAATGAAATCAACTTGAACCTTGCAATATACTAATGACATCCGATCTTTGGTCATCAGTGAGTTCCTTTGGAAACTCAACTAGGAAAGTGAGCTTCAAATTCCCTCTCTTTCCATGGTGTTTAGCCACAGGCATGCCTTGGCCTTGGACAAGCTTTTCAAAGCCAGGATATATGACGTCATCATCAATATTCAAGCTCATTTTATCTCCACCCAATAGAGGAATTGAGAGGTCACAGCCTGTGAGAGCTTGTACCAAAGGGATTTCCACGGCCAATTCCAAATCATCACCTTCTCTTCTGAACAATTGGTGTCTCTTCTCTGATACCACAAAAGTTATATCTGCTGGGTTTGCTAATCCGGGCTTTTCATTGCCCATTCCTTCGAATGTGATTTTTGTTCCTTTTTTCCATCCTGGCTTCACTTTTATCGTCAGTAATTCCTCTTCTTGAACCACTTTCCTGCAGAGATCAAAACAAGGATCGATCACAATAACCCTTTGTACACAAAGAGTTTCATCGCAAATAGACCTTAGTTTCATGTTGTTTTTGCAAAAAACAGCCCTTTTACATAGCAAGTCTCTAGAGTGCATGCAAAAATCAATAAACATAGCACAAACTGATTGTTATCCAATATATATCTGAATCTTTAATTTTCCAAAAACAAAAGGAAATAAATTGAGCTAAGGAGATATATAATATATCATCGGAATTGGAAACCAACCCTGTGCTTTGAACAACATCTCTTGTGACCTTAATCTTCTTCTGGCAACCATAGCACAACTCCTCAAGCGTGCACTCGAGCCTCCTCTCGACAGGCGGTGGCTTCAACAACCCGGAGGAGTTGGAGAACATGATGCTGTTGGAGCTGCGGCGGCTGAGATTCTTCCCTAGAAAGGGCGGCGGGGACGGGGGCGAGGACGAGTCGGTGCTGCTTTTGCGGCTCAAGCTCCTTATAGAGGCGGAGTATCTCGGGAGAGGGCTACAAGTGAAGTAGTTTGAAGGAAAGCAATTGGTGTCTGCGCTTCGGTGCTTGTACATGTTTTTGTTGCCTAATTTATTACTAGGGCTCGTTTGATCATCTTCATGATGATCATCATGATTATCTGGGGTGTTATTGCATGATCTGAAGCTGTTATGCACTGATCCGTTCATTGTAATTTTCCCTTTTTTTTGTTGAATATCTTCCTGAGAATTATGGAAACATGATCATATAAAATGCAAAATTAGGTTTTTCCATATTTTTTTAAGCATGCAATTACAGGCATGATCACAGAAATGATATTTGCGATGAAATCTGTACGTGTCATATATAACACATTGATGGATTTAAAATCTTAACTTATTATTGAGGTAATTTATCGAAAATAAACTTGACAATTTTTAATTTTACATTTTTTTTTGCCTCTGAAAGCTATGAGAATTCTAACATATAGTCTCTAAAGCGTCGTGGCTTAAAATATACCCTTATTGTTTGCTGGATTCTTGTTTATTTATGAACCTGGTTTCTTTATATATTGATTACGATTTGATCTTTGGTGACACGCAATGAATTGAAATTAAACTAATCAAGATTACTATGTAAAGAAAAAAGAACAATATTTTCTTATACAAGTAGACATTCATCACGAAGTTCATGTTAATTAATATATAATTAGTTTAAAACAATAATTGAAATTTTCTAATGAGATCATAAGAATACATGTATTTTTAAAAAGATTCATGAACCTCAAATTAATGAAAAAGACCATGAAGAAAAAGTTCATTATGTGTAAAAGCAATGTGATGATTATTACCTCAGATATTATTTCTTGATTGGCTTTGACTTGATCAACTAGCTTGGATTCATTTGAAAATAACGATGATTTCTTATTGTGGCGACATTTTCTGATAAAAGCTTTGCAAATTCTATGAAGCTTTCCAATGGAGGCTATGCCTAGAATGTTGCGATGAAAATCAACCATGAGAGATATACAGAGATAAAGAGGAAAAAATAAATATTTAAGAGAGATAAAGAGAGAGTAAGAGATATGGAAAAGATGAGCATAATCCACCATAAAACGCTAGCTATCGGTGAAGGGTTAACCCAAATATGAAGGGCTTTAGTAACGTACGTATGGCTTTTATTAGCATAATCCGTTGAAGCAGATTTATAGAGATAGAGAGAATTTTATCATATTTAGTAGAATCTTCTATAACTCATGCAAAATCAACCTATGAGCTATATATATATATATATGTATGTATGTATATATATATACATATTTATGTGATTATTCTATGCCTAGATATATCTCAACCAGAGAAAAAAAAAAGGATGAAAATGAATATTGTATTCAATGGAAATTAGCATTAGTAAACATCTAAAAATAGGAAACCAATGTAACGTTAACTAAAATGTTCATAGAAAGCTAAATACTTGGGTGTGGAATCCATATAACGTTGTTAGTATTTTGTTTTCTTTTGTTCTTTGGTACTACAGTATTAATCAATTTGGTTATATTTTGTTCTGGAATTTTTAATTTGGAGCTGAAATTTAACTGCTAACTAGCTAATTAAGCACTTGATGTTGCCAGAAAAAGAAAAGAAAAGCTAAGCACTTGAGCAATACAAGCGATGCGCTAGATATTCTATATCGGCTTTGCGACTTTGACTAATTTGAAGAGGATAAGTCATAAGGCTTTGAAAATAAATAAATAAATAAATTGTAGAAATAAAAGCATGAGCTGTTAAATTTCCAAAAAATTATTAGATGTCAAATATTATTCCCAACCCCAATCCATTAAATCCATTAAGCGTAGGCTGTCAGATATTTATGTGGTTGTATCATATATAGAATACTCAAAATTTACATTATAAAAATAATTATACAAGTTTTTAAAGTAATTTAGTAACTAGCAATACCACTAATTATCATCTTATAAGTAATTGAATCATTTGTTATTTGTTATATTTTTCAAAAACTTAGATATATATTTAGAGTAATTTGCACTGGTGCCCCCTGAACTTTACGTGTTTGGTAATTTGTCTCCTTAATCTTTAATTTTTGGCATTTTGCACCCTGATTTCGAAAATCTTGGCAAATTGTTACAAATCGATAACTTTCGTTAAACATTTGGACGGAATTCGACATGTGCATGTCACATGCCTCATTAATAAGGACGTTTAAGTCATTTTCAAATCCGCCAATTTTATAATATGGAATGCTAAAAAAGATATTAGTTGAAAATAATTCAAGAATTGTTATTGGATATCAACGAAGGTACACAATAAGTAATGTATTTCTTATCTCATTTGATTCTTTTCATCTTCTTCTTCCCCACGTTTTGTCGTTCTGTTCTTTTTTTTTTTTCCCCCCTCCTTTCCTAGTTTTCTTTTTCCCCATCGCCACCCCGACCTCGCCCAGCCCCTTCGCCGCAGAGAGTCACGAGTCCCCAATCTCGCTAGCCCCTTCGCCGCAGAGATTCGCGAGTCCCCAATCTCGCTAGCCCCTTCGCCGCCGACCTCTTCTGCCCCTTCGCCGCCGAGATTCACGAGTCCCGATCTCGCTAGCTCCTTCGCCACCGGCTTCGTTCTGCCCCTTCGCCGCCGAGATTTGCCAGTCCCCGATCTCGCTAGCCCTTTCGCCGCCAACCTCGATCTGCCCCTTCGCCGCCGAGATTCACGACGTCCCGATCTCATCAGTTCATTCGTCGTCGACCGCATGCAAAAACCCTCCGCCGCCAATTTCGTCAAACCCATCAAAAGATTCTCACTTTCCTTCTCCGAGTTCTTGGACTTTGTTAATGGCGGTCTCTTTTCTTTTTGTTGTATATGATTTTTGTGGTTGGTTGTGGATTTTGGAATTGGCAGCTTAAAAGTGCCCGTGAGTGAGTTTTCTTTATTTTATATATATACTTATCATAGTGGTGTTGGTTGTTTGATATCGTAGTACGGATTGAAAATGGCAGCTTGAGAAGTAGTAGCTTGATTACATTGTTGGTAAGGTTTTTTATTTTCTGGGAATGTGTATTAAAAGACAACAGTTTGCGAATTTTCATAACTTCAGCTTGAGATTATTGAAGCAATATTTGAGCTATTTTATACTATGAATTGTAGTTTGTTTATGTGAAACATGAATGTCTCTTGTTTATGTGGGCAGTGATTTTTGTTACTATCCTAACATATAAATTAAAGTTTTATCTTTTGCTTTCTTTTTTATTGTGACGGCACTAATAAGATTTGATTGTATCATTTTGTAAAATACCAGTAAGAGAGTTCATTGTGCAGAAAAAAATTAAATTTGTTGCTTTAATGGTGGTTTGATCTATGATTTTTTTTTTTTGTTTTTTTTTTAATGGTGGCTTTTGAAGAAGACGAAGGAGAAAGAGGAGGATGAAGAAAAACTAATGAAAATGACCTAAATACCCACGTGAGTTGCACATGTCAACTACAATACCATAAATACCCTTTCTAATTCACGTGCATCTCACATGGCCGGGGTTTTTCGTCTATAATTGAACGGCCGTTATCAATTTGTAACGGTTTGCCAACATTTTCGAATACAGGGTGTAATTTGTCAAAAATTAAAGTTTAGGGGGCCGTTTGCCAAATCACGTAAAGTTCAGGGGCCATTAGTGCAAATTACTCATATATTTATTTAAATTAGGTATTAAAAATTATAGTAAATGTTTAATTTTTAACATCTAATTTAAATAAATATTCAATCTTTTAAAAAATACAATAAAATATCTAAGTGATTCAATTAATTAATAATGATAATTAGTGATAATTGACTAAATTGTTAAAAATATGTGTAAGTAATTAATGAATTGACTAACTACTCAATTACTTTAAAAATTTTGATATTTATTTTTATTCTAGTGTAAATTTACCTCTGGCTTTAACTGGATGGCCATCCTTAAATTGCCCCTCAATCACACCTCATTTTTAGTGAGGATATTGTTAATTTAACGTACGTGTTACAAATGAAAGCATATATAACGCGAGAAGATGAAATCAAGTTTGATAAACGACATACCCACAAAAACGACATCATTTCGGTAAAAACGACATGAAGTATGATGCGAGACAAGTCCAACCATGTCTGGAGAAAGTGTTGAGAAGCATCATCAGATGAGAAGTTGAGAACGATATCTAGCTGCAAAATGAATATATAAATAAGGAAAAAATAAAAAACGACAATGTAAAATGATTTTAAACCGACTGAAACACGAAAACGACATTAAAGCCATTCAGTAAACGACATGATATGTAAATTGACGCTAGATGTCGTAAAAAACACGATTCTAAAAACAAGGGCGACGAAAAGCCAATATCTACAAGCGGCAATGAATTGGGAAAAAAAAAAAAAAAAAAAGGACATGCAAAACGACACCAAGTATCTTAAACGACATGATGTTGTAAAAACGACAATAAAAAAGTAGGTAATGTAAAAACGACAATTAAAAACTTTTTATCTTTGTAAATGACATAATCGTTAAAAAAAACGACATCAAGTAGAGCGAAATCATTAGGAAACAACATTATTGTAATATACATTAAAAAACATAAGCTTCTGAGAATTAAAACATGTTTTGAGCTTGCAGAAACGACAATTAAAAAACATGATTTTTCTGTTTTGATGACTTGTAATTCACCAATTTATTATGTATTTATAAAAATAAAATTCAAAAAATATATATATATCACACCCTTAAACCCCATCAATAAAAGGGACAAATGTAAAACCACACAAAGTCAGAGGTCCAATGGCAAAACGGACATTTCACTACAAAGGTGTTCGTCGTTGCAACTTACAAGCAAGCCATTAGTGTTACTGTTACAGACACGGGTTTTGCGGTCGCGCAGACTAAACGACAATAATTTAATAACAACAATCAACATTGTATTGTATCACATTATATAATATGACTATACAATAATACAATGCAGTCTTTTTTTTTTTTTTTTTGGAAATAAATGCAGTCATTTTACGAGATGACATTTCAACATTTCCAAGAAAAAATACGGGAAAAATAACTGAAAATAAACGTATCACAAAAAAGCCGCTCTAATCCTTCTCGCGAGTTCACTGAAACTCTGTCTCTCTCAGTGTCTCTGCAACATAATTCTTTCGCTAACCCAAAGGTTAAATTGAGAAATTGTTGTTATCATTCTTAATTCTCTCTCTTCAAAACACGTGGATTTTTTTGTGTCACGTGCGAGGCTCGGTGCCTAAAGAGCCTGTGACGCGCTTTCCAAATCAGCACAGTGAGTCTTAGGCAGAACTTTCTGTGTGTGTTTCCGTTTTCGGGCTATAAAAGGATTTGAGAGTCTCTTGTTGGGTTTGTCTTCTAAATCGCAAAATCAAAGAAAACCTCCAAAGAGAGAGAGAGAGAGAGAGAGAGAGAGAGATGGGAAAAGGGGTGTTGCGTGTTGTGTTGGTTGTGTGTATTTGTGTGGCGTTTTTCCCACGCGGTTTCTCGGATGCCAATCAGCCTCCAGACAGGAAAAAATCTGCCCAACCAAAGAGGATTGGATCTTCGGCTGTTTTCCCTCTTCAGGGAAATGTTTATCCACTTGGGTTTGTGTTCTCTATATATGTATATCCGCTCATCCAAGTGTTTTTCCATTGCCGTGATTACACGTTTTTAGACTTTTTTTTTTTTCTTTTAGCTTCAATTCTTTAAGTGTTCTGAAATCTAAATATTTTGAAAAATATATTTTTGATTTACATGGGTGATTTTCGGTATGTTTGACTAGGTACCTATTTTCATTCACGTCAATTCAGTGAACCAAACAAAGAAAGAAAAAAAAAAACCCATTTCTCGTTCTCAAAATCAGTTTCTTTAAATAGTGGTTTTAACATGAAAACGTGTCAAAAAGTTCAGATAATTGCTCGATCTTTTGAGACCTTTTCTGACTAAATTCCAAATTTTCCACAGTATTTGCTATAGATAAAGTTAAAAAGTGAGACATCCAATTGATTTTAGGGAGGAAAAAAAAAAAAACCGTTTCTTGTTCTCAAAATCAGTTTCTTTAATTTCCAGCCAAAAAAAATCAGTCTCTTTAAATAGTTATTTTAACCTGAAAACTCGCGTGTCAAAAAGTTCAGATGATTGCTCTATCGTTTGAGACCTTTTCTGACGAAATTCCAAATTTCCCACAGTATTTGCTCTAGATAAAGTTAAAAAGTGAGACAACCAATTGATTCAAGTAGGAAGGAAAGGAAAAAAGAAAAAGAAACTGAACTTTACTTTCTGCTAGATTCTCTCTTGTCATTTCTTACTTTTTCAAGTGTTTTTCTTTTGTATTAAAAAATGGCCTTATCTACAGATACTACTCTGTATCTATCAAGATAGGAAATCCACCAAAAGTGTTCGAGCTTGACATTGACTCAGGCAGTGACTTGACTTGGGTTCAATGTGATGCCCCTTGTACTGGCTGTACCAAGGTACCTTTTTCTTTAGGGGAAAAAAAAAAAACCCCCCATTGTTGTGATATTTCTTGTTTTGTTCCTACTTGATTTGCTCAGAAGCAAGTGCTTTGATTGTTTCTATTTTGGACAGCCTCGTCATACACTTTATAAGCCCAACAACAACCTCTTGAATTGCATAGACCCGATTTGCACCGCCATCGCACTGCCGGATAACCAGCCCTGCACAAGACCGACCGACCAGTGCGACTACGAGATAGGATATGCCGATCATGGATCCTCTATAGGCGTGTTGGTCCAGGACCAATTCCCCCTCCAATTCAGCAATGGCTCAAATCTTGGTCCTCGCTTGGCATTTGGGTCGGTAATTATTGGGGTCTTGTTTTCTGTTTTTGTATCATTTCCGTGTCCAGAAAATGACAAGTTGTGTGTCGCGATTGGTGTAGCTGCGGATATGATCAGACGTACGGTGGTGTCGGATCACCTCCTCCGACGGCAGGCGTGCTTGGCCTTGGCTATGGCAAAGCCAGTATTCTATCACAGCTGACTCAAATGGGACTGACTCGAAACATCGTTGGCCATTGTCTTAGCAGCGGGGGAGGTTTTCTCTTCTTTGGAGATGATTTTGTTCCTTCTTCAGGAATCACATGGACACCAATATCACACAATTCCTTGGAGTGAGTAGTACTAACTCCTTTAAATTCAAGCATAATTTAAGATATTTTAAATGATATGCACACATGTTACTAAACACATAGAACGTAGAACAAGCATTAGATTAATGGAAAGCATGCCTCGTCTTTCAGTAAGCACTACTCATCAGGGCCGGCAGAACTTCTCTTCGGTGGAAAGCCGGTCGGCATAAAGGGACTAGAAGTAATCTTTGACAGCGGCAGCTCTTATACATATTTTAATTCCGAAGCTTACGAGGCTGTAGTTAACCTGGTAAACAGACACAAATACGGACACGAATATTCTTCCCATTTGATTGTCTAACGTTTAGAGAAGAGAGCTAATGCCAAATGGGCATGTATCAGGTGATAAAGAGCTTGAATGGAAAGCCTTTAAAGAATACACCTGAGGACCGAACTCTGCCGGTCTGTTGGAGAGGCAACAAAGCCTTCAAATCTGTCCAAGATGCCAAGAACTTCTTCACACCTCTGGCACTAAGCTTTACCAAAGCTAAGAATGTTCAGTTGCAAATACCGCCCGAGTCTTATCTCGTAGTCACAGTGAGCACATCCAGACAGTTCCTTTCCCTATTGCCCTGTCGAAGTCTGAACGAGTACTGAGAGTTTCTAATGAGATCTTTTACCTTTCAGGAACATGGCAACGCTTGCTTGGGAATCTTGAACGGCACCGAAGTTGGGTTGGGCGACCACAATGTGATCGGAGGTAATGTGCTAAACAGTAAACAAAATACCTGATGTGTGTTTTCACCTGTTTCAATTTGTTTGATTTCTTTTTCCCATTATTTCGCTGCTTTGCAGACGTTTCGTTGCAAGGAAAAATCGTGATTTACGACAATGAAAAGAAGCAGATTGGATGGGCTCCTGCAAACTGCAATAGGCTTCCCAAGTCGTGAACCATTTAGTCTCCTTAGCTACTTTGTTTCAATCTGCTTGCTGCCGAGGGATTTCTCACCTTTTGTTTTTTTCGGTTCTTTCACTGCCTATGAACAGTGTGGACGATGAACAAATTGGAGATTTTTCCTCGCCGTATGCAGTGAATTTCGGCTTAGCAACAGCAGATTCCACTGTAGCTCGTGGTACTCAGAGAAAGGTCCAACAACAATGACATAAAGTGAAGCTAAATTGGGGGAAAAAAAACCCCTAGTGCTAAACAAGATAAGCAACAAAGTTGGTTTGTGCCGTTCGTATGTAGCAGATTGATACGCATATGTTACGTCATACGAGGTTTTGAAGCCCTTGTCCTTGCAGGACAGGAAATAGAAGCGATATTATATTACCAACAAACATACAAATTAATAAAATTTAGTTACATAGGAAATTCGTGGATAACATTGTTGTGGGATTTTTTTTTTCCCGAGTTCTCCCACCAGAATCAGATGGTCAGCCAAAACTACTCGAAAATTAATTTCTTCAAGCTTTGCCTTGAAAAACAATTCCTTCTAATTAATCTGAACCCGACTGTACAATATACATAGCTACTCACTATCCCTGCAAATTGTGAAAACAACCGCCATTTCAGAGATATGTTTGTCAATATTTTGACACAAAAACATAGTTTTCCAATTTGTGTTTGTGTGTGTGAGCGTTTTTTTTTTTCTTTGTTCATTCCAATCCTTCAAAATTATATATCTTAAAAATAGCATGACTTTGGACATAAAATCAAGAAATTTCCTGTGTCGAAAGGACGGATAAAATTTATGCTAAAGTTGAAATGAGCAAAATTATTGTCTATTAATGCTCAACTGATTTTGAGTTACAGATTGAGACTGACCTGCAATGTTAGTATGGTGATCAATCTCAGGCATGCTACAATAAACGATTTGTGCACTGCAAAATTAAGAGCCAATATTAGTTATCGAACTTGGATAGCTGCAAGAGACCCCAAAAAAAAAAATTCTAGTCAATCCTCGAATTCAAATTAAAACCAACCAATCTCATTGGAAAAGAAGTCATAAAGAGAAACTACCTTTGCCTGGCAAATCTTTGTTATAGCATCCACATGGAAGTTCTGAAGCTCTTCAAGAGTAGTCACATCCAAACCCGCAATATCATCACCCTGAACGTTTATTTTTAAAAGATCAGGACCAAAATTCTGAAGAACCTTCGTTCTACAAAAAAGTGAGCTTTTTTGATAGGTTTGGACATTAAAAAAGGCATTATTTGAATGATGGACACCAAAAATGCCAAGATCCTTAATTATAACCACCACCAATTTCTGTAAAGAACAGAACAGATGGAATCCAAACAAACTATGCATAAACACCCTGAAGTACATTCCACGTAAAATGTTTTTGCTACCAATGAGCAGTTATGCTGCAAATTCTCACACGTTTTCTTATTGATGAATCTGGTTAGAAAAATCAACCAGGCCAGGCATATAAGTCGACAATCATTAGACGTTTAAATACCTACATTAAAGCTTGCCGTGAATGTAAACTTTGCTAAAAGGAGTTCTTGAATGTGCATACCTTTAATCTAGAAATATAGCTTTCTAGCTCTTTACATCTTCTCTTTTCTTTCTGATATTTCGCTTTCAACTCGTCAGAGCCACCCATGCTTCTGAAGATCTCATCATCTTTAAACATATCAGGGCGGCCATTAGATGGAAGATATCCTTTCTTAACTTTTGAACCCAAGCTGTCTGCCAAATGAATCACGTCGGATAAATCATCTTCAGCGTTATTGCCAGACTTTCTCAACTTTGCAACAAGCACCCACATATTTGCAAGCTCGTTCTCCAAGTTTGCCTCGTGCTTCTTCGCTTCATCTAGTCTTTTTCTCAGATCACCTTCTATTTTATCTCTTTCCAATAGGGTTTTTTCTAGTGCAGCTTCTTTTTGGAATCTTGCATTAAGTTCCTTCTGCAACTCCTCAACAATAATTTCGTCCTCCTGCCTTTTAGGACGGCCATCAGGTCGACCCCTGCTCAAAGCACTGTGCTTGAACTGATGTAGCGCAGGACTCTGGCAACACGGTGACCGGCAGTGACCCTCTTTTGCAGTAGACAGCTCACCAGCCAGCTTTGCATTTTCATACGAAAGTTTGGTTACTTCCTCAGCCAAATTTCTGAGTTCAACAGCTGCTGCCGCAGCCAACTCTTTTGCATATGATGCTTCCTCTGCCAGTTTCCTATTCTGAATTTCAAGCCCGTCCTTTTCCTCGGTCAGCCTCACTCGATCTTGCTTTAGGTCCTCTATCTCGGCAGCCTATGATAAACTATATGTTAGTGAACAGCTTAACATTGAAGACCGCAACATCATTTTCACTCGAGGAAGGGAAAAAAAAACGTTATTGGACTAAGAGAATTGAATTCTCCCACAAAAGAGCCCAAAGAGAAGTGAAAACCTGTGTATATACATGAGAATTAAAAAATGTACTACTGTTGCACTCTTTGGAGTCCTCTAGTGATAACACTCTATTCAAGCTCATGACACTTGTTGGTGTATTTTCATCAGCATGATTTTCGCCGTATGAAGCAATCCGACTTTCTCCTGGGTTCTTTTCCAATAACTTATCAGAATATACATCTAGTGAAGCAGCACCATTGTAAGCAACTGTTCCCAAACCACTAGGACTTGTGTCTGATAGAGAACTGAGTTGCTGCCTTAACAGAAGAATAGTCTCTTGCATCTCAGCATTCTCCGCTACCTAATAGAGCAATGACATATGATAAATAATCAACTCAGTAGCAGAAAAAAGAGATCATGAAGACTTGTAGTCAACCTTCATCTGTAGTTGCTCCTGTAGTATTCTGTTATCTGCAGACTTGATCTGAATGAACAACCAAAGACCGAGATTAACTTGGAACACTATTTTGACATTTGGAATTAAGCTTCAATTGCTATAGCTATGAAGAAAAAATGAAACAAACCTCCAACTCAAATGTCTTTTCATTTAGCTGTGTTGTAAGCTTGGAGAGGGCCTACAAAAACATAATAGACTAATCATAAAGAAAAGGGATAAATTGTGTTGGAAAACCAGTCATGTTTCATGTTGGATAATGGACATGGCCAAACCTGGCAATATAAAATGTTTGGACGAAGTTGAAGATACTATAGATAGAAATAATTATCTAAAGTAGCCTTAGAACGTAACAAATGAAAAATTGAATTAAGGTGCACTTGTTCATGAAGTTGAAATCTAGGCCCTTGGAAAGTACCTGAGACAGTTCAATGCTGTTTGAATGTGGAGTCATATCAAAAGATCCTATCATACGTTGCTCCAGAATCCGCATTTGAAGTTTCTTTTCTCCAATTTCATCCTTCAACCTCCGCATTTTTTCCTTTTATTTACCAAGATGACCATCAAAATATTACCAAGGAAGTATCAGATTTCTACTTGAAATCAAAGAATGAAAAGTACTCACCCTAATTTGTGAATCATCAGGGTTAATAGCTGCTTGCTCCGACAGTCTTTTCAGAGAACTTGTTGACAAGGCCACTTCCCCAGCTAGCATCTTCACTTGTTCACGAAGAAGGTCTATTTGATCTGTAATTGTGGTCCCACTCTATTCACACATAAATCATAATATTTAAAACCATTAATGAAGTGAATCACTAGTAGTCTGTTCTCTAAAATGGGCAACTATAGAACTAAAAAGTAGCATCTTTTTCGTGGCAAAAAAAATAAAAAGTAGCATCTTTTCTCACCGGAGGCGGACGGCGACCTCCAGCAGCTGCGCTAAACAAATCTCCTGCTTGTGTTTTTTCTGGAAATGAGTCGATGACGGTCGAATCATCTCCTCCACTTTTACTGACTGATTTTCTTCCTGCATCCTTCATTTCCTTAAACATAACTCTCTGTGAAGATTTAGACCCAGATGCAGGAGACCCACTTGTGGAGCTCTCACTATCAGCACTAGGTGATAATCCATCCATATATTCAGGTTTCTGCATAGACGAACATTTGAGCTTTATTTGGTTGCATTTAATCAGGGTGGTAGATATAGTTCTTGCTGATTAAAACAAATCATAATTGCTAATTATCTGCAAAATACCAAGTTCAAGCTTCCTCTAGAAGCACATGAAGTAATATTATCTATTACTCTACTCAGGCAGATAAAGTAAAGTGGTTACTTTTAGTTTAAACCAGCTTAGCATGCCACGCCTTCGGTTTCTTTTGTAATCTTTGACCAACTCATCTAGACTAGTCACATCATCCCTGGCATCCACTGGAATCTCAGAGCCATAGCTTCTAGCATCATCATCGACAACATATTCCCGCTTTTTATCTGGTAAATATGCCAACTGCAGTGGAAACAATAAAAAGAATTGGTTTGCAGATCAATTTTGAGTCTCGTCATCACTGGAAATCAGGGCAACAGACCAGCAAAGTTCGTAACTACTGGAAAAACTAAATCACACACCTCATCTTCTCCAAATGAATGCCTCCGCATATGGCCAGGCCGCTCTGAAATGCCTGTTGACAATGTATTCTTTGTTGAAACCAATATCAATTTAGTCAAACGCTGAATTCTTCCCATCAAAGCTGCCTTGGCCTCTTCCTCTTCTTCCAATCTTGATTGTAGTTTAACCTGACCAGCTTCCAGCTTTGGCATCAATAAAAACAAAACTCGTATAAGAAATATATTCTCATGGCATCAGAAGCTGTTTGAAGATGAGAAAAGAAACAACATTGTCGCATCAAATAAGATTGCACCTTAGTTTCTAGCACTACATTGACATGAAACCTTGTTACTTATACCATCCTGCGTATTTCTGCTAATAATATATCGTAAAGTATATAGTGCACAAGTAATCATTACTCGGTGCTCAGCTATAAATACCTGCAGCTTTAAATTAACCAGATCTTCCTGAGTAGAAGCAGCAGCATTTGGATTCTCCATTATGCCACGTTTTAATTGCTGAAGTTCATCCTTTAAGCTGGAAATTTCCCTTTGATACTTTTTAATGAGAGACTTGTCATCCATAATCTAAAGAGGAAGTATAAAGGGAAAAAAGAGAGAGAGAATTAGAATTTATAGACAAATCTGACGTAGTACTAACATATTAAAGAAAAATGTTTTATCACCGATGGTGATTCAATCACCACACACATGGCAGCATGCCAGAACTGTCACGTCATAGCATGGGACCAAATGCCGTAGTGTTGGCTAGCCACAATATTTTGTCATCACATGAGTGATCATCAGTGGTAATGATAAATAGTAATACTCCATATTTAAAATGAGATTCACCTTGTTTTGGGAAGCCTTTATCTCTACATGTTTGCTGCGATGTGCAAACTTCAATGTATTGTGTGTCTCCTCACTATTGCTAGAGGCAGGAGTCACAGTGCAAATAAGCTACAATGACAACAAGATAGTCAAATAAATATTCAGAAATCATCAATACAATGAAATATTTACAAGCCGACAATCTGAGAAATTCTTGTTCAGTACTTACAGAAACTCGACCATGGCCACTAAGGGATGACTGCAATAAACGAGTGAGTTTGGAATCTCGATAGGGAATATGGGTTGCTTTTCCATCTGTTAGTTTTGAAATCACCTGCACCAAGGGATAATCAGTAATACAAAACAGGCTAATGAAGATCAGAAGAGGCAATAAGATATGTCAGCTCATTTAGTAACCATAAACAAAGGAAAGATAAGAGAAACCACTGTTTCATAATCTTCGCCAATATTTCATCTTTCCTTTTTTTTCCATAATTCTGGTCAATTCAAATACACCAGCGCAGAGGCCTGGTTTAGAATAGTGTGAATCTTCAAGCATAAGTTTTCAAGTTCAAAGTTAAAAATTTGAAGCAAGTTCAAACTTAGTTTTCCTTTTATTACAGAGAAGAAAAAAAGATCAATCGTACAGTTCCAAGCGTAAGTAAGCTTTTGTTGATGTATGAACCCTCTTTTCTCCGCAATCCAGTTGTTTCAGTTTTAGAACTTTCAGAACCCGCTAGATCAATTAAGTGCTGCATGGGAAATAACAAATCAACATAGACCTGGACCAAATTGCGAGTAATAGAAATTATAAAATTTCACATCAACTTTAAATTTCCAAAGACGAGAAATATCTTACCAATTGGCATAAGGTCACATCTTCTTCATTGTGATCTTCCCCGTGCGGACTGCTTTCAATAGTCTGAAAAAAACACAATGAGAAGGCATTGTAAATGGCATATCCCCACTCCCCTAGAAGAAATAACTTTTTTATAAAGCATTTTCTGGTCCACATAGATATCTGAACATTCGAGAATTCTCAATAAATTACTCTTTTCCTTGAAAAAATCTTGCTACCTTGCCAATTCGATTTTAAGATATATCCCAGAAACTACAAAAGGCCAACTTGACTAATCTTGTAAAGAATAAGAAGATGTTATTCTGCTTCCTTACCAAAAGTTTTAATGCTTGTACAAGGTTCGCATGCGTTATCCAACACTAGTTGATTTAGAGTTAAGCAAGCTTCTAGAAAAATTCCCAAAGAATCTAAAGAAACACAAATATCAGTCTCAGAAGAAACCAAACATGATTACCATGGTGAATATAGTGTGGCTCCGACTACTGAGTAGGTTGAAATTATTAGAACCCACGTGCCTGTGCTCTGCATAATGAAAAAGAGGGAAAAACACAGACTAAGAGGTGCTTACAAACATATGGAAAAAATTATACGGTCAAAAAGAAAAAGCTTAAAATATTACAAGAATGAAAGAGCTTACACACAGAGAGAGAGAGAGAGAGAGAGGAAAATTTATATTGATTATCAATTTATCCTAAATAAATTATAGTCATGAAAAAGATTTAAGGTCAAGGGAGTAGTACGTAAAACAACAAAAATTTATTAAAAAAGCAGCCAAATACCTAGAAGACAATGCTCTGTAAATCTGGCGTAGAAATAGAAACTTTTCATTACAAGCTAAATGCTAAATATAATTATATGGCAACCTGCAGGACTTTTTTACCTTCTCCTGTAGCTATAAGCGAAAGAGCATGAGCAGGTGACAAAACAACTTCTTCTTTTATTCCCTCAACGTAGGTTCCCTACCAAAAGATACACCGCATTAAGAAATCTGAATTTGTCAACGAAACGGACGAATTTCAAACTAAAAAAGAATTTAATGCATGAGAAGAGAACAATAGCCAGCAGAAGTAAAACGATAAAAAAAGAACTTCTGGTGAAGTTAAGAACATCATATCAGTAAGCTCTTTACTTATACAAGCACCTGTGAGTCTTCTCGAATTCGTAGATTTTGTCCTGTTGGATCAAGCAAATCGTTTATGACCTGAACATGAAGGAAGATCCATGATAACTCATCATTAAAATCATAGGCGCCAAACTGAAATTTGATAATCTAAAGAAGTAAACTGTTACCCAAGGCTGACCTCGTTGTAAATTTCCAAATATGAAACACGGAGAAGAAACTCCCGCCCGGGAGTCTGAAAATATGACAAAACGAAAAGTGTTACCCAAAAGAAGGGAGATAAAACAATTTGCAGACGAACTAATCCATTACCTCTTGTATGATTCCAAAAACATCCTTTACTGCAAGTGGAATTATTCCAGGTGACTTTTGCTCCCCCTAAATAATGAGACAAGACGCGGCATTTCACAATTTAGGTACTTTGCAAAAATTTCAGAAGCAAGCAAAAACATAATGCACGCGGGGTCTTCTAGATAGTCAGAAAGCAAACAAGGAAAACAAGAACCGATGGAAATAGAGAAGCTCAGCACTTACGTGCATCGTGTGAGTCTTTCCACTACTGGTAACACCATATGCAAATACAGTACCTACATAGCAAATGTAACGGCTCATACCATTGTTATTAACAATTTTTTAACAATCCAAAACTGATTGGGAGCTAAAGAAAACACAATAAACCATAATAAAATGCTAATTTGTGTATCGTTGCAAAAGCCAGAGACCTACAATTCTGAGACCAAACATTGATAATATTTCCATGTTTGATGCTTATGTTATATACATCAGTTTGCAAAATGCATTCAAAAGAATAAGCCACTATCAATCCATCACTACGCGTAGCACTATGAATAACGTAAAAAATAATAATAATTAAAAAAATCACCATTAATCCCTTCCATGGCACCACAAACAACGTGCTGAGCAGCAATATCGTAAACATGGCGCGTTGTTGTTGCCGGACCAAATACCCTGTCTACAATCAAATAAAATAACAAAAAATAAAAAACAATGATTGACTGAAAACACCATATAACAATGTGAAGAAATCAGAATTTGAAGCAAAACATAAGAGGCTGACCAAAACCATAGGCAATAGAAGGATTGTACTCGCTCCTCACTGTATTATCGCCATCGGCGTACCACGCAATCTCATCCCCTTTGTTAAGCTCTCGTGCACTGAAATGCTCAAAACAAATTCAATAATAAAAATAAAAATAAAAATCTAAACCATTTCGTGCCACGAGCTGAGCGTGACAGACCAAAAAGCACTTCCCGCCACAGCACGCTAAAGGCCAAAAGCAGCGACGGACTGTAACGGAGTACACACCTGAGAGGACGGAAGCGGACGGTGACGGTGACGTTCTCCTTGGCCTTGGCGACGTCGCCGGACTGGATCGGAGCGCTAGGGCTCGCCGACGCCGGAGAGCCGGAGAGCCGGGACGGAGGCCTCGAGGATGACGGCGTGGTAGGGCGAGCTCCGGCGGGCTTGCGCGGCGGCGGAGACGGCCCCGGCGCCGGCGACGGCGACTTGCGGGAGGCGGCGGAGGAGGAGGATCTGTGGGGCCGCGAGCTGCCGGAGCTGCCGAACATCGTTGTAGAGACTAGAGAGAGAGATTCACGTGCCGGCCAACGTTTGAAGCGCCAAAAGGGGGGGAGAGAGAGAGAGAGTGCCGCCTTTGGAGTTTGGAAAATTTGGAAGACTTCTCTCTCTCTCTCTCTCTCTGTTTGTGTGTGTGGGATTTTGGTTTGGTGCTCTCTCCCTCCAAAAACGAGGACTTTCTTTTTTGTTTGTTTTTTTTTTTTCAATTTTTTTATAATTAATTTATGACAGTGGATTCTTTGAATTTTGTCTGCGCCTATCGCTTGTGCTTTTCAATGGAGGCTGAAATGTCGCTTAAGCCCTTGCTCAATTATTTTGTCTCTTTTTCTTTGGCGTGATTATTTTATATATTTGTTTGCTTGTGAGGTAATTTTACCCATTTATATTGGGCAAAATTCTTTAAAAAAACACTCAGTTTATATTAAATTTTTAAAAAATTTCTCTTATTTTTTTAAAAATTTTAAATAATATGTGTGTTATCAAAAATGTCATGATATCAAATTTGTTGACTTTTAGTGTAAAATTTGTTTTAAAAATATAGTTAATGTTTTAAAAATTAAAAAATCAGTTATTGGTCTCTTAAAGAACTAAAGCATAAAAGTATCACACCAATTATATAGTTAAGAAATTTGATATTTTTATTAATAAAAACGTTGATTATTTTTTTATAATATCATTTAAAAAATGACTATTTACTCAATAATCTCAAAATTTTATATTATTACCCTACAATTTTTAATTCATTACATTTATATCAAATAAATTAGGCCATTAAACATTTTAAAATTATAATAATGCCCCAATTTGACAAATTCACAACAAATATAACCAAATTTCATCGAATTAAAATTTAAAAACTCAAATTCAACACCAATAATAAAAACCTGATCAACAAACAAAATTAAATTCAACACAATCACAGGCTATTCAAAAATTAAAATCAAATTCAACACAAATCACACCCTAATTCAAACTATAATAAAAATAAATAATAAAAAAAATCTAAATCAAATTAACCCAAATCAAACCTTAATGCCTTTGACACTCCTATCCAACCCCAAGACCCTAGCCCGACCCCCTAACGCCGCCACAAGCCTTGCCCGACCATATACTCCGCCATGATGGCCCCCACACAACCTCCACCCCTAATACTCCGACAATCACACGAGAGAGATTTTGTTTAGGGTTTTTTTGGTAAGTGAAATAAAAAAATGGAACTTGGGCATCAAGTGTGATTTTTAAAATTTAGAGGTTGAAAATTTGGGCATTAAAAAAAAGTCAACTGAAATTAAACATGAGGTATATTTTGGGGTCAATTTTTACAGCATATCAATTATTTGAGAATTGTAAAAATAAAAGGGATTTTTCATAAATTTAGCCTAAATTCATGAATTTTTTTAGGTATTTTCCCTTTTTATTATGATCCATTGAAAATTTATAGAAAACATAAACATTTTAAAAAATATTAAGGAAAAAAATAACAAATCGTAAATAATGAATAAGTATAAAAAAGAATAATTTGTGATAATAATCTTTAAAGTTGTTGTATTTAACAAGTCACACTTTCAATTTTTTCTTCACAATTTTACAACCTCAATTAAATATCTTACTAAATTACTCCAAATTGACAATGCTCGTTAAATTTCTAAAGCAAATAGGTGGTTGCAGGCATAATCTATAAGTAATTCAATAATTGACTACATTAAGAGGTGTTGAGACTTGAAAGTATTTGAGATAGAATGCGTGCGAGTAATGAGACTATATATATAATAAGAGAAACATAGAAAATCAAATTAGGTTTGAACGTTTCGTTGTTATATTATATATCTATATATAAATATATATACATGTGTTCTTGAATAACTATTGATTGAGTGGGTTGGTTTCAACTCAACGAAGAAGCCTCAACTCACCCAGCTCGAATTTCTCTCTCCTTCGGACAGATAAACTCAATATTATTGCCATTATTGGTGTATTGACATAGCACAGATGGTTGTGCATGTTGGAGGGCCAATAGTACGAAGAAATATTTTACATGATTTATCCGTAAAATCCAAGAAACTACCTTGTAATGAACCAAAGTAATTATAACTTTTGAAGCTAAAAACTCAACTTAACAAATGATATGTTATTAAACAATCGGTCTAACCATACAAATCAACAACATTGTTTTATAATCAATACTTAAATCATTACAAAATAACAATTCTTTATTTTTTAGCTTGCCTTTTTCGTCAGTCTCCAGCTCAACACGTGAAACATTATTTCATTTATATTGTACGCTCATTATCAATATAAGAGTAATTTACTAAGATTGTGTTTAGTATAGAAGAAAAGTGAGAATATAGAAAATGTGAGAAGGATTTTGTGGCAGAAATTTAACAGTCGGGTTGTTTGGTAAAAACGAAAATAAAATATGGTAGATAAAAATAAAGGCAAGGCCACAAATTTTTATCATCTCAATATTGAAAGAAAAAAACGTGTGAAAAAATCTGTAGCAAAACAATCAAGAGTAAATTACTATTTTGTTCATTAAAAAAAAAAGATAAAATGGTAAAGGTGTAGATAAAAAAATTTATTCATCTTCTACTACACCAAACAATAAATTTTTTTTTTCTATCACCTCTTGCTTATTTTTCTTATAATTTTGTTTCATTTTTACCAAATCTATATCTATACTAATCTACTAAGGATGGATGCGTTTTTTCCATCATTGCCAAGAAACATGTATTGAGGGGACGACACGTGGCGTCCCCGAATTTTTTAAAATGTTCTTTTAAAAAAATTGCATTTGAGAGCTTATTTTAGAGGTTTTTGAGAAATTTTAAATGATTTTTTTTTGCAAATTTAAGGAGATTTTTTTATAAATTCGTAAATCTTGGAGGACTTTTTTTCAAATTCTCTATTTCTTTTTTACTTTTTTGTTTCAATCGTTTCAACTCTTGTTTTTTTACATAATGATCTCGATTTTTTTTTCTTGGCACTGTTGGATTCAAAATATTTTTCTCAATCTTTTGACACCCATTGTCATATATCTTTTTTTACCGTAGCTATTTTTTATTTAATTTATTTGTTCTAAGTTTTTATTTTTATTTTTTAAGTTTGAAAATCTTTTAAAAAGTCCATATATTTATATTAAATGAAAATTTTAACCCTTTAATTATTCATAATAACAAAAATATCAAAAAATTATAAAAAATTTGACAAATATATGAATTTTTATTTTTTTCGTCGTGTCATATTTTTTATTGATTATATTATTTTACTGGTGCTTTCCATGTGCAGAGCGCGTGTATAAGTCTGCACGTGTATAAAAACTAGTATAGTATAAGATTCCCACAATTTAGGTAACCTCCCATATTCCGACAAGTATCAAGGGTATTCATTCAAATCACCATATTTTCGTTACAGATTAATAGTACTTTACCAATTTAAAGTGAATTGCCAAATTATTACATGATACAAATTATAAAGAAAAAAATACTTATGCCGCAAATTGCAAAATATTGAGATGTTAAAGGACATGCTTGCAAATTAATATATAAATAGTAACAAAATGAGTAATTAGCAGCAATAGGCACTGAACTTGCCGTATTTTCGCAAGTTGGCTTTGATTTTTTTTTTCCTTGGCAATTTACAACTCAAACTTATAAAATTTGACCAACTAAAAAAAACTATTACCAGTTTGTAATGTAGCCCGTAAATTTGTCGATTTATGGCAAAGTACCTCTGAAACTTTGTTTATTTAAATAATATGCACTCTCCGTTATATCAAACTCTATCAAAATTTAAACTTATGTTATTTATTATGACTAACTTGCCAAATTTTATAAGTTTATGGGAGTGAGTTGCAAAAATAAGCCAAAATTAAATATTTGTTTTAAATGATAACCTATGTTTCAAAAAATTAAAAAAATAACCACGTTACGAATTGTATAACAGAAAAGTGTCACACAAAATATAACACATCTGTAAATATTTGTAAGATAATATTTAACACTTCAAAAAATAATGAGTAAAACTTGAAGTGTTACAAAATATCTTACAAATATTTATAAATGTGTTATATTTTGTGTGACATATTTCTGTTATATAATTCGTAACATTGTTATTTTTTTAATTTTTTTGAAACATTAACTATATTTTAAAAATGAATAAATTTTTTTTTTTAGGGCTATTTCCTATGATTTCCCGTTAGAAAAGCAGCGCTAAGAACCGTAGGGAAACTCATTCCTCCCGCCTCGAAATCAGTCTTTTGGCGCCACAACTCGGATCTCTCTCCCTCTCTCTCTCTCGCTCTATCTCCGGAGCTCACAAAAACCCTAAAACCCCAGAATCGGCAGAGACCAGAAAACCCTAGCCACGGCCGGAAATCGCCATGACCGAAGTCATCTCTGTCATGGACATCGACGACGACGACAACAATCGCTCCGACAAGCCCAGCAGCAAGGGCAAAAACATCGCCGTCTCGCCCTCAGACACCAAAGCCACGCCGTGGGTCGAGAAGTACCGCCCTCAGTCCCTCGCCGACGTCGCCGCTCACCGCGACATTGTGGACACCAGTGAGTCCTCTCGTCCCCCTAGGGTTTTGCAAAAGTTTTTCCCCTATTTTTCAGCCCGCCTTTCCCGTTTGGTTCCCGATATATTTTTTTTCCGAGTGTACTTTGCTTAGGTTTTTATGGAACTTGCGCTAAGAGTTTCCTTACCAATTTTCTCTAGGATTTTCTGTTTGTTTCGCGAGAAAAGCGCTAATACTAGATTTTGCTTTCAGATTTTCCCATCTTTTAATTTATCGATGTGACTTGTTTGGATTACGAGTAGCACAGACGTTGGAAAATTACCCGTTGTGACCAGCTTCGCTCTATCTCTTTCATTTCTTTCGTCATTGTTTTGGTTCAAACAGTTGATAGGTTGACCAGTGAGAATAGATTGCCTCATCTTTTACTGTACGGACCTCCTGGCACGGGGAAAACTTCGACCATTCTTGCCGTGGCTCGAAAGCTCTACGGAGTGCAATACCACAACATGATCTTGGAGTTGAATGCGTCGGATGATAGAGGAATTGAAGTCGTGCGTCAACAGATCCAAGATTTTGCTAGCACTCAGAGCTTCTCGTTTGGGTATTTTCTCTTTGAGGCATTTATTTTTCTTTGTTCTGTATATGTTCGACCCATGTGAGAATTTATTTTAGTATTGAAAGGCAAAACTGCGTCTGGGTTTTGAAGGATTACTAGACTAGTAAGAATTGTCAGTATATATGGAAACTGATTATGTAAGGTTTTGGTTGACAGTCCGAAGTCATCAGTGAAGTTGATCTTGCTGGACGAGGCAGATGCAATGACAAAGGACGCACAATTTGCTCTGCGAAGAGGTATTGTAAAACTTATGCACTGTTTTTTTCTAGTGTTGTGTCTTTCATAATAGGTATTACTAGTTATTCCCTTGTTTGTATGTGTTCCTGAGTATTGTTGGTGGTGCAGTGATTGAAAAATACACAAAGAATACACGATTTGCTCTCATCTGTAATAATGTCAACAAGATTATTCCAGCGCTACAGTCGAGATGTACTCGTTTTAGATTTGCCCCGCTTGATTCAGTACATGTCTCTGAGCGACTCAAACATGTAATACAAGCTGAAGGGCAAGTATTTATCTTCTTACTACTTTAGCCTTTTTCTTTTATCGGGGCTTCTTTGGCAACTGAGAATAAGGGTTATTTTTGTTGCATTGTTTGTGATCCTTGCATGTAGAGAAGCCTAAGAAATTAACTTCTGATCGGCCTGGTTATATTCTTTCCCTGTCTTTATCAGTTTCATGTTGACGGAAAATCTCAGGCCATTCTTTGGCAACTTTCATGTTTAACCAGGCTAGACGTGTCTGAGAGTGGTTTGGCAGCACTTGTACGGCTTAGCAATGGTGACATGAGAAAGGCTTTGAACATTTTACAGGTTATTAAGATCTGTGCTCATATTCTCTCTATTTGTGTTGCCCTTGCTCCCTCTTATAGGACGGGGTATTTTTATTGATTACTTTTAGTTAAGTTTCTTCAACATGCAGTTCGGAAGAATGATTCATGTTTTTTTTTTATACAGTTAACATTTCGACAAATGTATCTATCATAAGAAATTTACTCTAAAGCAGAAAAGAAGGAAATTGAACCACCATTTTTCTTTATACTCGAAAAAAGTTTCTATAGCCTGCTTGTATTTCACATAGCATTTACCAGGACCTTTTATAACTTAATCAGTTGTTATTGCATTTAGCTTTCCAGGGAAAAAGAAAAACCTCTTTATGGTTGAAAAGATAATGGTCATCAATTTCTGAAAATTCTGGATTTTATTTATTCTTTTATTGAACATTCACTGAAAATGCTGATGCCTCTTTCTGAATGCACACAGTCAACGCATATGGCTTCGCAGAAGATAACAGAAGAAGAAGTATATATCTGCACTGGAAATCCATTGCCCAAAGACATTGAGCAAATATCTTACTGGCTTCTGAATGAATCCTTTACCGAGAGTTTTAAGAGTTAATAACAGCCTTACTTATAATAACTTGTTACTAATAGTTAATTCAATTTGCTTCTTTCTTAGTTCTGTTTTTTTCACATATATATTGAGCACATATCTCACTGGCTTTCGAAATATCATTGTATATAGGAATATCCGATATGAAAGGAAGGAAAGGATTGGCCTTAGTAGATATTGTAAGAGAAGTGACGATGTAAGTTTTATGCTTTGTACATATGACAATGTCCTTTCCTACCAGTTTATTTACCTGATATTTATGCAATGTTGTTTGAACAGGTTTGTGTTTAAGATAAAGATGCCATCAGATGTTCGGGTTCAGTTGATCAACGATATAGCAGACATAGAGTATGGACTTAAGCCTTCTTTCTGTTTTCTGTTTCCTGTGTTCTTGACTACTATCGCTAGATACTATTTTGGATCATTCTCATTTAATATGATTTTCATTGCTGTGTTTAGGATTCGTGAACCTCCTAGTTCAGTAACTTACTGCATTGGAACTTACTGAAGCTTTTTTTGGGTACTTATTCTCCGGCACTTGTTTTGCTCCTTAATTTTGCAGGTACCGGTTGAGCTTTGGTTGCAATGACAAACTACAACTTGGATCACTTATTGCCTCTTTCACAAAAGCTCGAGCCACTCTCGTTGCTGCTGCTAAGTAGTTATTTGGCTAGTTTGTCGATCTGCCATTTGCTTTCCCTTCTCATTCTAAGGCATTTGTGTAGCGAGATATTCTTTCTAAGATCAGATTGGGACACTTTTCGTTATTAAAACATTTGCTGACGAAGAAGGTGGGTTAGGGAAAGGCCTCGGAATAGATAATTGGCTTCATTTCTTCTAGCTTTCATGTTTGATGTGTTTAAAAAATGTAAAGTGAAGGGGAAAATTGCAGTTTGAGACTTTTTCCCGATATTTTATTGCGTTTCAGCTGCAGTACTACAATACATTTTACCTCTTCTGCAACTTATTTAAAGCCTGTCTAACAATCAACCACCTTATGTATATATATATATATTTTCTCACATCTGTATTCGTGTCTTTATTATTATTATTATTATCATTATTCTTCATTTCTCCATGTGCCTTCTTTTGCTATTTCTGTCGTGTTTTATGCAGATGTTTTCTACTTCTGTCGTTTCCACGTAGATGTTTCTCTTATTGATGTTATTTTCACTGTTTTACTCCATGTCGTTTCTCGTACTACTGTTGTTTTCTCTTTTTCATTATTTCTCATTTCCCATTGTCTGTCGTTTTTACGTGGTTGTCGTTTCTCTTATTAATGTCGTCTTATATATTGATTCTCCTTTCTGTTTAATTGTCGTTTCTCTTATTAATGTCGCTTTATATATAGTTATTATACTTTCTGTTTCATTTTCGTTTCTCTTATTATGTCGTTTTATATATATTTACTATCCTCTATGTTTCATTGTCGTTTCTCTTATTAATGTCGTTTTATATATTCTTATTCTCCTTTCTGTTTCATTGTCGTTTCTCGTATTAATGTCGTTTTATATATGTTTATTCTACTTTCTGTTTCATTGTCGTTTCTCGTATTAATGTCGTTTTATGTATATTTATTATCCTTTCTGTTTCATTGTCGATTCTCTTGCTACTGTCGTTTTATACATTTACTATCCTCTCTGTTTCATTGCCGTTTTAGATATTTTTATTCTCCTTTCTGTTTCATTGTCGTTTCTCGTATTAATGTCGTTTTATGTATATTTATTCTCCTTTCCGTTTCATTGTCGTTTTAGATATTTTTATTCTCCTTTCTGTTCAATTGTCGTTTCTCGTATTAATGCCATTTATATATATTCATTCTCCTTTCTCTTTCATTGTCCTTTCTCTTATTACTGTCGTTTTATATAGTTGTTTCTTGATTAGTTTTCTGTTGTTTGTTTTTATTTTAAATCTTCCATTTGGTTTCTATTTCTGTCGCTTTTCTTGTTGATGTTGTTAGCTATATTATTTGTCGTTTTTGTGTAGTTGTCGTTTCTCTTATAAATTTCGTTTTCATGTTTTCGTCTTGTTACTTTTGTATAATCGTTTTTGTAATTGATGTCGTTTTCTTATATCTGTCATTTTTAAATAGTTGTCATCTTTTGACTAGCCGTCATTTCCTCTTACTATTATTTTAAAATTTCCACCATTGGTAATCTTGTTGATGTCGTTCTTACCAAATTTATTGTCGGGTTGTTGTTGTCTTATTTATTTTATTATTATTTATTTTTATATTATGGTTTCTCCACTAACTATGATCTCTCTCTCTCGTTTTATTTTGGCAGGTTCAATTTCCTATTGGTTTCCAGTTTGACATTCTCTATATTTCTATCATTTTTGTCTAATCGTCGTTTACCACTTTCCCCACCGCAGTGTTATCTAGTTACCATTGCCCTTATTTCTGTCGTTTATTCTGACAGTGTGTTATATATTACCTCTCATTTTCAACTAGTTTCTCTTTGCAAAAAAAAAAAAAAAAAACTAGTTTCAATTTTTGTCGTTCACCTCTTGTCTCTGTCGTTATTCATGACTGTCGTTTTCACTTCCTTGTAGTTTTTTTTTTTTATCAATTCACGCATCTACCTGGTCGTTCACTATTTTTGTCGTTTTCACCTAATCTTGCTTCAGATTAGACTTTTGACTTTAACAGTCGTTTAGCCTCATATAACGTGATTCAAGCTTTCCGAAACATTTCTAATTTACTTTTTGTCTAGCTTTGACAACAGTCGTACATCTCCGAAGTGCATCGCCAAAACTCTTTTGGTTCAAAACTCCAACTTTATCTCCAACAATGCCTCTCTGCGCTTAGCCGGCGAGCCAAACAACGAAAGATGTTTCTTTCGAAGCCGCTATGCCATAACCACAAGCCCATCGTCACCCAAGTCCTCGCCGCAATGCTCCGAGACCGCCCATTCGACGCCCAAGCATCGCCGAGCTCTCCACAACTTTGGTCCACAGAAGCGGTCTCGGAGGTGCTAAGGTCAGTCCCCAGATTCTTCTTCCAATCACCTCGCTCCATAGGCTGCCAAAAGACCTTCCGACACAGAGCTCCGCTGAGACAACGCAGCCTGAGGCGAGACTCCCATGAGCTTCGCAGCAGAGACCTCGACAGGGTCGAGCTGGGAATGGACAAAGCAATGGAGTTTTACTTCTGGGTCGAGAGCAGTTTCGGGTTTTCCCACAGCGAGAAGACTTGCAGAGAGATGGCTTTGGTGTTGGCCAGAGGGAACAGATTGAGCGCTCTTTGGGATTTTCTCAGAGACATGGCGGGGAGAGAGAGTGTTGTCCTTGTGACCACTTCGACCGTCACTTGTTTGATAAAAGTCCTGGGAGAACAAGGCTTTGTCAATGAGGCATTGGCCTTGTTCTACCGGATGAGGAAGTTCCGCTGCAAGCCTGACGTTTTCGCCTACAATACCATCATCTACGCGCTTTGCAGGGTCGGGAATTTTAACAGGGCGAGGTTCTTGTTGGAGCAGATGGAGCTGCCGGGGTTTAGTTGCCCGCCCGATACCTTCACTTACACGATACTGATCAGCTCGTACTGTCGGTATGGCCTGCAGACCGGGTGCAAGAAGGCTATAAGGCGCAGGCTGTGGGAAGCCAACCACTTGTTCCGGATCATGCTATTCAAGGGCTTCGTCCCCGACGTCGTGACCTATAACTCCTTGATCAATGGCTGCTGCAAGACTTATCGGATAGAGAGGGCGTTGGAGTTGCTCGAGGATATGAACGAGAGGGGTTGCGTCCCCAACCGGGTCACTTTCAATTCCTTCATTAGGTACTATAGCGCGGTTAATGAGATCGATGAGGCTGTGGAGATGTTGCGGAGGATGCAAGATATGAACCGCGAGATGCCCTCTTCGAGTAGTTACACCCCGATCATTCATGCCTTTTGCGAGGCAGGGAAGGCGTTGGAAGCGAGGGATTTTCTTGTCGAGTTGGTCGATGGAGGCTCGGTGCCTCGAGAGTATACTTATAAGTTGGTTTGCGACACGCTTTTGGCGGCCGGAGAAGCTGATTCGCTCGACGAAAGCTTTCGGAAGAGGATAGAAGATGGCATAGAGATGAGGTTTATGCAAGTTGGGAAGTTTAAACGCATAATGACTCGCAGAGGATATGATAACATGAATACTTGCACTCTGTATCTTAAAAGTTAAATGGAAGAGAATATAACTTTTCAAGGCATATCTTCCATTAGAATTGCTTGGTGTTTATTCTTCCCTGCCTGTGTACAGGTGTGTTATAAATTTTGTTAGAGAGATGAAAAAAAAGTTATTTTTTAATATTAGAATGCAAAAGAAATCATTTAGAGTTCGGGACTCGGAATTCTATTTGAGTCCGGACGAAAAGTCCGCATAAGCTTATGAAAATTGGGATCACAAAAACAAAAAAATAAAAATAAAAAAATAAAAACATAAACGAACATCAATACACCCAAAAAACACAAAAAAAAAAATGTATAATATAAAAATTGTTCGTATTAAAATAGATATAATGCAATGAGTTATTAAAAAATGACAAAAAAATATAACTAACCGCGCCTGATTCTAAAATCTCCGTCGAGGAAAAAAAAAATTCTCAGATGAACACAGCAACAAAATAGCCTTAGACGAGTGAAAAAAACATCTTAAAAATAAAGAAATGAAATAATAAAAAATAAAAGAAGAAGAGGGGGCTGGTCTCTTATTTTTGTTGTTTAGTCCCATTTGTTTCATTCTAACCCCAACACAAACGCATTTTTGGGGCGAAAAATGCAAAAAAAAAAAAAAAAAAAAAAAAAAAAAAAACCTACCCAGGAAACAATTAAACCTCATTTACGTTTTTTTTTTAATTTATTGGAAACATCCGTGTTATTTACGTATACGTAGTTTTTTTTTTTTTGATTGGAAACATCCGTTTAATTTACGTACCTTTTTTTTTTTTTTTTTTTTAACAAAGAAGTTCGATTTACGTACTTGGTTCTCGTATCTTATGCAGTTATGCCCATGATCAACGAATAGAAAAGAAAGACACGTTTTCTTTATAACGCGGTGAAAGAAAGACACGTTTTAGTAAAACGACAACGTTTTCACTATCATTTTTTCCTCTCTGCTTTGCCATTTGACAAAACGACAGTGCTTAATAACAAATTATCGGACAAACAACACAAGTTTCATCGTAAACAATACCACTAATTTGTGTAATTTACAGCAATAACCCAGAACTCGTCAAAGTTTGGTAAATTGTCCCATATATATAACAATTTGCACCCTGAACTTAGTTATTTTTTAATTCCCTCATGCTCATGAGCGGGTGTTATTTCCTTTTGGAAAAGAAATTCTAAATTAAGTCACTAAAAAGGAAAAAAGAAGATGAATTGGCCTTAATATTAAATCTGTTATTTTTCTCAATCAGCAAGCTAGTTGTGATCTAAAAAAGTTATGGATCAATATAGTAAACGACAGTGTTGATTGAAAAACGATAATGTATACTGGTAAATGACAAGTTGGCGCTTAAGGCGTCACACTTTTCATGAATGGCCATTTGGATGCTATTTGAAAAATAGTACAGGTAAAACAAATACACTATTTACAAACCTATTTACGCCATTGAAAGGGCATAATTTCATGCAAAAAGCTCAATTCCAAGTTTTTTTTTTTTTTTTTCTTTTTTTGGGGGGAACGTCACTTGTTTCCTTCCTAGTATCTCTGAAAAGCTAACACCTACAGAGATTTTACCTGTACAAACTTCCCTATCACCTTTTAAAATTCCCTATATCGTGGTAAATATGCCTTTCAACTATCTTGAATTTACCCCACTGCAAGATAACGAATATAATTTACACTTACAACTCAAAAGGCTTAAACTTTTGGACTACAAAACTGGACCTCCAGAAGACACGAATACAATGCATACCAAATTTCGCCGGCCCTAGAAGGATAATTATCAATGTTCTCTGACATAATGAGCTTTCGTAGGATTGAATTTTGTATCCAAACCTTACTGAATTCCCGATAAGGGAAGTGGCCCTAGAAGGATAATTATCAACGTTCTTTCGCATAATGAGCTTTTGTGGGTGTGTATTTTGTACCCAGACCTTACTGAATTCCTGATAAGAGATGTGTCTCTTCACATACCTTCGTTTGTCATCCTGTTGGACCAGATAATCTCAATCTCTAGCGTGCGTGAAGATCCGTCTTTGTTGGCATCGTGATTTAGGCTGAATAATCCACTGTACACACCTTCAGTAACTACTTTATCAATTTGGATAGTCACTTTTCCCAGAGTATTCTGAAAAACGCCCACAAATCCGATGGTCAAAATGGATTGCTATTAACAATTTGTCATTTCCTATGTCAGGTTACAAAAAGAAATCATGTGATGATCAGCCTTGTGCAGTGATTATGCACACGAGACATGCCTGCAGGAATTGTAAGACAACCTCACAGTAAAGAATGTAATGATCCAATGTATGAATGATTACCTTCCCAAAAGTGTTCTTGCTTTTGCAAACGATGTGGAGTTTTTGTCCCTTAGGAGGTACATCAAATGCCCACGTAAAACCTTCTTCCCATTCCGGCGAAGTACTGTGGCTCACTACCTAATTAGGATAAAAGGAAATGTTATCTGATGCCACAGTTAGCATATAATCACCACTTGTAGAGTCAAAATCCTACCAAAGTCTATCTACAATGCTTTTTTTTCCAGCTGAGAGACAATTTATTGCAACTCCCTTTACAACATATGTAAAATGCTTTAAAGCTACTTACTCAACTTAGAACTGGTAAATTACCAAGGAAATTCAATAAGATGAGGAGTCTTCATGTTGTAGCTATTACCTTGGTTTGTCGGGCAGGTCCATTGCCTATCGTCAATCGACAAAAAGCATTTGTGCTTCCCATAGCCTGCTTCAGGTTGTTCCCGCGCCTAATTGTGACAGTCAAGCAACCAGGTAAGCAATGCAACAGGCTGTCTGCACTCTCATGGAAGCTTGGTGGGCAGGTCTTCATCAGCATTTGCAGGGTGGGAATGGCTTCGGCAGCAATTATGGATTGAGATTTTGCTATATCTATTGGCATGGTTGCCCAAGATTGTCTTAACAAGCACAGGGTGTCCAATACAGATTCTTGAGCTGACTCGCTGCCAGATTTCAGAACTCCTATCAGATTGGGAATGCAGAGAGTAGCAGCTTCGGAGATGTGGAGCTTAGGAAAGTTGCCAAAAATCACGTTCAAAGTTCTTAAGACCTCCTCATTGATAGTTGCAGAGGACCACAACTCTCTTTCTAGCGCAGCTGCAGATCACAGATATTGTAGGGTTCAATACGACATTTTCTATCTTTAAACACAAGGTACGTGTAAAATTTTCTTCTAAGCCATGGGCCATTTACAAATAATACCATTATATAATGTGCCATAAGAGGTACATGTAAGGACTTTTTTTTCATAATGATTTTGTTAATATAAATTTGATTTAATGTTTTCTTTTGGCGGTGAAAATGAAGCTTGAAAACCCAAACTACACAAAAAGACAAATAAATCAGAATATAGCTTTGTGAGTGCAAATAAATCAGCATATAAAACAAAGGAGCGTCCTGCCTTTTGTAACTACCTGTCAAAGATCTAATCAGCTCATTTGACACATACTCTTGGAGTGTGTGGTTCGAAAATAAAAATTTGATCAGCAACGCTGCTTGTGCAGAAACTTCTGGATTAGGAGACAGTAATAATTCTTGAATGATCAGAATGCCACCTGCTTCTGCCACAGCTCTCCTATTAGTTCTGCTGCGCATGACAAAATTTTGCAATGCGCAAATCGCTACCATTTTCATATCCTCTGTAGGCTGATCTTCAAGCATGCTTATCAATGCACGACAGGCAGAAACAGAATCACTAGCTCTGGCAAGTACCTCATGCTGAGAAAGGTTTCCAAGAGCTAGAGCTGCAAGAAGCTTACCAGATTGCGATCTGGTTTGCGGATCTAACAAGTATTGGGATAAAGGTGCTATTGCATACTTAGAAACCTTCATCTCTCGGATCCTCGCGTTATTAAATAAACCCTCGAGTAACCTTCCAGATGCTTCTTCACACTGATGAGATCTTAAAAGGTCCAAAAGGGCATCTATAGCTCCAGCTTCAGTCATCTGAATGGCGCTTAGGGCATCACTCCTTTCATGAACAATTAATGCATTAAGAGCGACCATGATAGTGCTCTCAACTGTTGAGTGCAGCATTTTCACAAGAACCACCACAGGAACTTTGAAATAGTACTCAGCATTGAAGCGTAAAACATTAGAGAGAACCAAGGCAGCTGATTCCCATAGTTCATGAGGTGGCTGAGGGTCATCCTGAATGATTACCTTTGCAAGCTCAAAAATACCTCCAGCATCAGCAACAGCCTTCGGCCAACTTTGGGAGATCTTTTCCAACGCCTTAATCGCGGTTTGCTGTAAACTCAATATTCCAATTCCAGCAAGTTGAACAAGAGGCACAACAGCATTTTTTGTCGTAATATCTTGCTGAAAGTGTTCCTGTGCAAGAAGATGAGATAACAATTCGGTGCCAAGCTGCTGGATGGCTTGAGATGGGGATTCCAGAAATGAGATAAGGGGTTCAATGACTTGGCTAGGAGTGAGTTTTAAAGTTGCAAGACTTTGTGGCTTCTCCAAAATATTTACAAGAGCCTGTAATGCACTATGCTGTCCCCACAAACTGAAATCTGAACGAAGTAAAACCAGGAAAAGGGGTTCTACAATATTTGCAGCGGCTGAACTTCTAGCAATGGCACTACTATTTGTCAAAATGCGGAATAGTTCTGCAATTGAGGAGCATAATGAATTGGGCACAACAGGTAATAACTCGAGACACTTGTCAATAATACCAGCGTTGACCATATCCAATTTGCACGGGGTCCGATCTTTCCCCAACTTTATGAGAGAACAGATACTTGCTTCAATTAGCTGATAGTTTTCACCAGAAATCAAGCCAACAAGAAGATCCACAATGTCATAGGCTGATGCAAGCTCCACCTGTTGTTCATCGTCCAACAATTTCTCAAAAGCACAAACTCCAGCCTCAACAGCTGTGATTGAATCAGCTTGCATCAAGGATATAAAAGGCTCTATGAACTCAGAGACAATTGGGTTTGCTCTAACTTTGCTATTACTAAACAGAACGAAACAGAACTGTGCGACATCTTTCTTCAATTCTAAGGATGATGCAGAAGACAATATTTTGTACAGACTATCAAGCGGGATTCCTTCCACATCAGTCAAGAAACTTGCTTTTGAAGAATTTCCTGAAGTCAACTTAATCAACGCGACAAGAGCAGCCTCTTGCTCACCCTCAGAAGCAGCATTGAGCATGTCAACTAAAGGTTGGACAGCCTGTCTGGCTAGTTCAGAATCTCTGATGTTCTCAGCATCAAAAAGCTCATGCAGGGCCCTTGCAGCGCTGAATCTGGCACTTCTTGAGCCCAGACGCAGAACAGCTATCAGTTGATTTAAGGAACTAGCTGATGCTTCGTATCTAACAATATCAGGATTGCTGAATAATATTCTGAACAATTCAGATATGCTGACCTCTGTTGAGTCTTGAGGGCTCAAAGATAGATACTTTGTCAGAGCATCCAAAGCTCCAGCTTCAGCCATGATTAATTTGTTTGTATCACTTCCATCTGCAATACGAGTCAAAAGTTGGACAGCAGTCGGAGGGGCTGCTGGTCTATCTGGCATTGGCCTCAATAGATCCACCAAAAGCGGTATAGATTTACGTGCAGTGGACCCAAATCTTACATCTTCAATATCAAAAAGGTGCTCCAAAACAACTTGGTCGGGATTTCTTACCAGAAAAAACTCTTCTGATAAAGCAACAAGATTTGGCATATCCGACTCTAGATATCCAATTAAGGATATTAGCCCAGGAACAGCACCTGAATTGGCAATGGCGAGATTGATTCCCTTGCTACCATTACAAACAAGACTAGCCATTGACTGAGCAGCAAAGAATCTGTCAATCACTTCTTCAGATCTCAGCAACAGAGCAAGCGAAGGTATTATGCGCATTGTTGTAGGAGATGAAACAACATTTTCATCTTGGAATAAAATAGCAAGAAGTAGGGCACTAATCCATATGCCTTCTGTGTCCTCGTACTCTGCCTGTAAACATGAGATTACAAAGTTCAGCTGTAAAATCATAACATGTGAACCTGTGAAGGAGGCAGCTTTTAGTTGCCTAAGAATTGCAAAGGACTTCAGGGGAAATCGAAAAGCTATTAAAATCGGATAATAAACTTTTGCTTTACACTTCATCAGAACATAATTACAGTTTGATGGTTAAGTTGTCGCAGAGATCACAAAGTAATATATTTTTCCTTTTTAAAGAAACTGATTCATAGCCTCTATTGTACAGCTGATTCTTAATTAGCAATGTTAAAAAAAAAAAAAATGTATCTTAGGACCCCCACGGTTTTTTCCTTTAATTTTGTTTCACCTATTTACATATTTTATGTAATTTTTTTCTTCACTTAACTGACTTTTTTTTTTTTTTTGGCCTACCTCTTCAAGATACATCATCCAAAAAGAAAAGTACAGACTGTCCTTTTAGTTTGAAGTTTTATACATCCATCGGATAGAACTATAAGCAACTTGGTCAATCAGTATCATACCTGTGGATTGGAAGAGTAACTCGCAAGCTTGTCAGAAAGAGCCTCAAGACCACCAGCTTCCAAAATAGCAACTCTGTTCTTTGTATGAAATGAAGCTATTACACAGAGCAACCACAAGGAAACTGTACTCCCCAATACAGTGGCTGGGTCAGGAACATCAAAGTCATCTCCTTCCTGGAACGTTGTTCTTTCCATAAAACCTTTAGGAGTTCTGACTTCAATTTCTAAAGAGCTGCTAGAATTTTTCTTCATCATTTCCACTAAAGCACACACAAGGGGTTTTAAATATCCTGACACGTCAAGTGCTTCCACGGATTGTTGTTTGTGCTCTTTTGCAGCACAAATGAGCAGTGCAGCAGCCCCAACTCTCACTTCTAAACTAGATGCGTTCATTATTCTATTAGCTAGTGAGCTAAGGGATCTCGATCTAGCAACCAACAGATCACCGAGAACAACTGGTTGGTCACCACAAAGCCTCGAAAGAATTTCGATTGCCCTATCTTGCAACGAAGGAGGCCCCTCAGCAAGGCAGCGCACCAGCGGCTCTAAGCCCGAAGGAACTTCAAGAAGGGCAGACCAAGCGTGGTATGTGAAATTTACACCTTGTTTTGTCCTAGCCAAAAGCGACACCACTTCTAAAGCATCTGCAGCATCAGTCCCATCCATGTCCATTGAATTCAAGGAATCGACAATCGCAAGAACAGCAAAACGACATTGGGCGTTTCCTGGTAGCACATCGCCCACTGGAAAATGCATCAGTAATTGATGAAGAGCACGTGATGCATTCTTCTTCCCTTCTAAAGTGCCGTCCCCCAGTACTCTTGTCAATGCAGAAACAATATCTTCGCTCAAGGCTTCTACCGCAATCTGTGGATCAGAAAGAAGATTGGCCAATGCAGCAACAGCTGTTTCAGCTGTGTCAATGGAAGAAGTTTTAGCCAGCTTGATTAGAGGCTTGACATCCCCTTCTGCAATATATGACATCTTGTTTGTTGTTTTAGTCTTTGTTGGACGTGACAAAGCACCTAATGCCCGGGCAGACTGTGTTGCAACTACTTGAGTATTGCTGGTCAGAAGCTTCATGCAAGGGTGGACAATCTCATCTGTTGCAAGACTATCACAAATATCTTGTCTTGTGCTGAATAAATCAGCAAGGACGGAAGCTGCATATTCTTGAGTTTCTTCATTTGATGAATTAAGAACCTGGACGAGCGATCTCAGCCCCTTATTAGGGGCAGATCCCTTTTGTACAAGATCCTTTTTCGATGCCATAATGAGTACATGACCTAAAACTTTGATTATATGGGCCTTTGAGCTTGGAGAGTCACCAAGGAGCAAAGCAAGTAATTGGTTGATTGTGGCAGAATCTGCTGTTCTGACAAGCTTGGTAAGGGCCATTGCTGAGGCCTCTTGACCTCTTGATCCACCACTCTTCAAGAGCCATAAAAATGCCGGAATTGCTCCTGCACTTTCAACACAAGCACGTATATCCTCACTATGGCAGCATAAATTCCACAAGACATGTGCGGCGTCCTCCTTTGCCTTTTGCGAGCCCGTCTCTAGCAACTGTACAAGTGGGGGAATTCCTCCAGCAGCAGTAATAGCCCACTTGCTGTCATCAACCTGGTCGGTTAAGATTGCCAGTAATTGGACAGCATACTCTTGATGCTGCTCACTTGATAAGCCCAACAGTGAAATGAGTAACTGAATTCCTTCTCTCCTGCCTATGGCCTCCCAAATTCCAACGTCCTCACAACACAAACTTGTTAAATAGGGAATCAAATACTCTTGCACATCAGTAGTAGCCATTGTTATTAGTCCAATAAGGACCCTTTTTGCCTCTGCATGATTGAGCCATCTTGAAAGATAGCTGTTTCCATATAAACTAGCCATGGCCTCGAGCACACGGTCTTGAACTAGCTTATTATCACGAGGCTTAAGTAGCAGTACCAGAATATCCTCTACCTCTCTTGCATCGAAGGACTCCTCATTGCCACCGGATTTCAGCTCAAAAACCATCAAAGTGTAAGCCAGAGCCCCAATAATATCAGCAACTGGAGCGGTAAGTCGAGGGGATCGCGAAAGTTCCCCAAGATATAAAACCAACGAAGGCATCCCACCACAAATATTTGCTAAAGCTCGAGTAGCATGCTCCTGCAGAGCCTGACCACAACCCCCTTGCATACACTCTTTCGATGGAGCAACTATTGCTCCTATGAGAATCGGAATACCGTTTGCATCCACAACAGCCTTCTTGGCTTCGGTTGATATTGAGGAGAGGGCTTCCAAAGCATCTGCAGCACTTGCACGCACAGAAGTATCATTTTCCCGCGAAACAAGCTGAAGCAAAACTTTGACTGCCCCAGAACCTATTACTTTGGGAATGCTATCACTGAAAGCCAGCATAAGACGAGCCAAGAGAGAAGCTGCATTAGACTGAGCAGTAGCATTATCAGAAGACAGCAGACCCACAATGATATCCACTCCTCCAGCCTCAAGCGTCGCTCTCCAATAACCATCCTTGTCACCACAAAGATTTCTCAGAGCCCCAGTAACAAACCCCTCCACCACTTTGTCCTGGTTATTCTTTGGATTAAGTTGGTCCCATAAAGTCGGCACCACACCTTCTGTTACAAATATTTTCATACCAACATGGTCATCAGAAAGTCCACCTGAGGAAACCTCATATATGGCCTCGGCTGCAGCTTTTCGAGCCTGAATTGATCCAGACTTCAAAAGTGAGAGTAAAGGCGGGATGCACCCGCCTAGAAGTACCTTAAGACGCAAGTCTTCGTCTTTGCACAAAACACTGAGAGTTGTGGCAACGTTAACTTTAGCATCAGGTGTCCCACTTCTGAGAATGCTTATGAACAATGGCATCGCCTGGGCATGAGAACCAATAAGCGCCCTGGCATCCTTTCTTTCTTTAGCAATAGCTAGCACTCGTGCAGTCACAAGTTCTTTCTCATGCGGCGAAGATATGCTTGCATGCAGTTGCTCAACAAATTGAGCAACTGTCGCCATTGTAGTTTCTGCATCATCCATTGCTGAAGTTCCATTCAAGTCTCTGTATTTTTAATGCAAAACAAAACAGTCAGTGAAACTTTCATTTTGCTTCGGAGAACAAAATCCAAAATAATAATAGATCTAAAAAAGTCTTAGTCAATTTCCTAATCCTAATCATGTCACTCAAATATTTAGTTCATAAACGATAAAATTGATAAATCCACGACATCTAGAGAGACAAACAAATGGAAAGATTTCTTATCGCAAGACGCAAAAATAAATAAAAGATCACTAACCCAGGCTTCGAAGCAGAGGATGTTACAGGCTCTCGTCGTTTCGGGGAGGTAGACTTTGACATTTGCCCTGTATGCCACTTTGGATTTCTCCTGGCTCCTGAAATTGAAAAATAAAAAATAAATACATAATATAAATTAAAAATTAAAAAAAAAAAACACGAACAATTTCAGCTAAAATAAGCTCGAGATAGTTACGAAAAAGTCCCAATTTCAAATTTTGATTCTTTTACTCCCCAAGTATGAAAAATTCTCAATCCCACTAACCAAAACTGTATTCTCTTTTAATTTTAATCTTAAAAAAGAAAAAAAAAGTAATAAGATGATGAAGAAAGAGAAAAATACCTCGCCGGCAATGCAAATGCCAAAGAACTCCCCTACTTCTTCACCGGGCAATTTCGCCGGAGAATCATCACCGCCTCAGCTCCTCCAATTCGAATCCAGTTAGCCACTAAAGCTATTCCAAAATGTGACTACTCAGACTCTCAATCCAAATCAAGCCCCAAAATCTGCACCCAAACAACGAAAAAGGAACAATGCTCAAGCTACAAGCAGCGACAGATCTTCAAGCGCATGTACTAAATGATAAAATTAATAAGAAAAAAACATCGATGATGATGCTAATTACACAGATTACAGTGCTAATAATGTGCTTAATATGAAGCCTTAGACCAAAATACAAATAAATGGAATTAAATTGAGGACAGGTACGAAGATCAGATCAGAGCATCGTCTCAGAAATCTAGGGCAACAAAAACGTCCTTTTACAACTAACTGTTAAAAGAAAATGTGCAATGAAGAGAAAAAAACACACACACAAAACCACACACCAAAGCGACGAATTTGTTTGGAAAAAAAAAAGCAAAAAGATAAAAGAAAACCTTGAAGATTGGCAAGGAGAGAAGTGAGAAGCAGGGAAATGCAAGCCAAGGTTCAGCAATGGTGGAAGAACCAGAAGCTCTGTGAAGAAAGAGAGTGTAGACTATAAATGAATCGGATGAATCAGAGGAGGAGAGAGAGAGAGAGAGAGAGAGAGAGAGAGTGTGTGTGTGTGTGTGTCTCGGTCTTTTCGTTTCCTTTTCATGTGTCATGTGTTTGTGAGGTACTCTTTTCTTTTTTTTCTTTTTCTTTTTTGCCGGAGTAAATTTTATTTTTATTTTTATTTTCCTTTTATGTCTTTCTTTATTTTGTTTTTGATATATTATCTTGGGTAAAATTTAAAAAAAATATTTATCAAGAGAATTATTATATTTTTTTTAAAGGAACTAATTTTCTTTTAAATTTAATACATGTGCTAAAACAATTATGTCAGTAAAAACTGGTTTACAATTTAGAAATTTTATTAATAATCTTAACAATATTTTACAATTGAATTTAAAAGAGACAACTCGTAATTTTGAGTTTGATTCGACATTAACGTTCAAGAAATTATTGTGAGAGTAAAATTTTAATTGCAATTTCTTTTACTATACGGAAAAAAAGTTTAGAACACTAAAAAATTCTGCGTGTCATTCGATATGAACGTGTAAGAAAATAATGCAGCCAATGGTTGTACACAAGTACTGGTCAAATTATTTAACCCTATTCTTTTGGGATCGATGCTTTTTTTTGTTTTTTTGCTGGTATTTAATTTTGCTCCAATTTTTTTCTGGCTTTATTGCCAAATTATTTGTCCATTATTCTGATTTGGGCATAGATATTTTTTTTTATACATTTCGTTTATTATATGGTTGATTTCATTGTCACATGGCAATATTTCGTTTCAGATTTTTTTTTTTCAGGTCTCTTGATTTTCTAAATTCACTAGTTAGGTAACGATAAATGTACAGTCTAAAGCACCAATTTTACTTTTAGCAATTGAAGATTTTTCTCTCTTTTTGTCCTTAATCCGATCTAAATCCATGATCAGCTGGAATAAAGATAAGAACAAAACGGAGAGTTTTTAGATAAGAACACGTACGTACACTAGAGAGAATTATGTTTCTCCAACATTGAATGTTGCTTTAATTAGCCAAATAACGCAATAAGACGATTGTTTTTAGATGTTAATGCAGGGAAATTATGGTGATCTAATTCTATATGGAGAAAAAGAGATAAGTCGCCAATTGAAAGCTGCTTCAACCATATACATTAATGTGCTTTTATTTCCACCTCAGAAAACAATTTATTTTCATTTAATTGCATAGTCCTGAGCCCATAAATTTGCATTCAGCTGGCCAAGATCCAAAGCCACCACAAAACTTATGCCTTGTTGTTTAATAATAATAATAAGTTTGTTATTCTAGAGATTGGTGAAACTAAAAATGAATAAATAAAGAAAATTAGAGAATTCACGAGCTTATGAACCCGCGCGTTGCAGCGGGCAAAAACAGACACTCATATGGCTCAACGGGAGCTAGTCTCTAATGATTTTTTAAAAATTTTAAAACAACATTTATAATTTGAGAATTCTTTGACAATTTTCCCATTAATTTTTTTTTAATTTCAACTATATTTTATCAATATATATTTTCTTACTCTAATTTCAAAAAATTCATTATTTTTATTATGTATCTAAATTTACTCTTTGGTAACTCGTTTAATTTTTTAATTTATAAAGAAAACTTGTGTATATATTTTTGTTGCTATGTAAATCCTGAGTATTTCTTTACTTCTCAATTTTCATTGGTTTCAATACCAAAGTGTTGTTGTAGTAAGACATGTAAATATTTTTTTGACATTATTTTCATTTTATTTCTTTTTATATAAAAATTATGTAAATATGTATCTTAGATATATTCTTTTTATAATTTAGTTTGCATAAACATAATAGATTTATATTAGTACATAACAGTTTATATACAAATATTTAGACATTTATATTTTATAATATTGTATATTAAATATATAACAAAAGTCGATGATAATAATTAAAATAATCTTTTTTTTTCATTTAGTCAACATGTACACGCACATATAAATCAATATATATATATATATATATATATATATATTTGTACATAAACAATAAAAGTCCAGTTCATCAAATTTTCTACTTAATTATTCTTCTTGTCTCCATCCTGCGATTGTAAAGTGAAAAGCAAAAGTTAAAAAATTTAATTGATAAAAAATAGTTGTCATAATTTGTATTTTCAGAGAGTTAAAAAATAACTTGAGAAGTTTGTTGCAACTTTTTCTTTCAGAGTTGTGCTCGTAAAATTTTGATTAATTATATATTTTAATAGAGTATTTTTTGTTTTTATAAATTAAATTATTAGTCAATATAAATATTTATATCTTAAAGTTATTTGTTTCGAGTTTGGAGTTTTTAGATTCAAAGTTTTGGTGGTTGGAGGCGACAGTGCAAACGTATTTGACGGCTGGTCGTCAAATACTCTAGAAATAATAGTATTAAGTGTTGCTCCGCGGGTTTTGAAATAAATTTAATAATTTTGATTTAACCCTTTAACTGTTCAATAATTAGGAGAATAATTGTTCACAATTGTTAATGTGAAACACGCATTCTTAATTGAATTTAAGAAGCCTTTTCAAAGATAGTAATTGTTGTTTAATGTTTTTCCTATTTTATTTTCAATATATATGGTGAGTACTTTTAAGTGCTTAAATGTGTAAATTTATTAGAATATTCAAAATAACAAATGAAAATTTCAATGATTTTTAACGATTATAGTTTCATTGAAAAATATTTGTTTTAATTTATTTTGATTTTACAAATATTTGATTTTATCTTAATTCAATTTTTAGAATTGGAAAGAAAGAAATTTCTTTTTTGGGAAGTATAAGCACATTCTTTAATAAAAAAAACTTCAGGAAATTGATTGATAACATCATTAATATTATTTTTTGTGTAATTTGAAGATTTATAATTTTGAGATTTACTATTACTAAAAAAAAAAATTTGAGAGATACTCGAATTTAAGGTTGGAGGTGGGCTGTTTATGACATATTTTTGTTTATTTCTTTTTTTCGCTTAATTATAAGTGAAAAGGTAATTTAATGATGGAATGTGCTGGAAGGCTCGTGGATGAATTTCAATTGCTAGCCAATTTGAATGCTTACGTGTCGATATACTCTTTCAACTAAGTACGTCCTAGTTTAGTGCAAGAGAGGATAAATTTACGAAAAAAGTCCTTGAATGCATAACTTATTGGGGACAGCAAGGTAATCTTATTAAATTTTAAGAGCAAATTCCAAAAATGCCTTTAATATTTTTCAGTCAAGCCCATCAAACAAAGGACATAAGAGTAATTTTAATGGTACTGTAGATTCTACAGTGTTTTTGCACTCCAAATTAGTATATAAGGATAATGTCGGCCCATAATCTTTTTCTATTAGTGATGTAATAATATATTAAAATTCTAAATAGTTTAGCAGTGAAGATAAACTAGATCGTGGTTTATTTGCAAAAAAAATAGATCGTGGTTTAAATAAAAATGTGGTTACATATGCGTTGGTGATTTGTGACAGGCAAAGTGTCACTAGGCATATCAGATCCTATGACTGATGTTTTTTCCAGTTAATAAAATAATGGAAAATGTGGATTTTAGCTTAATCACATACACATTTGGTCAAGAGGAAATAGTGGGCCCACCAGAAAAAAAAAATCCTCTTGAATGATTGTGACAGCCAAGCTACTACTACACTGTTTCTGTTTGGATCAAAGTTTTGGAGATGTATTGTTTGAGAGAGAGAGAGAGAGATACATAATTTGGTCAATCCAGAAGAAAGAAAGGGATGTAAGAGACAATAGGTACTTTAGATCTGCACTATATGTGTGTGTATATATATATATATATACATACACACATATGATATGATATATATACAGCTATATATTATATTTTGTTTTGTTGGTAAGGTTCATCTGCTAGACCACAGGATTGCCTTTTGGGGATCCATGTGTATCCCATATGCATGTGATTGAGAGCAGATAGGCAGAGCATATTGTTAATTTGTGGGATGGTCAAAAGATGCAGTGGAAAAAAAAAAAAAGAACTGAAAATGAAAACAACGGTTATTGGTAATTAATGGTTCAATCCAACAAAGTCGTTTCAAAAGCACTAGAGTTTTAGTTAAAGGAATCGTCAGTAATCAACGTGACTCTCTTTTGAAATAACTAATATGCTAGTTGATTCTCATCTTATGAGTAAAAGAAAAATTAAAAGTACATGCCTAGTTTTATTGTGACCAAATATTATAAATTGGTTTAGTTGGGGTGGATTATCCCAAGATAATTTATTATAAATTATTCATGGGAGATAGTATAATGGTACCAAAATAACTGAGTGTGAAATACACAATATTTTGATTATCAAATCTTCTTGTTACGAGTTACGACCGACACTTAACGTGAAATATACAAAATCCTAACGGTAAAATCGATTTTTTTTTCCCCCGTAATTATAGTAGATCATCTACTAGTACTACTGGGATAGAACACCCAGTAACATAAAAATATACACCTTTCTACCCTAAAAAAATATACAGCTTTCAATTTTAAAATTTTCTGATTTTATATTATGTTTGAAGTAAGAACCACATTCAAAGAATCCAAAAGGGCTTTACAAGTTAGACATGTAATTATGCTTTATAGGCAATTCAACCATTTTTTTCTAAGTGAAAAACATTACTATTTCTCTCGTTGTATGAAAAAAGAAAAAGAAAAAAGTGGGAACATTAGTACATGGCATCTTAGGGACAAGGATCAAAATCAGTTGTCCGTTAAAACGGTCACTCTTTATTCTTTTCCTTTTTTCACAAATCACAAGTGAGTTGTACTCAATGTGCATTGTCTGCGACTATAATTGGAAATGTTTGTGAATGCATTGGTCAATTATAGCATTTCTTTCTCATGGACCGTTTGGAAGTTCAATATAGTAAATTTAACTGATTGAATCTGTATTAAGCACTTATATAACCATCTGTCCATTATTATCATGCACAAAAATAAAAATCGAAAATATATACTAATAATTTTGACTTAACTAGACTTTAATTGTACCAAGCTTATTTTTGTCCTTTAAATGCTATTTTAGAAGTTAAAAAAAAAAAAAAAAAAAGAACACTATTCTATAGGGTAGTTGACAGAGTCGCAAATTTGAGCTCGAACACGCGACTTAATTAAAGGCTTTTAATTATTCTATTATTGTGAAAAATAAGCACTAAACTCTCAAACATGCATGCAAATCTGCAGATTCCCCAGAAAAGCACACACTCACTCACTCTTGTAAAAGTTGCACATGAATGACAATCTCCGAAATCTTCTAAAGATCATTGGTGGTTTGGACTTTGGTGATAATTTGAAGCAGTGTATCATCAACCAAACAAGGCCTTAAAATCAATTGAAAAGCTGCTCCCACTTCGATGAACAAAACATGGCCCGCCCGCGTAAAGAGCCAAGGGAGGACAAAAACAAAATGTCATGTATGGGCAAAAAAGTAGACATATACCAAAAATAAAAAATAAAAAAAAAAACAAAGGAGATATATAATCCTTGCCCAAAAAAAATCAATTGACCTATCAAAAACAACAAAACAAGTGGACAAGTGGGGGTTCCTAGTATCTACTTCCCATCCCCTCTCTTTCGTGTTAGTAATTGCTATTGTATTTTATTCTGATTTTTAGTGGTGTGTGCTAATAATGTGTTAGAATACATTAAATGTTTTAAACAAAAAAAAAAAGAAGGATGTGCAATTGACGGTTCAAAATTCCTTACTATTGTTCCTAAAAAAAGGTCACCTATGGAAATTTTTACTAATGCATCCAAGCAACTCTACACATACATATATTGCACAATTCCATTTTATTAGGTCATGCTATAATAATTTATCAAGTTCTGCGGATTAGGTTACCAATAATTTACCATGCTTTAAATGTTGAGCTTTCTTTTAAGGACTTCATAACTTCATTGCTCGGCATTAAAATTACTTGGAAGCCTCGTATTCTTTCAATCCATGAGGAAGAAAAATTGCCAAAAAGAAAATATAAATCCAAGACTAATACTTAAAAATAACCGAATAGTAATAAAAAATATTAATTCTCTAATATATTCGATAGTCATCAATGTTCTATCAAACATTATATAAGGTGATGTAACGTTATAAAAAGATGTAACGAATCTAAAATAATTGTCACAACACATGACAGCTTTTATAACATTATATTTATATCTCATTCCTATAATTCTTTTAAAACAGCGCTGATAAAATGGAGCAATACACAATGGCTAAAAAAGGTGTAAAAGAAAAAAATATGTCGGTATCTTTGAGCATCGCAGTCGCGAGCCAACTCAAGTGTGTCCTTTGTCAATATGCCAACTCAATATTAAAACTTCCGAGGCCAATCCTTTTCATGAGAACTATGTAAAATTTTTCTCATGCTCATTTACAGTCTCCCTCAATAAGTCATACATATAACATACATATCAACGTTCTGTTTTTTTGAGCTTGAAGGAATCCAATAATATGATACGTCCTTTCCGAATATTCCCAATATCAATTATATACCAAAGCCAAACCTAACTATTCCAATCACATGCCTTAATTCGTAAAGAATCTTCGCATACAATGTTTTTTTTTTTTTTTTCACCATCTATTTTATCTCATCTAATATATAGCACAGCCATTTAGACCACAAAAGGTATTATCTCATCCATTAGCTTCATTTTGCTTTCACAATACATTGTGCTTACTTGGGATAAGTCATAAGCTTTATAACTTGGATTTTTACATGACTCAGTTAAAGTTGATGCGACATATGAGACCACAGATCTTGGGTTTTTGGGTTGCAAATTTTGTTTGTTTTGTATTTTTTTTTTTAAGCTCTAATTGAGGACAAAATTGATAAAGCTTCACTTTATCTTCCAACCATACAACAAAAGGGAATAGAATTATTAATATGCACAGCTGCAGAGATCTATGCGTATTATATAATATAATCCATATAGTCGATATTCTTCTTCCTTGCTTCCATGTTGCCATGTCGGTGCTTTCAGTGAACCGTGACCTATAAAAATATTTAAAAAAAAAAAAAAAGGCAATTTTGATGGGACAATCTAACTGTATCTGTGGCCCAGTGGCCCACTAGGCTGGTGGCCCAATAGGCCTGTGAACCCAAAGCTACGACAGTGAAAGTTGCTTCCGTGCGTATTTCGAATAGTCGCCTCAATTTACTGGTCAATGATTGTGTTTTTTATTTTATTTATATATGCATGAGTTTTTTTTTGTTTTTTTGTTTTTATGTTTTCTATTTAAACTTGTTGTGGCGGGTGATGTTCATCGACGAAAAACGATTCTCAACTATCAATTTTATCATTTCAACTGGCATGAAGTGTTTAAAATGTAAATGTGGCAGTTCAAAATCGTTTATAAATGATATTGTACCCATTAGAGTATTATCATTTTTATTAAAATTCAAATTAAATAGAAAAACATACATAAAAAACGACAAATTAAACATGTATTGAGAAAGTTATAGTTCCATCTCATACGTTCTCTTTCACGTGTTTCTACATTAACTCTCCAAATTAATTCTAGATATGCAATGAAATCATTCAAATTCATAACGAGATAGATACAAAAATATTTAGAGAATTAAATGATTTTGTGACATATAAGATAAGTGAAATACAAATAAGAGGACACTTGATTTGTGACTTATACATTTCAAATTCCACATTAGTTATTTGATTTGTTTACCCGTCTATTCGTTTGCACGTTGGAGGTAGATATTAGCAACCTAAAAAATAAGTACTATTTGTTAATGTCGTTTATAAAGGGTTTTGCTAAGCATAGACGCGATTGTTGTGATCACATTCGTCTGTGACTGGCGGGCCCAATGTGGGATCTACAGTCACGGACGACTGTGATCGCACAGACGCGCCTGTGGATAGCACAGCTCTTAGAGCATTTTTTTTCACTTGCTTTGAGCTAGCTTGTGGATTCATTAATTCTTGAAGATCACTTTCTCGAACCCAAGATAAAACGGGCTCGAGCAGCATTTGGGCCACAATATGTAATAACCCTTTATTTCTAAGGAATTTGATGAATGTCCATGTGTCACACTTTAATCTAGAGAAATTAAAATAAATAACTAATTTTTAACGTCTAATTTCAATAAATACTTTATTTAAAAAAAAATACAATAAAATATTTAGGTGATTCAATTATTTACACAGTGGTAAGAATAGTGCTAGATATACTAACTATTTTACTAATTTTTTTAATACCAACTTAGATGTCATATTTTCTTTGGTGAGTGTTTATCACTTAGATAAAAGGATTCAACCAAACAAAACATGATATATCAACTGTCACATAAATTGATATTAAAAAGTTGGTATGTCTAGCATTATTATAGTGGTAATCGTGGTAATTGAATGAGTGGTAAAAAATATGTGTAAGTAATTAATAAATTGGCTTCCTATCCAAAAAGATTAATGAATTGGTTAATTACTAAATTACTTCAAAAATTTGAGTATTTTTTAAAGGATAATTGAGTAATTGACCATTTTCTAATGGTTTTATAAGAAAATAACTAACGCTTAGATTAATTAAAACATTAATCATTTTCTTAACTATATAACGATGTATATTTACCTTTTTACCCTTATTCATCTTATCTATTAGTGACTAATAACTTAACTTTTGGAAACGTTGACTACATTCTTCAAAAATAGATAAAAAACGACTATATACTAAATAAACATTTATTTTTATTATTGTATAAATTTTATATATTTTCTAACTTCACCCTTAATCTGTGCCCTTTTGTGTTGCATTTATGATTTCTACCTCAACTTTTACAGTGAAATCATGAGTAGAAACCAAATTAGCATACCATTTTAGACATTAATTGTTAAGTAGTGAACAATTAAGGCAATTATGCAATAATCTCTTAAATTGTCTCTCCCTTATTTTGTCTTTTCCCCTAGTGTATGATCTTTGATTTACACTATTTAACATTTATAACAGACATTCCTCAAAACCAACCAATAATTATTGATAAAAATGTGGTGGGTAGAACCATAAAAGTTTAGGTGGAATTTCATGTTCACCACTAGTTGATGCCATCATTGTACATACTACATAGTTATAAAACTATAAAAATATGTAACATGTGACGTTCCTTCCCATTTCCCAACAGCCATCCGTACCGTTAAAAAAACAATGAATTTTCCTCAAGGAATTACATGCCGAGCTAAAGCATATTATACCATACGGCGAGAGCGACCCTTTGGCCTTTACAGTCCCACTGATTGTAAAGGCATTTAACAGCTTGTTTAACACTATTGAAAATACTATAATTAAAATAAGTTTAAATAGTATTGAGAGAAAGAATGATTAATCCAAACAAGATATAATACTTGCATGTAAACTCGCACAAATTGCGCGTCGTACTCAAATAAAATATTTAATTATAATTTAGAAACCGTCACGCGTTACTTGGACGCAAGTGTTGAAGTTGAACACTTGGTATGTCGTACAATTATTGTCAACGATTTTTATGGTATTTTTATAACACCAATTCCCAGTTAAGAGATTCAGCCAAAAAAAAAAAAAAATCCCGGTTAAAAGAAGTTTCTAGCGAGTTGATGACTCGGCACTTCAATATCAATTGCTTATGCCAATATCAATATACCTATCCAATTTATCTTGATATAGATGGATAGTTCTTATCTTTTTCTTTTTTTTTTTTTTTTGCTGGGAAAATGATGGATAGTTCTTATCGACACATGTAAGAAGATTTATTTATTATCAGCCAATTATTGCAAGCGTGATGATGGAATTATAACAATAATATTTAAATCTTTTGAACAAAACTGATGCACTAATAAATTTTACTGTGCTTAATACAAACTCAAATCGCTCTAACCAATATGAGAAACAAATAGGAACAAGATTTAATGTGCAACCAGAACATTAACTAATATTAGAATTTAGATTTGGGGCCAATTAAATCACCCACCTAAAATCATAATTCATAAGATTCGTGACAACATGGTTTTTTTGCACGACAACATGGTTTCATATCTACATCTGCGAGACCAATGTGCACCGTCACCTAAAGGAGCCCAAATGCTGGGACCCACAAGTGATATTAACACCCACCAAAATTACACAAAATTCATTTCACATTCTAATATATTTATATAAACTTTATCTTTTTTTTTTTCTCCCCCTCTCATTGGAATTTCCTTTTTTTGCTATATAGTTCTTAATCCTTTTTGATCAATTGATGATCATGATCATTGATCATCAATGTTTCTACGATCTCGGCGCGCATTTGAACAGTCACGGACTTTCGTCTCCTGTTGCCCGCACGCCACAACACGGGACCTACGTTTTTGTTTGTTTTTGTTTTGGTCTTCCAATCAAAATCCTACGGTCGTGATTGGCCTGATCAGAGTCAAAAAATCAAAACGGCTTCTGCAGGTACATGAAAATGTCCTGCAGCGGCGACATCTGATAATTACTCCCTCCCTGCTGCTGTTGCAACGCGGAGGCGAACGCGCCGTCCACGGTGGCATCCATGTAATTAAAGGGGAAATCGAGGGCCTTCTCCCAGTCCTTCCACTTGGGCTCGCTCTGGACCTCGCACGTGAACTCCGGCGACACCACGTGCTCCGAGCAGCTCGAGTCCGTGTGCAGCCTCGGCACCGACTCCGACGTGTCGAAGTACACGAAGTCGCTGTTCATCGGCGCCGGCGCCGGCGCCGCCAGAATCTCCGGCTTCTTGTCCTCCGCCTCCTCGAAGCTCGCCGCCTTGCGGTTCGGAGCGCCGCTCTGGCCGTGCTGTTTCTCGATCGTGCCCTTCTTGTTGTATATTCGGCATAGGACCCAATCGTCCAGCTGCAAAACAATCAGAACCGTTGGATCAGCATCGCCGCATCGAGATAATTCAAAAGGAATATTGTCCACAAAATTAACTGCTACGTGTAAAATGTAAATATGCATGCATTTTGATCATTATTGATTTCGAGCTCCAAAGATTTGCGGCCCCCATTTCACCACGCGGGAGGGCCCAGCTGGCAGTTATCCCGAAGGTCAAAAGCGTGCCCTGAAATCTCATGCGATGAAATGTCTATCCTACCCCTATGGAATCTAAGAGCGTGTGGTTTGTTATATACCCTTAGGCTGTTTTTCTTCGGGCGGACCGGTCCACGTCAGCAAGACGGTACTCGTGCATAATCCAGTTGGTCTTCTCTCCTCTGGGCGCTTTCCCGGCGTAGAACACCAACGCCTTCTTGATCCCCACCGGCTTCGGATGCCCGATCGGCTTGTCCGCCCCGGTCGCCTTCCAGTACCCGGTTCCCGCCGCCCGGTTCGGCCTCGAACCGTTCGGGTACTTCCTGTCTCTCGGCGAAAAGAAGTACCACTCCTTCTCTCCATACAACGCCATACCTAATCACACACAAATAAAAAAATCAATCAAATGATTTCGAAAGCAAACATTAGAAACGAAAAAAGAAGAGAACTTTTTTTTTCTTTTGAATTTATTACCTGGGAGTTCCCACGGATCGAACTTGTAGAGATCGATCTCGGCGATGATCGGGACTGCGATCTGCTGCGACGCGCATTTGCGGCAGAGATAGTGCATCACGAGCTCCTCGTCCGTCGGATGGAACCTGAAGCCTGGCGGTAACTGTAACTCCGCAGTCATTTCTTCTCTCTCTTGTGTGTGTGTGGGTTTTAAAAAAATAATAATAATCTCGGTGGTATTTTCTTAGCTCGTTGCTCTGTGGGATTTGGGTGCTATGGGTATCAGCTACAACGAGAGCGCTTGAAACTTAGAACCCAAGGGGGAGAGAGGAATTTATAGAGCGCATGAGGCTAGACACGTGGCCGTAGCAGCCGGTGGTTTTCTAGAATACACGTGAACGATATGCGTTTCACAAGTTTGATGTACGTGGGAAGTGGGGCTCTGGGGGTGACCTTGAAACCGGACACGTGGCGAGCGTGGATGGTAGTGACTGCGTGTCGATGTCGCACATGGGATGGTTTTGTCACTGCTTACGACACCTCATTTGGACGGACGTGCTAGTCGGTCTAGAGCGGACCCCACACCTACCTTTCCCTTTCCCTTTCTTCTTCTCATGGGGATTCGTGTAGAGTCGGCGGGTTTTGTTTTTCAATTTTTTATTTTTATTTTTATTATTGGTTTTTTGGACGACACATTTACGGTGGATCTCAGCTCCACGTCACTCCTACGCTCCACGTGCGCCGGTGATTGATCCTGATCCACTGACTATTCAACTATTTTTCAGGGTCGTAATTGTATTGTTATTTTTGGGATTAATGTTATAAGCATATGCTTTCATGTCAAATCGTATGTATTTTTTTTGTTTGTTTTTTTTTTTATTAGTTGAAGCAGAATCTTTTTGTGTTATATTTTCGTAATTTTTTTTAATTTGATAATTCTTGCACATTTTTTTTTTTCAAAATGAAAAGATTCTGTTGCGTTTATAATTTCTTTTCGGTTAAGTTTTCTTATGATAAAGAACGCATGTTTCTCATATAATGTCATAAACCTTGGGAATTTTTTTTTTTTGCTAGAACCTCGGGAATTTGTTGTGGATTAAGTTGAGTTACAACATTATTGTATGGATATATATATTGTGGGCTTTTGTTTACTTCGTAAAGTGTAATAATATTGAATCAACAATTTTCCAAAGCATTATAAAATAATTACTTTCTTGCGGCGAATAAACAATTTGGCTTGGGACATTACTATAGTAGTTCTTTCTACAGATATACAACCATTGTTTTGTTATTTAATTAGTATCATTTTTGGAAACCAAGAAGAATATTATCATTAGACCTTATTTTAGAGATCATATTGACTAGATCTATGATGGTGTCACTGATCACGATATAGATGATTGACCTTGTCACATTGAGCGTTTAAAGAAATGTTTTTGTACCTAATTTAGACATTAAAATTGTGATAAGCACTACAATAATAGCATAAAAACATGTCCTAAAATATACTCGCTACTCGCTAGCTTAAAAAATATATAGTTTCTGAATTCACTTCCTACATGACGTACATTTCACACACTTTTTTTATGTTTTCTTGTTTGGATCATCAAATTAGAATCCCGGTTCTTTTTTTTTTTTTTCAATTATTATTATTATTACCATGCGCATTTTCCTTCTAAAAATAGAAAAAAAAATAAAAATAACTTGTGCTTTTGGTAGTAATAAAGCAGGTGTACGAACAATGTACACGTAGACCAACATTGCCTTCAAATGCATGAATCCAAGTCCGGAATCACGTGTAAATCTTTTGGTCATGCTTCATATTTTCTTTTAAGAAAAAATTAACATTATCTCTTGTTTCTTTGCTTTGTTTTTATTTTTTATTTTTAAATATATTTATCGTATTATTGTTACCTTTTTCTCTTTGGTGGCCATATGCGGACGTGTCATGAATGTGATTTACTTGGATAGAGACAACCGGAAGCTACCAGGATGGTACCGGAAGCGACAAGTCACTAATCACACTTCTTCCTTACTCGTTTTTCTTTTTCTTTTTCATTTTCTTTTTTCTCCCACTTTCTCTCTTGAGAAACTAATATAATATACAAAAATATCTTATCCTTATTAATTCCTTCTTCTTTTTTCTTTTTAAATAATTCTGTCTCATCTTAAACAGATTAAGAAAATAATCTACTTTTTAAAGCGTATGTTATTTTAAGAGTACCAGTGTTGATTGTTCTTGTCAAGTCATGATTCGTCCTTCGATCGCTAACAATCAATCAAACAGTCATTTAGAAAAAAAATGTTATAAAATTCATATATAGACAAGCGAATATTTTTTTTCCTTAATTCCTTTTATTTTATACCTTAGCTTAGTATAAAAGTATGATTTATCTTATAATAATTTTTTTTTGAGATAATTAGTATACTTAAAATATGCATCACTTTGTGCATTGAGTAGAGTTGGGTTTCTAATTTTAGTTAATTCGGGTGAAAATGACAAAACAATCAAACAGAAAGATTACATTACTTGCATATAATCTTAAATAAAGACTACGATCTATGAAACAATTTAATGCGTAATTCTATGTAATTTATTGCAAAAGGCCTTCTCTTTTTCATTAAACATTCCCTTCACTTAAAAAACCAAAAAGAAAATAAAGTAAGGATTTCTAGTAGTACCCCACGTGGTCACATCCCCTTCACACTCCGTGGCCGTTACGGTCATTATTGTATCTGTCTCTGCTCTGCCGTGGTCAAAGATCCTAACGACAAACCCAAAAAAAAAAAAAGTGACCAATAGAATCGCGCCACGCAGATGGACGTTAAATCATGGAAAGCCAGATCTCACCTTCCTCCGATTGAGCTTGCCACGTCACCATTAGCTTTAATTGGTCGGAGCGGACATGTGGAGCAGCGTGGGGGACTATGGTGGCGCAGTGGTGACCTTCACTCGTCGCACCGAGTGACCTAACCAAGAACCATGCTTGTCTGCTCAAAAGACCAAACTGTCCTCGAACAGGCAACGTGCCGAAACACGATTAGCTTATGTCGGAATGTCGAAGTATTGGGATTGGTCGAAGGTACGAGGTTCGAGTTGTAAAAATATGTCAAAATTAGACTATCTGTGTTGCAAATACCATATTATTTTCAACGCAAATGTTAATGCCAATATTAAATTTGTCACAAAAAAATAAATAAAAATGATATATTTGATTTTAAATTCTCCAAAGCATTTGTACTAATTTAAAATGTCATTTATTATTTTATTAATTTTTTAGTTGTATAATTCATGAAAAGTAAAATATTAAAGCCTGTAGTAAAGAATACTACTTATAACAATAATTATATATTAGTAGAAGATAATTTTTTAATATAAAATTATAGTCATTATTACTTTTACATAAAATAAAAATAAAAAATCAACCACTCAATTATCAATGTCAAAATTTTGACACAATGCTATACTTGATCCTAAACTTGACACAAGTAATAACATTTGTCAAATTTGAAACAAAATATGACATTTCATTGGATAACACATTTGGCATGAAAATGTTAAATTTTGACATTGGCAAAAATAAAAAAATAAAAAAATCAAGATGCTATATATCACATAGCTAGATTACTCAAATGCACTAATATCATTTTAAATGCTATTTTTATTTTTATTATTATTATTTAATTTCACAGCTCATTAAAAATAAAAATATTAGGCTATAGTAAGAAACACTACATCTAGTGGTTAATTTGATATAAGAGATTGATTTTTTATAATATAAAATTGCAATAATAATTACTTTTACATTTAATGATGAAAAAGGAGTAAATCAATACGCATTTTTAAATATCAAAATTTTGCATTATGCTATATTTATTGTCAAATTTGAAATGACATTTAAAATAAACACTGATTGAAGAATAATTTTTTCATATAGATACTAAATTTATGCATTAACACATCAATTTACACTGTATTAAAGATGCTCTTAAATGCATTTTTCAAAAAGTAGCATATGTTTTAAAATATAAAAAATAAATTACGCTTTAAAAATTCTCACAAATGTGTAAATGTTTTTATTGTTACTTTTTTTGTAATTATAACTTTTAAATATTTAAGATATATATTATTTTTGAAAAACGTAAAAAATTTATGCTATTTATTACAATTTCTTAATATATTATCGTCCCTCCCTTGTGAGGTCTTATTCTACGACTCCAATGGTCAAAGTGAATAATTGGAAACTATTAATGTGTGTTGTTCTACATCTGTGGACGACCCCATTTAATCATGTTTTATGCCGGATCTCAATTAGCTCCGATAATTTCTCTTTTTGCTTTTAGTTATTTGTATAATATGCTTGAATTTTCTTTAATATTGTATCGAGAGAAAGAAGTCAAATTAATTCTTAAACGAGCTTATTTGATGTTACTGGTTTTAAGCATGGTTGTAATCGGGTGGGTCTCGAGTATAATAGTATATAATCAATTAAGCGACCAATGAAATACCGATGTCCAGCAATTTAACGCTTTTCGTCTAAAAGTAATTGTTAAATACTTATATTCGTTATTTAGATGATTTGACATTATTTCCACTGATTAATACTATAAATTGATAAATAATTTTGAATAATTTTAAAATATCTAAACATTTAGACGAAATAAGGGATTAAAGTTCTTCGACTACAATTATGCAAAGAAAATGAAAACATTAATATTTCCCATTCGCAGTGTTACACGTGTTTTTGACCTTAAATATGCAAGTTTCCATATAGTACTTTCACACTAACGATCACTATCATGTATTCTTTGTTTCACTTAAAATCAAAGTTATGATAGCTATACTCTAATTACTACATATACATTGAATACATATATTAACAATCTCTCTGGCGGCCACAACACAATTCTCATGGATTGGATTCTATCATTTTCATTAGTTTTGGCTAATTACAATTGCAGAGCTGAAACGCACCGTTACGTAGAGAATGCTACATGGTTAGATTTTTGGCAAAAAAATCATGACTAGAATGATATCTCGTTTATTTATTAACAATACATTAATTAGTATATTCAGATATATTTATATCTGGTTCGTAAAATGCATGATTCTTAGTTTTAACGCCTGTGTATATATATATATATATATATAGCTTTTTTTTTTGTCGAGATCGTTCATCCATCGATCTAAATTAATGAAGCTCGAATTAATTACCAATTTTGTCACTGTCCATATTTGAAACAAGAAAAGAACGAGGAAATTATTTTTCTTCCGTTATGAATTATTATTTTTTTTTTATGAATTCGGTTATGCATTGTTACTGTTACTTGAGTATATTATTCAGTAGAAAATTTGTTGAGGTTCGTGTTTTGCTCGACGTTAATCAAGTATGTTATTAAAATGAACGTTGGCTTTTGTAATTTTTCTCTCTCGCTTTAAAGAAAGTAATAATAAATTAGGTGACATGACAATGGACATCATGAATCAAGCTTTGATATTTGATAGCCGTGCAGATTAAAAAAAAAAAAAGAAAAAAATCGTACTATTTCAATGGTGGCCTTGGCTAGCAGAAAAAAATTTGTTTTTTCCCTTTTTTATTTGCCAGCTATACTGATAGCGAAGCCAAAAATATGCTATAATTAACGTCTTTTGAAATATTTTGAAGATTAAAATTATGAAGAAAAAAAAAGAGAGACAGATATGGAATATGTTCTAATGTGACAAGAGAATATTCGATGATCAAGGTTTTTTTTTTATTATTATTTTTTTTTTTCACAAAAGCAGGCAAAAAAGTTTACGAGCCGACAGTCACCATCTTTAATCTTTATTACAAACAACAGTAGTTCAGGATCTTAGGCAAAATCCACTGAACTGAAATCTGAAATAATGAATAAACGACATAGCACCTTTTCTTTTTGGTATAATTATATATCGTGTGCTCTTATCAAGAAACGGTTCATTCATTAAATTGCATTTTTTTATGTTATAAATAAATTATTAATGTTAGTTAATGATGTATACTCACGTACACGTTAATAAAACTTCGTGAAACAAGTTAATTCGCTTAAGAAAGCGACATGAATCTTCAGCTAATTAATGGCGTAAGAATACTCGTATATTTGACTTACTTGAGCTAGCATTAATTAGCACCGGGTAATTGCATTATGAATAATAATCTCACTTTAATAATTTGCTTGGTCAAATATTTCCATTCTTATTTCTTAGTATTATTATTATTTTTTAATCTCAATACAATATACTTAAATTTTAATTATTTAAATCATATCAAAATTTAAAAAGTCAATATTCATTCTAAAATGCTCGCTTAGATGGTTTCCCCAACATAAATTATGAATTTTCAAAAATATAAATTAATCCTCCGCATTCCATAAGAAAAAAAAGAAAAAAAAAAACTGCAATGTTAGAATATGTGGACGTGAAATTCTGCGGCACCAATAAGAATGTAGCAAACAAAAGCACGTCCGGGGTGGCTAAATTACAAAACTACCCTCAAAAGGGCGCCAAAAAAAAAGCTAGTGGGGCTTCTATATATTCTTCAGCATCCAGCAAGTGGGGTTTGGTTTAGTCACGCTTGCAGTTAGTTGGCCTCAAAATTCACAGAACAAATTATAAAAAAAAAAAAAAAACCTTAGTCAATAGACCACATAAAGACTTTCATGTCCAAGTGAATTGAACACGTTTTATTTTCTCTAAATCTAAAATTTGTCAAGAAATCTGACTCGTATATATATATATATATAAAGAAAATTAAATAAAGGGGTCGACATATATGCGAGTCCCACGGCGGCTCCCACTTGTGTGTTCTTAGCCGCCAATTTGTCTAATCTCTTCCACACAACGCAACCTATAATTTCAATGGTCGCAAGTCATGGCTTTAATTTTCATGATATTTATTATTATGATGTATAGCTGTATACAAATTTCCATATATACAAGTCCACAGCTAATCTTATCTTGTTGAATCCATGTTCAGTACCATATAAAACTAATCGAAGCCTCTAATTTCTTCTTCTTTAATGTGTGTGTGTGTATATATATATATATGTATAAAATATGTTAAATTAATCACCAGTGCCCAGTTTTCTTCTATATATATATATATAGTCAAAACCCATATTTGATAATACTAGCAACAACCCATTGATATCTAATGAATGTCCTAAATTTTTTATTTTTATTTTTCCCCTGAAAAGGAGAGAGAAAAGTCATGTCTTCTAACATAAATAATTAGTTGTCGGCTTGTGAAAAAGAAAAACGACATCCACTACTAATTTTGTCGTGTCTTTCCAATTCTAAGCCCTCATTATATCTTTTATTGTTTAATATGTGTTGTGCCTTTATAGTTTATGTAACATAACATTATGACCATTAATTATTAATTTGAATGGACAAATATGGGGTTTGTTGGAATTCAGGTTTCTCTCGAGACCCAGGGAAGGTGTATCTAATGGCGGCGTTTTACGAGTTTGAAAAGTTTTATTAACATACTTGACATTGAGTTTGAGTTTAGTTGAGATAAGATTGTGATTCCTTTTGTCTTATTTGTTGGTTGGTGAAACTATAAATTAAAAAAATAAAACTCTTTGGTAACAATACTATTGATCATACAACTAGTGTATATATTTAATTGTAATTTATGCTTTATATACGGTTTTGCAATCTAAATAATTTATTTTTGGTTTAATTTTTTTTTGATAATAAACTCACTTATAAAATATTAAATTTAAATCTTTTTATTATAATAAAACGTGATTTGGATAGCAATCAAACGGACCATATATATATATATATATATGTATATGCGTTTTCTAGCTAATTATTGTTTACTCGTGCGTTTTCTAGTGACGTACGGTGTGGACTTAGGAATGAAGATCATAAAAGGGCAGTTTGAAACTTGTTCCACAATAATTCCTGCTCTTCAAGCTTCGCTAATTTCTTTGTTCTCTTCTTGATTTTTGTCTTTATTTTGACCAATTTTTCTAAACCAAACAAACCGATCAACTGGCATGCCCTCCCGATTTTGCAGTTGGACAGAGCCTCTGCGAATAAAAAAGTGCTAAAAATTATTCAATTAGATAACATAAAGTATCGTAAACTCATCATATCTGAATGTAGGACAATATGGTCATTACACGATATTTTATCTTCTACGCGAAGAATAAAGGTAGATTAAGCACTATCGACTTTTATTGGCAAACGGCACTCCTATTTTTACTCCTCACACAACTTATTTAACGAATAAAAAATATATATTTTCTTTTCAATGATAACTATATGACAAATTATATAAAGAGCTAATTACATATTTATATTCTTTAGACAAGATATTTACAATCATTTTGACAAAATTAGTAATTTACAATAATATTCTAACATTCTTTAATTAAATTTCAAATTTTTTAATTACAGTTATACACTAAGATGAATACCCATTACCCAATTAGCTTTAACTATTTATATATATTATTTTTAACTTAAGCATGATGATGATCATACGAGATTATATAAGAAAATTCTGTTAAATCGCAAATTAAGCAAACTTATGCAAATTTCCAACTACATAACAATGCTAATCTATGAAACATTTAATATTTTCATACATTTGTCCGCTTGAAATTAAATATGGATCATTATTTTGTATTGTCAAGTAATATGGTATTTCCAAGCATTAAAACTATGAAAAATTTTGTATTGCCACAATAGCAAAATATTCCCATGTACTTAACAAAAAAAACATTTTATTTAATTGCAGGGAAATAATTTTTTAATGAGAAATAAGATATTGTAAAGTCATTACTTGAAATCACCACGCCCATGCAAGACCCTCAAATAAAAAAGAGCAGAGAACTAATACACATATGGTTACAGTAATACCCTTATCGAGAACTACTGTGTAAGATACAAATCATTCACATCATGGTTTAAGTTTGAGATATGATTTGTAATAATTTGAGATGTTTTTTTTTAATAAAAAATTTGTTTACTTTTGATTGTTATACCCACTAAGTTAATAGGAACCATTTTGGTAGAAAAATATTTAAATAAATCGTATTTCAAAATGTAAATGAGCTAGTACCAACTCGGCTATTATTTGAGCCACTGAGTATCCATACTCATTTTAGTAATTCTATCTTCAAAATTATATTATCAAAAAATCCTAGAGTCAAATTTAGATTTGTAAATATCTTCTAATTTAAGAATAGATATAATATTCCCCATTATATAAATATACACTTTGATAATAAAATATTATATATATATATTTCTTTAAGTTAACAAACCTTTTTTTTTATTATAATTTGATTAAAAAGTCACACAAAAATATGGATGAATGAGCAATTATTTTTATTTTCGTTAAAAAATATGCTTTTAACATTTGATATCAAGTATTACTTTTAAATTTCTCTAAATATATTCTATTTTTGTCATTGACTTCTACTAATATTATTGTGTTCTTTGAAATTTATAAATTTATTATATATATATATAATATTTGATGATGGCTTTCTTTTAATTATACAAAATAATATTCCAATCAATCATTGATATTTGATAATTATTAGTTTTTTTTGTAAACTTAAAGAGAAAAAAAAATATTAATCATCATATAACCAAGATGTATTATTGAAAATACGTAAATGAAATGATCGATATTTAAATTAATGTTAAGAAAAAAGGCTTAATTATGAGATTATAAGATATTTAATAAGTGTGAGAATAATAAATTTGAAGTTTTAAATTTTTATGAGGGATTTATTTAACCCCTTGTTTGGCATACTCATTTCACCCATTCCATTTCATTTTATTTTTTCATTTTTTTTCAACTTTCCTAATCCTCCAATCTATTCAATTCCATTCCATTTTTTTTCAACTATTTTTTTTTCAACTTTTGAAATTTTTATACAATATCTTTAAATCTTAACCATTTATATCACCTCGAAATTCGTAAAATCAAACCATTCTTACATTATTTTTTCAATTATTTTCAAACCATTCCAAACTATTTTCAAACTATTTTTTCCAAAAAAAAAAAAGGATAAAATGACCAAAATGGCCTTCCAAACAAAGTAGTAAAAGATAAGTGAGAGAGAAAAAAAAAATGCGAATAGAATCGCCCATAAAGCATAACATTGTGCAATTTGACCTCGTGTTGTAATTAATTATGAGTAGGTTTACACGTATTCAGATCGTGTAGATTAGCTCATGTAGTATAATAGCACTTGTATATTTCTCAAATTATTAGCTAGCTATTGAAACTGACGTATAGGCTTAGGCCTAATTGCTTTTATCATGCGGACTATGAGTCGGACCATATTGAATATCTTAGATGATTACTATTGCCCTCAAGTAACAGTTTTCCATAATATGCCTAATTTGTTTGATCCATATATGTATCGGATTACTTGTCCTCTACGTACACATCATCTACTATACTTATATAGATCCAAATACGTGTGACAATATATAATAAGTTTCTTGTACTATTTATATATATCCTAATTTCTAAGAAAATATCCACAAATAATAAATGTCTACACAAGACTCCCATCAAATTTCGCGAATTTCATCAAGAGATATTTAAGTTAGTAAATTTAAATCACATAACGGATTGAGACAATATCAACAATACACATGATCATGATCAATCTAACATTATCAGCATATATATATAATAATTAATTGATCAATGAATGAATTATTTATTTAACATTATCATTATTCTTGGTGGTGGTCGACGACGACGACGAAGAAACTTCAAAGCTGCAAATAGGGCAACACTTTTTGATCTGAAGCCACTTGGTTATACAGTCGGAATGGTACGAGTGTTCACACCGAAGCGCAACCAGATCTTCACCGTCCTCGTACTCAACCTGACAAACCACGCACTGGTCCACCACGCCGTTTTCCCGGACCGGCGACGACGACGACGTCGTTCTGCGCACAATCGGACGCAGACACGACGAGATTTCCTTGGCCGAAAGCCCTCTCTCCTCGACCCCAATAAACTCGCCTAACGCGATCAGCTCCTCGTACGTCAGCTCGTCCACGTCAAGCTCGTCTTCGTCGTCGTCGTAGTAGTCCATTTCCTCGTCGTCGTCGCCGCTGTAATCGTCCTCCAGGAACCCTAGCTCGGAGTCTTCGAACCTGGCCCCCGCGCGCTGGGGGGCGGATTCGAAGAACTCGTAGTCTTCTCGGTCGAAGGCGGCTTCGCCCTCGCTGCTCTCGGACTCGCTCTCGATGGTTCCGAGCGAGGAGAAGCCCCTCTCCTGCTCCTGCAGCGCCACGGCGAGGACGTAGTCGGAGTCCAGCTGCCGGAGACGGGTGAAAGGGATTCTCTGCGGCGGCGCCGGCGCTGGCTGATGATGATGATCGTCGACGACGCGGTTCGTGCGATCATGATCGTGGAGTTGTTTTGCGTTGCTGGCTTGATCATCACGGCCTGATTGATTATCTTCCATGATGATATAAAAGAACAAATTGGGGTTTGGAAATTATAACAATTACGAAATATGGAAAGGGAATTATATATATGTTTGTGTTGGAAGGAAAAAAAAGAGTGCCAATTAAATGGGTAGTTATAAGAAGGTAGAGATTTTAGATATATGTTGTTAATTGTTATGTTGATTATTATTATTATTTTTGGAGGGTTTGTTTGGGGTTGAAGCAACGTCGGTGGAAAGCAAATGGGAAAAGGGAAAACGCTCTGTTAATTTTGCGAAAGTTATCTAAATATTCTAGATTCTTTGACTATACGTACTTCCAATTCAAAGTCTTTGTTGTTGTTGTTGTTGTAGTTGTGTGTCTAAAGAGTCTTGTATATAGTCTAGGTCTAGCTAATAGTGGATATAGATATATATCGTTTGAAGTTTTCTTTGTGGGGAAGGTAAACAACTTCCCAGCAAGCAAGGCAAATTAATTAGTAATATATATTGATTATTGATGCAAGTAGGTATTTGAAGTTCAACGTTATTCCAAGTTTCACACTTTGTATTAATGAGATTCAAACCCTGTATATATATATATATATATTTATTTTTATATAGTAGCTATTGCCTTATCGTTTAGGTAACAACAGTCAACGTCTCTTAGCGCGTTTCAACATTGGTTTTATTTGCTTCAGAAGGTCTCTCTTTTTGGCAAAAGATAAGAGAAAAAAAAAATGGTCGGTTACGAACAGTACTAAATATAATTTTCTTAGTTGATAGCATCGACTCTACTGTACTGATAGTGCTTATTTTTTTATAACTGATTTTATTGATATGATGTGGATAATTGTATTCAGATTTGGGTGAAATTTTCTTCGTTTTTAATATTGCGATTTAAGATTCATTTTCAAGTTCTTCTGGTTTGACCATTAGGTCCATAAAATATTGGCATGAACATTTTGACTGAGTCCTTGTTCACTCCTTCAAACTGGAAAATAAACAGAGGAAAGGAAGGGACTCTTAATTCTGAAAAGATTGAAGTAGGAAAATACCCAAAATTTATAAAACAGTAAAAATAAATAGTCAATATCTCAAAGTAATTTAATAATTAGTCAATTCATCAATTATTTGCACATGTTTTCGATAATTTAGACAATTACTACAAATTATCGCAATGTAAGTAATTGAATCAATTCGATATTTTTTTTGTTATATTTTTTAAAGATTGTATATTTATTTAAATTAGATGTCAAATATTGGTAATTCACTATAATTTTTTAAATTTGTTTGATTCAATTTTGCCCGAATAAATTAATGGGCATGAATTAAAAACTAAGCTCGGAAAATTTTTAGAATGACGCTTATTTATCAAGGTTTGGTTCCCAAAATGATAAAAAGGGTGCTTCTATTTCCACACAGGTCTACTCTCTACACTCCGAAATTTAATCATTAACAAATGCACCAAGCAAAATTATACTTAGCGTCCTATAAAATGATAACGGGATCCAAAAAACAGAAAAGATGACAAAAAAGACAAAATTATAAGGATATTTTTGAAAAACTAAAAAACTTATAGTATTATTTTTGTATTCAAAAGGAAAGTTTTAAATAAGGGTGCGAGGAGACTCGTGTATTATATACTCACCAAGTGATAAATTACATCCTTAATTTATGCCCAAAAGAAGGGATATTTTTCGAAATCCCCCAATCTTAGTGGAGCCTGAGAATTATTTGGAGGCCCATTAGTTCCTCAATTGATAATTTGATATAGACAAAATTTCATCCAAGTTTATAATCTATTATACTTCTTTCATTATAATAAAAAATTTTGAGAAGTGTCATTTTGGACAGATTGTTTTGAAACATACCACTTTAAAAGAAGATTTGCGGTTCTACCACTCTTTAGTAGTGAATTTGACCGAATTGTCTTTTCTTTTTTGACAAATGAGGAACACAAAAGGAAAAAAAAAAAAAAAGACAACGTAGTAGTTTGATAATGAAAAAAGTTACATGACATAATATATAATAGTGATTAGGTTGCAAACTTGAATCAAATATGACATGAGATCAAATTTCCTCTGCTATAATATTACCATTTGCCATTCTTTTTATCTCTCTCATTATACAGGAATAAACAATTCATTCGGTCAAATACATTGCTACATTTTCCAAAGTTTCCCATTGATTTTGGGGAGCAAGTTGGTTTATTCAAGTCCATTACTACATGTTTGCCAAAAAAAAAAAAAAAGTCCATTACTACATACTTGTGCGATTACATGAGGTATAAAAAATTAAGAAAAAAGTGATTATTTGCTGTGGTTTCACTATGAATGATTAACAATACGAGAATTATGCAATTATAGATCATTTTCTACCCATGTCCACAATTTTTGTAGTTTAGTGAAAAAATCGGTTCAGCAATATTTTAACGGAAAATTACTCCACTTCCCAAAATTGCTTCTTATTCATTATTTTAAACGAAATAAAAATTAGACCATTTAACTTAAAACCTTAACAGTCCATTAACTCTCGGTTGATTTACCATTTGGTGTTTTAACTGTTTTAAGGTAGAGTAATATTGCATTCAAACTAAGAATTTCTCACTTGGAGAAGGCAAAGAACTCATCCTCCTCTTCCCGTCTGCATGGTAACAGCTTGGCAATATGCTCCAATTTGCCAGTAAAGTGACAAGAACATCAAACAGCAGACTAAATCTTGAAACTGGGAGTTCTGCGTTCAAATGATTTTGCCTACGATAGAAGAGTATATTTGACCCTTAATCCCTTCTTAAACAACTATCCAAGCGCAACAAATAAATTTTGTCCCAACACAAACGAGGCGATCACCAAATAAGCTTATGGCTGTGCATTCAGATTGGAGAGCTACATAAACATTAAAAAAACACAGATCGCCCCCATATTCACTAAAAGATCAGCTACATGCGTCCATTGGAGCTCAATCCATTCTTCCCTTCAAGATCCTCTCAGTCACTTCAGTCGGTGTTCTGCAAGGGACAAGTAAAAATCAATCAGGTGTACAACTTGTATCGAAACTAGGCCATATTAATATTCATTTTCAGCTTTTAAGCCTTTCTTTTTTGCACAATATTATTTCAATTGACGTTTCACAAGCCTACTTATTTCTTTGGTAGGAGGAACAATGGGAGAAATGATGAGAAAAGTAGAGGATATTTCTCTCTCAATCTCTATCTTTTCTAAGGAATAAACGCACAGTGACAGATTAATGCATTTCGTTATCAGGAAAAATAATTCTTACACAACATAGACGTGGCCTCCCCATCCACTCAAACAGTCTCTGTCTACGGAGGAAAGCAGTGCTTGTGACACAGTCTCGAATAGTTCTTCTGGTTCCTGAGTGACAAAAAGATATGAATGTCATTACTCACTCTTTTTTATAAACAAGCAAGTTGTGGTTGCCGAGAAAGAGAATAAGGAGATAGCAATAATATTAAACTTAAATCACCTATAACTGAATATACTGTGGGAAGCTACTGACAAGGTAAACCAGTATGGTTCTTGAAGTTCAAAATATTGCAAATTTATAAGTTTATGAAGCTAGAGAATCTCAATATCAATACTCATTAGCCACGCCAGTAATACCAATCACAAGGAAAGTGAAGAAGAACACTAACCATGTCAGGCTTGAACATTGCCTCACAAGCACCATAAAGGGATTCCGATGCGGTACCAGCAACCACGAAATCCTTTGCCAGTTCCCTGCATTAACAGGCCATAACAGTAATATCAATACGCACCCCGCTATTTCTTTTCTACAGGACCTCCTCGATAGAGAAAATTTGGAAAATCTGAAAAGGTAGGAAAGTAGACCAAACCACCAGCTAAAATCTGCCTGGATCCCAAGTAATCAAAATGCTCGAGCAATATAAAAAAAGTTATAGCAGATCACTATCCTTCCACAACTCCTATAAAAGGACAACCCTAAGGGAGAGCATGATGGGAACAACAAGAACAAACTGCTCGCACATTTCACATATGGCCATTGACAAGAAAAATTCTAAAGTATACAAGAAGTAAAGAACTCACGTCGCTAGAACCCATGCGAATACCCAAAAGTGCATATCGCTACTGTACATATATATAAGCACGGGGTATAAAGGAAAAATATGTGAGAAGAGTCACCGTGAAAGTTCATCAAAGGCTCGAGCATTATTATTAATCTACCAAATGGATTTGCAGCAATAAACTTGAGGTTTAAACAAAGGTTGCAACAATTATTTGCACAAATATTTTCATAAAAAAACGAAGACAGAAACAAATATCAAGTCAACCTAATAATACTTTATCCTACAAAGATAGGAGATTAATTAAGATCTGAGAAATTCCAAATTATAAGCTAGGTATCAATGGTTCTAAAAGACACTATAGAAGCTAAACGTCCAAACTCAAAACCCAAGAACCTAAAAGACACCATGGCAAGAACCCACCAACACACACATGTTACAAACCGGATGTTCCTAGCATTAGCAAAACAAAGTCTTCAATGCTAAGCACACAGAACTAACGCTTTCCCTTTAAATTTTTCCTCTAAACAGAACAGAAAAGGAGAACAAAAACCACTTACTTCGCTCCAATTGAATCCATGGTGCAAATAAATGGCTTGTCCTCATCACTCAGCCCAGCAATTACAGGTTGACAGAAATATGGACCAAACCTAAATCAACACAAACAAAGAAGTCATTTTTTCACTTTCCCATTTCTGTATAATTACTCAGGCAAAAATGTCAAAATCAAAATAAAGAAAATAAAGAAGGACCTCTTCTCGTAAAGAATAGCGGAGACAAGGCTGGCAAAAGTCTCAGGCTTCATATCCCTCTCTTCGCGAAGCTGATACAGCTTGTGCCTGAAGACGAGCCTCTGATACCTTCAAAACCAGAACCAAAATCCAAGGGTTTACTCAACAAGCAACACTAAGAAATGTTCCAAACACATTCGAGAAAGAGAGAGGTTCGAACAGAGTCTGAGCGTCGGTGGCGAGACCGGAGAGACCGAGGTAAAGCCTGTCGTGGATTTTGTAAATCTTCTGGAAATCGGTGGCGATTGTTTGGAGCTGAACTCCGAGCCTCCGATCGCTGGCTATGGCGAAGCAGTTCTTCCCAACCATGGCCACAAGGGCACTTCCATTGTACTCGAAGATCTGTCAGCCATTAAAGGAACAAATTTCACTGTAAACAAAATCGGATGCGAAACATGAAATCGAACGAACACGATTGTGAATCGACGAAGAAATGCGTAGCTACGAAGACACTCACCGACATTGGAGATCACAGGAAATTAGGGTTTCTAAGTTTCTCTTTGTTCTTCGAATTGCTCAGAGAGAGAGAGAGTCTGTAAAAGCCTAGGTCTCTGCGATTGTGTGTAGAAATAAACTGAGAGATGGCTTGGGGCTCAATCTACGATTCGCTTTTTTTTTTTTTTTTTTTTTTTTTTTTTTTTAACTTTTCTTCTTCTTCTTCTTCTTCGTTTTAGGTCTATATTGCAGAGCTCGGAGCTGAATAAATATGGGTTGGGCATTCGTTAATAATTGGGCCTACATAAATGGGCTTTTTTGTCGACTTTGATGGGTATATGGGTCCAACTGATGATGGATATTTCCTCAAGTGGCCCAATTGTTTTTTATTCATCCAGAATTGAGAGAAATGGCAAGGCTCTAAAGAATTTACCTTTTTATTTTATTTTATTTTATGTTTCTACATGTTAAAGTAACCTTGTTTGGAGTACCCATTTTTCTCATTCCATTCCATTCTATTTTTTTTATTTTTTTAACTTTTCTAATCCTCCAAATCATTACATTCTATTTTATTTTTTTTTAACAATTTTTTTCAACTTTCCAAATCCCTATACAATATTTTTAAATCTCAACCATTCATATCACCTCGAAATTAGCAAAGTCAAACAATTCTTACATTATTTTTACAAATTATTTTTAAACTATTCCAAATCATTTTCAAACTATTTTTTCCATCCCAATAAATGGGATGGAATGACCAAAATGGCCAAACCAAACAAATGATATAATGAAGTACATTAAGGAATTCATCGTATAAAAACTAAGGAAATAAAAATAACGCACCATGTAGTCAAAGAAATTTGATATTTCCTCAATTAATGAAAGCATTAATTTTTTTTTTCTTAAAACAGCATATCAAAAATGATCAATACTATTTTATATCTTTCATTGGAATCTTTTAGAGAGTTTGGTAAATAGTTGGATTTTTCAAAATAGAAAAAAGTGTTAATTTATATATTTATTATTAAATATAATTAACATAGATTTATGTTATGGTATTAATTATAAAATTCATCTACTTTCTTAATTCAGCAACAAAGAAAATTAAATATTCATTAAATAATAATTGTTTATTTGTAATTCAATGTCCTTATAGTATTCCAAATCCGCCTTCCAATTTTATTCTCTCTCTTGCATTATTTTAATCTTATATTTTTGCCAATTAATTTATGGACAATCGTACAAAGGATATTTTCATTAATATGACATTAAAATTTAATATCCTTATGCACAATCATACATTTAATCTCTAGATATATTTATGTTTTTTTTAGCCTATCATGGATATGTTGTTTGTTTATTAAGAAGATTAGACTGATCTTGTAATTTTCCCCAAATAATCCTTTTAGTCAACCACGTTTTATCATGGATTGGTTATCCTAGTCAGAGCCACTACTAGTTTACTATTTGAGTCCCACGTGCCCCACGTGCTGTACAAAATGGTCTTCTACATAGTTGTTAAACTGCAATTGATCAAACTGTCATTTGCAAATAATTAAAAAATGCAATTAAATTGCGATTGATATATATATACATAGATATTGCAATTACTGTTAAATTTTTATTAGATCAAACTCACGTAAAGAATTAGTTGAAGGGACTTATTCTAAAATAATTTGTTGAATCAGAGTTTATATATGTACGGATTGTCAACTATTAAGACCCTTTTTTTGAAAAAAAAAATGGTTATGTTTAAAATTATTTTGATAAGCAATTCAATATGCATGTTTGAAGCACTAAGAATATGGTTGACGTTTTGTTCCTCAAAATAAGCAGATTTCCGTGCCGTGTTATGCGATGAAATAAACTAATTGCCAGATTTGCTTCATAAAACTATGTCACAAATTGCATTTACAAATGACAAATCTTGTTGAAATTTTAATGTCACAAGACAAGTTCGAGTGGACCGATGTGATTTGTTGTGGATATGGTTCATTGCGAACACTTTCCTGATCTGATTCATTGAAAAAAATAAACAAATAAAAATTTCCCTTGCAGGTCCAATAAGTGATATTGAAAATTCCGAAATCTAGGTTTAATTCGGTCAAAACTTTTAGCTTCTGTTTTTCCTGAGTATTTTCTTCCCTAACCAAAATTTACATGACCATGGAAAATTAACCAACCAAGTAAGTTATTTGACCACTAAAAGCAACAATTACAGGAAATTTTTTTTTAAAAAGTGTTATTTATTAAACCACAATATGGAGGGTTGAATTTTGGACTTTCAATGATTCAATCATGGAATTTTAGGAAAAAAAGGCGAGTAATTAAAAAAAAAATTATCTTTTGTATTAATGGTAACAACACATTATTGGTAACAACACATTATTGTGGCGTTTGTCTTTATACGGAAGACTCTTACCAAATCCAGCCCGAACTTAGCCAAATACTCTCTTAAATACAAACCAAAATATTAAATGCCTTCCTCTTTAAATGGAACAAATTATAGAAATAACACTTCATTGGCATTTTAATTTTTAGTACCTTGTATTTGAACAAAGTATATTAAGAGGCAAATATAGGTTCTTTGTTTAGATCTCTACAGCCTAAACATATACAAACAATTTTTCTTCACTCAACGTATGAGTTGTATATAAATATATAATATCTATTATTTTATATGTTCTCTTCGGTAACTGCGAGAGGCTTTTAGCGCGCTTATTAAATATACAAATTAACCTATAGCCATAAGCATAAGTATATAAATAGCTCATGAACTTCATGAGCTCTTGAGAGAGAGACTACAGAGAAAAGTGCTTATAATTGAGTAGTTATACATGGAAATGAAGTGGTTGTTTCTCTGCAGTTTTTTCGTGTTATCATCGTTGGCGGTTTTCGGCGGCGAAGCCATCGCCGGAAACGTGACGTATGACGGTCGATCATTGGTCATTGATGGACAACATAGAATTCTTTTCTCTGGCTCTATTCACTATCCTCGTAGCACTCCTGAGGTAATTAATTAATTATATATAGTACTAACATATTATGTTTTTTTTTTTTTGGCTCTTTAGTTATAATCAATTCCTTTTCTTCTTGTTTGGTCTAATATGGTTAATAATATGATATGAAAGAAAAAAAGTTGGAAAATGTTATAGTACTGGCCAGATCAGAGAGTATTGAAATCATCTAATTGTTTGTTTGTTTGTTTTTTTTGTTTTAGTTTAGTTTTTGGGTTGAAAAATCACAGAAATCATATGGTTCTTTTTTGTCTTGAGTTGGTAAGAACAAGATTTTACGTGTTTGGAGAAAATCACGAAGTTAATGCTTACTATATAACTGCGTTTTCTATACATGTTTTTATATGCACGTATTTACAGTTGTACAGCCTCACACACATATTTTGAATTAATAATATAATTCAAATTTGCGGAATACTCCACATGGGATGGCTTTTATTTTATTTTTAATTTAAATTAAAATTTCGTACATTAGAGTAATATGTATTAATACGGTGTTCGATTCGAGATATAGTCGTATAGCCAAGCAAGCTCATAATTTACTCGTAGAAATGAAAATGTTAAGACTGACAATTTATTCAAGAAACACAGAACCATTTGTGCTGGAATTTACGCCTTGTGGACAATGTTTTATTTTTTGCTAAGAAAAATAATATGTCACTTTTCCTTTTAATGATAATATTGCACAAGATCAATTTCCTATCATATTTCTCTTGTTGCACTTTTGCTTACCAGGATTACAATTAGGAGATTTAATCTTGTGTCTTTATTTCATACGTATCATGTAATTAACCCATTTTGTTAAGGTTTTGGACAAAAGAGAATCACATTGCAGTTTAGTTATACCGACTGACTTTTTTTTTTTTTTTTTCAAAAACATGATGATGCAAACTTCATGGTTTTGTTATGCTTTTTAGTTTTGTTTGTTTATTAACTAATTTAAAGTTGTTATTGTTTCTCTCACTTTACAGATATATATCTCCGAACAAACCATTAAAGTTTGTTGGCTCTGATTCTTCCTTGAAATGAACAATCTCCATCATCATCTCAACTTGTTGATAATATCATTTATCAAAAATTATAAATAATGAAAGTCATGGATAGGATTAGAGTTATGGCATAAAGGATTAGATCTCGGTCTGAACAGATTAGCCCAACCACCTAGAATATCTCATTTTGCCTTGATGAAATGACATGATTGTTACGTTTTTCTCTAAGCATTACTAATAATGATAAAAACATCGTTGTCACATTTGCTAACACGACTTGATATGTCTCACTTTTATTTGCACCAAATAAATACGTACAAAAAAGGTGAAGTATTTGGCCTACTAAATCACATACCGTTCATGATCACTAACCAATTTTTAGTCTGACCCGAATTAATATAACCAACTCAATAATTATATGATTTTCTAATTTCTCTGTCACGTTGTCATATACGGGTATGCATGATTAGTAGTTATAAATAATGATTTTTATCTAAAGTGATTAAATCCCCATGGCAAATGGCTCTTCCGAATTCTTAGCCAAAAAAAAAAAAAAAAGGCTCTTCCGAATTGTCAACTATACAGCTATTAAAATAAATAAAAAAACTTTATTTTATGTAATGTTACAGATGTGGTCATCTTTGATATCCAAAGCCAAAGAAGGAGGCATAGATGTGATACAGACATATGTCTTTTGGAACCTTCATGAACCCAAACAAGGACAGGTCAAGCCAACACAAAATCCCTTTAATTTATTGGTTTTTTTAATCAGCCATGCAATTTTTTTATTTTTTATTTTTTATTTATTAATATTATTATTTTTTGCAGTATGATTTTAGTGGAAGAAAAGACCTTGTGAGGTTTATTAAGGAAGTCCAAGCTCAAGGCCTGTATGCGTGCCTTAGGATTGGACCGTTCATTGAGAGTGAATGGTCTTACGGGTATAACTTAATAATTGAATCAATAAATTCTTTGATTTCATTTCCTTGCTTAGGAGATATTAGAATAAATGATAGTAATAATAATAATTAAAAAACTGTCACGTTGGTGAAGGGGTATGCCGTTTTGGTTACGTGACATTCCGGGCATTGTCTACCGAACTGATAATGAACCCTTCAAGGTACATTTTGCTTATTACATTTCTGTACAAATTATTCGGTTTAAAATTAACAAAAGGCAATGCATTAATTTTGTTGAATTAAAAAAACAGACACAAATGCAAAAGTTCACAGCCAAAATTGTTAACATGATGAAAGCTCAGAGATTGTATGCTTCACAAGGTGGGCCTATTATACTATCACAGGTAAAGAATCAACACCGACAAATTAAAAATAAAAATATAAACAAAATCATGCTTGATCATATTCAGTTTAGTAAATTAGTAATTTTGAAAATGTTGGTGTAATGATGTATTAGATTGAGAACGAGTACAATTTGGTAGAAGGAGCTTTTCATGAGAAGGGACAATCTTATGTTCGATGGGCTGCGAATATGGCTGTTGGTCTTCAAACTGGCGTGCCATGGCTAATGTGCAAACAAGACGATGCTCCGAACCCAGTTGTGAGTGTTCAATTTTTCCTTTCAATTCACTATTTTGTTCAAAAACAACTTATTCCTGTTGGAAAAAAGTAATTTTAGGAACGCGTAGAGCGGTAATTAGATGTAAGTAGAAGTTGGCAGATAAAATAATTTGAAGAACTTTTTGCTTTCGATTCGAACACTGTGGCGATGTTTTGTCTGTGAATGTTGTAGATCAATACTTGTAATGGGATGCGATGCGGAGAAACGTTCTCTGGACCGAACTCTCCTACAAAGCCGGCTATGTGGACAGAGAACTGGACAAGTTTGTATGTTCTCACCAATGTTTGTTTATGTCAATCTCGGATGGAAAACAAGTTATCATTGTTTTTGAACAAAATCCCTCTGCCTAAAATATTCCTTTTTTTTTTTTTTGTTTTTTTGTTTTAGCTATCAAGTCTATGGTGAAGAACCATACATGAGATCAGCAGAAGATATTGCATTTCATGTTGCTCTCTTCATTGCCAAGAAGGGGAGCTATGTTAACTACTACATGGTATGATAATCTCTCACTTAGATTCTCTTTCCAATGTTCAGGCATAACTAAATTATTAATAACAATATCATCCTACAGTGAATAATTTAATACTTCGATTAACATTTTTTACCTTGAAAAAAATGTAGTATCATGGAGGGACCAATTTCGGAAGATCTGCCTCTGCGTTTACAGTAACGGGTTATTACGATCAGGCTCCTCTAGACGAGTATGGTAGGTCTAATTGTTTATGTCCTAAAAACATTGCTTATACTTGTATTGATATTTTGACCTGATTAAATTTTTTTTTAAAGGTTTAACTAGGCAGCCAAAATGGGGTCATCTCAAGGAATTACATGCTGCAATAAAGCTGTGTTCAAAGACATTAGTTTCTGGAGCACAAACCATTTTACCTTTGGGGCAACTCCAACAAGTAACAGCCTCAATTCAATAATCTAACCAAAAAGAAAAAGGAAACTAGATATATTTGTAATGCAACAAGGCTAAGAAATGGCTGATCATGTCTTCCAGGCTTATGTCTATGGAGACTACGAATCGGGCCAATGTGCCGCTTTCTTAGTGAACAATCACAGTAGCGACGCCTCTGTCAACTTCCGTAACGTTGCATATCAGCTGCCTGCTAAATCCATTAGTATTCTGCCAGATTGCGAGGTCATCGCCTTCAATACTGCCAAGGTGATGTAAATTGGTTTGTCAAAAAAATAGCATGTCATATATCTTGTTGTTTTATGGAATTTCGCATATACATACAGAGATATTAATCAGTCCAAATTGCTTGTTTTCAACAGGTAAGCACGCAGTACGATACAAGATCGATGGTACCGTATGAAAAGTTCAACTCAAAGGCGAGATGGGAAGAGTACCGAGAGGCCATACCTAGCTTTGACAAAACTTCTTTGAGATCAAACATGTTGCTTGAGCACACTGGTACAACAAAAGATGAATCTGATTATCTTTGGTACACTGTAAGGTAATCTCTATTGAACATTTCAAGAGCACACTAAATTTTCGCTCTAAGCGAATATTTTGTATCGTCTACTAAATGTTCGTAACCTTCAGGTTCCAGCATGGTTCGCCGAGCGCTAAAGCTACTCTCAATGTGCAGTCTAGTGGGCATGTTTTGCGGGCATTTGTAAATGGAAATTTTGTAGGCAAGATTTTTGTCTCCCTTTTTAATTTTTAACACTAATTTATCATACCCTTCTCTGTGCTCTTTTCAACTATATCAATTCTACCAACTAATGCTTAGTTGATGTCAATTATAACAATTCTCTATAGGCTCTGCACATGGTGCTCATAATAGTGGAAGCTTTACATTGGAGAATCAGATTACTCTGAGTAGTGGAATGAATTATATTTCTTTACTCAGTGAAATGGTTGGATTACCGGTAACTTTTAAATCTCAGCCCCCATTTTGTCATACGCTACTATTGAAGTAACAAAAACAGTGTTATTGTCGGATGTTTTAAGTTTGTTTCTATTATTTTCTTGACTACGTTAAAAATATGCGGTACCTCGTCCTAAAATGTAATAAGAAACCAATTTCTTTTTTTTCAATGTGAAGGATTCAGGAGCGTATCTTGAGCGCAGAACTTACGGTATAGATAAAGTTATTGTTAACGGTAAAGATTTGAGCAGATCGTCGTGGGGTTATCAGGTAAAGTCTCTGCGAGCAGGTCTATCATGTAGTTTTTACCTACTCGCTTAATCTTTTGCTTTGGTTAATTGTCGAACGACATTGTTTGAAGGTTGGATTGTCGGGCGAAAATTTACAAATACATTCGCACGTTGGATCGAGAAAAGTCAAATGGAGCAAGCTCGGAGGCTTGGCTGATGATCAACTGCAACCACTCACATGGTACAAGGTATAAAGTATGAAAATTGGCTTATCATGGAAAACCAAACTTTCTGATCTATCACTTCGCTGTTTTGAGGCTATGTTTTATTCTTCGTTTTGCTTTGGCAGATTGAATTCAATGCGCCAGAAGGAAGCGACCCTCTAGCATTAAACCTCGGATCCATGGGAAAAGGCCAAGCTTGGATCAATGGCCAAAGTATCGGTCGGTATTGGGTCTCTTTCCACACTTCCAAAGGGCAACCATCTCAAATATGGTAAAAGGAAAAAGAAAGACCTCTTAAGAGTTGTGATCCTCAGAACAATGTGTTTGTTACATTCCACATTGATCCTCAAAACACACCTTATATTTTCAGGTACCATGTACCTCGGTCTTTCCTCAAGCCCAGTGGCAACTTGTTGATCCTTCTAGAAGAAGAGAACAAGGTCAATCCGCTCGGGATTTCCCTCGACAGAGTTGTAAAAACAAAGACATGTGCGATGGTCTCCGAAAAACATCTGCCCCCAGTGAGCTCATGGGTGGTACAGAAGCAGAGCAAGAACAACAGACAGAACCGTCGAAGAAGAACGAGGCCTTATCTTCAACTCAGTTGTCCTCCAGGAGGGAGCATTTCCAATATCCTTTTTGCGAGCTACGGAACGCCCTCCGGCGATTGTCAGAGCTATGCCCGAGGGAGCTGCCATGCGTCTAATTCCGAAGCGGTTGTGAAGAAGGTAAGAGCCGTTCTCTGACTACAAGGATATCGGGTATTACTAGACTCTTTTTTTTGATGAGATATTTGTTTCCCAGGCTTGTTTGGGGAAGAAGAGTTGTTCCATATCTGCGTCAAGTGCAAATTTTGGCGATCCATGCCCACGAGTGCTCAAAACTCTGGTGGTTGATGCTCAGTGCAAATGAATCTGCATAGTTTTGAGGACTTAAAAGGTCTACAACACCATATTCGCCTTTTTTTTTTTTTTATGTTTGAAATTTATATTATAAAGTATAGTCAATCTCATACCCAAAAGGGTCATTGTACTCGATGTAATGTTCTTTTTTTAAAAAGAAAGAAACATTTTCTGTTACTACCATGCCTGTGTACATGGAGGAGAGAACTACATATCAGAGGATATAGATAACAAAGAACAATGGGAAGGTTTATAAATGTTGCTCCATAAAAATGTTACATTTACAGGATTATGATTCCCGAAGAAGAACTACAATGCTAAAAGATTCAAGATTTCGAATACTAAATCAGCAATCGTCAATCACAGTCAATCACAGTTCCTGCGTCAGTGTCTGCTACTATGATCTTTCTCTTGGCAGATTTCTTCTGTTTTGTATCCGAAAGTTGCGAAGGTAAGACGGCCTTCTGCGAAGGCAATTCGGCGATGAAGAGCAGAGTCTGAGCCCACCCGGCGTACTTCCCGTACTTATTCACAAACGCCTCCGCCACTCGGCTGCAGAGCTTTGGTGTCAGCCGAGCGCCCGCCAGCTCCGGCAAGAGGTGTCTCGTCGCAATCTTTGATCACATCACAAAAACTCAATCGTTACAAGTAGAAAATTCTCTTTCTCGTTCTTCCTCATTTTTACTCATTCAAGTGGATTCAAACAAGAAGAAAAACATCAAAAACACAACGTAGCGCCATAAAAGACCTCCAAATTTTCACATCATGACAATAAACAACTACAAATCACATAGTTCATAAACGAACCAAAAAAAAAAGAGATCGTCACGGCAAACATACCTGCCAGACGTGTGTATCAACAGGAATGGCGTGGTGTTGATCGAGAGAGAAGAGAGCTATACAAGCCGCGACTTTTGGGCCAACCCCAGGCAAAGTGCAAAGCTCCTCAATCACCTCTTCAAGCTCCAACTTCCGAAGAGACCGAAGCCACTCTTCACCTCCACCAGGTTTCGCTCTTAACGCCTTTACCGTCCCAGTAATGTACTTAGCCCTGTAACCAATATCAACCACCAAAAAAAAAAAAAAAGTTCGAGACTTGTATGTAAAAATGAGTCGGGTTTAGCGTAAACTACAAACAAACAGACCAACCTGTAGCCGAACCCGGCGTCTCTGAGCTCTTGCTCAGAGATCTCCGACAGGCGATCCAGAGACGGGAATTCGTGAAACTCGAACCCCCCGACGGTGCCGAGGTTGGTCCCGAGCGACGAGACGAAGCCGACCATCTTGGTGATCCTGGCGATGTTGTTGTTGGACGAGCAGAGGAACTGGACCAGGCACTCCAGCGGGTCCTGCCGGAGGACCCGAGCGCCGCCGCCGAGCCGGGCGGAGAGCTCGGCGAAGCGCGGGTCGGCGGCGGAGAAGGCGGCCCAGATCCGCCGGAGCGACACGGCGGCGTTGAGGAAGTCTCGTAGAGCCGTGTGGGCGTCGGCGGCAGGGGGCGCGGCGGAGTGGAGGAGGTACGAAACGTCGCCGTTCGGGGGGGCGTGCCTGAGGGAGACGAGGTGGGGCCCGAGGGCGCCGGTGAATTGGAGGGGCGCGGTCTGCTTCCATCGGAAGGTCTGGCCGGTGGGGAAGGTGAGTGGCAGCGAGAGCTCCGATTGGGGCAGGTTCAGTGGGACCCACCTGCTGCTCTTTACGCTGATTTGTGGGGTTGGAGGCGCTGGTACTGGTGATGATGATGATGATGATGGGTGGGTTTGTTGATGAGGCTCTTCAGTTTCATCTCTGCGCCTGATCGTATGATTTTCTCTTCTCTCTCTCACTCTCTCTCTCTTTTTTTTTTCTTTTTTTTTTTTGGGAGAGAGAGAGAGATGACGGCGGGCAATGACCGTTGGAGCTTGGGAGTTGTCGCCGGAGGGCGTTGACGTGGGCTTTGATTTTACAGGCCCAGCCGAATCTGATTTCGGAGACCAACGTGTCGTTTTTTCTCCTTTGATTCGGTTTCCTGTCGTTTCTTTAGGAAACACAACATCTCGTTTGCGAGTTTTAAGTGAGAGAGTCGTAAGAAACAAACGACAAAGTTTATACGTGAAATTTTATGTCGTTTCTGGTAAAAACGACAAGTTATTATACGGGTTAGAGAATTGGCTGACATTTGAAAAAGACATATAGTTTTCTTCTTTTTTCTAGTTTCTTGTCGGTTCTTTAGGGAACACAGCATCTCGTTTGTGAGTTGAGTGACGAGTCCGTAGAAATAACCGACAAAGGTCATATGTGAAGTTTTCTGTCGTTTCTGGAGAAAACGACGCGTTATTAGAAGCGTTGAATTGGGTGACGTTTGGTGAAAACAGACAGTTTGAAGTAAAACTTTTACTGTCGTTTGATATGAACTACGTTGTTATCGCGATAATAAGGGAAATCGAAGGAAATAGCCAAAAAAAAAATTTCATTTTTAAAATATAGTCTATTTTTCAAAAAATTAAAAAAATAACTTGTCGTTTTTTATTTTCATGTCGTTCGAGAAAAAAAAACGACATCATTATTATCAGTTATCAGTTATCACAAAGCCCGATGTTAATTCCGTCGTGCCGGGTTCCATTTAGCGCGTGGAACGTTATTCTCACGCTCCCAAATCGAAATAATAAAAAATAAATAAAAAAATGAAAAACGAAGAGCGATGGAAGAAATAGGCAAATAGCTGGGCAAAGAAAGGCAAAACAAACCCAAAACCTGAAAAGCCCGAGAGGAGAGAGAGAGAGAGAGAGAGATACAGCCGTATTCTCTGTCACTCAACAAACACACACAAACACACACTACTCTCTCTCTCTCTCTCTCTGTCTCTCCACCATCCTTGGGGAATTTTGATTGATTCCATTTCTCACCCAATCAAAGACCCCACAACAATTCTCTCTCTTGTCTTTGCGCAATGCCAGCCTCGCCTTCTTTCCCATCAGGTAAAAACCCTTCCTCTCCCTAACCTAATTCCCTCTCTCCCTCCACTGCTGCCACAATTTCGCATCTCTTCTCTCTCTAACCTCTGCGGAATTCCAAGCCCTAATTCCGGGTGGGTCTCACGGATTGCCTTCTTTTTTGCTGTGGGTGCAGAGGGGCGGGGCAAATGGCGGAAGCGGAAGAGGGACCCGCAGATCAACCGGAGGCTGAAGCAGGAGGACGACGACGACGACGACGACGACGCCGACGACGACCTCGACCACAACCAGCAGCGGGACCGCGACGACGACTGCTCCGAGGGGGCCCAGCCCGATCCGGGCCCGCAGGAGAGCGAGGTCCTGGCGGACGGCGGCCTCCGCTGCTGCGACTTCCCCCCGGTGGTGCGCCGCGCCGTGGACCGCCCCCACCCCTCGGTCCTCGCCATCGCCGCGCTGGAGCGGGCCAACCTCTGCGGCCAGGGCAAGCCCAGCCCCGTCTTCTTGGAGAACGTTTCGCACGGCCAGCTGCAGGCGCTGTCCGCCGTGCCCCCCGACTGCCCCGCGCTGGATCACGAGAGGCCCGACGGGGGGGCCTCCTCCTACGTCGTCACGCCGCCGCCGATACTTGAGGGCCGGGGCGTCGTCAAGCGCTTCGGGAGCCGCTGCCATGTTGTTCCGATGCACTCGGGTTCGTTTTCTCCTCTCTCTGCGCTTTGCATTTTTGTGGCAAATTGAGAACATATGCTAGAGTAATAGAAAGATTTCACATTTGGTCTATCACATTGTGTACGTTACTTAGGAAAGTGGAAGTTATTGGAATTAGCGCGAAGGACATTGTAGAGGCTTTAGTACTTGGCTGTTTACTCATATTTCTGTGGTGCATTATTGCCTGTGGTGAGAATGTGGGTTTTCTTTTGGTGTTTTCTGTGGCAGATTGGTTTTCACCGGCCACGGTGCATCGACTAGAGAGGCAAGTGGTGCCTCATTTTTTCTCGGGGAAGTCAGTGAATCATACTCCCGAGAAGTACATGGAATGTAGGAACTATATTGTCGCCAAATACATGGAGAATCCTGAAAAGCGGTTTGCGGCTTCTGATTTCCAGGGGTTGATAGTTGGTATTGAGAGTGAGGATTTAAATCGGATACATAGGTTTCTTGATAACTGGGGAATTATCAATTATTGTGCTGCTGCGCTGAGTCGTGAATCATGGAATGGAAGTTCCTACTTAAGGGAGGAGCCTGCTGGTGAGATTCATGTGCCATCGGCAGCTTTGAAGTCTATTGATAGTTTAATCAAGTTTGACAAGCCCAAATGTAAGCTTAAGGCGGCCGATGTTTATCCATCTTTGTCCGGCCATGATAATGATGTCTCTGATTTGGACAACAGAATCCGTGAGCGTCTATCAGAAAATCATTGCAATTATTGTTCTCGGCCTCTTCCCACTGTATACTATCAATCCCACAAGGAGGTAATATCGCTGGTATCATAATTATTGTACTTCTTTGATCCATTTGTTTAACCGTAGTAAAACCTGTAATTTCCATAAGTTTTTTGAATTACCACTGCCGGGGAAAAGAGTTTTGTAGCATTTCATTCAATAGGCAGAACAATTGAATGCATCGAAATTTTATTTTGCTTGAAAAATGGTTACAAATATAAAAGAACTGACTTATACGGGGAGTGAATGATTTAAACTGATTGCAATTTATCTCATCTTTACCAATGAATATAAGCCATATACAACCTTGACATGTGCATAGTTCGATGGATTATGCTATTCGTTATCGCCTGGATTTGAAAGCTGGTTTTGCAAATGCCCTTAAATCCTTGATATTTGTGCAGAATATTTTTGTCTATAAGATTGAAAGTACACGATATTGAGGTTAAATTACTACTTATTTGGCTGGTATTTTCGTTGGTTTCATTTGGAACTCATTATAGTAACTGAGTGATAATTCTTTTAACAGGTTGATATAATGTTGTGTGCTGATTGCTTCCTTGAGGGAAGGTATGTGATTGGTCATTCAAGTTTAGATTTTGCACGGATGGATTCGTCAAAAGATTATGGTGATCTGGATGGGGAAAGTTGGACTGATCAAGAAACGTTATTGCTACTTGAAGCAATGGAAATATACAATGAGAACTGGAATGAAATTGCAGAACATGTTGGTACCAAGTCAAAAGCACAGTGCATTCTTCATTTCCTACGCTTGCCTGTGGAGGATGGCCTACTAGAAAATATTCAAGTTCCGGGTATATCTGCATCCTCCAATCTATCAAATGGAGACGTTTCCAGAAGACTACATCCAAATTCAAACGGGAATTCAGCAGGTCCTCCGAGACCCCACGAACAAGAGGAGGATTTTGAAGGGTTTCCTTTTGCGAATTCTGGGAATCCAGTCATGTCTCTGGTAGGTCCCCCAGATATACTTATAGGGTTAAATAGATTTCTAAGAGATGGGATATTTGCTGCTTTGCAATCCTCTTCCTAGATCTGTGTACTTGCAGGAAAGATCTGAAAAAGAATGATAAGTTGCTTCAATTGAAGATAATGGGCCAGAACTTTGCGAGAAATTAATTTCGATATTAGCTGAACATTGATTACTTTCTGTAGGTTGCATTTCTGGCTTCTTCTGTTGGCCCAAGAGTTGCTGCAGCTTGCGCCCATGCATCCTTGGCAGTATTGTCCGAGGACTGTGATTCATCTTCTTCCGAGGGACAGTTACAGAGGGAAGGACAAGGACATAGTAATAGGTGGACCTCTTTTCGTTTCATGCTTTACACAGCATTAACACACATCATCGTCATTTCTTCCTTGCATGACCTGCATTTGGTTAGGATTTTTGCATAGACATTTGTAGTTCTTTCCTTCATATAACATCAATGCAATTGAAGAACATTCATCGTTTTGGATTTTGGAAGTGGTGAAATTTGCTTGGTAGGATTTTTGTATACCATTGATGTAACAAAGCTTAATTCTGTTCAGAAAATTTACTTTTGTTTTTTTCTATGATGAAGGGTGAGTGTGGAGAATATGCATAGTAGAGATAGCGGTCCTCAGGGAGAAATTGCAAATTCAGTTCACCAAAAAGGTATGCTATCAGAATTACCTTGCCTTTAGATTTGTATCTCTCTCTCATTAATCTAATACTGTGATTCCATGGATCAAACCTTAGACGAAAACTCAACAATGCTTGGTTCAAGGGGTCAAAATGAGGCAGAGTCTGTTCCGATATCTGCAGAAAAAGTCAAAGCTGCTGCTAAAGCGGGCCTTTCTGCTGCAGCAACAAAGGCAAAACTCTTTGCTGATCACGAAGAACGTGAAATTCAGAGACTATCAGCTAATATTATAAATCACCAGGTATTAAATTTGTGACTGAAAAGTTTCTGTTTCATTCTCAATCTCTTCTATGACGAAGAACCTACTAATTCATATCATACACATGTATTGAATGAGAATTGAAACTTACCGTTTCTATGCATGAAATGTAACAGCTGAAGAGATTGGAGTTGAAGCTGAAGCAATTTGCCGAGGTAGAAACCTTTCTAATGAAAGAATGCGAACAAGTGGAGAGGACAAGGCAGAGACTCTTCACGGACCGGACTCGCTTTATGGCAACAATGGGGGCTTCTGCGGTCACGCCTCCGATGAATCCTCCTGCTGGTGGCCCTTCCATGGTTAACAACAACACAGGTGGCAATAGGCCTCAAGTGATGTCAGCTTCGCCTTCGCAGCCTAGCGTATCAGGTTACAACAATGCCAACCAACCCCAACAAGTTCACCCTCACATGCCATTCATGCAGCGGCAGCAAATGTTTGGTATGGTGGGGCCGAGGCTGCCCCTTTCGGCCCTACAGCCGTCCTCTTCTGCTCCTCCAAATACCATGTTTAACGCCCAAGGGAACGCACAGCCTGGCCTGAATCGTCCGGTGTTGAGGCCCGTACACGGTACCGGCTCCAGCTTAGGCTGAAAGAGATGTTGTATGTAAATTTGGAAAGCATTGCTAGTCTTGTTTTTTCTTTTGACCGTTGCTCTTTGCAATGAAACCAAAAGAATGGAAAACAAAAAGGGGAAGTATTTTGTGGATGCGTCATTGCATGATTCATCTCGTCCGCGTCACATTTTTATACTTTTGCTCCGATTAGAATTTCAGTGTCAGTTTGTACTTTGTAGGTTTTGTATTGTGGCAGTATTGGCATACAATTGATTATAAAAAAGTAGCTTTAGCTAAAAGGTAAAAATTATGTCTGGTCGCCAGTCCATTCTGTCTTTATTCTTCTCATTATATTGCCCTTGGCTTTTATTGTAAAAAAAAAAAAAAAAAAAAAAAACAGTTTAATCATCATACCTTCAATTCTTTCAAAATTGACACAAAATCTTTAAGAGAATAAATCAAAACTGAGGATATATTTTCAACAGATTAAACTCCGAATATAAATGTCACATCAGTAGAAACCGTATGATTAGTATTTTCTTTTCCTTTTGGTTTTTGTGGCAAAGCATTCTAGTTTTTTTTTTTTTTTTGGAAGGCAAGCATTCTAGTATTTGGATTAAACTCGGATCATTTTTCCTTTTAGAAATCTATTTTCATGATATTTCCTTTTGCGTCTTGAGGATGTCATCGTTAATGTTTGTCGTATTCTGTGTGCATAATAGCTTTTGTTGGACTAATTTGACGATAGTCAACCAATTTTTTTTGTTTTTGGGTAAGTTGTTTATTGTTGCTTTAATGTTATATTTATTTCTTATTCTTCGATCATGGGTCGAGACATGGCGGCAAAGTCGAACAACAATATCAACACTTTCAAGGCTAAAACACAACCAATTTCTTTTCTTCATTTATACTTTAATGTTACATATTAAGGTAGATTGGATCAATAATATTATTCTTGACAAAACACCATTGCCCAAGATTCATGATTTTGCAGCTCACCAACTGCAGATCATGCCTTGAAACATTCTTTTTTTTATAAACGGTAAACAATTCCAAATTAACAACTTCTGCTCAAAAAGATGGGAACAACGAGTCACAAAACAACAAAATGTTTTTCATACAAACAAAAACAGACAAAAAAAAAACTCGTTTACGGAGGCAGAGGAATATCAGCCAAGTCCTCTCTGTAAGGAATGACGCCAACCGCGGGCACCCCGCTTTCCATCTGGTTTTGCGCGGCGGGGTCGTGCTTTTCCGGCTCGATGAACGTGACGACAGCGTCTTTCCGGAAGGTTAGGTAGATGACGGCGACGATGTAGATCGCCATCAACGGGAACACTAGTATTCCGATGAACACAGTCGCCACTTTAGGCCAACTGCTGTGGATTATCCACCCAACAAAGCCTGTGCTCAGGTAATAGACGTTGATGCCTATGATTCCATATCCTAGAATCCATGAAATCACTATGATCTGCATATGAAAAACCACCCAATTGCATAATAATTAGTCCAAAAATGATTCGAAGAGTTAAAATTTTAGGCTAACATGAAGAGTTTAGGCTTTACGATCATTGAGTTCTTGTAGGGTCCCATTTTGGTGGCACTGCTGCTGAACTTAAGAAGTGGGATTAGAGCAAAAGGGAGTTCAAACGAAAGTATCATCTGCATTGCACAAACCCAATAAAAATGTCACAATTTTTGTTTCTTCCCATTGGCAAATTCTTCAAATACTAAAATAAAGACGAAAAAGAAAAAAAAAAAACATTAGATTTTACAAGTAACAAACCGAAGCAATAATAATGAGTCTGCCAGCTCCAGATGAGCCTCCAATGATGGAGACAATGAGACTAGGTGTTATGGCAATACTCCTTGTCAATAGATTCCTCGTCCATTTTTTCATCTTAAGGTCTAAGAATCCCTGTGAAAAACGCCACAAAAATTAATAATAAAAAAAAAAAAAAACTTGAGCAAATAGCTAAGTAATAACTTTATAAACAATTACATATTTTTATGTTTAAAAAAAAAAAAGAGTACCTGCATAATAAATTGTCCCGCATAAGTGCCGGTAATGGCTGAGCTTTGTCCCGAGGCAAGTAACGCTATGGCATAAATAATTTTGCTTGATTTTCCCAACACATTCTACCCGAAAAAAAAAAAAAAAAAAAAAGCAGCTTTTGTTTAAGAATTTCATGAACCATATTCGTAATATTTTATTATAAGCACAAATTGATTAGATAACAAGCAAAATGAAGCAAAACAAAGAGTTTGATATGTGAGTGAAGTAACCTGAAGAAGGAAAGATGCAGAGTTGAGGGTGAGATCGCTACATCTATCAGCATTCTCTTTGGAAATGTCGTTCGCCGTGCAGACGGTACCGGAGACGGAAATCACGGCCACGTTGATCAAAAACGCCACGAACAATGCAAATCCACTCTCTATCAAGAAAAACCGGCAAGCATCCTGCAAAAGTTTTAAGTAAATAAATGAATAATGTTAATCACATGTCACATCTTTACACTTTATTCTGTATTTTTGTATTTGTTTGTTCAAAGTTTAGTTCAAATAATTATATACGTTACATAACTAACGAAAGCACCGCTTACATTAACGCCCCGGACTGAGTTTGGTACTTTCCTAGAGAGCACAAGAGCAGAGTGGAGGAAAAGATTGTGCCTGTTTGATTGATTCATAAAACAAAATTAGTAACACTAATCCCTCTAGAGAGAGAGAAAAATAAAATAAACAAAAACGATCAGAAAAAAATGCCCTGTAACATTACTCGAGACATAACATATCATCGGCGTAACAATCAAATATATATATATTTTTTCCATGGTCATTGCTCAAAAAAAATTAACGAAAAAAAAAAAGAAAAAAGAGAGGGAGGAGAGGGCAATGATGATCATACGGCATGATAAGAGCACCCAAAAGCGCGATGGCATCGCCGGTGGCTCCTTGGCCCTTGAGCTTAGGGATAAACATGCCCTTAAGCACACCGGATGCCGGAGGCTTAACGTAACTCATTTCGCCGAAAAAACAGGCTGCCATTATAAATACAAGCACTGCAATTAGGAGTTCCAGCTTCCTAACCTGTTCGTACATTTGTTTCCAACAGCAAGGAAAACTTATTAGTAGTACATTTTGATCATCGTTATTATTATTATTTTTTTTGTTTTTTTGTTTTATGTAAAATTTGAGTTTTAACATGTTGAGAAGATTTTTTTTTTTAAAATACGTTTTGTGATATAGTTTTAACATTAATTGGTTATAGTTTCCAAGTTATGCAATTGAATGCTTATATTAGTGTGGCTGTATTAACATATACACCAACTTCAATTATAAGGTTTGACAACTATTAGAGTGGTTAAGATTAGTTGGATTACAGTTTTGTAATTAAGTCAAAATTAGTTAGATGGTTAATTAGTGAATACTAGATGATTATACATAATACTATTACTACCACAAATTAGACGTCCCGAAAGTTGGATTATGCTATAAAGAGGTTACTCTAAATTTTTTTTATTTTTTATGCTAGTGAGTTTTATTATTAAATTTCAAAATATCCAGTAATAATTAGTATTAATACCCCATATCTTTGCAGACCAAGAAGGAGGAGAGTACTGCAACCGGTCAAGAGAACTCCGACCCACACTGGGATATTGAACAATATATTTAGTGCAAAAGCTGTCCCAATAACTGCCACAAATTAAACAAAAAAAATTGAAAATTGTTAAATATTACATGCATTGTTATGATTTAACTGTATTTCCATATTAAAAAAATAATCACAACTGGATATATGCACATTAAGTAGAGTAATTATATGCATAAAACGACAAAATAGAGGCTCATAATAATAACAAATAAATAAATATTATAAAAAGGATAACACAATCAAATTAATTAAAAAATTGGGGTTTAGAAACTATGCCTTCTGGTATATCAGCGGCTATGACTGCAAGCTCGGCAAGCAACCACAGACAGTACTTGACAAGTAATGGGTACTCAGCTTTGCATAACTCCGAGAGATGTTTCCCTGAAATTAATATTTTATTAAAAAAATAAAATCCATGCATCAATATTTACTATTAACTTTGTGTTGTAACTTTGAGGAAAGGAAAATATAAAATTTTGTAGTTTTTTTTTTTTTTTATTACCTGTGGTCACACCTAGGTTAGCAGCGAGAGACTGGATTATCAGAGCGAATATTAATCCAATAAGGATAATCCACAGTAGCTGAAATCATGCCAAAAATAAAAAATTAGTGCATATACAATAATACAAACAATGAGGGTTAACATAATTACTCATATCTTGACGACCTAGCTATAATATAAATGTCCACTTGATTTTCGTCTTTCTTTTTTTTTTTTTTTGGTCATTTTATATCTCTAGCTAGACAATGTAATATATTGTTCCATTTGCATTGAATTTGAATTACCTCATATCCATGGTTTGCTCCAGCTTGCAGATCAGTTTCCACTGCATAATGATATTATTCCAAATTTGCAAAATTAAAAGATATTCTTGTCTTAAATAATATTAATAGTGAAAATAATAAATTAAGGAGTCGTTTAGATAGTAATCTAAATTAAAAAAAAAATGATTTGAGTTATTATTTGACAAAATATTGAATCCAAACTAAAAGATTATAAGAGACAAGATTTGTATTAGAAAACGAAATAATTTATTTTATTGCAATAAGAGTATTTAAATTCAATTTTCTTTTTATATTTAAGTTAAAGATATTAGTCTTATAGCAAGAGTATTTGAATACTATTTTTTGGATTTATATTGCTATCCAAACAACCCGTGAGACAAAACAATATTCAGAGAGGAGAGAGTTGAAGAAACGTTACAATTGCCAGGATCAAGATAAGCCAAAGAGACAAGAAAACCAGGGCCTACATACGCCAGAAACTTTCTCCATCCAGGTTTCTGATCAACAAATCAGGTTATGATCAAGATCATGAAAACATATGTGTAATCAGTCTCCAAAAGAGAGCAATAACAAATTCAAGAACCAATAACACAAATTACACAAAAAAAAAGAAAGAAAGAAAGAGAAATCAATTTATATATCGACCTGTTCGTTGGAGTCCTCGCCAAATTTATTGGAATGGTAATGAGCAGTAGAGATGTTCATGGCGGAGCTCGGCGGGGTTCGGTCTATGGCGGCGATACGGTGAGAATTGTTGGCTCCAGAATTGCCATTCACTCTGTGCTCCATAACGCTTGCCATTGTATTGTGTTATATTATATTATATCTCAGTCTCTCTTTGGTCGATCTGAGCAATTGTCTTTCTTTGTGGAATTAGAGAGACGAGAGAGCTGAAATGGACGGACAAACAAAGAGGAGTGAGTGATGAGAGTGAGAGAGACCAATTGGGAGTGAAATATACTTTATAATATGAGGGATATATAGAGAAGAGAAGAGAAGAGATATTGCATGGTTTGTGAAGTGTGTGAACAACTCTAAAATCCTCTTGACATTTGTCCTTTTCTTTTCCTTTGTGCCTTGAACGGCGCGCTTCTCGCTATTTTATATTTAAATAATAACATAAATTGTGTTGTGTACTGTAATTGCATTTATGTTAATGTTGCTAGCTGGGTGAACTAAAAAAGAATAGTCAAAATAACATAAATAAATGGTCAACATATTCTTTATTACTTAGGCGTTAATGTACTCACAATTTGTTTGAGTAACATGTTGTTTAAAGTAAAAAGGATTTGATCTTTTCAATATATTAGCAAAAAATAAAAATGACAACAATTTTTAAAAAAATCTTGAAAACCTTTTCGAGTAAAGAAAAAGTCTTTTAAAGAGTACAAAAATAGATATAAAAACAAAAGATTAACATGCAAAAAGAGATCAAGAAATGAAGCCAAAAATTAAAATTTTCCAAGTTAAAATAAGAATAACATAACGAGTGTCAAAAAAATTAGAAAAAATTATAACTAACCACGATAATATTTTTTTTCCAGGTCTAATAGAACAAAAATAGCCGTTAAAGTAAAAATGAGAAAAATATCTAAAAAATATGGCAAAATAAAATTAAGAAACCCAAAATATTAAGTTAACAAAAAAAAAAAAGGACGGGGACGGGCACGTGGCTTGTAAAAGTTGGGAACAAGCGGGCACGTGCCTTGCATGGGCCGTTTGGTGCGTTGGTGCGTGCATTACACGCGCCTTTTTCACTTGTTAAGGGGGCCTGACAGAGCGCCGTGTTAGACCCCTTTTTAATTGCATTTTAGCCTCTAATTAATGCTTTATTGTTGCTCTACTATTTATTTTTATTTCTAATCCTAAAATTTATAATATTTATACTTAGACCATTTTAAAAAATATTTTTTATTTTAAACCTCTAAAAAATGCGTTTTTTGTCGAAAAATACCACAAAAAAAAAAAAAAACCCAGAAACCGCTTTGAAATGCTCTTAAGAAACCTCTTCACTCTTCTAAGAATAGATAGGATAGGATTTTATTTGGCTCAATCCTCTCAATTCTACTCTCTTAGGTGGCCATATTTAAGTGAGATTTACAAAAGGAATCCACATTTCATTAGAGAGTAGGTTGGACAATATTTTTTTTGTTAATATATATAATTACCATACTGTAATAGGATTTTGACACAAGTGAATTCTAAGTAATTTAATTTGATTATTGACTATTTAAAAAAAATCAAATTTTTATTTAAGTCAAGTGTTGAAAATGGAATAATATGATTTTTCTTACTAAATATTATGCGCTTCTTAAAGTGCATTAATTAAGATGATTTTAAGAAAATTGTCGTCCTTGTTTAATATATAGACATTTTCATTCATAATTTTTCATTAATATTTAATCAAGGAAATATACTAAAATGACAACATCACCAACTAAAATGTGTTATAGAGACTGTAAAATTTATCGTAAATTTCTTATACCAAGCGCATGTGCAAGTAATTTATCAATATGTGATTGACAAATTCATTTTTAGAAAATTATGTAAAACTAATTATATCACATATATTATTATAAGAAATTTAAGATAAGTTTTGAGATCTTAACATTACTCATGAGTCATGACAGTGTTTTATATATAGGAATTCCAGAAAAGTAACTGTCTATAACGGCATGGGCTGATTTTATATAACTCGTATTTGGTTCTCTAAATAATTTATTGGAAAATTATAAGAATAGTCTATTTAGTATTTAACCATTTATTGATCCATATATTAATTAAATGACTAACATTTTCAAAAATTAAGTTATTAGCCACTAATATATAAGAGAACAAAGGGCATATAGGTAAATGCGCATTATAGTGTATATTCTTAATTTCTTAATTAATCAAAACATTGGCTATATTCTTAAAATATCATTTAGAAAACAGTGATTTACTCAGTTATCTCTTATAAATATATAAGAAATAGTCATTTTACTAAGATGATTTAAACATATATTAATATTTTTAATATTAGAAAAAAAAAACATCAAGTAATTATAGAAAGATATATGAAGCTCATCAATGTATTTGTTATTTATAAATTATGACTATTTTTTTTTAATTTTTTAAAATACGAGGCTAACATTTAAAAGGTCTTTTAAAAAATAGCATATTTAACTAATTGATACTAGTTTATTTTCATATATATTTTCCCCCTCATAAATGAAATTGATATAAATTTTCCATGGACAATATCATGAACTTAATTAGAGTTTCAATATTTTCTTGAACATCGATAATTATCACTTTGGAATTAATTAGTCCTTAGTTGCTTAATTCTGAGCTCAAAGACAACGAACAGTATAGTCGCTTAATAAATCATTACATATTGTGGAATCATACATATGTATGTGTCTATGTGTATACGCACATCATGACATCATGTTTATATAAGTCGTAACCTCTAAAATATTTTAATTTTTCACAATTGGTCTTGGAAGCATTGAAGCTATTTATTTGGAATGTATCGGCGTGGTCAATTTCGAAAAGACTATTAACATAAATCAAATGAGTCAAATTATTTCGTCAAATTTAATTTTCTTTTTATTATTGAACATATGTGAGAACAAACACTAACTTTCATTATGGTATAATCACAAACATGTTCCATGCCTTTCCTTTCCTAGTAAAGAGGTCTAAATGATTCATGCCATTCCTATTGATTTTGCATGAATTAGACATGTATTATATATATATATATATATATATATATATATATGATTTATAGCCTATAAATAGACTCCAAAACCTCCCTCAGTTGTCCCTAGCTAGTTCTGAAATCCAAATTAAGCACATAATACTATCTGACTGATCATATAGAAGAAAAGAAAAGAAAAAAGTTATGATATATATATATATACATATATATATATATGTGTGTGTGTGTGTTCTTGATCATGTTTTGGATTTAATACCCTTAATATTGAATTGTACTGGTTTTTGGAGGGAATATGTACATTCCAAACGAATGATCTAATAGATGGAATATTTGATATTTTGGTAACTATATAAACGAGTTGTCTTGAAACAAGGAATTAAAAGTAATTCTCCATTAAATTCCTTTAAAAAATAACCAGATCCATAGTATTTATGGCCTTCTATGAGACAGAATCCAATTTTATTGTTGTGATTGTTGTTGTTGACTTGTTGTTTTATGAGATTTTGCCTATTAAATTCCTTGGCCAGTGGCCTACGTGGCTTTATAGTAACAGAATCAATTAAAGATATAACGTGCTTACATACAAATACAATCAAATGCTTATTTGATTTGGCCTGCTTATTGTAATTTGTATTAGGTTAATTTAAAGAACATGACCAACTCTATTTTTGTTTTTTACTCTCTTAATTAATTTTATTTTTGTGGGGGGATTTATGAATTAGATCTGTTAAAATAAGACATATATTTATTTGCAGTCTCGTGGTATGTCTCAAGCAATGGCGATGGAAGAGGAAACTTTTTGTTTTAACTTCTCCGGTGGTACGTATATATGTACATTTAACTATTTAAGTGTAAATGAAAAACATATCATAGAAGAAATAATGAGAATAGGACAATACAGAAAAATAGAAGAGAGAGAGAGAGAGAGAGAGAGAGATGGGCAATACATTAATACACATATATAAATTTATATATAAATTTGAAGGGCTAATTTGGTGCATCCAGATATTATTATATGTTGCAAAGGTTCAAAATAAAAATATTCCCCAAAAATATATATACATTAAGCTGTTTATGAATATCATGGCTTATTTACACATGTTTCTGATATATGCCCTTCCAATAAATGTGGATAATATATATATATAATTATAATTAGTCCAGTAATCAACACAGCCACTAAGTCAAAAGTAGTGATGTAGATGCTGATCAATACAGGTCTGGATGTTTAATTTATCAACCTCATCGCATAAAATTAGCCAATTAATTGATTTGATTAGTACATAATATACACAAAAAATAAAAAGTTAATTACCAAGTTAGAACATAGTTAGCATTTAGCAAGATGGTCTGATCCATGCAACTAACAATTATCGTTTAAAAAATAAATAATTATGCCGTTACTTTGAAACAGACCTCTAATTTTAATTAAGCATATCTCTCCATCCATGTTTTTTATTTTATTTAATTTTAATAAATCAATTACTATTGGCTTGTTCCATTAGATTCTAAAATGCGAATTCCAAATTACTCATGGGCTTTCCGCTAAAGTTTATAGATACATTGAATAATAATAATGATAAAAAATTGCGTTGGACATCGAAGAAAAATAGTTACAGTCCTTGTCACTAGAGTGAGACAAGGTACAGAATTCACTGTTTTATCTTGATTATTATATAATGGATATTTTTTTGTAATGATAAACGTACGTCACGGTAGTTAGAGAGTGTCGATTTCGAATACATATATCTCTTAAAATAAGATGTTCAAACTAATTTAAACTCAACAATAGTGTTGACGGTTTGATTGTTTGGAATTATATTTGCCATCAATGATTTAGTGGTGGATTTTTTATTTTAATTAATTTTAAATAATGTCGAAGTAGCAAGCTCTCTGAGTCTGACTCAGCTTGTTGGAGAGATGGTCCAACTCTATCATCTCGTTACTTCCAAGAGGGATAGTTAAGTTGACTTAAAAGAGTGTATGTGTCATACAATACATATATGTTTTTGCGTGTCCATTTGCCTCTCTCTCTCTCTACATATATATGATTCATTTTTTATTCGAATATATATATATATATATATATATATCTATACACACACTATGATTCAATTTTTTTAGAAAATAATTTCACTTGATGTGCAGAGGTTTAAGGTTTTGGTCTTTAGGCTTGTAGCATGCTGTTAACTTGCCTATAATTTAATAAGAATTAGTGGTAGATTTTTTCTTTCTGGGTTTAATAGTCAAGCAAATATAAACGGTTTCTTTTTTTAAGAATAAAAAGTTACCTTCAAGTTTACAAAAGGAAATTACATAACATACGCAGACATGTGTACATATAGTTTTTAGCCGCTAGATATCATGTACTTCACCACATTATCGTTGGGTCTTGGGAAGGAAACATGTTACAACTTATTAGTTGTGATTATTACAGGTAATTATCCCTGCAAAAAAGTAATTAACAATTACTCATGTCAACAATCACATAATATTACAAAACTTGTGAAAGCCAATCACTAAATTTTGTTGTTAATATATTAAACAGTAAACAGTTACATATACCACGCATATATACGACCAAGGGCGATATATATATATATATATATATATACACATACACATAAATATACTAAAGTAGTCCTTTTAGCATTGCTTCGACAGTCTCAATTCTCACCCTTTGCTCTGTTCTGTTGGCTTTGATCAACAATAAGCCAATAGATACATGTAGATGCCTGAAATTGAGATTCAATGTGTCTTGAAAATGGAAGCACTAAAAGTGATTAAAGTTTGTGAACTTACTTTTCTTATTCGATGTGTCTCTGTTGCGTTGAATTGTCTCGGCGGTGCTTTGGGTGATTCGTATAGTTGTGGTACAGAGTCATTGTCGGTTATGGATTTTTGGATATTAGGACCGTTTTGTCGACTTTTGAATAAGAATAGAGTAGTGTTACACTCCCACGTTGGTACGTCCTTTGCAAATAATACCATTTATATGTTAAAAGAAAAAAAAAAAACAAAAAAGATCAGAGAGTTGAGGCCTGAGGGATCAGTAAGGTAATGATTTGGATGGATACACGGGACGAGCTAAACGACTGTAAGCAGCCAAAAACGACATAAAGGGGAGAAACGACAAAGAAATGATAGAGGACGGAGAAAAAAAAACAACAACATAGAAGCCTCGGCAGGGAGGAAAAACTTGAAGAAAGTGAAAATGAAAATGACAGAAAGAAGATAATAATCTATAAGCGACAGAAAGAAATATGATAAGCGACATAAATCTAAAAAACCACAAGATATCTAGCAAGCGGCATCTTCGTAGAAACTAGAAACAACATTAGTAGAAAACGACATCAATTATGAGAATTGCCACTCACAAACGACCGAAATCTGAGATACAACATACCATGACAAACGATTAATGTAAACACGACAAGAAATTCAGAAAGCTACGCTTGATAACAATATAAATCAAGTAAACGACAATTAAAGATAAAAACGACAAGTATTTTAGAAAACAATGATCAATAGGCAAACGACATAAAAATATAAGAACGACAACTCTAATAAAATTGCATCGCAGTGAAAATGACAGAAAGAAGACAAACAACATAAGTCTAACGAGGGAACTAAAGAACAACGATAAATGACATAAATCTAACAGACGACAATAAATATAGGAAGTAGGAAACAATATCTCTGTTTAACCGACATTGGTAAAATTGACATCATTATGAGTAAAATCAACTACGTAAAATGACAAAAATCTAAGATGCAACATGAATATGAGAAACAATTAATATCAAAATGACAAAAAATTTAAACGCTAAATTAGTTCGTATATAAATCTAACATCCGATAAATTAGATTAAAAAACCAGCAAGAACTTTAGAAAACAACGATTAATTGACAAAACATTATAATTATTATAAGAAACAAGAACTTACGGTGAAACGACGTCACAGTGAATATAGCACCAATAAGAAAAACAACATCATTTTAACACGACAAAAAAGGAGACTGATCAAAATAAAAACTGTTGATGTAGAATTTCGCACCAACTAACACGTGTAAGGTAACATGGAAAATGTAAAGACAGAAAAAATATTGGAGCTCAAGAAGAAGAATTGTTTTTATCGGAATATTATTGATTTATTTCTTACAATCATTGGCTATTTTATAGCCGTATAAGATTGTGTAAAATATTATCATTAAAGTCGGAGAATCTATTTATGATAATTTTGTTTTCGCCATTATTGGTTCGGCAGAAATTGGGCAAAGCGCGGCGAACTCGGGACGAGCAGAGGGCAACGAGCGGGTGACGGGCGGCTACCCACACGGGACGGTGCCGGCTGGCAGAAGGCCGCCCAAGATGGTGTTGTCGGCTTTTTGCGTCATGGGCCGCCTTCTTGGTTCTCCAATGTCGTCCTCACTTGGGCTTTATGACGAGCTGACTTCTCGCCAATCTCTAAGCTCGGAATCTTTTGGACCTTCGGCTTTGGATAAATTTGGGCCCAACAAAAACAACAATGTATAGATCAAGAATTACAAAAGAAAATAATGCGGTAAACGATTGCAAAGTTAGAAACGATGTTGATGATATGAATATCAACGTCCTCACATAACACTAGTCGCCAAGAAAAAAAAAATCCCATTTTTCACCTATGAAATTCAATACGCCACTTTTTTTAATAACACATATTTCCTTTTCCTGTCTTCTTTATTTGTAATATATATATATATATATATATATATGTTTTTGTCAAATTAATTTGCTGCTAAAAAGTGACATAACTGCAATATTTTCTTTGAAGTGGCAATTTTGAAAATATGTTGCATTTTTCGAAATTTCATCATTCATCTTCAACCCATATGCTTCCGTTAGCCTATTTGTCATTCTTTGTATATAGAATTTCTTGAATCATTCTCTTCTTTATTTTTGAGACATGACATAAATTTGCAACACAGTTATAAAACGACAATAAATCTATAAAACAACGGCATAGAGACAAAGTACATAAACATGAGAAACAACTAATATAAAAACGACAAAAAAAAAATGTAGAAACAACGGCACACTGGAAAAAAAAAAAAAAGAAAAGGAACATAATAATTATGAGAAATGACAACCAGATTTTTTTCCTCTTTTATGGGTATATTCTTCCTTAACCGTCGTTTTTTGTCTTTTAAGTCGTTTGCAAATTTGATGTCGTTTTTTAAAATCAGTGTCATTTTCTTTACATTTTTGTTGTCGTTTGAGGTCTTTTCTGTGACTTACAATTTTATGTCATTTTATATTTACTGTCTTTTTCATTAAACTATGTCGTATGCGCATTATGTGTCGTTTTTCTGCTCAACAATGGTTCCATTTGAATTTATGTCGTTGACAAGTTTTTTTTTGTCGTCTTTAAACTATGGTTTTCGTTAGACTTTTGTTGCCGTAGTTTTTCATTTACATTTTCGTTGTTGTCTTTTTCGACCTTTATGTCGTTTCCACTAGTACTGTCGTTTTAAAAAAACATGTCGTTTTTTACTTGACACTTGATTATTTTTCTCTATTGCTGTCGTTTTTTCTGTATCTCCTTATGTTTTTACAAGTAGATTTCTATTCTGTGCGTAGGGTTGCAGAATAAGATCTATAAAAGCTTTGCTCGATTATAACTTTATTGAATCTATACAACAATTGTACAAAACGACATCATAAGAGAAACGACGACCACATATGAAAAAAATGTAACAATGAAAATTAAAAAAGGCCATTCCAGTCAAGAAGCTACTCCAAAATTCAACGCTAGAAGGTACTAAAGTCCGGACGGTGATTTTATAGAATAATAATGAAAAAGACAATGTATTGTAAAACTTTTACAGTAGCTTTTACTTTTAAAAATTATTATATAATTTACATAGAAAACTTGGAAAAAGATTCACTTCTTCTGGGTTTAAGTTCATCCAAAAGAATATATATATATATATATATATAAAAACCCCAGAAGCTATCCAAGAGTCGCCAGTCGACCATTATCAATATCCAACTGACCAACTCTCTATCCATCCAAAAGCTTTGGTTTCAGTGAACTTTATTTATCACCTTTACCTCTCTGTAATGAAAAGAAAAAAAAAGGAAAAACTGAGAAATCTATATTAGGCCTGAGTGGGCCCAATAATAGAACGCTCTTAATATCAGAACAGCCCAAAGGCGGCCCACTCTGCATCGCTGACGGGCCTGGGCGAGGGCGACGAGCGATCAGACGAGCTCCAAAACGACGACGTCGAGTCCCGAAACGGCGAAAGCAGCGACCTCCGCGACGAAACGGACCACCGTGGCGGCGTTTCGAAGTCCAAAACGCCGTCGTTTTTCTCGGAGCCCTCTCTGCTCTTCTTCATATGCTTCACGCTCGGCATCCGCTTCAGCAGAGGCGACGCCGGGAAACAGCCGACCGATACCGCCTCGGCCCGCCAGCGGTCCGACCGGGCCCGCGGAGCCGACCGGAACGATCCGCCCCGCGGCTCGGCCTCCGCCGGCCCCGGAGGAGGCGGCCGGAGCAGAGACTTCCGCGGCGGCGATTGGCGCTGTTTGGGAAGGCCGGGCTTGATCTCCCACTTGAATGGAATCGCTCCTGGTTTCTTGAACGACTCGTCTATCGCCATCCTCTCTTATCCAAACACACTCTCTCTTTGATCTCAACTTCAACGTGACCAAAAAAATAAAAAAAATAAAAAAAAAAAAGATTTGAAGTTTGAGCTTTGATTTTGTTTTTGTGATCGTTGCATGAGAGAGAGAGAGGTGTTATATAGGAAAATTCAAAGAAATTGGTGAGTGGTGTTGGCGAGATTAAAGGCATGAAGTGGGGACGAGTGGGTCCCGGGAGATGGAGATTAAGGAGGTCGAGCCACCTAATTGACTTTGGGTCTGCAAAATGACAATTTTTGGGAGCTCTAATTCTTGTTGATGATGTAAATAAGAGACGATGGGTAAGATCAGAGAAGACTACGTTTGGTAATACCATATGATTATTGAGTTAAATTGGGTTGGATAATATCAGCTGGAAGATTTATTAATATTATTATACTATAATGTATTGTACTAAAAAAGTAAAAATGAGTGAATAATAACAGATCATAGCGAGTAATTTCTCAAATCTTTTTAATTATGGTAAGTGTTAAAGAGAGCAAGTTATAGATTACAGTGAGTAGTTTTTTCTACAATACGTAGTAATCCCATAAATGTGGACGAGATTGTTGGACCAAACTCATAAAATAATTTAAGACTAATTTTCAGCACTCGTACTCAACGAAACAATAATGAGATTATGGGAGTAGCATGGTGTGAGAAGATTCACAATGTCCATTTGGGGTTCTTGATGATACGATTGACATGTGCGTTTTTTTTCAAATGTATGGCTATGGATTGCGAAGAAAAGACTTTTCGTTGCTACTAGTTGGAATAAACATATACAAGAGACGTTAAATCAAAACATAAAATGAAGAACAATCAAGGGACGTGAAAGGATTTGGCTTGCGTATTGGACCGAGTCAAGACTAGTCTAGAGGACCACAGCACACCCCCATTTGGAGCTTCAGATGTGCTTCTCTTACACGTTGGGTTGTGTTGAATCAGTCTTACTTACTTGGCTCTGTAATAGTCGCAAAATATTATTCCTCTAGAAGGGCTAAGAGAATTAGCTATAACGTTACATTTTCCAATCATTTCATTTGCCACAACAAATTTATACTATGTTCGTTCTTAAAAAGCGTGAACAAGACAGAAAAGTCAAGAAGGAGATGGGAAGGAACATTTTAAGAGAACATGATTTGTGCTCTCGAGTCATTAGCCATTACCTATCTGCGATTCATGATTTCGTTAAATAAATAAAATAATAATTAAGTACTTGATTTAAATAAATAAGTGGCGCGAGAGATATGGCTGCTTTTGGGGTTTTGTTTTGTTTTGTTTTTATTTATTTATTTATTTTTTTGCTCCCTAGAAAAGAATTACATAAGACGGTGAATGATTTGGTGTCAGCAAAATTTTGAACATATTTCCCCAACTATGCGCCCAAATCAAAGAATCATCAGAAGAATATTTGAAATCTATTACCCAACACTTTGTTGTGATCGTCAAAGTGTCACTATTTTGGAACTCATGATGCAAAACGTGAAAAGACCTCTAATGTTGTCTAGTCCTTTACCCAACAATCCTGCTCAAGGATATAACTGAGAGCTTATCATGGCTGGTACGAATTTTAGGCATGCCAAATTATGCTGTAAGCCATATACATTATGCACGCCAACTTAGCCGTACAGCTTGTTGGTTTTACTTTACATTGGAAGATTGGTCTGATTGATAGAAAAAACAAACAAATAACAATAAAACAAAAAACAAAAATGGATAGCAAAAGCATGAAATTATGGCTATTTGTGCCCACAACACTATCTAGTTTAGAGCATATTTTCCCCAACTTTTCAATAGGTCCACCAACACGGGTGAGCATCATTAGGTTGGATAGTACGGACCCCAAGGTTCGTTCTTTGGATCACCAGTCATAAATGGAGCAGACCATATTGAGTGTATTGACAATTTCAGGAATTGATTTGGAAATAGGCGAAGTTTTTCACTAGTTATAAAAACTTTCAGTAGTTAGACAAGTTGTTTCTACAGGATCTCACAACATACTCACCAGGATCTGGCTTGTCAAATAAACCTAACAGTTGTACGAGAACTCTTGTGGCATGTTACACAGAGCGCGCATTGTGTTGCTGGCCACATCGAGCAGTTGCAAGTACTCATCAGCACCGTCAACGAGATACTGCAATTCAATAAACAAGTCAAATTGAGTCCCAGTAAAGCATGTCTTTTTGTAAATGCTATAAACTCCACAGAGTTCTGACGAGGTTCCCTCAACATGCAATCGTTTCAATTTTGACATTATGAAATCGTAATGGAAAACGTTTCAAATTTATTCATCAAAATGAGCTAAGTTTACGACCCTCCTTAGTAGAAACAAACCTTATCTGTTTCACCCAATTTCTTGCATATTCTAGCCTTCTGTTCATCTGATAAATCGTCCGCCTCAACCACCACATCAAATAACTGAAAGAAACATGGGTTTAGAATATATCTATAGAAGAATGTACAAGTAACAAATTAATCGTCCACTTGGACAAACAAATGTTTTACCTGTGACATCATCTGAGAGACTGGATATCCCTCGGCAATCACGTTATTGACTTCCTTGTTCGCCAAATCAAAGTTGCCACTTTTACAAGCTGCAAGGAGTGCCTCTACAACCTCTGCTGGGATGACCTGAAAATGGAGATAGCTAAATCAGGATATATCTGGGATTGAATCACAGCTCTTAAAATTTTGGCGCAATAATAACTTTCTTTGCCTTGTCCAACTTGTCTAAAAAAAATTCAACTAAAGAAACTTGTATGCTAAGGGGAGCGAAATATCATATCTAGAGAAAATTGTCCAAAATTCTTTCGACAAAGCAAACATATAAAAGAGCACAAATAAGGTTTTGGTTATTTGACCTTTTTAACTTCTCTTTATCTTAGTTTGAGTTCACCATGAAATAATAAAAAAACTCGTACTCTAAAAAGGAAAAAAACTCTAGGCACAACAATATCCAATGTCACTCTCTTCTTTATCTCAGAACTCTAAACAGCATATGTCATTGTAACTCACCCCCGAGACACTTATCAGGTCCTTGGAAGAAATTGAAGATCCAAATAACCGAGCAGCTGACTGCAATATTCGAAACACAAACAGTCATTTGGAATCAGGGATGAGAAACCAGAAAAATAACCAGTTACTAAAGCTCCATAAAGAAATTATAGGATAAAAAGAAGCATACATGTTTGTGTAAGTGTAACATATGTAAATTGAGCCTGAAATTTGCATGTTTAGTTGAGACTTCTTGGGTATCACAACTACTTTCCTTTTCAACTACCTTAATCTTTTTACATTTCCTTTATAACAATTATGGTCAATCCTGGTGATTATCAATTGACACAGTGACTGGAAATTAAGTACAAACTAAACAGAACTGCTTACCTGCAAGTACGTAATCGCCCGGCGAAGATCACCCTGCGAAATAGAACTCAGAGTTGAAAGAGCCTACAAGGTGAATCACATAGCTTGTTACAGTGTAGGAATTCATAGATTACAAACAAGAAAATTCTTCAAATACCACAACTTCTAAGACAAGCTCTCTAAGCCATTATATGCACACCTCTGCATCCATATTCAGGCCCTCTTCCTTGCAAATGTACACAATACGATCACTCATGATTTCTTCTGAAAGTGGCTTGAACCTGAACTTAGCACATCTGGAAGCAAGCGGCTCTATGATCCTACATAAAGATAATCGTGTAAATAAGAACCCAAATCTGTTGATGATTATAATCTGAAGATAGAACAGAAAGACTTATAAAGTATACTATAATATCTTTTGTCAATCCACTATGCTGCATTAAAAGTCATGAGAATAGAATACAAAGTTTAATCACATCATACCACATTTAAACTAACTAAAGAATCAGTAACGAATACCTGCTGATGTAATTACATATGAAAAAGAATCTTGTGACCTTAGAATAAGTTTCCATTGTACGTCTCAGAGCATTCTGTTGCAAGTTACAAGGCATCACTAAATAGTTTTTTGAAAATAATAATAATAATAATACTGGTCCACAACAGATAACAAGCATACCTGAGCATCTTCAGTCATTGAATCAGCCTCATCGAGAATAATTATCTTATACGGTGGACAGGGGTAGCCCCTGAATTTTGCAGACACACGAAAGGTTATGAACACTGTAAACAATAAAAGTGAACAAATTGGACAAGAAAAATGATTAGAAGGAGAACAAACCCTTGGCGTTGGCCAGAACCCACGGCAACAGCGGCAAAATTTTTTATTTTTGTCCGAACAACATTGATACCACGATCATCACTAGCATTGAGCTCCAACACTCTAGACCTGTATAGCTCAGGTCTGCAAAATGATTGTGGCAGAAAAAAAGGTTCACAAGATTAGAGTCGCATCCGGAGCTATGTGTGCTCGCAAAACAGCTAGATAAAAAGACCAGTACTCCATTTTCCCTGATATTTACTACAGAATTCTTATTCAAGTTTGTTTCCAAAATGTGGTCTTAGCCGAAGAGAAATAATTAAAATTTCGATGCCAACTCATTAAAAAACCTTGATCTAGGTTTCAGTTTCTCATTTCAATCTACCAACTTCCATGAAACCCTTAGCTTGAGTCATCAAATTCCAAAAAAAAAAAACAAAAAACCAATAATCACTAAAACCCACTTCAATTCTCCGAGAAACCGATCAACCCAAACAGAAATAAAACAGAAGTTGTGCTCTTATCACTTCCCAACCCTTAACGAAAACGATAAGCCCTAAATTTCCAATCACATATTTCAAGAGCAACAACAAGCAAAGCAAAGATCGAAACTTTGAATCACAAATTGAAAACCCATGAGTGCAGTCTAGAAGATAACCCGAAGAGCTGGTGAGCGATGGCGAGAGCGGTTGTCGTTTTTCCTGTGCCAGGCGGGCCATAGAAGAGCATATGAGGACACTGCAAAATAAATAAACAAATATATATTATGCAATAAAAAATTTAAAAAAACAGAGAAATTTTGAAGGTTAGTGTTTGTGTGAATTGGGTGTTACGCTGGAGGTTTCGAGGGTGTTGGTGAGGACGCGAACCACCTCGTCCTGGTGAGCCACATCTTTCACTCGCTTCGGCCGACTGAACAAACGACAACACAAACATCCCAAATTAAAATCGCAAAAACAAAAAGTAATGAAAGAGAAAAAGAGAGAGAGAGAGAGAGAGAGAGATTGGGTACTATTTCTCAACCCATGGCTGTGAGCTTTGCATGACTGGTGCCATTTCTTCTTCTTCTTCTTCTTTCTCTGCAATTCCCGCTCTTTATATTAGGGCTTTTCTCCTTTCCCGCTCTCTTTGACTATTTGTCTCTTCTTCATGAACGACAATACTTTGATGTCGTATGATCGATAACCCAAAGTATTAAAATTTTCTCGACTTTCTAATATAGAAACGACATGTCGTTAAGAGTGCTGATTTTGTTGTTTGTCCGATTGGCGTAAAAGACCCGCGACTACTTCCACGTGGCAACAATCGGCTCAGAATCAATCAGATTTAGGCAATTTGGAATTGGGATAAACGGCCGCGATCTGTCACCTCGGCCTTTTAAAAGCCCCAAATCTCTCTCCTTCGCGCTTCCCATAAGCCATTTCTTCCTCATCGCGAAAGAAACACACACTACACACTCTTTGTGCAAATTCCTAAAAAATCCCCGAGTTTTACCGAAATTCTAGTTTTGTCCTTATGTTTTTTAAAATTCCTAATCAATCCCTTAGTTGTTAAAATCGGTATAAAAATATCCCCCGACTCGAATTTGGTCAACATTAACATATAAAAAGACATTATTACCCTCTATCAAATTAACATATTACATCTTAACTTTTTTTTTTTCATATTCTAATTTTTATATTTTTAGAAAAACACAAGTTGTTTAAAAAAAAACTCACTAACACCCCCTCCCCCCTTCCCCCTCTCGACTGCCTCTCCACCTCTGCCCCTCCACCGCCGCCGCTCAGATCCTCCGCGTCTCCGCCCACCTCCACCTCCGCCTCAGCCCCGGTCCTCCGCGCCTCAGCGCCTCGGCCTCTCCGCCTCGGCCCTCCGCGCCTCAGCCTCAGCCCTCCGTGCCTCGTCCCCTCCGCCTCTCTACCTCCGCGCCTCAGCCCTCCTCCTCTCCAGCTCAGCGCCTCAGCCCTCAGCCCTCCACCTCCGCGCCTCAGCCCTCCGCCTCTCCACCTCTGCGCGTCAGCCCCGGCCTCCGCGTCTCAGCCCCTCCGCGTCCCCACCTCGGCCCCTCTCCTCTGCGACCTAGCCCCTCCGCGACCTCAATCAACTCCGCCCCTCTCCTCCGCGACCAGCCCTCCGCGACCTCAATCAACTCCGCCCCTCTCCTCCGCGACCAGCCCTCCGCAACCCACCCCCCACCGCGACCAGTACTCTGTTGTTAAATTTTTTTTTTCTTTTTGATTTTGGTGTTGCGACATGGTTTGTGGAGTTGCTCGGTCGGAGATGCTTGGCAACTCCAGTGTGGTTTTGGTCGGAGTATGGCCGGCGTGCTGTTTGGTCGGAGTATGGCCGGCGTGGGTGGGTCTTTTGCTGAACTTGTTTTTTTGTTATTTGAATCCGCCACCTCCGTCCCTCCGCCACCACCGCCCCTCCGTCCACCTCCGCCACCTCCGCTTCTCCGTCCACCTCCGCTTCTCCGTCCACCTCCGCCTCTCCGCAACCCACCTCTGCCACCTCCGTCCCCTTTGTTTTTTTTTTTCTTTATAATTATTTTGTTGTTTATTTGTTGTTTTATTCAAAGGTTAGTTTGGTCATTTTTAGAAAAGTTAGGCTTCGGTCAACGCAAAAGGATATATTTATACCGATTTTAACAACTAAGGGATTGATTAGGAATTTAAAAAAACATAAGGACGAAACTAGAATTTCGGTAAAACTCGGGGATTTTTTAGGGATTTTCCCTACAAGTATTTGCGAGCGTCTGAGGTTTCACATTTCTATCCCACACTTTAAGTAATTATTTATAACACATACTTCCTACAAATAGCCAATTTGAATGTATATACATTGTGGTTTTGGATGTTATAAATGGTACTTGAGTACAAGCACTAGCCATGTTAAGGTAAATATGGATTAACAGACAGAAGTTCTTTCAGTATATTTTTTGCATCATTAGAGTTATTTTACTGAATTTTTTATATCGTTTGCTTCGTTAGATTTATTCGTCTATTCCGGTTCGCTTTTTATGTTATGCAACATATTATGACCTATATAGAATATTTTATTATATTGGGATGTGTTTTCTTCTCAATTAAACTTTCAATAAATCGTTCAAGTAAGCTTCGTAGTGCTTAGCATTTTATGTTGATTAATTGACTTATTGGGTTTCAGGCTAATAAAAAGCCTTTGATAGACTATATGGAGAGGATTCAGATCGATATCAATGCCAGCATGCGTGCAATGTTGATCGATTGGCTTGTGGAGGTAAATTATATTGGCCATGCTATTGATAGGGTGATCTTTATAAATTTTCTTGTCAATACCCGTTAGGATTTTTTTATATGTGACTAATGCTTTATTTCAACCAATTTTCTTTGTCATGGCTTATTAAAATTCTCAATCTTTATGTCATTACTTGTATGGTTGAAGTTCTTATGTTTTTTGACTAGTTCTCTTAAACTTGAAACTAATTTAGGTTGCTGAAGAATACAGGCTTCTAGGTGACACACTATTTCTGACTGTTAACTACATAGATCGTTATCTTTCTGGCACGGTGATAGAGAGTCAATACTTACAATTACTTGGTGTTTCATGCATGATGGTTGCAGCTTAAGATAAGATTTTATCCACTTATAAATTACAAACTCTCTCTCCTTCTTTTATGATTGCAATTTTATGGAAATGTGTTTTTTGTTTCTCTAATTAGTTTTTGAGGTGTAGAATGTGCGTAATAATTTGAGTGGCATTCGTGACAGTAAATATGAGGAGATTTCTGCCCCTCATATGCAAGAATTCTGTTATATAACTGACAATACGTACTTCAAGAAGGAGCTTTGAACCTATTTTCTACTTATCATGTTCTAATATTGGATGATGATGGAAAATTTGGGTTTCCAAGTCTATCCTTTAAATTACAAGCTAATCAATTTGGTTTTTAATAGATTTTGCAAATGGAGTCAGCAGTACTAAATTGCTCGAAGTTTGAAATGACCACTCCAACAGCTATTTATTTTTCGAGGTAATATTAACTGTGTCTTTTTGTTGCTGAAATGTTCATAATTGAAAGCTATGTTTTTTGGTCTTATTGGCGTCATGTTTATATCCCTTGTTCAGGCGATTTGTTTGTGTAGCTCAACGAACTAATACCAGCGAGGTATCTCTACATTTGACAATTTCTCTTTACACATGTTGAATTTTTGTTTTTCTCCTCTGCTTCAAAATATTGTTATAGGTCTCTTGGGTTTCAGTTAGCTAGTACTTTTATCTATTTTTACAAAAAGTGGCTACTCTGTTTCCCCTGAATTACAAAAATTGTTCAGTATAGGGCCTACAGGCATGTAGTAAATGTCGAGTTCTATTATGCCATGATTGTAATTGTTGCTATGTCTGAAGCATTTTACTTGGTTATTTACTAGGCTTTGTCAGCTCAATTTGAATGCATGGCCAACTATATCACAGAGTTATCTCTTCTAAAGTACGGCATGCTTTGCTATTCCCTATCACTAATAGCTGCTTTAGCTACTTTCTTGGCCAAATATATACTATGTCCTTTGAAGAAACCTTGGGTAAGTATGTAATATTAAGCTCATTTCTTTTTGTTGTTGATACACTTTTAATTCCATTGTCTTGATCGGCATCATTAGTATATTTATCATGTTCAACAGAATTCCACACTGATGTCTTATACATTTTACCAAGCATCGGATTTGTGTGACTGTGTCAAGGCACTGCATCACTTGTGCTATTGTGGCGGTGGTTCTAATTTACCTGCAATCAGGGACAAGTACAGTCATCATAAGGTCAGAAAAACACCTTTGTTTCTATCACATTGTGGACTTGTTAAAAGTAAAGCCCATTTTGAGTGTTTTTGCTTCTTATTTGAAGTTTTTACAGTTGAACATCCTTCGATTTCCATACAAATTGGACAATGTATATATATAACTAAGACTGGTTTGTGGAAGGAATATAGCAATTTAATAAATGCTTTTGTAGCTAACAAGTTAGAAGGAGCTATACTCTGATGATAATGCTATTTTTTATGATTGAGAATGTTGACATGCAAGGGAAACTGCATTAGTGTACACAGATCAAAAATGTGAAAACATTATATATACACCGTTTACTTCAATAATAAAGATAGTTGATGAAAGTTAATCTGAATGCCTTAATATAGAAACATGCTTATGTTATGGCACACATTAATTAGGTGGTAGCATTATGCAATCACTATCTTCATTACACTATAGGTATTGTCTATTCATGGATTACTTGCATGGAAGTTGTAACCTTTGCAATACTTTGTATGATTTTCGTCTTTTTTTTTTTTGCCAATCTATAATGCTTATATTTGAACCTGACGTGGTTCTTTCTATTTCAGTACAACTTTGTGGCAAAGAAGTACTGCCCTTTGTGTATACCTCCTGAGTTTTTTCAAGATGTAAGCAACTAGAGTTTTACATGTTTGAACACTACGTTTGCGTGGTTGTATAATAATATGTTACCTATAGATAGATTCACCTTTTGTTGCGACTTCACATGACTTTTTCAGTCTATACGAAATTAGTAGGTTTGAGAATTTGAATTCTGTTCGTTTGTGTTAGATAATATCTTTTTGTTTGTAAGGGACTTTCTAATAGATATTAATGGACTTCATATCCAAGGAAATTATATTGTAAATATTTGTTGGACTTCGTATCCAGAGAAATTATATTGTATCCAGGAAAATTATATTGTAAATATTTGTAAGGGACTTCTTGTTTGTAAGTTTCAATAGCTAAGCAAGTTCACCAACTTATATATATTTGTTGTTTTGGCTCCAAATTTGGTATAAATTATAGATGTGTGCATTGTTGTCCCCTCTAATTGATAACTCATTACTTTCATTTAAAGGTTAAACTCCATTAAAATCTCATATAATAATCGAAGGTGATTGTATTATCAAGTGATTTGGGGACGGTGGAACTCAAATCCTTTGTCCATTTTTTCTCTCTCTCTCTCTAATCATTTTATATCAACTCATCAATTTACTTTTAATTCTACACGTATGTTTAACATCTTTATATTTTCTTTAATAATAAATTAATGGGTTGTCCCCATATCATTGAAGATGTTAGAGAATGTGATTTGAAAAATTAGATTCGGGGATCTTGATTCGTTAAAGCCAACTCCAACATAGCACCATTTCACCAAAACTCCCATCCAACCCAACGCCAAAAATGGTGCAAAGAACATTATTACACCAAACTAGTGTAAGCACTGTTCATTTACACCAAATGCTTTTATTATTATTATTATTATTTTTGGTATCTAAATGATGTTTTGAAATCAATTAAATCTTATAAATTGAAGAAAAGAATATGAAAAGATAATATTTAAAGTAAGATTTGATGTAATAAGCTGGAGATCATAGATAATTTAGTGTAAACATTGCACAATTTTAGTGTAAACTCGCATTATTTTTGTTTAATGATCGGAGATGTCTTAAAAATACACCAAGTGTGAGTATGAGACAGCAAAATTGTCTTCTTATTTGTCCTAATATCATCATAAAATTTTTCACAAACCCTAAATAGAATATATATTGTTTGTGGATTATTTTCTAACATTTTGTTTTGATTTTTGTTTAAATCTAATTTGGCAATATTGAGTATTTAATCTTGTTAAACAAATTGTAAGACTTAAGAGTGTGATTCAACTACATAAAATTTGTGCCACGCTGTTTTGTAAGAATGACGATAAACGATGGGATAATGGGCATGTTTGAAATTACTTTTATTTTGGGAAGTTGTGTTGGAAATTTAACTATATACCAATCAATTACTACAATCTTGATATTTTTCGTAAACACAACAATTAACACAAACAATATAATACAATCAGTAGAGTTAATTATGGTATCAAAGATCTTCTTTCTATGTAAGACAGTGACTAATTAGGTTACTGTGTAAGCTGTCTCTCGCCGCTGTGGCCAATACAAATTAACAAGAAGCCAAACATAAATAATAGAAGATCTTCATTTACTGACCGTTTGAATTCGAATTCAAAAAACTACACAAGTGCTAATTCGACTGCCTGTGACTTACAAATCACTCAACAAGCCAATCAAAATCATCCCAACAAAATAAAAAAATAAAAACAATAAAAAAGGCTGTCACTCACGTGCTTCTCTCTCTCTCTCTCTCTCTTAAAAGCTCTGTGTCAACTGCCAAGAAATTCCTCTCTCAAGAAATTCAAACCGAAAGAAAGAGGAGAAGAGCGTAGCCAAGTGGACCCCACTCTGTCCGCTCCTAACGAATACCGAGCCCATCCAACGGCCACGATCGTCCTCAATTCAAAATGTACAAATCTCCCCGCCCTCTAAAGTAGAATTAAAAAAATTAATACGCAGTTTTTTTTTTTTAATTTAATTCTCTGTTAAAAGAAAACCCTTGTGCTCTTTTTTCTCTCTTTCTATATACTCTCTACTCTATCTGGTCTCTACTCGTCTGTCAAGTGTGTGCTTTTAACGCTCTCTTGTCTCTCACACAGCCAAAAAAGAGCTTTCTTTTTTCAAATTATGTCTCGTCTTCGAAGCCCAAGAATTATGCAAAGACACAGACTTTCAATTTCCCTATAATAACATCCCAAACCAGTCTGTCTCTTTTTTTCTCGTCTCGTGATTTTTTTTTTGAGGGGTTTTGTTTTTGGGGTTCCAAGAATGTCGGTGCAGAACCGCCGTTCGTCGTTCTCGTCCTCGACGTCGTCGTCTTTGGCCAAACGACACGCTTCTTCTTCGTCGTCGGAGAACAACAATGGCAAGATCGCGACGGCTCTCCCGCCGCCGCACATGGCGAAGAAGCGTGCGCCGCTCGGCAACATCACCAATCGAAGCAATGTCTCTCGACCCAACGTCCCATCTTCGACTCTGGTATATAATATGTATTCATTGAATTTGATTGTTGGTTGGTTTGGTTGTTTTGAGGAAAATGTAGGCGAAAAAACACGTTGCAATCTTTGAATCTTCTTTTGGGTTTCTTTGTTTGATCGTTGTCCTTGGTTTATCCGTATTTGGGATAAGTTTCTTATTTTATTTTATTTGTGGGTCGTTTTCAAAATTGAATTGTTTGTTTGTTTGTCTCTTTTTAATTCGTTGTCATTTTCCAGCTACTGTTTCGTTATGCAGTGACAAACTCTTTGACAAGTCAAGAACAGTGTAACAAAGCCTTAAATTTTCGATTTGAATAGGAGGACACCAAGATTATCTAATTCTTTATAAAAAAAATAAAAAAGGTCAGCTTATTATAATTAGAGAACTTTGAAAATATGATCAAGACTAATACACTGAAGTGGACAACTTAATAAGATGACATTTGATAGATTGTATAAGGATTGATTCGATGTCCCAAGGTTGGTTTTTTTTTTTTTTTCCTATTTCTAAATCAAGCGAAGTTTATTTTTATTATTATTATTTTTTCGGATGTAACTAATGGGAAATTGATTCGAATTTACAGGTACCATGTGCAACTAAGATCACGAAAGTGAAAAAAGTGCCTCAACCTTGCACTAGTACTAATTCAGGGCTCTCCGGGACCAACCCAACCAATTCATTGCATGTCAAGACGACTGTAATTGTTCCGCCTAAGGTTACTTCTTCTATCCCAAGAAGAAATGAGTTTCTGCCTAGCAATGTTGTTGCAGTTCCCGCCCCATGCAGCATGGAGATGTCTCCAAGTAAATCCGATGATGTTTCGGTTTCTTTGGACGAGACAATGTCTACTTGTGATTCTTTCAAGAGCCCGGAAGTTGAGTACATTGACAATAATGATGTCCCGGTTGTTAGCTCTCTTACCCGGAAGACATTCAGCAATCTCTACATTTCTGATCATTCAGACACAACAGGTAATATTAATTGTTGCTGTGGAATGTTATATGCGAAATTTGTTTGGATTCCATAGTTTTGATCTTTCCATGATTTTGTTTTCAGGGAATATCTGTAATAGAGATGTCCTCCTTGAGATGGAAATTGATGATAAAATTGTCGATGTCGATAATGACTTCATGGATCCGCAGCTTTGTGCAACCATTGCTTGTGACATTTACCAGCATTTGCGTGCATCTGAGGTTTGAATTCTCTTCTCCACGTTCTTCATTTCCTATTATATCACAGCCTGAATTCAAATTATAATGCTTCAGATCTGATCCTTCCGGTGAAATATGCTCAACTTTAGTCATGTCTAGAGAAATGCAAATGTTTGAATCCATGTGAGAAACTTGTTTGTGTTTTATGAATTTAAAGGAACAAAAACAAATCTGCATGCTTGGACTTTTTCGTCGAGCTTGTTCTGCAAAAGGGTTTAATCTGTGTTCTCAGTGATTATATTTTTACATGGGATTTTAGGTCAAGAAAAGGCCTGCCATAGATTTCATGGATAAAGTTCAGAAGGACATCAATCCAAGCATGCGGGCCATCCTAATTGATTGGCTAGTGGAGGTACTTACATTTCTTAATTAGTTCTACGAAACTTTTTTGCCTCACAAAATGCTTCAATGGGTACTTGTTATCTTAAGAACGCTAAAACTTCCAGTGGTCGACTTTCAGGTGGCTGAAGAGTACAGGCTTGTACCTGATACATTGTATTTGACTGTGAACTACATTGATCGATATCTTTCTGGGAATCCAATGAATAGACAACGGTTACAGTTGTTAGGCGTCGCCTGCATGATGATTGCCTCGTAAGTATCAAAAACACCCATTCATATCTCTGCATATGATACACATTTTGCCAGTCATAATCCTAATGTGGAAGACGATTCTATTTGCAGAAAATATGAGGAGATTTGTGCACCCCAGGTGGAGGAATTTTGTTACATAACTGATAACACCTACTTTAAGGATGAGGTTTGGTTCTTTCCACTATAGGATAAACTGCTAAACGCATTGAAACATTCACTTTTCGTACTTTATCTAGACTCCAATAACGCAGAATCTTATGTTGGTTGCAGGTTTTGGAAATGGAATCTTCGGTCTTGAATTACTTGAAGTTTGAAATGACAGCCCCGACAACCAAATGCTTCCTAAGGTAATTCATACATTTTTGTTATCGTTTGCACAAAATCATTCTTTTTTATCATACACTTCTTTGGGTTGTAACTTGCGATGCATTGACGTGGAATTCAGGAGATTCGTTCGTGCTGCTCAAGGGATCAACGAGGTCCCATCAATGCAGTTGGAGTGCTTAGCTAACTACATTGCAGAATTATCGCTCTTAGAGTACAGCATGCTTTCTTATGCTCCATCGTTAATGGCAGCTTCATCAATTTTCTTGGCCAATTTTGTCCTTCAACCGTCAAAGAGACCCTGGGTATGACTAAACCAAGCTACACCAAGTCTCATCATGGTTTGAAATTTCCAACTTCATGTATCACCAAGATATCTTTGATAGTAACGTTATTGTCTGTGTTCATGGGAACAGAACTCGACTTTGCAGCATTACACACTATACCAGCCCTCAGATTTGTGTAACTGTGTCAAGGATCTTCATCGTCTATGCTCAAACAACCACAATTCTAGTTTACCGGCTATTCGGGAAAAATACAGTCAACATAAGGTAAACCTATATTTTTCTCACACTCTTTATAGAAGCATGTCTTCCTTCGTCTCCCAATGCTAATACATTGTTCATTCATAATCTCTTTATTCAGTACAAATATGTTGCAAAGAAGTACGTCCCTCCCATGATACCCCCGGAGTTTTTCCACGCTTGAAGTTGAAAGCAGCTAAGCTTAAGACGGTTGAAAGTTGGCACTCCAATACTCTTGTTGGACAGACTTCCGATGATCGTGGCAGTGGCCGGATCTGATTCCCTGCGGTGGAATTGAAAATTTTCCTAAATTGTACATTTTCCATTTTTTTTTTTTGTTCCTTCCGCTTATTATGATTTAAGTCTTTGATGTAGTAGTACCACTACTCCATTAGCTTTTACGCTATGCTATTGGGGTGGTTTCTGCTGACTGAAACTGTTCTCAGCGAACACAATCACCTAGAAGAGCTTGTATCATATACTACCATTTTTAACTAGAGCCTTTTCTTTATCATTTTTCAGCCAAAGCTTCAACTCAAGTTTACTGATCCAACAATCTTACAATACTTGAAAACAAAACGACATATATATACTTGTTATCTTTTAGTATACTTACAATACTTCACTGTAGTTGCAAACCAAAGACAAACTAGTACTTGGTATAGCACATTGCCTTGCTCACAAAACTTATAGATACAAGCACAATCCAAACTCACAAAACTTATACACAAGAACGCTAAAAACAAGAGACAAACTAGTACTTGGTATAGCACATTGCCTTGCTGTTTGGCATGTTTCTGAGCCAATGCAAATCCTCAAACTGGCAGCGAGGCCTATCAACCGGCCAAGCCACATCAACCGGCTTGATGAATTTCCCAACCCAAACGGGAGTCCCATCCTCGTACGAGTTGTGCGTCAACCTCTCACGTCGGAGCCGTCCAACTTGACCGTGAATATCTCGCCATAAGGCTGGTAGTGATGCGGATTCGATATCGGCTCTGCGGAGATCCCCGCGTAGTCGGTCGTGAAGGCCAGCCTCTCCCCGCCGGGGCTGAACCAGGGGTGGTTGGTACGCCCGCCCGTCCCGCTCGCGACCAGCTTCCGCAGCCCAGTCCCGTCGGCACGCACCACGTAGAGCTCGAAGCTCCCCCCGCCCGGGTTGTGGCGGTCCGAGGCGAACGCGATCCACTCCCCGTCCGGCGACCAGTTGCACATCGTGTCCGTCCACGGGCCCTCCGTCAGCCTGTGGAGCCCACCCTCCTCTCCGGCCTCCGAGTCCATTATGTACAGGTTCTTGAACCCGCTAAGGCCCGACCGGAACACGATACGCTTCCCGTCCGGAGACGGCGACGGAAACGCGTTGTTTTTCCCGTTGGTCGTCAGCTTCTTGACGGCGGCGTTTCGGGGGTCCTCTACGTCGACGGCGATTATATCCACCTCGGCGCTGACGGTAGCGAACTCCGGTCCGGCTCCGGCGTATACCACCCCCTTGCGGGCCGGGTTCCATGACGTGGAAAACGCGTTCCCGCCGTAGACCTTCCTCCGGTTCGAACCGTCGAGGTTCACCACGTACAGGCCGGGAAAGTCCACGTAAGCGACCCGGTCTCTGGCGGGAGAGACGGAGGGGAACGAGCCGTCGATTCGGAAGAGAGAGAGGTCGGAGATCGGGCTTCTGACGTTCTGGAGGAGAAGCTTGGGCGTTTTCCTTCCGTTACCATCGCCCCGGCACTTGTGGTACCCGACCCGGGACGAGTCGGGCGAGAGGAACGGGTTGAGGTGGTGGGTCCTGGGCGCCACGTGGCGGGTTATCTCGACGAAGACGTTGTTCTGGAGGTCGAAGAGCTCCACGTGGCGGTAATCCGAGTCGGGTCTCCTAGTCGCGACGGCGATGAATTTCCAGTTCCCCGGTGACGCGGCGGGTGTGAACGCGTGGAGACCCGGCGGGGTGACTCGCTCGATCGTCACTGAGTTGGCCGAAATCGGGCCTTGACTCGGGAGGGTCGCTCTGTAGATGCTCCACCACTGGTCCTCGCCTCGGCGGTGGAAGTAGAGAGTCGACTCGTCGGCCCAACTCGGCCACCCGCCGTGTTCGACTGCCTTGACTCGCTGAGTCCCATCCCGAGTCAGGAAGACGTAGATGTCCGTGCTCAGCTCCTCGACCTCGCCGTCCCATCCCTTCGCTCCGTACGAAGCCACCGCCGTGAACTTCCCCGACGGCGACACGGCGGGGCTGAAGTCGGCGACGCCTTGAGGCGTCAGTCGCCGAGTCGCCCCCGATTTCAACTCGGTCGAGTACGCCGCGGTCCAACTCGTCCTCGGCTCGTCCGTGTTCTCGTGAGTCGACACGTACACCAAGCGATCGCCGGCCAAACTTGGCCTGTCTTTCATGGAAACCTTGCTCCTCACCAAGTCCGAGCTCAGCAGGGGGACTTGAACCCGGTCGGAGAGCTGGAGCGCGGATCTCTGCCTGGTGACTCCCCGGCGAGAGTCGCGGAAAACGACGTCGTAGAAGAGGTTGGACACGCCGTCTCGCTCGGTGACGTAGACGAGACTCAGAGGCGGGGGTTCGGAGCGAGCTAGGGTTTGGATGAGGGTTCGGTTGGGTAAGAGAGAGAGAAGCGAGGAAGTGGAAGAGGGAGGAGGGAAATGGCCGTTGAAATTGACGGACTCGCCGTCGGTGAGCTGGGTTTCGCCGGAGACGCTCGGCGGTTGATCGGTGGGGATTGTGAAGACGTCGAAGGCGTAGTCCAATCTTCCCAGCGTAGTGAACACTATGCTGCTTCCTTCGCCGTCGCCGGAGACGCCGCGGTCCGCCGTCGCCGGGAACGAGATCGCCAGTGGTCGAAGGGAAATCAACCAAAAGAGAATAACAAGCCTCATCGGTGGCTTTTTTTTTTTTTTTTTTTTGGACTGTTTTGAGTGTTGTTGAGTGACTAAATAAGTATAAATGTTTGGGTTCTTTGGATGGTATTTGGAAAGAAGTATAGAGTGAAGACGACGGAGCTGTGGCGCCATGGATGACGTTTGTATGGGTGGTGGGTCCCGTTTGCTTTTGCTTCTTCTTCTTTCTTCTTTGTTCTTGGGCTGTTGCAGATGATTTTTGATTGGATTACTTAGCTTTCTGAGGCTTTAGCTTTCATGGCCGGTCAATTTTTATCCTCTTTCATCAACGTGTCCGGTTAGTTTTTTTTTTTTTTTCTTTTTGGCGACTTCTCCAATTTATTAATTATTATTACCCAGACAATCGTTTGACGTTAACTCGTACAACACTGTTACTTTTAAAATTATTGAACTCGTCCTCTTCTCCTATACGAATTGGATAATTTTATTGAGATTTTTACTATTTTCTATCGGATCAAACATATATATAAGACAAGGAAGAAATTTGCGACAAGAAGACAGCAATTAGTCAACTTCGCACCCTTCCGGCATAACCGATAATAAAACCTGAAACATAACTGTTTTGGGTCGTATTTTATGCGGGATTTAGAACAATGCTTCTTCGCACATTAACTTACGCTATTAATTTTATATTATAAACATTGAATAAAAATTACATATATATATATATATATGTATATAAGAGAGAGAAAAAATAGGCAACATAATGATAATTTAAAAAAATGACATAAAATATGTAATTGTCAAATGCAGTTTTAAATTTTCTCAATTTAAAAGGTTGAAAAATTTTGAAAAATGTCTTTTCCGCACAACTTGTTTTGAAAAATGACCCTTTAAAAGAAAAGTTATAATCTGTATCACCTTTTAACAATAAATTGGCTGAATTATTATTATTTTTTTAACAAATGAGGAAGACAAAAAGGAGAAAGGTAACAACATAGTAATTTATTCATTAAAAAAATAATATGACATGCAATAATGACATAGGTTGTATTTAATGTAAAATGTGATGTGAGATCAAATTTTCTCCAAAAAAATTCTTAATTTTGGGAAATTTTGAAAAATATCACTTTATGAACAACTTGTTTTCAAATATGCCAATTTAAAATAAGACTTGCAACTCATACTATTTTTTAATAGTGAATCTGACCGAATTGCTATATATATATATATAATTATATATATATATATATATATATTTTTTGCAAATAAAGAAGATAAGAGGAGGAATAAGAGCATTGTAGTGAATACCCAATTTTTAAAACTTAATGTAAGTTATTACCTAATCTTTTGAAAAATGTAACCAACTATCCAAATGATTTAATTATTTACACAGTAATAAGTGGTGATAATTCACTTAGTTACCAAAAGCATGTGCAAGTAATTCACAAATTGACTAGAAACTCAATTACTTCAAAAGTTTAGATATTTATTTTTATTACTATATAAATTCTAGATATTTGCCTACTTTACCCCATTTGATAATAAGAAAAGTAATATCATATGCAACAGTCACAACTCGTTGTAAACTTGAATAGTAGAGACTAATGTTTCTCAATTTTCTCCTTAGATTTGTTTCGTAACTCCGCCTTTAATATCCAATGGGCCAACTATGTTAGGCCTATGTTATCTCTTGGGCCTTTAGCCCATTCAGACCAAACAATGGTCAGGAAACTCTCATGTCACTGTCCCAAAGGGTGGAAGCAAACACATCTCATGAATATTCACTTTTATTGTTGTGGATTTTAATTAATGTTATTCTTTTACACTTTAATAATCTATATTTCTTATTTGTATTTTAATTTTTAATTCTTATACTATAAATAAAAAATATATATTATTTGAGATATAAATTATTAAATGATTTTTAAAAGAATTTTTTGTAATTTTTTTTCTTTTTTATAGAACATGAATATTCACTACGATTTTCCAGCAAAAAAAAGTTACCAACTGCGATTTTTCTTGCGTTATTTTCTTTCTATTGTCTTCATGCCAAGTACACGGATGTGTTTACAAACAACTAACAAGTGATCGTCACTCACTAGACACGGTAAAGGACAGTTCTATGTTTTGTTTTGTTTTGTCTCGTTTTTTTTTTTTTTTTCACTAATTCTAATAACAACGGTAATAATAATACAAAAGTTAAATAGAAGGCTAGAAGCTCCTTGAGGCAAATCTATTGAAAGAATCCGATTAATTAATTTATGGCAGTAATTTTTTTTTTCATGTAAATATAGAAATATAATAGTAATAATTAGTGGCTAGATTTCCACGCTCCGTCATAACGCGTCTCTTATAGTCACTACGACAGTCAGCCCGGCGGCTCCTATTGAATGAAAACTTACTCACCAAGAAAAACACACTCTCTCTCTCTACACACACACACACACACACACACATATATATATATATGTATATATAATGTCGTAAATTGCCACTCTCTCTCCTCTCTATGCTTCAGAAAGCTCAGCCATGGCGATCGTCTCCCACTACAACTAAAAAGAAACAAAAAAAAAAAAAAAACAATTCGTTCTAATGCTTGTTCTTCAACTGTCTCTCTCATTCTCAACTTGTTTCTCCGATTCGACTTGTCGCTCCAAAACGCGTGAAAACATTCCTCGTCGCACAAGAAAGTTCAACCACCACGACCTGCTTCGGCTTCCGAGAACCCTCAATCCACTTCCACTTCTCCGAAGCCCAAAATCCCCAATCAAACCTCTTAACTATTTCCCCAAAAGCTTTTGGCGGAAGAAATTGAGTTTCGATGACAAGCTTCTTCTCGCGATCGTCGGTGCTGAACTATTGCCTTTTCGCGTACCCGTCGCTGCGGTGGATGCCGTGCCAGAGCTGGGGGTTTCTCCGGTGGCCGGGCCTCGACGGCTTCATGAGACTCTTGGTGATGTTCCTCTTGTGGTCTATGCTCTCCGAGATTCGCTTCATTCCCTCTGCTTCCATGTACCCAACTCTTCGCGTCGGCGATCGTGTTATCATCGAAAAGGTCCCCATTTTCTCGCCTTCTTGCAAAGTTTCAGGCTTTTGCGTGCGTTACGAGGAAAAAAATGTTGTACTAAGTAATGAGGATTATCAATTTTATGAGCTAAATGATTGTTTGTTTGTGTTATTGTCATTAGCCTGGGAAGAATTGAATGACATTTAAAGGACTTCTTGTTAGGCTTAGGCAATTATTGTCATTGAAGTTGGTGGTGTGTTATTTGACTGACATTGTGGTTAACGCTAATTTTTTCAGGCTTCGTATTATATAAGAAGTCCCGCAATTAATGATATAGTGACATTCTTGGATCCAACACAGGTTTGTTGGTGTGGCAAAGAAGTTAGCTATATTGGCTAAATTGTCGTTGTTCCACTGAATTTTGTTGATGTGGTTGTTCTGTTTGTGTCTATCTAGCCTCCAGGAGAGACGGAAAAGAATGTTTTCATAAAGAGAGTTGTTGCCAGAGCAGGAGACACTGTCGAGGTATCGATCGATCCTTCGTAGTTTTTACCTTGAATGCCTTTAATTGTGAACCCTCAAAAAGAGGAATTTTATTAAAAAGAGATAAGAATTAAGAATGCAGAAGAAAAATGATGTTACATGATAGACAGTTTTTTGTTTTGTTTTTCAAAGTATTCAAGCAACAAGCATCAAGACAAAGATGCAAGCAAAGCACAAGGGTATAAACGTTAACAAAATTTGAAGCTAAGCTTAAACATCGTTCAGGGTGTGACTATGCTCTCTGTATCTTTGTCTCCTTGATATTGTTTCTAGTGTTATCATTAGGGGCTCAATAGCTAGACCGTAATCGAAATTATTTACAGTTTTACACAATTGGTTTTCAGGCTTCCTTTTTGTTTTTTTTTTTTTAAGTGATAATTTCTTCTAACACCTTGCAGGTGAATAATGGATTACTCTATGTCAACGGAGTTGCACGGGAGGAGAATTTTATTGTTGAACCTCCTGAGTATACTGCCAATTTAGTTGTGAGCTTTCTGATACGATACTTGCTTTGTCTTTTTGTTTTAGTGCACTATTTTTCCTGCGGCTTTTCGCTTCGATAGGCATATTATTAAGACTTCTTAGGTTTGAAATTACACAATTATTATGGTTTCACATGATGTCTGATCTTGTTCTTTGATGAGGTAAACATCGTAAACATTAAGAAACCACAGGAATTACAAAAGCTTTGTGATAGAAAATCTTTAACTTTGGTTCATCTCATGGCTTTAATTTCCTTCCTTAACATTGTTCTCGTCGTTTCTTTATTCCTAGCTAATTTCATTTCCTTTGAATTCACAGCGCGTGCCAGAAAGGTCATGTTTATGTATTGGGTGACAACCGAAACCGCAGCTATGATTCCCATTTCTGGTGAGCATTCCCATTCAAATCTAATATCTTTCTTTAGTATTTTTCGTCACGAGATCTGTTTTTGCATCTTAGAGCATGAAATTTGTAGGCACCCTGGAGCTTTGCGCTCCCCTGCATCTGTCTGGTTGTTTTGGTAAACTGTTGACACTAATTCTTATTTTTCTTTTGCTCTCTCTTTCCGAAACCTTTTCAACATCTGACTTAACAAAACAGGGGACCTCTTCCCATAAAAAACATCGTTGGAAGATATGTAACTTGTTGCCACAGACCATCCAAGAATTGATTGATACAGGCAAGAAAGTCATAGCTTTGGCCTATATAGCATGAGACCAGCAATCAAACAACACGGCACTTTTACATTCGTTGATTCTCCACAGCTCAGCCTATTAGCTACCAGTGATTCAGTTTATGGCGACTAACATTGATGTTCGATTCGATTCTCTTTGTTTGTTTGTTTGTTTGTCTGTTGTAAGATTTAAGTTAATGGTGGATGTCGTAGCAGGACTGAAAATTCTCTAAAAGTACGTTAACAAGAGACATTCTTATTGTCTACAATGTTTTACATTTAATGTTGTAATCAACCAGAAATAGGACTAGACTCCTGATTGAGAACGGAACAAAATATCCACCTTCATCTTTGGTTTTGTAAAAATGTCATGTTTTAGTTTCAAGAAATATTTTGTGTCGATCTTGTTTCCTTTCCTTGCCATTGATTGGACTGTGTAGGTTTAGTTTTGCATAGCAATAAGCTAAACATGGATGGGCTTAAGACTAGCCGAAATGGGTGGTGCTGAAGTGTGGTTTTTTTTTTTTTCTTTCCAGTGGTGTCACATCTATTAGCATTAGGCCCAAAAGAGATTTCTCAAACTTTATCGAATGTCAGCCTGTCAAGTGTCAACCTGTCCATGTAGAAATCCCATTCGAAGAAGTTCATGAATCCATAAAGTATATAAATAACTTGGTAGTGTTCTCTGATAAGGATAGTCATAGTGGGTACAAAGACATCGAGGGAAGTATTTATGTAGATCTTCCAAGGATTAGGAAATGGGTTTTGATTCTAATCGTCACCAATTTTTTTTTTTTTTTCTGTTTAGCTTTTTTACAAAGGGGAAAAAAAAAAAAAGAGAAGAAACAGGGCATTTGCTTTACATTGTCTTTGCAAATATATAAGTAGAAATGTCAGTTTTAGAGAATTGATTCCCACCAGATCATTCTTACTGTTATTTGCACTAGTTTAATAGATAACAGCTTAAAGTTGGGGAAAGTAAAAAAGAGAAAAACAAGATGCTTTGTTTTCTCAGAATCTTGTGGCTTTATCTTAACAATCCGTTCCTTTTATTATAAAAAAAAAAAAGGTAATGGGCTCATAGATTCAAGTGAATGTATTAGATTTCAAGAACCATAGAGTTTGTGGGCAAGCCCAAACTTCAGTGCAACATTACTAGGGAGCTAAGGATTGTGAATGTCCTGTCAATATTAACTTGTCAAGAGCCTCTTTTACTATAGTACATTCACATTCACTTGACTTGAAATTTCAACGCACGTGAGACCATAGGTTGACTCTTTGATTGACAGAATACTAGAATAGTTAGGCGTGACCCTCCACTCGATATATAGCCATAGGTCTTGCCGCTTGCAAAAGAAAAAAAAAAAAAAAAGCCATAGGGCTTGCATTGAATATTAAACTGAAAGTTACTTTCAAAACACGATCGAGATTAGGCATACTCGAACAACGATTGAGAGTCTCCAATACAGAGTGTGGATCACGAGTTTCATAGATAGCGTGTTTGTGTGTGTGGTGTTGGTGTATGTCACATCCATGATCCACCAGCCCGAATCGCCGCGTCCGGTGGGGCGAGTCAACCCTCTACGATCTCCCCTACGCGGGAAGAACATCAAAATGGCAGTTTTTGTAAATATCTACATCAAAATGACAATCAATCACTTTATTTGTATTTTCATCTTATACGGCAATTGACTTTGTTTTTATTGTCACAACGATCGATCGAGTGTTTTATCTGACAAATTTAATATTTGATGTTTGTTTTATGAAGTATGAACAGCCATAGTACTCAAAATAAATTTTGCACATAATATTAGCTTGTAATTGTATCATCGTTTTTCTATATATTACAAAAGACCCATTATTTATTTTTTTAAACAAGAAGTTCTTTTATTTTATTTTTATTTTTAAATGAAAGTGGCTCGCTGGGGACAAGTGTAGTATGGTGTTGTTGCATAGAAGACTCTCTATATTGCCATTTCACACTTCAAGTAATCTAATTTCTAATTTTAGCTATTAAAAAAAAAAAAAGAAGAGAGAGAGAGAGAACACCAACTTGTGGGAAGCTATAACTACAACTCTCTCTCTCTCCCTCTCTCTTTCTCTCTCTCTATATATATATATATATAATATGAATTGCTATCCTCCAAATTGAATAGTTGTGTTTCATGTCATCAATTCTCATAAAATGTGAGATTTGGGTGAGAGAGACAGAGAGAGAAGAATGAGATGCGGAAATTAATAAAGGCATAATAATTGGAAGGTGGACTAGACAGCCATAGTTGACCGGGCGTATCATTCCCCAATCTTCAATCCCACATGCTTCACATGGGTCCCACTTTCACGTACATAAATAAAACGATACATATTCAACCTAATTTGACTCTTCTCTATTCACTACCATCCATTGTGGGCGACTACTCACTGCTTTTTTCGTTCGCCACTCCCTGCCCAAACTATCTTCATTTACAACTCCTTTTTTTCCTTTAAATATATATATATATATATATATTGGTGCTAAATGACCAAACTTAACATACTACTTTGAGCTTCTTTAAAAAAAAAAAAAAAACGATTACTATAAAGATTTAAAGATGTGAAATTGAAAAATGTAGTTAGTAAGGCAAGTGCTTGTCCAAGCTTTGATACACAACTTGCAAAAAATAAAAGGTTAATTAACAAAATTTTATTATGAATAGCTTGTGTATGTTTTTTCCTCTTTTAACTTGTACATTAATTACTCATTTAGTTGCGTTGTAATCGCTTCAACATTGAACAATTCAAATCAGTTCGAGGCTATAAATGATAAAAACTAAACAGAAAAAATTTGAATTTCTAAAAATGTTTTGAGTTAGCTAGGTTTATGTTAGCTTATGCGGAAACTTGTCACATGAAAATATTACATGGCCGTACCTAATATTATATAGCGTTACTCAAAGGGAAATTTGACACAATTATTGCAATATTTTCAAACTTCACGATTCATAAAGTTTGTAATTTGTCTCCCTTTGACCGGCCTTTCCGTAATCAGCCCTAGGAAAACCTGCTCTTTGAAAATTCACTTCTTCAGCTTAATTAATTATAGATCATTTATATATTGCATGAGAATAGCATTACACATATAGTTCATTTTCAAACAATTGCTTATGATCAACGCTACTTTAATGTCGATCGTTCTTTGATTTTACATAATATATTCCCTTCTGATTGATACAAAGGTCAAATTAAGTTTCCCTAGTAGATACTCTAGGGATTGGAATTGTTTTAGCTGTTAGTGCAACTAGTGCAATTATTGAACGGGGATGATATAAGATATAGTTTTTCATGTTTGTTTTTCTGATACATATATAAATATTATATATAGTTCACGTTGAAGTTTTAAATGATTAACGGCGTGAGAAGATAATCCATGAAGCCGTTTATACAAACATATGATAAAGTACGAATTTTGGTCTTGTAATGAAGTCATATGATGTGATGCAATAAATGTAAACTTTTTGGTCCAAAAGTCAACATATTTCGAGACGTTAGTTACAATTGGTCTTTCATTTTGACAAATAAAATGTTTTCATGTCACTTCGGTCTCCTCTTTTCAATGCCAACAAAATTTTTGCGTATCAAGCTAGTAAGTTCACACTGGCTAATGCACTCTCATAGTCATCGTAATGCATGATTTACAACAATTATATTTTATATATGGGAAAACAAACAATAAATTAGACAATGTAATTAATATTTTTTAATAATACAAATCATGCATCGTGTCTCGAAATTACCAATTAATATGTTATATGGTAAAAAATTATGTGCAATTAAGTCTCATTGCGAATATTTGAAACTCTAACATACGATGGTATATCACTATTAATGGGATTTTTCTCAGAAAAAAAAAACTATTAATGGTATTCTCCTAATAAAGGAACAATACAAAGTCAATTACACTTTATGTTCAAATTACTGAATTTTGAGGCCAGAATATATTATTTAGATGTTCATCATGATTAAAAAAAAAAACATATATACATATCTTAATTATTCAATTCACTTTGTTTGCTCTAGCTGACTAGCTCTTACATTCAATAATGTCTGCATTTTCAATGATTAATATTGTTTGGAGGTCATGAAACGTGAAAGTAGCAGGTATGACTTTGCCTTGTGTTTTGTCTCGTTTTTTTCATATCTGTGTCGTATGTTTCGTCGTTATTTAATTCAATAATATTATATATATATATATAATATTGCTAAAACCATGACCTTTTGCTTCACAATATAGCAACTTCGCGACTTAAGGTCACGGATTAATTCATTCATATCTACATGAACGTAAAAAATAGTGGGTTTAATAAGAAGTCCATTACAATTGTACGGTACTAACTAGTACTTAATTTTAGTTACCAAATCTCGCAGTATTGACTTCAAGGTTATGCGAAAAATGGGAAACGCTTCAGATATATAAACATATATATATATATATATTTCTTGCAAATATATGTATACATATATATAGTTCATTATCCTTAATTAGTATATATACATATGCGCATACACGATATTATAAACATGTGATACATTTGATTTGGGTAATTCCACCGAGCCAAAATAATGAATTAAAAATATTGGGAAAAGGCCATCGACGGCGTCCTTTGAATATATGCACTACAATCATATCAATATCTTAGATAACGCTGAAGATATATAATAATTATTCTGATCAGATTTTAAGCATTAACAAAAAGCAGATAATCGATGCTTCTTTGCGTGACTTGTTTATATTATTATTGTTATTATTATGGTAGTAACGATTACAACTTGTTGAATTATTTAATTTACGCTTCATATGCACGTGCACATTTTGAGCTAAATTAATGAAAAAAAATCAAATCTGAGTTTTCTCTTTCTCTTCCAAAAAATTATAACACACCTACATATATATGATTTAGTACCTTTAGCTTTATATTATTATCCACTCACAACTTAAAGAGAAAAAAAAAAAATCTAAGATACCATGCTTTTGATAATCATTTTTTTTTTCCTTTTGACGTAATATGATATTATTTTTACACTAAAATTTTGACGTGAAAGTACGTTAGTAAGGTTTTAAATCATTTACTGTACAATATTGTGACAATTATGCAATATTATGTAAATATCTCTACACGATAAAGAGGCCGTTCAAGCTTGTTATATGAAAAGTGATATTTGGGTCGGTACGAGATATTTTACAATCTGTCAATTTAATTTCTTTATACCGATACTCTAAAATAATAAGTGGAAAAAACCACCTAACAACTTTTAGGAAAAACTTGGAAACGATCAGTATCAGATATATATGGATTGCCACTTTGGGGTATCTATCTGCTAATTGCTTTTGGGAGTCATAATTTATCAAATTGGAACTTTTGAAATGTCACTCTTATCATATTCTGAGACATGGAATGAACAAACTATTCCATTTCATTGGTTGAGTGGGACAAACACCAACTCCAAAGTATTCTTTTTGAGAATTAAAAAAAAAAAAAAGAGATAGTTCAGATCGTCCTCTATACCTTCCATGACGGCCAAGAAAAATCGCATTCAATTTATTCCACAATTTCAGCTCTACGCAGAAGAACTTTTGACTCATGATCATATCGTTAATTCTACTTTTCTTATGTATATCTCAATTCTTAAAAGAAATTTATATTCATCAATATCCAATATTATTGATTACAAATTAGAAAAGTCCTTTATTTTTTGGAACAATATTTTTTAGTACTGTTTTGTATTGATTGATTGTGCCAGCAATATATTCAGATGGTAAGTTCCAATAATGTTTTATTCTACAAAATATATTGAAATATTATCATTTAGTTCTTTATTTCAATTTTATGAATGGATGTGAATTATTATTAATAATTATATTTCAGATGTAATATTCTAAGTGTATACTATCCGCTAATTACTATCTTTCATGCACATTTATACATGTACTAGTACTACAGAAAAAAACATTAATAGAAGATATTTTTGTTTGTCTTTTTTCTATCGTTTTGTAATTGAAAAGTTGATACACAGTACTCTCTTTGTCAAACTTCGTTTAGCCTCAGAATTATTGAGTATAACATTCGCTTAGTTTCAATCATGACCACTTTTCTAGTTCTATAAATTCCTCTCATCCTAGTCACCATCAAGAAGGAAAATTTCTAAGCAAACAAGCAAGAAATTATTCTACAGTTGTGTTTGATTAGTATTGAAGGGTCACTTTCCGAATAAATTAAGTTGAACACAAATATTACAATTTATCATGACATACGTGGTACTAATATACCACCCTTAAATATTTTATTTGATGAGTAATTTATATAATAAAATATTAAAGAACAGAAAAGGGGTATGGAAGGAAAGAAATGGTGGAATGGACCCGTTTGTTTTGTTTAGTATTTAGGAGAGAATAGAGATCAATGAAATGAAAAAGTAAGAAAGATGGAAAATCTATTACGCCCATCATTTTTTATCCTTCCGCATATGAAAAGAAAAACAGTATTCAATATTTTTTGCTTCAAAAATTACCACTTTATCTCTTAAAACATTAAAAAAAATGTATTTTATTAGTGTGCAAATAGTAATTTTAAAAGAGAAATTATAGTGAATACCCAATTTTTAAAACTTAATGTAAGTTATTACCCAATCTTTTGAAAAATGTAACAAACTACCCAAAAGATGCAATTACTTACACAGTGGTAAGTGGTGGTAATTCACTTTGTTATCAAAATCATGTGCAAGTACTTCATAAATTGACTAGAAACTCAATTACTTTAAAAGTTTGGGTATTTATTTTTATTGCTATATAAATTCTGGGTATTTGCCTACTTTGTAAGTAAATACCCAGAATTTATATAACAATAAAAATAAATACCCAAAATTTTGAAGTAATTGAGTTTCTAGTCAATTTGTGAATTACTTGTACATGTTTTTGGTAACAAAGTGAATTACAACCACTTACCACTGTGTAAGTAATTTCATCTTTTGGGTAGTTGGTTACATTTTTTAAAAGATTGGGTAATAACTTACATTAAGTTTTAAAAATTGGGTATTCACTATAATTTCTCTTTTTTTTCCTTCTTTATAGGCTAATTATATAATATTTCATATCTATCGGTACTCCATATATAATGTTATATATGAGAGATATAATGTAATAAAGAATGTTGTCACGAGTTTAAAATAATTGTTATCATAGATGTCAAACGAATTAAGGTGGGGGCCTATGGAGACATAGACCCCCTAATTTTTAAAAACTTATGTTTTCTCATATTTATAAAAGATCTTCAAATAAATCCACCCCCCGCCCCCAAAGCACCTTAAAACACGAATTTAAAGCATTTTCTGTTAAATAGGGGGGGCTCATTTTTACGAAATTTCAAAGATGAAGGGGAACGAATCTAACGTTTTGAAATTTATGGGGCACAGTAAAACTGACCCTAAAATTCAGGGGCAAACGTAAAATTAGTGCTTATATTAATTAGCCTCCAAATCTGATGGGTCACCACAGAATGGTACGTTTGGCCTGATTCATATGAGCTGAATTCATCTTGCACGTCTAATTGCTTGTCACGCGTTGTACTTTATATTAAAAACAAAACGACAACACAGACAAAATTAATTTAATCAACGATATAAATAACAATATTTAGATCATTCTGTCTGGGACTTATTCAGGCTTGTCGTTTGATTAGCGAGACAACTAGATAGCTACTGTTTTGACTCCATATCTGATATGAATATTGATAAATGTTGATCAATATTAGGAAATTATTACCTCTTTTGTATCCTAAGGAGATTTGATTTATTTTTTTTAAGACAAAAAGATAAATTTAAAAAAAACGAGAGAGAACAGTGTGTATGTATGATGCACAAATTATTGGTGTAAACTAAGCAAGTTGTGGTCCCAAATTATTCCCAAATTGTATTATTAATGGAAGATTAACACATACACACATATATATGTGTATATATATATATATGGAAAAACATATAATTATAGGGCAATATATTAATCATGTTTCTCGATCGAGGTGACATTTTAGTGATTAGAATCATTACATCCAAACTCAGTGATCTAGGTTAAAACTTCAAAAAGCAATATGGAATGCTATAGTTCAATTTACTTATATTATTTACCAATATGACGAATATTGGGTTTTGTAGTCATCGCCTCACTGGCGTAGTTTAATGGTAGCTAATTAAATAGTTAGTGGCTAATTGGCTATCAATATTTTTTATGCTTGTAGTTGTATTATTCGAATATCCAACCTTTTACCAACAAAGTTAATTGGTCCCAAAATGATATAAGAGAATCCCCACCTAGAATATGGCTTCCTCTTGGTAATTTTCAGTCTCTATGATCATCTTTTCTAATGAAAAATCCCACTAAAATTGGTGGGTTAGTCAAAGCTAGAACATATCAATGGTTATATATGCTAGTTCCTTCAATCAATTAGTAACAGCTAGAAAGTTTTTACAACTCTTTAAGAATCAAAAAATGGATCAATAATATACAATCAGATGTTTGCTACTATAGTTAGCACATTTCATAGCTTTTAGGAATTACATTTATAAATATAAAAATATTTTATTTTATATATAATATGCAAACAAGAGAATGAACTTGGTCTCGATCGCACTAGGAAGTCATAGTGGGCTCTCAATGATGAAAAACCGAACATGTGAAAAGGAAAAAATATATATGTAATATTATTTACACACACATACATATACATATACATATACATACATATATATATATATATATATATAGAAACCTCCGTGGTAATGGATAAACATGATCTCCAACAGTACTACTGTGCTAATAAAATTATCTAAATCACCTTTAATATCTTCATTTGGACAATTAATAAACTCCCAATATGAGTATGAATTGTTATATATATATATATATGTATGTATATTGTAACCTTTAGTGTTTTTCAACTTACTTGCATATGTATTTTTGATTGGTCATGGATATTAGTTATGGGGTTTGTAGTTTGTTAATTTTGGTATTTTAAATTACATTAATTGCTAACACTGTTTATAAGTTGGAAAAAAATTTCTCTTTCCTATATAATTAAGAATTCATCGACAAATAAGAAAATTTCTATAGATCGTCTTTTTCTTTGCAAGGAATTCATATATAAGTTACTTAATGTATATAGACTGGAAAGGTGTAATAATCACAAGAAGGGCCTTTTTCTAATAACCTCTCGTTCCCTAGTCATAGAGAACAAAAGATGAGAATAAGATACCACACTTTGGCCACCTATCAATGGGAATTATTATCTTTGTTTTTCAGATAACTGTATAAAATTGAAGGGCAAGGAATTAGTTGTCAGGTCCAATAACTTGGATTATTTTAATTATTTCACTATCACACATAAAAGAAACATTTCAAGAATAACACAATTGAATAATAATAATAGTAATAATAACATTATTGTGCACCAACTCAGTGACTAATGAATAAAACAGTATTTTTATTTTTATTTTTTTTGTTGAACAATGTATGGCACTGAAATAATAATGAGATCAGTATCAGAACCATATTCGATCTATGGGCAGTAACGGTGGATATGAGAAGCTACAAATGGGAATCTTTGATTCAAACTTCAAAGGTAGTCATTTAAAGAGACTCATTAATTAATTTATTAAAGTTTTGCTGCTTCAACAACTACTATATAAGGATAGGACATTGAGCAAGTAGATGCACCAAGAAACCAAATAGCCATTTTGAGTTATACATCTCCTCTATCTCTGATCAATTATTCACTGTTTTCTCTTCTGCTTTTCACATTCTACAACATCTTGTTGTAGGGTGGTCATCAGATTTTTTTTTTTTAAATAATAAATTAGCTGCTTAGAAAGGAGGAAGAGGTCAAAGACTTAAGGGTGACAATGAAGGTAAGTCGTGTATTTAATTTATATTATAAGAAGGTTATGTTTTTTTTTAATTTTTTTGCATTTTCATGCATTGTATTAATTATAAAACCTACATTATATGCTTACGAATGGTTGGTCCAATAGATGAGTAACGTTTATGATATTTTACTTTGAAAGATCATTAGTTTGGCGTGTTTCAAAAAAATAAAAATAAAAATAATGCGTTATTGCAAAATATAACTTGGTTGTTTTGCTGTGGAAGAAGTATATCACAATTCACAGTGTCATACTCAAATTAATATAGGTCAAAAAGCTTATGGAAATTTAAAGACGAGATATGGAGATGGGTCTAAAAAAAAAAGGAAATAAATAATTAACTGTTATACGTTATGAACTTATAGTCGATAAGCTATATAGCTAAAGTTATATCATTATATTGAAGAAGATGACAACAATGAAAAGCTTTAGGAGGGGAAGAAGAAAAAAATGCTCGAGTACAAGCCAAAGGCATGTGCACCGGTAAAAGAATATTGTTAAGGAATCTATATCGCTTTAAACCATATTTTTATATCATAATATCATATATGTATATGTTATATAAGTGTATACACATTCTCATAAATAAAATAAAAATGTATACACTTACCTTTTTATGTATCACATCCATGTGGGTTGTGTTGGCAATTTTGAAGGCTTTTTCACAACCACAACTAGCCGCGTTAGGTCTTTATCAAGGTCCTCAAAAAAGAGTGTCTTCGTTGAAAACAAACAATCTCATACGACTAGTGAAGTGCAATTACCTTCCTCTATTAGTTAGCTTAAAACATAAAAGATAAGAGCAAGAACAAAATAACAAGAGAAAGGAGGTAGTGAATTAGCAAACCACCTTCTACGTGTCGACATTGAAAAATAAAACAAACAAATAAAAAACAAAAACGTGAAAGTTGTCTAAATCCAAGATATTAATTCCTCAAAAACGTTACTCTTTTGTCCTACCAAAGTCCTAGCTGTTTTATGGCATTCAAGTATTGGGTTTGTGTTTGAAAAAGAAAAAAAAAATGGCCTAGACTGTTGGTGGGTCAGATTATAAGCAGGAACGATATAGGTTGAATAAAATAAAATAAATTAAAAAGAAAACCCATATATAAATTTAAAATTCTCCTCTTACCCAAAAAAAAAAAAGGCAAAAGTACGGTGGTAGTCAACGTATAGACACACTGCCACACTGGTCATACGACCACGTGGATTATCATCTCAACTTTTTCCTCACACTCAGACCAAACCACTATAAATAGCGCTCTTCCGTTTCAATTTCCCATACCCAAAACTCATTTTCCCTCTCTCTCTCTCTCTCTCTCTCGTTTCGTTTCTTTCTCTATTTGGTCTCTTAAATCACACACACCATTTTAATAGCCCACAACAACCACCAAAAAAAAAAAAAAGAATCCATTTGGGGTTTCTGAGACTCCTTGGTGTGTGTGAAAAATCTGTCTGTCTGTTGTAGTCTTAAACAAAGAAACAGCAATTGAGAGAGTTGAATAGTACTGACCAGTACATCACTAGTCCTGATCCTAAGTCCTAACTCCTAACTATATCGATCGATTAAACACAAAAACAAGACCCTTTTTTTTTTTCCGTGCTCTCATTCAGTAGCACATCAAAAAATTTACTCAATATTTTTCCCAGGGCTGATTATTTTGCTGTTATTTGTTTTTTGTCGCCGAAAACAAAAAGATGGGTGAGCAACAACTTCAACACCGCCAAATCTTCGACGTCTCAGTGGACGTTGCTCCACAGACCGGCTCTAAGTGCTTCGACGACGATGGACGTCTCAAGAGAACTGGTACGTGTAAACTTACAATAACAGCATATATTCTTTTATCTTTATATACAATTCATATATATATATATATATATATTTAATTGTTTTTGTGTGATTGCAGGGACTGTTTGGACCGCAAGTGCACACATAATCACGGCCGTGATCGGGTCGGGAGTTCTGTCGTTGGCTTGGGCGACGGCCCAGCTGGGATGGGTCGCTGGGCCCACAGTGATGTTATTGTTCTCCTTTGTCACTTACTACACTTCGTCTCTGCTCTCTGCTTGTTACCGCTCCGGCGACCCTCTCACCGGCAAGAGGAACTACACTTACATGGACGCTGTTAGGTCCAACCTTGGTCAGTCGTCTTTCGACCTCTTCGTTGTTCCTTTGAGAGAAATGGGTTTGCCTTCGAAAGTGTTGAAATTTGATGGGTTTTTGGTTTTGGTTTTTTTTTTTTTTTTCAGGTGGGCTTCAGGTTAAGATTTGTGGGATAGTCCAGTACCTGAATCTGTTTGGCGTTGCCATTGGCTACACTATAGCATCGTCTATTAGCATGATGTGAGTGGCTTTGTGGCGATTGATTTCTCAAGCACTAATTGCAACAGTGGTGTAAAATGGTTTTTTTATTTTTTATTTTTGGGTTTTTGGGGTGATTTATCGTGTAATTTTTGGACTCTGTTACAGGGCAATCAAGAGGTCCAATTGCTTCCACAAGAGCGGTGGAAAAAACCCATGCCGTATAAACAGCAATCCGTACATGATAGCGTTTGGAGTGACAGAGATAATCTTTTCTCAAATCCCTGACTTTGACCAGCTTTGGTGGCTCTCTATTGTCGCCGCTGTTATGTCCTTCACTTACTCAACCGTCGGACTTGGCCTAGGAATTGCTCAAGTTGTAGGTAATGATAACATTTTAAAAACACAAAACCAAGAAAACCAGTCCTTGAACTCTCATGTTTTTTGGAAAATTCCACTGACTTTTTGGCTTTTGATGTGAATAGAAAACGGAAAATTCGGAGGCAGTCTCACTGGGATAAGCATTGGAACAGTGACCGAAACACAGAAGATTTGGAGGAGTTTCCAAGCACTTGGGGACATTGCATTTGCCTACTCTTACTCTATCATCCTCATCGAAATTCAGGTACTTAAAATAACATACCAAAACCATGTTACTTCTTTAGCCAATTGCACTCATGTTATATGAACTTAACCATAATATTTTACAATGACTAATTACAGGACACAGTCCGGTCGCCGCCGGCGGAGTCGAAGACGATGAAGAAGGCGACGATGATCAGCGTGGCGACGACGACGCTGTTCTACATGCTCTGCGGGTGCATGGGGTACGCGGCCTTCGGCGACATGGCCCCTGGAAACCTCCTCACCGGGTTCGGCTTCTACAACCCTTACTGGCTGCTCGACATCGCCAACGCCGCCATCGTCATCCACCTCGTCGGGGCCTACCAGGTCTACTGCCAGCCCCTCTTCGCCTTCGTGGAGAAGCAGGCCGCGCAGCGATACCCCGACAGCAAGTTCGTGACGGGGGAGATCCGCATCACCCGCTCCTTCAGCCTCAACCTCTTCCGCCTCGTCTGGAGGACGGTCTTCGTCATCGTTACCACCGTCATCTCCATGCTCCTCCCGTTCTTCAACGACGTCGTCGGCCTCCTCGGGGCCCTCGGGTTCTGGCCCCTCACGGTTTACTACCCCGTGGAGATGTACATTGCCCAGAAGAGGATCCCCAAGTGGAGCACCAGATGGCTTTGCCTCCAGATCCTCAGCGCGGCTTGCCTCATCATCACCATCGCCGCCGCGGCCGGCTCCATCGCCGGCGTCATCCTCGATCTCAAGTCCTACAAGCCCTTCTCCACCAGCTACTAGAAGAATCAATAATTGGGCCATGTCCTGATTAGGATTTTCAATTCTTGTCCATGCATAACAAATGCCTGAAATAGGTGCTTGTTCGCATTGTTCATGTTGTTGTTTGTTGTTGTTGTTATGTCCTTTTAGAGGGAAAAAAAGAAGGTTAAAGGATAGGCAAAGAGACCATGTATTGTACCTAAATCATATTAAAGCATGAGTCTCTGGGTGGTCCAAGTTATGTGTAACATTTCCCTGATTTTCAATTGCCAAAAATGAAAAAAAAAAAATGTTGTCAACTTTATATGGTTTCATGTTCACTGTTAATCCCAATATCGATTAAGCTGTTAAAGGATTCTATGCACTTCTTGTCAATCAATGTTTGGTTTGTCATACAGCTTTTGGAATTAGTGAAGGGTTATTTGAAGTGATTGAAATCGCACAATAAATGTATTCTTTTTGGCTCTGAAAATGGATTTAAAACAGTAAGAAGCACTTGATTAGATGAACAGAGAGACACAAACTAACAACACAATTTTGACCATCCAAAGCTTGTCTTATGAATTGGATGTGCGTTTGGTTTCGAGAGAAAGTGATGGATCATGAGCCGTAGGTCAAGTCCACTCATTAGATAGATCTCTTGTGGTCTCTGCTCAGCTTGATGAGAAGACCTTTATTGGTTTAACAGTCAACACACTTTATGAGAGAGATCTCATCCAAGATATGGGTTTGATCTTTGATCTTACGATTATTACTATCAGTGATCAGTGAAGTGAAACCAAGTGTCAGACTATGTATATGTATATGTATATGTATATGTATATTCACGACCCCACCATCCAAGATGGGGAATAGATGGGTGACATTAAAGAAAAGTACTGAAGAAGAGATATGGTATACAGATACTGAAAGGGACCTAAAAGAGGGACCCCAAAAGGCAAAATTGGAAAAGTTACATTGGGTTAAAGATTCTTTTTTTATCAAGGAAACAAGCAACGTTACTCATTGCTCATTGGAACTGCAAAAGTGAGATTTGAAAGCTGCTATTTCATTAAAAATTTTGTTGCATTTTTGAAAGAGAGAAATGTGGAAACAGCAATATAATCTGTTTCAGTTGTTGAACTAGCTAGGCTCATTGAAAGACTGGTTTATGCCAAACGACTTCCCCAAAAAGTAGAGCATTTTGTGTGGTCAAGAGCGGTTGAAATTTCAAGGTGTTGGACAAGTTGTGTTTTGCAAACTGTCGTGTCGTTTTGTCACTCTTTTAAGTCCAAATTGAGAGTCAGTTCCGTGTAAGGAAGATATGTCTCATACTCATTATTATCAATTGCTTATAAAGTTATAATGTTCATTGCCAATTAACAGAACTAAAATTATGACATTGGTGTATCAATTATCATATGCAATCCTGACGAAAGCATGTTCGCTCAATTTGCCACATTAGCTCTTATTTATATTAATAAACATTTCGAGCTTCTTCATTCAACCTCTTGGCAGTATTAGTCAAAGTCATGCGTGATTAGTGATGTGTTGTGACGTTCTGTTATATGATATTATGAATGTTGAGACAAAGACGGGAGTGGTTAACGTGTAGTATTAATTAATGTTATATATTATATCCTCGTCCATATTAAAAAAATGTGACTCGTTGAAGTCATAAAATACTTTAGAAAAATAAGAGTTTGAACTTTGGGGCTCAAGAAATTAATGAAAAACAAAAATAGACAAAGTTATGGTTGAAAGAGGAGGTAGTGGGAAGCGAAGGAAACTGACCCCGCCGCCACCGGAAGGTCACCGCTAAATCTCTCTCTCTCTCTCTCTTTTAAATAGTTTTTGTATGATCAAATGCCTTTCTTTAGGATATATGGTCTAAGGCTTTGGAGTTTTAGTGGGTTGTTGGTATTCCTTCCAGGAAAGTCCTTTATCACTTTTGCTTTAGAAGAAAAAAATGAAGGAAAAAAAAAAAAGGGGATTCCACTTTTTTTTTTTTTTTCCCTTAATGACAATTATTAATATATTAGTATTAATGGAAAAGTGAAGAAGAATCTCCAAGCTTTAAGGGAGTGACAACTAGTGAGTGAGTGCGTTTTAGGTTCCTAACCCTTTGGCCAATATATTTATTGTAGAACCCACTTGGATTTGGTTAATTATGTTGTGGAAAGACTAAAACAAGGTACTGAATATGATGACAGAGAGGAAATTAACAAATTATTTTTCTTCTTATGAGAAAGAATATGAATTTGGACAAAATAAATCAAAGCACTAAAAATAGAGCAAGTTAATGTAATCAACTGTTTATTGCAAAACAAATCTTAAACAACATACTATGCATACGTAATGGACTGGGTGGCGCAATATTTATTCGGTAATAATCAGCCGGAAATTAGAATTCGTTTGTACACGTGGAGCTCACTGTTTGGTGGAAAACGACAATAATTTCAAAACTGACAGTATGTTGAATAAACGACAATCCAGAAGGTTATATAAATGACAACAATTAGGAAACAACAACATTACATACAAACGACAATATTGAAAAAGCAGTTATGGATGCCCCAAAAAAAAAAGGGGGTAACAATTCAGCCCACAAGATAAACGTTGAAAGACGATGATAAACCTACGATAGTTGAAAAACGACATGTTTCCGAAAACGACATATACTCCAAACCTGTATACCACGTGAAACGTGATATGTCTGGGGAACGGCAACATACAATCTGAAACTAAATAGGCTTTAAAAAACGACATGTGCGTAAAAACGATACCCAAAAAAGGAAAACGACATAAAGTCCTAGCCAACAAACTGCAAAAACGACAATATTTATGGACAACGACAAAATTCCTACAGCTAAGAATAGGCTATATATATGGGGAAAATTGTAGTCCATGCTATTTTTTTTTTTCTTTGAAGAAGAAGAAAATGAGAGGACGAAAGGGGACAATATAGCAATTTATTGATAGAAAAAATGGCATAGCATACAATAATGATATAAGTTGTAAATTTAAACGTCAAATGTGAAACTATATCAAATCTTCTATGAAAAGAATCTACATTTGAGTTTTTTAAATTGAAAATGCTAAATGACCAAAAAATTTAGCTAGAATGATGTATCAAGTTTTTATTGAATAAAATAAAAAAGTATATGTTTTTCAACCACAAGTAATAGCTGCATCATTCTGACCATCTTTTCTTGCCAAAATTTCCGATTCTCTAGCAGTATTCTTTTTGAATATATATTATTTTATGTATTTTTAATGTATTAGTAAAATTGTATTAGCTATAGTAATATGTTATTATGAGTTGTGACTAAACGTATTTTTAAAAGTAAATATTTTAAGAGTAATTGGCACCAATAGCTTCCGAATATGTTATGCTTTGGCAAGTTGGTCATTGTTCTTTTTTCTTATTGGCAATTTGCATCATAAATTAACAACATTTGAGAAATTAGTTCATATCGATAACAGACGTAATAACGTCAAAATTTGAACTTCCGCTCTCCATTGTTGTACATTAATGTAGTGTATTTACTATATTTCTCTCTTTTTCGTATATTCCCAACTTTAGTTAATTTGATTTTTCAATTTCACCCCAAAAGAAACCTAATGACTTAAAACATTCCTCATCTTGAATCTAAACACATAAAATGGACAGTATCAATAACAAGAAAATGAGACATATACAATGGCAAGATTTATGTCAAGTGATTGATCAAACCATACATGCGATCATTCGGACAGAGTGGCAAGTGTACTAGTTCTCAATCTCAAACCATACTTTGTAATCCCATCAACATCGACCAAGTTTGCACTGTACTAACAAAGAAATTTAAAAAAAAAGAGAGAAAAAAAAAAAGCATGGACAGTTCTAGATTACTTGAGAGTTGAGACCAACTATAACCAAAATATATGCAACATCAGTCTAACATATGTATCATCTTCTAATCATGCAAAAAGTAGTAAAAGAAGAGCACTATACATTGATCATGCATGTTGTACCGTACGGACAATACTAGCTAGGGCTAAGTAGAGGGCAAGAGTGTGGCTCCCACGAGGCGGGCCAGGAACACTTCCACGGTGGCGTACTTGATCATGTCAACGGTGAGGCGCTCCCCGTACCACCGATACCGCTGCGGGTCCCACCACGTGATTTTCTTCGGCTTCGCGAAGTCCACCTCGTCGCCGAGCACCGCCCTAGCCAGCTTCGCCAGCCCGAATCGGCTGAAATCCCTCGGCCGCCGTTGTCGTTTCCTCCTCCTCCTTCTTCGTCGGCTCGAGCTTTTGGGCGGCCAAGTCTCGGAGCTCCACGACCTTGTTGGTCATGATCCAGCCGTAGTCCTTCTCCATCTTCTTCGCGAAGCTCTCGATCCCGACTCCGACGACAGTCACTCCGTTGTCGTTGAGAAAGTCCTTGAGCGCCTTCGGAAACCACTTCTCTCCCCAGTTACAGGCATTAGCGTTCAGGCTGCAGAGAAGAACGTCGTTTTCCACGCAAATCTCCAACAGTTCGTAGGGCTCGTCTTTCTGGCTTTTTCCTACGAAATATATCAAGATTCAAGATTCGAGATTATAATAACGATATTAGCTAATTAACGCGTTAGTCATTAACAATTGTTTCAGGGAAACGATTTAGTGATCAAGAAATGATGAGTCTTTGACTGAATTGGTACGTTACCTAATTTGTACGAATAGCTCCTGCCATTGGCGTAGTTGAAGCTGCGATCGGCGTTGAGAGCGACGATGAGTTTGCGCCGTCGGAGCTTTTGGCGGTGAGTCTTCTGAATCTGCTGGACCCAGCGCTTGACGTCGGAGTCGCTCGACGCGAAGACGGTGTTGACCGCGAAGCGGTCGCCGAGTATGTTGACGACGAATTCCTCTTGGCCTGTTGTGGATTGAGTCACCACTTGGATTCCGATCTCCATTGTCGCTGAACATTGCACTTTCTTTGGAGTTGTGATCGATTGATCAGTCGCCGCTTGAATTCCGACCTCCATTAATGTCGCTGATGATTGCACTTTCTTTGCAGTTGTGATCGATTGAGTCGCCACTTGGATTCCGATCTCCATTGTTGCTGAGGATTGCTATTTCTTTGGAGTTAGGGTTTTCTTTTCTTTCTTTTCTTTTCTTTTCTTTTCTCTGGTTGGTTTGTGAATTGTGAGCAATAGCATGGCTTGGCCTTGGCTAAGCGAGTATTTATAGATAAATATTGGTTATGATTATAGTGTCGTTTCGGGAGGGATTATCAAGGCCAAGCCTATATTTCACATCGAACGACAATGATTCTGAGAAATCGCAACGCTCCAAGAATTAACCAGCAGCTTTTAGAAATGACATTTATTGAACAAAGAACATTAATTAAGGAAAACGACAAGATTAACATGAATGATTATAATAAAAGTTATGGAAAGCGACGAGGTTTATTCAAAACGACACAAAGTCCAAGCCTAGATATTACATAAAGCGATAATATTTCTGGGAAACGCTAAGTTCTTAAAACAAAGAATACTATATTTGAAAACGACATCTATATAAAACGACACAATATTAGGAAAACGACGAGGTTAAAATAAAAATAATACAATAAATTTAAATATTTTTCTAGGCAAAGCTAGTCATAGAGTCAACAATAATACGAAAATAATCCCGAGAAAGAGCATAAATGTCGATACATAACAAAAATTCTATTAAAATCACACACACATGAATAAACGACAATCTAGATTACAATAAGCAACGACGGGATTAGAGTATCTCGAAATGAAATCCTAAATTTGTGTACTAATGCCAAAATTTAGTATTTTGGTGAAAAAATATGTTTCAATCCAATGTTATATCTGGTGTTAAATTTAAAAATTTATATTTGGTGCTAAATTTAACATCAACTATAGCAAAATGCTAAAATTGGGCATTTAAAATTGAATATAGACTAGTTGGACTTTTAAAAAGTTTACTCTTATCAAAAAGCCATTATTGTTCTATGTATTTATATTTGTTATTGATTAGCATTAACTACTTTTATTGAGTTTTACAGAGAATGATAGCACTACTCTATAAATTTGATATGTTAAGCAATTTATTACAATTGTATTCAGATTTTTTTTTTGTTAGTAAATTCTTGACAAATGCTATTTTTTTTTAATATATTGAAACTTGTGTTATTTTTTGAAGGACTCATTCAATTTTGACGCATTCTTGCAACTCACCCAACAATTTGCAGTAATTAATTAGCCATCATTTTAATGTGCAAAACAATATATTAATTGACCATTTTGTTCAATTATTAAAAAATTTGAATACTTTGGTCTTAGCATTTTATTTATATCCTCATTTTGCACCATAAACAGTAGCAAAAAAAATGCCATAACTAAAAAAATAAAAATCAAAGAAACACATTACTTGAAACATAGATTATTAAATAACAATCTGTAAAAAAAAATAGATTAAATTAATAGCATAACATTATTCTGTTGGCACCTGTATAATTTTTAAAGATCAACTGCCTTCAAATTAAGAAAATTATAGTAATTAATTCTATATTTATTTTCACAAACACCCCCTTATGTCGTCTTTTCTTCTCAAAATGCACCTCGATCTTTTAAAATTTTGTATTCATACCCTTAAAAAATTGTACAAGCACCAACAGATTAATATTACGTAATTAATTTAACCCATTTTTGCTACAGATTATGACAGAGGGGGCATATCTATAAGTTTTTAATACTTTAAGGGGCAAAAATGACAGTTTTTAAATATTAGTGTGCAAACTGCAACAATAGCACAACATTGGGGGGCATTTGTATAGATAATCCTTTTTTATTTTTTATAATTTCCCTTTTTTTTCTTCTAAACCCATTTGGTACCCGTTTGCGTATTCTGTAAGCGATTATATGTTGCTACTTTAGATAAAGACATTAATATTAAGATAGACATATTAATAAAGAGAAATGCTAGCATTGTGTATTGATCCATTTGAAAATTATTTACTGAGAAACAAACAAAACGAGTAATCCTAGCATACATACGCATAGAGCGTGAACTGTGTTTTGATCATCATAAGAATGCCTTGGGAATTTCACAGCAAGAAGAAAATCACACAAACACACCCACATACATGCATATGGCATGAACTATGTTTCCAAAATTATAATCGACTATAGCAAGTAAAAACCTTCAAAGCCAAAACGAGAAAAAAGGAAAGAAAAAAAAAATTCCAGCTGCCAAATCTTATTATTCCAACATAAAAGAAATCCCACAGGAAAAGAAAAAATGCATACAGAAACAAATCCAATAAAACAGTAGGTGCAAGAATCTGAATGAAACTGATAGTGACAAGTTACACAACAATTAACAGCGCCCAGCGTTTCTGAATTTCCGATGAAAGCTACCGGCGATCTATATTAGGAAGAATTGACTATATCGTAATCGCAGACGTTGCTTTGTCCGAACTTAATTTACACGATCGTATATGTACTACTTCTACCACTTGGCGTCCCAGATATGAACAAATAACATTGTGTATGCATGTACCTCCGCTCGCAGGATTGCAAAATAGGAAGATCTCTACAGTGGAAACAGGTGCTTCTTGCAAAAAAATTTAGTTTATTAACTTAATAAACTAAGAAAGTTCTTCCTTTTTGAACTTGTTCCAAGCTTCCTGTTTTAGCATCGAAACAGATTAGATCAGAAAATGAATGAATCAGACCAGACATGAATGGCTAGCAAGAAAAACAGGAGTGTCGAAACTCAAGAAAAACAGGTTCGAACGATGATATATAATCAATTAAAATTTCTCTCGACAAAAGATGTACCTTAAGGATATCAAAAACCTTTTCTGCTGTGTACTTTTGTTGAAGACTGGCTCCTTTCTGCTGAACCTTATCAGGATGGATGCACAATGTGGCCTTCCAATACACCTTTTTCACCGACGTCGACGTAATAATATCTGTCAGCGAAACTGGCTCCCAACCACATTCGGGCCAAAGCACCTGCTCATGATCAATCCAGAGTAACAAGTAGTATCAATATAGATACACTCGTGTTTGGTGATGCAACATAACAAAAAACACTCCAAACTGCCCAGGAACCAGCGAGTTGAATATCATCCTAAAACACAATTAGTGACAATACCAGACACAGATACTACGTAGCGCTTTAAACAACATTCATTGTTCATCTTTCCTACGTAATAACAGTGTCAGGTTCCCACATATATATTTATGTACAATATTTCCAACTGAAATTCACTTACGAATGAATCCATTAATACCTAGTTAACCTGGTTAGTAAGTAATAGTTTCACGAACGTATAAGTTGTGTTAACATATCTTGAACTCTAAGAAGATAATGAAAAACTTATCATTTCTTCTGATTGAGAAAACCGAAATTTAAGGCAAACTATCAAGTGCATAATATAGTGCAGAACACACATGTTGCAACGATGACAGCAATGCACGCATGTTGCCCTCTTTCCCTGCAGCCCAACGTTTTATGTCAGCATCCATGGCCTCGGCAATTCTCTGCAAGTGAAGTCATTGAATTAATACAATAACAATATAAATATATATGGCAAGAGCTGCTCTTATCTAATTGTTGAGCATCCTTATGCTAACCAAAAAAAAAAATTAAATACTTACACGTCTCTCTTCCTGCTCTTGCTGAGATTGAAAATCGCGCTGATTCATATCAGCCACTGCTTTTGCCTGAATAACCAACAATAAAAACTTTTAATTGAGCAGATAGATACATACACTAAAAAAAAGGATATAATTTCCTATTGGGAACATCCTCTATGCTTTTGCTATCAAGAATCAAGCTGATGCACCGTTTTCCCGTGAAAGCAAAAGAAGATTAGAAATCAACCTTAAGTTGTAAGTACTTCTAAGAAATTAAAATGGATAATAACATAATAGAATATTCGAAGACAACATTGAGGAAAATCCTGTTATATCTTGAATGAAATTTGTGGAAAAGTAGTACACCATTAGCAGCTATATTGGTAGTTTAAACAAGTCATAACAATGTTAATCAAACAAAGCTTCCTTTCAAATTTGATGAACATGAAATCCTTATCGCAACTTTTAAGGCAGAACATTACACAGAACACCCCTTTAAGAAAACATGAAGTAAATCTCGAGTGTGAGAAACACATACCATGCGCTCATTGGTTCTTTGAAGACGTCCGAATCTAGCATTTCTTCTTTCTTCACTTTCCCCTTCTACTTCTTGAAATTCTCCAGAAATTTGTGCCCCTTAAATAGAGGAGAAATCATAAAGTCAGAAGGATAAAATGTGTTCCAACTAGAAAATTGTAATTCAGCAAACAAAATACCCCCAGACTCCTTGAGATTCTCCATAAATTTGGCCGCTTGATAGATGAGATATCATTAATAAGCACAAAATATATGTCACAAAAAGAATATTGCAATTTAGCAAGCAAAATCCAGATATCAATAATAAATTACCATCAAACATTGAAGAAAGGTCATCAAAAATCCCGCTAGCAGATGATGACTTCTTTATGCTAGGTGAGGTCCCAGATGACATCTTTGGAGGCACTTGCGGTTGCGGTTGAGGGCCCCTAGTCCCTCCTCTATTGTTATTTGGTTTTGGAGCATCGAATAAAGAATCCTGAAAGTGGGTCAAATAAATTAGTCACTCTAATAATATCTTAAATGAGTTGCATTAGCTCTATTTGTGTTCTTACCGAAGTTGTAGCCCTTGACCTTGGTGCACTATTTGATCGAGCACCCATGCTGAAAAAGGATTCAAGATCGTTTTCACTATGACTACTAGCCCTATTGATGGAGCTTCCCTGCCGCTCTCCACTCGAACTAGACTTCGAGCGTCCATTGACACTATTCTGCACCCTGCCCATGGCAAAATCCTCAAGTTCGTCTATCGAGGACACACCCGAGCTCTTAGCTGCACCATTATATTCCTTTGAAATTTGTGTTGCTCTTGGAGGGGATTTCAATCGTGGAGGTTTCGCATCTCCAGAATTGTTGATCTTACTGACCCTTTCCAGAGGATCTGATAACAAATCAGAGGAAGCATATGCATCATTTGAAGTGGATGTCGAATTTGAAGCTGAAGTTGATTCTAGCACAATAAAAGGATCTTCCGGTGATGTGAAGGTAGGTTTAGTTGATTGAGTAGTCGTGCGATGTTTGTCCACATTTCTTCTGAACAGCAACATAAAAATAAGATAAAAGGCATTAATTCCACACAATAATTACCATAAGAGACGCTAGTTGACTGTCTCATAAATATCGTAGAAGAAATTTCAGACTCCACAGAACTCATCTACGTACCGTGAATCCAAAGTAACAGTTTTCGGTTCAAGTTTTGGGCATTGAACAATTATAGTTCTTCATTGTTAAACAAGAGAAAGTTAAACAGCATTAATCAATGACCACCTGTTAAGCTATAAAGCCAAACCCCGAAACCCTTTATCTTCCTTAGCCATCAAAAACCATTTAAATCAATGGAACAATCAACTTAGTAGAGTGAACCAAAATAAGAAACAAAAAACGTCCTATCAAAGAAAAAAAAAATCCTAATACAGATTTCAGAGTGACTCTAAATGGTTTACTTATTTAGAATATACATAATTGGCCTTAAATCAATCAACAAAAGAGTACCCAATCACCTCATATTAGAATATAAAAATTCCAAATCACACATACCCGTTATTTGGAGGACTGCTGGCCCCAAACCCGGGTATCAAATCATCGAAACCGGATGACATCTTGCTGGTTGAGCTTTTCGGCTTCGACTCTGCTCCGACGAAACCACCTAGAAAGTCGTCAATCGGAGCGCTCTGCTTCGTAGCCGGAGCAAACGACCCAAAGATATCATCGCTCTTCGCATCTTTACTTGCAAAACTCGAACTGCTCACCCCAGGCATCCCACCAAAAATATCGTCATTGTCATACGCATTGAATAACGAAGATTTCCCTGTAGGATTCGAATTTGAATTTGAATTCGAAGCCGAAAACAGCGAATCGTAATCGAAAGACGAACCAGCAGCAGTACCGCCACCAAAAGCACCCGATTGCTTCGTCGAATTCAAGCTTCCGCCACCAAATATATCGTCATAATCGTCCGAAACTCCACCATTGTATGCCTTGCTGTGATCGTCAACGAAAGACGAAGACTTGGGGTTTGTGTTCGATTCCACGCCGAAATTCCAAGTCTGCGCATTGTTATTGTTGACGGAGGTTCTCTTCGACGCCGCCATTGGAGCCCCTTTTCCTTGAGGCTTCAGCCCAAACCTCTCCGTTAACACACCGAACTCGTCCATATTCTTCGGACTCGGGTCTATCGGAAAGACGCTGATCGAATTGGAAATATTGAGCTGGTAAACGAGGTACGACGATCACGAATTCGAAGAGAAACCAATTCAATTCAATCGAACAAAAAATAACCTAGAAAGGTCCAAAACCGAAATCGCCTGTAAGAAATGAGAGTATTTTTGGGGCTTACTCGTTTGAGCTCTCTAATTTCTGATCGTCAGACCTCGAAAACGGCCAAATCCAACGAGGTTTAGCGACGATCGGAGAGATCCAATCTTTTTTTCCCCGGCGATCGAAAATTGGGCAGAGAATTGGGAATCCGAAATTGGCGGGAATCGAGATATATATATATAAATATATATATGTGTGTGTGTGTGTATAAATAGTTGCAGGAATTGAAAGATCCGAAGCTCCGTAGGTACAGGTCTGTGTCTCTCTTTCTTTGTGATTGAGAGAGAGAGAGAGAGAGAGAGAGAGAATGAAAGAAAAGAAAATTGGTGGAAGAGCACAACACAGAAGAAATAGTGCTTTAAATTCGGAAATTATAAAGATAATTATTTAGAGCTGTCGGTGATGGAACACAACTGTTGGCTTGGCTTAGGAATTAGGATGTTTGGCTTTCCATTTCCATTTTCCAACATCAAATTACCATGTATGGAAGTAGGAACACATGTGGTGATGACACACCACCCACTTTTATTACCTTCCGACACCCTTCTCTTTTTTTTTTCTTTCTTTTTTTTTTTTTTTTTCAAATAATCGTAGATAATAAGAAAGGAAAGATTCATAATGTGTGCCCATGCATGTATTTTGCGTGCCAAAGCACAAATTTGCCAAAAAAATATGTCTTTTTTAACTTATTGTTATTTTAAGGGTTAAATTATTAAATTTGTTGTCAAAATTAACATTAAATTCGATATTTTGACAATGTTTTTGTCTGTTTACTTTTTATAAGTTTAAAATTACACATTTATCCAAAAAAAAAATTTACTTGTTAACTAAGTAATACTTTTCCTCTCATCCATTCATATCACTCAATAAATAATAATAAAATATTTTAGAATTTAGAATGTCATTTAGTACGTTGAAGTAATGTCAATGCCAAATATATCCTTTTATCAGTTTTTTGTGTCAAACTTAAGCAATGGATCAGCAAGGGTCAAGGCTTTTGCCTTACTTAATGTGGTGGGGACTTTATTGGACATGGACATGGTGGGTTTGTATAGTTTGGTATACTTGAGGAGGCAATAAAAGATGGTGGACCTTGACATTGAACTTTTCTTTCTTTGCCAATCAATAATCTATTCACAATCCATGTAAGTTTTTTTCTCTTTTTTATCATAACATGTGAAACATATCATTGCCTTATTTCATTTGTAATACATATTAAATATAACAATATAAAATTGATCTACTTTGTACTTTGTCTTAATTTAATTAGGTATTGTATAATCGCCTACTGTAGTTACTTTGTAGAATCTATTGGGCTTTTGATATTTTTTAGTCTATGCCTCAAGAATATAGTCAATATTTTTAAAAATTAAGAAACTAATCATTGGTCCATTAAAAATTAAGGGCATAAGAATAAAGTCGCATCATGTAGTTAAAAAAATAATTATTTTTTTAATTAGTGAAAATGTTGACTTTTTTATAAATATCATTAAAAATGATTATTTATTTATCAATTTTTACTTTTTTTAATTTAATTATGGCTGAGTTAGTGTTATACATACATATGGCAAAAAAAAATATGAAAATTTAGGCTATGTCTCGTAATATTTTTGTTTTTTTGTTCTTATAAACAAAAATTTCACTTTATTTTGTTTTCAAAATTTTAAAAACATAAAACATATTTGGTAATCGTGTTTTTGTTTTTTATTTTTTTAAAAAAAAATGATATTTGGTAACTAATAAAAAAAAGAGTGAAACGAGATAAAATATAAAGATGAAATATGTAAAGAGTATAAGAATATAAAGAACAGACAACTTTTTTTTTTATAAAATTTGACCTTTTTGTTAAAAAAATTTAAAAATAAAAAAAATTTGTTTCATTTATTTTTGAACATTTTGTTTTCAATTACAAAAATAAAAAATGAAAACAAATTTGTCAAACATATTTTTAAAAATTTGATCAATTTTTTATTAAAAAAGATAAAAAAATAAAATAAAAGTGTTACCAACACTTAATTATCTGTTTGTTATGTTTTCTCTCACTATCAATCCCACTTGATAAAATAATTGATAAAATATTATAACTTTACGCTGTTGCTAGCTTGGTCTAGACTGTCCACCAAATCTCCAAACTCCAAATGAATATTAATGGACTGACGATAAAATAGTAGTGTTCTCCACATACTGTCAAGTTGGCAAGTTGGAGTGTGAATGTGAGTTATGAGTGGATTATTGGAAGACTTGGAGGTCGTTGAGATTTAATTAATTTTCCTGCACTATATAATAATAACAACAATACGTGGTGTATGTGCAAATATCAAAAAATATATATATATATATATATATTTATGTACATGAACCCCTGCGTTATTAGTATATAAAAAAATTTGCTCATAATTAAAATACTTTTTCTTCGCGCATTTTTCTTTTTGTTTTTTTGTTTTTTTATATGTAGCGAAAGTGATTACGAGATTTGATGAATGCCCATTTTATACATTAATAATTTATATCTTATTTATATTATATTTTTAATTTATGTTCATATGTTTACACTATATTTTAAGGGTATTTTAAGAAAATAGTTATCGTTTATAAAATGATTTTAAAAAATAGTCATAATTTCAAAAAATTTAAAAATTAACCATGTAAAAAAAATTTATAAAATTTTTGCCTAATGTCAGAAATTTTTAATAGTATTTTTATGTGTATTTTTGTTATTGTCAAAAATTTCTTACAATTTTATGACTGCCTTTTAAATTTTTTAAAACTGTAACTATTTTTTAAAAATACATAATTTAAAATAGTTATTTACCTAGTTGATCTTTTTAAAGTAAAAACTAAATAAATATACTATTTAAAATAAATATAGATTATTAATTAACACTTGAAACAATAATTCTTTTAAAGTGATTTGACTTTCCTTTGGGCTTAATGCAACATCACTCAACTAGTTAATGGACCCCTGAAGCAGTGAAACTGGGCCAGGTTACTCACAACCCCCAATTTTTAAGGAAGAATTTCAAAATAAAATCATTTTTTATGCTCATTTAATAATTTATGTCCCCAATAATATCCTCTTTATTTCTATTATATATTTGTAGTATAAATTCTAGGGTATAAATTAAAAATACAATACACATAGAGTATAGATTATCATTGTGTAAAGAATTGGATATTCCTCAAAATCTCCCTACTCAATACACATTAGAAGTGTAACTTCTTGTGGAAGAGTATATATACAAAGCCTTCATTTGTATATGGATAAGTAATGTGGTCTAGAGGCTCTCTCTCGCGTTCTTTCAGAGCAACGAAAATGCAATTAATTCGGATTTTTCAGAGACAAAAATTGCAAAAGGTGGACTGGCTCGGAAAGCCCATTCCGGTCCAACATTTCGCGTCGCCCACGACGTGCAGGTGCACACGACCCCAAGCCCACGAGGCTCAGTTTCGGTCCGAGGATTTGCACCCCTGCGCGCGAGAGAGATCCTCTAGACCACATTACTTATCCATATACAAATGAAGGCTTTGTATATATACTCTTCCACAAGAAGTTACACTTCCAATGTGGGACTTTTACTTTTGCAATTTTTTCTTCTCATTGATCATTTCAATGACTAAATTTTGAGCATTAATTTCTCATTCATCTTAACACCGTTTTGGACAAATAAATAGCCGATCTTATACTACTCCGAAGGGAGAACAAGAATCCGGTAAGACCCGACTTATCCGTTAAATGGGTCCCACTTCAATATGTGCTCCAAAATGGACTTTCACATGGTTTTAACAAACCATTTTCCAACAGCTACCACTCTCGGGCCCAAAGATGTTGTGCGTGGAATGCCCGATAACACTAATTATAAATAATTTTTTTCATAAAGTAGAAGTTATCATTTAACAATGCGGATAGTCATTAATCAATGGCTCAAGTTGTTGGCATGTTATGATGTTTTAATTAGTTGATAATGGCCCAACTTATAGTATATAAAATTGTTACATATCAGACCGAAAGTTCTGAACTCAATTCAGTAGACCATATAATCTGGTCTACAAACTTTACGTTATAAAGATCGGTCGGTCGCAATATACCCTGACATATAAGAGCTAATAAATGCAATATATATATATATATATATATATATATATATTGTAAAAGAAAAAAAGTTGGGTGGTTGAGAAGGGTTAAAAATTTCAGGTTGGCTTTTTTTAGATCCTAAATTCCTAATCACACCCAACCAAAACGTATAAATACGACTAAACCACTTGGATTTGACTTTGACCACTAACAACAGAACTTTTTGATTAGTTAATCACGCCGAACTCTCAAAAACACACTACGCACGTGCTATTTGTTTTGCTCCTTTTGACCACGCCTGCCAATGTTGATAGCACATAGAATAGTTGTAATACGTTTAACTATCTCCAAAACAAACAACTCCATTAGCAATATATGCACAAAAAACACACAGCCGAGAAGGTTGATTGACAATCTTGGCAACGCAACAACAACATGAACAAGAACATTAAGTCCCTTCTCTTCCTCTTCTTATTCTTCTTATTATTCTCCGCTATCTCAGCCTCTTCATCATCATTATGTCCCATAGATCTTGGCTATGTGGAGACCTTTCCATGGGACACTTCTCTGTGCCGAGAACCAGTCCACAAGGATTGTTGCCAAACCCTTCTAAGCCTCCTCGGCATGGGAATGGCTAAGCACCTCAAGGACACCTCCACCTTCCAGCTCTCCGACGCCAACGCCTCCTCCTCTTGCCTCTCCGCCCTCCAAGCCCGCCTCGCCGGGGTCTCCGTTAGCCCGTTGCTCGTCCCCAAGTGCTTCGAGAGCTCGGCCCAGTTCGCGGTAGACCCCGCGGGCTGCGCCGGGATCGTCACCACCCGGGATTGGGACGAGAAGGCCGGCCCCGCCGCCGCGCTGCTCAACGAGTCCTGCAAGGGAGACCTCATGGGCCTCACGCGCTGCAGCTCGTGCCTCGACGCCGGGCTGAGGGTGAACTCGCAGCTCAAGGGGCTGGACCCCAACGCCACCAAGTGCTTCCACTTCACGGTCCTCTACGCCGCCGGGATCGGCAATGAGTTGGGCCCGAGCAACCCGAGCACGGCTTCTTGTATCCTCGGCTTGCCTTTGTCGCGAAAGGGGTCGAAAGGATCGAGCCGGAGAAACTTCTTGAGGATACTCTTCGGTTGCTTAGGAGCCGTGGTCGGACTCGTTTTGGCTGCTGCGTTGATCACTGCGTACAGGAGACGGGACGAGAAGCGAAGGCGAAACGCTCAGCACGAGGAATTCGTCAGCAGTTTCCGGGCGAATGTGTTGCCGAATTCGGGTGCGAAATGGTTTCGCTTAGCGGAGCTCGAGCGCGCCACGGAAGGGTTCTCCCAGCGCAACATGATAGGCCAGGGCGGGTCCGGAGTGGTCTACAGAGGCACGCTCTCGGACGGAACCATTGTCGCGGTGAAGCAAGTCCTCGACTTGGACTCGAAAGGCGACGAGGAGTTCCGCAACGAGGTGGAGATCATCAGCAAGATACGCCACCGGAACCTCCTCTCCCTCCGCGGCTGCTGCGTCGCGAGCGACGACGCCAAAGGCCCGCGGAGACTCCTCGTCTACGACTTCATGCCCAACGGCAGCCTCGGCGACAACAAAAGCCGCCTCACCTGGCCGCAGCGCAAGAGCGTAATCCTCGACGTAGCGAAAGGCCTCGAGTACTTGCACTACGGAGTCAAGCCCGCCATCTTCCACCGCGACATCAAGGCCACAAACATCCTCCTCGACTCGGACATGAAAGCCAAGGTCGCCGATTTCGGGCTCGCGAAGCAGAGCAAGGAGGGACAGTCTCACCTCACGACGAGAGTCGCGGGCACGCACGGCTATCTCGCGCCCGAGTACGCTCTCTACGGCCAGCTCACCGAGAAGAGCGACGTGTACAGCTTCGGGATCGTGATCCTCGAGATCATGAGCGGGAAAAAGGCGCTCGACGTGACGAGGCCGTCGGTGGTTTTGATCGCCGACTGGGCTTGGTCGGCTCTGAGATCGGGCAACGTCGACGAGGTCTTCGACGAGGCGGTACGGCGAGAAGGGCCGAGAGCGGTTATGGAGAGGTTTGTCCGGGTGGGGATTCTCTGCGCCCATGTTATGGTGGCCTTCAGGCCCACAGTTTCGGAGGCTTTGAGGATGTTGGAAGGCGATATCGATATCCCGAGGCTGCCCGAGCGGCCATTGCCGCTCGGCCATGAGTCTTTCGGGTTGGGTCGGTCGTCGTTCGGGTCTGCTTCGAGTACGTTTGGGAGCGAAAGGTCGCGACCCAGTTCGAGTGCGAGTTCGAAGAATTAGTTGATCAAACGTTTGAAGTTTCTGTGATGTGACGTGTTTGCTTTGCTTTGTTGTTTGTACCTGCACGTGTTCTTCTATGTACAAAGTTTGAATTGAAAATCTTGTTCGTAGAGGTTAGGAATAGGAAGACATTTGTGATCAGTGAGAGAAAGAGCATTTGACACTTTTCGGGTTTGACTTTGCCTGATGGGAAGTCTGTGATAGTTGCTGCAGAATTTTGACCAAGTTTGAGATTTTCTGCGTTTGAACCATGTACATTTTGGAATTTTTTTTGTCCATCATATTTCTTAAGTGAAATCTAGATCCTCATTTTTTTTTTTTCTATTTCTTTCTCTATGTGTAATATTTTTTATATATATTTTGATGAGTGGTTATGATATTATTGGAAGGAATAGAGAATGAGATATGAAAATGATATACTATCCGAGCTCTTCTAAGTGAGTCTCGCTAGCCACAGACGCAATGCGCATGTCGAGGCGATGCAATCCCAACCTTGTTGTTTTGTTTTCAAAATTTTTAAAAACACAAAACATATTTGGATATTACTATCTGTTACTTGTTTTTTAAAACAAAAAACACAAAATGATAGTTTGATGTTTTCGTTTAAAAAAAATTTGACAACAAGAATTTTTTATATTCTCTATTTTTGAAATATTTTTTCAATTTAAAAAAATAAAAACAAAAACAAATTTATCAAATGCATTTTTAAAAATAAAATTACACTTTTTTGTTTAAAAAAATAAAAAACAAATAATAATAATAAGGGAATTTTAAGAAAATAGTCACTGTTTACAAAATAATTTTAAAAAATAGCCACAGTTTCAAAAAATTCAAAAACTAGCCCTTTTAGAAATTTCTGACATGTGTCAGAAATTTCTTACAGCATATTTTATGTGTAATTTTGTTATTGTCAGAAATTTCTTACAGTGTGTAATGGCTAGTTTTTAAATTTTTTGAAATTGTAACTATTTTTTAAAAATACACAGTTCAAAATAGCTATTTACCTAACTGACTATAATAATAATAATAATAATAATAATAAACGATATAACCTGTTCACAGTACAATGATACATCATCCTTCAACTAAAATTAGAAAGAAAAAAAAAGTGGTTCTCGCAGATAAATACAATCATATAAAGAAACGAAAAAGACACTTATAATGAAAGAAACGACATGGATACGGGAAAGCGACAGAAGATAAGAAAACGACGACAAAGGATAAAACGACACTGACTTAAAAAACGACACAACACTGAAATACGACAATTTAAAAGACAAAGTTGACTAAAGACAGCAATAAAGAGAAAAACAAAATTGAAGCAAAAAACGCTTGCAAAAATATAAAAACCACAATGATTCACATAAACGCATGAAACTCATAAACGACATTAAAGTGGAAAACGACACTTAGTGTGCATACGAAAATTGTTCATTGAAATTAGAAGACGACATAAAACAATGACTGACATAAAACTAAAAAACGACAGCGCTTGAAAACACAAAAAACATAAAAATGAACAAACAATCATTTGTGAAACAACATCAAAACTGTAAACGACATAAAAAGAAAAAAGCCAGCCAAGTAAAAAAAAAAAACATTCTTTATTGAAAACGAAGTATATGAGAATTTAAAATGTAAAGAGAATGACATTGAATTTAAAAAATGACAAGAAACTTACTCACGAAATAAACTTTAATTAAAAGTAAAAACGATATGAAAATGCTCTCATCCTTCAACTAAAATTAGGGAAAAGAAGGTGGTTCTGGATGAGGAATACAAAACTTATAAGAAACGAAAGAGACACTCATAATAAAAGAAACTAAATTAGAAACGACATGGGGCTAGAAAACGACAGCACGAGAGGAAAACGATGATATATTATAAAACGACACTCAACTAAAAAACGACAAAAAAATGAAAACGACAATTGACAAGATAAAGTTAACTATAAACGACAGGAATTTAAAAAAGAGAGATTGTTAGGATGAGTATATACATATATTACATAACTTTTTAATAAAAACAAGAAGACCGAAAAACAAGTGTTAAAAAATCCAATGGAATCAAGTGATATAGTATCGTATTATTTTAAGTCTTTCTCAACAATTCGATTATAATCCAACGGCTACGTTTGATTGTTCTCTGAGGTACGGAAAAAGGCATATTGTTGTACCAAAAACTTTTCCCTAGTAAAAACTGTCATTTGTCATCACTATTCACTCATTTGCCATTTGGTTAGTTTTGAAAAGGTAAAGAAAAAGCGCATTTGGTGTAATTTTCCCAAAACTCATGCCTAGTAGTAGAACCCAAATACACACGCAGTCACACCTTCCCAGCTCTGGCGCCTCAACTTCAATCAGTCCGGCCGATTCTCCGAACTCTCCTCCGATAACAAACCACGATGATCTCAACCCCAATCCGAAAACTCCCCCAAACCCAAAACCCTCGCCTCCTCGGTCACCGCCGCAGCATCTCCGCCAAGCCCAAGAGGCCGGAGACGCCCTCCGCGGACCCCGCCGACGCCATCTGCAGGCTCATGTCCGCCACCCCCGCGGCGGCGCTCCACGCCGCGCTCGACCACGCCGGCGCCTCCGCCGGGCTCACGCCGGAGGTGGCCGAGCGCGTCCTCGCCCGCTTCCGCAACGCCGGCCTGCTTGCCTACCGCTTCTTCCAGTGGGCCGCCGGGCACCGGAGCGCCGACCTCGCCCGCAGCGTCCGGGCCCACCACGCCGTGATCGAGTCCCTCGCCATGATCCGGCAGTACCAGCTGGTGTGGGACCTGGTGGGCTCCATGAAGTCCGGCGACCTGCTCAACGTGGAGACGTTTTGCATCATCATGAGGAAGTACGCGCGGGCGAAGAGGGTCGACGAGGCGCTCTACACTTTCAATGTGATGGAGAAGTACGGCGTTTCGCACAACTTGGCTGCGTTCAATGGGCTCTTGAGCGCTCTGTGCAAGTCCAACAATGTGAGGAAGGCTCAGGAGATTTTCGACTCCTTGAAGGCTCGGTTCGAGCCCGACTCCAAGACTTACAGCATTTTGATCGAGGGTTGGGGAAAAGAGCCCAACTTGCCTCGTGCTAGGGAGGTTTTCAGGGAAATGGTTGATGTCGGGGTTTTGCCGGATGTTGTGACTTATGGGATTTTGGTTGATGTGCTTTGCAAGGCTGGGAGGGTTGATGAGGCTCTTGGGGTTGTGAGGAATATGGATTCCGAGGGGTGTGGACCAACGACGTTCATCTACAGCGTCTTGGTGCATACGTACGGTGTCGAGAGTAGGATCGAGGACGCGGTGGGCGCATTTATGGAGATGGAGCGGCGGGGAATTGAGGCTGATGTGGTTGCGTACAATGCCTTGATTGGTGCTTTTGTTAGGGTCGACAGGATGAAGAACGCGTACCGGGTGCTGAGAGACATGGACGCGAAGAGGGTAAGGCCTAATTCGAGGACGTGCAATGTGATGTTGAGCGGGTTGATTGGGAAAGGGGAGACGGAGGAGGCGTTCGGGCTGTTTAGGAAGATGCTGAGGGTGTGTGAACCGGATGCGGATACTTATACCATGATGATAAAGATGTTCTGTGAGAAGGGTGATGTGGAGATGGCGCTTAAGATGTGGAGGTACATGAAGGGGAAGCGGTTTGTCCCGAGTTTGCACACGTTCTCGGTGCTTATCAACGGGCTGTGTGAGAAGGGTGATGTTGAGAGGGCTTGCGTGCTGATGGAGGAGATGATTGAAAATGGGATTCAGCCGGCGCGTGTGACATTTGGGAAGCTAAGGCAGTTGTTGATCAAGGAAGGAAGAGATGATGTGCTCAAGTTTCTTCAGGAGAAAATGAATCTTCTGGTGAAGGACCCTCTGTGGGATTGATTGAGCATCCATGGCTTGAAATGTTGCAAAGTTAGTTTTGTTAGGCGTGGTTGGTCTTGGAGGTTTTTGAAGTTGAAATGCCTTAATCTATGACTGTGATAGCATTGTTGGTGATAAGAGCATAGATTCAGCTTCTTCGGGCCAGTTGATTTTGAAACAATTCCATATTTTTATGGTAGTTTTGCCATGTGGTTGGTTGTCGCTCAAACTTGCGGCACAACTGCAAGAACTTGCACAGAAGTAGCAACTTTTTATATTTGACCGAGCAACAGAGGACAAAATCTAGATGATGACTGAGGAAAAGCAAGAAGGGACTACAAAAAATTGGTGGCTCCATAGTAGCCTTGCAATCTTTTCAGCACATTTGGAACTGCTTAAGCCCGAAAACCGTACATGACACTCAGCTGAAATCGCCCGGGGCGGCGGGGCCCTTATTTGACTTGTTGCTGGAGTACTGGAGTAGATGGATCAAACAGCCTCACTTGCAAAAAGTTGTTCCCTAAGTTTTCTTGCAAAACTAAATAGGATAATATGTATTCCTTTGCATATGTTGTACATAAAGTTAGGAATTCTTTGTATATGTACAACTAAATGTTGCATTCCTGTTCTTTGAAACATTTTTCACCCGGTCGATCTGCAACTTAAAAATCTTATTGAAATTGGGGGTTCTGTGGCTATAAACCCTGACCAAGTATTTGTTGCTAGTTGCTCGAATATGCTTTGTGCTTCTCGTTCATCCATAAGAGTTAGTTTAGCATAATAGTATTCACCTGACGCTAGTCTTGTTGTAGCTAACGTCACACAAGCTTGCTCGGATTTTAAACCAAAATCACTCAATATTACATGCTCTTTTTCTCTGGTAAATAACACTCTTTCACAAAATTTGCTAGTGGCCCGGAGAAATATATTAACCAGTAACGTTGCAATATTCCAACTACTATTGGTAAATACCATCTAGGAAGTTTTTCTTATACATCTCAAAATGGAATCTTCAAGGTGTGATATGTCAAAGAGAGAGATACAAAGCCGCAGAGAGATCCTGTCTAAAATTCTAAGCAACGCAGGATCCAACTCAGTGCCTTTTTGTCTTGGATTCGCTCTTGGAAAGCGTCATTCCCGAAAGCTTGTTGACTTCATAGAGTAACCCAGCCGAGAACAAGAAGCTGCATTGAACATAGCGTTATCTCTACGTGTATTATGAAAAGATGAAGCGTACGTATACAAGTATAGGAAATGTGAATGCATATTTATACACAGAGCAAGATATCAGAAATTCTGAATTACCATGTTGTAATACAAACTCGATGGACAGTGCTAGCAGCAATAAGAGCAACAGCTTCGGCGATAATAACTGCGCAAGAAGAAGAGAAAAAAAAAAAAAAAACCTTAGCCCTGCTTTATGCCAAACAATGCCTCAATCTTCTTCATGTGATTCCATAGGTATGAAAAGGAGTTACTAAAAGTTTCTAAAAGTACATGTTGGTGATTTTTATTTGAATGGTACACTGGTGATTCAACCAAGATCAGAAACAATTTCTTCAAGTCTTTTAAGATAATAGCAAATCTTTAGGATGGCAAATATAAGTTACGTGACAAGCTTCATTTGATTATAAAAAAAATTATAAAATAAAAGAGACATGAATGGCGCATGCTCACCAGCACCCCAGCCGGTCTTGATCCCAGAAGTTTCCTGAAAATTACCAATGAACTGCAGGAACAAACACCAAGCCGCGTAAATCAACTCGTTGATCCAAAGGGCAAAGATAAGCTACATTTGCAAAACTCTTTACTTGGAAACCAAATAAAAACAACCACAAAAAGACTTCAAAAGTTAAAAGAGAACATCCAGACAATTCTGTCCAAAAATATAAGAACTTTCTATTCTAATATTTACAGCTTGCTAAAATACACAACACTCAATCGAAAGAAAAATTTTACGCAGCTTGATATAGGATTTTAACATGTAAACACATTAAGCCTACGCCCGGAAGAGTGGCTCCTACTAGACAGTTGCATATGCCCAACTAAATAACGTCATTATTGACAGGAAATATCTTTTCATTTACAAACTTGGCAACCCTTGAATATTTATTTGATTATTGCAACTAGACATGAAGGGTTATGAGGCCATGAGGAATGTGAACAAAGAAGTCAATGAGAACTTAGATCGCACCGTCAGTGCCAGAAGGAAGAGGAGAGAACTAACGAAACCGCCGAGTATAGTAAATAGCTCCGTCGAGGCCAACTTCCCTCGATACATTTCTTGAAGTGAGAGAATGACAACGAATAGTAGAGCGGAATAGAGCATGGAACTCCCTGCCCTCGCCATGGACTCTCCTACAATTTCCAAACACCATTAACATACGTCGATACATAAGCAGACAATGACAAACAACACTAGCAACCACAACTTGAAGCAAAAATAAAAAAAAATAAAACAAATAAACATTAGAAACCACAGTCATTGTATGAACTAATAGTGTATGAACAAGCCCATCAAGTTTCAGCCCCAAAAATCATGGCAAAAACCATTCATGTTCTCACAAATTAGGTTAGCTATGTTTCTTAGCTTGTGAATCATAACAAAAGTGCTAAATGCAAGCTTTAGGGGCTCGGAGATTGAATTTTCTAAGTGTAGTACGAAATTAACGGACACAATCGATAAATTCGCTACCTTGAAAGTTCAATTACTATCACTGGTCGTAAAAAATCATTCTTCAAAAAAAAAAAAAAAAAAGATTCGCTTGAAATTCAGCAAAATCAACCAGCGGATCAAAACCCGAATCAGAGCAATTGGATCTCTGAGCAAAGGTCAAGAATTCCAACAAACAAGAATGTGCTAAATCGCACAGGTATATCAACGCATTGACTTTTTTATAGTTGCTTTTTGATTGTCAGTCACTTCCTACACTTTCTGGGCAACCAAACAGGGAAAGAGAAGACTTACAAACCTCAGATCCTCGGAACAGCAAAACAAACGCGGTCTTAGATCTCCGTTTCTCAGAGCGAAACAAAATCAGAGGGCTTCGTGCGAGAGAGAGAGGGAGAGAGAGAGATTAGTGTAAATATATGTCGAGTTCGAGTCTGGAGACGTGTCGTAAACGACTGCCGTTTTGTTTTGGTTCTAGACTCAGAATTACACGCTGCCGTTTCAAGATTTGTCCTCGTCTCTTCCTGTCGTTTCTTCTTTTCCGTTCATTTCAAGATCCATTGCCGTTTTTAAGAATGCGATAGTTGTCGTTTTATAACATTTTGTCGTTTGGTGATTCTTCTGTTGCAGTGGGCTTAGGATCATGCGGTGCCGTTTCAATCCTCTTCTTGTCGTTTCTTGGGTGATAATTCTTCATCCGTGGTCCGTTTCGTTCATTGTTAAGAGTTAAGACTATTGTTGTTTCGTAATTATCGTCGTTTAGGTACATATTGTCGTTCAGATGGTACTTCTATTGTCGCTTTTCGACTCTCTTTAGAAATTTTAAGTAAATAATAATTTGTAAATTTTTTTACCGTGGTAATCCATTAAACATTTAGAGATTATTAAGTAAATAGTTTTTTTTAAGAGTTTTTTAGGCATTTAACTAAATTTTTTGGTAATTTTTTAGGATTTAGCCATAGTTTTACGAAATTAGGGATTTAGCCATAACATGTAACATTTTTTATAACATGTAACATATATACGTGTAAAAAATGTAACATTAAATGTAACGCTACATTTAATGTTACATTTTTTACACGTATATATGTTTGATGTTACAAAAAAGATTACATGTTATGGCTAAATCTCTAATTTCATGAAACTATGGCTAAATCCTTCAAACTTTATTTTTAAAATGGTTAATTGCTTAACTGGCCCTATTTTTAAATGATATTTTAAGAAAATAGTCAATGTTTCTATTAATTAAGAAAATAATTATTTTTTTTAACTACGTGATAGTATGATGTTACATTTATGTCTTTAGTTCTTTAAAGGGTTGATGACAAATTTTTTAATTTTTAGAAACGTTAGTCATTTTCTCAAACATGAACTTTAAAATGGCTAAACATCAAATAGACCCATAAATTTATTAAATTATATATATATATATATGTTGTATGAGGAATTTATGTGGTGTTTTTTATTTTTATGTGGTGTTTTTTATTTTCTATGGGAAACAATTCTTTACCAATTTACTTTTTTAAGATGTGGATTGGAACCCACTAAAAAGGTTAATTTGACGATCCAAATTTGTTTCTCACTACAAAAAAATCCACCAAAAAATTCACATTTTGTATGGTAAATTGTTTTTGCTTCTTTTTATCTCTAAATAAAATTTGACACTGAAACAAAACAAAAACATTGAATATTATTTTATTATAATTATTATTTGGGATAGTTATAAAAAGAGTGATTTAGGCTTTTAGCCATTTTTACGCATGTGTTTTAAGAATTTAGCCATATTTTTATGAAATTAAGGAATTAGTCATTTTCATATTTGATACATGTGTATCATATGTTTGATACATTGATACATGTATATCAATATATGGAAATGACTAATTCTTTAATTTCATGAAAATAGGGCTATATTATTAAAAATTAGCCAAAAGTTTGGCTAAATCCTTAAAAATCTCTTATAAAAAATAATCACATTGTTTAGGTAGTTTAAAAATATGACCAGTATTTTTATTTATTAAGAAAATAATCATCAAATAATTATAGAGAATTAAATTTTTTTATTCATCTTATACTTGGTCTATGACTATTCTCTTAATTTTTTTAAATATTGGCTAAAATTCAAAAGGCAAAAAATGCTCAAATTGCAATTAAAAGAGATTTTGCGTCGTTTTGACACAAATCCTAAATCCTTGCGTTGAAACGACGCGTAGCCCAACAAAAAAAAAAAAAAAATAGACGCATACCCTAAAAATCTATAAATAACCTTCTCACTCAGACGCGTTTTGTCCATTCGCGCCAATTTAACGTCAATGCCCGAAGAGAGTGAGTGAGTCTGTGAGTGAGTTCTTCTTCTCCAGAACCTGCAACTTCCAACGGCTACTATCTAGGGTTTTTCTGGCCCTAACCCTAGAAACCCCTCCAATGGCCGCTACAGTCACAACGCCGTCGCTCCCGAAGCTCATCCCCGAGTCGCCGCCACCGCTTCTCAACGGTCAGGCCCTCGCCGGTTCCGATGGCGTCGCATTTCTTTCCTTTTCTTCTTCTTCTTCGCTTCGGCGGCGGCGACGGCGTCGTCTGGGCCTCGCGTCGGCGGCGGTGTCCGATTCCTCTCGTGTCGTCGTTGCGGCGACTCTGAGGGTTGATTATCGTCTTTTTTCTTTCGTTGCTTGCCTTATGTTTGATAATTTGTTTGTGTGCACTTCTTTTGCCTGGTTTTTTGCGTGTGCGATTCACGGATTGATTCTAGGGTTTTTTTTTTTGTCGGTTCGTGATTTTTGTGTTGTGTGTGTTTGGTTTTTTAAATTTTATAGGAGAATTTGGGTGGTCTTACGAAGGCTTGGACCAATGTCACGAGTCTAAACTATTGGGTCGTTCGGGATTATTATCGCCTCGTGAAATCCGTTAACGCCTTAGAGCCGCAGATACAAAGACTCAGCGATGATCAGGTTTTGTGTCTATGGTTTTAGTTTTTATTCTTAAATTTTTCTTCTTTTGATCGATAAACTGGATAATCTGTTAATCGTTTGGGTTTATTGTACAACAGCTTACAGCTAAAACCGCAGAGTTCAGACAAAGGTTGCGAGAGGGCCAAACAGTGGCTGATATTCAAGCTGGTTCGGATCTCTCTCTCTTTTGATTTGGGTATAAGAAAGACAGAAATCTGAATTGCATTGAATATATTTCAGAAGCCTTTGCGGTTGTTCGAGAAGCTGCGAGGAGGAAGCTCGGAATGCGACATTTCGACGTCCAGGTCTTGTTATCACACCCGGGCACTGTCGTTTTTTGTCTCTTGTTTTCGAAATAATGTTAAGTTTCAATTGCAGATTATCGGTGGGGCTGTGCTTCACGACGGCTCCATTGCAGAGATGAAAACTGGAGAGGGGAAGACATTGGTTTCAACGCTGCCAGCGTATCTTAATGCCCTAACCGGTGAAGGTGTTCATGGTAAGCTTTTGTGTGTTTATCCCGTCACGTTAGTTTTTTTTGGGTGAGTTGCAAAAATGGGCCAAAATTAAATGTTTGTTTTAAATGATAGTCTGTGTTTTAAAAAATTAAAAAAATAGCCATGTTACGAATTATATAACAGAAAAGTGTCACACAAAATATAACAGATCTATAAATATTTGTAAGATATTATTTAACACTTCAAAAAATAATGAGTAAAACTTGAAGTGTTATAAAACATCTTACAAATATTTACAGATGTGTTATATTTTGTGTAACACTTTTCTGTTATACAATTCGTAACATGACTATTTTTTTAATTTTTTGAAACATAGTCTGTATTTTAAAAACGAAATATTTTTTTGGCTATTTTCTACAATTTCCCTCTTTTTTTTTTTTTTTTATCCAGTGCTTTTTTTTTTTTTAATCTTCTTTAATGTATGAGCGTTATCCAGTTTTAATAATTCGTTGTTTCTCTGTCTCGATCTGTGCAGTTGTAACTGTGAATGATTATCTAGCTCAGAGAGATGCCGAGTGGATGGGCCGTGTTCATCGTTTCTTAGGTCTTTCTGTGGGCCTTATTCAGGTGAATCTTTGTTTTTTCTGTTAGGTATATGGTGCTGAGAAATGACTATATATTTCTGAGATAAGTACAACTGAGATCCACTCTAGTGCAATGAAAATTTGTGCAAGGTAGAAGAAAGATTTGATTAACTGTTTAGATATCAATAATGGTTAAAGTTTGATATTTTTTTTCCTTTTTTTTTGTTGTGTGGTTTTGCAATATAGAGGGGGATGACAGCTGAAGAGAGGAGATTAAATTATAATTGTGATATAACGTACACCAATAATTCGGTATGTATCTTTTAATTTCTCTTTGTTCCTTAGTGTTTGTCTTAGGCACCCATAGAAATATTTATGGTGTTTTTTTTTTTTTGGTTCTGATGTTGCTATCTTTTTAACACCTTCAGGAGCTTGGTTTTGATTATCTACGAGACAATCTTGCGGGGAATAATGGACAACTTGTAATGAGATGGTACATAATCAGATTTTAAGATATCATATTAATTGCTCACTTTTGAATTAGCTACATATTTGTTGTGAACAAATAGGCCAAAGCCATTTCACTTTGGAATAGTTGATGAAGTTGATTCTGTCCTCATTGATGATGGAAGAAATCCACTGTTAATAAGTGGTGAGGTAATTTGAAACGCCCGAGATTTACTAATTGCCTATATGAAAAATATTTTTGTTGTGAGAAAAGATTATGCCTAGTTATTGTCATTTTGTCTCTATCTCAGGCTAGTAAAGATGCTGCACGCTATCCAGTTGCTGCTAAAGTGGCTGAGCTGCTTGTGCGAGGCCTTGTAAGTCCAGCCTGTTGCCTTTGTTTTGCTGTACTCTAATGTTTATGCTCTGTTAATTTTTTTATTCGTTGATACTTGTAGATTATTCCTTGTAATGATAATAATGTTACGTTTTAATCAAAACAGCATTACAATGTGGAACTCAAAGATAATTCGGTGGAGTTGACCGAAGAAGGAATAGAGCTTGCAGAGATGGCTCTGGAAACACATGACTTATGGGATGAGAATGACCCTTGGGCTAGGTGAAGCTGGGCCATATGTTTCATGTTTAGATATAATTGTTGTGGAATGATCATTGGCATAATATAATAGAATTTGCTGTCCTGTTTTGCTTTCTTTCTTTCTTTTGTATTTTTTGGTTGTATATGTTTCTGTTTTCTGAAATTCTGTTTGTATTTTGTTTGCTTTTGTGTCTAGCTAAAATTGTCAGATATTATTGTGAGATAGATTTACACTTTAATCATGAGTGTTGTTGTTGTTGGTTTTTTTTTTTTTTTTTTTGAGTTCTTATTTAGTGTTGAACTTGATATACGTAGATTTGTGATGAATGCATTGAAGGCTAAAGAGTTCTATCGACGGGATGTGCAATACATTGTTAAGAATGGGAAGGCTCTTATAATCAATGAGGTAGGATCCGAACTCATATTTTCCATCTTATATTTTCTGCCTTTTGTTTTTCTCCCTTTGACTGGAGTGTGATTCTTGACATATGATTTGCCAGGCTATACCCAGGCTTTTGCCGAGGTGGTTAAGTTGTTTGGATCTAGAATGAGGCGATTCTTATGATTCTAGGAACAATGAGTGATATTTTTTATTTTTTTTTTTTTTGGCTAAAGAGAAACAACGAGTAATCTAGTCTCCAAAAGGCCAAGAATCGTTAAAAGAATAGCAGTATGTGGCTTTTAAAACAATCATACCTTGACTACCTTTGCTACAAACCCTCTGAATAACGTGGTTTTTTCTCTGACCTTGTCATATGGGTTGCTAAGACTGATGCCTTAGTGGATGGAAGAAGAACAGTTCCACATGCAAGTATATTATAATTTTCCTATTTTAAAAAATGTTTGCAGTTGACAGGCAGAGTCGAGGAGAAAAGAAGGTGGTCTGACGGGATTCATCAGGCTGTAGAAGCTAAAGAAGGTCTTAAAATTCAGGTATATCTTGAACTTTTAATAGTTACTTCTTAATTACCCTTCTCGTTTGGCTCTTTCATTGAAATATTATTTTAAATTCTTAGGCTGATTCAGTTGTTGTGGCACAAATCACATATCAATCACTATTTAAGCTCTATCCGAAGCTGTCAGGGATGACGGGGACTGCAAAAACTGAAGTACAGCTGCGTAACATTCTAATGTTTCATATAATTCTTTTAGATGGTAAAGTGTTTTTTTTTTTTTATATTACTTATAATCAATGCCTTTTTGGTATCCTAAAAATTTTGCAGGAAAAAGAATTTCTGAAGATGTTTCAGATGCCAGTTATTGAAGTGCCCACGAATCTGCCAAATATTCGAAAAGATTTACCTATCCAGGCTTTTGCTGTGTGCTACTATATACTTTTTTTCAATACTTCTTTCTTTAACAAATTACTTATTATTCAACTTGATTTATATCTTGTGTTTTGAAATATGTTAGACTGCTCGGGGGAAATGGGAATATGTTCGTCAAGAAGTTGAAGACATGTTTAGACAGGGTCGTCCTGTATTAGTTGGGACCACAAGGTAAATGTGGTTACACTCATCTCTGGACAAGTATTTCATAAAATTAGGTCCTGGTAGCCGTCATATTCTAGCATTCTACTCCCTATATGTTAATGTATGGTATGTTTAACAACATGATTCCATTTTATGCTTTTGGAATTTTTAACTGCAGATGAACAACTTAAGATGGGCCATGTCATTGTAGATCTAACCATACCAATGAAGTTTGTCTTGTTACTTGATGAGAAATTCTAAATTATATACTTAACCTACTGATGCACCATGTCTTTACTTTCTGATGCTCATTGCTGCTCAGTTTCTCACCTTGTTCCCCATACTAGTAGGATTGTGGAGGGAGGATTTTGAAGGTAGTGGGGTTACAAAAGCAATTTGCGCTGTGCATTAGCCATACAGGAAAATAATAAGACATGACTACCCAATTTTTTGGATTGTAGTACTAAATGTAAAACTTGATCTATGCATTGTGAAATTAATTAATGATGGTAGCCAATGCTAGCTAATCAGGCTATAGCAAGTCTTGTGTAGTTACTGTAATCATCCTAATGGTGCAGTGTTGAGAATTCTGAATACTTATCTGATCTGCTGAGGGAGCAGAAGATTCCTCACAATGTTTTGAATGCACGATCAAAGGTAATAATTATAGGAGCTCTTATTCATTCATTTGTAAAATCTATATAAAGTTTCATTTTGTGGGCATCTTTCTAAGATATATATTTTTTTCTTTTGGGGAATAAATTAGTACGCTGCAAGGGAGGCTGAAATTGTTGCTCAAGCAGGACGAAAGTACGCCATCACTATTTCTACTAATATGGCTGGCAGAGGCACTGATATAATCTTAGGAGGCAATCCAAAGGTAAGATTGTTGTTATCTGTTGATCAATGAAATTTGGAAAGTACCATATTCATGCATAAATATATTTCTGTGTTCCAATTTTGTCTATTGCCTGGACCCTATGAGAATGAGCCGCAAGGAACTTATAGCATATTCTTGTTGTAACGGCCATAGATGCTTGCAAAAGAGATTATCGAGGACAGCTTGCTTTCCTTTCTCTCAAAAGAAGCCACTAATGTTGATATTGATGTAGAGGCTGGTTCTCAAAAGGTGATTATTTTGGTTTCTAGCCAACCCATTAGTAGCTTTTTTATTCTATTATTCTATTTTTTTTCCTAATCTATCTTTTTGTGTAGGTGTTGCCCAAGATAAAGGTTGGACCGTCATCTTTAGCTTTTCTGGCTAAGACAGCCTTAATGGGTTTGTGATCTTTCTCTTACAATATCTCACTCTAATCGCATGTTGTGTTATATATGATTTGATTTCATTCATGAACAAGAGCTTGTTGTGACACTTATAGTTTGTATGAATTTCAGCTAAATATGTACGGAAAAGTGAAGGTAAGAATTGGACGCATAAAGAGGCAAAATCTATGATATCAGAGTCTGTGGAAATGAGTCAGTCAATTGACTCCAAAGAGCTAGAGAAGTTAGTCAATGAACAGTCAGAGATGTATCCTCTTGGCCCTACTATAGCTCTTGCTTATCTGTCTGTTCTAAAAGATTGTGAGGCCCACTGTTTGAATGAGGGCTTCGAAGTTAAAAAGCTTGGGGGCCTTCATGTGATTGGAACATCTTTGCATGAATCCCGAAGAATAGATAACCAGGTCAGTTTTTTTTTTTTGTTTTGAGTTTCGGGAGGAAAAGACCTCCATATCTAAAACGTCATTTGGCTTGCACTACTTTGATAGCTCTTGTCTAGAAGTTAAGATATTTATCCACACACACACACACACAGAGACAGGAATTGATTTACCACTGAATCATTTACGCTTGTTCATTAATCTTTTTTTTTTTTTCCCTTTTTTTTTTCTTGTCTTTTTTGTCAGTTATCCATATAGGTGGAAATACACATAAATTTCATTTGTTCTATCTTTTTAAAAAAAAAATTGTTGTCATGTATAGCTCCGTGGCAGAGCGGGCCGACAAGGTGACCCTGGTTCAACGCGGTTTATGGTGAGGTAATTTAGAAAACTTGCATCTCAGCATCAACAGAAAATGTGCATGATGCATTAGACATACGATTATGGTTCATAAGTACTTTGATCAAGTTTTTCTATCTTTCATATTTGCAGTTCTTTAGATCTATCATACTTCTAACTTCTTAATGCCATGGAATGGGCTCTACATAAATGACTAGTCAAATTTATCTGCTTGATTGTAATCAAAATCTTTCATCTATTACTCAAGGCATAAAGTAAAATTCGTACGAATTCAGGCTGGAGATCAATATGTTAAATAGTTCAGGGTGCTGTATTTACTTAGAAGGACTTAAAACAGTTGGCGTGACCGGGAAAGTACATAATTTCCTAAGATTTGAATTGGTAAAATGGCTTTAGAATAGGTTGTTATTTATGTTGGCTGCTTGGATTGTTTGGAAGGTTTGAACTTTATCCTTTTCACAATTCTTATGTATTTATGTAACAGCCTGCAGGATGAGATGTTTCAGAAGTTTAATTTTGACACTGAATGGGCAGTTCGACTTATTTCAAGAATTACAAATGATGAGGATATCCCGATTGAAGGTGATACAATAGTAAAACAGGTGAATGTTAGATCATGTGCTTGGTATTCAGTTTTTTTTTTTTTTTTGGTTTTCTTTTCACTTGTTATCCATGCTTTCCTTCACACTTTTTTTCTCAATTTTTTTTAGCTTTTGGCGCTGCAAATTAATGCAGAGAAGTACTTCTTTAATATAAGAAAGAGCCTGGTAGAGTTTGACGAAGTATTAGAGGTATGTTTTTTACGGAAAAAATTTTGTATGTGATTTTTTTACGTAAGTTTTTTATTCATAATTGTATTTCAATTTTAACTTATTGATAACAACACAATGATAACCTACAGTCCCCTTCAAGCTGGATCCCTAAACATATAACTTATGTCCGTTACCAATAGCCAAAAATTCCCTAATGATTAGGGACTCAGTTGCATAATATGCTCAGTTTCCTTTATGGTCCTTTACCAGGTGCAGAGAAAGCATGTCTATGACCTTAGGCAGTCAATTTTAACAGGTGATAATGCAAGTTGTTCACAACACATATTCCAGTAAGTGCCTTTTTTTTGTCGACATGACCTTATTTTGCTACCTAGTTAATAAATGATCCAAAGCCAATATCAGTTGTCCAATATTCTCCCGGGCCAAATAGGAATGTGCTAGTGTCTTCTTTTTTTTTTTTTCTTGGTTTTTGCCTGCATACATGTTACTAAATATGAAAGAGTAGAGCACCAATTTTATCTCCATATCTTGGAGTTTTATTCAAGCTATGTTGCTCAAGGAGCTTATCACGGTTTATTGTTTTTCTGGTTGTACCTTATATGAAGTACTTCCATAAATAATTTTTTGTAGCAGCTTTGTGATGCAAGCTATGAGAAATCGAAAAGTTACTTCCATCTTAATATTTGGATTTTAAATTACGAGTTCACATCACTGGACAAATAAAAAGGAAAATTGAGGCAGTAAATAGAAGGGTTTTTTATTTTGTTTTGGTCTTTGTTTGGTTTTGTTTGTTTTTTTTTTTTTTTGCCATAAAGAGGATTTGAGCTCAGAGAAATTATGGTACAGAACATTAGTGAGAGTGTCATTTGTTCTAAATTTATGCCTGACTTGAACCATCCTTTATTATAATAGTGTAAAACTAAGTTTGAATTACCCTCTTTTTATTGAATTGTCCCATTTAGTTTACTTTGTAATCAGATGAATATATGTGATTTAGCATGCATCCATTTCGTTTCTACTGTTGATTCTGTTTTGTAAATGCGCTAAGAAAGCTGTCTATAGGTACATGCAAGCGGTGGTAGATGAAATTGTTTTTGCAAATGCTGATCCGCTGAAGGTAGTATGAGCCTTTCTTACCAATTTTCTTTTCTCTGACTGAAAATAATTTCATCCTCTCTGTCTTGACTGATAGCATCCCAAAAGCTGGAGTTTGGGTAAGCTATTGAAGGAGTTTTCGAAAATTGGGGGGAAGCTATTGAATGGTGAGCTTACTTAATCTTCAGTCTTCACATTCTTGTGTAGCATAAGTCTCTGAAATCGTTGTACCTCTAATCTTTGGGAAGCTCCTACATGATTTCTTCTGATTCGGAATTATTTTAGACTCATTTGCAGGAGTTACCGAGGAAACTTTACTAAAGTCCCTCGAACAATTGCATGAACTGAGTTCTATAAGCATCAACGACATTCATCTTCCAGGCTTGCCAGCCACTCCAAATGTCTTTAGAGGAATTCATAAAAAGAGTTCTTCATTGAAACGTTGGCTTTCCATATGCTCTGATGATTTGGCTCCGTGAGTAGAGATTTTTGGCTTTCTATATAACTAACAATTTTGCTTGTATTTGAATCTGTTATTAATTTGAGCATGTTCATGGTTGTACCTGATATAGGACTGGTAGGTTCCGTGCAACTACTAACTTACTCCGCAAGTATCTCGGTGATTTTCTTATAGCCTCATATCTGGATGTGGTACAAGACTCTGGTTATGATGATACGTATGTGACAGAAGTTGAGGTAAGATCCTTCAAGAATTCACTAATATTTGGCTGTCCATTTACCTACTAATGCATCTCTAATTGCATTTTCTGGCATAGAGTTTTCAGCTAAATTTTTTGTTAGTTTTTAAATTTTCAGTTTGGTCCAATAGGCTTTGGTAAACTTAACTGTTTTCTTAGGATGTTTTATTTTGCTTCAATCTTCCATAGATGTACTGGGTTAAATGTACTTAGACCATTGTTTTGTTTAATTTTTCAATTTCAACAGCTTGTTTTGCTTCACATTACATGAACTTTGAGACACATATTTGTTGATGACACATACAATAATAGAGGGCGACTGGTGATGACATGTCACGATTTTCATTGTACATTTAATTGGAAAAAAGGCCTGTAATTTTTAGGTGTTCTCTTGCAATTTGCCTTCCTTTTCTTTCAAGGACTTGGGCTATATGTGCTTTCTGAATTAGCTTTTCTAATGCTGTTCTGTTTGGTCCTGAAATATTTCGAATGCAGAAGGCAGTTCTGGTCAAGACCCTAGATTGTTTTTGGAGAGATCATCTGATTAACATGAACAGGCTGAATTCAGCGGTATCCATAAATTGTTCCTTTTTTATTATTTAGATTTACATTTAGATTTAGATTCATTATCGTTCCTCTTTTAGTATTTAGATTCATTAGGCATTTTTGGTACCTACATGCTAATTTGGAACAATTGGCAGGTGAATGTAAGGAGTTTTGGGCATAGGAATCCCCTTGAAGAATACAAAATCGATGGATGCCGATTTTTCATATCAATGCTTAGCACAACTCGACGGCTAACCGTAGAATCGCTCTTGCAGTACTGGTCATCCCCAATGGAGTCCCAAGAACTGTATGCAACATAAATCGGTAAATCAATAATCGTTATTGCAACATAAATTGTAAGAACAGCAATGTAGATGTAAACTTAGAGGAACTAGTATCTTATGTAGATAAGGAAGTAGTATCTTATGTAGATAACCTTACTCATTACTCGAGAAATCAAGTAAATTATTAAAGTTCAGTTCAGGGATTGCTTCATTAGCTCAGCCATTTTGTACATCAATATTCCTAACTGGCCCTTTAAACCATTTCCTTGCATCCAAGACCCACCAAAGCATTATGAGCGTCAAACACACACCGAGAGCTATCGGTGCATAATTGAAATTTCTCCACCTGAGAGGGTAGACAGTAGGCAACATGAAGGCTGAACAGGTATAGCATATCCACAAGAAGGCAACCAAGCAAATCGGCCTTCTTGCTTTTCCTAAATAGAAAGGTCCGGGTTTGAAGTTCTCTTCAGCCATCACCAGCCTTGCGAATATGGGCACGGCATACCCCCCGACCCATCCAATCGTGCTTATTGAAATAATAGCTGTGAAAACCACATCGAGTTTCAAGATAGGCAGTCCCAGAAGCATGCCTATAGCGGCGGAGAGCCACACTGCATTTACCGGAACCTTGTTCTTAGGGTGCACTTTTCTCCATATTTGTGAAAACGGGGTTCCCTTATCCCTTGATAGAGCATAAACCTACACGATAGGAATCCAATAGGAAGTTATTTTCTATAGCGGAAATGTTCAATTTTTCTGGAAAAATGCTTTGTTAGAAAGCTGTGCTGTTCTTACTACTCTTGCCGCGGTGGTGGTCACAGATAGCCCGCAAAAGAAGAAAGAGCCCCAGATGATGCACAGGAAACCTACAGCTCCGGCGGAACTATGAAACCTCCTATTGAATGCGTCATAAATTATCTGTGCCGGTACAAGTGCGCCGGCTGTCTCGTTGTTTGGATCGTAAAGGTAGTCCAAATCCTACATTAAAAGTTTAGGCTTCTCATGAATCAAGGAAATGGATTAAGCTATATGGATTAACCCCCTGTTTACCACTAAGAAGTTTTACCCGGATGCTGAAAGTAAGAGCTAAATTGTAAGCCCAACCAAAAACTGATACAATCCCAATGGTTGAAAGAATTGCGATAGGACCAACTCTGTCAGCACCTCTGGTTTCTTCAGTGAGATGAGCCGCTGCATCGTAGCCATACAAACAGTAATTACTGAGAAGTACGGAGAGAATCACTGCATAAGGTATGCTTGATACTCCGGTTGACTCGGGCGCTGTTTCAAACTGGGTGAAAACATAAGAAGCCGACTGTGTCGGCTGTGCCACCAGAGGAAGCATTATAATCACCACCAAACCGCCAATAACCTGTTAAACGTTTGATTCATTAAAGAGAGTGAGATTGTTTTCATGAGGCGTGAGCATTGTATCGCAAAGAAGAGCAAGTAATAGGGACTATTGTAGAAGGTTTGACCTGCCACCAAATGGAGATTATGTTGAGAAACGCTATAACTTGCAAGGTGAAAGTGTTGAGTACTGCCCAGATAATGATTAAGCCCAAGTACATGCTCAGAAACACGCCCCTGGACGCGAAGTAGCCCTCACCCTTGTTTGTCCCGGTTGATAGAAGAATGATCATCTGCAACGCCTGCGAGCCTGAATAGGCCTATATAAGAAGGAAAACACGCGTTGGTATGAAAAAAATAGAAACTTTGCACATAGTATGTCTCTAGAAATCTATGCACAATTTGCCAGTGAAAGAGGCGTGAGTCGTTTCAAGTCATAGGTTATTATGATCTATACCTGAGCACCTATTCCAGAGATAACACCGATGGTCTCAAGCCAAGCGCAGCACCAGGAGGCAAACGGTCCCCACTTAGGTCCGGCCAAATGGGCCGCCCAGAAGTAGAGAGAACCCGTTGTCTGTCAGTGTTCAATATTGATCAATTAGTCAAATGAAAAAGACTTTGGAAAATAGAGCCAAGCAAAAGAAAGATATTCAAATCTATACCGGAAAAGACGAGCAGATCTCAGCCATGGCAATCCCGACAAACCAGGTGAAGAATGTGGTAACTAGCCAACCCCACAGCATGGTTGCAGGGCCTGCATATCTTAGGCTCTGTCCGTACAGAGGTGTTCCTGTGAACACTGACATGCATGAGAATGTTATGGCCAATGTCTTGAACAAGGTCTGCACCAAATAACCCAAATTAACATCCAATACATATTATTCCAAAGTTAGACACTTGAAACCTGAACTTGCAAAAGAAAGGAAGTGAGAAATCAATATATATATATATATATATATATATATAATGAGTAATAACCATCTCTCTTCTTAGTTCTTGCTTGTATCCAAGCTCATTAAGACGTTTCTCTCCAGAATCCATCTCCAATACTGTCTGAGTAATCCTAACATGTTCATGTTCTGAACCCATAGCTCAATATACTTTCTGGGACCTAATACACATGATAAACTAGCGAAATAACTACTGAGAGTTTTATAATGATGCCGGTTGTTCCTGGTCGTTTGAATGGTAACAGTGTGACATAACCCTAAGACTAGTGGTTTTGAATTAGTAGTCCCTTTGAAGTTGAAAATGAATCGAATTTATTTATTTATTATACTCAGAGAAAAATTTCCAGAAAAAGTGGCTGGTGGGCTATAATTTATAAAATATCTTGATTAATGATGTTAATACATTAATCTAAAAGATGACTACTTTTTATGAAACGTTTTCGACTGAGTTGACTAACTATTTATGTGTGATCTGCGTGACATATATGACTAGTATAAGCAGAAGAAAATGGCTGAAAAAGTCGTGTTGGAATTGAGGTTAGAATTTGGTTATAAGATTCCAAGCTCCAACATTGGTACATTAAAGTTGTTAGGCAATTGTCTTTTGTTTTTTCGTTGCTTGTAACTTGATTGCGTATATTATATTTAGTAGCTATCGCCTTTCGTCTTTACTAGTTAGTCCGAGTCCACGATATATTACATGTACAAGTCAAAGAATCTGAAATATTTCACTTCGTCCAAATTAGACCAATAAATTATTTAAGTTTGAATCTCCCTTGTATGTCAAATCAAGATTAGGAAAAGGTTTACTTCAACTTGATCTTGTTTTATTATTAGATAGAAAATCAGCAATAGGTGAACATGCTTAAAATGAAATTATAGTAAACAGCGTTATTTGTATCCTACATTTTAAAATACAGGCATCATGTTGAATGTCTGGACAAAAAACGACAACTACTATAGAACGACAGAAGTTTGAAAACGACAATAAATAAAAACGACGTCCCAATAAACGACACAATTAAGGTAACAAAAATCAAATGAAATTCTTAAAAAAAGAACAGTGGTTCTATAAAACGAAAGTTGGTGACATAGACGACATGGGCCCAATAAATGACAAAGCACAGAATACGACATCCAAACACAATAGTAAAAGAAAATAAATAAAAAATAAAAAAGATTTGGCAAACGGCAGTCAGTATAAAGAATGGGCGAAAAGAATGACATTTTTTTTTAATAAATGAGAATAACATGAAATGATGAATGTAAAGTCAAAGCGATAACAACTAGAAAACGATAGAAATTTAAAAACGACAATAAGCAAAACAACATGTACCAATAAACGACAATTAAACACTGATTCTATGAAAACGACAATGCCATGAAACGACAGGCGTGTAGAATTTGTAGACGAGAGCAACATTGATATAGGAAACGACAAGCGTGTAGAATCTGAAGAAAACAAAATTGATCTAGAAAATGAGAAGCCTCTAACAGACGACATTAAAAAAAAAAAATCTAAAACGGCAAGTAGCAGAAAATATTACAATTTTATATTTAGAGTACAAAAAATATAAAATAAAAAAGATAATTGCAAATTTGACTTGATTGGCGCTTCAAAGTGATAGGCTTTTTTAGTCTATATTTATAGTATAAAAATAGGAATAAAAATGTGTAAAAAAAAAAAAAAACATTCATCAAAATCTTTCATCCAGAAATAGAGCATTCAATCAGCCGCTGAATTTATACTGTTCTAGCCCACCTTCCAAAAGTCATCAAATTATTTTCATTTTTAAAAAATCGCTGGGGAACATTTTGAAAAATAATAAATGTGTTGTACTTTTGTTTTTTTTACCAACTCATTACAATATAAGTCAGTTAAAACAAAAATATACATAATATGTATGAAATGAGATTAAAAAAAAATCAATAATACTTATTAAAAAAATAAAAATAATAATAGAAATCTAGCTATCGAGCTGGAATTATTCATATAGAATTAGCCTTTTATTTAATTGAAAATAATTCATACGAATATTGGTAACGAACTGATTAAGACTTTAATACAATCTTTGTCCACTTCTTTACTTACAAATATATAAAAAACTATATTCGTGGTTTTATCGTGGATGTATTCTGATGTTTATAGTTTAATAACAAATAGCACTACTAGCTAGTGATGAGGATGACTTTGAAAATGAAAGAGAATATAGAACATAGAACATGGTTCATTATATCAAATCCTATAATATACAATGATTTCTTATCACAGTTCACGGGCCTGCAAAACATATATATATATATATATATAGCCAGCCCCATCAAATTTTGAGAAATTTGCTTTTCAACCTATTTTCATTAATTACAGGTTTTTCAATTACGCCTCTCTAAAAACTATAATGTATGAAAAAGAACTGCAAACTATAACTATATCTCTATTGGAATTTATTATTTTAATTACTTTTAAAATTTATATATTGTAATTTTGATTTAAAAGCTTTCTCATGTTACGCCCACAATTTTATTTTTCTTTTAATCTCTGCCACTGAAAATTAGTGGGCATAACTTCCAAAACTATATCTAATCGCGTTAAATTTTCGGTTACATCATCAATAAAATTAATCATCAAAATTGTTGATTCGCTATTGAGATGCTAATTTTCTTGACAGTGACCAAGAATTTGCTTGCAATATTGCTCTTTTCATGTGACAGTCGCATATTGTAAAAATAGGATAAACATTCATTACTTTAAATGTTAGTTGACTTTAATATATATATATATATATATATATATTAATTATATATGTTAATCAATGTCAATACACGAACGTATATATCTTATTATTTATGCATACGAAAGAAGATAACAATTTGGATATCTTGATAATGATGCGCGAGAAGACTACTGTTCAATATGATAGTTAAGATTAATGGTTTTTCATACATAAATACGTAATTTAATATACATATACATATACGTATACGTATACGTATATATTGCATAATAATATTAGTATATAATTAGTTGAATGTCACCTTCTTACTTACAACGTATATCACTGTGAAACTGAAGTCATTTGTATTTTAATTTTAATTTTTCTTAAATTAACCAAAGTGGGGGGTGGACTTTTTGCAGCTTTGTATGAAATAATTTGTTTCTATTTTCTAGAATGTATCAAATTATTTATTTATTTTATGATATATTGGCTTCTTTTGACTTTGTCCCATCTCCATTTTTTCCGAAATACATATAACTATAAGGTTCCCATTATATGAACTTGAAAAAGAAAAAAGTAAGTGTAAACTTGTCAAATTAAGATAATATATATATATATATATCAAACGTAGTATTGAACACGGCATGTATAAAACTAGAATTTACAAATCCCCTAATAAGGTTGCAGAACCGTTACGAAACCCTAGCTAATTACCGTTAATAGCAGTTATCTATAGTTATAATGAAATTAAAAGTGGTTGAGTGATCTAATAACCTTGAAATGATCAAAGTACTATTTCTTGAATTTGCATTAAATAATCACATTGAGCTGACACAGATTGAGCAACATTTATAGTTATGACTTTCATTTGTTAAGAACTATTGTTTTACAATTCCCAAGCAAGGAGAATAAACCATATATTTTTATTGATTGCTTGAAAGTACATTAAAAAGTAATAATTAATAATAATTAATCAGTTCATGGTTAAGCAGTTCACATATCTGGAAAACGAGTGACTGCCGACCACATGCCATACGTATGTATGTGAGCCTTAGACTTGTGGGCTATATATATACCTATACATACATGCATGCACACATATATATATATATATATAGCTGATGATTATAAAACAATAATTAATATTGGTGTTTAATTAATAAATAAGTAGTATATATATGTGAGGAGGAAGATGAAACTAATTATAAAGATAATGAAAGACAAGAACTAAAAACCAAATCTATGTACAGCCAACCTAGACTTGTTTTTGTCATTCTTATGGATGCCTTGTGAGAGACACCATTACTCAGCACCATGTGAGAGAGAAAGAAAGAGTTCTTGAGATGGAAAAAAAGGGAATCAAAAGCTTATAATTAAATCACCCATGCATGAATAGTCCTATATTTTCCTTCTCCCAAGGCAACTCTTAGCTATTCTCAAGGACAATATGTCTTGGGGGAATGTATTTATATTTATAAGGGTCCTTTTATTGCCCATGGATGCCCTACAATAATATGGAGGTTTTTATGTGAAATTATAGTAAATATTTATTTTCAAACTATGATTTTAAAAATAGAAATTGTTTCGAAATGTATAATAAGGAAATAGTCATTGTAAATTCTGTAAAGAGAAAATTGTTGTTTAATTTTGTTATATAATAAGAAAATTTTATCTTTAATGTTGGATATTTTTTTCTATAATAAAATTGATTAAGATGATTATTTTCTTAGTTTTTGAAACTGGTTATTATTTAAAATTCACCTGAAAATTCGCTTGTTTACCAAATTCGTGAAGTGGGAAAATATATATTTAGATTTTAATTACACCGAATTAAAATAAATTTTCAATCTTTTTATAAGTAATTTAAAAAAAAATCAATTCTGATTCATCAGTTACTTACACTTAATTATGATGACTCACTAAACCACCCACTTGTCATAAATAATTCAATAACTTGAGTATTATATTATAAGTTTTAAAACATTAGATATTTATTAAGTTGTTTAAAAATTAAGTATTAATTAAGCAGGTATTCATAAGCAAGAGTGTAGAGATAATTTGCTGCTCTCAATTGATGCAACATTAATGATTTATACTTCAAATGATGTATTTTCTTAGTTTTTGCCCAATGCTTATTGTGTAATTATAAGGGTAAAATAAATTAAAAATACAACACAAAACGATAAAAATTAATAGTGTGTAAAAAAAATGTGCTTTTTTCACAATATCTCCATAAGAAAACACTTCCCATCAGGAAAAACATAGTTTAGCAAACAGATTCTTTTTTTTTCTTTTTCCCTCCTAATGAAATTGAGGCCATTTTAACGAATTAAAGTTAAATATTCTGAAGATCATTAAGAGAAACACATATCAAAAAGAAAAATGCTAGTAATACAACAGCAACAGAGCTTTTTGTCCATTATAAGTTCAATTAATAATTGTCTCCCACATTGCCAAGCTATTAAGTTCTTTTAAGTACTTATAACTAGGAATTAGTAATAAATATTAACTATGAAGCCTTTGGTAAGTTATTAATCAAAATTAACTAGTTGTTAAAATTGCCAAAGTTTTGTAATATTTACTCCTTTGTATCAACTAATCAAGAGTGTAGCCACAAACAAGATTTATACAAAATTTTATAAAATTTCTTACAAACGATATCATTATTCATTTACTTTGCCTGACGTAAGAGCAATGAATAGTACTGTTGATAAAGAAAGGATCATAATCAATTTTTTTAATTTTCATCTTCTTTATCACATATACAACTTTATTATGCTCACCCAAGATTTTGTTAAAATGACGTTATTGCTACAAATCAGTCTGCATAATATTCTGATATTATGAAATTGCTAGTACTCATCATGAAATTGCTATATATATATATCAAATGGTATTGGTAAACAATGTACTGAACTTATTATATAGATGTCAACAATATTTCCAAACAAAACGACATATTGTAAAATCTCCTTAATTAAATTTCTAAGATGACCTATACCCATACGTTTGCATGGCTAATTTACACGTCACTCTGACCTACAAATCTTCTTATACTATACTTTGATGTACTATTAAATAGTCTAATTTACTAATCGTTAGTCTATTAGATACACATGAATAAAAATGTAAAACTAGGATTTTGGGCACAAGATCTAACTAGTATTTAAGTTATAAGCCTATCTATCTAGCTAATGCTTGACCTTATTGAAACTGGGTAATAGTAGGTTTCAAGGTTCTATCAGAGTGGCGATATGATTTGAGTTCCTTTTGTATGGCAAAAGAAATTACATAATGTTTGATTTACGAGGCCATTAACTAAATATATTAATGAAATTTATGTATAAGAGGGTGTGCTTAATTTAATAAGTAATAATTATAACGGAGTTCAATAGAAATATATATGCAAGCTCATAATATTGCAATTAGTCAAAAGCCCTATAAAATCTAGTAGAATATCTGCAAATTTACTTTAGTTATAGGTCTCAACGCAATTGGATGGATTTGGCTACAAGCATATATTCTTCAAAAGTTAAAACAAGATTGCATTTGTCCTTGGAATAGGGATCAACCATGATCTCTTCTCCTATACTATTAGATCATCACATTGAATTTGGACCTAAACTGAACTTTTGCTTCTAAAATCTGTACCTTTGGAAATTAAAACCCACAGAACAGAAAAAACTAAAAGCATAAATTTAGTCAGACAACAAAAAAAAAAAAAAACAAACAAAACAAACTACTTCAAAGACCAAATAATCCAAAAGCCCACAAACACACATATTTTAGCAATAATATATACAGTTGAAGCTTGGTTAATCAAGAATGTATAATTAAACTTATTCTTGGAAAACACAACTTAATTAGTACAACATTAACAGAGATTATTAATTAACACGAAATTTAGCATTGATTAATTGCTGCATTTCTTAATTAAGCGATCATATCATATAAAATTGATATATGGTTAGAAAAAATCTCGCAAACGCAAGTCAAGGCACGTTTACATCTTAACATAAATTAATTGTGGCTTTTTTTTTTTTTTTGATAAAATAAATTAATTGTGACTTGTGTTAATATATACGGTCTTCGTGTATAATATAAGTAAACCCATATTATGTTTTGAACATCAATTACCATGCATACGGTACGTAAAGCTCTGAAGAAATTAAGATATAGTTTATTTGGCGATTAGAGAATAGGTGGCAATAAGTTAGAGTTAGTTTTGGGTTAGATTATAATAATCAGGTTTACGCGTCACGGGTCAGATCTGCCAGCTCCAATGCATCATGGTCAGGGGACCATTGATATTATTTGTTTATTTTGGTCCTTGTACAAATCCCCATAATTATCTTTTCCAACTAAGTAATTAAATATTATAATAAGTTGAGTTTACCTTTGACCGTCCGAACCCATGTTCTGTTGAACAAAGTTCATGAAAATATACATAACTAATATATGTATATATAGATATTTATATATATAATTTTACATTATAAGATCATGATATAAATATTTATATATACAATTTTATATTTTAAAAATATAGTTAATATTTTTATTAATTAAGAAAATAGTTATTTTTTCAACTATGTGATAATGTGATATCACATTTACGTTTTTAATTTTTTAAGGGACTAATGACTAGTTTATTGATTTTTAAAAATATTAGCTATTTTCTTAGAACATGAATTAAAAAATGACTAAATATCAAATAGATCCTATAGTATAATATAATATTAAGATTTGGAATAAGTTTTCTTCTCTTTTGGAGAGGACTGAGTAGACTGTGTTGACTTTTAAAAGTCCCTCCGTTACTGAACCCTAATTAGTAATTAATAACGCTTAGTTTTTTCCTTTACTCACACTACATATAACTCATATACATGGATAGGAATTCAGTTAGTTTTATGCAAATAATTAGCTAATTGGGTCGTAAATATTCTAAAGTGTTTTAGTATATAATAGCATATATATATATATATAGATATATTTCAATTTCTATCCATTCGACTATATTTTGACATGCTAGCAAATAATATTTTAACTATCATATTCTTTAACAATTTTTAAAGTAGTACTATGCAAATAAAACGGGGAGTATTCAAAAGCCTATTTAATTAATAGATTTAACATTTAAGAATATGAGAATTAAGAAATTTATTTTAAGCTAACCATATATATATATATATATATATATATTACATTACATTTGGCACATCCAACACAAAAAATATCCTTGTGAACAGGTGTTTGGTGCTCATGATTTCTAACTACTATATGTAGTACTTCGAGTAATTGATTAATTATATATTTAAAAAGATTAGTTGCAATGCATCGATTAATGCCAAAAACACACATATCCATGCACTACGCACAAGAGCAAGGCTGTTTAATTAAAGTTTGTCAACTGATCAAACGTCATAACACGTTATCAAACTAAATTGAATTTCGATTATCTATGTGAATGATTGAACTGATCATGATAATCATCAACTTAAACTACACATATAAAGACTTGAGTTCCAGAATCCAGCTCTATCCTTCAACTCATGTCCATTAAAAAAAAAAAACGTAATTAAAGAGTATATCTAACCAAAGCAATTCGACGTGGCACAAAGTACAGCAGTGAAGTACAACTTCAAATTATATTATGGCATCTCTTAGAGTTAGACTCTTATTCATTCAATATGAGATAATAATAATAATATATAAATATAGTTTCATGTGATATATATATATATATATAATTATTTTCTTGTGCAATCCATGCAGGGTTATTGGGACAATGGTTTTGAAGTACTAAAAAGTACAGCAATGAAGGCAAGTTATTTAGTAGGCTATATGGGTTTCTCTTCTTCACCACACGGCCAAAACCATGCTGTTTCTCACTCAATTGTACCCTCAAATTCAGACACTTGGAATCAAAATCACAACTCCAAGGATATATATTGGCTATTCGCTAGCATTACATCTACATATATATTATACAGCTAATTAGATGTATGGTTCAATTACAGATCATCTTGTTGAGTACTCGTGATCATATATATGAAAGAAGAAAAAACAAATTGTTATATATATATACCGTCTATGAACACATTTTTCTAATATTTGTTTTGAAAAAGGGTATACGTAGTTATGTTTCATTATATCGTCCGTGATACATTTTTACACTTTAACAATAGTGACAATTGATAAAATGGAATTATTGCATGAAAAGAAAAATCTCACAATTAATTATAGTCTAATTTTATGTCATCTTTTTCTTTCTATTTGTTTCCTTCTGCTACGATTCAGATTATAACATATATATAATATATATAAAATATATAATATATATATGATATAATATTGAAGCTCATGACATTAATGTATTAACTAAATGATGGTGATCATATCTTTGTTTAATAAAGTCATAACCCTTGCCTTCCTTAACCCTAAATATATGGCTACAAATCAGTGCACTTTGTTTAATACATGTAGTGACCACTTCTGATCAAAAGCATGTCCACCGATCTGTGAAAAGTCAAAAGGAAGTGACTCTAAGGAATTTGCGGTTAGTCAACATTACGAATAGTCGGAAGAGACGTAATTTACATATTTATTATAAGTTAAAACAATCTTTTTTTATTAATTAATTATTCCTCGCTTCTTTTTTTCTTTTTGAAAAACTAAAAAACAATCTTAGTTCAGACTTCAGAAGTAGATGTTGATTAAAAACATGGGAAGAAACAAAAATAACGGAGTAATTTCGCACATGAATGACACATAATTTTGTCATCCAAACTTTGTGTTAGCTAATGAAAATTTGAGCCCATTTGATGGACTTGAAAACTATTTATCTGAACCCTGCGTTCATCTGGTGAAAGTAATATCTAAATTATAAATATATAAGTGTACATATACATAAATGCATATACGACATACGTACGATAAATTTATATATATAAATACATGATCTATGTTTTGTTTATAGAGGCCTCTATATCCAATGTACGATAACCATTACCCATTTGGGGGTGAAGGTGGACCCATGATCACAAGTACACACACATATATATGTATATGTATATGTATGTGTATGTATATAATTGGTGACCCACAGAAACCAAATGGCAGCTAATAAATAAGGTTTGTCTATTCAATTATATGTGTTAATTGATGAATAAACAAAGGGAAAAAAGAAAAACATGGTGAGTCACCTGAAAGAGAAGGCTTATGTTGTGGGTAACCATGTATATAGTACCTCAAAAAAGCATTGACCTTGCCATTACAAATATATATATATATATATATATATATATTATAATTGTAATGTGTCACCGTCCCACACACCTCACACCCCTAACGGCTATACTTCATAGAAAAGGAAAGAAAACGCAGTAAAGGGTATATTAAATAATAAAATAAAAGTATTATTAGAGGGTTGACACTTGACATCCAATTTGGTGGGAAATCTTTTGGCTATAAATAGGAAAGAGCATTTTCTTTCCCATACCACACAAACTGCAATAACCTCCTCACAAGCAGTACTACCTAATTACTCCTTCACAGCTCTCTCTCTCTCTCACATTTTCACTAGCTTGATCAATGGCAATCCCAGTGATTGATTTCTCAAAGCTCAATGGAGAAGAGAGAGCCAAGACCCTGGCTGAGATAGCCAATGGGTGTGAGGAATGGGGTTTCTTTCAGGTACTATTGTTGTTTCTTTCTCTAATGACTTCTCATTGTTGTATTAATGTGAGTGTATATCTATATCTATACATACATATATGTAGAAAAACTTTGATAGAGTAAATTAATGTTGTTTGATGACATTTTTGCAGCTTGTGAACCATGGAATCCCAGAGGAGGTCCTGGAGAGGGTGAAGAAGGTTTCCTCAGAGTGCTTCAAGAATGAAAGGGAAGACAACTTCAAGAAATCCACAGCCGTGAAGCTCTTGAATGAATTGGCCCAAAAGAAGAATGGCCAAAAGTTGGAGAACGCTGACTGGGAAGATGTTTTCACTCTCATGGATGACACTGAATGGCCATCCAATACCCCTGGATTCAAGTAAGCTCTCACTCCCAACCATTATATATCTACATTTTACATATAAAACACCTTTTTTTTTTGTTTGTTGCCATTAATTCAAAAACCAAATAACAGATAACAATATCAAGTCCTCATATGTATGTATCAATGTCATGGATACATGATATATATAATATATACGACAATTATGGAAAAACAGTTTAATTTATCATTTCCATTATACAATATAAATACCAAGTAAGGTTTTATCTCATCAGTATATTAATCATACGTATAACACTGCGTACTTGCAGGGAAACCATGACGGAGTACAGGTCAGAGCTGAAAAAGCTAGCTGAGAAGGTCATGGAAGTGATGGACGAGAATCTGGGCTTACCAAAGGGATACATCAAGAAGGCCTTCAACGGCGGCGGGGAAGGTGAAGGCGACAACAAGGCCTTTTTTCGGGACAAAGGTCAGCCACTACCCGCCATGCCCCCACCCAGAGCTCGTGAACGGCCTGCGAGCCCACACAGACGCGGGCGGTGTGATCCTGCTATTCCAGGACGACCAGGTGGGGGGCCTGCAGATCCTGAAAGACGGGGAGTGGATCGACGTCCAGCCGCTGCCCAACGCCATCGTCATCAACACGGGGGACCAGATTGAGGTCCTCAGCAACGGCAGGTACAAGAGTGTTTGGCACCGGGTTTTGGTTGGCACAACCGGGAATAGGCGCTCCATTGCCTCTTTCTACAACCCCTCTCTCAAGGCCACCATTGCGCCTGCCCCGGAACTCCTCGCTCAGACGGAGAAGGCCGAAGGCGAGGAGGACAAGCCGGAGCAGGCTTATCCCAAGTTTGTGTTTGGGGATTACATGAATGTCTATGCTGACCAGAAGTTCCTGGCCAAGGAGCCAAGGTTCCAAGCTCTAAGAGCCATGTAAGAAAGAAGAAAAGAAAAGGGAAAATGTAATTTTATGTTTTATTTTTTTTCTTTTTGGGCGAAGAAGGGGGGGGGGGGGGGGGGGGGGGTGTTTGGGATTGGGATTTTCTTGATAGTGTGTGATTATAATTAATTATTATCATTTTCTTTCCTTAAAGAAGAAAAAAAAAATAAGGAAAGAAAAAGACTACTTAACTTACCAGCTTCTATTTCTCTTAACTAGGTGTGTTTGTTAGGGGAGAAATAGAAGGCTTGAGTGGGTGTTAATCTATCTATCTATCTATTTGCTATTTTATTTAGATTTTTTTGTTTGTTTGTCTGTATTTTTTTTTTTTTCGTGTTGAATGGTCTGTCTCTTTTCTGGTTCAAAATGAGGATTGATTGGATGCTTAATGAAACATCCCAGCTCAGATTTGCTTTTGTACAACAGTGATACGTAGATTGAGTTTATTAAGATCTTGTTAGTGGTCCTGTGTGCTCTCTGATTCTTGCTTGTTGCGTTGAGAATTGTGTGTGTTAACACAACATAGTAAAGGTATAACACTTCTATTAATGTCCGGTAAGCTTCAAACTATATCCAATAATGCCAATTAGTTGGTCGCTTACTAGACGGACATCTTTCATTTATTTTAATATAAATAATGAAAAGCAGATGTACCCATTAAAAAATAAAAAAGCTATACGAGCGAGAAAAATAAGAAGACCTTTGTGTTTTGCTACACTAAAAAAATGACTAACGTGGTAATGATCAATCAAAAGTTAATCTGCAGTTGTTCTTGCCATGTGTTATTCAAGTCATTGGACCTTGGTTTCTGATCAAAGTGAAGAGTGAAGACGTTTATATGATATTTCAAAGAACTGGTAGTAACAAACACAAATGAACAATAAGAGCCAAGTAATTTTTTTGATGTTTTATACAATAGAATATCAAGAGATAAACCAGCTTTTATTGTTGTATAATGATGGAATACAAGTACATTCGTTAATAAGGAAGAAGGATTAGAAAAAGGTAACGACATCCCCTTGTAGATGAACCATATTTTCCTTACCTTTATGTTTGGTTTCTTTAATCTCAATATTCAATATATATGTACAGTGATTTACATGAATCTTAAGCCAAAGTTGGTGAAAGGAATAAGGAATTCCCTTTTCATTTTCAGATATCTCAAAGAGCCTTTTGATCAAGCCTTTCGTTCCAGTTCAGGCAACGAATCAAGCTACGAAACCAGTCACCTGTTTGGTCAGATTTGTTGACGGTCGGAAGCGGGTGTTGGCTCATCGATATCCGAACAGAATGCCCTCTCGAGAGTTGTTGCCTTCTCTTTCCATCAAAGGAAACCCATGCATTGCTTCTAGCATCATCTGGAATCTGTCCAACACAACATTTCTGAGACTCGAAAGGTACAGCAAAAAGGAAAGGCATTTCCTATATCATAGTTACACTGACAACGGACTTTCAGGAGGTACTATCTCCCGACACAGTGGGATAGAATTGACATCAATGCTAGTAGTATAAGAGCATATCTAAGCATGTAGACTTGCAAAATAGAGTGAAATGGAATGATAGACGAACTACATCCAGAAAATAAAATATGAAAAGTCGTGAAATTTCATTAATATATGAGATATGAGCGTAAAAAATGAACTACCTTTAATTCAAGCCGTGCAGAATCTGGAAGAATTACTGGTCTGAATGAGAGAGAATGCGGGCAGATTGGCGTAAACAGCATGCATGGAACATTTGGGTGAACCTACATATTAAATTACGTTAATATAACAATGGGAACAGAAGCGACAAGCAAAAACTCCATATTGTCCATTTCATCCAAAAAATTTCCAAGCCTCTCTCAAGAGCAGAAATAGTAGGATAGGCACATGCACAGTAAACAAAATATATCCAACGCTTTGTTGATAGCAGAAATAATAGAAAATGATTGAAGTCACATGCAAGAGCGTACCATGGAACCTCCCGCAGCAGTGGAATATGCAGTACTTCCTGTTGGTGTGGCCACTATGACCCCATCACCTTGCACCTAAATATATAATGGTAATCATCAACTAAATCCATGGAAAATCTCATGCAACATAGCTTTCTTTTTTGCCACATTTAATTTTTAGATATTACAGATGTGGCTTAATATTTGGTAAAATTGACATAACTGATGGATTATTCTTTGTGGGGGGGAGTAAATCTAATGACTAACCTCACCTTGGTTATGAGCCGGTCGTGTTCATAACATTCAATCTTGGACAGATATGGATTAGAACCCCGGTCAACCACCACCTCATTTAAGACATCAAATATTTTCCCAGGTACTGCTTTCCCATTTTTAAATATTTCACATCGGAGGCGCATTCTGAGTGTTATATAGACACCATCTCGCGTGTTATTTCCATGGATGACCTGTTTTAAGTCCTGCCTGCAGTCTTCAAACTACACAAGAAGCAAATAAAAGGTATTTATAAGAGGAATATTTCGGGGACATATGCCACTCAGAAAAAAAAATACAATTTTAAGAATCTTACAGTATGAGAAGTCAGAAATCCAAGTGATCCAAGATTGAAAGATACAACTGGAGGAACGGCACCTCTAAATATATTTGAGGCATGGAGGATAACCCCATCTCCCCCCAAGCATGCAACAAAATCAACCCTCTCATGCAGGTCACTGAGTCAAAAGAATTCAAGTATGGTAAAGAAATTCCCATAAACAAATGTTCATTGTTCTTGCACTACAACCTCATACCTGGTATCTTGAGTATAAAAGGTCTGCACAAATCCAAAACCAGGGATTCTCGCAAATATGTCGTGGACATCAGGTTCCACGAGAACGTTCATGTTCTCTTGGTAGTACAAGAAAGACGCAACCTAATGCAAGACAGACAGTTTTAAGAATATATATATATATCATGCAATTGGCTAGACAATATCACATAATTGGAGATATAACTGTTGGATAAAATCGTTCAATCAATAGGATTCTCCTATTTGAGACCAATTAGTTTGACAAGATACCCTTTCCATCAGGACCGGGATATGGTACATATACGTATTTAAAGCGATCACGTATTTAAAGGTAGCACAATCAATAGTTCAAACCTTATAAGATGTGTTTTAGCATTTATTGATTCAATTTTCAGATGGTACCTCTTTAGCTTCTTCCATGAGTTCATCACCCAGCTTCTTTAACAATAATACCGTCTTTGGGGTAGTTTTCCACATAAGCATCTGTTGCTGAGTGCTTGGATGAGTAAAGGCTAAGGAGGCCTCTGTCACCTTTTCTCTGGTACAAGAAAATCCATCTGTCCGGACCAAGAACATTTCTGCTTTCTTTCTTGACTGCACCCTTACAACTCCGGTTGTAGAAGCACACATATCTCCTTCAATTGAGCCCACTTCTTCATCAACAGAAATTAAAGGGGTACTACCGTTGCTTTTCTGATTTACAGATTTTGACTCGACCTGATTCTTGTAACTATTACTTACAGTGGTAGATACGCTGGTTTCCACGACAGAATTACCATTTTGTTCACCAAATCCATCCACAATCGGATCACCAGAAACACGACTGTCACTGGTCAAATACTTCCCATTGCCAGATGCTGGATTATGGAGCTTTGAAATATTTTTCTCATTAAATGATCCATTTGAGCTTCCTGCTTCAACATATCCAGGCACTTGATTACCAGAAGTGTTGCCTTTCTGTGTTGTCCCACTATACATATCTCTTGAAACAGGTACCTTCTCCAACATTTTAAACTGATAACTATAAGGAGGCGAGATCCTTTTAGTCCTAAGAAACTTGGACATCTCTTTCTTGGAGAAAAAGTTTCTAGGAGGAATCTGAGCCCTTAACGGGTCAATTTCAGTAAAGTTCACCAAAGATACTTCCCCACCATTACTAGTTTCTACTGATGTAATACCTTGCTCTGAGATACGGCCATTGTGGACCCCATTTGAGCTTCCCTTCAGTTTATTCCCATCTGATGAAATGTTTTCATTATTAACCTCACTAATACCATTAACTGCGTCTGAACTCTCTTTCAATGAGAAAATTTCCTCTTCCTGGAGGGGCTGTTTTTCTGGAATAGAAATTTTATGTCCTGTTGTTCCATTCTTACTCTGTAGCAATGCATCATCTGGAGTCGCTGATTGGTTGGAGTTAAACTGTGAAGCGTAGCGAGTCATGTATTGCCTCCATCTGGAGACCATGGCTGAAGCTCTCCAAACTCCTTCTTTACTGTGGAGATAGATAGGCCTTTTGCTGCCATCTGAAACCAAAATCGCAAACTTCTCAACCTGCTCCATTGAAGGTGCAGTCTCAACGTCAACTGGAATTTTGACTAACTCAATTTGCCCAGATGCAATAGCATTGTCTACGGCCGCTTTGTAAAAGTTATCTTTCACATTCTCCGCTCTAAGATCAACTATGGTTTTAAATCCTTTCTTCACCAACCACTCTAGTCCTTCTCTGTAACCTGACCACCCCTCCAAAAAGCTACCTCAGAATCACTCGATCCAATGTCTTCTTTAGAACTTGACAAGTAAACAGGAGTCCAATTGGCAAAGAGAGTCTGGCTGGGATAATCCTCTCCCCGGGAAAATCCAGAATCATAGCAGACATTCTTTAGCCTTTGAAGCTTCCTCCAAACATCTAAACTTCGATAATCACCAGGCACCAAATAGTTCTCAAGAGCAATATGCAAACTCTCGCAACACCTCTTCATTTCTCTTCTAAAAGTGGCAAGTGGAGGAAGCTTATCCTCCACGGTACTCAGATCCGCACTACGAAACGAGTTCATCAAGGAAGATCTCCCGGAAAGGACATCTTCCCTTCCTTTGTTTAGTAGGGATACTATAGAACCAAGCACAGAAACTATTTTATCTTCCATCACCGGTTTTTCATCTGCAGTGAACTCGTACGAAACGTAACATTCACCAGTTACAGGGTTACACAATGTGTCCATTACCGCAGCGTGAAGCCATTCTGCAGATCTAAAAATTCTACAATACGCCTCAATTTCTGCTATATCCCCCGGAACCGGACCGACCCAAGGCAACTGCGACGGATCACGAGGCTGGACAGCCTTCACATAATATAAACACCAATATCAGTCTTATGATACAAGACTTACTTCACAGCCATAACTAATCAAGACCGCAACAGAAGAGCATCAAGCAGCCAAAAATTGGAGATACAAAAGACTAAAGCTTCCAATAAAAAGTACAAAACTTCACACAATACATATATGCTTGCAAGAAATCATATTCAATTCAAGATTAACCAAAAAAGCATCACAAAAAAACACTCAGAAAATTCTCGTCAACGAAATTCTGAAAGAACAAGAACATATCTATACACAAGAATTCAGTTTCAATTTAAATTTGAATCACTTCAATGTCACTTTGAAGAAGGAAAATAAAACGGAAATGCGATTTCTTGAATCAATCGAAAGAAAGATTAGCGACCTGAGAATCCAATCCGCTGAAAGAGAACGACTTCGAGAGTTCCGCACTGACGACGAACCTGAGCCGTCTCCGAGACCGCTCTTTTCGCCGGAGCTCAAATCGAAAACCCAAACCAACTACTCTAGGGCTCGCCGACAACTGAGTCTGAGGAAGCTTCAAGTGACAGAGATGAGAGTTCGACGGCGACGGTGGTCCGGTGGCCGGAGCACACCGCCGATTCAAGTCGACGACCACCGCGACGTGGCAGACGAGGCAACATGCCGCAACCATGCGGGATTTTCTCGAAGAAGCTTGAATTATTCTATTCTGTGTGGTGTTTGGATGGCGAGAAAATGAAAAGCAGTGGATATTACCGCCCCAAGTTCTTCAATCAGTGTGTTTTCCGATTGGGACTATTTCGTATTTTTCGACCGCTTTTTTTTTATTTTTATTTATTTTTATTTTTTTTTTCAATCCACACCACTGGTGGTTCATGATTTTCTTTCCTCTCTCTTTTTTATTTTTTATTTTTTATTTTATTTGTGTTTTGTTTTTTATTTTTTTTTTTCGTTTTGCTTACAAATTTATTCACACTGCAAGCAAGACTTTGGTGGAGAGACCGAACAAGCAAATTACTGTGTCGTTTATGAAACTTATGAGGTTTATCGGCTGTGTCGATGCTTTTACACTTATTTCTCGCGTTGAATAGACACCTACAACAATTTTTTTTTCTTTTTTTGGAAAAAAACCAATTGGGTTGCCAAATTCACAATGACTGACAATTTCATATTTTTTTCTTTTCTTTTTTCTTGCAATAGTCTCTTTATGATTCCATTTAACAGTGTTCAACTTTAGTTATAATTTAAGAGGTCTGTTTTTTTTTTTTTTTTTTTTTTTTTCACTTCTTCTGTTTCCTGTTTGCCCTTATAGCTGTTGCATTTGGTCAGAATATAATAAAATAATATGATAGAGTCCAACGGCATTTTCTCATTTTTGTTTCCGTTTTATCAGCCAAGATGTCGTTTTCATCTTATACATGGTTTTTTACAGATCAAAAATTGTTTCGCAGATTTTATATCTTTCATTAGAATTGGTGTCGTTTTAAGATTTCATGACATTATCATACTGGTGTCGTTTTCAAACTTCATGTCGTTTATGAATAATTGTCGTTTTCAAGATTCATACTGTTTATTTTGTTTAAAATTTGTTCTCGTTTTCATCATCGGCCTTGTTGACAGATTTTATCGTTTTTCAGAAGTGTTGTCGTTTTCGTAATTTATGTCGTTTTATACATTGTTGTAAAGTTTTCAAAATTCATGTCGTTTTTATGATCGCTGTCGTTTAAAATTTGATCTCGTTTTCATCATCGGTCTCGTTGACAGATTTTGTCGTTTTTCAGAAGTGTTGTCGTTTTCGTAATTTATGTCGTTTTATACATTGTTGTAAAGCTTTCAAAATTCATGTCGTTTTTATGATTGGTGTCGTTTACATTTTTTATGTCGTTTTCAAAATTCTCGTCATTTTTCAGACTTCAACATTTTCAGACTTCATGTCGTTTGTGCATTGCCGTCCTTTTCACACTTTTTTTTTAATGCGATGCTTCGTTTTTCAACATTATGTCGTTTTACTGAAATGGTGCCGTTTACAGATTTATGTCGTTTTTAAGAACTGGCGTGTCGTTTAGATACTTCTTGTCGTTTTCATATTTCATGTCATTTATCCATTGGTATTTTTTGTTATTAGTGTCGTTTATATCCTTTATGTCGTTTTTTGTACTGGTGTCATTGGCGTCTCGTTTAGATATTTCTTGTCGTTTTCATATTTCATGTCATTTATCCATTGGTATTTTTCATTATTAGTGTCGTTTTTATCCTTTATGTCGTTTTTGGTACTGGTGTCGTTTACACATTTCATGTCGTTTTTAGACTGCTGTCGTTTTCATATTTAACATCGCTTATGTACTGCTATCATTTTTTTTGCCACGGTTTTCTTCCTTATTGGCGGCATTATTTAGTGTTGCTTTCTTATTTTCAATGCATTTGCTCACCGAAATTAAGTCCAACATTAAAAATAACAAACTTTTTTTAATACTTAAAAAATACATTAGAAAAAAATCACCGAAACCACACCCTAATCACTCAAAAACAAAAACACACACACACTACACATTATCGTATTTCATACCTAAGCCATTCATAACATTTAGAAGCCCAAAAAAGAGTGCGAGAGAGATTCCAATACAATTACAGACACCTCTCAATTCAATTCAATATTAATCAGAAATCATATCCTAATCTTAACGTTCTTTGTCAGAGGAGGTTACTCTTTACACGTTTTGACAAACAGAGAACATTCCAGTAAAATTAGCATTTAGACAAATTTAAAAATTCATTAAACAGACCTACCAAATTACACTGAACAACTAAGACAACTGAATTAAAAAACAGTCAGAAATCTGACATACTTTCCCATTTTTCTAGTAAGACATGCTGCTCCAGGGCCTGTACTGACGGGATATTCTTCACTGCTGATTCAAAATACATACGCTTCTTTGTTTTGTATACACGGCTACTAATAAAGCCATATTGAAGATTCTTTTGTCCCCTTGCGAGACCAAATCAAGGAGAAGAAACTTGCATCAAAATGCCAGACAAAGAAAAAGATACTGGCCTTGCGTTCGCCGAAAGCAAACTAGATATGCTATCAAAACTTCCAGATTAGCGAGTGATCGGCTGATACTACAAACTCAATCTTTTGTAATTTTCTTCATATGGGCCGTACTGGTACTTCAGACAATACTACTCCGGGTTCGGACCTTGTCTATAAGCATTTGCCTGCCCGACAAATCTTCTTCGTAACCTACCACCTGTATTTTGCAGCATTAAGGACTATTGTCATCAGGATGGAAAACCTAGTGACAACTGACAGCAAATTGAGCTCAAAAGCAAGACCGGGCTTTTGAGTGAGAGCTGATACATACATCTTTTTCACCAAGTAAATATCAACTTACAAAACGCCCAAATTCTTTTAAATTGGTGCGAAAATTAACAGTATTACAAGATGAGTAAAGGATGAAACCTGAGACTCGGTCTGTGTTTCGCTAAATCCATCGTACGAGCCAGTGTTTCTATTTCCAGAAGAATTGTAGATGTCACCCTTCTTCCCAGTTCTATAATATTTATTTCATATTAGTAATGTTAATTCCAATAAAATATACAAATAAAAAAATCGTAAAATCCCATGACTGAGGGGTAAAGAGGTGATTTAAAAATAAAATGTAAATCAGATGTAGCCTTCACCTGTTTAACCAGTGTTTAGATAAGCCAACGATGGAGTGTGTATCTGAATAATCTTGGAGTGTTGAACAATTGGATGAAAAGATCTGTTTTATCGTCAAGGACTACAACTGAAGCAATAAATATTCGCGCGAATTTTAAGAATTTTGAGAAAAAATAACAAAGGATACAGTCTCATCACGCCCGGTCCTCCCTGGTGACTTCTGATCATGAATCTTTATAAAAGAAAATAAGGACTAAAATCAAAAGACAAATAAACTCAAGATCATCAAACTAAATAAACAACAATTAGTGTATTCACCTTGCTTGTCTGCTCTAACAAGTCCTCAATGGCTGCAGCTACATCAGGAACATTATCTATATCCTTTGCGTCGGTGTTGTCTCCACAAGAATTTGCGCAAGCGGGAACTCTTGAGTGTACCCCAGTGGAAAGAAGACTCTTTTGACCATCATCTTCCAAAAGCCTAGCCTTTTTACTGAACATGCTTAAGTGATTAGTACCTTCGCTGGGCCTGCCGTTTCTAGCATCAAGAGATCCAGTTGCTGTTGTTCTCATATCTTCTAACTGGCTTGTAAACTGGGACGGAATGTCTCCAGATATCATTCGGGCAGCTTGTGTGGGAAACTGGCTCAAAGTACATAATCCTGCCTCTTGTTCTTGAGCAGTAACCAATTTGGGAGAAAACAGTTCAAGAGGAACAAGTTTATTCTGCCAAAGAACGGATATTGTTAGCACCAAGTGTTTTGGTCTTACCCTAGTTTATTTAAAAACTCGTTAATGGATTCCACAAGCATCAGACAAAGAATCCTGTAAACCTTTAGTAAGAATACCAGGCAATACCTGCTTGACACACTCGTATATCCACTCGGATGTAATTGAATGTATCCCCCACTTACAGGCAGCATCATATTTTGGTCCGACTGCATATTTGCATAGCAGATGAGTGACCTTCTTTGTCAATTTTTCAACTAGTTTAGCTCCAAGAACAAAACACAGATTTCTAAGCAGTAGTCTATCTTTCCCTTCATATTGCGAAACACAAAATCGGAAGTTTTCAAATCCAGGAAAAGGGATTCGGCAGGGAAGTGGGGAATACAGAATGTGACTACTAACTTCCAGCAAACGTCCATCCTTCAAGAACAACAAAAATAATTTAACCATGAGCATTATCAGTAGGATGCCATAGAAGAAATCTGGATAAAAGATATTAGCTCTAGCTTCTAATTACAACTCATTGAAAGACTAAGTGACGACAATTTTAAAGTGACTTAGGAGTTAGCCTTGTATCAGATGGTAGATAAAAAAAATTTCAAGTAAATAAAGTGATGGCATATAGATGACCATATAAAAACAGTGAGAACATTTAATGCTCTCACTCTGATTTCCTTATTTGCACCTAGATTGAATTCCCACACACTTGCTCAAATGTATAAAAAGGAAGCCAGATTTCAATATCATATTAAATCAAGGAGGAGAGGGATTCATATCATATCAAAGCTGCAAAGATGATCGAACGAGCTGCAAAGAAAACAAAAATATATTTCAGATCATCCAGTATACCTCTAAACACGAACGAACCCAGTGACTTGATACATGTGTTGTTTGAGAAGCATAAACTGCTTTTGGTATCACACCATGACACTCAACAGTGAAATGTGCACTTTGTTTTAGAAAAGCATCAACAACCTCTCCTCCCCCTTGTTTGATCCATTGAACAATTTCCCCTTTCTGGAAGAGGATATCCACGCCAAAAAGTTAAACACCTCTTTAGTTCAAAACAACACAGCATTGTCAAAACAAACAAAAATTAAAGAAACTTACCCGATCTTCAGGAAAGGAACTTGAAAAGTCGAATATTTTCCCAATAAATACATTTGAAAGCTTTCCATTTTGAAAATTTGAATTATGTTGCGAGCTCTGTGGAGCCTTCTTCTTATCACTTGCTTGACCCTTACTTGTTTCACTTACAACAGTAAGATGACTCTGTTGGGATGAATTTGCTACTGTTGCCATAGAGTTGACCTTTTGTATATTAGTTTCTAGTTTTTCTTCTCTGTTTTTCTCAAATGACAATGGCATTCCAGTTCCAGCACTTATCGTCCCTGATGACAAATTATTGGATGGCACACTCGGTTGAACAGTAGATATCCTACCTTGATTAACAGCGGTCATTCCTGTAAGTGCTCCTTTAAAAAGCATTCAAAATGAATGAAATCAGGATATACAATTAGAGAGTGCTACAAACATATAAATGGGACATACAGAAATGACAATATGACAAGGTTCTAAAACAATGGATTATGCTTAAATTTAAATCTAGGACGAGAACAGAGATCATGAATTTTTTTATTCATAATTAACTAACCTTTAGGAAGAAGTACATCTTGTGCAATGTGCCTCTCATAAACAGGGATCTCTTTCTTTCCACGATCACAATCTTCAAGCCACGTCGCTCTAACCACATGAATGATACCAAAAGCTGCAAGACTTCTTACCTCTTTCTTTTCACTGGGACATTGTATAAAACTGTGTCAGTGCCAAAGAAAGTGTTCTGAAGAGACACAACACAGAGAAAGGTGTACAAAGGTGGCAAAACTTACATCTCTGAAGGAGTACCAACCACTATATGTGTCAATTTATCATTGGATGAAACAAATCGGGAGCCCCCGCCTTTACGGATTATATTAACAAGTCTACGCACTTCAGAAGCTTCAAAGCCAACAAGTAGAATTCGACACTCTGACAAATAGAGGTCACTGTCCTCAGATTGAGAATCATCGGCAACACAACCATCAAGGTTTGTCAAGTCACACTGAGGCTGCGCGACATGTTCTAAATTATCACCCTCCTTAACATACACTGGCGCAGCAGGAAAAGTAGAAGATGTGCCTTGTGAGAGGGTAGCTTCCATGTCTGGATCAACAGAACCAGAAGTAGGAACCACTAGTGAATTGGTCTCTGCAGCCATTGATGATGGCACAGACTGCGAATTGCCAATATCTTTACCTTGGCTGAACTGCATTTTTACAGAGCCTCTTAAACCTTTACTTGAAGATATAGAACCACCCCGAACAGGATAGGACTCCTCATTAAGGCATGCTATTCAGTATTCACCAGGGAAAAAGAAAAGAAAAGAGGGACATAGATTCAGAATCAGATCAGGAATCAAGATCTTGACAAGAAAAGTATAAACATTAAACACTAAGAGCAACACCAATCCAAATGCTGTCAGCAGTTATGATAAAAAGTACCTCTTCGAAGTATAGATTGATCAAACCATTTACGAGTAACAATATGAATGTGCCCCCATCTTCGGGCAACCTTATATTTGTCCCCTTCAGGAGCTTACAACAGTCAAGACTAAAACATTGATGCATGCTTGAATAATATTTACAAGAAAAATGAAAATGAGATTGGTGTCGTAACCTAATCATACAGAAGCAACAACAATAAGAACACAGTTACGCCTATGAAACAAAAACATCAAGAAAGAATGTAGAGCAAAATACTACTTCAAAATTTAATAATTTTATCATGAGATACAAAAGAACAATGAAATGAAACTTTTGCCTAACCATTTTGTAGTGCTTGAGAAAACAATCAGGATTCATTTACCATTTACTCAAAAAGGCAGAAAAGACCAAATCAATAAATGCTTAAGGACAGATACATTTGTGGTAACTGGAAAAAAATATACATATATCTAGCATATAACCAAATAATTGGAATTCCAACAGAAGAGAAAAATGTGCAGAACAAAACTCTCTTGACAAAGACATGTCGCTGTTTCAGATGAGATGAAATTGAGGTAAATAATTAAATAAATATATATACACATCTATGCTTGCATCTGAGATCAAACTTTTCTATATTTTGAAAAAAAAAAAAAAACAACAACTACAACAACAACAACACTAAAAATGGTAATCCTCACCAAAAAGCCATAAGAAAAAGGATATATCAGAAATTAGGTGTGTACAATTCTTGGTAAGCTCAGCAGAATATTTTCCGCCATTTTGTATAATAATCTTTTCCATCTCTTTCCTTTCATCTGACAGAAACAAGCAAAATTTTCAGAACTGGGGAAAAAAATCAACTCAAATAGCTTGCTTTGCTTGAATACCTCCTCGAACTCTGGTGACACAAATGGTTAATCCAGCGAAAGGAAGGACCCTAAAGGGTTCCTGGGGAACAATACGATGCTCAATCCAGCACTGATGTAACCAATCAACAGTTACAATTGGTTTCTTCAAGACATGTACAGCCCACTGTATAAAGATAGGGGAAAATAAGTCATTCTATCATATTAACTAATTCAACATTCTATACACTTTTGAAAAGCTCTTCGTTCAATAAACTTAACGAAATTCACCACTCGGTGTTCCAACAGAAAACATGTTAGGTTAAAATGGTTATATGAAACTTATCAACCACCCAAAAGTGATTATCTCTTGCCATGTTATAACATGTATGAAGGATTACATAATTTATTTTTTAATTTAAATGAAATGACAAGTCTCCATAGCAGTAAGTGATCACTGACCTATCCTCACTCTAAAATTAAGCACGAACAACAAGGAACTAAAGCAAGTGTAACTCTACAGTGGAAGAAATTACTTCTGACAACCACACGCCAGTGTCATTAAAACCTTAACAAGGGATGGAAAGGAACAATAAAAGATATAAAGTATTAAACCTAGTTAAAAGTGAATCATTTGTACATAATAACATTTTAAGATTTTCAAAAAACAAGCTGTCTAAGTAACTAACCTTGTATTTTGCTGCCAAAACGTTCTTCACAATCACAAAGCTAATATCCGAAGATGATTTAGAATGGAATAATCCCCCCATTGCCGTCACCAACTTTTCTATCTTACCCTGCGATGGCTCATTATATATCGAGATAAACAAACACAATCATAAAGTAATCCTCAACTCCTAAATCCCTAATCACTATGATACATTTTTTTAGACAAACAAGTATTCTTTTAATTCACATAAATCAGTGCGCAAGTAATATAAAATGAAAATTTTGCATGGATAAGTTTAAAAGCCCTAACAACCATTCACGTACCAGAAGCACGGTACCTTTTCATCTGCCTCAAAACCAGAGGCCAGAACTTTGACACCGTCCATTGCAAGGCAACAGGTGAACCCTTGTTTAGGCAGCGCCCTGTGTTCTTTTGCACAGGAAAACACACATTGCGGACCTACCCAACAATACAATAACAAGTAACTGTAAGCGTCATTTCCCAGGTAAAATTTCAACGAAATCATCAGCACTGAATGTTACTTTGTCGGACACAATTGTGTAATCCCACACAAATAACGAACAAGATAACATCATCTGGACCTAAGAGTCCACTAATTAGGATCTGTTTGGCTACTGTTTTAGGAAGCATATAACTATTCTCAAACTCAAAATAAAAGACGAACCAAACAAGGAAGTAGAACAAAGAATTCACTACAATTACCCATATTTTATAAAACCGAGCGGAAAAAAAAAAAAGAAAAAAGAAAACACTCGTACATTACCCTAAAGTTGAAATTAAAGACAAGTTCACCAAATTAACGCAAACAAACTCCGAAAACCAGAATACACTTCCCCAACCTTACCGATCAAATTACAGCCTTTCGCTCTAAGATCTTCAAACTTCTCCTGAAAAATTCGAATTCGAGAGCGAACAAAATCAGAAACCGAATCAAAGCCAGAAAAGACCAAAACCAAAGCTGCAAAGCTCCAAGGTTGGCGAGGTCTTAACGTGGTCGGGCGAGGAAATAATGTGGAGATCGTCGGGACCGGAGCGAGAGGGGTCGCAGCAGAGGAAGACCTCGGCGCCGTTTTGGTTGAGAGCGTCGCGCAGCGCGTCGAAGATCTCCGGCGGCACGAGCTTCCGCGACATGAACACGTTCGATCCCTTGAACGCCTTCGCTTTCAGCATCGTCTTCGCTCACTCCTCAGAAACCCTAACCTGACGACTGAGAGAGAGAGAATTCTAGGCGTTGGGAGAGCTTTATCGGAGGTTTTTGATTTGGGGATTTTGAGAGTGTTCTTTGGCCGCTGAAAGAAAAGGCGGGAATGACTGATTTTTATTATTATTATTATTTTTTGTTTTGGCGTGACTGTGGAATCCGAGTCGGACGGGTTGTGAAACGGGTCTCTGACTCGGAGTCAAATACGTAAACGATCCATCTAGAACGAAAACGTCGTGTCGTATACAGAACGAGACTACGAGAGTACTTCGGAGAGGTCATGTTATGTGTCGTTTGGATAAAAAACGACGGCAAATTTTGCGTCGAACTGACTTTGTCGTTTATTTGAAGAAACGACAACGAACTTCAAATTCCCGAAATTACGTACTGGTCAGAGTTTTCGCAAACCTCCAAAAAAACCCTCAAAAACTTTTGAACCCCTTAAATTTGATAAATTTTTAGAGCACGCGAAATTCACGTCTGTTGCTTTTACCTTCGACAATGAAGGAACCCTTTTTCTTCACTTTGGCGAAATTCAGGTCTGTGAAAACCACATAATATTTTCTTAATTAATTAACAACATAGGCTAATATTTTAACAAAATGGTCATTTGCTTAATAATCTCGAACTTTTTACATCATAGTTCACATACCATATTAGATAATAAAAAAAAGTCTGCTGTCAAGATAACATCAAGTAAGTGCATAATATAATATTTTCTTTTCACTGTGAGCTATATTTCTCTTCTTCTTCTATTCTATTATATTCTTTTCCTCTCACTCAATCATAGCACCAAAAGTGGTCAAATAATTTGGAAGGAGACTTGAATTTGGTGCTAAGCGTCGACAAGCGTTGCTCCAGAGATAGCAGCTCGTCTTTCCTACCAAGCTTGTCCAAGTAGTATGCCATTTTTTCCAGGGTTCCCCGGACTTGTTCGCACTCGTATCCCGATTCGTTCTCATGGATTTTCAGCAACCTCTCTAGCTTCTCCAACAACACTTGATCGTCTTTTATGATCATACTTTGGATTAACACCAAAACTTCTAGAGCTTCAGCTGCCAATACATACACACATGAGAAATAAGAAAGGTATATTACTAGTCACAATTAACCCGGTTACCGGATTTGAATGCCAACAACGATGGCTTACCAGCATGACCAGAATCTTTCCCAAAAGCATTTTCACGGATCTGTAAAGCCTCCAATGCAAGTTTTTCAGCTTCTTCGTACCGTCCCAAATGGTGAAGAGTAACTGCAAGAGGCAACATTGGTATTGTGATGGCTTTATGTTGAGGGCCCTTGACTTTAGCAAAGATCTCCATACTTTTCCTTGAGAAATTCTCAGCCTCCACGTAATCATTCGAGCGCAAGTAGGAAGTACCCAAGTTGTACATGATCTTTGCCAAGCTCCAGTCTTCCTTTCCATTCTTCTGGAAGATTCGCAAGCATTCATGTAGAACCTCTCGGCTTTCTGTTTCTCTGAAATCACCCAAATCCCAGTTTGAAAAAAAAAAAAGACAAAAAGAAGTTAGCATTAGCGTTCCATTAGTTTTGAGGGTGACTTTACCTTCCATCTTTATAAAGTAATGCAGCCACAATCATCCTAACACGTTCCAAGTAACTGTCATCTAGACCTGTGCAGTCGGAATTCTCGATAACCTGTAGGCCATTTCTATACAGACGAATTGCTTCACTCGAATCTCCTGTGAAGAAAAAAAAAATTGACATGTGAAACCAAGTCTGAAGCTTCAAAGAAAGATTCGGAATAAATATACTTTTTATTCTATATATGTATGTGCATTTGTGTAGTCTGTTCATATCCTAAGATCTTCTACAAGAAATGGTCGGGCCTTGCATAGTTAATTGTACAAATTAAGGTGACTGAGGTTTAACTAAGCGTCAATTAAGTCCATTGGAGAAAATTATGAGAGATTTAGCACACTACCATTTGCTAACTTTGCAGTGGCCACTCCAATCATAGCCATTCCAACTTTTCCGTCATGTTCCCCGAATAACTTTGTAGCCACATTAAAGATCCTGAGAAAGCAAAGAAAATGTTATAAAGTAATAAACCCCGATCAACCATGAAAGAAGGCCAAGATGCCCATCCAAACAAGAATAGAAGTTTGACCTTATAAAATGATCTTCTGCCTCTCCAGCTTTCCCTTCTTCAAGTAACAGTTGAGCAAGTTCATGTGAAGGTATGACATCTTGCCCACTCTCCACGCCTCCACTTGATTCCATACTTTTAAGAGCATAACGGTAGAATTCAATTGCTTTTGCAGCTTTACCCAGAGAACTAAATGATTTGGCTATGCCTAAATATGCTGCCTCAAGCATATTGGTATTTTTCTCTAAAGAAGATTTATATTTAAAATCAATTTCCCGTCTTATATTTGTTTTCCAAATTTTGAAATCAAAACCAACAATAAAGAAGTTTAAAGTTACCGCGTCTGTTCTCCAAAATATCAATGCCTCTTTGATATACAAGCACCGACTTGTCAAATTCACCCAAAGCTGAGTATATTTGTCCCATCTGAACAAGTACAAGATCCATAAGCAGCTCACCATCCTTTAGACCGACGACAATCTCCATCAACTGATCTTACACGAAATTTCACCAACATAAAAAACAAAACAAATCTAGTGCATAACAAACTGAAACAAAGTGCTCTTACATACAGTACAGACTTTCCTTAGTAACCATATATATTGAATAAATCAAAAGAAAGAACTGACCACACTCATGACAGGACCAACAGATTCCAGGTTCCCCGAGTCCATGTACCCCTTCGCTACCTCCTTAATAATAAGAGCTTCTTCGATGCCCTTAGTACCCGCATTCACGTTCTCCATTGCAGCTTCATACTCAGCTCGAAGAAGGTCCATTGCATCATCTTTGTTTCCAGCTGCTACCATTGCTTTAACTTTCTGGAGAAAGTCCGCTAACTCCTTCACCAAACCATATACCCCACCAGTAAATTTTCGCAGTTCAGTGGATGACTTAGACCTGACAAGACAAACCCAATTCAGTACTGATCGCATGGAACTTCGGAACAGAGAAACCAAACAACGAAATGTCCACAACTAAAAACCCATATTATATATCCACTTCGTTTATCAAAAGGGTACGAAGTATTGGTTTTTGGTTTAGCAAGCAAAGAGTGTTATACTAATTTGTTTTTGCTAATCGCGAGACAAATAACATTACAAAACAAAACAAAAACAAAAAGAAAGCTTTGTGTACGTTCTTAAAAGGCCCAAAACGCAACTTAAGGTAGAGTGGGAGAAAAAGCTGAAGAAAAAAAAAAGGCCTTGAAGAAGAAAAGGAAGTACCTGAAGGTGTTGAGAGAGTAAGGGGATTGAACAGCTTTTGAAAATGTTGCTGCCATTAAAGGCTGAGCAAAATTGTTTGCTTTTGTTACATAGAAGCAAAGAGCACTACTGTTGAAGGGACTGCAAAATAAAAAATAAAAAGAGAGAGAGAGAGAGAGAGATAATAATGAGAAATTTTCAACAAAACCCTGAAAGCAACAGTGGCATTGTGATGTGAAATTTCATACCCAAACCAAGGATTTAGCAAACGATTTTTGGGACGAATCACCGCCGTGAGGCCTCGTTTTAGATGCGCAAAGAACATTTGGAATCAAAATAAAAGCAGTGATTAATTGAAAAAGACAAAAACAAAAAACAAAAAACAAAAAAGAAAGAAGGAGTGATGAGCAAAATAAAAGTTTGAACTTGGACAAATTTTACCCAAAAAAAAAAAACTGCGAAATCAAATACGAACGAAATGCAAAAACTCTTGAGCTTTCTTTGAGAATCAGAATTAAAAAAAAGAAGACGACTTTGGCCGAGTGTTTTTTTTTTTTTTTTTTTTTTTTTTTGGAATATGGTAGTATGGGTTTTGTCTGAAATGGAGGGTTTTGCTTACTTGGGGAATGGGTAAAGGAAAAGTGTTGGGTTAATGCTCAGTATCGTTTTGCTTATTCTGTGTAACACAGACATGTTGACGTGTATTTTCAAGAAAAGGACGATGAAATACATGATTCCAATTTCAAACTACTAATACAACGGGTATTGACTATTTCTGAATCAAGAGTTCAAGACTCTCCATATCTGCATGTTAATTTGATGTACAGTAATAACCAGAAAATAGAATTAGTATCAGCGTGTCGTTTTCCTCAAAAACGACAGCAAGGTTCAGTGCATAAACAAGGGGAAAAACTCAAAAAGTCAAAATATTCTCTGTATTCCGCAAAAATTGAAGTTTCATCCCTATGGTTTAGAAATTTCAAAATTTATCCCTTAATTTGTAAAAAATCTCAAATATACATCATGTGACACTTTTCGATAAGAAATTTTGTACAAAAATATTGAGAATTTTATAAATTTATTCAAAAACTACTCACATATTTACTTAAAAACTACAAAAAAATTTATGAATTCACATGTGACTAAATGAATACGTGAACAATTTTTGCAGTTTTTAAGCAAATATATGACCTTTTTTTTTTTTTTTTTTGCAATTTTGAGTGAACTTATGGGATTTTTAATATTTTCGTACAAAATCTTGTACTAAAAAAATCTCAAGGTATATAATCGAGAGTTTTTAATACAACGAAGGATAATTTTAAAATTCTTAAAAACACAAGAACGAATCTAGGAATTTTTCAAAACAATGATAATAATATGACCTTTTTTCAGTTAATATCAAAATATTTTCTTTACTAAAAACACTAGAAAATTATTTTTGCAAAACAATGTGAAGAGGACAGGAAAACGACAAAAATATATTGCACGCAAAGGAGATGGTCATAAATAAGGAATGGACTGTTGTTTTGATACGATACGGCCAAATTCTGAAAACGACATCTAGCTTCCATTCAAAACGACAGCAAAATGTTGATTGCATTTAGATTTTAGCAATCGAACAATTAAAATAAGAACGATTACACGGGATTCAATTGCTTTATTAAAATGTCATTTACTATACAGCGAACAACATGTCGTTTTACTCGCTAAATAGTCAGACTACCTTTCAAATAAAATCAGCTTGTGACAGTGACCACTAGAAAATTTTTTTTTTCTGCACAAAATTAATACCTTCGATGTCTTCTACAAACTTTATATGAAAGATTACAATCTTTCGTAATAGATTTTTAAGTTGAATAAATTTTTTTTCCTTTTTCTAACATAAACCAAGTAGCAAATTTCATTCCAATATTACTTTAGTAGGGAATTAGATCTTTAAAATTTTGTTAAAATAGAAAACAATACTTTCAATTATTATGAAGGTCTGAGGATAGATAGAATTGTTACCAAAAGGTTCAATATCAATTTGTAGAGTGACAAGTTTTACAGTGCACTAGACCCATTACATTGGCCTAATAGAATTAAAATTATCTGCTCTCTATGAAAAGGGGAAAAAAAATGTAATCCAAAAGGCACCACGGAATGGCATTTAATTACAAAAATGGTAAAATAAAAAAAAAATTAAGTTGGTCACAATTAATGAAGCCAACCCATGAAGATCTAAAAAACATAAAATGAGACGGTGAAAAAAAAAACACAACAACAAAAAGGAGTAAAGGAGTTAAAAGCTTTGTTACAATCGCAAATTTTATGGTGAAAGTAACTTCCTAATTGAGCTAAATATCATGTTAGCTTGATTGTTCAACGCTTGGGAGCACAGTGGACTGAAGGTTTGGCTTCTGTGGAAGAGTTGCACTTGCAGACTGCTTAATCGACTTCGGTCTTTCCTCTCCCTGCTGGGAAAGCAACTTCTCGGGCCGGAATCGAGTTTCGTCTAACTCCGTTTCCGGCTTTCGCTTTGCCTTCTTCTTCGTCAAGGCACCGTCTCCACCGACCCTTGCATCATCCAGGGAATTGCTTGAACTCCCCTTCAGCTTGTCTTGTTTTAGCTTGTCAAAATTGGGAACATTTAACGGACTGGGCATTCGCACGGCACCTGTTGTACCAGAAGCTTGCCTGTTTGCTGACGCGCTTTGACCGCAAGATTCAGTAGCCAACCTGTCTCGGTTGTATTGTGCCTGCAAAATCGAGCCAGCCTCAGTTCTAATGCCCTCTTCTATTTTAGGGGCCAACATCTTCTTCCTCCTGATTTTCTCCTGATCCTAAAAATAAATATTTGAGATAAGATGTTAATAGATACAATAACAAACACATCCCTAAGGACCCACAGGCAAATAAGAAGCAGAAAACCCGTGGGTCTTGAGGTATTCAATAGGAATTCACAAGCCAAAATACCTTATTTCTGTTATATAAGGCTCTGCGTCGCTCCTTTGCCCGACATATTGCGCGTTTGATCCCGTGGTTGTCCATAAAACCAATTGGCCATAATTGTGCGAGCTGAATTACATTGACCAAACGTGTCAGGAAAGCTTGATAAAGATGACTGACAAGGAAAACTTAGCTCGAAAACAATAACGTTGTGCAAGACTTATCAATAAGACAGCCAATAAAAGAACCAGGGCATGGAAAAAAGATGCTTTAATCAGGGTAATTATTAGTCTAAAACTTTTTGGAATTGGAAACTTTGAAAAAAATTCTTCGATTTTTCCATAAATGACAAGAAATCGATAGGAGGAATGCAGGCCGGGGGCAAGTTATTCCTACAACTAATTTGACTTGACTTTACTTCACAAGAAGGAAGCAGCTTGACTTTAAAGGGCAAAAGCAAGGGGATAGAGAGAGATCACTAGCAGTACACTTCTAGAAGAAACCAAAGAAATTTGGTAATGAGAATCACGAAATATGAATGAAACACACTGGGAAATACCTCTGCGTAGAGCTTTCTGATTTGAGGACCCGCATCTTCATCCAGCCCCTAAAACCATTAACAACAAAGATCAATAAACAAGAAACTGTAACAAAGGTTTTCTCGAAAAGAAAAGCAATAGAATATCCGATCGGGATTTGCAAGCACAGAACAGTTACATCAACATAAAGGTCATAGAGATCACAGATTTTGTCCTCCAATGAAGCATCCATACTGAACTTTCTCTTAGTGGCTTCTTTTTCATCAGTAGCAGTTTCTTGAAAATTTTCTGACGCTCCAGCTTGTTGCTCCAGCGCCTGGAAAGACAGATTATCCATGTCAAGTTTTTACAACACAAGTTGTAAGTGTAAAGGTTTATTTTATCTTTACTGTACAGAAAAGGGAACGAACACTGAAAAGAGTACCCCAAGAAAAATGGAAAATTTTAAAAAGGAAAAAAGACATCATCCTGTCCGCTAAAAAGCTAAATTATATGTTTACTTAAAGCATGAGCTGGAGAAAATCCCACAAGACTTATATTAATAGGAATTTAAGTCTATCAGAGATATATAGGACGAATTTATTTAGGATCATTTGGTACAATAAGATATAAAAATCAAGTGAATAGCGATAAAAGAAATGAAAAGATGTGTGATATATGATGGCTGGAGCAAAGAAGAGTAACCAAGATGATCCTTGCTGACATAGGGGCAGTGGATGGAGTAAAGGTCTAATGACCACATTAATGGCATAAAAAAACTATTTATCTAGAGCCAAATGGCAAAGGACAGTCACAAACATAACACCAAGCGGTATGCATGAGAAATATGTTGAGCCAAACTGAATTTAGACAATAATATTACAGATTAAAGAAATATAAATGGATGTACCAGCTGGAGGAAGCAAGCTGGATTCGAATGACAAAAAAGAAACATTTGACAGCAATAGAAAATATATATATATATATGTATATATATATATATGTATATATATATATGACCTCTGGTTTGCAAAGAAAATGCCTATGTAAGTAAAGCAAATGTAAAAAGGATGATGACATAAAACTCCTTAAGATCTACAACAGAATTTATTCAGCTCTTCCTAACTACCCAACCAAAAAGACATATCACTTCAAACAAGTGAAATTTTCAAACTTGTACCTTCAACTCCATGGATGGTGCTCTCAATTTAATCATGTCAACAACTTCTCTCTTTATCAATTGAAACCTATCATCTTTCTCCTGTTTGTCTGACAAACTCATATTGATCATAATTTTTAAATTTCTCTGCAGCAAAATAACATTTAAAAAATTCAGCGACTTAAGAATTTCCCACCAAAAGTATACTATTTAGAAGATAGTCTAACAAAAGAACCAACTCTTCTAAATGTCCAATAACGTAGCCAGCTAAAGAATGCTATAATTACTTGTCAAATAAACTGAGCCATTAAATCCAAGAACACAATTAACCTCTAGACATGTCATTCATGGAGTCAGTGAACCTAGGAAATGGTGTAACATGTGAAGGTAAATATAGTTGATATTAACAAAATAGAGGCATATAACTGGTGCCAAAGAATAACATCTTTATTGCTTACTGCTTTATACCTTCAGTGTCCTGAGCTGTATTATGTGACCCAGAATACTCATAAGGCGGTTAAGTAACTCTTTTGAAACTTTTCCATGGCTAGCCTGCTGCATCCAAAGGGAATTTGTAAATCATCATATCAGTCTAGAATCGTGTGTGTATGTATTAAGGTTGTTCAGATTTATGAATGTGAAATTCAGTGGATGCTAACATACTGCTAGTCTGGCAACTTTGCCAAGCTTCATTTTTACTTCTCTCGGCAATCTCCTCTTAATCGCCTGGGATGAATTATCAGCCTCTGGATTTTCCACGGCAGGCGGCCTAGCTGTAAAATCTCACGCCAAATATTTGATAAAAGCTTATGAGTTATCATCTTTATAATCTACTTTTCACTAAATATCGTAGGAAGGGTCTCAAAATATAAAATAAAAGTCAAATTAAATTCAGAATTACAACCGGCATCAGAACAGAAAATAGATGTATTACAACCGGCATCAGAACAGAAAATAGATGTCAACTTAAACTTACATTCCGCAACCATCTTCTCTAACTCCCTAATAGCCTTTTCGAGCATTGAACTTTTAGGTCTAACGCTAGAACCATCCTTTTTGTGCGCGTGAGAACTTTTCTGCATAATCAAGTTCAAAAATAAAAACGGGTATCATGGTAATGAACTAAAATACAGGACAAATAACAAGAACTTCAACCTTCAATCTTCGACATAACTTTTATTATTTTTAATGGAAACTTTATAAGTCCTTGTCTTGTAATTAAAAGACATTATAAAAGCTTTAGAGACATACTTAGCACCGTGTGTTCGAGCCAAAAAGACTGGGATAAGAATTACTAACCGTCGTTGTGGCAGAGTAATCAGGCTGTTCTCGAATCCCATTTTTCTCTTTAGCCCTAATTGATGATTCAAGCTCATCACCACCCAAAGGCCTCCCAGATTGGAGTCTGTGTTGTGCATAAGCACTTTTGTCATGATGTTTCAGATGAGAGGAATCAGAGGATAGAGCCGCGTCTTTGAACTTGTTATTTGAATCTTTAGATAATAGGACACCTGCCTTCAGCTTATCGATATCCTTCACCTCTGTTAATGCCACAGAAGTATCTCCATTTGAAACTTTCAGAAAAGATGGATCGAATATGGTTTTAGCATCAGAAGATTTCTTTTTCGAGAAAAATGCTGAAGCATTCAACTCGTTCTGAAATTTCACATCTTCATTATGTTCACCAGATACAGTTACAGCTACAGCTTGAGTGGAAGTAGATAAGTTCTTTGTATGTGCTGATGCAATCTTAGCAGCAGCTGTCTTACCTAATTTTGTATGTTTATTTGCCAAACGGACATCATCATGTTCACCATTACCCTTCGCAAAATCCTTTCTTCTCCTTTTCTTTGGTTGCTGGTTAGGTAATACAGCAGGTTCACTTCTCGTAGGACAAAGATCAGGAAACAATATGAGAAAATTCTATAAAAACCCTCTCAATTAAAGATAAACTTCTCTTACAACAATATTCAATGCAACCAAAATATCACTTTTAAAATTCAAAGTAGAAAAAAGAAACTGACTTGACGTGCAAGTTCCCTACTAGCATTGTTTTTTGATAAGTTGCATACTCATGGACAAATACAAATGAGTGTACGAGATGAAGTCTACTGTTGCGCAGATCAATTGATAAAATTTGAAAGCTAAGAACAACTAACAGAACAATTTAATTGCATACGACAAGATAAGATAAAATATTCCATAACTCACAACAGGAATTTGCAAAAACCAAGAATGTTCAAAACTTGTTCAAATGTAAGAGAGTTATTATCATTTCTTTTCCTCAATGCTACATAAGTGGTTCCTGAAAAGTCAAAGAGAAAGATGCAAAGAAACTCACATGCGTTCCAATTTTCCTCTATTGACAAAAAATCCGTCATGTTTGATGGCTGAATTGTCAACTTGAAAATACTCATCCTGCACACATGAAAATAAAAAATAAAAATAAAATAAAATGAAAAAAGAGGAAAATTGTGAGTGCATTAACAGTATATATATTCATCAAGCAACAAGGTTCTAGAAGTAATGAAACTGCAGAACTCAGTATATACTATAAGCAACAGGAATGTAGACCAACCAATTCAGCATCATCGATAAAAGAGTCTTCTGTATCATATTGATCATCATCGGGAACATCATTCAAATCTTCATCATCACTACTATCTTTGCCCTGAGACATATTTATTATGTGAGGAAAGAGACATAACACTTGCTGACAAAATTATACTAGATAATCTTGCTACCGGTATAAACAAGCAAACCAACAGTCCAAACGAAACAATATACCATATATAAGCGCTCGATCTTCTCAATAACAGCACTAAATCGGTTTGTCGCAGGCTCATCTTTAGCTTCATCACCAGCCTGTTGCACCTGAAGTGAACGAAAATCACATTATTAAAATAACAAATTGAAAGAACACAGCTTGTGAACGACTGCCCTTTAATAAACACAACACGAATTATAAATATAACATGAATATTTAACTCATCCTACAATCGCTTGAACTTTTTTCATATTAATGGTATGTAAGTGTACAATTCAACCAAAATATAAAAACGACAAGACTCGTCATAAAGTCCTTCAAATAAAGGCAATTAGTGGTTAATTCTAAACAGAGATCCTTTTTTTTTTTTTTTTTTTTTGCATACTTCACTTTGCACGTAAACTTATTGAACAACAAAAAAAGGCATATGCTAACCGATACACACCAAATTCACATCCAACTATGTACCGTGATCGAGCCGAAAAAAAAAAAAAAAAACCACACACACACACACCTCGAAGACAGTCAGACACAACTGAACCTCGCAGTAACATCGAATTACGCTTGACAGACCAAAAACAAAAACAAACGTACAAATTCTTTATATTAAAAAAAAATGCGACAAGAAAATGCCTTTATCCGATCAAAATAGCGGAATGATTAGCGTGTCTCTCACCGGAGCGATGCGGGACTCGAGGCGCGGATGAGCATTGACCGGCGGCTCCGGCGCCGTCACGGCGGCGGCGGCGGCGGAGGTGGAAGCGGAGGCGGAAGCGGAAGAGCCATTAACCTTGTTAGCGTCCTTGACGAGCTTCTTCCACGAGACTATGGTGGTCTCTCCTGGCCGGAGCTCCACCGCGAACATTTGCCGGTCGCCGGACTTGACGAAAGACGACGAAACCCTCGAGGAATCGCCGGCGCGGCGCTCGTCCTCCATGGATTCCGGGGGAGAGGAATTCTAGGGCACAGAATTTCTAGGGCAGTCAGAATTGGGGGTCTCGGATCGAAAAATCAGGAATTAAGAAGAAGCGAAGCCGAAGAGACATAAATAGGTCTGAGCCCTAGAAAACAAGACCAAAAGCTATAACAAGAACAGTTATAATGAACTCAGAAAGGAAAGAATGAGATTGGGCGGGATTAGAGGGAAATGGCTCGTTAACTGCAAAAAATGAAAAAGAAAAAATAACTGAGTCCTCGAAAAAATTTTCTTGCGTTTTCCTTTCCGAGAAAGTGAGAGGGAAAAGGAAAGAGCTCCGGGACGATGAACGGGTCGGGACGGGTCGTGTGATGATCCGAACCGGTCGGGTTGATGGGTGAGTTACAAAATAATAATAATAAGGCTGCCTCGTAATAAAGGCGACCCGTTTTGCCGCCTTGAGACTTGCCAGACTTGTGTGTGTGTGTATAACGGGTCTATTCTTAAATGGATCAACAATTTGTATCCAAGATCATGCCCATTAATGTTCCTAAATCCTAACCCTCGAGATTTTTTTATTTTTATATTTTGGTCTTTTGTACCCCAAAGTCCTTGAATTAATTTTAGAATAATTTCCACCAATGTCCTTTAAAATTTTCGTTGCAATTTGATTTTTTTTAGACTGTATTGCACTTTGTATTGGGAAGCACTTCAAATATTCCTGATAAATTGCTAAAAGAAGAAAAAAAAATATTTTAAAGATTTAGTCAATTTTTGTATTACTTTTTGAGATATTATACTGAATACTTAATTTCAAACTTAATTTAACTAAATACTCATTGTTTTAAAAAATACAACCAAATATCTAAGTAATTATCATGAATATTTATGTCAATTAAAGCATTTAATGGCTATTTCTTTAATTTTGTCATCCTATGGCTAAATCTTTCACATTTTACCTTTAAAATGGCTAATTTCTTAATTGATAAAAAAAATACTCTTTTCAAATTGTTATAATAATAATAATAATAATAAAATTTTTATGTATTAATTTTGTAATTGTATTTTTTTTTTCATATTCTCTTCTTTGAAATTAGATTTATCATGTATTATTTTAGTTTTCTTTTTTCTTTTTCTCTTTCTTTTATTGGAAAAAAAAAAAAAGAAAACTCTTCATATTGCCAAGTAATATTTGGTAACATTTTAATTTTTTGTTTTTATAAACAAAAATTTGGATTTTTTTTCGGTTGGTAACACTTTTCTTTCTTTTATTTTATTTTTTCAAACAAATTTTTGATCAAAATTTTTTAAAATGCGTTTGATAAATCTATTTTTATTTATTTTTAATTAGACACAAATTTTCAAAAATAGATTACACAAAAAATTATTGTTGTCAAACTTTTTTTTAAACAAAAACATCAAATTTTTAGTGTTTTCTCAATTATACAATCTCCTTATACTTGATCTTTATGTTCTTTTATATTTTCACTCATTTTTTGCGAGTAACAAACTATCATTTTGTGTTTTTCGTTTTTAAAAATAAGTAATAAATAGTGATTACTAAACATGTTTTGTGTTTTTTAAAAGTTTAAAAAATAGCAAAAATACTTTCAAATTTTTGTTTTATAAAAACAAAAATAAAAATATTATTAAACATAGTTCTTAAAACTTAAAAAAACACTTACTCAAAAAAAAAACTTTAAAAAACACAAAATATGTTTGTAATCACTATTTGTTAATTATTTTTTAAAACAAAAAACATAAAATGATATTTTATAACTGATAAAGAATTAGTTAAAAGATGAAAAAAAAAACGTAAAGATAAAGTATATAAAGATTGTAGAATTGATAAAGTACACAAAATAAAAAAAAATTTAAAATTTAATGTTTTTGTTTTAAAAATTTTGATCAAGCTACCGTTTGAGGAAACCATTCCAACCATTTTTTACTACTCTTGGATGGTTGGAAAATGGTTTGAAAAATGACTAGGTTTGACTTTGCAAATTTTGAAGTGGTATAAATGATTGAAATTTAAAGATATTGTATAGGGATTTGGAAAGTTGAAAAAAAATAATTGAAAAAATTGTAATAGAATGAAATAGTTTTGAGGATTGAAAAAAGTGAAAAAATAGAATGAAATGTAATAGTTAGAATGGGTGGGACAAACGGGGGGCAAAATTTTGTTTAAAAAAACAAAAAACATGAAATGAAAGACACACTCAATAAGTGCTCGACAAAACTTTGAAACGCCAAAAAAAAAAACATGAAAATTAAACAAAACATCATTGAAAAAAAAAAATATATATATTTACAAAACAGTTATCTTCTCATCTTCGCAAATCCACGTGTCTTTCTTGGTAGACACGAAAACCAAATGTGTCATTTTTCTTTTGACCGACAACCAATGTTTGCACGGAATGGACATGTCGTTTCTTTCCCGCTGAACGACAGAAGAACTATACTATAGTGGAGAAACGACACCTATAGTAAATTCTTACTCGGATCATAGCAATTTCACCAGGGAAACGACATGAAATATTAACATTCAGATATTTTTCTCATTTCCTCAGAAAAATATATATATTAATATCTATATATATATACACACACACAAGCGAACAGATAAAGTGCAGCTTTTTTTCAATTATCACTCCGTTCCCTCCAAACCCTCACCGACGCCATGGGAGCTACCACCGCTCTGCTTCTCTCTCCTCCGCCGCCATTTCTCTCTCTCCGACCCCTCGCCTCTCGCTCCGCCGCCTCTCCCCACTCTCTCTCCTTCCCAAACCCCAGGCTCAGACCCCTCACCCTCCGCCGGCGCCGCGGCGGCGGCCTGGTGGCGCGCGCCGACGACGGCGACGGCGACAGCGGCGGCCCCGACGACTACGACATGGACGACGAGGAGCTCGAGGAGGTCGACAACAAGAAGGACTTCGACATCGAGTACGATCCCCTCGCCGCCGCGGCCTCCGGTGACGCCGGGGTCGGCGAGGACATCGCGATGGTGCAGAGCAAGAGCTTCGTGTCGACGCAGGGATGGGACTCGGAAATGGTCGTCGATTACCGGATCGACGAGGACGAGTTCCACAAGATCAGTCTCTTCCACTGCGATTTCTTTATCCGAAAACCCCCTGACCCTGACAACGACGTCTACGATTTCAGAGAGGTTCGTGAATTCGTGGTTTCTTTGGTTTTTCTTTTTTCCTCTCTGTACGTTCTCGATTCAATAAAAGTTTGAGCTTTTTCTCTGCTTTTGCGATTTTTGAGCTCAATTCAGCTATTTGTAAGGTTCTTATTTTTTATTTGTCTGGTTTTGTAGCTCTAATTAGTAAAAATCTAAGCTTTCTGTTATGTTTTTTTTTTTTCGGTGATTTGTTTTCGATTTTCGTTCTTTTTTGTCCTTAATTCGATAAGAATTCGAGTTTTGGTTAAGTTGTTGATGTTTTGTTTTGAATTCCTCTGCTTTTGTGATGGCAATGAGATACAAATTCGAGCTTTTGGTTAAGTTTGTCGAGGTTTTGCCTTAAAGTTCTCTAATTTCGTGATCTTAGTTGGATAACATTTTGAGCTTTTTATTATGTTTTACGCTAATTTTGTGCTCTTATTTCTTAATTCCGTAAGTGCTTGAGCTATTTTCTAAGTTATTCGACGTATTGTAGATGTATGTGACTCCTCCGGATACAGATATTTATGCAGTTCCTAAGGTTCTTGCTCCAATGCCTCAGAAGGTACATTCGCCTGTTAAACTATCGTTGTTGGTTCTGTTCTATTTTGAGTATCAAAATTTGGTAGAACTTTATTGGGTTTACGTACGTTAGCATGAGGATTTCAGTTTCTTTCATACTGGGGTTATGCCGTTTTCTTACATGCAATACAAAAAATGGCAGTATATTCGGTGTGCTATGAGTGATTACGCATGCTACAACGTCACGGAACCGCCTATTGACGCTCCGAGAGATCCGCTATACAAAAGCGAGAGAGAAATCCTGAAGGTATGCCCGTACATACATCTGTTTCGAGCTAAAGTTTCCATCTTGTTTCAAATATGATCGAATAATTCACTGATGTAGGAGTTTCCCTCATTGTTGGTTGTTGTGATGATTTGACTCACATTTTGATACATTTGGCAAGATCTTATCTTTACTCTGGATGAAGAACAGATAGCTTCTTTATATACATGGGCAGGAGGTAGAGTTGCCATAGCTTTTATTTTTGGAGACGATGCAATAAGCAGATAAAGCATTTGCCAGTACTAAAGTTGTATACACGAAGTATTACATTGACCTTCACATGCTAATTACCTAGTTAGTTAGTTGTTATCTTTCACATGACAGAGATTGATTCACACGCAAGCCACTTTCGAGCGATGACATTGCTAAGCTGGATTCGGTTGCAGGTCTATTTGACAAAGCACTACAGGAACCGAAGGTTGGGTGACCCAGAATTTGTCCTGGATTTTGAGGAGATCTACGTAATAGATTCGAGAACAAAGTCTATTACCAGAGCCAAAGTTGTGGTGAGGAACATTTTATTGTAACTTGAGTCTGCATCTGAGTGTTCCCTGTGTAGGGTTAGTTGTTTGTCGCATAGAAGATATTTCCTTCGCAGCTCTTTTGACGTTGATGAATTTCTGATTGGTTGTGAAGTTTCTTTGTAGGCGCATTTCTCAGAAGCTGATCTTTTGAACTTACTATATATTATCTATTTCATTTTTATCCAAGCTGTTTCATGCCTTCACAGGTCACAATCCCAGAAGGAAGGGACAGGGATAGGAAAAATGACCTCCTTGTGATACGAGACCATGGAAACTCCTTCAAAATAATTCACACAGTACATGGCTCCAAAATCCTAACTTTCTTTGTACAATTTTATAATCTTATAAATTTTGTTTGATGCAATATTTTCTTCCTTAATTTCAGAGAGAGAGAGATTCACCTACGACAGTGATAGAGAGGGAAGAGTGGTCGAAAACCAGACAAGACATGGAGAGACATCTTAGGAAGCTGCGGGACTTTAGTGTTTCGAATTGGTTTTAGTTATAAGGCCGAGTTCAGCGAACTGCTTGTGAAGATGATGAACATACAAGTGTGCGACGCATATTAGTATTTCAACAACCGGGCTTGTGTTGGATTTTCGAGATGTAGCAGCTGTTATATTTGCTCGCTGGCTTGTACAACAACAACTTGTCCTCGCTAAATGCCGAGAAGCGAGTTCAAAATTTGAGAATTTTGTCTATTTGCCTATTAAAGTGTAGGCTCTACACCAGTCCGGTGTGATCGAGGATGCAACGGGCTGCCTTCCGATGATGATAACCAAACTTGACTCTTAAAAATGGTTTTAAGTTGTCGAGATTAATCAAACTTTGCTGAAAAACTGCATCTGTGTTATTACTACCTATTTTATTGAAGTCACGAACTTTGTAGAAGCTCTATTTGAATAGTAGTGTTAAAATGTGAACTAAATTGTTTATAGATTTGAGTACCCATGATATTTTTCAATTCAAAGGGTGGCTATTTTGGCCATTCCATTCTATTTTTTGGGATGAAAAAAATGGTTTGAAAATAATTTGGATGTTTTGTAAAAATGATGTAAGAATAGTTTAACTTTGTTAATTTTGAGGTGGTATGAATGGCTGTGATTTAAAGATACTGTATAGGGATTTGGAAAGTTGAAAAAAATGGTTGAAAAAAAATGAAATGGTTTGGAGGACTATGAAAGTTGAAAAAAAATGAAAAAATAAAATGGAATGGAATAGAATGGGTAAAGTTTGTGTAACTAACTTGTATGAATTGATATGTTATGATATTTGGTATTTGAAATTTAATAAATAATTTGTAGCACATAATGTAATTTTCTGTTTGAATTTCAGTGAAGAATTGCCCGACTTGATAATGATATATTGCATCGGTTGTCCTAGAGAGAGAAATATATAACGTTCTCTTCTCAAATGATCAATTTTTATGAATTGATAATTGAAATATCAATCTGTGAAATTCTATTTTGATTTATGCCAATTTCGAAATATATGATTTATTTTATGTTAACCAAGCGATGTATCTGTTAATACACATCACTTATATTTTTAGCTTTGGGTTATTTATAATTTTGCCAAAAATTTATTATTGTTTCTTTCGCATTTATTTCTTCGAAATGAAATAACTATCCAATTTTTTTCCTCGACGACTACTCAAAGATTGACTCAAACGCTTTATCCCAAAAGCTTACATGTTGAATGAGGACCTTCTATATTCTAATATCATGTTTAGTTTAATTAATCCATTCTAAAAACTTAACCTGATATGAGGTGTCCAACATTTGATTATATATACTCCAAAGTCCAACCTAAGCTACGCTTAATGGTTAGATAATACTATCTGGTTTATTAATAATACAATTTCCTGGATATCACACTAATGCAATGCAATAGGACCATGGATTGGACGTTACACAAGACATAGACCCAAAAAATAAGGGTTTCTCGTTTGACGAGCACACTGATATAAATATCATATATATATATATATATATATATATATATATGTATGTGTATAATAACATTGACCACTACCAGAATCATAGTCCTGGTTACTTTGTAACCGAGACACATGCCATTAACTTCTATATATGTACACATTCCCTTGATCTTCTTGCTTACTTCTGACCCTCTCAACGGACCTACGGCTATATAGCAAACTAGTGTTCCTTATTTATTGAGCAAGAAATATGCAGTAATAAACAAAACAAAACATTTTGAAAACCGATTTGATGGTTTAGATTTAATAACTCATAACATGTCACATTTGTCGGTGGTTTATATGTATCAATCTCTAGTTACATCCTTAGCGAGACAAGACTCGTCACAAACTTCAATGCCTTAATTAGTAATTAACTTGTGCTATTTCACTACAAAACATCCATAATTATAAATCTTTCACATATATATTACGTATCAAACACAACTAAAGTCTCTCTCTCTCTCTCTCTCTCACTCACTGTCCTTTTTTTTAGTCTCTTTTGCTTGTTCCCCATAATGAGTCCTGTTGTTTCATCAAGGAAAACCCTAAAAACCATAGAACTAAAACCGGTCACAGATCAAAGACAAGAACACAAACCACAGGTTAATACAAATAATAAACAAAGACTAAACCAAAAACAACCCAGTGATGATCATCAAAAAAACACCCATCAGACAAAGTAAAGACACGAGAGTTGGTCTTGGCATCATTATCACCAATTACACAAAAACAAGCCCTTAACTTTCTGTCCCACTCAGAAAGTTGCTCAACCTCCAAACCCTTAATGGAAAGGGCAAAAAAAAAAAATGCCCTTTACTTTACACCGTCTAGGTCTTTCTATATACACCGTCTCTCTCATCCTCTCCCATTTCACACATGAGAGAAGAGGGCTAGCTAGGGTTTGAGCGAAAAAAAGATCATCAAGAGCAAAATAACATCCTTATATCATCAAGGCATTATAATTAGATCAAATATATATATATATATATATAGATCAAGATGGGAAGAGGGAAGATAGAGATAAAGAGGATAGAGAACCAAACCAACAGGCAAGTGACATTCTCAAAGAGGAGAAATGGGCTGTTTAAGAAAGCTAATGAGATTGCTGTTCTCTGTGATGCTAAGGTTTCTGTCATTATCTTCGCCTCTAATGGCAAGTTGTACTCCCAGTGCAGCCAAAACACTAAGTATGTTCTTATATATATATATATATATATATATATATATATGCATATATGTATCTTGCTGTACTTTTTTTATTTTATTTGGGGTTTTGTTCTGATGATAATCATGATGATGATCAGTTTGAGCTCTATCTTGGATGAATATCACAAGCACTCTGGAGTCAGGTTGTGGGATGCCAAGCATGAGGTGGGTTAGGGTTTGCATATATGTGTGTGTGTATATGTTATACAAATATGTATATCTTAATTATTAATTATTTGTATTTTACTTCTGATTTGTTGAACTCACACAGTACAAAAAGAAATATGATCATTTTTGTGCTAAAAATGTGTTAAGAAACATGAGCAATGGTCTTAACCATCAGATCTGAAAAAAGGGCTATATTTGGAGATGATTCCTGATTTTTATACTTATTTTCTCTAGATCTATTTCATTTATCATTATTTTATTGAGAAGGGAAAGCAAAAAGACTTGACCAAATGTAACATCCGTGAACAGATCTGGTAAAAAACAGTATATTTATAACTTCCTTTTCCTTGCAAAAGCTGAAGGAAAAAAAAACAAAAAAAAAAACTGGATATATAGCTCTAATAGCTTAGTTTACAGGCAGATTATACACCAAACCCTATTTTCCATTTAAAGAAAAAACAAAAAAGAAAAAAGAAAACTCTCTCTGTCTGCTAGGTTTCTTAAGTAACATAGTCATTAAGTTCAAATACACAATATTCCAACGACAAATCAGGCTTATTATATAGTTATGATATTATATGAATTTCAGATCTACAATAATACATGGTATTTTTGTTCTTTAAAAATATTTTACAGTAACACATCATGATGTTGTGTTTTCCTTAACATTTTTCTTGTGGTCACAAATCATTTAGGACTAATATTTGTTCCTTAATTTTTGTGTATTTTTGAACTGATCTTGCAGAACATCAACAGTGAGATTGAAAGGGTGAAAAAAGAAAATGAGAACATGAACATCGAACTCAAGTACATACTTTTGCCCTTTTTGTAACTACATATATACATATATATGTTCTAGATCTAACACACAAATTCATATTATATGGGTTTTATAATACTATATTATATTAACTTATTTTTTTGAGGTATATATTATTTGTATTTGTTCTATACATATATATAATAGGCATTTGAAGGGTGAGGATATACAATCTTTGAACCCCAGAGAGCTCATGAGCAAAGAGGAGATACTTGAACATGGCCTCACATGTGTCCGACAGAAGCAGGTAATTATTGTTAAGCCACTCTTGATTTGCTAATACAGTTCTCTTTTACAACATATATAAGATAATACATATATATTTATAATTTATTTTTCTATTTTCCATGGCAGGCAGAGGTTATGAACCGCCTTAGAGAAAGAGTATGTCTTAGCTTCATCTACTTCTTGTTATTTATGCCTTTTCTTATTTCCCTCTGTTATATGTCTTTATAATTAGTTCTCGTTTCGTCTATGTGTATATATATATATATGTATATGTGTGTGTATGTGGTTTATGGAAAAAATATATATATTCAAAATGGTATTTACCCAATTGATTGGTTAAATCTTATCAGAGAGATATGTTGGAAGCGGAGCACTCTCGCCTCCATTATAAGCTGGTATGCTGACAATTTATATTTCTATTATAATATTCTGTAATTAACTAGAAGAAATACATGTTATTAATAATTAAATGCACATGTCTTGAATATATGTGTTTACGTGAAGAAAGTTCTACATCATATATATTAGAGCAAAAAGACTGTATTTACGTTGCTAATTCGAATCAAACACTTTAATCTTTACCTATATATATGCTTGTTGATGATCATATATCTTCAAGTCTACGTATTTACTTGTATATGATGTTATAGTATTGCATTTTAGTGATTGATGGATATTATTGTACTGCTACCAAGACTAACAAAACAATTCCTTCTATGCATGTATATATGCTTTGAATAAATTGAATATATGTGTGTGTGTGTTTTTTTTTTTCGTCTATTTAATTTGCTAGAAGTAAACATGGCGAGTGTTGTACGTGCCTGCATGATGCTTAAAAATAGTCATGAGTTGGTCATATCGGAGTGGACATAAAAAAAGCTCTTTGAATATATATATATATATATATAGATATACATATATGTATATATATCTAATGTGCATGTAGATGCAGCATAATGGAAACAGTTGACGTGTGGTTGAACTTTGTTTAGAGAGTATATATATATATATATATTAATTCACACACACATATATATATAGTACAATGCTTGTCAAAGGTGACTTGTTAATTTACTGTTGGTGTCACCTCAAAGGAACATCAATAAGATTATTGTTATTGATCATTCATGTTCATTCCTTGAAGCACATCTGAAACTGGTCTCATCAGGGTATCAATTAATTATTTGTCCCCTGTATATATAATTTCCCTAGATGTTTGTATTATTCAAGTTTTAACTATATATATATAGGTTTTAACATTATTTCACAGAGGCATATTATATATTGTCACTTAGCTAACTTCGATATATCTATAATCTATTAATTATATGACAACTGCCAAGCAAATTTGTTGTTCGAATCCATAATATATATTTCGAATATGTAATATATACAATATCAAATGACTTGTTTGCTTGCTTATAAAATAATGTTGATATAATTAATATATAATCACATCAAATTAAAGGCGCAGATGGAATTGCAAGGCGTTGGAGAAATGGAGAATAATGGATATCATCACCAAGAGATGAAGGAGTACAACATTCCTCAAATTCCCTTTTCCTTTAGAGTTCAGCCTATGCAGCCAAATCTCCAAGATAGGATGTGATTGTCATCAATATCATATATATATATATATATATATTATAATATTATATAAAAACTGGGTGTTAATTATGGCTTGCTGGTTAATTTCTACTTATATGTCTGCCTATCCAGATATATAATTAAGATACATTATTAGAATATCCAAGTCTAGTCGACATGTGTCCTACTAGATTTATTAGGAAGTACTAATCTCAGTATCAATGAAGCATGTGTGGTTCAGTAGTACTAATTATGTGTGAAGCTTGTAATAAATTAGTCCGTGAGAACTTGGTTTATGTGGTACTTGAACTTGTAATATATATGTTATTTACTAGTTACTTCTGTGCTAAATTTATCCTAATTAATATCTGATTCATGCGTGTGCTTAGTTACATGATTTCATTCTCGTTGAGTATATGTGTGGTAGAACATAGATATCTTATTTTATTTTTAATTTTGTTGTCAAAGTTTTTGGTTGATATATGCATAATTTCAGAGCTAGTTTAGCTTGTTAACTTATATATTGATTTGCTGTGATAAAAAGGTTTTGGTGATCAACTTTGTTGGTCAATATTGCTAATTAATCACTTTGCATTTGTATTTTGCATAGATACTGTCACATCCTTACAGATTTTCATGAGTTGTAATTCAAAATTTTGGGACAGTATTCATGTTAATAAACAAAATTTAAGGAATAAAAAAGTTCAACTATAGTGCCTCAAGTTCCAATCATGATAACAATAATGATTGAAGGTGTTGTTTGTTATATATAGGTTTCTAAAAATTTAATCTGATATGTTAGGTAATAAGAAGGCAATATAAGCAAAAGTTGAATGTTGAGTCATTGTATGAATACATGATTGTGGGATTTTTTTATTTCAATTTTTGTTAAGATTAATAAGGCTTTACTTTTGAACTTATTTTATGGTCTTTGTATATAAAAAAGCATAATGTCAACGCTATTATGAGGAATCGTTTGGTAAAACTTTGACCTTTTAGTTTTCGATTTTTATAGAAAAGGAAATGAGAATAGTAACTAAATACAGTTCTAACATGACTTAAAAAAAAAATATTTGAGGCTGTGTAGTGATTTTGAAATAAAAGGGGAGAGATTTTCCCTTGTAATAATTTGCGTTGTTAAAAAAAAAAAACAACAATTAGTGGGGTTTTGAACTTAATTAGTTAGGAGCTATTGTTTTCATCAATTTCTAAGATATGCGCCTATGCGGAGCAAGTAAGAGTTGAATAAGCCTTGCCAACAAAACTTATTAATTAGTGTATAATTATGTTTTTGAATTGTTATCATCTTTTATTGTAATTGGAATTAATTATGTTTTTTTTAATAGACTTGCTGATGCTTATGTATGTCCATCTCTAGACAACAAGCCAGAATCATCTAATTAAAAAGAAGTGGTTATCGATAACAAGGAATAATTATTGAGATAGTCGTAGTTATTTAAATTAGAGAAATTATAACCTAATTTAAATATATACCTAATTTTTTTAAAAATATAACAGAATATTCAAATGATTCAATTACTTATATAGTACTAATTAGTGATAATTGACTGAATTACTGAAAACAAGTGCAAGTAATTGATGAATTGGGCAGTTACCAAATTACTTTGAAACATTAGGTATTTATTTTTATTGTTATATAAATTTTGAGTATTTTGTACTTTATCCTTTAAAGTATTGGTTGAGTACGAACATGTTTTAACAAACGACATTTACTTGTCAAGACATAAAGTTGGATAATTTTAAAACTTAACCTTATGAACAAATGTAAATAATAAGGGGTTGTTTGGATTGTAATCCGAATAAATCTTTTTTTTATTGGGATTTTAACTACATGATAATGTCAATTTATCTTTATACCCTCAATTATCTTATCTATGAGTGACTAATATTTAATTTTTGAAAACTTTGATTATTTTCTTAAAACGTATACTTAAAAATGGTCAAATACCAAATAGACTATAATATAGAACAACTTAAAAATTTACATAAGTGAATAAAATTCTTGTTCATGTTAATGCACTAATTATATAATATATTTTCATGTTATTGATTAATTTTTAAAATTTAATATCAAAATTATACGCAGTCGAAGATGGAAAAGGAAATAATAAAAAAAATAACTTCGGGGTCGTTTGGCAAACGGGTTCAAACTGTAGCAATTTGAATTTTTTCATTTGAATTGGAAAATTTGAATTGTATAATTTGAACGAAAAATTTAAATTGTTGTTTGGGTCAAATAATCTTATTTGAAAATATTATTTGGATTGTTGTTTGGGTAGATGTGAAATGTGTGATGTTGAGTAATAAAAAGAGTAGTTGAAATGTCAAATCAAAAAATACTATTCAAAATGGATTCAAACTGTTGAAATTTGAGGGGGGGAAGAATTTGATTTTGAAGGGTTTGAATGACTTTTTCTCATTTGGATTTTATCTAAAAAAAAAGTTACCAAACGACGATTTAGATTGACAAAGTCGTTTGAATTGCCCAAGATAGGTTCAAACCCATTTGCCAAACATGCCCGAATTTTTCTTCCTTTTTTTTATATGTTTATTTTGATATAAAATTTAAAAGAAAAATTGTAAGAAATAGCCAAAAAAAATTTTCGTTTTTAAAATATAGTCAATGTTTCAAAAAATTAAAAAATTATCATATTACGATTTGTATAACAGAAAAGTGTCATATAAAATATTACACACCTATAAATATTTGTAAGATATTTTGTAATACTTCAAGTTTTACTCATAATTTTTTTAAGTGTTAAATAATATCTTACAAATGTTTACAGACGTGTAAATATTTGTTTGACAATTTTTGTTACAAAATTCTTTGCAGTGGCTATTCTTTTAATTTTTAAAAACATAGGCTATCATGTAAAAGACACATTTAATTATGATTTATTTCTGCAACTCACCTAATTTAAAAAGGAATAAATAATATGAAAATAAAAATATAGTGTAAAAAATTGTATTAATTTTTATATATTTTTTAATTTATCATGTGTTGTGTATCTTGATGCATAAAATTCGTATACTACGAAAAATATCTTCCGGCGATAATATCCTAAAATCTCTTAACATATATTTTTTCCCATAGAACAATAAACCCAACAGAACAGACAACAAAAGCAAAAGTCCATTAACAAAAACAAACAAAACAGAATTATATGCATTGCATAGCAGACAATTATATTCCTTAATGACCAAACAGCCCTCGCACAGCCCAACCATTGCAATTTGCAACACGCCTCGTTAGTTTTGACCCATTTTTTTCCCTACGCGGCGGTAGGGTCAAAACGGTCCCGAAAAGAAAAAAAAAACAATATTGAACTTAATTAATTAATTAATATAAAAAAGTGTATTTTCCGTCTTTTGCTGAGAAATCCTTTTATTTTTATTTTCCCTCCATTTAAACCGTTTTTATTGACGCTCTCTCTCACCAACCGATTCTCTCTCTCTGCACAGAAAGAGAGAAAAGAAAAACAAATAAGAAAAAGGAAATAAATAAAAAAAAACGAAATTAATCAAAAATCGAAATCTTAAAAAAATAAACAGAATAAGAAAACCTCTCTCTCTCTCTCTCTCTCTCTGTGTCTCATCCGTCAATCTCTCTCCCTCTCGCCGCAGGTATTTCGTCTTCAGTCTCGCTGGTTCTTCAATTTCTCTTCTTCTTCGTTTTCGTATAGTTATGGTGTTTTTTTTTTCAGTTTTTTTTTTGGGATAAAATGCTTGGCTTGTGTGTAAATTTGTTCCCTTATGCGCTTCGTACGAAGTCCTGAACCTGCATTCCTTCGTTGATTCTGAAATTAGGGTTTTTTTTTCTTCTTATTGTGCAGAGGAAGCGGAGAGAATGTGGTTCTAGGGTTTGGTCGGTTCTGACAAGCGCGAACCTATAAGGTTCGTTTTTTTTTTTTAATATATGTTTTCCTTTCGTCTTTGCGAGAACGCAAATTCCGCGGAGCTAGGGTTTCGCTTGGTGGTGTTTGAGAAGCGCATTGCTTTGAATTAACGCGGTGTTTTTGTGGTTGATCGTTTTATCTGGTTTCGGGTGATGGATTGCAGCGGGTTGTGATAAGCCCTGGTTCAATGGGGATGGGTTCGTGTGAGAATTCGGTTATCGTGGAAGAACCTGTACCCGTTCCGATTTCCGGGCAGCATTTGTGCTCGGAATTTGCCTTGCAATCTGTTCCGGACCAGCAGCCTTGCTCAGAGCTCCTGGGAATTGAGTCTGGCTCGGACCTTGTCGGGGCGAGCGCAGCTAATGGATGCGGGGACTCCAATAGCGATTCCAGTTATCTGAGCGCTGGCAGCATTACACAGATGCCGCCGGATGTTGGCACTTTTGTGCTGGAGAAAAATAACTCCTTGACTTGTGGTAGTTGTTTGGATGAGAATGGCATGGGCAGTGGGGAGAGCTTGCAGGAAGTCAGGCAAGAAGGTGAGGATTGCTCAGGGAACTTAGTAGGGGACTTTGAGTTACCCTTGGAAGATATACCTTTGGACAGTTTGGCTGGTGGGGGTTGTTTGAATGAGAATACCTGTGATGTTGATGCGTGTACTACGGAGAGAGCCGAGGAGTGCTTGCAGGAAAGCAGGCCACAGGCTGAGGATGACATTGAAAAGCCATCTGGGAACTGCGAGTTGCCTCTTGAAGCTGTGCCCATGGCTGATTTGGCTATTGCTGGTTGTTTGAATAAGAGTCAGAATGACATTGATGCTTCTAAGACGGAAAGCAGGTCAGAAGGCGAGGATGGCACCGTTAATCTGATTGAAAGCAGTGAGTTACCTCTGGAAGTTTTACCACTGGTTGATTTGGTTGATGGTGATTGCTTGAATGAGAATCACGGGGACATTGTTGCTTGTCACGTGGAAAGAACAGGGGGGTGCTTGCAGGAAGGTGGGCAAGAAGAGGAGAGTAGCTTGGTAAATTCAATAGGGGACCGCGAGTTACCTCTGGAAGATATACCTGTGGCCAGTTTGGTCAGTGGGTGTTGTTTGAATGGGAATAGCAGTGATGTTGATCCTTGTAAAACGGAAGGAGCTGGAAAGTTCTTGCATGAATGCAGGCCACAAGCTGAGGATGATGTTCAAAAACCAAACTGGAACTGCGAGTTGCCTATTGAAGTTATACATGTGGCTGATTTCGCTGGCGCAAGTTGCTTGAATGAGAATCAGAGTGATTTTGACGCTAGTAGCAAGGAACTTATGAAGGAAAGTAAGTCAGAAGGTGAGGATGACATCAGAAATCTAATAGGAAACAGCGAGCTACCTCTGGAAGAAATATGTGTGGCCTATTTGGCTAATGAGGATTGCTTGAATGAGAATCACAGGGACATCAATACTTATAGCACGGAAAGAGCTGGGGACTGCTTGCAGCAAGGCAGGCCAGAAGGCGAGGGTTGCTCTGGAATTTTAATAGGGGGCTGTGGGCTGCCTTCAGAGGTTATAACTGTAGGTGGTTTGGCTAGTGATAGTTGCATGGGTGAGAATCTGAGGGACATTGATTGTTGTAGCGCGAAACTAACTGAGGAGTGCTTGCACAAAGAAGGTGTGGAAGATATGATTGAACACTGCAAGCCGGAAGTTATACCTGCTGCTGGCTTGGCTAGTGGGAGTTGTTTGGATGAGATACAAGGTAATGTCGATGCTTGTAGTGAGGAAAGAAGTGGAGAGTGCTTGCAGGATAGCGAACCACAAAGGGGGGATAGGTTTGGAAATCTAACAAGGGACTGTGACTTATCCATCGAAGTTATGCCCGTTGTTGGTTCTCCAATGAACTGTATTCAGCAGGAAGAGCAGAAAGACGACGGAAGCTTCGATTGTCTTCTAGCTGATGTCAAGGAGGTCTTGGAAGAAAAAAATGACGCCTTAGCAATTGTGAAGAGTGATTTTTGTGAGCAAGAACCTCCTTTACAAGATTGTGAAAGCTCAGAATTGGTACCTCCTAATGATAGGCTGGATAATATCTATGAACAAAAGGAGCAAGATATTAAGAGTGTTGATGGATCTTTCTTGGGAAACATAAGTGGGGAAATTGTTGCTTCAGCTGAGTTGGAAGCTGACCCGTGCAAGAAGATAGTTTCTTTACAACCATGTGCAGTGACATTAGAAGTATCACATCCAAGTGAAGACGTTAGTACTTGTGACCAGAAGATTGACCAAAATAATTGCACTGGTTGTCTGTCTAAGGGGACGATTACAGAGGCTGTTGAATTGGAAAGGAATTTTGATACATCCAACCAATTATCGCTATCAAGAAGTCCGGATACCGCGCAAGACGAAAGGAGTGTTCATACTCTTACAAAACGAGGTACAGAATTTTTTGTAGCGAACAATGATGTTAGCAGTGATATAAAGGTGGGAATTTGCAGCCTTGAGGAGAATGCATGCAATGATAAAGCTGTTTCTCCGCAATCTAGTCAATACTTGAGCATTATTGATGATGGCTCTTCTATACGGTCAGGTGCATCAGATCAACTTGACTATAGTTCTCAGGAGCCTATTAAATCTGGAAGTGCAGTTGACTGCTGTGGTCAGACAGACAATCAAAGAAAAGATATTGACAGAGTCAAATCTGAGATTGTAGCATCATCCTCTCAAAGGCATGGCGGGAGAAGTAGATCAAGACGCAAGACTCAAACAAGAAAGGCTGCCAGGAAAGGCAAGAAAACAGCCAAAGCATCATGTTCACACGAAAGCATCAGCATTGCTTTTTTCAAGGTTACAAAGAAGAGAAGTTCTCTGCCCAAATTAGTGCGTTCATCTGCTTGGGGATTGTTGGGAAATGTCACACAACTATTTGAGCATAATAATGGGCTTGAGGCCATTCAAGTTTCTAATAAAGGATCACAGAAATCAAAAGGACGCAGAAATAATGTAAAGAAAAATAAGAATGGGGCTACTGCAAGAGCGCAAGGTTCGAAGAAAAACCAGGCTTTGAATACCAGTCTCCGTTTGAGGGTTAAAATTGGAAAAGGAGTCCATCAAAGTTTTGCAGGTGTTCCTGAGCATGTTGATACCTCGGCACTGTGTACTGTCATTAGCTGCGATGGGACTGAATTGCACAAAGAATCTCCAAAAGTAGCTGATGGTAAAGTAGACTGGGAGCAAGGTGAGATTTCTGTGCATTCTAGGTGTTTTGCCAGCAACCAAGACAAGGTGACATCTTATCCTGGTGCTTCTGTTCAGGAGGCTCCGCTCTTTAATAATGATTTGGATAGCAGTGCGGTCATAGAAAAATCTGCTGAAGATTCAAGAGAGGATTATTTTGGGTTGTCCAACGTGTTGGTTGATGCATCAGGAGGAGCAACTGAGAATAAGTGCAAAGATCCTGGAACTTCACCCGATTCAGAAGTTATCAACTTAATTCCGGATGCCCATACCGATTTAAGATCCCATGATGATTTTCATGGTACAGTTACTTCTCACGAAGATCCTGCTGCTTCTGGAGGTCTTACCAGCAGTAAGAGAGGGAAGAAGAAAAATAAGCTTTCTGGTTCAGGTAGCAGTAAAGGTAAACCTCGTCCTGTGAAAACAAGCAGGGTTAAGCCATTGAAGCAATACGGACGAAAACAAAATCTTAAAAATGGCATCCATGCTGGTGAAAATCTTGATTCATCTGCCAGTGCAAATGCTTCAAGCAATTTTTCAAGTGATAAAGAACCATCTATTGTTGAGCCATCTCCTGTGTCAGATGAAACTGCACTAAAACCCGTCATGGAGACATTGAAAGCAGAGACTGGTGCAGAAGCTGATAAAATCGATCGTGACCCAGATACTGGTGTTGGCTTGTCAAAACCCGAGAATTCCAAGAAGTCCAAAGCCAAAGGTCATAAACATCCCAAAGGCAAGCCACAAGGCTCTGATTCGGGAATTAAAAGAGTCAATGCTCGCTGCAAGGGTGAACCAAAACAGATATCTGTTAGTAAGAAGAAAATCAACAAGAAATGTCTTGGTGATCAGGCTGCTAGCAATGTGGAAACTCTGCCAGACACAGGTAATATTTATTTTATTTGGCAGAAGGGACATTTATTTATGCATTTACTGTCATAGTTCGGTCCTTTTTTTCTTTCTTTCTTTTTTTTTTTTTTCAGGATTTGTCAGGTCATTCTTTACCCTTCTTTTCTTGTTTCCTCTTCCGCTAATGTGCTTTAGTAGAGTAGGACGGAATCAAGAGAAGACATTCTACATAGTCAACATTGCCATTCAATATTGTCATCCTGTTCCTGTTTTCTTGTCTTGATACCTGTTTTAGGGAAAATATAAATTCTTGTTTGATTTTACACATTTTGGTGTAGCAGAAAATCACATGGTAGATTCTGGTAGAGAGAGAGACAAAAGCGATGACAAGATTGCATCCACAAACCTACCTAACTTGGACCTGTTACCCGGTTCTCTTGGGGAGCAGTATATACCCCCACGTAATGCCTGGGTACGCTGTGATGGTTGTCTCAAGTGGAGGCGCATACCTACTGAACTGGCAGATTTGATCGAAGAAACTAAATGCACATGGTACATTGTTATTCCATCTTTTGACGATTTGGATAATTATGTGTTCTGTATAAACTGTAGGAACTTCATTAAACATATGACCCTTTCTTTATTTGTTTGTTTTGATATTCAATGACTTAAATTCATTAGTTGTTGAGTTGGCTTAGTTCTAGACAAAATTGACATTCCGCATCTGGTTCCAGAATTTTATATATATATATATATATATATATATATTATCAGATAGTCCTTTTTAAGTTTAAGTCATAAACTAGGTGGTCCTATAGAACTGGAGGTTATTGTTCTTCGTTGGATATAATATTCTACCTTAAATTATGGTTTTCTGCATGGCTCATATTCTAATTTTTAAACTAAACCTTAATTTATTACCGTTTGAGATTTTATTGCATTTAATGTAATTCGTGGTTTGAAGGACCTGCAAGGACAACGTAGATAAAGCCTTTGCCGATTGCTCAACCCCTCAAGAGAAATCAAATGCAGACATTAATGCAGAATTGGAAATATCAGATGCCTCAGGCGAAGAAGATGCTTCGGGATCCCACCTAACTGCTAAAGGATTGGAATGCAGGCGTCCAAGAGGTATATTTGTCTACTTTTACCAGAGGCAGAAGTTTTTTGTGCAAAAATAAGCAATTTATTTATTTTTAATAGAAAAAAAAAAAAAGCAAACACTTGTATGATGATCTTACTGCTGACCCTTCTCATCTGGTTGTTTGCAGATATGCAGGAAACTGTTACATGTACCACCATTAGGACAAATCAGTTTCTTCACCGTAACAGGAAAACACAGAATATTGATGAGGTCTATTATTGTCGATATGTTTACTTTTTCTGTAGTAATGATATCTTATATGTGCTCTTTGGGCAGATTTATGACAATCAACTAGTAATATTTGTTAATAAAAAGAGGTGGCTGCTTACTTTTATAAAATTACGATATATTACTAGTGGACACATAGTGACATGAATATTAGATGTCTAAACCAACTCCAAAGATTGACCTTAGGATGTGCTGATGTAGTAATTCTGAAATCTGAATTCATAATACAACATTTTCATATTTAGAGCAATTGAGTTTATATTTACGTTATAATGAACAGACAACTGATTTGTGCGTGTGTGTAATCCGAGTATAAATGCATTATGGTGTCATCTGCTGTTTGAAATTTTTTGGTTATTTGTACTGGGGCAACTATAGGATGCAAATTAGGTGTGAAGCCATGCTATAATTGGGTGTCATTTTGCCTTGAGTTTACGAGTACCTTGTGTTTGAAGTTTATTTCAGTCACAATTTTAAGATACGAAGATGTTTGGAAGTTTTCGGATTGTAAATTAAGTTCTATCCCATATACTAGTTTCTTTGCCATTTTATATTTCTAATTGTATATGTTGTAAATTTGATCAGATAATGGTATGCCATTGCAAACCTCCTTCAGATGGTCAGTTGGGTTGCAGAGATGATTGCTTAAATCGAATGCTTAATATTGAGTGTGTTCAAGGAGCATGTCCATGTGGAGAGCTTTGTTCAAATCAGCAGGTATGTGTTTAATTATCTTCGTGAGTATTATGTTATTGCTTAAAGTTCTTTGTTTTAACCCGTATCATCTTTGCAGTTCCAGAAACGCAAGTATGCCAAACTTGGGAAGTTTCAATGCGGAAAGAAAGGTTATGGGCTCAAGTTGCTTGAGGATGTACCCAAAGGAAACTTTCTTATTGAATATGTTGGCGAGGTAACTGTATACTTTTACACTAGGTTATTCGGCATTAATGAGACCAATGAAATTTTGTTCTATGCTTCATGATTGTGAAAAAATAATTTATTTACTGACACCAATTACGCATGCTTTCAGCATCGACAAAGTTTTTCTTTTCTAGAGTTTTCTTTATCAGTGGAAGGACTATATTGGCATGGGTTTTACTATTTAATCACTTACTGTATTGACTTTTGAAGAATAGAAAAAAAAAAAAAAAAAGGCAAAACGTAATTGGATTTTACATTCTAAGAATTGAGGCGTGGAGCAGGGCCTTCTTCTTTGTGCATCTAGAGTTAATGCATGCTGGATACAAATATACAACCTTCTTAATCTAGATCTATGTTTGAGTTAATTTTGGGCTGGGGACTCATGTGAAATCGTTATGGTTGATCGAGTTTCAAACGGCACGCGAGCATGCTCGTACTTAAGAGTTGCAAACAATTATCATTTTCTTTTCTTGTGAGATAATTACTTTCATGTTCAACCAGGTGCTTGATATGCAAGCGTACGAGGCACGACAGAAAGAGTATGCTTTGAAGGGTCATAAACATTTCTATTTTATGACATTGAATGGCAGTGAGGTTAGTCATTAACCTTCTATGCATACTTCTTGATGCGACATTTTCGTTGTATTTATCAGGACCTCCATGATTAGGCGTGCAATTTCTCAAGAGGAAATTAGGAAAATTGAATGTGAGAACCAATAAAGAGTTCTATAGCATGTGCCATCCTAGTTTTCTTCCCATATCTGGAGTTTATTTTAGTAGGGTAGGCTTCTAAATAAAATGCACAATTTGCTAGAAATCTTTATTGACTCTCACAAAAGTGTGTTTCTCTAAATACTCCTTTCTAAACGCGTTTTTATTTTTATTTTATAACGAAAAAATAAATAGAAAAACCAAAACTATGTCATTTTGGTATAACTTCAAAAAGTTATGCTCATATGGTCTCTGAAACTTCTCTTATTGTTTCTACATTAATTTCACTCAACTTTTTATTTCAGGTAATTGATGCATGTGTAAAAGGGAATAAGGGGCGCTTCATTAACCACAGTTGTGAGCCAAATTGTCAGACAGAGAAGGTGAATTGGATGTCCTAGTGTTCAGTTATCAGTCAAAGTTTTCTGTACATGTGGTCCTAACTCCTACCCCATGCTTTTTCGTTGAGCTTAGTAAGAGGGGTAGGAGTGGGGTTTTTGGATTTTTCAATTTAGTTTAATGGGTCTTACTACAGAATATATGGTAAAGGCTAGAGAGGGATCAGCGAGCTTTATGGATTGACTTGCTAAGTTAGGCTACATCACTAATGTGTATGAACACTTTAGGCTGACCTGAGCGACATTGATAAGCATTTTTTTTTTATAATAAAATTGGGTTGTGGTTTTAGAAAGTAGATTACCCATATGAAGTGCTAATTGAGCATGTGAAACTCCGTGAGACATTCCCTTGTTTAGACTTGTGCCTTGTTTTCTGTTTTGCTTAACCTTCAAATTTTTGTTGCAGTGGATGGTGAATGGAGAAATTTGTATAGGATTGTTTACCCTGAGAGATCTAAAGAAGGTAAAGCTTGCACCTGGAATCATCATTTCTATGCTTGGATCGGTTTGCTGAGCCAGAAACCTTCTTATTTTTTTATCGCCATACGTTTTATTAATATAAAAAGAAACCAGATAGACTACTGATATAGAGAAAGATGGAGAATATATAAGAAGGGCAAAAAATCCTCCTTGAATAAACAGGAAACCAAAATGCAATATGTGCATCACATCAGACTCATAAAATAATAATTAAATTTGAACGTAATGCTTAAACCCTTTCAGAGTAGAAACCTGTAAAGTAGCAAATAATTAAAAAATTCTCTCTTAAGTCATCATTGCTTTACTATAGAAAAGCCCCTTTATTTTTACTCCGTGCATGCAATTATTCAATTCAAAAGTTTAAGGATTTGGCTCTTTCCCTCACCAGAGAAACTTTTATCTTTGCTTATTTCTCTCTGAGTCCAACATTTGATATTGTCTGCTTGTGTTAGGGCGAAGAAGTGACATTTGACTACAACTACGTAAGGGTTTTTGGGGCTGCCGCCAAAAAATGTTATTGTCTTGCACAACAATGTCGGGGATATATAGGGGGTGATCCTCTTAGTGGTGATGTCATCATTGAAAGTGATTCAGACGAAGACTATCCAGCCCAGATGCTTCATCAGAATGGTCGATCTGGAGAAAGGAATGGTGTAATTAGAGGAGCCAGATCCTCGACCAAAATCTTAAAGCAAACTGTTGAGAGTGTATTAGATGATAGAGATGAAAATGATAAAGGGCCACTTGCTCTTGGACAGCCAAAGACTTCTACAGGAAAAGAGGACTCCATTAGTCATTCTGTGTCTACTGTTTCTTCTGTGCACAATGCATTAGAGCCAAACTTAAAGGAAAAATTACTACCTTCTGTCCTACCTTTAGAAATTTCCCAGGAAACGGAAGATAGTATGAGTGAGCTCATGTCCACAGTCCAGCAAGAGAGTTCCTTGGCAGAGGAAACTCCAGTTAAAGAGCTCAGCAAATCTTTATCCGATGATGCTTATGCTAATAGGAAGCCCAAGTTTGACGATTCCCATGATAAGAAGCTTTCTTCCAAAGGTCATGCTAAGGTGAAGACTTCTCGCTCGTCTAGCTCCATTAAAAAAGCAAAAGTTAAGAGTAGCCCTCCAAATTCTAGCAAAGTCCAGTTGGAGGCCATTAAACCTGAGGTGCCACTTATCAAACCCAAAAGAGTACTAGAAGGTTCTTTTGGCAGCCACTTTGAAGCAGGTTAGCCATTAATTTAATGCTTCTTTCAGAGGAAGAATATTTGTTAGAGTCACCAATTGATTAATGGCTTAAATGCTGCAGTTGAAGAGAAACTTAATGAGTTGTTAGATCCTGATGGGGGAATAAGCAGGCGAAAGGTAAGTAGCTATTCAAATGTCAGTAAATATTCAGGGCTTTGCATTTTCATCTCGGTTATATATTATAAAAATTTTATGTAGTGTTATTTCTCTGCTGGTGCGTTTTAGTATTGTTTTTCTTATTCTTCCGACTAATTTGTGCTTCTGTTCTAAATTTTGATAAGGAAAAGCCCATGTTTGTTTGCTTTGTTATTGGATGTGCCTCAGTTTCAAACTGTAGCATATTGTTATGTTGTTTGCTTGAATCATTTATCTCTCTACTTTCTTACAGGATGCTGCTAGAGGATACTTGAAGCTTCTTTTACTTACCTCAGCGTCAGGCGGTACTGCCAACGCAATTCAGAGGTAATTTTTTAATTTCTTTATGTATACTCTCTTGTTCTGTTGGTCATGTGAAAATGCCCCACTTCAGTGGTGTTTTTTTTTTTTTTTTGGAATTTTAAGAAAATAGCCACTGTTTACAAAATAATTTAAAAAATAGCCACAGTTTCAAAAAATTTAAAAACCAGAAATTTCTGACAGTGTCAGAAATTTTTACAACAATTTTTATGCGTAATTTTGTTATTGTCAGAAATTTCTTACATTGTATTATGGTTAATTTTTAAATTTTTTGAAACTGTGGCTATTTTTCTGAAAATACACAGTTCAAAATGGTTATTTACTTAACTGACCCTTTTTTTATGAAGTTTTTTATTGAATGATTTTCCATTTATGAATTTTTTTTTCTTCTAGAAACCGAGATCTTTCAATGATCCTCGACGCCCTTTTAAAAACACGATCACGGTTGGTATTGGTTGATATAATCAATAAAAATGGTAAGCGTACCTTTTTTGTCATTAAATGTCGCATGTAAACATGCCCCGGTTGATCTTTATTTTGTTTGTTTTTACCAGTTTAGTTTATCAATACTTTTCTCTCTTATTTTAGGTTTGAGAATGCTACACAAACTAATAAATCAATACAGACGAGACTTCAAAAAAATACCAATTCTCCGGAAGCTTCTCAAGGTATATAGAGTTTCTCTAACCCTTAGTGACGACTGTAAAAAGGCCTAGTATGTTACGTAACAGTCGTTTTCTGCTAACAAAATCAGCATTTCACCCTTTCTGGTTTTAATTGAAATAAAGGAACATAAATGAGGTACGTTTGGGAAATTGAAAAACTGGACAAGTAAGGATCATTCAGATCTTGAATTATCAACCAAATTCTTATTAATCCGTAGTAATATTGTAATAGAGTTCTTTTATGGGATTTTGGAACAAGATTTGATGAATAGGAAAAGTTTCTCATTGACATAAGAGAGTACGTTATGCTTTTAACTTATCATCTCTGCAGGTCTTGGAGTATCTAGCAGTCAGAGAGATTCTTACTTTGGAACATATCAAGGAAGGTCCTCCACATAAGGGGATGGAGAGGTTAGGATAATTTTTTATTTTTACTTTATTTCCAAATCTTGATTTTTACGGAGGGTGGCTGTGTTTTTCGGAGAGTCTCTCTCTCTCTCTCTCTCTCTCTCTCTCTCTCTTCCAACTGGTGGGATTTCCAACCAGGTAAGTCATTGATTAGGGGGGCTTAACGTCACATGCTTTTGTTGCCACAACATGTATTGCCGTTATGCTGGGTTTAGGGTTCCAAGGGACACTGGGTAATTTAGAACTTCCTCCGATTTTAGAAGTTTGTTGAAAATAAAAGAACAAAGCAGCCGCAAGGGAAATACAGTCGACTTATTAGGACTTGTTTTCCATGCAGCTTGAAACTCATTATTATTATTTCTGGCTCATTACCATTTTTAATTAGTTGAGTTGTTTCTTGGTGTTCGTTGATTTTGTTTGACGAATGTGTGAATTTTTTTTTGGCTTGTGCAGTTTTAGGGAGTCTTTTCTGTCACTGACAGAACACGAGGATAAACAGGTACTTGTTTAATATCAAGTCAACACAACTCTCTTTTTCTTGTTTTTAAGTACCGATTAACCGTATCTACTTTAATTTTCCTAACACTGCATGACCTGTTCATATTCGGTTTGCTGAACTTAATCCTTTGAGTCTGCACATACAGGTCCATCAGATAGCTCGAAATTTCCGGGACAGGTGGATTCCAAAATATCTTAGAAGACAATGTTATCTGGACAGGGATGATAACAAGACAGAATTTTCCAGGAGTACAAACTACAACAGGTATTCTCCAACTCGGAACAATGAATCTGACCGTGCTAGACGACCTTCAGAAGCAACTGATTGTGTCAAGCAATCAGCACCTGCAACACCGTCAGTGGATGCAGGCAGCCAGGAAGGCACTTCTGCATCTTGTGTCGCTGTTTCCCAGAGCAGTGGGACGAGAACTCGTAAGCGTAAAAGCCGATGGGATCAGCCAGCTGAGACAAATTTAGATTTGAGTTCTCTTCAACCCAAGGAACAAAAGACTGAGCATCAACAGTTTGAATCTAACCCAGTACCTGGGAGTGGTGAACTGTCAGTGGAATACAAAGACAAGTTGAACAGAGAGGACACTAATGGTGCTGGCTTTGTAAATGTTCCTTGTCATGTTAATAAAGCCGAAACAGGTCATGACGAGATAAAGGACGTTCTTGATGATGTTCCACCGGGGTTTTCATCTACCCTTAAACCTTCACCAGATTCATCAGTTGCTTCAGCAACGATTTTCCATTCAAACTGTCCTTCAGACAACGTTGTCGGGCATCCACAGGAAAAATTTAATTCTCGCTTACCTGTCTCATACGGAATTCCACTGTCTATCATTCAGCAATTTGGGACTCCTCATGAAGAAACTGCGGGAAGTTGGGTTATTGCTCCCGGCATGCCTTTCCAGCCATTTCCACCGTTACCCTCGTTTCCCCGTGATAAGCTGAAAGATCCTCCACCTTCCGGTGACTCTAGCCATTCGTCAGTCAATCAACCGGCTGAAGAAGCAGTACATGACAGCTGTCTTCCTGCTGTTACTAACTCAAATGATTGCTCCTCTAGCACGACCGGTGATCAACCGTCCGTACAAATTCCATCTACAAACAACCAATTTTCATCTAAAAGAGGCAGGGAAACGTCGAATGATCTGGGGACAAGGTATTTCAAGCAACAGAAGTGGAATAATACAAAATTGCGGCCCCCTTGGCATTGGAGTCGTAACTCGTGGGGATGCGGGGGGGATCCGAGAGGTGAGACAAACAGCGCAAGTGTAGGAAATGTAACAAACGAGCTTAGAAGTACATATTGTTCTGAGGATATAAGTAACCAGCAACCAGAGAACCACACCCAACATTGATTGATTTATAGGAAGAACTGCTTGTTTTTTACATTTACGTTGTTGTATTACCAATTCTTTTTTGTTTTGATTTATTTTTATGGGTTCATTTTGAATGGAAATTGCATTCAATATTGGAATTGAAGTTTAACCCTAACCCACACAGAAATCCATTTGGTAATATGCTCTGATGGTCCATCTAGTCGCCGGAAAGAGGTATTTTTTTTTATGTAACATATTCATAGGAGTTGGAACAACTGATGAAAAGGATTTTCATAGAAATGAATAAGATAATAATTTGCCAAGGTTTTACTGTCCCAAGTGGTCTTTGTGTTTGTTTTTTTCTTGTCCCCTCATTGCTTTTGTTCGCGCATACCAGTATGGAAGTTGCGGTACATTACAGGACAATCCAGGCTCGATTTCACTTTTCTGCTTCTCTATGCACGTTCCAAATAACTATTTACGAAATGAGCTTTATTCAGCATTGTTCTCTGTTTACAAAATCAAATGCTATTCAGACTCAAATGAAATTTCCAGAGTAACATGTTTCTATATATTTCGAGGATAAAATTCACAACTGAATCACCAATGAAATGTTAATTGGGACCTAAATCCTTCAGACTCTACCAAAACCGTGCTATGATTCCTTCCTTAAAAATAAAAAACGGTCCCCATTAAGAAACTTGTTACAACTGTTCACGAGATATAAAACCAGAAAGTTCATAATAATCTTATACATTTTCCCTTTAAATAGTATTTCTTGTGAAAAAAAAAAAAAAACCCCTTGTCTCTTCACTATTATTTCATCTACCAAATCAATCCAAGCTATATCCATTTCATGCATCTCCTCCAAGTAAAAAGGAAGAAGAAAATGCAGAGGAAATACACAAAAACAAAAAGCAGTAGTCAATACATACACACAAATTTTCTCTTAATTCTATTGAACCTCAAATCAGCATCGCTCAATAAACACACATTTTCAAAATCTTCTGAGCAAAGTTCTGAACCGAACAAAGCACCAAGTTTTGAACAAGGTTTTGTACTTCTTCCATCCATTGAAGTGCTTCCCAATTACCTTCTTGTAACTAGGCCTCTGTTGAACCAAAATCCAATACTCGGCAATGTTTGGCCTGTTGTTTATATACTCGTCCTCCAAATTCAAGAGAACCAAGCGAAAAAGCACTGGAATGAGCATAACATCAGCCATGGTGAACTCTTCGCCAACTAAATACGCTGTCTCATTAAGCTGCGCTTCAACCTCATCGAGAAGCCTAATTAGGTGTTCCTTGTCCCGCTCCAATACATCTTTGCTTTTGAGGTTCTCTTCTGTCTCATACGCTTCTTTTAGCTTGCGATGGTAAGCGCTCGCGAGATCAGGAGACTCAGCCATCCGAGCGATAATCACACGTCTTATGAACTTGGAAACATAGTCCCGATACTCATCAGGAATGTGGGCAAGAGTGAAAAACTTGGGGTTCCATTCTTGTATCTTCTGCATCCACTCGATGACTTCTCTGCTGCTACAGACGATGTTATCAGTGCCCGAAGAGACCATCGCAATTCTCTCTACATACCTGGAAAGCAGCGGTCGAGCATTCACATCTTCTTTCACTCAATCAAAAAGGCAACTATGTATTTGGAAACAATTCATATCTTGAACTGTATTATAAAATTTAGTTACTTTTCTCGTTGCAAGTTTTCAAATTGTTGCGAGTAAAACCTTACATAATGAACATCTTTGGATCTTAAATTCTAAAAAGAAAAAAATTTCATGATTTTCAAATTCCCTGATTGAACAATCATAGCATATAAAGATCACAGTTTCATGTATCGGATTCTCTATGACATTTATTTACAGCCATAAATTACCATACCACTGCTTGCCTAAATTCAAGAACTTGCATTTGTCATATGACCAAAACAAAAACTTGTATAAAGAAAGGTAAAACTGAAACATACAGGATGATATCAATAGTGTCGAAGATGATGTGAGCGCCGTTCTGAAAAACAGGCAATTTGGCGCTCGGGTTCATCCTGAAGAACGCAGCGTCCATGTTCTTGCCCGTGATGGGATTGACATGGAACGATGTGTAATCGATGCCCTTCTCTTCCAAAGCCAGTCTCACTCTTTGGCTGTTCAAAGAGTACGGATGGTGATGTAGCTGCATTGTCTCCGAAACATCCAAAGAAGCTGAGACCTTATTTTATCAACTTATAGTGTTCTATTGGACAATATGATTTGCTCTGCAAATTGAATAGCAACAAAAACATAAGCCAAAAATATTCTTCAAAATTACTTGATCCAATCAAGATAAAAGGTTACAATAGTTATTGCCAAGTTAAATAAGCAAAGTAACATTTTCAGGAAGAAAAAAAAAATCAACTGCAATTACACAGATCAAAATTCACAAACCCACAAGGGAAATTCATAGCTTCAAAAACCTTCTAAATTGGTACTAGCAGAAGAATATCTAAAGTTAGAACATGAAGTGACAAATCAAAACAACGTTTTTAGCTTTTAATAGTTGAAAAAGGCAACGCAAAAAACTGAAACCCCACAAACCTTTTCTTTCCTTTTTTTCTCAATTAAGATCAGATCAACGACATGGTTCAACTTTAAAGTAAACCAAGTCAATAAAACCTCAAAACACGGTTCAACTTCAATAGAAAATACACCAAGTCAACAAACCCAACAACAAGAAAACTAAAAAATAAAAAAAATAAAAAACTCAAAAAACACAACTGTTGGTAATATAAATAGAATGAACATGACAGTGTGACTTACACATAAACCTGAAGAACTTTCTCAGAAATAGATAAACTTGGAAAGAGCCAAAAAGGGCAAAAGAATAGAGACCAAACATGAAACAACAGAGAAATGAATTGGGTTGGAGAGTTTTCGAGATTTGTGCGAGCACATGAACAACCTTACGCGACTTTTGTCCTCAAACCCACAAAACCAAAAGGCCAACAAAGAGAGAGAGAGAGAGAGAGAGAGAGAGAGAGACCATAACATCACCATACCATACAATAAGAGATACGACAACTTGGACGACTAATATTATGCTACCAAATTGTAACTGCAACACTACAGATTTGTGTCTCTTTATTATGTAGATTGACGAAGTACAACTACCTGCCATCTGACACGTGTCAATTCTTTGTTTTTTTTTTCCATTTTTATTTAGGATAAATATGACCACATCATTGTCATTTGTAACTTGTAAGTAAACCTTAATACATATTAATGTATAGTTATTGCATTAGAGTAGTAAAAAGCATGCCTAACATTAGTGCCATAGTTTAATTTTGGGGATGTATTATTGCATGGATAATGAATTATTTTTATTATTTTTTTGTACCTACCACCCACCTACAACAATTATTGAAGAAAATATAAAGGAAGCTCTAAGGTACAAAATTTTTAAAACCAAGCAGAATTAATGAAGAAATGTTTGGTGTTTAGTAATTATTATGTTATTTGTGTTATTCAGAAATATGAATAAAAATGGGTGATAGTGGAGATGCTAAAACCGAAAGAGGGTATATTATATATATATGATTTGATAGTGATAATGCGTATTAATCGAATCAATTTTTTTTCTTTTCGAGGGGATTAGAGAAAAGAATACATATTTTAACATTGCCATGCTGTGCTATCTTCGCTTTCCAACCATTTTTGAGTATTTTCAAGACTGCTACTATAGATACAATTCCTAATATCTCACATATTATAATGAAATGGTGTGACTCAATATTCTTCTTCTTATTCTTAGGCATGTGATAAGGATTTTTCATATCTTTTTTTTTACTGATGGTGGAAACAAAACTATGCTTTTTTTTTTTTTTATAGGAAATTCTCCGTCAAAACTAGTGCTTCTACCCTTTTTTCGCTGTTTTTCTTTTCAATTTTTTATTTAGCTTAAGAGTAAAAAACCCGTATAAACACAGTTGGGCAGGTGATGGGTTCAGTTTTGTCGAAGCTAAGTACGGCAGTTGACAGTTGTTGTCGGCAAGTTCCTTTTCAAATGGGCTCATCGTCGGCCCATTATTATGTGATAAGACTCTTTGTTAAGCCCATGAGTCTAAGATAATTGGCCCATAATCGTCCAATATGGGCTAGCCCATGAAAGCCCATATTCTTCAAGTCCAAATGCGATTTTCCTCTCTATTAATAAATAATAGGAAAAGAAATTCGAACAACTCTCAATTGAAATATACACGTGAAATGTATAAGTGAGACTGAGAGAGTTTAAACATCTAGTTTATATGTCTTCTTTTTTTAAACTCAAATTAAACTGAATAACGAAGTTCAAATACACCGCTCCAAAAATCAGTCCCCTTTAACATTTGATCCCAATTCCCAATGCAATAACTTCGCACAAGCATAGAGTTCCCAACTTTAAATCTCTAATAATGCAATAGCTTTGACTTTTTTTTTTTTTTTGGCAACATTTGAGAATCTACCCATTTAATAATCTCATGACATTTTCTTTTCAAACCAAAATGGTATGAATAGTTTAACGCCATGCCCGGCTTTTTTAAGTAGCAAGGCTCAACAAGAAAATCTGAAATTTTTCACATGCATGGAGAGAGACACACACCTACTTGTGGAGTCCAATATTTAATATTTAATATGTGAGACATAAATGTGAGACCCTACAAACTCAATTGAATATCCAAGCTATTGTCACACCCGCCCATAATCTTTGGTCCTTCAATATACCCAAAATTGTTTCTACAATGAAAACACCTTTCCCAAAATTGCACCGACTCTCACTCACTGCCATCAACACTTTGGAACGTTTCAAACTTCACTAGTCACTTCCACACCCATTGGCCCATAACTTTGGCCTTTCTAAATCTAAAGTGCCCAATAGATATAAGCAAGCGGTAGATTTTGACAAATGTCTTTCTTTGCTGCGTTAATAATTTATAATCTATGTTCCGTTTTTGTTATATTTTTAATTTTTAATTTTGATTTTTATTTTTACACTAGAGGATGTATAAATTTTTAAGTAGCACTTAAAATGACAAATTTTTCCAATTCTGCAAAAACGTCAAAATGTTATTTATTATTGTTAGGTGAGGTTGTAACATATTTTCATGTAGATGATAGAAAAAGTGCTAATGTGCTATATGATACTAAATATGAGATCCACTTAATTTTGACTTTTTTTCTTTTCATTTTTTTAAATTGTTGTTTGCTGAGTTGATTAAAAAAAATTATAACAAAACTAGCTTGCGTTATTAAAATAAACGCAATCAGAAACATAATCTAAAATTTGGGTTTAAATTTCTTCTAAATATGTGTTTGTGCAAAACTACTACCAGGATTTGTTGCCTCCTAAGAAATTGTCGTTTGGAAGTTTGCAGATGATGATGATGATTGTTATTATTTCTTTAAAAATAATAATTAGCAAACATTTAACTGTACTTTAAACTATTGTAGAATCTAAGAACAACACGTAAAAGTATTACCGAACTCCCTCGAATATCTGCTTGGCGAAAAAAAAAATTCCCTGGAATATATGGTGATTTCTACCATTCAACCATGGAAAAAAAAAATCCAACAAAATTTGTATAAATTAGCGTCTGGTTATGCTGAATTCATGGTGCTATTTGTTTATGTATTTCATTTATTGTTGTTTAAAATTGTGACGGAATGCGGGGGATTTGATTTGAAAAAAAAAAAAAAAAAAGTTATGATATTAAATAGAGTTTGAATGGACATGCTAATTGCTAGAGAGAACATGGCGATCTTTGTCTCGTCAACATGGAACGTGCCTTTGTTCCCTTTGAAACCTTGACACAGTTTTGAACTTCCCATTTCATGTGGACAAACACAAACGACATTTAAGTTCATGATAATGAAAGATAATTAAAAAAAAAAAAAGATGCGCTCAATTAGAAGAAATGAATCTAATAAGTGATTCTATAATTGTAATACAAGTGGCCATTATAATGATCCTTTCCCATCCTGATGAGCCGTCTAATATCATGTGGCTTTTTTTTTTAATGAGCTATAGAGAGAGATTTAATGATGACGTTTTGCAACATTATACTCTTGAATTAAGGATAATATAAGAGTTAGAGCATGCTTAGCCTACTTTAGAGATAAATAAACTGTTCGGTAGGCCCCAATTTGATAAAATAGTAAGCATGAAATCGGAAACATGGGTATCAATATTAATTAAAATTACCAAAGAAATTTACAAGACTGATCTATTGTGTTTTGTAACGTCATATTATGTTATATGTATATATGCATATATTTTGACAAAATTAACAGTATAGACAGATTAATTAGTACCCTTATGTTTCTATAAATTTGACAACCACCCCAAAAAAAAAAAAGAATCATAGCAAATAAGTTATAACAAACGGCAATGAACAAGCAACCACAAAGTTAATTGAATAGCACGACTTTTTGGCTTAATTTACAATTATTTGGCAGCTTAAGAACTCAGCTTCACATACGAACTGAAAAGTAAGCCCATACCAACTGACAAGCTACGTTTCATTTTCACCTTTTGAAGTCGGTTAAAAAAAATAAAAATAAAAGTTGTGTAGGTTCGTTGAATGCACTATTTGAGTGACTTTGAAAAACCGCTATATATAACAGTATCGTATATATTGTTCTTGGTTTTGGGTAATGTGTCGTTTTGGCCATCCAAACCCCATTTTAACGAAAAAAAGCCCACAATCTCAGCTAACTCGGAGCTCTAAGCAAGCAATTATCATCACAAAGTAACCGCCAAAAGCCAAAACAAAAAAGTATAATTAATTACTAAACAATTATAAAGCACACATTGCAAGTGTTCTTGGCCTGGTCTTTTGGCATGATTTTGTCATTGTGAGAACGACTTTGATGTGTCAATTCCCTTTTATTTATTGCAAATTGTCTAATAGTTTGTGCTTGTTGGGAAGAGTGTTTTTGGTACATGTTTATGGCCTTGTTTTCAGGGAAAACCTTTATCCGGGGAACAAGCTTGCTATTGGCTGAGATTTATAATATATTGTTTAAATAAATATTATATTTTGTTGTATTATTATATTCTTATTATTTAGGGTCTGAAAGTCAATTTTTGTGTGATGATCAATGCTTCACAATTCACGCAAGGTGTGTTAACTTTTTAAAGTATTTGTTATTTGGCTGGTCAATCACTAATACGCTACAGAAAAAGCACTAGTGGTTAAAAATTGTTGGTTTATCATATGTGTGTGCGTGTGTGAGTTAAACATGGATTTAATACTATTGTTTAGCTTTCTTAAAAGTTAAAAAGAACAAAATAGCTCTCGCGTATTAGCATGCAAGAAAATAATGTGTGATTGAATCAAATATATATGTAACGTTGACATTATTCAATAATGACTTGTAGCATAGTATATAGGTACTACACATCATCACGTGGTAAATACGACATATATATATTTGCCCAAATGGAGACACTTGTCTTTTATTTTGTATTTTAATTTATTTTATAATTTGCGGACGAGACGTTGTTAGTTTGGATTAATAGTATCTAAATCTGCCAAACTTGTGCAATAATGTTGTCCTCTAATGGGAATATGGGATAAAATGCCCGTGATGAACTTGTGATGAACTTAACTTTCTGCCAATATTCTTGTTCTGGTTTGGCCACAATTACGATTGTGATAGCTTATTTGGTTTTATTTACCCAATTTGTATAGTGTTAATATCCCGCGGATATACATAAACCTCTCCCGTGGTTGAGTGATTAAAAAATTGTCAGTTAAGCAATTAGTCATTTTAAAGGTAAAATTTGAAGATTTAGTCATAATTTCACGAAATTAGGGATTTAGTCAGTAGCATATAACATTTTTTGTAACACGTAATATATATACGTATAAAAAATATAACATTAAATGTAACATGTAACAATGATATACGTTTACATGTATACACGTCTATATGTTTCATGTAACAAAAAATGTTACATTTTATGGCTAAATTCCTAATTTCGTAAAACTATGGCTAAATCCTAAAAAATTATTCAAAGGTTTGGTTAAATGCCTAAAAAACTCTTAAAAAATTCGTCTTTGTGTTTTGCTTATTTTATGGACATTTTTGTTTTGTTTTTTTATAATAAAGAGATTTTTAAGGATTTAGTCAATTTTTTTGTTTTTTGTTTTAAGAATTAGTCATATTTTCATGAATTTAAGAATTTAGCTATTTTCATCGTGTATCAACATGTATCAAAAATTATTACATGTGTATCAAATTTTGTTAAATGATGAAAATTGCTAATTTCTTGAAATTATGGCTAAATTCTTGAAACACGAGCTTAAAAATTGTTAAAAACCAAATCTTTCCTTTTATAAATTGCATAAAAACTATAATTTGAATTTGAAGTTTCTTAAAATCGCCCCGTTAATAAGTTAAAATCAAGGAACTAACACACGAAACGTCGCATTTACCCTTGCAAGATGGCAATTACTTTTGTTTTTTTTTTTCAGTGAGTTATGTGTTTAAAATGTAAAATGTAAATAGATAACTTATTTATGAAAAAAAATTACAAATTTTAATCCTAAAAATGTTTTTTTTTTTAATTACAATCTACTAATTTATTATGGTAAATTAGTTAGGCCACATGAAACTTTATGCTATGCTAATCTGGTGAAATGTATAACCCAACTAAATTGGTTATATACGTTGGAAAATTAGTTTACTAAGCTAAAAGAACACTTATTCAAATAACAAAAAATGTGAACTTTTTCTTAAATAGATATTAAAAATAGACATTGAGAATAATATTATTTCATATTTGATTTTTGTTTTTTGATTTTTTTTTTTTGGGTTACAATCAAGCAAAATTGGGTAATAAATCCAAGCAGTGTCCACGGTTAAGAGAACAATATGCACTTTCGTGGATCCCGAACTACATTCCACTACTTTAGGTTGGATTGCCCGTGAAAAAGAAACCTTTTTTTTTTAACCATAAAAATTGTATCTATATAAACTTAGTACTTCTCTTTTTTAATGTCTCATGAACCCATATGTTTGTGTTATTGCTTTTTTAAAATTTTCTTGGAAGATATATGCGTGGCAGACTGTTCTTTGGTGCCCGCACGTGTCTCCATCAAAGAAATATCTTGTGTTCTTTTATTATTATTATTTTTTTTCACATTGAGGGTGAATGTAAATATGTAATTACTAATTATGGATACAACATATTATTGTACGTCAAATGAAATGACATTAATTTAATTTGCTTATTTATTGTTTTTGCTCAAAATCAGAGTGACACAAATATGATAAGATGCCCCATGGTAGTGGGTGCATTATGAGGCCCACAAATATCTAAGACTATGTTGGTCCATGTATATTCCATTTTTAAAATGTAAAATGGAAATTAAAAAAAATAAAGTGGAAAATAAGGCGTGAGAGAGATAAAGATTGTTGATTTGTTCAATATCTTTGATATAGATGTGATTTTGTGTAGGACCGTTCGTACTATATTTGCTTCAAGGCCGATTTGAGGGAGGGTCTATGTATATACACGCTCAATATCTCCTAATCATTGCTACGAGCGTCTTAATGCAATGTTAAATTAACGTGTCATCGTTAAAATTTAATATTTGAGTAAAAAATTATTCTTCAAACTAATATTATTCTTAATGTTTAATTTGACAAATGTTATATTTGGTGTTAAATTTAGTACCAAATATAATATAATGTCAAATTTTTTAAAATAAGCATTGATTGACTTTTTTTTTCATTATTAAATGTAAAAGTAATTATAACTATAATTTTATATTATAATAAAAAAATATCTTATATAATAAAACTAATATTATTACATGTAGTGTTTCTTATTATTGGTTAATATTTATTGTTTTTAGGGCTTGTTAAACAATTAGCCGTTTTAAAGATAAAGTTTGAAGGATTTAGCCATAGTTGCACGAAATTAAGGATTTAGCTATAACATGTAACATATATACGTGTAAAAAGTGTAACATTAAATATAACGTTACATGTAACATAAAATGGAACACATGTAACATTACATGTAATGTTACATATTTACACGTATATATGTTACATGTAACATAAAATGTTACATATTATAGCTAAATCTTTAATTTCAAACTTTTAGGGCTTAAATCCTAAAAAATTACCCAAAAGTTTGGTTAAATGTCTAAAAATCTCTTTTTTTTTAAATGATTGTGCAACTAAATAATAACAAAATGATAAAAATAATATTTAAAATGACATTAGTGCGTAGAATATTCTATATCAAATATAGCATTTTGGTCTATTTTTTTAGTACTGAGTTTGATATTAATATTATAATTTATTGCATCTCAGATGATCTAAGTTTCAAAATTTGCTACCATTCATACACTTTTGTTCGCATCGGGGACTCTAACATGCATATGGGTTGTATATGTGTGGTGTATATATATACTGTTAAATCATTACTATGCCGTATAATAATTTAACAAAATAAAAATAAAATCATGCACCTGGTATATTGGTATTTTAGGCATGGTGTTGGTTTAAACTTAATTATAAATTCGAGCTTTCAAGGTGGCCCTTGAACAATTTGATGCATACATGTCAATGTGTTCATTTTCTAGCCGAAAATTACGAATTAAGAGGAAAATAGTTTTTGTCATTGTTAATATATAACATACAAAATGTATCACTATTTTCTTATCTAAATATGTTGTTTGCACTGTCTTAGCAAAAAAAAGTAGCAAGTATATATACGGTGATAAGAGATTAAGATCGAACAACGTACAGAGGAAGATAAAGAAAAACTTAAAATCAACAAATTCTTACCTAACTAATCTCGAAAACATTAAAAAATAAAATAACTTATATTGGTAATAGATTGGTCCAAACAAGTGAAAAACACATGATGTGCCCAATTTTATTCGACCTAGTATGGTACATAAATACATTAATTATTTGAAAAAGAGAAAAAAAAAAAGGGTAATTTTGCCAAACTCATCACGTGAGAGTAGTTATACATTCGGCGTCCACCGACAACCCACGTTGCATAGAAGAGGAAAAATAAAAGGGGAAAAAAAAAAGACCATAGTGGGTTCAATCCTTATATATATAGTACCAAAGCACTCTTTTCCCTTTAATTTCCACTATCAAACCCCATTTCAATGAAGAGCACTAGACTAAAATATCACTGTTGGTAATGGGTTTATCCGTTATTTAGAAGAGCACTTTAAACATTATATTCCAATGATAATTTTCACTATGATTTTTTGTTTTAATTTTTTGTTTGTGCTTGGAAAGTAAGTGTAATTTTTAAGTTGTAATTTGTATAATAAGCAAAGTGATGGAGTTGGATAGTGATAGACCCATAATAAATGGGACCCATGGTTTTAACTTTTAATGAAAGGCCAATCACGTGCACGTCCTCAACAATATATTTTGGTACCTTCTTGTTCTTTGCATTTGGAGTTTTGGACCCACAAAGTCACCACCAATCACCAATCATGCCTTTCGACTCATATAGAGCTCAATGTAAAACATTTATAATCTACTGTGTCCAATTTCCCAAATAAAGCTTGAAGTGAACCAAACGAAAAATAAAAAATAAATACATACCATTGAAGGAAAGAACGTATTGTTAATTACATGTTGTACATGGTCTTTATTTTTAAGAATACATTAGTTCTGTTTATCCCATGATAGGATTAGGCTGTGTTTGAGGGAGGAATAAAGTGAATACGATAGAATTGGATTAAATTAGTCTTAATTTGGTTTTGTTAGTTGTTTTGAATTGAATTATCTAATCCCGATCCTAGTATAATCATGTGACGCTCGAATATAGAATAACTTATCTCATTATAAAAAAATATGCATGACCAACGAAAAAAGTAGTTACTTTAATATTAGATTTAAATGAAAATTTTCTAAATGTGAATAATCTCTTGAATAATATTATAATCCAATTCTCGCTTTATCAAACACATTATAAAGTTAATACAAATTAATATAATTTAATCTCAATAATAAATAAGTATCATCTAATCCTATCATTATATATTTTATCTCCGTATTTGTTTTAAAATTCTGAAATTACTATTGAAAGTAGTTTAACCTAATCATATTTGAAGAATGAGTCTAACTGAATAAGTTTGAAATAGAATTTATAATATGAAGATTTTGAGGCATTATACCTTTGTTAGTATAAAATTTAAGTGGCTAGCATTTATACCGCGGCGGTCATATTATTTTCATGTTTTGATAAATATAAAATAGAAAATAAAAAGAATAATAAAACTTGCTTGACTGACGAAGTATGTATTATTGAGTATTGACTGTATTGCGGAGATCAATATGGGCACGTGGCCGTCGGCTTGTGGTGCACGTGTCAGGGGCAGGTAAACATCAACGTAATTACACACATGTCCACGTAGGCGTGGCATTTTTGTAATTATCGGATTGCGTTTTTGCCAAAGTAGATCCAAACCATTGGCGGTCACGTGACAACAATTTACACGCAAGCAAAGCAAAGCAAGAGCTTTAGCATACGTTCTTCACCTTTTTAAGTGTTTTATTTGATTTTATGAGTCATTTTAGTAGCTCGGAACTAAATTGTCGAAATTGTCAATTAATAATGGTTTTCATTTTAAAAAAAGATTGCAATTTATAATTTATTTATAGTTTATCTCATTATCTGTTCTCTAATTACACTTTTAATAGGTGAATAGAAATGATAAAGATGGTTAAAAAATTTAAATATTTTATAATGTCAAAATAATGAAATAGGATCTAATAGGAGAAAAAAGTGAGAGAATTTGAGTTATAAGGAGGTACGTTTGATTACGTGGTATTGCCTGATTAAATTCTTTTATTCCTTGATTTAATTCTTTTATTCCTTGAAACAAAACTCTTTTTTTTTTTTTTTTGTCCTTTGCCTAATTTAGATACAAATAAATAATTAAACAAGCAATCAAGGCCTCTCGGGTTTTAGTAATATGTTTTGAGCATTATGCCACCGACCAAATAAGAAAAAAGAAAGGAAAAATATCATAATAATAATATTAATAAAAAAAGAATAAATGTAGGGCCTATCTAATCTAGCTTGCAATATTTATTGCATTAATTTTGCTCGATCCCTCTAGATATTTTAAGGCAACCATACGATCATCTAATAATGATTTTTTTAGGAAAGTTATGACTTAAGTTGAACTAGTTATCTAGTTGATTTAAGTTGAAAGCTATCTTAAGAGCCTTATCTTGATGTGAATTTTTTTTATTTAATCTCAATGGTTTGTAATCTTTCCAAATGATATTATTAGTACTTGAATGTCATTTGTTTTAGTAGTTTCAACAAAACTACACATGTCAAGGCCTAATAGCTAGATTTTAGTGTTTTATTTAATTAAGAATTATGACAAAAGCTTTGAAGCTTAATAATCACTACTATAGTATTAATTTAACTTTTAACCACTAAAGCGATACCTTTTCGGCTTTTCCTTGATGGTTTATGAATTAATTTAATAACTGCCAAGAAAGGTATATTTTTAAACATACTTTTTTTTTGGGGTGCTTTTTACAACGTTTACTAGCTTATACAGGGATGAAAACTACCTTTCTTTGCAAAAAACAATAACAAGATTGGAAAAAGGCCTAGAAGAGTGAGTTAATTAATTGTGTTCATCACCACAATTGTTCCCTCCTAATTTTCATGCCCATTATCACTCTTAGCAACAGTTTGGTGTCATTAATCATGGTCTTATCAGAGGCATTAACTGAAAAGTAGGGTTTAGGTTGCTTTCAATAACCAAAATTTGGGTGTCTTCTTTGCTTGATGAAAATAATGACTCCCACACTTTTGTCCAGCTTTTGATGGTAACTTTTCGCCGAATGATTCATAATAATGCCTTTAGTGATTGTAGGGAAAAAAAAAAGAGAGTACAATTACAAACAATAATTTTGCTATAATTTATTTCCTACTCATTTATCAACAATATATTACGTGCTAAAAATATGATAATGATGTTCCTAAATACTAAAAGATAACTATAGTATATTATTTCATGATCAGTATACCAATTTAGTACAATGTTAATATTATTCTCTCATTATTTATTAATTTATCATAATTGAAGATATTGTTTTCAAATTATTACTTCTAGTTGTAGTTACTTTCAAGGCAACATATATATATATATATGTATATATATATATATATTCTTTTTTTTTTTGGGGGTAAGTAAGACCATCATATCAAGCAATGCAAAGGTGAAAAGACAAATGGTGATCCTATTAATTTTGCTGACCATTCACCTTATGTGAAAAAAATACATTCCAACAATTATTTCAATCGGCTACCAATTCCCACATGACAATAAATAACTAAATTTGGGATTGGGAAAACAAAAGGAACAAGCTGTTAGAAATGAGAGAGAGCTAAAAGGAGCTGAGTAATTAGACATCTGACAATTGACCATCAATGTTAAGGATAAAAATGAATTTTGACTGTTGCAATTCCCTATATACTTATGTGAACAAATCAACTATTAATTTATTTATTGATTTTACATATGGAAGAACTGTAGGTAATTAAATTATGGGTTTGGTTGAAAAGTACTCAAAATTTACATTATAATTAAACGAATACAAAAGTTTTAGAGTAATTTAAAAAATGACAATTATATTTATTATTTATACTATTTGTAACGAGCTAATCCATTACGTAAGTAATTTATTTAATTTGATATTTTGTGCTAATTTTAAAAAATATGTCAATTATATAGTTAAGAGTTGAAAAATAAGTACTTATTATAATTTTTTTTTAATTTTTTTCTGCAATAATCAAAAGTTTGCCTTTTGTTTTTGTTTTTATTTTTTGGGTGGCCACACATCCATGGACCATGGCCACTCTTTAGAAAAGTAAGAAAGCAGCCACAAGTAACTTTCACAATAATATTAATTAATTAATCAATATAAAGACTTATCATAACGCCTATAATAATAATAGAGGTCTAACAAAAAGAATTATGTCATTGCAAATCAAAAAACAAAAAAACAAACAAGAAAATACAAAATATGGATGTGATGACACTGTGGCCCGCCTTTTTTCTTCAACCATAAAGGATCAGTATGCCTTGTCTATAGTGTTACTAGATTTTATGTGGTGCAAATGTGTTCCCTATAGGCTATATTAGTCTTAACTCTTAATAACAAAATTGATCATATATATATATATATACACACATATTACACATTAATTTTTGCTCCCTTCAAATAGCTAAGTTAAATTTTTTACATTAATTTTAGCACTATATATAATTAAATTTTGCATCCTAGTACAATTAGCATGACATAATCTATATTTTTTTTCAAAGCATATAATCATAATTAGAAGCACACAATATGTACTCAGGAGTAGTAAAATAATTAAAACTGATATGAATTAATTTTCATCACCAAATTTTCACCACAGAAAACATTACAAGAATTTGCTTTTAGATCCTGTTCCTGTTTGACGATGGTGGGACAGAGCAGTCAGTTATACAGTACTTCGGGCTATGACCCACCAACCGCACAATTAACAAACAAACATCAATTTTAGCCCAAAACAAAATCATATTTTTCCTCCATTCTAGAAAATATAATATAATAAAATAAAAAAATAAAAAGAAAAAGACACGGTATTTTCTCTGCCACACTAACTGAAGAGTGAAGAACACAACACCATGCTCAATTCATGGATCCTAGACTCTATCATTTGCTCTTTATAGTTTTTGCTCTCACGTCCGTTGCAGGTGGGCCCACCAAAAAAAAAAACCCCAAAAAAAAAAAAAAAAACATCAACACCATCAATCTTAGAGCGTCGGTGATCATCACCATCACCATCACTACTCTCCGTTTAAGCAGCTTAATCAGTGAGAGAGTGATCCTAAAGATACTCATTTTGTAGGACCGCCCGTATACTAACATTCCCTCTACTCTCTCTATTTTTTTTTAAATTATTTTTTTAATTTTTATTTCCCTCTGTCTTGGCATGCGAGCTTGAAAAAGCAAACCATCGAACCAACGACGGTTGAGCCCAAAATCCATCTCTCTCTCTCTCACACACTAATAACTCACGCTCACACTTAATAAAGCCTTTGTATGGAAAACGATCACCGGCAACGAAACGACGACGTTACCTGAATAATCTGACGCCGATTCAACGAGCCAAAACGACTCGTCGTCGAGCTCTGATAGGCCGTCGAAAATTCTGACTGAGAAAGTGGTGAAGATGGTTCAGACTGGCTTCCATGGCGGCGAGGTGGAAGAGGAAAGCTCCGGCGGCCGGACTGTGGTGGTCGGAATAAAGCTCGACTCGCCGAGCAGAGAGCTGCTCACGTGGGCTCTGGTCAAGGTCGCTCAGCCCGGCGACTGCGTCGTCGCTCTCCATGTTCTCGGCAAGAACGGTGAGTCTGATTCCCTAAAGTTAGGGTTTTTAGGAGTTTGAATCGTGAGGTTTTATGGCGAGGCTCGGTGAGTTTAGTATTGATGTGAACTCGGTTTTTGTGTATGTGTGGGTGCAGAGATTTTCGATCGGAACGGGAAGTCCTCGCTGCTCTCGCTCGTCAAAGCGTTCGACTCTGTTCTCGCTGTGTACGAAGGTTTCTGCAACTTGAAACAGGTTGATATTTATCTCCTTCTTCTTTAATGGAGTTTAATTTTCTCTCTGTTGTTCTTTTCTTTCTGATCCTACAAAAGAGCGAATTTACGGGAGAAAAGTTTCGAACTTCACACGTTCGTCGCACTTTTTCCACGTTTTTCTCAGTAACCAAACAGGAAAAAGGGAAAAAAAAAAAAAAAAAACTGAACGAGCTGGCGAATTTTGCGCAGGTGGATCTGAAGCTGAAGATTTGCAGAGGCTCGTCGGTGAAGAAGATCTTAGTCCGAGAAGCGGAATCGTATTCGGCGTCGAAACTCATCGTCGGAACTGCTCGGAACCACCACACAATCCGGTCGTCCACTTCCGTAGCCAAGTACTGCGCCAAAAAGCTTCCGAAGAGCATTGGCGTTACCTCTGTCAACAACGGGAAAGTCGTCTTCAACAGAGAAGGCTCTCCTGGTAAAAATGGCAATTCGGATCCCCAAGCCCCGCCGAATTGCCTGTTGTTTGCGTCGCAAGTTATGGAGAAACCAATTTGCGCAGTTTGCGCGCCCATGGCACGCAATTCTAGCGACCAATTCTGCGAACAGTCCTGTGGTGACAATAGCGACGGAGAGGAAGAAGAAAGAGGAGACTCGTCGCTGGCTTTAGTCCCGGTGAAAAGCGTGGAGCCCGCACCGAGCTCTCTCTCGGTGTTGATCACGGAATTGCCGGAAGTGAGGCCCGGGTGGCCTTTGCTCCGCCGCGTTGCCACCATGCAGGACCAGAAGCCGCCGGAGAGGACTCTGGTGAGGCAGATCTCGGTGGTCCAGTGGGCAATGCAGTTGCCGAGCCGGAACATTTCCTGCGATTTCGACCACGATGAGAACCAGTACCAGCCTCCCTCCAACTTAGACAGCGAAACCGGGGCGATTGTCCTGGTGGGAGGCACGGAGACGACGGAGAGCGAGTCCCATAGCCTGCCGCCAGAATTGGAGGGGCTTCATGAGAAGTACGCGTCGACTTGCAGGCTGTTCGAGCTCCGGGAACTCGTGGCAGCCACGTCGGGTTTCCTGCCAGGTTTGTCTAGGTCCTCACAGAACTAGCCCCTGTTTTGGAAATGGCATGGTTTGAAGTTTGAACATTCATTTTTGTTTTGGAATTTTTCAGAGAACTTGGTCGGAAGAGGTGGCAGTAGTCAAGTGTACAGAGGCTCTCTTCCCGATGGCAAGGAATTGGCTGTGAAGATCTTGAAACCATCTGAAGATGTAATAAAGGAGTTTGTTCTGGAGATAGAGATCATCACTACCTTGAATCACAAGAGCATTATTTCCCTTTTGGGGTTCTGTTTTGAGAACAACAATCTTCTCTTGGTTTATGATTTCTTGTCTAGAGGAAGTCTTGAAGAGAATCTCCATGGTATGCAACTTAAAATGAACTAAAAAAAAACAACTCCTTTTTTTTTCAATACGAATTTTCAATCTGAATTTTGGCTTGTACTGATACAGGGAAGAAGAAAGATCCAATTGCGTTTGGCTGGGATGAGAGGTATAAGGTGGCTTTGGGTGTAGCCGAGGCTTTGGATTATCTACACAATGGCAATGCTCAACCTGTGATCCACAGAGATGTTAAATCTTCCAATATACTGTTATCTGATGATTTTGAGCCACAGGTAAAGATTGTTTTGGTTCTCAGTTTCTTTATTTCCTTGAATCCATTTGTACTCATATTTACTTGTACATGTTTTTCCAGCTCTCTGATTTTGGACTGGCGAAGTGGGCCTCAACCACCTCAACACATATAACTTGCACAGATGTTGCAGGCACATTTGGGTATGTTTGTGTACCTTGTCAATTCCTCAGAGTTTAGTTTCCAAAAAAAAAAAAACACTTTTTTGAGCTCATGTTGTTTCTTATGCAATAGAGGATTACGATAAACTTCATGATAATAAGAGTGATTTTCATTTTTGGCTGTAGTTACTTGGCTCCTGAGTACTTCATGTATGGCAAAGTGAACAACAAGATCGACGTATATGCATTCGGGGTCGTGCTCCTTGAGCTTCTTTCAGGAAGAAAGCCTATAAGCAGCGACAATCCGAAAGGCCAAGAGAGCCTCGTCATGTGGGTATGTTTTCTTCTTTTTCCCCCGAGCTTAAATCACCTCCGAAATTAAATCTTCTGCTGTTGTTTCCTAACAAATACCAAACCTTTTTGGGGAAATTTTTTCTGGGTCCAGGCCAAGCCGATACTAAATGGAGAAAAAGTGTCAACGCTGTTGGATCCAAGCTTGGGCAGTAATTATGATCAGGACCAAATGGAGAGAATGGTCTTAGCAGCTACTCTTTGTATCCGACGTGCCCCGCGAGCTAGGCCTCAAATGAGCCTTGTGAGTCACCTCTCTCTTCGCTCATAAATCTCTAGTGGTCCATACTTCATTAAGTTCTTTCAATGAGCCTAGCCTGGATATGTAGCTCAAGTTTAATGTCAAACAAGATATGGTCTAAAAAAATACAAGTACGAAGTCGATTTAATGAGTCTTCTTTTTTCTTGCTTTGATCAGCAAAATGTGCATTACATTAACTTGTTAATTGTATAGAGTATCTCTAAGGAAAGGAAAAAGATCTTTAGTGAACTATTTAGAGATCTTATCATGTTTGAATTGGTCATCACAGGTTGTGAAACTTCTTCAAGGTGACCCTGATGTAACTAAGTGGGCAAGGCTACAAGTCAACGGCGCGAAGGAGGCCGACATTTTGGATGATGAAGCGTGCTGCCCGCGATCTAATCTGCAGTCGCATCTCAACCTCGCACTGCTCGACGTGGAGGATGACTCGCTCTCCATGAGCAGCATCGAGCAAAGTGTGTCTTTGGAGGACTACTTGCAAGGCCGTTGGAGCCGCTCATCGAGCTTTGACTAACCCGCAATATTTCTTCGAAATTTCTCATTCCAAAAAAAAAAGAGCTTGTTTTTTCCCTGTGTGTGTTTATTCTTTTTTGTATATCACTTAGACCCCAAAACAAGGCACAAAAGGTGAAAAAAAAAAGGGAGACAAAAGCAAAAGAACAATGAAAAAAAAAAAAGAAAGAAAAAAAGAAAAGGAAGAAGGGTCTTGGATGAGAGGTTGTTTGTGGGTTGTTCCCTCCTCCTCCCCTTACTAGTAGTCAACAAAAAAAAAAAAAAAAGCCTCTGAATTGTGGTGTCGTTTTTTTTTTTTTTTTTTTTTTTTGGTTATTGGTTTTTATTCCCTTGATCCCAACTTGATCAAGAGTGAGAGGATAGTGTTGTAATGCTAAAAGACGACGATGTGTTTGTAATTCTAGAGATAGCTTTCTCGTAGAGTAAGGAACAAGTAATAATCTAAAGAAATATATGTTAATCTTATCTTGATATCTCTATTAGTTTTTCCTCAATGATGTTCCATTTCATCAAATTCGTTAGTGGTCAGAACATGGAAGTCGTTGTCGTGCTTCCCAACTGGCTAAAAATCAACATGGGAATTTGCTCTGAGTCACCTCCACAAGCACATTATGCCAAAACCCATTTTGAAATCTTCAACGTGGTGCTAAATGCTAAGTGCTAAGCGATAAAGAATGAGAGGAAAAAAATGCTATGTCCCTATTTCTAGTCATTAGGGTCTTCCAGTACCCCACACAGTTGAACCACTCACTCGCACACTCTTGCTCTCAAAAGAATATTCCAAGTCAGCCATGAAAGCAAGTCGACTTTTTCTTTTTTTCTTTATATATATATATATATATATATATTTTTCACTCACCAAATTCTCCACCGACACTTGCTTGTGTCATTTTTTCTAAATCCATTTGTAGTAAAAAATAAAATAAAAATTGGTGATAGAATATTATTATTTTAAAAATAGATATTTAACATCACTCATTCTAATATGATACTTCATTTCTACATGAAGGATATTGAAAGGTGCAAAATATTCACCATATGTAGCACTTACTCATTTCAAAGCCCATTTCATGGGTCATTGAGATTTGAATTCACTAATGCTAACTTTTGAGGTACCCACTTTCTAAAGCATTTTCCATGATTGTCTAGGCTCTAGGCTGTGTCACATTAAAGCAGAGTATCAACTTTTAAGTATTAATGCGACAGCAAATACATTGAGTAATTGAAAGTAACAAGAGTAGGTTATTTTTCTCCTCTTCTCCAAGCTGTTTGTGGCCCATTACATTGTTGTCATGGCAAGAGAAATAGTTATGCGTCGTAACACACTTGCTAGTTGTTATCATAAAGTTTGTGTACATTACTCATAAACTATAATAAGTACAATTAAATACAATTAATTTAGAGTAAGCCACAAAAATAAAATAAAAAATACGAGAAGAAAGAAAAATACAGTTTAATGCGCTATTGGGCTGGATCAATATTTCCTGGGCCGTATTCGGCTATTGCGCTTCACTTGGGCTTTTTTTGTAAAGTGAGCCCATAAACAAAAAATAAATAATAGGGGGATTTTGGAATGCCTCTGCACAATGATAATTTATACTAAGATGCATTTTAAAATTTTAATTTATACCCTAAAATTTATATTATAAATATGAAATAAAAATAAATAGAGCACATCACTTGGGGTATAGATTATTAAGTGACATTAAGAATTACTTTATTTTGAAATTCTTCGATAATCTATGGCCCATATGAGTTGCACTGCAAACATATAGTAAAAATAAATAGAGCACACTACATAAGACATAGATTATTAAGTGGCATAAAAAATGACTTTATTTTATAATTCTCCATAAATAAATTCAATAGGGAGAATTGCAAGATAAGACCATTCTTAGTTCCACTTAATAAGAGAGAATTTCAAAATAAAACAATTCTTGATGCCACTTAATAATCTATGCCCCAAATAGTGTGCTTTATTTGTTCATACTCTATATTTGTACTGTAAATTTTGGGATATAAATTAAAAGTACAACATACATGGGACATAGATTATCATTGTGCTAAAAAAAAAGGGGGCATCTCTCAATATTTCTTATAAAGTTATATTTTTCAAAATAAGTTGTTTAAAAGTGATATTTTAAAAAAATTTCCAATAGTATGACTCCTTAATATTTTCTGATTTTGTTTTAATCTCAAATAAAATATAACATAAACCATGACAATTTTTTTTTTAAATTATGATTTCGAGACCGAATACATATTTCTAAAGATACAACCAATAGGTTTTTCTTATGGTTGTGCATGTCTATTTGATATTTTTTGGCTGAGAGCATATGCCGATTTGATCCTTTGATAAGCATACAAATATATATTTATTGAGATGGGTAATAGCCATAGTCTAAATAGCAATTTTAAATTATATATTTTTAAGAGATAGTCACATCTTTAGAAAACTAAAAAACTAATTTTAAAATATTTATCATTAAATTAATAAATTACACATAAAATTTATTGTAATAAATATTTATAGTCAGTTAAGTAAATTATCATTTTTGATGGTGTGTTTAATAAAATTAGTAGCCACGATTTCAAAAAAATTAAAAATTAGGTATAAAAAATTTATTACACATGTAAGAAATTTTTTACGATAACAAAATTACATATAAAAATTATTGCAAGCAATTTCTTACCAAGATAATAAATTCCTGAAATGACTATTTTTTAAAAATTTTAAACTTGTGGCATTTTTTAAAATTATTTTTTTTAAAATGGCTATTTTCTTAAAATTCTCAATATTTAATTATTAATACAAATAAAAAAATATATTTTTTAAAAAATTCAAAACATCAACTATTTTTAAAAGAGATTTTTGGCTAAATGGCATGTTTTGAGCTTTAGTTTTAAGGAATTGACCTGAGTTTGTCATAATTAAGTTATTAACCTCCAGGCCCATTCACATACATCGAGACTGCCCAAAATACCATGTGCGTTCAAATTTTGTTATAATATGTAACAAAATTATTACAGATTGTAACAATTTTTGTTACAATAGGTAACAATTTTTGATACACACATATAACAAAATATATAATTTTTATCACACATTTGTCTGTTACGATTTGTATCAACACTTGTTACACGTCGTAACAAATATTATTATAATTCGTAATAATATTTGTTACAGATTGCAACAAAATTTGGGCGAAATATATAATTTTTATCACATATTTATTTGTTACGATTTGTATCAATATTTGTTAAATGTCGTAACAGATATTGTTACAATCTGTACTAATATTTGTCACATATTGTAATAAAATTTAGGCGAATATGTGTATTTTAGACAGTCCACATGGGCCTAATAACTTAATTTTTGAATAGTTGAATCATTTTCTTAAAAGATGTTATTTTAAAATGCCATCTTACTAATGAGCTCTTTTTAAAATCACACTAAAAAAAACTTTTTTTCTTAAAAAATAATATTTTTTTAATTGCTAGGATAATAAAATAGACTTTCCTTAATTGACTATTGCTTTCTCATCAAATTATTAATATTATGGAAATCCAATCTCATGGGTTACGTGTTAAACCTTTCACAATTCACATGCAACAGTTAAAAAAATATGATGTCTTTTGTTGTGGCACAATATTGACTTCCCGGTTCCCAAGCAACCAAGTCCAACCTTCTTTTAAACACCTAAAAAAAAAAATACCAAGCAATATACTACTTAAAATGTTGTCAATCTCAAAAATCTAACAAATCCTCACCTAAAAATAATAAAATCCCAACTAACCATCATCTTTCAAAATATCTCTTGAATCTTGATTCGACGAGATTTTTAACAACTAGTCTTAATTCAAATACAATTCTCTCTTGTTTCAAAAAAAAAAAAAAACAATTCTCTCTTTAATTCTCACCACGAAAAATATAATAATGAAAATAATAAATAAATAAATAAGAACAATGCTTGACTTACGCGCAAAGCATAAATAAAATAAAGCCATAAACGACCAAACCAACGAAGACCACAAACACCCAAACCCTAAGAGAGTAAGAGACGATCGAGTTCCAAAGCAAACCTCTGGTTCTAGGGTTCCGATCGCCATGGATCTTCCTCAATTGCTTCACCACCATAGCCAAAATCCTTCGAGATACGTCTCTGTATCCAATTCCTCTCGTCCTCACTACCCTGACGACCCCAATTTCCTAAACCCTCGTCCATCGGAAAACCACCCTCGACACGACAACCACCAGTTTCACAACCAAAGCCGCCACCACCACCACCACCAACACCACCACATTCTTCCTCCGGCGAGGCCACAGACGCCGCCATTTCAGCCGTCGGCGCCGGCGCCGCAGCCGTCGCCTTTCAAAGCCCCGGCGGTCCACGGATACAGTTCGGGCCAATCGGAGTTCGCCTTTGCGAACCCTAGCCGCGATCGCGCTTTTGAGGACGATCGCGCGCGATCTTCGTTTGCTCATCGCGATTTCTCGCCCTCGGCGAAAGTCTCGCAGCACCGGCTGGTTGCTAATGACGATCGTCCCCGGAATCGCTTGCCGGAGTTTGAATTGGGGAGTCGCCCGGAGTTCTGGGACCAACCTAGGGTTTCGGCCGATAACCTTCCGGCGAGGCAACACCAGCCTATGTCGCCGTTTAAGACTGGCAACAGATTGAGACACGAGACAGAGAGCAGTTCCAGGTTTAGAGTGGAATACGGGGATTTGGTTGAATCGAAGCATAGAGACGAGCTCTTACGTGGACATGAGCATGAGAATTACTATCGCCGTGGCGATTTGGTATCGAGTCCAGGTAAGTCTTTTCGTGATGTGGAATTTGTGTCTGTTCCGAGTTTATCATTGAGAAATTTGGAATCTGAGTCGGAGAGTTATAGTGGCCGCTACAACAAGGAATTGTTCAGGAGTGGTAGAAGAGACGGTGCTTTTGAAAATCAAAGGCGGGTTTATGATAGGAAAGTTCATAGAGAAGGGCATAATTCCTCGCTTGAGAGGGGAAGTGCTGAGATTGTTAATGGAAATGGTGATGTGACCCACTTTGTTTCTGGGAAACGCGAGTATTATGGTCCAGAATCAGGAAGGTATATTAGGGGAAGTAAGGATGATTTCCAGGAGTTTAATCGCGCCCCGAGAAAGCAGTTCCAGAAGAAAAGTGCTCTTCTTCGAATTCAAAAGCCTAATTACAGGAATACAGAGAATGGGCAATTTCATTACTATGGTTATCATGAAAATTCCAACTCTAGTTCTTACAGACGCAGAGAACAGCATGTACATACAGGCAATGGGATGGACGAAGAGGAAACAGAGGGAAGCCCCGTAGAGCTCGATGTTTCATTCAAGTCTAATTCTCTGGTAGCAAAGGCTGTAGTTATGCTGACTAGCACTTCTGATGATATTGATGCTGATTTGACTCCTAGAACTATGAAAGGCAGTGATGGATCTGTTTCTGATAAGGATTGTTCAAATGTAGAACCGACTCAAGTCAGCGGCAATTCCATAAACCTGGATGGTACTTTGTGTACTGCGAATGCTATCTCTACTTTTGACAAGGAAAGGGTAGAGTGTGATGAGAGAGTTAATTCTGATGTCAAGGAAACCTGTGATACTGGCTCACTGAATTGTTCTTCTCATATGAAAGTTAATTCTGATGTTAAGGAAACCTGTGATACTGGCTCACTGAATTGTTTTACTTCGAGTGTGGCTAAACAGTCACTGGAAAATAATGAATTGCAAAGGTCCCCTGAGGGTGCTAGCTTAGAGAAAGCTGATACTGGAGCTTGTTCTGCTAAACCCCCTGTCAAGGTAGTTAAGAAGAAAAAAGTGGTTAAGAAAATAGTTAAAAAGGTTGTACGCCCTCGCAGACACTTGTTGAATACAGAGCTGAAGAAGCAGGAAGACTCTATTAATGACAAGGGTGTTGCGTCTTTATCTCATTTCTGTTCCGACCAAGTGAATAATGTGGATACAGGAACGGATATAGAAGCAGCGAAAATGACTAGAGAAGAGCAACATAGCATTGATGTCACAAAATGTTTAGTTAACACTCAGAAAAATGGGAACAGATTAAGTACTAACCAGGCATCTTGTATGCAGGAAGAAGCCAAAGCTGACAAGGGTCCTGAACATACAGAGAGTTCATCAAAGTGTTTGCTTGCCGTATCAAACAGTGACAATGATTTGGATAACTTATGTCATGTAAGCATGCCACCTATGATTGAGCACGTGGTTGATGATGTTAGACAGTCCTGCCAGATTGGAGACTCGTTATCAGTTGACATTTCCTTAAAAGAAGACCCTTCACCAATCATGTTGCCAATAGCTGAGAACGTGGATTCTGCTTTGTTGAATTCTGGGCATGCCAGAATGTATGACAATCTTACGAGCGTATTCTATCCTGCCAATAGTACAGATACCACCTTGGATATTGTCAATGGTACAAAATTGTTAGAAGAGGAAACTTTAGTTAGAGAAGAGTTCTCAAAAGCTACATCAAGAAGCAGTCCAACATCTCACACCACCATGGGTGTGTGCAGTCCACACCATGATAGGCATAGAGCAGCCAATAACGTAAGCAATTATGACGAGAACATTACTTCCAGCTGTGCTGCTGAAGATTGTATCGTCAAACAACTATCTGTAGAGGGCGCCAGTGAATTACCTGAAAATGATACCTTAGAAAGCTCTCGAGATACTGACGTTGTAGTTGAAGGCTATGGAGGGGGTACTCCTAACGTTAGGAGGAAGAGAACAAACAGGAGTCAGTTGGGTTTTTCTAGGGAAACTAACAGTGATTTAAATGCTACTATTGTTTCTAACACTGCAACTTCTTTGTATACAACATCAAACTTGTCGTCTGAGGATCCGAGTTATGAAGTTGGAGTTTATTCTATGAGAGGTTTGGAAGATGGAATTTCTATTGTTGCAACTGACACTGTTAATTTTGATGTTGCTTCTCTCCAGTTCAGAAAGAGGAGAAAAGTCTCTGCCACACAAAGTGCACCCCAGACTGATGAAAAAAATGCAGATGCCTCTACATCTTGTTTGCAATCACCATTAATATCAAATGATGTTTTGGTGCAGCAACAGATGGTAGCTGCAAATGAGTTGATGAATGGTGTAAATGGGATCAGTGTTTTGCATAATAATAAACTCTCAGAAGGAACTTCAGACGCTGCTAGAAGTTTCTTCGAGGAACAGAAAAAAGATGACGATATTGTTATGGACGTTAAGATACAAAGCGGGAGGGACGAAAAAAGGGGTGAGTGTGTATCGGAAGATCAAGATATAGCTCAAGATGAGACGCAATGCACAATTCCTTCAGCATCTACTGGTATGGAATCCGATAATCATCTTATGAAGGACAATTTTCTCAATTTCTCAAATGATCTGTCTTCACCTGATGATCGGAGTGGAGCGACCTCCACTGATGAAGCTATGGATGTTGTACCTCATTCCCTAACAAACAGGGGCCCTCCACAGACCTTGTTGTCTGCTTCTGATTCACTCACAACAGACACCACATCAGTAAGCCAAATCTCCAATAAAATGTGTGTGCAAAACAAAAATTCCGATCAAAAGTCTCTGGATGAAAGCGGTGTATATGAATCTGCTCCAAAATCATTTTCCCAATTTTCCAAAACACGCCCAATGTCAGATTGTACTTCTGCAAGTGACCAAACCGTTGAGACGAACACATCATTGCCTGTGCAAGATTTGAGAATTACATCTCAAGGTCTGAATATCACAAATGTTGAATATAATGGGCAGAAGAACCAGCATGGTCGTACCATTTCAAGGACATTCCCTGGCAGTTCATCTGTCCAACGTCCCACCTTAAAAAAGACACCGACTGCAACCAATGCCAATGCACGAACTTGGCATAGAAATGCTGGCTCTTCTACTTCTCTTCCTGGATCTAAGCCTTTCTCAAGGACTGTTCCTTCCCAAAGGCAGTTACCAGCAAGAGATGGGAAGTTACAAAGCACTTCTTATGTTCGTAAAGGTAATAGCCTTGTTCGAAACCCTTCTCCAGTTATTGCTGTATCCCAGAGTTCTGGTTTTAGTCCTGTTTATCGGTTGAACTCAGCTACTTTAGATGAATCAAAAAAGGGCTGTGAATCAGAGAATAAAGTTGTTGCTGGTAACTTACCTGGTCGCTTGAGGGTGGGGGAAAGGAAGGCATCTGGTTGCAATAAGCCTAGAACCTCAACGACACAATGCGCGAAGAAATTACCTAGTGGCACTGCCATAACAGTAGAGAAGTTTACGCCTTCCCCATCAGCAGTGCCTCTTTCTATTTCAGATCCTGTAAGTTCTTCAGAGAATAATGACACACCTAAATTGGTTGAGGATTCACCAGCTTCTGAAACTTCCGAAAACCAAAATGGCCAATGTAACAATTCAGACAACCAGACTGAGCTAAATGAGGGGAATTTAGCATCTTTAAACATGAAGAGGATAGTGTATGTAAAGCGTAAATCAAATCAATTGGTTGCAACTTCAAATACTATTGATCTTCCTGTTGCCAATGCTGATAAGATTCAAACTTCATCCTTCGATGGTTACTACAAGAGGAGAAAAAATCAGTTAATTCGGAGTTCACTAGAAAGCCACACCGGGCAGCCAGCTTTTATGTCTGATAACAGTTTGAACTCAGGGGTCCAGATGACTTTCAATGCTATTTCAAGCATGAGATTAAGTAAGAGGCGCTCACAAAAGGGTATGTGAAAGAACTTAATAATTAGATAATTAGCTGGTGTCATAAGCCTCACACTGTGAGGATATTTTATCAATTCATGAACCTGTGCGCATGAAGGCAAATTTTATTATTTTACTCACAGTTGGTTTCATTTTATGATGTACCACAGCATATGAAATGGGTTTTCTTTCTTTCTTTCTTATTTGTTGAAATGATTTTATTAACGTGGGAACTAGCCAAGGTGAATGTTACAATTATTTAGTGCTAACTTGTTAAGAATTCAACCTTTTCATTCTCTGCTACTTTACGCAAAATATGCTTCATGCTCGCTTTTGGCACCCTTTCTTGATGGTTCAGCTGATAATATTGCTGCAGTAGTTGTGTGGCAATAGATTATAACAAGAGGTGCTTACTTGTGCAGTATTTGCAAAGGCGATTAAACATTCAGCAAACTCGTTGGTTTGGACACTATGCAGCACTCAGTCAACAAAGAATGATTGTGGTTTGTCCAATCACCAGAAGGTTTTTCCTCACCTATGTCCTTGGAAACGAACACCATACTGGAGAAGTGTTATGCACAACTGGGATTTGGTTTCTAAAAGTAGTCGTTCAATAGCAATCAGGTACTTTTGGTTGTGATTTTTCGTTATCTTATCACACTTATTTTAAGTTCATAAGCTATGGCGACTTAATTTTCTCTTGTAGTAGGAAATTGTTACTATCAAGAAAGCGGGATACAGTTTACACAAGGTCAATCAATGGATTTTCACTGCGAAAATCAAAGGTCTTAAGTGTTGGTGCATCAAGTTTAAAGTGGTCAAAATCTATTGAAAGACACTCGAAGAAAGCTAATGAGGTTAGTGCTTTCATTGTATTAAACATTAATATATTCCGTCTGCTTTATTATTTGCGTCATGTTAATGTTCTTTTCAGATTATAGATAAATATTGACCATCAAAATAATTAATTTATATATTCTGTCCTTTAGGAAGCGACACTTGCAGTGGCTGCAGTAGAGAGGAAGAAGAGAGAGCAGAAAGGCACTACATGCATCGGTTCTGAGTCTATGGATAGAAATCATTCTTCTCGTAAGTTAGTTAGTAGTATAGTTTGTGGGCTCCTGGCCATTCATCAATCCATAATAACCCTATCTTTCATTTTGTATTGCAAATGATATCTTTTAAGTGGTTATGAAAATGCTTTTTTACTATTCTGACAATGTTCCAGGAGAAAAGATATTTCGTGTTGGTTCATTTCGTTACAAAATGGACCCTTCAAGGCGGACACTTCAGAGGATATCAGGTGGTCAACTCATGAATTATTTTGTTTATTTGTTTCTTATTTACATGTTCGTTTCGTATTTATCTGATTTTTATTATATGATTCATCAAGAAGATCTCTCGAATTTTAGATGCTGATCACTGAATGTTTTGAATTCTCAGTTGCCTGATTTAGGTGTTTATTTCCAGAAAAGTTAGCAAATTTATTGATTTTGATACTCTTTTCATTTGGCTCGATTGGATTTTTTGGGTTGAGGAAATGAAAATAAACTAGAGTTGAACTGATCTGAAAAGGTCTAGCACAATCAGTTAGGAGATTCCACTCTTTTAAGTATTTTCTGAAATTATGTTTAAGGACGATGACCAACATGGCATGTTAATCTGAATTATGCTTCATTACTTTTACGTTGTGCAATTATAATCTTAAGACATGATGCTTGTGTGTCTCTGCTTCAATTAGTTCCAGGTATAATAGTTTTAGCATTATTAGGAGTTCACAAATTTGTATGAGGGGGTGATAGTAGGTTGATTGCGTGACTTTTCGTACCATTTATCTCTTTGATTAGCCAGCCTTTAGAAATATCACTTGCAAATAAGGAAGTACTTTTTGAAGTTTCATCTGTCCCTAGTAGGTGAATAGCTTAGGAAAGATTAGCTTGTTTTTAAATTTTCTGTGTCTAAAACTGGAAGTTTAAAAAATTTATTATGCAACTGATATCCTTAAGCATCGAGTACTTTATCCTTCTGTCTTATTGCCAAACTGGTCGTGAATTTTTGTGTAGATGATGAATCGTCATGTGCACCTTCTACTCATTCAGATAAGGGTGCAAAGAAATCTTACATTCCAAGGAGATTAGTGATCGGCTGTAATGAGTATGTTTCTTCTTATTTCTCGCGTTTTTCTTTCATGTTTTAGAGGAAGCAATTCTGAATTTTGTCAATTGATGGAAACTTTAGACCGGTACTAACCCTTTAAATTTTTGGCAGATATATCCGGATTGGGAATGGTAACCAACTTATTAGAGATCCAAAGAAACGAACTCGTGTATTGGCAAGTGAGAAAGTTCGTTGGAGCTTGCACACTGCCAGACTCCGGCTGGCAAGAAAGAGGAAATATTGTCAATTTTTTACAAGATTTGGAAGGTGCAACAAGGATAGTGGGAAATGTCCTTATCTCCATGATCCATCCAAGATTGCAGTTTGTACAAAGTTTCTGAATGGTTCATGTTCCAACGACAATTGCAAATTGACCCACAAGGTTTACCTTTCCCAGATACGCATGCAGTGTTTTTTCTTTTCCCCAAAATTTCCCCTAACAACTTTGATGCAGTCTGCAAAAATCTCTTATCTACTTTTAATGTGAATTGTTTTTATATATGCATGCAGGTTATTCCTGAAAGAATGCCAGATTGTTCATACTTTTTGCAAGGTGTCTTATTCTATTTTTTGCTATTTACTTACACACACACACACGCGCACACACACACGCGCGTATATATATATATATATATATATATTTGTATATATAGGGTATCAAAAGAGGTGCTGAATTCTGATTGATTTGATGGCAGGTTTATGTAGCAATCAAAACTGTCCTTATAGACACGTAAATGTTAATCCAAAAGCATCGAGTTGTGAAGGATTTCTCAGGGGATATTGTGCTGATGGTGACGAGGTAATTATCGTGTTAATTCTATCATCTTTTCTCTCACAAGCTTATTGTGTCCTAGTCCATTTTGTGGTCATTCGTATCTGCAGCAGCTACTGATCTTTTGAGAAGTCCTACGGTGATAATATTACCACTTCTTGAAGTTCATTTAACCAATACTGTCTTAAATTTCTTTTTTATTTTATTTTTATGTTTTCAACTTTTCACAACCATAACCTTTTTGGACCTGTGTGCTAAAAAATCTATACTAATATTGTTAGCAAGTAAATTAGAATATATCCGTTGCTCTCACAGTGTCGGAAGAAACATAGCTACGTATGCCCAACTTTTGAAGCAAAAGGAACCTGTCCTCAAGGGTCCAAATGCAAGCTCCATCACCCCAAGAACCGAAGTCACGGGAAGAAAAGGAAACGATCGAGAGAACTAAAGAATGTCCGAGGCCGTTACTTTGGCTCTCCAGATATCAGTGCCTTGGATTCCAGAACTGTAGTCTCGGAAAAGTTCTTTGCACAAGATAGTAACGACATCTTTTCGGAAGGAAAAAATGCCGACTATATTGCCATTGATGTTAGCGATGATGACGGAGGAGAAAGTAATTATGTAAGGAGTACTCAAATTACATTTTGCGAGAGTGATACCTCCTCGGACTTGGAAGAATTAGAGGATCTTGATGAGCTCATTAAACCGATTCGTCTGATGAACAAGAGTACAGCTACATGACTGGCTTTCGCCCGCAACAGATCCACTGTGTATAACAAATTCCACGTAATGGAAGAATTCGGTCACAAATTGTCAGCCGTGCTTGTTATTAGTAGATTGTCTTCTTGATGTCTATAGCTGAAGATTGGATTGTGCGGCCATGGTGCTTGGAGTTTGTCAAATTTTCTTTCTCGCAATGGAAGGACTGGGACGGTGTAATCTGCAATGAGCTGTGGCAGCTCTACTGTGAATACAGATGCCAAGTTTTCAAATAAATGCAGTCAAATGTACATGGATATAAGGAAAAGATTTTACCATATATCCTTTTTTCTTTTCTTTGTAATGGCAGGGAGTATTTTTCCCTTTACTAGTTTAGGAATTAGGATACAGGAATATCTATAATTTTAGCAGCTCTTACTTTGTACCTTTTTTCTTGAAATAGAAAAAAAAAAAAAAAAGTGCCAGAATTGAGGTCATGTTGCAATTACGTTTTAATAATTTTAGACGCTCGTACCTTTTATTACTTGGGTTTTACCTTCACCAGTTGACATTCTAATAGTTAGTAAATTATTTAGCAGGAAAACAAAAAAAACATGGTAGAGAAGTTGAGACAAGACCTCAAACCATTTATCTTTTTAGAACTAACCTTTAACAAAATTTAAGGTTTGAGTATTGCAAGTTTGCAACTGCTAATTAACAAGCCAATTAAGGAAAAGGTACCTAATTAATACATGCTTAAACCATTTAAAACAGATGTTCCTAATCAATAATCAAGGGCATAGAAACTAGAATGATGATCAAGACACAAAAGTCTAATTGGTGGTTCTATCTTCACCACACACAACATCCTTGTCCAATAAAACAAGATATCTTATCCAAACAAAAATACATGGACCTAATAAGATTCCCCATGCAATAATTTCCCAAAAGTATTGGAACCTAAAAAAGCAAACTCAAACCGCATAAAAAGAAATAACACACAAGAATTAAAAGAGTCTCCAAGATTGGAACTAGTAGCATGGTGTTTTCAGCCATGGCAGCAACAACTTCTTGCATGGTATCAGCCAAAATTTCAATGCTTGGTTACATGGGAAAGAGAAGACAAGTGAGCAAGAGAAGGGCTTTCTCTATTTCAGCTCAACAAGAATCTCAAACCCAAGAGTCCCAAGAAGTGAAGGCACAAGAAGAGCAAGAGTTAAAGCAAGAGAAAGTGAAGCAGCAAGGACGGACAACACCAAGGCCTGTGGAGCCACAATTGAACGTGAAGAGCAAGAACATGGGCAGGGAATATGGAGGGCAGTGGCTCAGCTGCACCACCCGCCATGTTAGGATCTTTGCAGCCTACATCGATCCCGTCACCAGCGAGTTTGATCAAACTCAGATGGACAAGCTCACGTTCATTCTCGACCCCACAAACGAGTTTGTCTGGAGTGAGGAGAGTTGCACCAAGGTTTACTCTTACTTCCAAGAGCTTGTTGATCACTATGAGGTAAAAATGTTCTCATACATATCTATATATTTGCGTTGGAATTGTATGTCTCTCAAATTTGGCTAAGAGGTTTGGAATTTCTTTCTTTTTTTTTTTTTGGTTGTTATTAGGGTGCTGATTTGACAGAATACACACTCCGGTTGATTGGTTCAGACATAGAGCATTACATAAGGAAAATGCTGTTTGATGGGGAAATAAAGTACAACATGGACGCTAGAGTCCTCAACTTCAGCATGGGAAAGCCTCGGATTCTCTTTAACAACAACGAAATTCCACCTCAAGATGAGCAATCATGAGATATTTTGCATCAAGTTAAAAAGAAGTTAGCACTTAATTATTTTTTTTTTCGCCTAAAACTGCTCCTTGATATAAGTTAGCATTTCTACAAAGGGCAAAGAAGAAAAAAAGAGCAAGCATATGACTCATATGAGTCATATTTTGGATCAGCATTCAAGAGCTACCTTATACTAAAAGAGATCAAATAAATTTTGTACAGCAAATCAATTACAATTAAAACCACTGTCAATTAAATTTACTGCTCATATATGAGAATTACTCATCTCTTACATGTGCCTAAAGTAACAACTTCGTCAAGGGACTTGCGTGGTAGATTAGTCCCTTCTAATTTTTTACATCAATTTTCCTGGTAGATTAGCATTGTCTTTTTCATGCCATAGATTTCATGGTTTTAAAAAAAGACGTTAATAAGTATTCTTGTTGCAAAAGCTATATATATTTCTGTCTATTCTTGCAACATAACAGCCCCGACATACGTTCGATATCTCACCAAAAGCAGATGAAAGTTTTTCTTTTTTTTGCTCACATCAACTAAACATAAACAGACTTGTGTAAAACAAGAAACCAGAGGGCTAGATTGATCAAGTTTCACATAGGACAAAGATATGCACACTTGCGAACACTACGTATAACACAAAAAGAACTATTTTGAATCACAATTTCTATCGTGATGAACCGTTGACAGCTAGACAGTCAGATCTGGTTGCAGTGATTTGAAAATGCAGGAACATCTTCGAGTTAGTTTTGCGGCAACACCTCTAAGATCGATGGATCCTTCCAAGGCTGAAACATTCCAGCATGGGACATATACTGAAAAAAAAAAAAAAAATTACAGCAACTTTTAAAAAATCATAAAGTGGCATAAACTTGTACAATCACCAACACTAGGTGTGTATATTGCTCTAGCAAAGATGCAATTCAGGATTCACAACTTTATGTATTCAGTGAGTGGAAAAAAATAATAAGGAAAAACTAGTAACAAGTCTTTATAAGCATGTTATGGGTGAAGATATAAGAATGCTGATGGTGACCAGACCACTGTTCACCCGATGGCTCAACCCGGAACATTTTTCACAGGGCCTATATTTTTGTGGTTTAATTGCCTAAGTCTATAAAACTCTTTTCAATTTGGGAAATCATTCATTCTGATCTCATAAAACCTTTAGCGTGAAACAAAAATTAGACTGGAGAAAAGCCAATGGGTTTAGCTAAAGGAATCTAGTTGCTATCCAACAATTGCTTATTAATTTTTTTTTTTTAATGAAGTTTTGTCACCTGTTACCTAAAGGACACAAGACGAGTAAATGAAAACCTTACCTTTATCCAGTAAAAGAATCCACGTAGCAGATTCAGTGATTTACGTTTATCGTTTTTTGCCAGATCAATCAGCTCAGCAAAATCTGCACCAGACGAATTAGCCAAATGAAGTTTGGGTGAAACATTCCTTTCAACATTATAATATCATGAGAGGACCATTGATAGCATACTCAATAAAAGAATTGCCTGATCTTCAATATTCTTAAAGTAAAAAATCTACTTGAAACCAAATTAACAAATTCCAAACTCGAAACCCATATACAGGAATGCTTATAAAAAAGTAACTGCTGATAAGATTTTGAACAGTGAACTCTGAGTATCAGTAAAGTCAATCTACACTACCATGACTGCCTGATCTTCAGTGTTCTTAAAGTGTAGAAAAGAAAGGGAAAAAAAACATGATGCACGGATAAAACATATTAATATATGTCTAGAAACATAAGGAACTTATGCTAATAGGATACACATGATTAACTTGTTATACATCAAGATATATCCCAAGGCACAAAATACACCCATACAGACATACACATTTATGTCAAAGTAGAAGTGGTAGTTTATCAGCGTTTTTATATGAAAAACTATCAGCTTATAATCACTAGATACCAGAAAACCAATAATCATCAGCTTTTGTTAATTGTTCTACATAATATCCTTGAGTTTTGTATGTGTTCCTGTGTTTATGTAATTGCATAAAATCAATCAATAAATGGAAAACAACAAAGAATAAATGCCAAAAAGGATGCATGTAAAATTACAACTATCAAAAACTCATTTTGTTTATTCATTTTGTTGGACAAGCTCTGAACGACTGAACCCCTCTCTTGAGCAAAATGAACCATTCTTGTATTCATGGTCTAACATGTTATAGAAATCAGCTTCTTTTTAGTATTTATTATAATCACAGCATAGTTTCCGGGATATACATGACAAACAAGTGTTCTAAAGACCCCGGATTAATATGCCCGGGCATAAAAGTAGATCAACTGAAGTACAAGGACAAATCTATAAATAACAAAAAAATAATAATAATAATAAAAAAATAAAAAAAAAACTAACCAGCATATTGATCAAGATACGATTTTGCAAACTTGGTTTTCGATGGATATCTCTTTGTTTTGCTACGCAGATTTTTCTCTTCAAGTATTGGTTTATGGCATTGTACTTCTTGCATATAACAGTCATGCTGTTTTGAGTCATAAGGCCTCTTAAGGATCTCAATAAGCTTCTTTTTATACTGGGCACGACTTGCCATGCTAAAATCTTCGGCCACGGAATAGTCGTCTAAATCAATCTTTTCATTTGCAATGCAGAAAGAAAAAAGAAAAAGAAGAGAATTAGAGAAGTCAGATAAACAAAAACTACGATAAAAGCTGAAAAAAACATGGATGTTCATTTATAGAGCCCAAAGATATTATACGTACATGTGATGGCTGTGAAGACACAAATGGGGTACAATTTCCACCACCAAACGGATCTACGTCTGTCACAAGAATGTCTGAGTCCGTTTCACTTTCCTCAACCTCGTCAAACCTGTGTGGACTATCATCCCTATACATCACATCTTCACCTTTCGCTTCCAAGAGATCCAGATATTCCATATACTCAGAATCTGCATCATCAGTTCCATCACTTTCAAGTTCATAAATGTGACAACCATCTGAGCCAGGCTCTGCATAAGATGGCCCACTTGCTCGATCATGATGAGGATTCTTCTGTCTCAGGTATGATTCATCCCCACTATCAATCTCAACTTCTCTGTCAACTTGATACTCAGAAAAATCATTACCCTTCGACCTGGGTCTCCCCGAAGAGCCCCCACTTGTTCCACAGCAACCAAGATTAAAAAATCTAATATACTTTTCAGAGGCGTCGTCTTCCTCCTCAACAAAACTGTTGCCCTTTGCACTCGATCTCCGTCTAGATCCCCCACTAGTTCCACCAGAAGCTTTCCTTGCTGCCGAGCTACTCTTTCTTCTTTTAACCAATCTGATATCATCTTCACAAGTGTCCTCTTCCTCCTCAACAAAACGGCAGCCAGCTGAACCTGATCTCCTTTTAAATCCCCTGCTAGTTCCACCATAAGCTTTCCTCACTGCCGAGCTACTCTTTCTTCTTTTAACCGGTACATCATCCGAGGGTTTCAAAATACCCTTATTCTCATTCCTGACCCGATACCTCAACGATCTTTCGCTCCATACAACTTCTTCGCTCGAGAAATTAGCCATACCATCCGAAACTTCCCTCATGATTCTTATACCTTTATTAGTTTTGCAATTCTCTGGACGACTTTCAATAGCTTTTGGAGTTTCCAGCCTCGATACATCCGGCAGCCGGTCGAGTATTTCATAGTTAAGCACTTCGGGCTCGTCGTTCTCCGGATGAACCACAAGCGCATAGGAATTCCCATTTTCCACCAAATTTTCCAAGAACATCTTGTAATGAGGATCTTCAAGATCTTGACTAATATCATTCACAGAATTCCCAAGCCCATCAAAGTCACTACTACTATAACCACCGTCTTCATGAATATCCATTCTTCACAAACAAACCCAACTGATTATAGGGAAAAAAAAAAAAAAACATTGCATTAGGATGTGAAAAGCTCAATCATCACAATAGAGGACTAAAAACCCCGTTTGGCAGGCAAGAAAATAATTACAAGCCTTGAAGTTCGAATCTTTATCACTCTTGACTCGAAGAATAACAAAACGGAAAAATACATGACAAATACTTGAATAACAACGAATGGACTACCAGAGAACGCGGAAGTGAAAAAAGCTTTCGACTTTATTGGCTTTTCTCGGGAACCAAACAGACTAGTTAGAGAAATGTCTCGTACGGTCGTACCTGATCGTCGAACGGCAATGGAGATTCGGAGAAGTGAGAGAGAAAACAGAGAACACCCAAATTTCTTAGAGAGAGAGAGAGAGAAACCAGAGCGCGGGTTTTTAAGGAAACAAGAACTGATTGCCTTTTCGGCTTCCACGCCAAGAACTAAATAAATAAATAAATAATAATAATAATAATAATAATAATAAATTGGCAAAACGACGATATGTAATCACTCAAAACGACAACATTATATCAAAAACGACAATCAATTTGTAACGATAAAAAAGTTACCAAACGACATGTGATCTTTAGATGGCAATATTTAAACAACGAAGCATATTATCACAAAGAATATATATTGAAAGAAAAAGAGAGAGAGAGAAGATTTTCACGTGAGAATATGCCTTGGAGGGGCTAGGCATATGATATGCTTGATTCTCGGATTCGCACTATAACAGAAAATATATAAAAAAAACAAAACAAACAATTAATAACAAAATTTTAAGATTTAAAAACAAAATTACTAGCGTTATACATAATTAAAATTTAACGTCAACCAATCAACCACTAAAACAAGGACCGATCACCTTCAGTCCTTCATCGCTCTTAACAAACAATCTAGTATTATTTTCTCCTACCAAAAAAAAAAAAATATTTTTCAAAATATAATGAGAAAATGATAATTCCCATTTCCCAGTTCCCACTATTAAAAAAAAAAAGAAGAAAAACACAATAAATTTATCCCAAAGGCAAAAACTGAAAAGTGGGACTTGACTTTATAAAAACCTTTTTCTTTAGCCATGACGTGGCGTCGAACCAAAAAGCGCTTAATCTCTACGCCCGTGTAACTTTGTGGGCCCAGAAAATAACCATCCAAACATCTCTCTCTCTCTCTGATAATTCAGATCCGTATATGATAACAAAATCAGCTTCGTCTTTGTTCACGTAAAGCGCTCTTTCTTCCTCTCTCTCTGACTCTCTCACTGGCCTGACGTTCGAATCGATTCATGGCTTCGGAGCTCGAATTCGCCGAGGAGAAGCTCTCGGAGCTCGGCATCAATGGCGATTTCTTCTCGTCCGCGCCCAATCTCCTGAAGAATCTCCGCCTTCTGTCTCCTGACCAGGTAAAGTCTCCGTTTTTTTTTTTTCGTTTCGTGATCGTTTCTATGAGTTTTTCGAGGTCGTTGTTAATGGCGGTTGCTTTTTTTTTTTTTGGAAATTGCGGGGTGTGTTTCTAGATTGAGCTCGCGAAGGTGTTGTTGGAGTTGGGACAGAGCCACCTGTTCGAGCATTGGGCCGTGCCTGGCGTTGAGGACGACGAAAAGAATGCTTTTTTTGACCAGGTTTCTTGGTTATTGTGGATTTCAATCATATTGCTATTGAATTTTTCTTTTTATATTTGTTTGAAAAAAAAAATGCAATTTTTATTTTGGAAAATTTTTGCCTGTCATTGGGTGTTTCTGGATCCAAATTAGTTCAGTGACGAGGAATTGAAAAAGAATTATTTTATTTTATTGTTTTTCATATTTTATGGAATTTTTATTTAATTTCAGGTGACTCGGCTTAATGCAAGTTATCCTGGTGGTTTGGAGTCTTATATTAAAACTGCAAGAGAACTCTTGGCAGATTCAAAGGCTGGAAAGAACCCATTTGATGGCTTCACACCTTCGGTGAGTGTATATATCTCATCGTTGATAATATATAATGTAACTGTTTATAGACTCAGAAATTAAATCATGTTCCTTATAGGCTAATCAATCACTAAACCATTGACCCATTTGACTTTTTTATTAGTTTTGTACTTTGAGAGAGTTTTAACAATTACTTTTGGGATGTAAATTTGAGAGCAACTTCATGTCAGAATGTCTTTTAGTCCTTGTTAAGGATCCTTGAAGTCTATGCAAATTTTTGCTAGTTCCTGTTAAGATATATTGAGTTTTCAGGACATGTGGTTGCAATTTGAGAACAAAACCTAAAGTGGGGTCTAATGTTTTAGCACTGTTTTACAGGTTCCTACTGGTGATGTCTTGACTTTTGGTGATGATAACTTCACCAACTTTGAGGAAACGGGCATTAGGGAAGCAAAAAAAGCTGCATTTGTTCTTGTAGCTGGTGGTCTTGGGGAGCGCTTAGGTTACAATGGAATTAAGGTAATGATATATTAGTCCAACTATCCGAGTATCTGAATCTTTGGCATATGGATAGAGTCATGCTTTTTATTTCTTTGTTCTGTTTTTTTATTGAGACTAACTGCCTAAGCTTCTTATACATTTGGCTTATCGGTTATAATCTAAGATCTTTGTGTATGCCCATATTAGACTGTTTAAAGTTTATCTTCTTCCAAGCAACGAGTAAAAGTAGAAATACAGTTTCTCTGATTTTATTTCATGGTGTACTTGAAACTTTTCACACAGTTGTGTTGATTACTTTTTGCCCAAAATGTAACCAAATTATCCTCAAGATGCCCATTGGTTCTCTGTGAAAACTTTCCCAAACAGAATACTATGTTTGTGTCTAATTTTGCTAAGTTCAGTATTTCTAAAATAGATTTATTACATAATTTATCTGGAGAATTTGTTACATAACTTTATGTTTGTACATGTTGCAGGTGGCTCTTCCTAGAGAGACTACCACAGGCACATGCTTTTTACAGCATTACATCGAAAGCATCCTGGCTCTTCAAGAGGCTAGCTGTAACCTCATGCAAGGTCTGTTGAGCTTATATATTTCGCAGTTTAATTAGTAAGAAGAGAATTTATGCAAGGTTCCTTTCTATAGAGGAGGTTGTCGTAACGTCTTATCAGTTCGCGTTTTCTTATCCTTTCAAATAATGACGTGGCCTTTAGCTTTTAATCTGTAGGGGAGTGCCAAACAAAGATTCCTTTTGTTATAATGACGTCGGATGACACACATTCGCGTACTTTGCAACTTTTGGAATCAAATTCTTATTTTGGAATGGAATCTTCGCAAGTAAAACTTCTGAAGCAGGTATAGAGACCATATTGACCTCCTATTCATGAAACCTCATAATAGATGTACTGTGGGTCTATGATATTAAAAGTGCTTATTGATTGCAGGAAAAAGTTGCATGCTTAGATGATAATGAAGCCAGGCTTGCAGTGGATCCACATAACAAGTACAAGATTCAGGTAATGAATTTCATCTCTAATTCATTCTTTCTAGTCCTACAAAGCTTAATGTCATATTTAAAACTAATTGTTTTTGACAAGTTTGATAATATAAGTACGAATGATTCTTAACAAACCCATGATTCTTTAGCTTAAATATCTAGCTCTCAATTCTCCAGTTTGAAAAGGAGAGAGAATGTAAGAGAAAGACTATAAATAGATGAAGAGATAAATTTATTGTTTGTCATTGGCTCAATTCTCTTGCCCTGTTTTTTTTTTTTTTTTTTTTCGGTAGACCAAGCCTCACGGTCATGGTGACGTCCATTCACTTCTCTTTTCCAGTGGTCTTCTTAATGTTTGGTATGTCAGAACTTACCTGCCTAATATCTAGAATTTGTTAATGCCCATATCCATCCACTTTGACTGTGATATAAGATTCCTGATTCTTGATTTGAGAATCTACACATCTAATTAGAATTATCTATTTGAGTACAGGCGTGATGCTGGGATGAGATGGGTTCTATTTTTCCAAGATACAAATGGACTGCTATTCAATGTGAGTTTTGCCGATTCTCCGTAGTTTTTTTAATTAATCTCAATTTTTTTTTTGTAGAGATTTATGGTTGGCTGCATCGTACCTAAGGCTTATAGTTGTAATCTAGGCAATTCCAGCAGCAATAGGAGTCAGTGCTACAAGACAATATCATGTTAACTCTCTTGCTGTACCTCGCAAAGCAAAGGAAGCAATAGGCGGAATTACTCGACTTACTCATGTTGATGGTACGCTACATCTTCCCCTTTCCTTGCAGGCAAATAATACTATAGAGAAACAGAATTCTTAATTGTTGATGGATGATGGATTTTGCTGCTAACAGGTTATAGTGATTGTCTGAATGGCTCCCCTTTAATCCATTTTATTTAATTCTACTTGCACCGTTTAAATCTAATAACAAACTCTTTTATATGAACATTTGTAACTTGAGGTTACAACTTTTTGTACTTTTTAACTTTCCCTTGTCGTTTAGTCATATTTTTAAAGCAGTAACCAGCTTTTATTTGCTCAAGTAATTTTCCCTATCAAAACACTTTCCTCCAAGTTTGATAGCAGTCAGATTCACGTGCTTAGGTTCTCTATCTTTCTTACACACCCAAACCAAACTTTGCTCTTTTAGAATGCTGAATTTAGATGCCATTTCATGGCATATTATATGAAATTCCAACTAATTGTGCCCCCACATCGAATTAATTTTTTTTTTTTTTTATCTAATTCAGTTGTTAACCTTAAAATCTACTTCAGGGAGGACGATGGTGATAAATGTGGAATACAACCAGCTTGATCCTCTGCTTAGAGCCACTGGACATGCTGATGGAGATGTGAATGATGAGACTGGCTATTCTCCTTTCCCGGGAAATATTAACCAAGTAATCTTCAGGCACATGTTTTCTATGCATAATATGTTTAAAGGGTTGGCCTGCCTCATTTATAAATGGAATTTCTTAGATTCCATGATTTCTGGTTTAAGATGTAATTAAATTATCCGATGAAAGTGCTCAGTTCTATGGAAATTGAGACTGGTTTGTAAAAGTTTTGCTTCGTGTGCAGTTGATATTGGAACTTGGTCCCTATATTGAGGAACTCACAAAAACCAAAGGTGGTATAAAGGAATTTGTAAATCCAAAGTAAGCCATTTGTCTATTACTCATTACTGTAGTTTGTAGATTTCCTACTTGTGAAACCAATGTAATACTTGTTTCTCTGTCCTCTTTGTTCTCCAACCTTCATGTAGATATAAAGATGCTAGCAAGACGTCGTTCAAGTCTTCTACTCGGCTAGAATGCATGATGCAAGATTACCCAAAAACTCTGCCTCCAACTGCTAGGGTTGGATTTACGGTAATTGTCTTTCCAGAAATAACCAGAGTCTTAGCTGGCTTAAATGCGTGATCTTATTCTTCTTGAATTGAATGGTGTTATAGTGCTCGTGCATGACGTGTTTTTAACTTTTATGTTGTTGATTAGGTAATGGATACATGGCTTGCTTATGCACCTGTTAAAAATAACCCTGAGGATGCTGCAAAGGTATGTATAACAGAATTCCTTTACTACGTGTGATTCCTGTTATGCTCTTTTAACAAGGTTTATCCAATCTCAGAAATATTTGACCGCCAAAAATCCTTACCTTTTTCTGGTTATCACTTGCTGGTTGGGGGTTTGATCTTATTTCTAATTGCTCATTTGAATTCAAATGAAGGTACCAAAGGGAAATCCATATCATAGTGCTACTTCGGGAGAAATGTTCATCTACCGTGCAAATAGCCTAATTCTTAGAAAGGTAATTTTTTTATCACATCATTTGCTTGAACAAGTCCCTCTTGGTCAGAGCCTGTTGTTTCCCAGACTAAGAGTTATATTTTTAGCATGTAAAGTTACGAGAGAAAAGTTTTTCTAAAATTTGTAGAATTTCCCAAGACAATCAATCTACTATCTAAATAACAGATACGAAATTATTAACTGTTCTCTCTCATAATGGTTTTGCAATTTTTGTTTCTGCTTCTACATCACCCAGGCTGGCGTCCAAGTAGCTGATCCTATAGAGCAGGTATTCAACGGGCAGGAAGTCGAAGTGTGGCCACGTGTTACGTGGAAGCCAAAATGGGGACTCACATTTTCGGACGTCAAAAGGAAAGTTAACTCAAGTTGCTCGGTCTCTCAAAGATCGACTCTGGTTCTGAAGGGCCGTAATATTTATCTGGAAGATCTATCTCTGGATGGGGCTCTTTTCATTGATGCCATTGACGAGGCAGAGGTATGTGTAGCTAACAACTCACAGCAAATTGGGTTGACGTAAACTCAATAATCAATTACTCGTGTCTTTGAAGTTGATAGTTGTGTTTTTCCTTTTTTTTTTCTCTTGCTTTATATCTGTAATGATAATGTCAATATAAACCAGGTGAAAGTGGAAGGTTCAGTACATAACAAAGGATGGGTCCTTGAAAATGTCGACTACAAAGATACTTCCGTTCCTGAAGAAATTAGAATCAGAGGCTTCAAAATCAACAAAATTGAGCAGCTGGAAAAGAATTACAGCGAGCCGGGCAAGTTCAGCTTGAAACCTTGAAGTTGAACAATGCACCAAGTTGCAGATTCTTTTGTATCAAGCCAGATAAATTTCTCTTATTCTTATTTTTCTTTGTTCAAAATTATCATCATAATCAAGATCTCCAGAAAAATAATGCATTCTGGAGATAACAAATGTGTGATTTAGGTTATTGTATCTATGGCCTTTCCTTTTTCCCCCTATTTTTTGCTCTTGGAAAACAAAGAAACTGTAATAGTACTCTGATTGCCCTCGAGCAGAAATTTTTGTCCCTGTTAAATTAATAAGCTTCTCCTCATTCATTTCTAATATTTTTCCCTTTAGTTTTAGCATTTGAGCTTAATTTTTAGATGTTGGAACAAGACTTCCTGGTCTTTGTGGTTACAGTATGATGTAAATAAAACAAGACAAAAGTAGCCATAATATATGTCAAAACCAAATGGAGGCTTGTAGGCTAAAGGTTTCAAAGTTTGAGACTCACTGGCCAAGAATGGGACTGCACCAAAAATCAGTTCCCACCTTTTCAAAAAAAAAAAAAAAAGGAAAAACGTTTTATTTGTTGGAATACCTTTTCCATTTCACAAATGACACCCTTTCGTTGTTGTGAAAAAGCAACAAACAATAAACGCCCTCTTTTTTTTTCTTTTTTCTTTTTTTTTTTGTGGTCACATGATTAACTAGTACGAGTTTAACCACCATCTTTTGTGTTATGACAAAATTCTCTGGTGATTCCCTACGGACTACGGTAGTAGTGTGGTCTTAACTCTCAAGACTATAAATTATAATAAAGTCTTATCAACTAACTAGCAAAGACAAAAATATCTCCTCTCTCCGACCAAACCACCAAAACTTGCCACGTGTTTCTCAAAGCTCATGTCTTTCACGGGTATTCCAGAACTTCCGTACTTCCAAAAAATAGCCTCCTTTTAAGTCGGTTTTGTTTTTCTGTATATTTCGATTTTTTGGTTCACATATTAATTATTGTTGGGTGTGTGTGTATATATATTCGCAATATTAACAATTTATGTGACGATTGATTGCATGACGTGGCATCTTTCTAGGCGGACATTGTTTTGATAACGCCGACAAATCTGATTAATATTGCCAAACGAAAGCGACTTGAGACAAAATTAAATTTGTGGAGATTTCAGAACTAATAACTACACAGTGGAATACCAAGACCACGCCTCCATAGACCATAAAACATATTACATATATGACCCAAATTGTTATAATTATTGTTTATCGGAGGATTTGGAAGAATGTTATTTTTTAAATTTATTTATGTTTTTTTGGTTATATTTTTAATTTTAATTTTAATTTTTACACTATAAACAAAGAGTATAAATAAAAAATTAAATATAAATTATTAAGTAAATATTTTTTTGCAATTTTCTCTTATTTATTCATTCGATAACAAACCATTATCAAGGAATCGTGTAAACCAAAAGGAAAGAAAAAAGAAGAAAGAAGAAAGAAAGAATATTTAACAAGGAAAGCATTGAAGTGGATTTCCCTTTTTCTTTTGGTGTCGAAGGACAAATAAGTATTAGCATGTCTTTTTATAAAATGATGCTAGATTGATTATCCTTCCATTAATTGTAATATTAATTCGCAAATATATTATATCTTAAATATTGGTAGAACGCAATACATTTAAATTAAGATTTTAGCATCAATCAATTACAATCTGACATGCCACTTCACACAGTCCCACTTGTACCGTAAAAGATGTGAAAACAAAAATGTGATTACAATATAACAATATGGAAATTTATTTTTACAAATTTTATTATATATACTAATTGTTTCCATTTCATTTTTTTTAAATATGTTTAACTTCTTCTAAAAAAAACAATTAAAATTCGACAAATAAAAAATTAGTAAAAACGAGACTACTCTAGATCCCTAGCCTAATTCTCGATATAAATAAATATATATATATCAAAATATGTTGGTACCACGAAGGTTCTTTGCAAAGTTCCAAGAAACCAATCTCGGCGACATTTCGGAAAACGAACGTCGCTCTCTACCTTACGTGAACACTGGAGAGCCATCCAAGCATCGTATAAATTCCCAATTCCCCAACACCCTCTTCCAAACTCTCTCAACAAGATTCAACGAAGAAAAATCGGCCTTTGCAATTGTTCTACATCATAATCAACAAATATTCACAAGCCAAAAACAAAAACAAAAACACCAAACACCAAACACAACAATTGCATAATTACTGTTCATCATCATCATCATCATATACACATACATATATATATATATATATATATATATATATCACGATATGTCTAGTCCATTGTCGAGAAAGGACTTGAAGAGGATCTTCGAGAAGCTGGACGCGAACCGCGACGGCCTGGTGAGCCTGGACGAGCTCAACTGCCTCCTCCGTGGCGTCGTGGCCTTCCAGCTTGGCCCCGCCGAGCTGGAGGCCCTCGCCGGCAAGACCGCCCTCGATTTCGACGACTTCCTCCTCTTCTACCACTCCATATCCCGTGACAGCAGCGGAGGAGGAGGAGGAGGAGGAGGAGGAGAGCCGTCCTCGTCGTCTTCGTCGAAACCCGAAGACGACGAAGGCGGCGGGGTCGGCGAGGACCTGGCGAAGGCGTTCGGCGTGTTCGACCTGAACGGAGACGGATTCATCTCGTGCGACGAGCTGAGGAGCGTCCTGGTCAGGCTGGGGCTGATGGGGGAGAACAGCACTGGCAGAGATTGCAGTAGAATGATCGGAGCTTTCGACGCCAATTCCGACGGACAGCTCGATTTCGAGGAGTTTAAGAACATGATGTTGCTCTCTAGCTAGCTAGCTTCTTAATTAATCATCACGAGCTAGAGTCCGATCTCGACGATATACGCTTAGGTTACGTATGTGAGGCCTAATGATTTAAATTTAAATTTCTATAGAGAAGGTCAAGTGGGTACTATTTGCTGCTTGAATCATTCGTATATATACGATTGTTGCTGTTGTTTAGTCAGAGAGTTAATAGGGATTTTGATTGTCAATCCAAGCTTGGTCCAATTATTGTAGAGCAGTTAATAATTTGTGATATGTGCGAATTCGCGCGCGCGTCTGTGTGTTTTGTGTGTTTGAGACCAGAGTTGTGATTGTAATGTATTATGGCTAGTAATTAGGGCTTGCATGTAGATTTTTTGGTTACTTTATAGTTTATAGAGTGGTATAGTAAATAAGTGTTCTAAAATACACGTGATTTTTTAATAGAGATGTACAATTTGGTCTAGCGATATACTGCATTGTGTCTGTAATGTTAATTTGTCTACATATTTTATATTTTCTTCAATATGTTTTTTTTTTAAGATTTTGAGGAATGTTCTTTTTTTTTTTTGACACATTAAAACATCTATGTCCCTTCTGTGTTGTAATTATATTCAAATTTTTACACTATAAACATATAGCAGAAATGAAGATAGCACATACTAAGGACATAGGTTATTAAGACACTTAATTTTCACTTTTTTTAACAAACAAAAAAAAACAAATTAAAAGCACGCTGAAGCCTAAATCAATTTTTATTTTGAAATTCTCCCTTTTATTAATATTTATTTTTCTTCTTACCTCTCTAAGAATCGAACTAAAAAACGCATAAGTATAAACATTAATTACGTTCCGTTTGAGCTCTTTGCACAACATAAATCCTAACTTTATTGAAATTTAGTGAAAATTTTTCTTAAAAATAAATTAAATTCCGTGCGAAGTGCTCTGCATATAAACGTACTAATAACATAAGGTTTAATTTATGCTTTTTCTGCGTTTAGAGCCAGATCAGTGCTTTCACTAAATTTCCTACTTTAGCTTGGTATTTGTAATTTAGTTACAACATCATATCGGCAGATTTAATTTTATTTTAATTTCTAAAAATTGCAGCCGAAATCTCTAGCAAATTTTTGCAAAAAAACCAACATTTTATTAATTTCTCGTAAGTACTGCCATTTAAGTAGAAAAATTTGTGTATGTGTGTATATATATATATATATACAGATATTTGTATATATAGAACAAAAAACCGATGAACGAGCTTCACAAATAATCTTTTCTTTTTCTAAAATAAACGCCAATAACATGAAGATTTTCTAGAGGGAAAAAAAAAAACAAAATACGTGAATAATTTCAGTAGCTATGTTTGGCTAATTAGCTATCAATATAAGTAACCCCATAATAAAAAAAGGCCTAAAGAATTATCTGATATATATTAACAAGTTGCAGAAAATTAATTTATTTTCTTTAATTTGTGCTTTTGATCAATTCGCATGTCTTGCTTCCACGATATCACTAATGTAATTGTCATGAAAAATCGTTGCGTTTAAACCTTAAAAGTTTGAATCGTCTACTTAAACTTAAAACATTTTTCTAAGTAAATAAACCGTCACAATTAATCACCCTAAAATCAGCGTCGGCTTGTATTTTGTACTGCCAAACTAGGAAATAGACACCATGGTCGCAGAGAAAATTTCATAGAGTCAGCTTCACGTTTCTAACGACTTGAAGTGGTCCAGACTTCAGTGATCATATACACGCCCATTTCACAATATATATATATATATAATAAATAATATAATTAAATCTGTCGACTGATTTCTGCAACTTTGTTTTCTGGAACCGACTTGTGAATTAATTATGTAATTTGAGAATAAAAATACTCCTATATATGCTCTATATCACCCGACCGATCAAAGAAGAACGTCTAAAAAAAAATTTGTTAGGATATGTAAATTAATGTCTAATGACAATAATTTAGTTAAGCTTTTCTATTCAATATTCAGATACTATTTCATTGAGGGAAAAAAAAAAAAAAGAAATTATGGCAGGTCTAAGATCATCGACAACAGTCAATAATTTTTATGTGTCTCTCAGTAATGTTACCTCTTAGGAAAAATTTTAAAAATACCCCATCTACTTAGGGTGTTGTGTCAATGTACCCCACATATATATATTTTAAAACGTATCAACCGACACCTTAAACATTGAAAAAGTTTCAGTTACCCCCATATACTTCAAATATGCCTCATCTACTTAAAGTGTTGTGTCAATATGCCCCATATACTTAAAAAATGTCTCAATTAACACCTTAAAAATAGCATGTAATACTTAAAACGTCACTTAATAACCAAGACAAGTTTGAACCTTCATTACATTCTAAAAAGAAAAGACAAGAAACCACATACACACACACACATATATATATATATATATATATATCCATATATTACAATGAGGCTTTAAGTGTTATATGTTCTTTTTAGGGTGTCGATTGAGATATTTTTAAAGTATATGAGTCATATTGACACCACAACTTTAGTAGAAGGGGTGTATTTGAAGTATAGGGGGTTTACTCGATGTTTAAGGTGTGAGTTGAGACGTTTTGAAATATAAAAGGCACATTGACACAACACTCTAAGTAAATATGGTATTTTTAAAATTTTTCCTGCCTCTTATTATAAAGTGCACCGGTAAACTGACTAATTATGCTAGATAAATAAATAAAATAAGCCATATTGTTTTCATATCTTGTTTATTAATGACATTTAGATAAGAAAAAAAAAATCGCACTTCCCCGGTAATTCCTTTTTAAAAAAAAAAACTTTATATAAGTACCCCTGGGAACTTTTTTTTTTTCTTTTTTTTTGGCTCATCAACTAAAGTTAATAAACTTCAGGGAGGGAAAAAAAAAAGAAAAAAAGAAAAGAGGTTTAAAGCATCATTGAAAGTCAAAGATAGATAATGTAGATAGGGATAAATATTGACCAGACTTTATGGTTAACCGTTTCGTACCAAATAATATGTACGGTCTCATTCTATGGCATTGGTGCGAAATTTCCTATTTTGATCATTCAACAGCGTAATAATATGGGCTCTCAAAAAAAATATATTATATATATATGGGAGCTGATTGTTGAGATATAAAAATTATTATTGGTTTGTCTCTTTTTAATTTAAATTTTTGAGATAAATTAATAATTTAACATGATATAAAAATGATGATATAAAAATGAGAAGTCTTGAGTTCTAATTCTTGCAAATACATATTCTTTAATCCCATAAAAATTATCTATAAATTATTATTGGCCGTCTCTTGGTATCTTAAACATGCCTAAGGATCTTTAGAAATTCAACACGCATAGCAGTCAATATTGGGTGCAATTACTCTGAAATTGTGCAATAGATAGACTTTGCTCTGATTCACAAGGCATACACATGAACTACAAAAGAAAAGAAGGGTCACTATTGTACTTATTTTCTATAACTCAATTTCCATATAAAGCAAAAGTGGCTTTGACCTTTTAATTTCTCCGTTAAATATCACTAATACGTAACACGAACTTCCTCATACTAGTTTTGTTAGAAATTTCGCATTTATGGAAGACTTTAAATTAAGAAATTAAATGTAAACAAAGCAAAATTAAGCCCACAGGATTTTTTTTGCCAATTGAAAACTCAGATACGCATGCAAGTTATTGTCATAAGAGAAAACCACTGGAGAAAATAAAATTGCCTTTTTTTTTTTTTTGTAAGTTTCTTGATTTTATGGGTATACAATTCTCTTTTTTCTCAATTATACAGTTATACGTATAAGTATAGGAGAGTTTCCTTGCAATCGAAGACTGGTGATGAACTTTGCTTGCTTTCTATAATGGTAATCTCTTAAGTGATGAGAAAGTCTCATGCGATCACACAGCTGTAATTTGCTACTTTATATGGGCCAGTCTTGTAGCAGTGTACACTTTTTTTTTATAGAAGAAGTTGTAAGTGGGTTAAAAAAATTGCAACAATGATCACTTTTGCTAATTAAGTTTATAAGAAATCGTGAAAAATTAAGATAGTAGCAACGAGAATAAAAAATAATATTATTTATATATAGTTCGTATGTTTCATTGAGATTGTATGTTAATATAGTATGTGGCAATACAAAATTTTTTACCCTTATTTTTTTAATTAAATAAAAATATACTTTATTTTGACTTTTTTCCATGAATTTTTTTCCTTTTCTATATCTTGTTTGGTGCACTCATTTGGATAATTTGAGACCATTCAAAATTATTTTGACCACTAATAGTATAAGTAGTTAAAATGAATTTGAATGGTCTCAAACTATTTAAATAGTCAAAACAAACAATGCATAAATGTCCAAATATTTTAGTGCTCTTAGACTATTTGAGCCGAGTAACAATAAATGCACACACAACATGAAAATTTATATGTTTCTTTCGACTAAAGTCAATAGAGGTTTTTTTTTTTTGGTCAAAAAATGCACATTCCTCACAAGAAATACTAAATAGACCATCTTTTGCAGGGTCCTAATAGATTCTATTATTAAAGTTAAACCATCGGTAAACATTTATAATTGAAATGTTCATCAACTCTTTTACAAGCTGTTTAGCTAATTATTGTTTGGGTAAACTATTTGAATGATTTACAACTATTCAAAATCATTAATTCAAATGGCTTATTTGAACAAAATATTTGAATGATTTAGCATTATTCAAAATTATTTCAATAATAGCTTATTATTAAAAGTTAAATGATTTTAAGTAGTGATAAACCATTCAAATGACCCAAACAACCATCAATAAGACTCAAGGAATGTGCTAAACATAATAGTCTCTTTTTACCAAATTTTTTTACTATAATCTTATCTTTTATATGTAATTATCAGAACTTAATGTTTGTGAGACTTGTGTTAGTAATTTAATTTAAAAAAAAAAAAACAAACAGATTGAGACTAGTGTTATTAAAAATTTCTCAAATTTAAAAATATTTATTTATTGAAATTGATCGATAACCAAAGTATATGAAATCTAAAAACACGTAGACCATTAAAAGTTAAATCTTGAACGAACACACAATGTATTTATATGTCAAGCAACGAACACTTATATATGGAATGACTCAACAACTCTTTTAATCCAAAGATATGCTAATCACGATAGTCTTTTCTTGGTATTTTTTTTTTTTTACCATAACAAATGCAAACTTTAAATAATTAGAGATAATTTATCCGTTTCAAGTATTTATTAATTTCCCCTAATAGGAGGTTGGGACTTGGTAGAATTCAATTTAGTAGGCTTAAGCCTTTGGCGGTAGCAAATGGAATGCACGTGACGTGATCACAATTCAGAGCCTCAACCCCCACCACCCCCCCTCCGCAACGAGATTCCTAGCTAAAGTACAACCAATACCAATCTAATATTAATTATAAAAATGACAAAAAAAAAAAAAATTACGTTATCACTTCTCCCATGAACTATTTATAGTAAAAAATAATAATTAAATATTCAATTATTCCCCTATTTTCCGTTCTCGTCGTCACATCGTGTACGTACCACCACCTCTTCAGTCCCCTTCCGTTGTGCCTTTGTATCTCTTCACTCACTCTCTCTTTCACTGATTACTATGTCACACACAACCCAAAAAATAAATATTTTCAAACTAGTATAATCATATAACAATGCATTAATTAATTAATTATCTTTCATGTTAAAACTCAACTGATTCGTATCTTGAGTCGCTCTCTTCAGAGAGAAGACGAGCTCTAGATTTTTTTTTTTTTTTTCGCAAATAAGACGAGCTCTAGTTGTCAGGTGGTGATTTCTTTCTTTTTCTCTCTCTTTTTTTTTTCCCGGGAAAAAAAGAGAGGAAAAGAAAATCGGTCTCACTTTCTCGCCGGCCAATCAACCAACCAATCATGAAAACCGTCGCCTCCGCAGCCGCCGACATCGCCAAGACCCCGACGTTCGTCAAGATCACCGCCATTGTCCTCATTTCCCTCTCCATTTTCCTCCTCGCCAACCACTTCTTCTCCTCCGATAGCTCCTCCTACTATCCCCTCGCCTTCTCCTTCCTCTCTCCCTCCTCCTCCTCCGCCGTCAATTCCCACTCGCCGCCGCCTTCTCCGGCGGAGTCACCTCCGATCCCGCCGCCGCCGCCGATCCCGCCACCTCCGATACCGAGGCCTCCGCCGCCGCCGCCGGGGGTGAAGAGGATGGGGATCGTGGACGAGAGCGGCGCGATGTCGGAGGAGTTCGAGGTGGGAGACTACGATCCGAGCATGATAGAGGATCTGAGGAATCTGAGCGGTGGCGAGGCGGAGAAGAAGAAGGCGGTTAGGGTTATGGAGAAGTTTAGGGCGTGCGATCAGAGCTTAACGGACTACATTCCCTGTTTGGACAATGTGGAGGAGATCAAGAGGCTGAATTCGACGGAGAGGGGAGAGAAATTCGAGCGGCATTGTCCTGATCAAGCCAGAGCTTTGGATTGCGTGGTTCCGAGGCCTAAGGACTACCGGATTCGGATTCCTTGGCCGCAGAGTAAAGACGAGGTAATTCGTTTTTGAGCTTGTTAATGCCATTTGCATTTGTGTTTATTGCTTATTAGTTTCATACTAGGCTTAATGTTGATTAGTGCTTTTCTTTTCTTTTATTTTCTACGATGTTTTAATTCGATTTGTAGAGATCTTTAGAAATCTTGCTGCAAGAACTATTTTATCATTAACGTATTCGAACATACATTATAGATTGTTGGGCAATATTAGGTCTTTGTTCCGTTTTTATGCACCCAATTGATCAAGCATTGCAGGTATGGTTCAGTAACGTTCCACATACACGTTTGGTTGAAGATAAAGGAGGACAAAATTGGATTGCAATAAAGAAGGACAAATTTGTTTTTCCAGGAGGTGGGACACAGTTTATTCATGGGGCCGATAAGTATTTGGACCAGATTTCAGAGGTTTGACACTTCAACATGATTCTTGTTAGCAGTAAATTTATGTAGTTTGATTTCTAATCAGTACATTCATCATCATTTTCTTGAATTGTACTGCAGATGGTTCCTGACATTGCATTCGGTCGCAACATACGAGTGGCCTTGGACATTGGCTGCGGAGTAGCAAGTTTTGGTGCCTTTCTAATGCAACGGAATGTGACTACTCTGTCAATAGCACCTAAAGATGTTCATGAGAACCAGATCCAGTTTGCATTGGAGCGTGGTGTGCCAGCTATGGTTGCAGCGTTTGCTACACGGCGGTTGTTGTATCCGAGCCAGGCTTTTGACTTGATACATTGTTCAAGATGTCGAATTAATTGGACACGTGATGGTACTATGTTCTTCTCATAACTTTTGTTTGGGTATTAAACTCATTTCTGGTTTGAGTTTTTTGAGTAGCAAGCATAATCAGTTCTCTCAGATACACCGATCTAAGTTTAAAAACATTGTGTTGCATCCGATAGTTGTTAAAACTAAAACCATTTGAGAGTGAGAGAATTGCTTTCTTTGATGCAGATGGAATTTTGCTTCTTGAGGTTGACAGGCTTTTAAGGGCCGGAGGATATTTTGTATGGGCAGCACAGCCTGTCTATAAGCACGAAGAAAGCCTACAAGAACAATGGAAAGGTAGATCATCAAGTCAATTTTCAACCGGTTATTTATTTCCTGCCTTCCTCCTTAATATACTGAATGGCCAAATCCCAGAAACATGGCCAGAACAGTTGTAGTCTTCTTTGCATTAAGTATGTCGAAGAAACTATTATCTCTTGGTTAACGACATTTATGGGTTTCAATTGTTTACAGAAATGGAAGACCTAACTAACCGCATTTGTTGGGAACTTGTAAAGAAGGAAGGGTATATTGCTATATGGCAGAAGCCTTTGAACAACAGCTGCTACACTAGTCACGACAGTGGAGTGCAGCCTCAACTATGTGATCCAGCTGATGATCCAGATAATGTTTGGTATGTTCAGATTTCACATTATCTTCATTTACTGAGTTTTCTTATGTAATTCATAAGCGTCATTTACTTGATCTCCATCTGTCAATTCATACATTGGCATAGTCCGACTGTGCAAGAGTTTATAATTTTGAACCTTGAATCCGTTCATAGCTCGGCTCTTGGGTCGACTCTACCCCAGTGGACTTGTCGAAATGATCTAATACTCGGTTTTGGTGCAGGGAAGTCCAACTTTTATCTTCAGTAACTAACAACCAGTTTTTTTTTTTTTTTTTGTGTGGCAGGTACGTTGATTTGAAGCCGTGCATCACTCAATTGCCTGAGAATGGTTATGGAGCTAACCTTACTGCATGGCCCGAGCGCCTCCGAAATCCTCCAGACAGACTTCAGAGCATAACAATGGATGGTTACATATCCAGAAAGGAACTCTTTAAAGCAGAATCAAAGTACTGGAAGGATATAATAGATGGTTATATTCGTGCTTACCACTGGAGAAAATTGGCTTTCAGGAATGTGCTTGACATGAGAGCTGGATTTGGAGGGTATTCAACTTTTATCATTTTAATGCTGTCAATTTTGTTTAAGATAAAATAGTTTACCATTTTTATAATTTAAATTTTCTTTTGGAAATGGCAGGTTTGCGGCATCTCTCCATGAATTCCAATATGACTGCTGGGTTATGAATGTTGTCCCTGTTAGCGGGTTCAATACCTTGCCGGTTATATATGATCGTGGACTTATCGGAGTTATGCATGACTGGTATGAGCCGATGGTCCAAACAACAAACATTTGCTTATCTCATTTCATGTTCTCTTTCATTGATATTGGACTCTTCTTTGGCAGGTGCGAGCCGTTCGACACCTATCCAAGGACGTACGACTTAATTCATGCTGCAGGACTCTTCTCTCTTGAACAAAACAGGTAGAATTTTTCACTTCTCACTAGTGCTGGGCTTAGTGAGCAAATAAACTTTATTTTTTTCACCCTTTAATTTTTTAATGAAAAATGAAACTACTTCATTGAAACATAGATGTAACATAACAACTTTTTTTTTTCTTTTAGACCTTCTAAAAGTTTATATTTGGTTGAACATAGATGTAACATAACAAATATCATGCTCGAGGTGGACCGGATGCTGAGGCCAGGGGGCCGTGTTTACATACGTGATTCGGTATCTGTTATAAGTGAACTACACGAAATCGCAAAAGCTATCGGCTGGATCCCTGCATTGCATGACACGGGCGAAGGTCCTTTTGCAAGCTGGAAGGTCTTAATTGGCGATAAGCGGTTGTGATGAGCTCTGTCGACTGGATTTGTGTGTCATGTTTAGGTTGAAAGTCTACCTGATTTTTTGGTTTCAAAGTAATTGTACGATGTTATAGTTTTTTTTTTTTTATAATTATTTTTAATTTGTATTTTAGCCATCAACAGGCAAATATGCTACTAAAAAAAGCTTAGGGGAAATAAAGAACCACAGTGATAGTGTTCGAAGGTTACAAAATGATGTTAATAATATGACAAGTTTCATAACTGTTTTACTTTTAACAGGTACTTTTTGCATTGATACGCTTTGTTTCAACTTAACGTTTAACTTGTTTCTGGTTAAACTTAATTAAAAGAGTTAGGTCAGAGTATGGATATATCATCTCTCTTGTTTGACTCAAGTGTTGAAAGATCGGGCTAGCCGTTAAACCACTCCTGAAATAGTAGAGCTTATTGCCTATTCTTTACAACATGCACAGCTGAGAAATTATGATACACAAAGAAACTAAGCTGAAGAAAGTTTCGGGATACATAATCTCCACCGAAAGGCTCAGTTCATACACCATTCACTATTACAAAACCCAATCAACACATATTCACCACCACATAACAAAATTCAAGAAGAGCCATCATCACCTACATTTGAAATCTCTATAGAGCACGTAAAAAACACACAAATAAAATCCACATCCCTTGCTGAAGAAATAGTCTCTTCCTTTTACCCCTAAAAACCAGCGAAACCAATGCTGGCCTATTATGCCTTGTGGGAGGAATCTTTGTGCGCAGCTGTGTTGACCTGTTTGGAGAGATAGGCTTCATAGATCTCCACGACGAGGCGCGGATCCTTGGCCTTGAGCTCCAGATACTCCTCCCTCTTGGTGAGCTTGTCCATGTTTTCCGTGATGAGCAACAATGCCGCCTCTAGCAAGTGCCTGGCGTTGTGCTGGTGCGCGAAGGCGTAGCTGACGACGGAGTTGTCCCAGTTGAGCTTGGACACCAGGAACCTCTCGCAGTGTGTCTTGAGATGCTTCACCTGGTACTTGTCACCCAGCACCAGCAGGTCGCACGCCATCTGCTCGTCCAGGCACGCCTCCGCCGTGTAGAGGTAGCTGACGAAGGCGCGGAGGGCCTCGTACGACACGTCGCTGATCTTGATTGTGCCGCTCCGGCTCTCCTCCATCTCGTTCTCCAGCATCGCCCTGAACACCACGGAGCGGCTCACCTGATCCGTCCATCGATCGTTCAGAACCAACAATTAGCATAGAAATTATAGATTAAAATCAGAGATTATACGTAAAGAGAGAGGGTGTGTACTGACGAGGACGGCCTTGTGGGCGGGGATGGGGATGGGGACGGGGACGGGGACGGAGGAGGAGGAGGAGTCGGAGTCGTGGGAGGCGACCAAAACGACGTCGGAGAAGGGAGGGGGGAGGAAGCGGGAGGAGGGGGAGTGGTGTGGGGCCCAGAAGCGGAGGAAGGAGAGCTTGGAGGTGAGGTCGTCGATCTGCCGCTTCAGCTCCTCCTCCGTGTCGTTGGCCTCCTCGTAGCACTCCTTGCACGTCCCGGCCTCGCGCGCCTCGTACTCCTCCTGGCACGAAACGCACCGCATCGGCCCATCCTCCTCCTCCTCCTCCGCGTCCGACGACTCCGACGACGTCGTTTCCATGTCCTCCTCCGCCGCCGCGTGCCTCGCCGCCGCCGCCGCGCTACGCTGTCGTCTCATGCTCGTTTCCGCTGATGTGATCTGCGATTCCTTCCTTGCTTCGTCCCAAACCCAAATTTCGATTTATTAATTAAGTAGTAAAACCACCTGACGCTCACAGTCGCATCTCAGGAGAGCTCTTTTATTTATCCCCAAACTTTAGGTTTATGGTTCATTTTATTCTTTTTTTTTTTTTTTTTTTCCGAAATGTGTTTAAACTGAACACTGATCATGATTCATGATCTAGTAAAGAAATTCATGAAATTAAGTAATTAACCCTTAATATACGCTCAACAAAATTCATGTCGTTAACACTCAACAGAAAACGACATGAATTCCGCTGAGTCTATGAAGTGACGTGTAGTTTGAATTGCTGGTAGTACACGCGTAAATTCAATTTCTCACTCATTCTAGAGATTGGATGATCGTGGACTGATTTATCATCTTGTTTAAGATTTGAATAAACGACATTCTGTTTTCAGGCTTTCTGTCGTTTAAACGTCATTAGTTGTCTGAAAGTCTGTCGTTTATAGAAATCGATAAGAAGTCTCGTGTACAACTGTACATGATGATAGACTCCTAATGTGACAGTGTTTGCGCGAAACGACATCTCTTTTCAGAAGTAAAATTTGACAGTCACAAAATCCAGTCATCTGGATGAAGAAACGACACGTTCTTTTTTGTGTATTGTCGCCTATTGCAAAATCATGTTGTTCACTGCAACGACATGTCATATTTAACTCGCAAAAGAAAATAAAAATCAGAATTTATTAGGGAGAAAAAAAAAAAGTAGAGGAAGGCCCATTATTCCATTTAGTAGTTTTATTATCTAACATATGCAATTTATACGCAAGTTATGTCTAATAGGTGAAAGCAAAAATAAAATAAAATCAAAGTGTAGGTAAATGTGTCTTTTGCTGATTTTTTTTTTTTCAAGTATTACGATCTAAAATCATTTTAACCTTTTAAGTATAATTTTACTCATTCCATTTCATTTTTTAGAGTGGAAAGAATGAGTTGAAAAATGGTTTGGAATAGTTTGTAAAATAGTTTGAAATGATTATGAAATAGTTTGAAGTTGCAAATTTCGATGTAGTATAAATGGTTGAGATTTAAAGATATTTATGGATTAGAAAAGTTGAAAAAATGATTGAAAAAAATGAAATGAAATGGGAAGAATTGTATATGGATTTAAGAAAGTTGAAAAAAATAAAATATAATAGAATGGGTAAAATGGGTGTACCAAACTTTAGAATGCGTATGTCCTTGTTTTTTACACATAAAAAATTTGTCTCTTTTTGTGTTGAATTTATAACTTGTACTCATATTTTTACATTATAAACATCAAATACGAATCAAAATAACACATTATTTATGGGTACTTCTATGATGAGTTTTTTTTATAGTGGAAGACAATTCTAGACCGTCGGATTCACCTTTTCGATGGGTCTCACATTTTAAAAATATGAATTTGACCATTTAAAATTATTTCCCATCACAAAAAAATTCACTACAGAATTTTCCACTATTTAGTAAATGAATTATTAAATGACATTTAAATTATTCATTTTTTGCAATTCTTCTGTTAAAGAATTAAATCTGAAATTTGAACTAAAAAATAAAAAGGAATTATAAAATAATCTCTCAAGAAATTGTTCAGAAAATTTTATAAACAGAGAAATTAATCTTGGGAAGAAATAGGAGAGACCAAAATATATAAAAGAAGGGAAAAAAAAAAAACACCGAAAAAGCACAAAGTCACAAGCTCCGAGCGTGGTTATAAAAATCGAAGGAAGTTATATAAATAAAAAAATCAATAAATAAAGTCTGTTCTCTCTCTCTCTCTCTCTCTCTCCAGGATAAGAAAGAAAGAAAGAAAGAAAATGCCTCTTTTTCTCTAACACGGTGGTTTCCGAGCACGAACCATCTCTCTCCTCCGCGTGGTCAGTCTCTATCTCTCTCTCTCTTTTTTTTTTTTTTCAGATCTCGCTTTCATTATCTTCTGTTTGGTTGGGGAGAAAAAGAAAATGCGCTACGAGAAACTGTAATAAATAGTGAAAAATCTTTGGTTATTTATTAATTTTTATTTTTTCGTTTGGTTCAAGAGTATCTCATTTGCGTTTATGGAATGAGGCTGTGAATTCGTATGTTGCTTGGTTTTAGTCGAATTTGTCTTTCGCCGAAGAGTCTAAGCAAGAGACGGATTTCGGTTCTTGAAATTCCGGGTTTTTCTATGCCGTTTGTTTTCGCGCATAATGAATTGGAGATATTTCGGCGTTGAATTGTGAAAAGATTGGGTTTTCTTGTTTTCTTTCACTCTTGATGTTGTGTTCGTGCTTGTGAAATTCACGAGGTTTTGTTGAATTCGCGTGCATAGATAATAGCGCTGTATCAACGAACCCTTGTTTTCTTGCCTGCAAATTTGGGGGAATTAGGGTTTCTGTTTCGAAATGTATGTTGAAGAGGGAACGAGCAATGGCGATGCCGCGGAATGCTCCGAGGGGCTTCAATGCTTGAAAAGCAAAGCTGTAGATAATGTGGGTGGATTTGGTACTGGGAACAATGACCTTGCGGGGTGGAATTTAGGGAAAACCGAGGGTTTTCGAACTTACAAGCGGCGGAAGCATGCAAAGTCGAGTTCCGAGAGCAAATCTGAGGATGAGGGACGAGCTTTTGCGAAAGATGAGGGTCAAATGTCGCACAAGGTCTGCATCTTCTTTCTGTTTTTTTTTTTTTTTTCCTTCCCTGTAATTGTTTTCATGTGCAGATAAACTTTTTAATCTATGCTTATTAGCACTTGCATTTATGCAGAGTAGCTTAGGTTAATATTTAGAATTTGTTTCTTGATCTTTTATATGCTAATGGCAATTGGTGTTCTTAGTTCCTTTTTCATGATTAAGCTATGTTTGATTTCTTCCAGCCCCTAAAAGAGCCACAAGGGGTGGGCGTCAACCCTAACCCTTGTAAGAAAATCCGACTCCCTACAGACTGTCAAGATGGTTGTTCCCAGAGGTCATGGAAAATTGTTTTGGAACACATGTGTTCGTCTTTCAGCGGTGATGAAGGTGGTATGCAAAGATGCATCCGAGATGTGCTTGATATCTGCCCAGAAATTGGTAGCATGTCGAAAGAAAAGGTTTGTGCATCAATGAAATTCCATGTTGCTCTAATTGGTCATGGTTTTAAGCAGTACTTTAGTTTGAATTTATGTAAGGTTTATGATTATTATTTTTTTCACATTTATGGTTATTTGCAGGAGCATGATCATTCGGATGAGAACAGGCAGACGTGCATTTCACCAACAAGGAATCCCGTTAACAGTTTTCAAAAAGAAAATAATGGGAATCCGGATGCTTTAGCCAATGGACATGTAGATGGCTTATTTCAACATAAAGTCACTGAGAAGTGTCGTCATGCTTGGTTTAATATTCTATTATCGGAAAAGTTTATGTCACTCAGCAAGCTACTGTCTGAAAATTTCCAAGGTATTAAGATTGACAGCTTTCTTGACTTAAAGCTTATAAACTCGAGAATGAAAGATGGAGTCTATGACCGTTCACCGATGCTCTTCCTTACAGATATTCAACAGGCAAGTTGGGATCAATATATTGAAATTTTTACGAACTGAATTTCTGCATTTTGCTTATATTGTGCCTATTCTCAACAATATGATTGAGAACTCCAGTGTTTTATGCACACAGATGATCCTGTATTCTTGCGATTTTTCTAATCTATGGTTTCATTATTCCCTTTTTTATACGTGTTTCCTTCGTACTCTATAAGGATGAAGTCTTTGAAATTTGATATCTTATTGTTTGATTTGAATAATCTGGCTTTTAAAGTTGTGACGGCTAATATGATTCTTGGTGTTTACTCACTGTGTTGTATTATTCAGGTGATTGTGTTGTCATTACAATGTAACTCATGGATCACTATATTCATGAAAGACTACTGTGACTTAGTCGTGTCTTATTAAGGGAATTGGGTAACATGTTTGGTCTCTCTTGTTTGCATCTGAACCTGAATCTTAATGTATTTCCAGGTATGGGAAAAGGTTCATAAAATTGGTGCTGAGATGATTTCGCTGGCACAAAACCTCTCCAACATTTCAAGTTCCTGCTATAGTAAACAGGTAAGACAAAACGATAGAGTTCACAGTTTGAGTTACTTGTAAGTCTTTTAAGTATTGATCATGTTTATAAGTTCACAGTTTTAGCTTGCTATGTCTCAAAAATTGTTTTGTTTTCTGCCTGAGTGCAAGGTTTTGAAGATGAAATTATGTGGTCAAAAAGTTGACAGCAAGTCAAAAGAGCAGTTTAAAGTAAAACTAAAATTCGAAAATGCAATCAAGAATTTCATTTTGGTGCATTAGGTGCTTGGAAATGAATATGGAGATAGGATTATTTGTGACTAGTATCATAAAGGCCTGTGCTGTTACGTGTCCAAATAAAAATAAAGTAGTCAATCCTAGAACTGCAGAACTGCCTGCCAAGTTTGTGAGTAATTTTTAGATATTTATCATGTTTATTGATTAGCATCACGAATCATGATGAGGTATAGTAAGTGGCCACTGATGAATTCTGAACTAGTGTTGGGTTGGTTATTTCCTTTTCATTTGTGTAAAAATTTAGCAACTATTGTGGTTAGAATTTGACATCAACATGATCTTTTTTCTGTAAAACAGTTCTGTTCCTGGGAATCTGATTCACAGACTAAGATTGAGCAAGGAGAGGACTACAGTTCATACAGAGCTTGCACTTGTCAGCGCTGTGGAAACAAGGCATATGGGAGGGACTGTCTAGTATGTGATTCATGTGAAGAGATGTACCATGTATCTTGCATTGAGCCAGCTGTTCAAGAAATTCCCTCGAAAAGTTGGTATTGCGGAAGTTGCAGTCCAAGTGGAATTCAATCACCGCACGAGAACTGTGTAGTCTGTGAGAGGCTGAATGCTCCGAAGAGTACGGTTAAGGGGGTTGATAACAAAAGTTCTTGTGCAGAAGAGACTCATAATGAGTTCGGAGAAAACTCAAACTTTGCTACGGACGAAGGGTTTCAACTATCAAAGAGTAGCAGAAGCCTGGGCCACTGCAAAATCTGTGGAAGTGAGATACAAGATGGTGAAAAGTCGAAAATGTGTAGTCACAAGTACTGTCCTAGTAAATACTACCACGTAACGTGCCTGGCAAAAAAACAGCTAAAATCATATGGTCCTGGTTGGTACTGCCCTTCCTGTCTGTGCAGATCTTGTCTCACGGATAAAGATGATGATCAGATTGTCTTGTGCGACGGCTGCGATCATGCCTACCACATTTACTGCACGAAACCAGAACTGACTTCCATTCCAACTGGAAAATGGTTTTGCAGATCATGCGATGCAAAACTCGTGCAAATACAGAGGGCAAAGAAGGCATACGAGAAGTATGAAAACAAACAAAAGAAGAAAGACATCGAAGGAGTGAGAGCGTTTGGAAATATGGGAAAGACGTGGAATCGTAAAGGCTGCATGGAACAAGATAAAGCGGGAGGAATGGAGATGCTCTTAACGGCGGTCAACACATTAAATTACGAAGAGAACCTAGCCAGAATTTAGATCAACAAGAACTGCAAAAATGTTACCAGGATAGAAGACCGCAAGATTTTGAATTTTCCAACGGCTTCCTTCTAGTTATTTCTTACTTTGTAGGCAAATATTCTAATGCTAATGACTGACCTTTTTTTTTCCCTCTCCATTTACTTCAATTTGCCTCGTTAATTTTGAGGTATGATATTTTGGTAGGTTGTAAACTGGGTTCGATTTGCTGACTCTTCGATACGTATCTGAGGCAAAATATTATTGTAAAGGCTGTATACGTACTTTGGCTCCTTGTCATAGTGAAGGGATTGAGAATCACTTTCAGTTTGGTAGAGTTAACATTGTAGCATCCGTTCATAAATGTGTCGTTGTAGCATCATAGGTACATATGTTTCAAAGAGGTATCAAAAACGTTTCACGGTCATGTTGTTGAAAGGCAAAAGAATTGTCAAGACATCTCGCAATTGGCATGACTTTTGCTTTCTATACCCATAATAAATCCATCTAGATTTCAGAATATCTTCTTCTGCATAGATTGTTGTGTATGTGACTTTTAAATTTATTGGAAATGTATTTCTCTGCTTTTGACCATTTTCGAAATCGGTTCTCTGCATGAAGTTAGGAATATTGCAACCAAGCTTCTTTCGGAGTGGTGCGCGGTACAAGTTTTGGCATCGTTATACTGTATGGGTGATCAATTTAATCAATTTTGTTCAAGTATCAAGCTCATATCAAAATTAGGTTTGTTTTGTGGTGAAATCTAATTCAGTCGTGACCGCCTGAAGCCCTGAACTGCGTACAAGGTCATTTACCATTTCCAAAAATTGCAAGTTTTCACCCAAGAAAAGAAAATATATATATATATTGACATCACATTTTCTTTTTCATAACTTCCAAATCCAACTAAACGACCAATAAACTGGTATTTTCCTTCATCTTCTGATGGGATTTTCAGGAGCTTTCAGGTTTGTCACCAACCACGTAGCGATTTGTATTGGTACTTAGGCCTGATGAATGGAGCTGCTTCCGTCTCTTTACAAGGCGTGATGCAGTACGCCTGTCGTCTTGAGCCTCTTCGGAATCAGGCTGAATTCACCAAATGGGTAAAATTTTACTTGAAATGGTGAAGGAAAAATCATACTAGGAAACGTCTAAGAAGATCAAATAATAAGTGAAATAATTATTGTACCTTGATGGCTAATGCTCTATCAAAGCTTTGAACAGCACTATCAGGCTCCCCAAAGTTCAACTGAGCTCTGCCAAGAGTGATCCATGCCTGAGATATCAAAATTTGAGACTCGATTCAATTTCTCGTCACTTGCTAATACCCAAAAAAAAAAAAAAAAAAAGACGATAAATGAAAGAAACATCAGAACCCAGTGATCATCGATAAGGTCATCTTTTCTATTCTGTCGGAAAGCTAAAATGACTCGACTTACAATACCATTATGAACAAACTCTAATGTATGTGGTCGGAGCACATAGCAGACATTTATCCTAAGTGACTTGCGGGAAAAAGCCATGCCAAGTTGCTACTAAATATCAGGAGAGGCTAGCAGACTTGAAGACTAATTGGAGGATCCCCAGGGAGAGAGACATTCAAAATCTTAAAGCCGTAATTTCTCAACAAATACGCATGCCCAATTAGTAAAAGACATTCTCTATAACATTCAGTACAATGTATAACCCAAGAATAATGACCACTCACTCGACTCTCATCCTCCAAACCAGCTAGATTGTAACTTGTGGCACATTCATTCTCTAAAGACTATATCCATCGAGAGAGAAACACACTATATAGTTTAGGGGCATAGTGTACCTCAGCCCATGAAGGCTCCAATTCAGTAGCTCCTGCCAATTTGAACCCATATATAAGTACATCAAAAACCCTTAATTTCAACCACATAGAACCCAACAAAAACTCAGGGTATGCGTTCAACGATATCCAATTTAGAATTTCGACTACAGACACAATATAGCTACATATTGAACCATAAGTACTACAATTTTTTTTTTAATCAATTAAACCACATAATCGCAAAAAGGGCATGCAAAGAACTGAGGACTCACTGGTGGCAGCCTTCAAAGCACTCCAAGCATCTCCAATTTCAAGCAAGACTTGAGCTTTTTGTTCATTCAAAACTCCACTCTCTGGCATCAACGTGAGAGCGGTCTCCCATTTTCCCAACGCCTCTCGGAACTTGCCTTCCTTCAAAACCCCACAATTTCCCCAAAAAAAAAAAAAAAAAAAAAAAAAACACTCTCTGAGAAACATTTCATCGAACACTAAGAGCGCATTTCGCTCCAAAGAAAAAGTTCAGCTTTATCTGGACCCACGATTCTTTGGCAGACATTAAAACCCTAGCTTTGTAGAGGAGGCGAGAATTGTTACCTCCGCGAGCTTGGTTCCGAGGGCCCGGAAGGAGTCGGCGAGTCGCTTTGCGTTGGAAGAGTCGGAGAGATCGTCACCGGAGGCTCCGAGTCCAACTCCGGTTGGGTCTGTGTTCAAGGAATGGTCGTCGTGGCGGCGAGTTTCTTGGTTCTGGGACGGTAGTGTCGTATCGGGCTCAAGTGGGTCGTTTTGGCTGTCGAAGGGAAGGCCTGGGTACTCTGATATTGCCCCCAAACGACGCTTCTTATTGGTGTCGTTTCGGTCCTTGGCCTTGTTCTTCCATGTCAGTTTCATCTCTCTCTCTCTCTCTCTCGTCTCTTCTGCAACAAACAACCACCGACTCGGACTCGGACTCGGACTCGGTCGACTCTGTCACAGTGTCAGCTTCTTCTCGTCTTTTTTTTTTTTTTTTTTAATTCTGAAAGACTTTGAATTGGGTTAACTAAACAAACAGAGCTCCACAGCCTTCGGCCTAGGAAGGGGGATTTTGAGGAATATCTCATTCTTGACACAATGATAATCTATACATCTGTTGTACTTTTAATTTATACCCCAAAATTTACACTACAAGCATTATGATAATCTATACATCTGTTGTACTTTTAATTTATACCCCAAAATTTACACTACAAGCATAGAGTAAAAATGAAGGAAGCACACCACAGGGGTATAGATTATTAAGTGGCATCAAGAATGGCTTTATTTTGAAATTCTCCCGCCTAGGAATGCACCGAGCCCATATTAGTTTAACTCCTCGGCAAGCCCAAACTGAAGTGGAAGAGAAAATTTGATAGAGGAGGATTTTGGAGAATGTCCTTTGGCACAATGATAATTTATGTCTCGTGTGCACTAAATTTTTAATTTATATCCTAAAATTTATATTACAAATATCAAGTAAAAATAAAAAAAATACATTATTTAGGATATAGATTATTAAATGACATCAATAATGACTTTATTTTAAAATTCTCTAAAATGGGGACAACCTTACAAGTTTTGTTTTGATTAATTCCATTTTATAAATTTAAGTGTAAGATTCAGATATATTTATTTGAGTTATTATTTGACAAAAGTTTGAATTTAAATTAATTTTTGGATGATAGATATAAGTTGGTTGTAAAATTTCAATTGAGATTGAAAGCTAAAGAGAAGATTTACATTAAGAATCGAAAATTTTAGTTAAGTTTAGTAACAAGAATATTTTAATCTAATTTTTTACATTTCAATAATTAAAAAAAAACACTGGTGTTGTAATAAGAATATTTGAATTTAATTTTTTTATTAGAATTGTTATCCAAACAAGTAATTATTTTAAAATTGAATATACATTTTTTTTCAAATAATACTATTATGTCTTATTTGAAAGGATATAATAAGTTCAATCTAAAAATGTGATATTTATCTAAATTCCAATATTACGTAGTTTTCTAAATTGACATTTCCGAAGTGAAATATGAATTGACCGGTGTTATATATCACATAACTTTTCTTTATAGCTTAAAACTGCCTGATCAAATATGGATGATACCATTTAGGGTCCTGGCATAAGGATGGACAAATAGACAATAATAACACCAAATATTATCGGATATTATCACAGTTTTTCTATCCACCTTACATCAGCGTATCAAAGACAGAAACCATAGATAATATTCAATATATTTTAGAGTGTTCGTATCCTAAAGTTAAACTAGTTATCATTATGTGTATTGATTTACTGTTATGTGTACTAACGAACACAAACGCGATTTTCTATTGTGATAAAATAAGAAATTAAAATGCTCTGCCCAGACCGAGGGTGAGGCCAAGAAATTTCCACAAGCATAAAAGGTAGACCAAACATGTTTATCCAAAAACCATACCAAATACCCAAGATTAGATCGACATTATTCTGACCATAAATATGAGATATGACTTGGACCAAATGACCTTGCTGCTGCCAGAGGACGTGTCAGTCAATCGTTGGCTTCATTATTATGGATCTCAAAGCCTCTTGCACCGCACCCAAAAAAGAAAAAGAAAAAAGTATCTTGCTACCATTGGCTGTTGTTCTCTTATGACACTAATTTTCTTTTGTAACATTAAAAGCTCAACATTTTTGTGACAGCTATTTAAACCCCACCAACCCAAAGCAAAAGTTACGCCAAGTTCCACCAAAAGAACTTAGAAAAAAAGCGCCTAGCTATTTTTTTAAGAAGTGTCGGAGAGGAAATGGGACATGCCGCGACCGTGAGACAGGCGTCTCCGTCGAAGCTGGCCAAGAAGGTGAGTAGCATATTTCCGGCGAAAAGGAGGTCAGTGAAGAGAATGATATTTGACGACATGCTCCAATCCCTCGCCTCTTTGCTCATGCTTCTCCGCCGCCGCATGCAGTTTTCCGGCAAACCCCACGACTCCTCCGCCACCTCCACCTCCGCTGGCTGCTTCAATCTCTCTAACAAAGTTTTCCCAATGCCTACCATGACGTAGCAACTTTATTAGTGCATGTTTTTTTTTTTTTCCCCCTCGTAGACTATATGTATTAGTGGCATGATATAAATATCGTGTTTGATTAAGATGATCATGACCGCCCGGTTATATATGATCATCATAATATCTATGTGGTGTGTTTAGTTTGGTCATAATGTCCGGTGATGATGTTTGTGCTATAAATGTTTGGTCTTCATATGTTGTACTTGTTTCATTTGGCTCGAAGAATTAAGACCACTTTGTCACTACACTACTATATATCGCCGCATTTATTTTTAAAAACTTATTCAATTTTTTTTTTATTTGAGGGAAAAAGAGAGAGAGAGAGAGAGAGGGTGAAGCTCATATTGGGATTTGCAACGCCCAAAAGAAACAAGCATAACAAGTGTTCCAATGAACGTGGACGACTGTACGGACAATTATTAATATTGTGTGATCAAAAGAATTAGTGGTTGCCTGGTTGGCATTGGGGAATGGGAATATGTAGGCGAGCTTTCTGACTAAAGGTAAAAATGCAGACAATAAACTATATTGTCTCATTTGATATTGTTTCTCACGTATTTTACATATTTTTAAGGGTTATCTATATAAACACTTAAATATTATGTTATTATTGTAATTTATATCTTAATATTAAAAAATTATTATTTTTACTTTTTAAAGTACCTCTGTCATAATTTGTAAAAAATAAATTAAATTAATAACGTAATATTAAACTGTTGGCGCCTGTATAAATTTTTAAAGATAAAAAAATGGATAAAATCAGGGGATATGAATACAAAATTTTAAAAGATTAGGGTGCATTTAAGAAAAAAAGAAAGTATAATAGGGTGTTTATGAAAATAAATATAGAATTAATTACTATAGTTTTCTTAATTTGAAGGCGATTGATCTTTAAAAATTTATACAGGTGCCAACAGACTAATGTTACGTTATATTTTTTTTACAGATTGTGGTAGAGGGGGCATATCTATAAGTTTTTAATACTTTAGGGGGCAAAAATGACAGTTTTTAAACATTATGGTACAAATTACAACAATAGCACAATATTAGAGACGTTTGTATAGATAATCCTATTTTTAATTATTATGTGAATTTTGAAGTACTGTCACTTTATGATTGAAAATAACAGACACAATAATTACAATAGATTTCTAAATTATAATCGAAGATGCATGTTAAAACTTATGACTTATTAGACAATAGATTTCTAAATTATAATCGAAGATGCATGTTAAAACTTATGACTTATTACAAGGCGTTTTTTTTTCAGCTAAATTTGAAAATTATTGCAATTTAAAGCATATTAGTGAAAAATCATTAAATTATTCCTTGCGTTAGGACTTAGGAGTTATAATGGTAGGGTACTCTAATATTTTGTTGTAGCCGGAATTTCTCATTAATTTGTAGAAGATCTAAGTTGCAGATAGCTGTAGCTCAAGATAGAAATTTTGTATAATATTTATATATATAAAAAAAAGAACTCAATTAAATTAAGAAATTATTTTGAAGCTGAAAAATTTTGATTAGTTTTTCGAGCACGAGAAATCTTCTAGTGTACTATGTAAAAGAAGTTACTATTAATAGCATGATATATATTCTTCTAGCTATGTAATAAATGCTAACAGTATTTACTATTACATATGTAATTAATATTTTTATATTTTTTTAAAAATATTTTGATGAGTTGTTATGATATCATTGAAATTGATAGAAAAGAAAATAGAGAAGATGATGAACGATTTTTTACATATATAGAATAAATGTTTTTAGTTGTAACTAATTATTAGCAATTCTTTTTGCTAAGCGATATATTATATACATCCTATATGATCGTCACACAAAAATGACGAACCGTAGTTATTTTCACTCTCTCTGTTTTTCTTTTTGTGTTGAATGAGTAATGTGAAATTTATTATTAACAAAAAAAAAGAAATTATAGTGAATACTCAAATTTTGATACTTAATTTAAATTAATACCAAATTTTTTTAAAAAGAATAACAAAACACCCAAGTTATTCAATCACTTACATATTAGTAGGTGGTGTTAATTAATTTAATTACCAAAAATATGTGCAAGTAATTAACAATTTGACTAGTTATTTAATTATTTCAAAAATTTAGGTATTTAGTTTTATTGTTATGTAAATTTTGAGTAAGGTGAAATCTACATGTTTCACACCGATGAATAAGTGCTTGATAAATGCATTTGCATTAAGAGGGAATATACCATTATAACAATATGACTCATACGTGACATTATGGTTCAATCCTAATGCCTTGGGTACCACTAGCAAGTACGTTTTATTACATTTCCATTTTAAAAATAGACTACGAATAACTCTGATGAGTATACACTTAGTCTAAGGATGATAAATTGTTTCTCACGTTAAATTTTTTTATATCAGATATACTTTCTTCTTCTTTGAATTAATTAATCAACTAAGAGATCAATGCTAACATATATAACACTTAATTTCGTCGCCAATTTCTTAGTGTCCGCAAATTTCAAGATGTTTTCGTAGTCTAAGGTTTCTTACAAGTCAACAACCAATTCCAGTTCGAAATTAATTTGGCCAATCTTGACCAGATAATTTTGGAGATCACAATCAATAATTCCAGAGATTCGAACTTAGAATTCGCACTAACTGCATTTTGATCCCAAATCATTACTAAAAACTCAAGCGTATATCTCCATAATGAGAAAAAGGAAGATCATCAAATATGGTGCCAAAACTTGATTAATTAAGTATGTTTTTTTGCAACGCGTTTTCAGATGCAACCCATTAGCTTGTTCAATTGACTTTATTGTTTTCTTTCTTTCTTTTTTTTCCTTTTTTTTTTTTTCCTATTGATATATACTGCGTATTAGCTTACTTTTGAACAAGTCAAAAATTAATAAATGATCTTTCGACCTTACGAATTTAACAATATATGTGAATCAATTATCATGTATAGTTCAAAATCTTGTTGCTAATCAAAATAATCAGAAGTTAAGTTTGCTTTAAAAAAAAAGAAAAATATAGATGTCTAATTTTGCCAGAAACAGATAAGTTGAAGCATGCGTATTGCGTAAAGTTAACCTTACATTTTTTTTTTTTGAAAGTCAAGCACAGCTCGGATTATTCTCTTTGCAGATGGATATTTATTAATAAAAATAATAAATATGCGAAATTATAGTGAATACGTTATTATCCAATCTTTTGAAAAATATAACCAACTATCCAAATGCTTCAATTACTTACACAGTGGTAAGTGGTGGTAATTCACTTAGTTACCAAAAGCATGTGCAAGTAATTCACAAATTGATTAGAAACTCAATTACTTCAAAAGTTTGGGTATTTATTTTTATTGTTATATAAATTCTGGGTATTTGCCTACTTCACCCTATTAATATTTATGATCGTCACATAATACATTAATGGTAAAAAAAAAAAAGGAAGAGGCTAGAATAGTGCACGATTTTTTGCACTATCAATAGTGTACGGCTTATAATAGCTTAAAAAATACATAAAATTAAATTTTTTTTTTACACATAAGTACATTACAACGTCTACTAACATGTTATCTATTTATTTATCAAATTTAACCAAAGAATTATGTTTAATCGGAGATGAAAAAAAAAGTTTGTCCTTTTAATTTTTTATTTGTTATTTCTTCATTTCATCTCTGATTGACATAATTTTAGTTTTAAATTTGAGAAATGGATTGATAACTTAAAAATAGACGTTGTAATGTACTCATGTGTAAAAAAAAAAATTAGTTTTATGTATTTTTAAGCTATTATGAGCCGTACACTATTGATAGTGCAAAAAATCGTACACTATTCTAGCCTCTTCCAAAAAAATTATGTATAAAAAAATCACATGAAAATAAGTAGTTACAATATAAATCAATTTTCTTAGTGCAACGACATTACATAACTCTGACACTGTTTGTGAACTACTAATTAAGTTATAATAAGAAAACATGACAAAGAAAAGGAGCTAGAAATGCCATGAGTATGTTCCTCAATGGGTCCACAGCAGATATCTTATTACGCATAAAATCTTATTAGCACGTAAAAGAATCTAAGTTTTAAATAATAAAACAAATAAAAAAGGGTAAAGAATGAAGAATCATAAGGATTTCTTATTTAAAGTTGTAAGTGTTCATACAAAGATCTTACCATGGAAAGAAAAACGCAATAAATATTCAATAATGAGGAGTGGGAGTAAAAACCAAAGTGCAAACAGAAGTCCACAAACACATTAGTAGTCAAATAAAAGTGTCACATGAAAATAAGTATGATAATTGAGTTACATAACTCAATTTGCTTATTTAGTTCAACGATATTACGTAACTCTTATATGTGTGATATTTTCCATAGAACTACAAATTAAGTGAAAATTAATGTGAAAACATGACAAAGAAAAAGAGCAAGGAATGCCATGAGTATGTTCCCCAAAATGGCACAGCAGATATCCTAAATACGCGTGATATATATATATATATATATATATATATTGTCTTTAGCACGTCAACAAAATTCTAAGAAGCAAACAAAACAACAAAAACAAAAAAAGAAGGTAAAGAATCCAAGTCTCCAAATATGAAACCAAGCCAAGCAGTACGTTGGAGAACAAATTGCAAAACAAAAAAGGGTGAGTTGCAAAAATAGGCCAAAATTAAATGTTTGTTTTAAATGATAGCCTATGTTTTAAAAAATTAAAAAAATAGTCATGTTACGAATTGTATAACAGAAAAATGTCACACAAAATATAACGGATCTATATGTATTTGTAAGATATTATTTAACACTTAAAAAAATAATGAGTAAAACTTGAAGTGTTACAAAATATCTTACAAATATTTACAAATGTGTTATATTTTGTGTGACACTTTTATGTTATATAGTTCGTAACATTGCTATTTTTTTAATTTTTTGAAACATGGGCTGGACTTTAGAAACAAAATTTTTTTTTTAGCTATTTCCTAAAGGATTTGCCACATCATGTGCTACGGATTTGTTATCTGTTGTAATCCTTTGGAGATCTATGTGATGGGTATAGTCCACGTCAACTCTCCTGAAAAAATTAAATGTTACGAAATTCAAATTAGATATGGATTGCCCGGTGGTCCTCAGGCAAAATCTTTACATAAATCTAAGTAAAATCTTTTAACAACCATGAAGCAGATTTAGTGTTTAAAGAATTTGTCAAATTACTTCGATTTTTTTATTTCCATGTGACCAAAATTTTCAAAATGAATGTAGTTTTTCTTTCCTCTTTTTTCTATATTCTTTTCTGTCCCTTTATTTAGATTTTAACATATAAGCATAAATTAGTTTTTTAGAATACAATAAAATAAAAGATGGTTGGACAATGTAAGTAAAAATCCGATTGAATGGTAAGAGAAGAGGGGACATGAAAAAAGGCTAGCTAGACTAGGTTTAGAATATCGGTACCTAATTTTGTTTTTTCTTTATATGACAAATTTAGAATCAATTTGAACGTATACCTTTAAAAAAAAAAGCCCAATATTTGTAGCACTGAGGTGTGAATTGTGATCCCTTTATAATCTTGAGTCTTGATCGAATCAAATCCATGAATACTCGTGTGCTGCTTTGTGAACAATAAGTCTATACAATTGGTAAAAATATGTATATTTGTTTTGTTTGATTTGTTTCCATTTTAACCATCGTATATGTTGTTGGAACTAAAATTGACCCTTTGTTGGAACTTGTCTGGTAGATTTTTTTTTCTTTTCAGAAATAATTATGAATCATTAGATTTGTCTATTTAAAATGTGAGACTATTTAAAATTGTATCTTATAACGAAAAAAATTCACCCAAAAATTTCCATATATATTCTCTTTATCGCGCCGGATTAACAAGTCTTTGTAGTTATTTTGTCTTCTCTTATTTTTCAAACTATCATTACGACAATCTTGAATGAGGATCTGCGAAGAAGATCTTGTATATTTATATCATTGTATATCCTTCGTCCATTGTAAAAAATACCCACTGAGAAATTACTATGAAGTAACAAGCATTAATATTCGGATTTCGGAGGATCTTTGAAATATATATGATCGTGTTCTCATACACACCTCATGTCTCACGTGACAAAGAAATTTGGAATCTCCTCATACAGTACAAGACAAATCAAACTATCTTTTTCGCTAACAATTAGGTTGGATGATTTTTTTGGGCTAGTTAAGAAATTAACCATTTTAAGGTAAAGTTTGAAAGATTGAACTATAGTTTCATGAAATTACGAATTTAACTGTAACATACGTATAATATAAATATAATACAAGTTAGTAACACGTGTAACATAAAATATTACATGTTACACGTAACATATTATGTTACACGTATGTTACGGCTAAATTATTGATTTAATGAAACTACGGCTAAATCTAAAAAATTAGTCAAAAGTTTGATTAAATCCTTAAAAATCTCATCTCTTTTTTTTTTCTTTTTTTTTCCATGTATCAAGTATAGTTCTCAATTTCTAATTATTATTATTATTATTTTTTAGCTTGAATACTATTCATTATGCAACAAAAGCTGCACCGATCATGATATACACATAGTACATATGGGATCAGTTTGGCATTACTTCTAAAGCTATTTTTAAATTATAAAAGAATTTAAAACATATATAAGTGCTTGATGAACTTGTTTTTAACTAGAGCAGTAAGTAATCGTTTTTGCTTATAGTGTAATTTAATAAGCATATTAAATGTTGTTTTTTTTAACTAAATCTGTTTTTCAGTTTCAAATTATTTAAATATCCTTAGTTAATTGTCCATCTTTTACTAATTAACATTTTTAAATTATATTTTAGTAATTTCACATATTTTAACAAAAAAAATATATCAAACGCCGTGCTTGCTTAGAACTTCAGCAAAGTTCTTTTTTCAATAAAATTTGAAGTACTAAAGCACAGCAGTACCAAACTGGCACATCACTTAGTGAGTAGTGTATACTTATATGAATAAATTGACCATCTTCAATGTAATTGTCATTGTCAACGTTAAATTTAGCACAAAAATTATAAAAATACTATATTTGATATTGAATCCTCTAATGCATTTGCATTGTTTTGTTATTTTATTATTTTTAACAAAATTCATTAAAATAAATGTTATAATATCAATAGTATATAAGGCTAGAAGGAACAATAATTACTTATAAATAAAAATGAACATTTTATATAATATAAAATTACAATTATCATAATGTTTTTATTAAATATTGAAATGATGGACATTCATCAAAATTCCCATTAAAAAATTGACAACTCATCTACTTTTTTTTTAATATTTTTCTTAAAAAATCTCATTACTAACTTTTCACATACTAATTATAAAATGATATTAAAGAAAAAAATAGATAAGTTAGTTAAAGTTTCACTTGGGTCTACCTATGAGCGTAGCTAAAATGGAAATGCCAATCTTCATTCCTATTGGAGATGCTAGTGAGTACTGAGTAATAGCATTTGCTATAGAATCCAGGATCTATTACGCTGGATTTTTTTTTTTTTTTTTTATGTGAAGGAGTCAAGAAATAAAAATATATATATATAAATAAAATATTCTGTAATCTGTAGTGGCCTCGTGTCACGTCGAAAGCTGTTATAGTATTGGTTCAATTTGGTTTCTACTTTTCTCTACCGGTTTAAAAAAAAAAAGCAACAAAATTATTGGTTTCTCTACTACCGTTTTAAATACCAAAACATTTTGTTTTTTCGTGAGAACGAGCATTAACATCCACGTTGAAAGAGAGAGAGAGAGAGAGAGAAATGGACGACGTTGGAGGCAATGAGATGAATGAAAAAGAGAGATCAGTAAAAAAAGGAGGCGTAATTCCAGCGAAGAGAAGGCTTGTGAAGACAATGGTTTTTGCTGAAATTGTCAACTCAATTCTTTCTTTTTTCCGCTATTGTTCTTCCTCTTCTTCTTCTTGCTTCGGAACTCCACAGACAGAGACCCACCAAAAAGAGAAGAAAAAACATGCACTGATCGAACTTAACATCTACTTTCTCAAGTCTGTTAAATTTACTTTATGTTTTTGTAGTTGATGACTTGATGATGCTATCTGTATATGTTTTCGATGGATGGATGATATTTTGAAGCATCAAGCTTTTGATCACCTAAGTTTGTGCTGTATGTGAAACTGGAGATCATTTTGTTGCCAATCATGTATCGTAATTAACACTAGTGCTTAGCGATGGCAAACTTAAATAAACGTTGAATACCGACTGAGCGATGCAGCCAAAAAAAAAAAGAAACGTTCGTGAACCTATAAATACGCAAAAGATGATTTTTTTTAAATAAAAAAAAAAAAAAAAAAAAAGAGCGTCGTCTTTCATTAATTTTGTATAGTTGTAATTTGTGGCGAATTAGATTAACCGCCGCTAAACCGCTCCGCCACGAAGCATAGACGTTGCGTGCTTATACACAGTGATACATGATACACTAATTATTGATTATTTACGTAGTCCTCTCTCTTTCGCAATTTGATAACTCACTCACTATGAGATTTAAAATAAATAAATAAATAAAATTGGGTGAATTGTTAAAGTGTAATTGGAGGGTACAACGGAGTTTTGTTCCTCTTTTAAGTCTTTATTTACGAATCATATTTTGACATGTACTCTAGACCACTTTGCATTTTAGTATATTTTAAGATAATTACTTTGACTTACTGTCAAAATTTGATTCAACGGGCAAAGAGTAAAAAAGAAGGACACGATGTGATTTTAGACTTTGATAGTTGGTTTTTTTTTTTTTCTTTTTGAAGATTTACATGTAATTATATATTGAATCGCATCATAAACTTTAATATCTATTTAGAAGCACTAGCGAGTACTCGCATAGACCACTAAGTGCCAGTTTGGTATTACTGTGCTTATATAAAAAGTGCATTAAACTGTGATAAATGAGAAAATTCTGGAGTTATAAGCATGTAGGGTGTTTGGTTACTTTATTTTTTGAATTGCTGTGGGTATGTAAAATTACCAAAAAAATAATTTTAGAAAATTAGTTAGTTGAATATGGATTAAAAAATTAAGGATATTTTAGTAATTTAAAATGGAGAAGCAGTTTCGGATACAGAAAAGCAGCCTTTAACCTGCTTCTCAAATTACACTGTGTAAAAGCAGAAACTGGTTACATGCTTTTTTAAGAAGTATGTTTACCAAACGTCTCTAGGTGCTTTAGATTCTTTTATAATCTAGAAGCAGCCTCCAGAAGCAATGTCAAACTGGCCATAAATGTCATAGGCCAACTACATTATAAATATACACCTTCATATAAGAGGAAATGCACTCATCAAACTTGGACCTGAAAAATGAGACACCAACCTCATAACTTGAACATGAGACGTCAAGTGGTTAGTTGCTTTAATTTAACTTTAGTTTCATAGATGCACTGTATATTTTTATGCCTTAATTATTAATATTGTACGTTTGAACAAGTATAGGGGTATTTTGTAATGACCAGGATATCTTGGATTTGGAAGAACATGAATGATGATGGAAAATAGGAAACCCAAAAAAAAAAAAAATCCTTATTTGAGATGCATAATTAATAACTTATATCTCTATGATCCTTTAATTTTTACTTCATATCTATAATGTGTAGTGTAGAAGTAGGAAACAAATTAAAATTACAACAAAAAAAATAATATTATTAGTGTCGAAAAAAGAGTTGCATTCTTCGACGTCTCCCTGAAAAATTGCCGTGAAATTGACTCTCGAATTCTTTAAAGAACTATTTAAACGGGCCTAATGGAAGGTATAATGGGCCAGTTTGGCAGAGTCATTGGGCTGATTGATCTTCAGTCCATTTGTGTTCTTTGTTTTTCTTTGTTAGCCAAATAAGGGAGAATTTTGAAAAATGCCAATACAATTTATTTTAAAATATGTCATTGCAGCTCATATCACGTTTCAATAGTTGATTTTACCGAATTGTCTTTTTATTTTTTTTTTACAAGTAGGGAAGACAAGTAAAAGAAGAGAGACAACATAGTAATTTGTTCATAAAAAAGTGTTATCACATGCACCAGTGATATATATTATAAACTAAACATAAAGCAATAAAATATGGCATGAGATCACAATATTTTTAATTGTCCACTGTTCGGATTCTGAAAATTTATAACTACTCTCTTCTTCAAAGAAAATAATACTGTCTCTTGTTTTTAAGGAAATAATGTACTTGTTCAGTAGTCATTGCTTCAATTTGAAATCATCTGCTAAGTTGATACTTCAATTAATACGAGATCGTAAATAAAAAAAAAAGTATAACGCCTAGATTTTTTACTCCTTTTTTAATCCCAAGATTTTTTTTTTGCTAAGCCAAGATTTTTTACTTCAAAGCATTTTGTGGCGAAGGTTGAGAGTGATCAAATACTTGAGAATAGTTAATTTATAATATTCGTGTTCATCTGAAAAAATACATATATGTATTTATTTTTCACTTTTTACATTCCTAGGGAACTTCCAAAAATAGAAAAGGAGCTTTAGCAATAGTCACTAGCCGACCCAGCTCAAATTTGCTAGCTTAATACATACAAAATGGAAGTGGAAATTTAAAAAGAACAAAGATGTTTTCTTTTGTCTTAATACCCTCATATTCACAGATCCCATAAAGCTCAAAAAAAAAAAAAAAAATGATGACTAGTGCTTCAATTTACAAATGAGATAAACGACACTCTTAACTCTTCCCAAGCTTTCCCTCACTCAATAAGATAATTGATCTTTTGCAGCAAAAAAACAATCATCTCGGTAAAACCGAGCAATGTCGTTCTGAGTTCGGAATTGCACTATTGAGCCGTGGAAGATGAATCGATGATCCCGAGTAATGTTGATTCATCCTCGCACATGTTTTGAAACTCGTTCAAGTCTTGTCAATGACCAGAAGGCACCACAGACACTGCTGAAACCGCAGGGTGGGTGAGTCTCAGTGTGCCCCCGAGCTCCACAGGTACTAGCGGGATAAGAGAGTGAAGAACGTCCGTTATCAACGGACGGTAACTCGGTTCTGGCTGCACACATAGTACCGCCACCGCTGCAACCTACAAAAACCCAATCAAAATCAAATTTCGGCCTCGCAAGCAAAGTTACATGTCACAAGTATTCACTGACTACTTGCTCTGGTACCATGTTGTTTATAAATTTCCCCGTATAACTATTGGTTCTCATTCTTTTTTAAAATTTTTGCGAAATATGTAATTATTGAGTTTTGAGTTCACAAAACCTGATACAAGTGCTTCAGATCCATTGTGTCTTTAATCACAGGATCCACGATGTTGGGAAGCTTTGATCTGTCAGTAAGCTGTGGCATGGCCTGCATTATTATTATTGTTGGCGTTATGTTTGTCGAGTTAGTTCGGATTGTTTTTTCGGGTACATCGAAAAAAAAAAAAAAAAAAATTTGATTTGACTGCTTGGGTTACAAGAGCAAGACATACCCATGTGACAATAGATTGGCATTGAGCTGGAGCCAGTTTCTCTACCGGCCTCCGTCCTAGTAGAAGCTCCAAAAGCACGACTCCAAACGCATAGACGTCGCTCTTATCTGTCAACTTACCTGAAAGAAAAAATGTTGGAGGTGAAATAAAGGTGCATAACAAGGCATTAACAATGCAGAATTTTCTGATTAGTATTAATGTAAATGCCGAATCTCGACTCTCTTCTAGCATAGTTTCAAACCCGTCGAACATAATTATTGCGTCGATTAAATGTCATCAACCAAACTTGAACATTATTTTGGACATCCTATTCTCTTCCAGCTAGCAGAAGAAATGAAAATTCCCATGCATTGATTAGCCCAGAGCCAAACTATTGGCCTAAAATAATCATGAAGAAAGACTCTCAACTCTCAAGACATTATTGATATGCCCTACAAGGCAAATACACAAAATCATGTGCTCACACAAGACTACTTGACCAAAATATACATATTTAACAGGGGTTCACAGTGCAAATATGGTATCACATTAGTTGGGAAAGCAATAATATAGTCATAATAGGGGTATTAATATATATCAGAGGGGTCAGACATAGAAGACACACTAGTTGTACAATTATACAATTATTAAACAAAAGCTTAGTTGGCTTACCATCTAAAAGATACTCCGGAGCTACGTAGCCCAGTGTGCCCGAGAGCTTGATGTTGTTCTTGTTGTGGGTCCCATCCGCTACAGCAAGACCAAAATCTGATAACTGAAGAGTGAGAGAGCGAGAGAGAGAGTCGTAAGTGGGCGGAGTTGAAAATACTCAAAATTTCCACAACAAAAAGAAACGCCTAAATTTTTAAAGCAAATGAATAACTAATCAATTCATCAATTATTTGTACATGTTTTTTACGATTCAGTCAATTGCCACCAATCATTACTACGAAAGTAATTGAATCACTTGAATATTTTTGTTGTATTTAAAAAAATGATATTTATTTAAATTAGATATTAGAAATTGAGCATTGGTTGTATCACTGGAAAGGGTAATAGTAATGGTCCATAATTTAGCAATATCTTAATACAAAGTGAAATCTTTTTTGTATATATGCATTTGATTTCTTACTTTGGCATTGAAGTTGGCATCCAAAAGAATATTAGATGATTTCAGATCTCTATGGATCACTTGAGGGTTGCAGTGCTCATGCAGATATTCTAATCCTCTGGTCAAAAGTCACAAAATATGTTGTTATTGAGAATATATAATATTATATATATAAATAATTGCATAAATGGGAAGAAGATCTCAGACCTTGCTGTATCAAGAGCAATCTTCATCCGCATATGCCACGTTAATGCAGAGCCACGAGAGGGTCCTACAAGATTGGTGTAACACAATTTAAAATTAGCAGTTTAATTAATGAAACACTAAATAAATAAATAAAAGGTATGGGATGAGAGTTGAGACCACTCCATTAACATTTTTATTTTTTCGTTTCACAAAATTAAAGAATGGAATGGACATATATGCCATACCATGCAATAGCTTTTCCAGAGACCCATTTTGCATCAATTCATACACAATGAACCTCGAATCGCCTTGACTACTACAACCCAGAAGGCAAATGATATTTGGATTCTGAATTTTGCGCAACAAGTCCACTTCATTCTGCAAGTCCACAACTTTCACAATTTAACAACATAAAAAAAAAAATTATTATTATTATTATAATTTTGGGACCTAAAATTATTACCTGAAACTCTTTCTCAGCTTCTTGATTAGCACAGTCAAGCCTTTTGACAGCAACAATCAAGTTATCGTCCAATTGAGCCTTGTAAACACGCCCAAACCCACCTTCACCTAATATATTACTGTCTCGGAAATTGTCTGTTGCTTTTTCGATAAGCTTGTAGTCAAGCAGTGTCACAGATCCTTTTTTGCTAGCCACAATCGTGGAATGGAATTGAGCCAAATATGGATTCAAGGTAACCCCTTTTTCAGCTACTTCAAATTAAAAGAAACCCAGAAAAAGAAACAGTCTCAATATTTATGCAAATTGACAAATACCCAATGGAAAAAATAAATAAATAGATATTAAAAAATAAGAGCTGAGGTAGTACCAGATGAGTTGCGAGAGCTTCGCTTGAAAGGCTTGTGTGAGGTCTTCTTCAAGTGATAAATCCAAAGAAGTATCAAGGAAAATACGATAGCTCCGAGAGCGGTACAAGCCACGATGAGAGCTATGAGAATTCTCTTGTGCGAACCCATTTGGTGCTTTTGAGTTTGACTCACTTCTTCAAGTCCTGTTTATAGACAAACAGACATACAGAGAAAAGGAAGGGGAAAAAAAGAGCTCAGCTTTGGCCTTTTGGCCATAAGAAAAAACTCAAAAGCTTCCCTTTTTTTTTTAGCAATGAGCAGATAGAAATAAATATAAGCAAAATGGAAAATGGGCACATCAGAAACGAACAAAAAGACGGAAGAGAAATTCAAATCTCGTTTAATAACAATATTAAATGCTCTTAATTTCGTAGTCAATTTTTGAAATTTGAAACTTTTGTTGACACAGCCCATTGAAACAACAGTGACACTCTTTCTAGAGAGAGAAAATGGGTAGAACCGAACCGAACCTGAAGAAGTGGAGGCCATTGTAGTTGAAGAAGAAGAAGAAGAAGAAGAAGAAGAAACTTGAGAAACGGGTGAGAGAGCCGGAGAGTCTGACGTGGCACAAACGGAAATGGTACGTGGTTGTTGAAGTAGGTAAACGAGCAGAGAAACATACACCAAAACAACAAGCTTCATTGTTTGTGTTTTTTTTTTCAAATTTTTATTATTTTCTAAAACGTTGAGAAGAAGAAGAAGAAGAAGAGCACATGAAGATAGAGAAATGCGCTTTCTTTGGGCTCAAAAGGGGAGAGAGAGAGAGAGAGAGAGAGAGAGATGATTCTGAATGGCGAGAGTGTTTGGACCATCTAATTCTAAACTCCAAAAAGCTGAAGAAAAGGCTTGTTTTTTTTTTTCTTTCTTTTTTCTCTCTCTCCTTTTCAAATTTCTTTACGTTTTTTGTGTCTTGTTATATTACAGGATAATCTCTCTCTCTCTCTCTCTCTCTCTCTCTCTCTCTAAGGTGAAGTGGGGGCAAGTGCACAACAGTCACGTGGCCCGTGGGCAGTTAAAAGACATTTTGAAACGCATATTTCCATTTTCCACCAATCCTCTCTCTAACTATGCGGCCCTCGTGTTTTGTCGAAAAATAAATAAAATATATATTATGGGGTTTGTCAAAATAATGGCTACTATTTATTTGCCCCACTCATTTCTGTATTTCAACCATTTTATTTTTTTAATCCTTCAAATTATTTTATTTTTTTTCAATCATTTTTTTTAACTTTTTAAATTCCTATACAATATTTTTAAATCTCAACCATTCATACTATCCCGAAATTAGCAAAGTCACCATTCTTACATCATTTTTTTAAATTATTTTCAAACCATTCTAAATCATTTTCAAACCCATTTTTTCCATCCCAATAAATGAGATGGAATGGGCAAAATGCCCACCCCAAACAAACAAGGGATAGGTGACACAACATTATTGGAAAACATTGAACTCTCCTCATAAACCATCGTTCACTTGCTGTCCTCCTAATAGAAAATGAATATGTTAATAATTTAAATAATATATATAAATATATATTTCAAATAATTAAAATTATGTTAAAACTAAATTCATTTGTCAATTTCTCATTAGGCTATTAGATCTTTAAAAGCCTCTGAAATTTTTTGACCAAAAGTAAATTAAAGGTCACATTATTAATTATTATGACACTTATTTTTGTGTGAGATCGAACTATACTACCTTAAATACATATTATGTTAATGTCTCAATTCATGAGTGGAATATTATGTTAGGTTTTCTTTACCACAATTTGACAAAATGGAATAGTGATCGTAATTAAAGCAATCCACATCACTTTAATTGCGAATGACGACACTAATTATAATTTTCTTCCCCTATTTATTAGAGTTGATTTCACAAAGGACAATCACACATTTTTCACCAAAATTTATGGTGTACCAATGTTATTCCGTTGGAACATAATACTTCAATTGGCTTTGTTGAATTGATGGTAAGTTGGGTAAGTACAACACTCGAGCACAAAGTTTAATTAAGTAACGTTATTAAATTACTACATTTTTTACAAACATTAACAGCTTAATTTATTCTACATATAACCATATATAAAGCAAGGTTTCTATTTTACTTGTCTTTTCATTGTTGATGAGATAGCAACAAACTAATGAGTTTAATTAGTGATTTCGTATATCATTATTACATAGACAGTATATCCACCGTGTTTTACTCTTCAAGATCAACTACTATTTCTTTTAAAGGGACATAATCAAACTACTATCAACGAGTTGAATCTGATGTATGATAATTAGCACTCTATTTTATTTAATATTAATTGCCTTAACAATATCCGATTGCTTTTGCCCAAGATTACTTTTACACGAGACTTTGGGAAAGAAATTACAGAAAAAATAAAGGACCATTAATAATTAATGAAGTTAATGAGAATCAATAAATACAGCTTTTATTTGATAATTGATATTGGTAGGATGTAACATGGTATTATTAATTTCATTTTCATTTTTGTAAACGCTGGCGATGGGTGTTTAAATATTAATATATGAAAAATCCCTTCCGTATTTATTCCCTTTCCTAGTTTCCTTTTCAATTAATTTCATTCTCAAACATTGAAAATATACCAAGGAATTGTTTTTGATTGACTTGCAATTCGAAAGTTTAAATTCATATTCAGATATTATTAATGTATTTGAATTTGTTTTGTGTCAAATTATCTTTTGACAATCACTTTTTAAAAATGGAGAATTTTAAGAAAATAGCAACTGTTTACAAAATTATTTTAAAAAATAACTATAGTTTCAAAAAATGTTAAAACTAGCCATGTAAGAAATATTTTACAAAATTTTTGTAGTATCATAAAGTTTTGACAATATTTTTATGTGTATTTTTGTTATTGTCACAAATTTTTTACAGTTTTATGACTAGCTTTTAAATTTTTTAAAACTGTTGTTATTTTTTAAAGATATTTTTAAGGATTTAGCCAAATTTTTGGTAATTTTTTTAAGAATTAGCCATAGTTTCACGAATTTAAAGAATTAGCCATTTTCGTTATGTAACAATTTTTGTTACACGTGTAATAAATTTTGTTACCCGTGTAACAAATTTTGTTACGCCTAGTAACAATTTTTGTTACACGGGTAACAAAAATTATTACACGTGTAACGAAAATTGTTACACAACGAAAATGGCTAATTCCTTAAATTCGTGAAACTATGGCTAAATTTTTGAAACATGAGCTTAAAAATGGCTAAAACTCAAATCTTCCATTTTTTAAAAACACACAGTTCAAAATAGCTATTTACCTAACTGACCATTTTAAATGCAACTTAAACTCATGTTTAATAGTCTTTTTACAATAAAATTTTATTTTAGATAATCATATTATAGTAAAAAGCTTTTTATATATTTTTAAAATTTAGAGTCCCAAATCTAATTATGCCAATTAAATAATAATTTAATCAACGATTCAAATTGACAATTTATAATGAATTTTGATTTTTCCAACTCAAATGAAAATTAGCCGAATTTTTAGTTTAATTTTTTCCAAACGACCATTTTCAGTTAAAATTCTTTTTTAGATGAGAATGTGAATATTAACCTAAAGCTACTTTTAATAGCAATTAATAATGGTTGTTAAATTAATAGTATAATAATAATAAAAAAGCAATACAATTAAAATACTTAAACATCTATAACGATTGATTTCGAGTTTCGGCCCTTATTTACACATTCTATTGCAAAATCTCTTATTAAATAATAATGAGAAATTATCGTGAATACCCAAATTTAAAACTTAATGTAAGTTATTACCCAATTTTTTGAAAATATAATAAATTATCAAATGATTTAATTACTTACACAGTAATACGTGGTGGTAATTCACTTAGTTACAAAAAATATGTGTAAGTAATTCACAAATTAACTAAAAATTCAATTACTTCAAAAGTTTGAATATTTATTTTTATTGTTAAATAAATTCTGGATATTTACCTACTTCACCCCTAAATAATTACACCGTCAAAACAGTAAACTTCAACATTTTGATAATGGCACCATTATCATGTGCTTTCTTCTTTTTTTATTGTACGGTTATTATTATTATTATTATTATTATTATATATAGCTATATATGTATGTGTGTACAAATAATGAGAGAATATCTCGAGTACTGAAATTTACTAATTTAGCCATATTTTAAAGTTTATTTTTTGGTACTTGCAATATATCAAATGCACTTATAAATTATAGTCTTTTACTTCTAGAAGTGTTTCAACCGCAGACAGTGTTTATCGGCTATAGTAATGCATGGCTGCATGCTTCAGTATCTGAGAAGGCATATATATATATATATATATATATACTGTACTGTGTGTATATATATATATTGAATAATATTATATAGATTTGTGGGGATATAACACCACAATATTACACACACATATATTACATTTGCTATCATAATATGTTTTTGATACTAACAAATATAATTAAGATACGTGTACTCAACAAATCGATACAGAAACTTATACAGATCGAACATATTATATAGGTATAAATACCAATTAAGCAGTTATTGTCATATTTATGGCATTGGTCCTTATACCAAAAATGTGATAAGAAACAAAATTATAAAAAAGGAAAGTCATGATGGCGTGATTAATAATATTAATGTTGATATATATTGCATTGAAAAAGACGTACGACAGATAAAATTTTCTCACTCACGGTAACATTTTTTTTTTTATTGAAGGAAAAAGTATTCACAAGACCATCGCTTTGGTATTAATATTATATTATAGTATATTCGTATATATAGAGATCATGTAGTTGTCACATGTTTGGTTGATTACAGTCATGATAATTGATGAGAAAGCAGTATATAGTCACTCGAAAACAACAGCTTTATCTTCTTTTTGTTTTCTTCTTCGTTTAGTTTCTTTTTTTTTAATGATTTTTACACTCATCATACATATATATTATATATATACACATGTATTATATTTTATATTATATAAGCTTAATCCAAGTGACCCACATGGGATGATCAAAGGGTGGGTGAAATGTCAGAGAGACATACATACATAGACCATTAGCTGAATCCAGCAATATTATTATGACTTTATAGGTAATAATACTTGAAAAAACTGACAAAATTGTACATAAAATCACAAAATTATTACGTGCTTATAAGGGTCTTTTGTAGACAACGACATCTTCCCACAACTACGGCGTAATTTCTCATTTGTTTCTTGTGCATATGTATCACTAATCCAAACAAAAACACGAATTATAAAATAAATATATAATATTGCAAACACATATGTGTAATGTGTACACACACGTCACAAACCAATAGCTTTGATTTTTAGTGACGCTTCTAAATAGTATTGTTAAATTACTTTATATTAATCTTAAGTCGATCAATTGGTTACGTATTTGGTGAATTTCGTTTCTAATATATAATTCTTATACGATAATCCTGCTCTTCAAAAACAATTTGTAATTTTAAGCCAAGTCAAATAATTAATTAGTTATATTCCGTTGTTATTGTTGTATTAATTTCTAAAATATTTTTGTGGTTATTGTTCTTATTATTAAAATCCGTGTTTTGTGATAATAGCTTGCTTGCAATGCACAAAAATACTAAAATCACACATTATACATTAAAACCTCAATAAATTAATAAATCATTTAAATAATATCACCCAACATTCTAAATTAGTAATTCGTTAAAAATCCTTTACGATGGTGTATAAATCAATAATTTCCTATTATAAAACTATTTACAACTTTATTAAGAATTCACAAAATATGTATATAATATTACTTTATTAATAAATAAAAAAATACCTCGATAAATTAATATTTTATTAATTTATTATAAATTGACTTTATTAATTTATCGATAAATTGATAATTCGCTAAATTAATAAACTTTCTTAGTCTTACTGTTATTATTTTATAGAAATTTTACTCTATATATATACTGTCCTATAATATTACACCAGATGATTAATACACATGGCATCGAACTGCTAAATAGTGCTAATTGACTAATAATAATCGAGGCATATATATGACATTCCTACAGTATTATTATCAAAATAGTTGACTGATCAATTTGCCATATCTGAATGAATCAGTTATATTTATTGTACTCTAAATGATTGAGCAAATACCTTTCTAAAGATTTCAACGCTTAACCAATGAGTTCATACTTCATATATAGCCGACACTATTGCTGATTTGTTCTTGTGTTTTGTTTCACTATCTTTGAGCGGTTAATTAAAACTCCTAATACATACATGCAATTGCACACATTCGTTGCATGAAAGTTTTGATAAGGGCTTGAGGCCCCACATAATCTTTTTCCCATATGTTGTGCGACAAAAAAGATCTGTTATTTATCAGCACTAAAATTTTAATACAGTTACTTGAAGAAGAAGGTAACAATTAGTAAGACTACAAAAAAAAAAAAAAGTCCTATATTATAGTTAGGTGACCAAATATTTGTGACTATATTGACTTTTAAGTTTCATTTTATAAAAGGAATCACACTTAGAACTAGTACAAACTTAATTAGGGGTTTTCTTGATTATATATATATATATATATATATATATATATAATGCTGCTTTAGAGGTGGCTTTAATTAAGACAGCCGGGCAGAGAAGTGCAAACACACAATAACAATATCAACGACATAACCAATTATCATATATATATATATATATATATATATATGCATGGACAGCCATAAAGAAACATATCCAAGTTATCCGTAATAGCCAAATTATCTCTTTCATATAAATATCTTCATTATTTTATTATTTTTCTTTAATATATATTTATTAATTTACTCTCACTGCCACAACCGCAAATGGCCTCGCGACATGTAGACACTTATAAGTCATGACAGGCTTGCATGCAAGCATAATTCTCGAAGAAGAACATGTTATGAACTACATTAATAAGAGACGTTGGATATGTTTTTTTTTTTTGTTTTTAATTTTCAATAATAATAATAATTGAGAGAACTAAATCAATATACGTATATGTACCAACCCAACCAAGCAACAAATAGCCATCGACACTTCTTAGTCAAGATATATAGAAAGATATATGATACATCAACACGAATGGCATTATTATTCACAAATTGACATGTCGTTTTCTTAGGCCTGTTAAGCTTTAGATTTGTGTAAGATATCATCTAGCTAACTCTACAAGCGAGTATAAACTACATAGATTTTTATTTCCTTATTTCTGGCCGACAATTAGTGAGTATAACTTAATTTGATCCCTTTGATGTTTAAGACCGAAATTTTGCCACTTAAGGGTACAAAGATAACAACAATATATAGATCTATAGATTCTTCTTTTACTAAGACTTGAAGTTGCAGTTTTTTCTTTCTTTCTTTTTTTCCTTTCTAGTCAAGGCAAATAAGAACTATCAAAGTCTGACTCTGAGAGCAACAATACAAATCAGAAATCAACCCAGAAAAAGAAGAAAAAAAAAAAAAGACAAAGAAATTAACACACACAAGCGTCTATACGTGCTTCGAAATTGTCTTCACAGTTCAACCTGATCAAAAAGAGCCCATATATAATAAATTGTTATTATTATTATTAGACAAATTATAGTGAATACCTAATTTTTAACATTTAATTTAAATTATTACTAAATCTTTTGAAAAATATATCCAACTACTCAAGTGATTTAATTACTTACACAGTAATAAGTGGTGATAATTAACTTAGTTACCAAAAAATATGTGCAAGTAATTAGCGAATTGACTAGAAACTCAATTACTTTAAAATTTTAAGTATTTATTTTTATTGTTATATAAATTATGAATATTTTCCTACTTCACCCTTGTTATTATTAGACTAAGAAAAAATGAAGAAATAATGAAGCTAGAAAAAAAAATTATGGTACATAGAACGCAACGAGATATGAAAACTACTAACTATAGCAAACATTGATTATTTGTTTTCTCAAAAAAAAAAAAAAAAAAGCACTGTGGGGAATATGAATGTTGGCCCCATAATGAAAACAACAATACAATATCCTTTTACTTTTCAGCACCCAAAAAGAAAAGTAACTTGTAGAATCATGAATTAAAAAAATAATATAATTGTAAACTTATGGACCCCACATGGAAGACTAACCAAAAGATTGACCTAATAGTCAATTGCCTCTTATTAACCTCTTTTATTTTCTTCATGTATTAATAAAAATTAAAAAAATAAAAAGAAAGAAAAAGATAATACTTTTTAAAAGGCCCCTTAATTCTTCTGTGACCATTGCTTCAACATGGACGAATAAAAAGGTACATCCACGAGGAGATCAAGAAAAGAAAAATGTTATTAGCAAAAAAAAAAAAAAAAAAGAAAGAAAAATGTTGAACAAAACACCTTTTTAAACTTTTGAGAAATTTAATTCACCGCTAAGTATATACAATGATATGTCCGAATAAATTTAGTTATGCGCATAAACTTGCAAAGGTGATATTATTGTGTGAATAATGCGCTGTTAAAGACAAATGTATTTAAAGCCGTTAAATCGTGTTGCTCAATCAATTCTCAAGTGTCCCAATCGTTCCTCATTATAGACTTTCCAATGTCCCTTTGGTGGTGGTTCCTAGTATCCTTTTAAAAATATATATATATTTTTTTTTTGGTGTGCATGAAAAATTTGAGCCCAAAAATTTTGTGAATGAACTTTTAAGAAATACTAATCACATTTATTACTGTGGGTTTAGTAGCGGCGGCTGTGGGACCATATAATATATATATATATATGATCAAATATAATTAATATTTTTTTCTATGCATTTTTTTTTTCCAATGCAGTGATGAGGGCATTATTTTGAAGAAACTTGTAGAGAAGGTCCACTAGTGGTCACTTTAAGGTGGTTAGGACATGCAAGAAATGTTTTGGTCTAATTATTCTTTTATAAATTTGGGACAGAGAACAAGGAGAAACAGCCATAACAGGTGCTGAATTAGGTATGACTAAATATTATTCATTTCTCTAATAATGGGCCATCTTATGCTTCAAGAATGAGCAAACACTTTTATTTATGGAAAAATTTGACTTTTAGCCATTTTTAGACTCATGTTTCAATAATTTAGCCATAGTTTTACGCAATTAAGGAATTGGTTATTTTCATCATGTAACAAATTTTGATACACGTGTAACAAATTTTGTTACACGATAAAAATGACTAATTTTTTAATTTTATGAAACTATGACTAATCCTTAAAAAATTAACAAAAAATTTGACTAAATCCTTAAAAATCTATTTATTTATTATCCCATTTATATATGACACACTAAGATATGAGAGAGCTCAAAAATTGGCTAATTTATTCATTTACTAATATACATTTATGAATATTTGTTACAGATAGTTCTCCTATTATTTACACTAAACTTGTCAATGGCAAGAAAAAATTAATTGAGAATTTATTTAAGATAAATTCATAATGTATAAGATATTTTTTAGATAACCCATAGCCGTGTGTCGTACAGCTTCTACTTTCTTTTCTAAACGACGGCTTTGTCATTATAAATAGGAAAATTCTCAGGTGGGGTATTCCCCACCACATGGAACGGCTCTGGATCGTCAGATTTATCTTTTTAAGTAGTGGGACCCATTGAAAAGACAGATCTGACGATCCAGAATCGTTCCCTGTGGTGGGGAATTCCCCACCTGAGACTCTTCCTATTTATAAATTGGAAACTGAATTTTATTGGAAGTCGGTAATTGTTGTCGTGTTTTTTTATGTTATATATCCATTTTATTATTGTTAATGTATGATTCGTCTAATATTGAAGTGTATTATACTTTACATTGGTGCTTCGAAGATTTTCAGTCTTTCTCCACGGAGGCACGATGGATTTCATGGGTCCAATAGTAAGAAAAGAATTTGGAATAATGACGTTAAAAATTTATTAACGATTATATTTAGAGATTTTATTGAGTACAAGTAGCCTTGATTGGTACATCAAGCACACCAAAAAAGTATTCCCAATGGAAAAAAGAACCACCGACAGTTTTGCAATCATATTATTGAAATTGCAGCCAAAAAATAAATAAATAAATCATATTATTGAAATTTCTCTCAATATTTATATATTTTTAAAATAAATTATAAAATGACTACTTATAGGGACAAAAGAGACAGCAATTAGGAAACTTCTAAGGAAAATACATGCCTTGGTTTGAAACTATTTAGTTCGTGGAATTGGAGATACTTCTTTGTTATCGTTTTTAGAAGTAAAACGAAGGAATATCATGATCGGAAAAGTTAATTTGTTGACCTAAACAATAAGCTATGGAAAATTCAGCAAATTTGTGAAAATGGGTCTTGAATATCAATAATGTTAGTGTATTTGAGTGTTTGTAGTTATTTTTGGCAAAACATATTTTGGTAAGAAAAATAACAGAAAAATGAGCAACATATCTTTCTGATCAATATTTTCAAACAAAAAATTTTGGTTATTTAGCATTTCTTTTGGTTTGATATGATACTTTCAGTATGATATTTTTGCTTTAATCAGAGAGCAAAAGATTGTGTTTAGAAGATTTTGACATTGTGTTTCAAAAGATGTTTGCTCTGGATTTTGTGAAAATTATTGACATTTCAAAAATATATTCTATCCTATTTCAAATGAAGATTGCAATTGATACTTGAGTTTCACAAGATTATATTTCACAAAATTTACGCCCATTATATGCCATGATTTGAGAAGATCTAAGGGGCCACGCACAAAAGGAGATAAATCACAACTAAATGATATTCATTTTCTTTTGTACATTAAGAGTTGTTTTTGGACTTGTGAATTTCTCTATGCAAGGGTTAATGGGTGTATTAATATGTAGTTCTTTGAGCTTGAGAGCAAAATTCTTGAGAGTTTTCTTTAGTAATTTTGTGAGATCATCTGTGTGAATGACCGAGTATATTTCGTTATTATAGTAATGAATCACATTATATTATATGTGGCGGTCATACGGACGTAAATTTGGACGAACTGTGTTATCAATTTTTAGTATCATTTATTTTCAGTTGTTTCTTTTTCTTCTTATGTTCATCAATGTTTATGTTTTAATAGTGTTCCTTATTATGGTAAAACATTTTGTAAACATTTGCACAGACAAAATAATGATAAAGTCGCTGCAAAGAATGGAAAAGAAAGGAAAATAGTATACGCTACACTGTTTAAAGTTTCATAATAAATGGTGCCACCAAGTATCAACCAACTTTATTAAAGGTTCATCGTAAGCATGAGGCAAAAAGGACATGGCAGTTCAATCATGTTTTATATGATGAGAAAAACAATAGTTAATTGGTATTTAATTATTAATTAGTTCACTTTTGAAGAAATTGACGAGCGTTTTAAAAAATTAAATTATTAACTACATATACATAAAAGAACTAAGGACATAAAAATAAATGCACATTATGATATAGTTAAAAAAATAATTAATTATAATATTAATTATTTTTTAAAATATAATTTAAAAAATAGCTATTTACTTAATTATAAAAAAAAACAATAACAGAAAAGAGATCCAATAATATATACATATATCACTTATTATCATTATAATATAAGATTATACTCACACACATGTATCAGTAATTTATGCAATAGAATTATTATTATTATTATTATTACAAGACTCAGTTAGTAACTATATCAAGACTCGTTTGTTCACTTTTTTTAGGAGGGTTTAGTTTTAGACGAAGAGAATACTCGCATGTTTTGCGTTGCTTTTTAATTCATACCATCATTTTTACATTATAAACATATAATAGAAATTAATTGAGTACACACGAGTCATAGAATATTTTGAAGAATTTGATAAATACTCTTTTTCACACATTAATAATCTATACCGTTTGAATTATACTTTTAATATACATCTATATTTTTGTGTTATTAACATAAAATAAAATCAATAGAACACACTTCTTGTATAAATTATTAAGTTATATATATATATATATATATTTGTAATTCTATGGCTTTTTTTTTCATTTTTCTAAAGGTGAATGGTAGTTGATGGGCTTCTAACTAAGCCAGTAGGCCCACTAAACAAGTAGAGCTAACTTTGTCAGGGCTTTACATTAATAAATGCGGCCCATGGAGAAAAGGAAGTTATGCAAGGGGAGATTTGAAAAATACATTTTTTAAACTATTTTGTATTGTAGTTTTAATTTCTACCCTTATTATTACATCATAAAACTGGTATAGATTAAAGCAGAAAACTCTTTGGCGCATGAATTATTAATGACACATCAACTATTCTCTTGTTATTGTTTTGTTCCTTTCCTGTTGTGAATGAAAAAAAAAAAAGGAATTCCATGGCTGAGAGCAGGACAGTCAAAGCCTACAAGTTGAGTACCCTAACAGTTGTAAATTCAATTGAGAAAGTTGGGTTAGCTGAATCTTATAACTAATTTAATCTCATCCACCTTGTTTATAAGATTACTACATGTTGGTACTAATTATTCTGACAGTAATCAGAAGATTACTTTTAAGAATTAAAATATTGGCAACAAGAAGAGAATTAGAAAACATGATATTTATGAGAATCTATGTATAGCATGTTCAAACTTTACCAAATTGTCTCACTTTTCCCCCGAAGTGTCATTTTTCTAAAATCCCCAAACTTTTACCTTTTCTTGGGCTACAAGACAGGCCCACGAACTCTTCGGCCCAAACAAAAAGCCCAATTTTACATGGCCAGCTTGGCAACAACACACTCCCAATTGAACCCTTCAAGGCTTCAACAATCAACTCGGTTGACCCACGCGTGTCTTTATCGCCTTACGTCATTCCACTCTCTAAACGACACGTGCTGCAATTAATTATTCTTTTTTGCTAAAAGTTTCAATTAATTATTCGCTTTCGCTAAAAAATTGTTTCTTCTCCATTTCCAAAATGCCCCTCCATCCTCCACTTATTTACGATATGATTCCCCAACAACAAGTAGTATTTCCGCTTTGGCCTTCAGATATCACATGCCTTGCCGAGGAAGTTACGTGACATTTTTTTTTTAATGGGTTGAAGGGTTTGACCAGCGCTGCTTTGAAAACAAGTCTTTGAAAATAAAAGGCAACAGTCAACCATTTCCAAACCGTGTTGTGGTCTTTCGGCTTTTACTTGGGAAAGCCCGTGGGTTTGGGTATTCTATTATGGAGTCAAGGAATGTTTTTTTTATGGGTTGTTTTGAATATAAATTATTTTGTTTTAAAATGATTTGATTTCGTAAATTTTAATATATTATAAATAGTAAAGGTTTTAGGATATTGTATTGCAGTTAGGAAAGTTGAAAAAAAAAATATATGGGAAATGATTTACCCAAACAAAGCATTAATACACTATTTATGTCATTTTTATTACACTTAATAATTTCTATTCACATTTTTACAATACATAAAACATATAGGGCCAGTTTGGCATTGCTTCTGGAGGCTGCTTTTAGATTATAAAAGAATCAAAAGCACCTAGAGGCGTTTGGTAAATCTGCTTCTTAAATAAGCATGTAACCGTTTTTGCTTTTACGTAGTGTAATTTGAGAAGCAGGTTAAAGGCTGCTTTTCTGTAACCGAAACTGCTTCTCCATTTTAAATTACTAAAATATCCTTAATTTTTTAATCTATATTCAACTAACTAATTTTCTAAAATTATTTTTTCGTAATTTTACATATCCACAGCAATTCTAAAAATAAAATATCCAAACACCTTACATGCTTATAACTCCAGCAGTTTCTTTCTTCAGTACAGTTTGAAGCACTTTTTATATCAGCACAGCAATGCCAAACTGGCACATAGTAGGTGTTAAAAGAGCGCACCATCTGATGCATAAAATATGGGTGAGCAAATACGGTTTCCGAATCCCGTATATGCAAAAAAAAAAAACCTACAAGACTCGTTTTTCACGAAATACGGAAATGGATTTTCTTTTTTTTTTAAATAAATAATTTGAATTGTTGGATAGAGATCTAACGGTCATAAAAAAAGACAAAAAAAATTTTAAAAATGAAAAAAATAGACAGAGAAAATAGTTCCTTGCCCGTGTAAAGCGGGTACGAGATACTCGTTCTTATGTATTAGGAGAAACGAGTTTTCCCGTACCCATTAACATGTTTTCCCGCAAAAACAAATAGAGGTTTAGGGATTCCTGTTACGACATATCAGTGAAAGAATAAAGTAATTAAGTCAATAATTAAATTATAATATATGGTCAATTCTCTAGTACATTAAACAGACAAAATAGGAAAGTTTTAGCCATAACAGTATAACACTATTTTTCCGATAATTTATTTTTAAAATTGTTATAATATTTAAACATATATTTGAATTATGCACGACAAGATGTCATGGACAATAATGAATAATGTTTCAAAAAAGAGGGTAAAAAAAAAAGAATAAAGATATGTGGGGAAAAAGCAGGCGTGTAGTGGTTGCTTTCTAACTTCCTTTGCAATCTCTTTGTAGAAAGAGAAAATGAAAAGAAAAGGAGAAATAATGAGTGGCGTTGTTGTAATTATGTGGGAAATCGAGGGTAGAATGTGAAAGGTGTTGGATAATATCGCCACCGGTGGTTCCGCAAGCACGTCAAGATTAGATGAGCCCTTCTTTACCACAACGTCTTGGTCTATGGACTACTCCAGACCCTCTTCTTCTCACGCGCTTCACAACGCGTGGAATCACTCATTTGTCGTTTTGCCGCAATAAATTATTAGGAAAACTTAATAGTTAAGTCGGTCTTTAATGGAAAAGGCGAGGATTTTGACCAGTTCTACCTAATTTTGAGTTTGGACTAATTATTTCTTTTACTAAAGACATATCTTTAATATATATAGTAATTGTAAGATCCAATAAGTAAAAATAGATTTGGTAATTATTTAGTTTTATCTATTTATTGACCTTTCTTCGTATCCGAATCATATTGAAATAAGGGTGAAGTAGGTAAATACTCAGAATTTATATAACAATAAAAATAAATACTTAAATTTTTGAAGTAATTGAGTTTGTAGTCAATTTGTGAATTACTTGCACATGCTTTTGGTAACAAAGTGAATTACCACCGCTTACCACTATGTAAATAATTGCATCTTTTGAGTAGTTGGTTATATTTTTCAAAAGATTGGGTAATAACTTACATTAAGTTTTAAAAATTGGGTATTCATTATAATTTCTCTTGAAATAATTCAACATATAAATTTATTTGAATATGATAAACCATGATGAAATTTTTCTTTCCAAATTAAAACACCTACCTCTATATTTATGGATATTCAAATTAAAATTAAAAAAAACTTTATGCAAAAAGTGATGTATAACGGTATTACATATGGTCCATAGAGATTGATAAATGAGAAGATAACTATTGCAAAATATTAAGGAGTGTTTGGTATGCAGTTATCTTAAACTAGGAAATGATAATCTTAAAGATTATTGTATTTGATATGCAGTAATTTAAATTTTAAATGTATGAAAATCTCATTCTCAGGATCAGATTCCTTTAAAATAAAGTAATATAAAATCCTTAAAATATATGATATTCGGATTCCTGTTATCTAATATGCACAGTCATCTTATTAAAATTTCTTATTTATCCTTTAAAATCTAAAAAAAATTACCCTTTAACTCATCAGTTGTCGCTCTCTCATCCTTCTCACTATGAATTTCACTTTATTGCCAACTACTCTGTCAAATAAAACCGTTTTTACTTTAAATTAGATTCGATTACCGTATTCAACAAAACACATTAATTTAATATTAGTGTGAATGTTATTAAGTATTATCATTAGTAATCAAACATTATAATTTAAAATTCTTGATAATCAGATTATTGTATTCAAATTCTCATATATATGATACACTTTAAATTACCACGTAACAAAAACCCCTTAAAAGATTTATGTTTGTGTTTTTAATGGGGAGTGATTACTTGTTTGTATATTTTTTGTTTCTTAATCTTATTAGGATTTTGTACGAATTAAAATTCTTTGAAATATAGTCATAGAAGATAGAGATTTCTAAAACTATTTGGAATCATAGGGGTCGTTTGGCAAACGGGTTCAAACTGTGGCCATTTGAATTTTTTCATTTGAATTGAAAAATTTGAATTGGATAATTTGAACGAAAAATTTAAATTGTTGTTTGGGTCAAATAATCTTATTTGAAAATATTATTTGGATTGTTGTTTGGGTAGAAGTGAAATGTGTGATGTTGAGTAATAAAAAGAGTTGTTGAAATTTCAAATCAAAAAATACTATTCAAAATGGATTCAAACAGTTGAAATTTGAGGGGGGGAAGAATTTGATTTTGAAGGGTTTGAATGACTTTTTCTCATTTGGATTTTATCCAAAAAAAAGTTACCAAACGACGATTTAGATTGACAAAGTCGTTTGAATTGTCCAAGATGGGTTCAAACCCATTTGCCAATAATGTCACAACTGTCATTAATTTCGGATGATGTTTTATTTTTTAGGGCAATTTTATGGTTATTGAGGGTGCACAAGTTTTGTCTGAAAAATAAAGAGTGTTTGAAAAAACTCACTTTGAAAGCAAAAACAAAGAAAAATGCAAAAATAATAAGAGAAATTGTAAAATATGATCATTTTAAATGTCATTTAGTAATTTCTAAAAATATAACACAAAAACGTATAAATTAATAATGTGTCTAAAATAAAACATTTATCAAAATTTTTTAAGCTTATGTTTGGGCAAACCATTTTGCTCATTCTATTCTATTTTTTGAAATGGTCAAAATGATTTGCAAAATAGTTAGAAAAATTAGTAGAATAGTTTGATTTTGTGAATTTCGAGGTGATATAAATGGTTGAGATTTAAAAAATATTGTATAGAGATTTGAAAAGTTGAAAAAAATTGTTGAAAAAAAATAAAATAGAATGAAATAGTAGGATTAAAATGTTAAATGATTTGGAATAGTATGAAATGGAATGAAAACATGGGCTAAAATAATATTTGTGTAACTGTGTTGACCATCTATTAAAAAAATAAATAAATAAACCAAAGCGGCTGTTGCGCACGTTCCTTAGAGGCGAAAGTGGATTGCTATTTGTTCATCAACCTCTTCTCTTTTGTAACGTCAGCCACGCCATTATTGTGAACTGCTTTTTTTTTTTTCTACTTTGCTTTTCCTCTTTTATTTTAGAATCTTATAATTAAAAAACGAAGAAAAGCAAAACTTGTGTATTACTGATTTACTGTTTGGTTAAGAAAGCAATGGCCATTTCCGCTATAAAAGACCTTTCCTCTTCCCCTTCAACAAGCACTCAGTATTTCTTCTCCTCTTCCTCTCTCTAATATGAACAATATCTCTCTCTCCAAATACATTAAGAAGAAAAAACGAAAATATTCTCTCTCTTCTCAGATCTACTATTTGTAATAATATTTTGACTCTTCTCTCTCTTCTTTCTCTCTCTACCATGGGTGTGGCTGTGGCGGTTCTCAATCCTCAGGATTGCCTGAAACAACCCTTCTCTCCGAAAGCCCTAATCTCTCCCTCTCCTCCTCAGGCCAAACACCACCGAAACGTTAACAACCCGAACCGGCCGAGCCGGCCCCAGCCGAACAGGAGGGGCCGGCGGAGCCCGATCCGGTCCAGGGAGGCCTCGCCGAGGACCAAAACCGCGGCGGTCGAGAAGCCGGCGAGCCGGCTCGTCAACGGCGCCGTGAAGATCCTGAAACGCGGCGAGGATCTGCGCGAAACGACGCCGGATCCGCCCGCCGGCGCGGCCGAAGGCCTGCTCGGCGCCGGCCCGGAGTCGCCGCGGAAGCAGGTCCGAGTCCGGCTGGAGCCTCGCCGCGCCGACGGGTTCTACGCCGGTTCGTCGGCGTGCATCGTCTCGCCGCCGCCGAGCTCGCTCCCTCTGCCGGCGTTTTTTGCCAGGAAGAGCGACGCCTCGCCGGCGACCACCAACAGCGAGGCCACGAGCGTCCTGATGAAGATCCTTCGGCTAGATCTGCAGTGAAACGCGCCAGATCTGGTCGTTTCGATGTCGATATCAAAACTGATGGTTAATCTGACTGTTTGCTTTAGCAGTAGTTGTGTTAGGGTTTGGGTTTTCTGGTTGATGATCTTCCCTTATTTTTTCAACGGGAATTTCATCTGTTTGTGAACTCTACCAAGCTTTGGTTCTTTCGCTCTGTTTTTTGTACTTTCCATTTTAGAGTCGTTTTGTAAAAAAATGAAAAATAGATTATGGTTTCGGGGGTTTGTGGGTCTCTATGCACGCATAGGTCGGTAAAGGACTAAAGGTTAAAGATGTAGTAGTTGTGTAATGTTGTATCTGTGCTCGGTTGTCAATTGGTGTCTGTAATTGTGTCCCATATCATCTTTTGTTTAGCCCAAAAAAAAACTTGTATGGTTTCTGTTTGTTTAGCCTGAGAATAAAATAAGTAGTTAATTTTATGTCTGTTTTACTTTTGTCTCAAATACAAAATATGTTTTGAGTTTAAAATAGAATGGGAGCGAGAAGCAGGTTTGATAGGAACAAGGGCTGATTTGGGAATTCATGCAATTGAAAGGAACTATGAAGCGACTTGATGGAGTGTTTTGGGGGACAAAGGAAGGTGGGATCTTTGTTTGTGAAGCTGAACTTTCGCAGTCTTTTGGAAAGCTAAAAAGAGACGGGAGAATTGTAAAATAAGGTTATTTTGATGTTATTTAATGTTTTATATTTTTAAGCGGAGTGTGTGTTTCTTTTTATTATTATTGTAACATAAAACTAATATGTTACACTAAATATTGGTAACATGTATCTAGCGGTTAAATTTTTAATTTTGTGAAATTATGGATGAATTTTTTTAAATTTTATCTTTAAAATAGTTAATTTATTAATTGGTCTAAATTAATTTTATTGCCCTAAAAATAGGGCATTCCTTGAAATCTTCAAAGAAAAACTCTTGCATTTGTTTGGTCCAATATTTGACCTGATCTGTGGGCTTTGATTGGTCTGCAAGTTGAATGGCTGGGTAGATGGGTGAACGAAAAATCTATCGTGTATGCACAGCAGAAGAAATTAGGCGAACGCGTTGCGGTGGCTTCTTACTATGTTTACCTGTCTGTCACGCTTGCGCTATAAGATTGTTAGTGCCTTGGTGGGTAGGTGCTTGCACGTGCCGGGCCGAATTAAGTGGGCAAATGCCAAGCACACCTGCGAGCTAATAACATGCTGAGCAAATCCGAACACCTACGATCTAATAACATGCCGAGCAAATCCAACCACATTTGAGCAGTACACGGCAAAGCAAATCTGAGAAGTACGTGACGATAAAGTCCGAACAAGTATGCGTCGAACAAGTTTGAGAACGTCTTAATAAGTACGCGTCAAGCGGGTCTGAGCACGTCCCAACTAGTATGCGTCGAGCGAGCACATCTTAACAAATACGTGTAGAGCATGTATGAGCATGTCCTTAATAATATGCCGAGCGAGAAAGGGCATGTTCATGCCGAGCACTCTCAAGGCCGAGCAAGTTTGAGCAAGTAAACATGCTGAATACGTTTGAGCAAGTGCACGTTGAGCAAACCTTGGAAGACCGTGTTAATCATGTTCAAGCAAATATGTGCGAGCAAGCGCACATCCTAACAAGTACATGCTGAGCAAGTATGAGCACGCCTAAGTTAGTATGTAATGATCGAGTATGTGTATGTCCTAATAAGTACGTGCCGAGCACTTGTGAGCACGCTCATCTCATGTAAGACTCGCGCGGATTCTAGTAGATTTGGACTTAAGGATAGCGATCCTTTCACGCGTGTCAAGTACACCAACTTGCTCTTGGCAACTGTGAATATTACATCACGCCATTACCTATTAACACCCAGCATAAGGACATTACGACGCATGTATGTTACTATTAAAAAATACAACCATATTTTGTCAAGTTCTTAACATCAATAAAGATGATCTTTTCAAGGTTGGTGATTGTTGTTGTTGTTGTTGATTTTTTTATTTTTATTTAATTTTTGGTGCTAATTGGCTTACTTATATGCTCTTAAAAGACAGCTGCTGTCAAAGGTACTTGATTACCCCAAACAACACCATGAAGCCTTACACCACAACGGAATAGGAAAAAGTATTGAGACGGTCCAATACCAACGTACTAACTACTAACTGCTAAACTCTGATTTGTATACAATTTTGTGATTAGGAAATAGAGTCGAATTTTTTTCCGACATTAGCCGGTTCTGAATTGTTGTTCTTGATAGCTTTCGAGAGAGGCAATTGTTACACACACTGATAAATTTCACTTGTGCTCCCAAGTTTTAAGTTGTAGAGAAAATATTATTTAAAATCTTGGGCTGAGATTTTCGAGTTTTAAGTTGTCCAAGTCTATCCACTATCCTTAAACCTTCGTTTGCTTAAACTTTGGCACCATAAATCCGAGCTCTGATCATGCTTAAAATAAGCACAACGTAAACATTATTACTTGTACTATTAAATTCAGGTTGAATGCACTCTTATTTGAACTTTTAAACCATGTCTAGCTTCTTCTTTTTTTTTTTTTCCTTTTATGACTTTATTGAAGTTGCTCATATTCATGAGTTTTTTCTCTTCTGAATGTATTTATTTTAGGATTTACTTGTGCTTATGTTTTGTCTTATTACGATGGGGAACTCGCAGGAAGAACTCTCAAGCTGAAGTGCTTTTCTGACTGGTAAGTACGCTTACGAATTTGAATTGCTTTAATGCTATTTGAATACACTTTCATCATGAATTTCATACCCTAAAAAATCAAACCCATGATTAATGTGCATGTTTTAAGGAATTGCCAAGAGGGTTCACTAGATATATCCAAAAGGCAAAAAGCCCTTAAACAAAACCATTTGCCAGGTTAATGTGCATCAGCAGTATAAATTAGAATGTTACAAAGTTTGACTTAAATCTGTTGAGAATTCGACTCATTCAAACGTGATGGCTTCATATTACCTTCTAGAGTCATATCAAAATTTGGAAAATTTAATAAAATATATATATATTATATTAAACAACAAAAATTAACTTCGTCAAATAATAGGAGATTATCTCTCAAGAATTCCCTCTCATCGTCGTATTATTTTACAGCTGTCACATTTAGCTTGCAATGACTAGCTCTTTGCAGAAGCACTTTATTTCGGATCCATCTTATGTAATTGGGCCTTTTAATCAAATTTGATGGATTGAAAGTTCACACTAGGCTCAACAACTTTGCTTGTGGGCTGTATTAGTAATTAGTATAGGAAAAGATTAACTTGGCAATATATAGTGAATTCTGACATTCTATGTATGTATGTATAGCCTGAAAGCAATTCAATTGAATGCAATCTTAAAGAGGGTGACTTTAGTTTTACCGTATTATGGTATTTATTTTGTATTAATTATAAAGGGGACTCAATTATTGTTGGAAAGTTCAGCATTTGGTCCAACATTTCTTATGGTGTCACCTACTGTATTTTAAACCAATGAATTGGCTTCACCAACTAGATTTATTGATACTCACACTTTGCGCTGAATTCACGACAATAAGAAGAGACCCTTCTGTCCGCATAGTTGTGTGGGAAAATTCTTACTGAGTTCTCATCGTGCAAAAAAAAATATTGTTTTCGTTAAATATTTTCATCTTATAACATTTCCAATGCAATGTTAAATTTGAGTGCCAATGTCAAAATTTAACATTTTGGCATAAAAAAACATTCTCAAAGATAATGTTAAATTTGACATTAAATTTGAAACTATACTTGGTATCAAATTTGGCATAGCAAAATACCAAAAATTAGCATTTTAAGTAGAATATTAAATGGCTAATTTTTAAGCATTTAATTAAAATTTAATATTATATTAAAAAAATTTCATCTTACCAATAAGTCATATATGATTATTTGTAAATTTCTCTATGTTGGTTAGCATCACCTATTTTATCGGTTTGTACAACTAAAAAATAATAAAATTAAAAAATAACATTTGCGCATTAGAGTATCAAATGTTAAATATAATATTTTTATTTTTTCAAGTGCTATTGGCATTTATATTGGAGATAGCCTCATGACTAAAATAACATAGGGGGCTTCTATTGCCACCCCCATTTCTGCTCTCTACACCCCCTAAATAAAAATTAATTTTTTTTTTATATTTTTAATCATTTATTTGTATTTGTGTTGTTTCAAAAATATCCTTAAAAGTATAAAAATTTAGTTTCTTAATCGCGGTTAATCATTTCTTATTGTGATCTTATTTTTTTGGCAGTTTTCTTTTTCTATTATCATTTGAGTATGAACCTCATTGTAGTGCACACCCTCTTTCCTCAAAATCAAACTTGTAGAACCGTACATACTATTTTTTCAAAAATAATTTTTAATTTTTGTTGGTGTGTATAAAAAATAGTGTGTGCGGCTCTGCAAGTTTAGATTTGGAGAAAGAGGGTGTGCACTACAACGAGGTTCATACTCAAATGATAATAAAAATAAAAAAAAAAACTGCATCCCAAAAAAATAAGAGCATAATAAAAAAATGGTTAACCGTGATTAAGAAACCAAATTTTTATATTTTTAAGGATATTTTTTAAACAACACAAATACAAATAAATGATTAAAAATATTAAAAAATTAATTTTTATTTAGGGTGTAGAGAGCAGAAATGGGGGTGGTAATAGAAGCCTCCAATAACATATTATCTCATAGTGGTGTTTAAAGAGAGATAATTAATGATATATAACCCTTTGTTTGGATAACCCATTTCTCCCATTCCATTCCATTCCATTTTTTCATTTTTTTCAACTTTTCAAATCCTTCAAACTATTCCACTCCATTTCATTTTTTTTCAACCATTTTTTCAACTTTTCAAATCCCTATACAATATTTTTAAATCCCAACCATTCATACTATCTCAAAATCAGTAAAGTCAAACCATTTTTACATTATTTTTACAAATTATTTTCAAACTATTCCAAATAATTTTCAAACTCTTTTTTCCATCCCAAAAAATGAGATTGAATGGTTTAGATTGATACCACAAACAAACGGTAAACTTTTTAATACAATAATTAATAGACCAGTACTTGTGTGTTTTTGGATACAATAAAAATGCTAAAATAAAAACAAAAGTTTTAATTCTTATTCCATGGCTTGTATTGATTTTTGAACATATATATTTTTTCCTGAATAAAAGCAGTGTGACAATTACTTGATAAAATAAACGTATGTGTATTAATAACAGAATTTTGTAATTGATAAATAGATGATTGTTCTACAATTCGTTGGACCATATAACATCTCTCTTCACATATTTGTTCCTAAGTGATCTTATGATGTAATATACTTTGCAGTATTACAAATTTCTGCAAATTAGATACAGTCAAATCAACTGAGTTTTTTTTAATATACAATTATATAAATACAAGTAAAAGTTAACATATAGAGGCTCGAAGCACCATAGTTTTCAATTTTGTTTTTGTTCTTCTAAGAACTTTTCTGCTTGTAATTATGCAAGGGCATAGAGCGATTATTTCGTCTTTTGTATTGGCTTTTATGCTGGATTATCTAGGGATTGATCATTTTCTACCATCCTTATTCTTTCTCTATTTACCGAACTTACTAATCTTGTATTTTTCTTACTTCTATATGTCAATTGTCACCATAGGTGATAGGTTACACAATCCCACGTGATTCAATCATTATTCCTACCCTTATCTTTTTCATCCTTCGTTTTATTAAAGAAATATCATATTTTAATTAAAAAATGAAATATCATATCCTCGAATTTGACATTTATAAAAAGTAATTTGCACATGTGTCCCTAAATTTGTACACTTTAACATTTTACTCTTTTTTTTAATATTAATCTCTCTGAATTTGATAATTATTGTATTTTGTCTTAAATTGAAAACATTTTCCAAATTCTCAATGCGCCAATCATGTGAACGTTTATTCAATAGTAGTTTCACTATTGATTTTCTCAATCTCAAAGTGAAATACATAAATTTTAACTATTTAAATCACCTTAAAATTTAAAAAGTCAAATACTTTTAAATGTTTTTATTTTTCTACTACGAATTTGGGTCCAAGTCCATATTAGAAAGTGATACAATAATGTGTTGTATGAAAAAAGTTATTATTTGGTGTGTGAAAATAAATCCTAAATAATGTTAAAAATTTAATTTGCTAACATTTATAATAAAATCTAAAAATTGAGTCTATTTTGATTATTTAAATTAACTTATGAACACAAAAATATTTAAAAGTAGGTCAAAAGTTACCACTGCATAATCTAAAAACAATATCGAGAAACGCTACCAATTGGATCATTAAATCAAGCCTAAGAATGTACTAAATTTTATGTTGCTAAAAGTAATAGGGAAAAGTCTAGTTGTACATATTGTACACATCATCATTCAAACAAACAAAAGAGCTATACTATTAGATTTTTAGCACCTCAAAATGTAATTCCATTGCCCTTTATCTTCTTTTGCTTTTTGTACTAGAAAGTAGAAAGAACTACTAAAACATAAATATTTCAAATCTCACCCTCTTAAAACGCTCCAAATCTCCACGAGCTCAACACTAGATATTCTCAATTTCTCATCGCCGAAAGCCAACTTCTCACAGTTCTCACGCTCTCTGCCTTTCTTTATTATTTATTTATTGATATATTCAGTTCGGCTTCGCACGTGCCAAACTCACCACAGTCCACAGGCGTGGCAGCACGTGCGACGGACGAATGAAAGAAATGTCTGTTCGTTTCTCACGAGCGATTCGCGCGTGTAAGTCACGCTGGTCACGGCTTCAGTTTCTTTCTCACTGTGGTACTTCATGATTCATGTTTTTGATGTTTCCTTTGAACGAGTACACCACTAAAGGAATGAAATGAAAAAAAAACTACAACCTATTCTTCAATTCAATGCGTGCACTTTATTTTCATGATCGTCCTTTGACAATATTCACTATTGAGCTCTCCGGACTCTTTACAAAGCCCAAGCTTTTCTTTTTTTTTTTGGCTTTTCTCAAAATTTTTTTTTAAAGGATCTCTTTTTTAATGGGTTATTTAGAGAAGTCTTTATGAATTTTGAAGTGATATAAATGATTGAGATTTAAAAATATTGTATTAAGATTAAAAATAAATAAAAATATTTAGATGAGATAAATAAAGGGAAATCGTAGGAAATAGTAAAAAAAAAATTCGTTTTTAAATTCCAGCTCATGTTTCAAAAAATTAAAAAAATAGCCATGTTATGAATTGTATAACAGAAAAGTGTCACACAAAATATAACACATCGGTAAATATTTGTAAGATATTTTGTAACACTTTAAGTTTTACTCATTATTTTTTGAAGTGTTAAATAATATCTAACAAATATTTATAGATCTGTTATATTTTGTGTGACACTTTTCTGTTATACACTTCGTAACATGGCTATTTTTTTAATTTTTTGAAACACAGGCTATCATTTAAAACAAACATTTAATTTTGGCCTATTTTTGCAACTCACCTGATAAATAAATAAGGAGTAGCTATTTAAAGGGTTTAAAATGGGATTATTCTGTCATGACAAAAACTAATATTAATGTGTTTTGTTTCTTAAAATGTAACGGACATATTTCTCATATTTTTTAAAAAATACACTCGACAGTCGACACTCTTGATAATTGATAGAATACATTATTTTTTGATTAAAAAAAAAAAAAAAACTACCAAACTTGACATGGGTAGAGAATAGAGGAATTACACGTAGATGAAAACAAGCGTATATTTTTGGGTTTAAGATATTAGTCAATGTTTCCTGTTATTTAAAATCATCAATGAGTTTTTAGTTTATCTAATCCATGACCTTGTAGAGGTAAATTTAAGAGGAATATCAGCACGTAATTTTTTATTTTATTTTTTATTTTTGGAGTTTTCTCTTCTGACGCGTGTATATGGAATGGTATTTGACTCTCACAATAATAATACCAAACTCCTTAGTCCCCACTCACCAATTAAATTCTTTCTTTATTTTACCCTTACTATTTTGAAAGGTCATCGATGAATCATTATCAATTGATTAACTAGATTAATATACTTTATGGAAAGAGCAATGCAATTGAGATCTAATCCGATTTTCACAGTTTTGTAAACATTTGTATCCAATATTATATATCAAAGTTGGAGTTGGAGATATAGCTAATATTGATGTCATGTAACTACGTAACGTTTTCAAGATAATTATACATCATGATAAGCACTTCCATATATAAAGGAATCAATGCTATATGTTTAACACTAGTGATAATGTCGTAATAAAATAATTTATTTGGTACTTAACTATTTTCTAATTCATATTTTAAGAAAATAGTCAAAGGTTTTAAAAATTAAGAAACTAACAATCAACTCCTTGACAAACTAAATGCATAAAGATAACATCATAATTCACACTGTCATGTAGTTGAAAAAATGACTATATCTTTAATTAATGAAAACGTTTGCTATTTTTTTAAAACATCGTCTAAAAAATAGTTACTTACTTAATAATATCATAATTAAAAATGATCATCTATACAAATGCCCTATAATATTGTGCTATACTTGCAAGTTGTACCTTGATATTCAAAACTGAATCCCCTACTCCTTGATATTTGAAAACGTTACAAGTTAACCGTTTATGTTTCAATTTGTTAAAAAAAATGGATGATATCAGGGGATATAGATATAAAATTTTAAATGATTGGGGTCCAACTTGAAAAAAGAAGACAACTCAATGGGGTGTTTGTGAAAATAACTATAAAACTAGTTATTATATTTTTCATAATTTTTAGACGTTTGATTTTTAAAAGTTGTTCAACTACCACTTGATTATTGTTACATTATTAATTCCGTCAAAATTTTTTTTTTATGGATTGTGACATAGAAGGTATACTTACAAGTTTTTAAAACATCAAGTGACAAAGATGTCAATTTTAAAAATTTAGAGTGCAACCTACAAAAATAACACAACATCTGAGAGCGTTTGTTTAAATAACCCTAATAAAAAATATCACGACATCATATTCGTTATGGATAAAATGGCAAACTACAGTGAACTGTATAATATATAATTCATTTTTTTTATCTTTTTTTTTTGTTTGAAAGGGAATAGGAACATTGCACATATAAATTTATATTTCAGCCTATAATTGAAGAAAAATTTCAAATTAATCATTCATAGACCCCCTTGAACTTTTTAAATTTTATAATTTATATTTATAATTAAAGAAAAATTTATAATAAATCCTTCTCATGCTCTCATTTAATTTTTTATATTTATAATTTTTGTAAAAAATTTAAATTTCACCTAATATAATTTATATATATGATATAGTTTTTTCTTTATGCGTATTTATAATTTTATATATTATTGTGTCTTCACTAAATCAAATTTCAAATTAAAATTATGGATCCATACATGTGTACATATAAGTAATACATTCATATAGTTTCTATTATTTCTTTTGCAAATAACCATACTCCAATCATCCTATTTCATTTCTAGCATTACAGTCCTTTTGATATTGTTCTTTTCGGTCGGTTGGGTAAAACTTTCTTTTTATGAGCTTTTAATTGGTAACCAAAGTCTTAAGAAAAATATAAAACAGGCAATAGTTGACAAATAAAATGATATTAATTTGGATAACAACTAAATTTATTATCGAAGTAACCATTTACCAATGTTAGAAAAAAATATTTATCTTTTTTTTTAAATCTTTTAACAGCAGGTATTTTTTTATAAAAAAAATCAAGCATTAAAAATGACTATCACTTTAAAATATAATGTTTTTAAATTAATAAAAAATATCTAAACGCATATATAAGTGTTTTAAACTTATTTTGTTAGAAATTAACCGTCGCATAAAATATCACCTATAAAATTAGAGTTGCTCATATTCAATCATTAAAAATGAATAGATAAATATGTGATAGTGTAGACTTAAATTTGTAACGACACTAACCATTAATCGTTTTCGATAACGATTAAACCATAAACATTAATTATTTTTCAAATTTATTATTATTATTTTTCAAATTATATATATATTTTTAAATTTATTTTGTAATTTTAATTAAATAAAATAATATAATAACATGTTTACCCATCATCTTCTACCATGACGTGTACCGGCCAAAGCCTTAAGAATGTATTCGTACATTATTAACAAGCTAATGGCTCGTGATTAGCCAATAATACATAGACAACAAAGAAAAAAACAAAAAGCTATTCCAATGAAAAGCATTCCCGGGTTGACTATAGTTTCTCTTTGGGAAAGAAATTCAACATTTTCCTTTCTTTTTCTTCGGATGCAATTTTCGCAGCAGATAATATATATACATAGGATGCGGCAGAGCAGATAGCGTATAGGTAATGGGAAACTGTAGGAACCGCATAAAGCGTAATTGTAGAGAAGACAGCCTGAAAAGATCGATCTCACTATCACTCACTCACTCACTCATTCATTCATGTTGGCAAACGCAAAGCAAAGGCAAAGGCAAAGGCAAAGGCGTGGAACGGTGTTCGGTGGCGATCGGTCTACTGAGCCCTAGTCCTAGATGCCCGAAACTCCTTTCGAAACGTGTCAGTGCCATGTCGGACTGTGGGCCCGGACTCGCAGAAAAGAGAGATAAAAAAACAAGACGACTAGAAGAGGAGTGTTGCGACATGTCATATATAGAGAAAAAAAAAAAAAGGAAAAAGAGTCAGAGGGTGAAGGATGGCCCACAACCAACCTCAACAAACAATAACAATAACAACGAAGAAGAAAAAATTAAATTGGAAAAAAAAAAGAAAAAAACGAATAACTGGAATCTACTCCAACATCACCACCACACACACACACACACACACACAAACCAAAAAGAAGGAAATAAATATATCTAATCTATAAAAATAAAGATTATTATTTAAAAATATATATAATATTCTTTGTGACATTTATAAGAGCCGATTATGTCTAGTCCTCTCCATTTTCAACTTGTTTCTCTCATTCATCATCCGCCACCCTCTCTCTCTCTCTCTCTCTTCTCTCTGAGACCCAAACCCCAAGCCAAGCCAAGCCCACCCTCTTTTCTTCTCACTTTCTCTGTCCCGAACGCCAATCGCATCTGCGTAGTGATGGCGAAGGACGAGTGGATGCGGGCGGCCATGTCCGACGACACGCTCGTGGTGGAGCTCCTCGTGCGCCTCAAGCAGTCCCAGGCCGCCTCGCCGCTCAAGTCTTCCCCCCCGCCGCCGCCGACGGCCGCGATGCTTCCTTTCACGTGGAGCGTCAGGCTGCCGCGCTCCAGGGCCCTCCGCTGCGACTCCGCCGCCGCGCCGCTCGTCTCCCAACGGACGACCAAGCAGCAGAGCCAGCGCGGCGGCGGAGGAGACTCCTCGACCAGATGCTCCCCCACCACGCCGCTCTCGTGGAGCGGCGCCGCCTCCCCCTCCGCCACCGCCGACGGCGGCTTCGAAGAGTCCAGCCGCTCCCCCTCGCACGTCAGATCCAAGGTTTTCCTCTCTCTCTCTCTCTGTTTGTTCCGTCAGATTTACGGTCGCCGAATCGTAGCGTCTTGGATTTGTGTCTGTGTTGACCTATCGAGGTGACCAGAGAGCTTTGTACTTGTTGATTCCTTCACTCGCTGTTTCAGGCTTTTCTTGAACCCCTTCAACTGTTTCAACCGCTTTTCCTCTTTCTTTCAAAGGAAAAAAAAAAAAATCGTCGACGTCTCGCCGACGAGACGTTTATTTGGCGTCCCGGTCCGGCGAGGCGGTTGGGCTCTCTGACGATTTTGCCCATACTCGTGTCCGATATTTACTTCGTCATCATCGTCTTCGTTTTTCTCTCTTTTTTTACTTTTATTATTTTCAAAAACACAAAAACCGTGGGTTCAGTATTCAGATCAGATATCCTTGTCGTACTTTCAGCTGGCGGAGAAAGGTTGAAATGGTAAGGAAAAAAAAAAAAACCCCACTGTCAGATGCGACAAGGACAAATCTGTCTTTCTACGTTAACTTATTCTAATAACAATCCTCGTTAGATTTCTCTCCTCCGTCGCGCGCCACGGCGGTTACGGCGTCGTTTCGGGACGAAGTGACGAAAATACCCCCTCCCTCCATGGCCGCGTACATGGCGGCGATGTTGGGTTTGGTTACTTTTATCACGTGATGTCAGCATATTGTAAGCCAAAGCACAGGCTCTTCACGTTTTCTTCTCGCCCCTTTTCCCGGTCGCCTGTCATTCCTTCTTCTCTCCTCCCGATTTTACCAAAACGCCCTTTACACACTCGCCCAGCCAGCGCTGCCCCTGCAGGGGCAGTTTCGTCAGAGACGAACAAAATTGTTACTTGTCAGACACCCTTTTATATTTTTGTTTGTATTTACCTCGAAGCGACCATTAACTCCGAAACTTCCCTCAGACGAAGATCTCTCTCTTTTTTTTTTCCTTTCTTTCCCATCAGTTTTTTGTTTTCACGAAATTACCATCGGCCCGAGGGGCGTTTCGGTCATTCACGAGAAAAAGGTCGCGCTGATGTGGTCCCTCTCCGGAAAAACCGGGTGGGTCCCGATGAACGAGGGAGTTTTTTTTTTTTTTTTTTTTTGGGTGGCGATAGGTCCGAGTTTTTGGCTTCAACCATAGACAGTGAAAAGTGGTGGGTTTTTGCCGTTTGGCGATGTGTCGTTCGTGGGATGTGGGATGTGTTGCTTCCTTTTGGGTCTATTCGTCCATCTCCATTCAATTCTCGTTGCGGGAGCAATGTTTCTCTGCGTGCGGATGTATCGGAGCTTTTCATGCGCTCGATCTCTGCTTTTTTAAGCTCTTATCTTTAATCTTTTATCTTCTCCAACCTAGGTAGGTCCCTTTGTCTCTGACCTTCTTTTTTTTTTTTTTTTAAATGTTACTTTTGTATAGACTATAGTCTGGTTTTGAATCCAATCTTGCGGAAAGAAACGTTGGACATCTGTGGGCCGTCGGATTTCTGATTTTTTTTTGGATCGGCAGATCCATCCGGTGGTTGGTGGACGTTACGCTTCTCATGATTAATCCCCTCTTTAAATTTGATAAAAAACAAAAAACAATATTTAAGTTGACGTGTGTGTATGTGTGATTTTTTGTTCGTTCTTTATTTCTTTTTGGAGGGGGTTTTTATTGCGCTTGCGCTTGTGAGTTGTGTGGTAGATTCCACGACTTGTCAGCAAGCAAAAGCAATAAATATAACCGAATATATAAATCTATATATCTATGTGCGTCTGTGTCTCTACTCTCTGTGTATGAATATAGTTTTTTGGAAGGGACGAAGGGAAGGGGCATGTGGGCATGTCACGTGACCCAACTGGATTTCAGAACGTATCGAACCAAAGAACCCAATCATATCTTAAAATGTCTTCAAACTTCTTCTTCTTGTTCTTCTTCTTTTTTTATCTTTCTTTAATTTTTCGTTCGGAATTATAAATAAAATGAAAAGGTTGGATTTAGGCATGTGTTGCCACGTGGATTGATGATTAGAGAGAGCCAACCTTGAGCTTAAAAACAGAAATAAGGAATTTCGAGTTTTCTTGGTAATGTCAAGTTTGATCTTCATAGAGACTGGCGAGAGTGGTGTGAGGGAATTGTTGGAGGCTAAAAATGTATTCACAGGATAGGACTTGGGAGTAAGTGAATGACGTACAAGTATGGACGCTTTGGCCATTCAAAGTTTCGATCTTGTTTTTTATATTTGTTTATTTATGTTTGTGTATGTGGGGGAGTGGGGGGTTGAGCTGGGTAACTTCGTTTTGGTGTTTCTATAGCTCCAAAGTTGGTCATTTTCTCATTGGTTTTGCCTTTTTTGTGTGTCGAAAACGACAGTGCTTGTCTGTGTCTATCCAGATGTGATAGCCTGTAACGATGTGCCACGTTTGTTAATTCTGATTTTGAAATAGATTTAGCTCTCTTTTTTTTTTTGTTGCACGTGTAAGCTCAAGACTGTACCTTGATGGGCAATTTTGCACTTTGACAAACAATCTAACTCCCAACAAGACGGCTCTCATTTTTCTTTAAAAGTTTACTTTGAGTTTGTTGCTGGTTTTGTACGGTCTTTAACTCTAACCTTGTTTTGGCATTGATGTTATTTTCAGGGTACAGCTTCAAATTATGAATTGGCTAGCACTACCACAACCAGCAGGAGAACAAGAAGGAAGAAGGTAAATAGTGAAAGTAAAATCATGTATGGTGTTTTTTTTTTTTTTTTTTTTTTGTGTGTGTTAGTGGGTCAATACTTGTTTTTCTTGGGGTTTGAATTGTGTTTGTTAACTGGGAAACTTGTTGCCATTGGGCAGACATTTGCTGAGCTAAAGGAGGAGGAAAACTCGCTTCTCAAGGAAAAGGTGTTTTTGAAAAAGGTATTGATCATGGGCTTTTTTTTTTTCTTCTTTATCTTCTCCTTCCTTTGTTTCGGCTTCTTTGTTGTGTTAACTTCTCTTATTGATTGGAATTGTGCGTTTTCGCAGGAATTGACAAAGCTAAGAGCTACTTTTAAAGAACAGAGCGCGGCAAATGAGAGCTTGAAGAGGATCAAGGTGATTATAGCTTTCTATGCCCATTATATTTTTAATGACTCCCTTGATTTTCCCTTTACGTCAGTCTATTTTGTAAGTTTCAAGTTCAAAAACAGATTTTTACATGGCCAATTGGATATACTTTAAGGTCATCACTAACTTGTACTGTCACGGGTTTAATCAATAACCTTAAGTTTTCATGTTTAGGGCTCTTATACATGGCATTTGTCTTAATTTTGCAGGTTGACTTGGGTTTGCATTCTGCAATATATGAGAATACAGATGGGTCAAAGAGACCAACTCCAAGCCAGCCACACCAGAGAACAGCCTCTACTTTCGACGGTCTTTGCTCTACCTTGCCCGCACAGGCCGTGCACCATCACGCCAATCCGCAAGCAGATTCGTGTGGCGAATCAAAGGCGGCTAATGAGAACCAGGGTGGGTTCTTCTTGCTTCCGGACCTAAACTCTCTCCCGTGCGAGGAGGATTATTGTTCCGAAACACTGTATGGAATGAGCTGATGCGCAAACCATATTGGATACTGTGATCGTTCTCCTCCCGATTTATACACTCTGATCTTGATGAAAAGTCGCTTTTTATGTGACGACTCCGTGGCAGCTCAAGCCACGTTCATGAAAATCGTTCTTCCATGATGTCAACAGATATGTTGAACGTGGAAGAGCAATGGAAAGCTAAATCAGTTATTGTGAAGAAAGTTTTTCTGAGGGTGTAGTGTAGTGATCCTAACAACTAGTATGTCAAATTGTACTAAGTTACAGGTTTCTACTTTTGAACTTTCCTTGACTATTAATTCTTTCTTTTGGGGGTAATCCCTCATTACTTCTTTAATTTCATTGGGTTTATTAGACCACTAGAACTAATTGTATCATTCTTTTTGTAGCTAGTTCCACTCTTCTGTTAAAAAGGTTCTTAAAATATTAAAATTTCGGCATTCTTGTTTGTTTGCATTCTCTCTTTCTAATGCCAATTATGGTTTTGTTTCATTGGTGAAGTTGACTGTACATTCACCGAAAATAGGCTTTCCATAAGGGAAACACAAATAATCAAATATGGAAGTGGAAGCCCAATTAAGAAATTGAATATTCCAATTGGCACATAACATAGTTCATGTTGGAAATTGGCTATCTATGTATACCCGTACGATATGTTTTTGAATATTCTAAGTTCTTAGTAGTAAAAAGTACAGTAAGCTCGGCAGATTGATAGCCATCGCTAATCAAAGCTAAATTATTTAATCAAACGTAATTATCAAAAAAGGAAAATAATCCCCATAAAAGAAAAAAAATGAATGGTGACTTGGATTATACTTCAAGCAGCAGAGATTCTTTAGCCTCTCTCCACTACCGAAAAGTAAAACGTACTCAAAGCAAAAATAGCAATAGAATATAATTTAATCACTGTGCTTGTCTGAATTCTGGGCATGCTTTATTGGGGGCAAAATACAGCACTGGTTAATTTGTACGGAACACACGAAATTGGACGAAGCTTCTTTTATCATACTCATTTGCCCTGTGGACTATTATGTATAAAAAAAAGTATAGCAAAGCAAAGCAAATGTGAAAGTTCTCTGTCTCTATATCGAGGAGGGTTGGTGTGAGGTAGGGGATATATGTCATAACTCATGAACAACGCGTTAGGAAGGTTTGGGTCCCACATTTGAAAGATCGAAATCAATGAAACCAAACAAGAAAAAAAGCCCGAAAAAGTCTCTCTTTAACCAACCAAATGAATCAAAAGAGAGGCTGTCATTTGTCAAAAGAGTCAGATTCAAGCATTTCACTGGTACTTATATGGAAGACCCCAACCCCCAAAAAATTAGGCATCTTCGCTTTGGGGCAACTCATGTAGGTTGCTTCAACTTTTCTTCAACGAGCTCGATGCACCGGTACAAAACTAGCTCGATCGGGTTTATAGCGCAGACTGAGTCGACCGCAAACTGATCGCAATCACCCTTGTTCTCGGCCATTATGCCCGTCACCAGGGTTCGGAGAGGAAGAAGCCACTCGTTTAAGGCTTTCTGTAAATTGCTTTTGGACAGCACTTCTGTGTGATTTGTTTTACCTGTCAAGAGTTTCATCCCAAATCAAACAAATGCTAACATCAGATCAACACTCAAGAGACTTTCCATTGGAACCTTTGCTTTCACTTTGTGTTGTGTTACAAGGCCATATTTACCTGCTGACTCTGTGATTAGTACAAATCGGTAGAGGTTGAGGGCAGACAGAACCTGTACAATACAATATAAAAAATGTGACAAACTACGAAAACTCGGTCCCTTAAAAAGTAAGATCAATTAATGTAAATAGGGCAAGAGAAGACAGATAAATGTGGTGGAGAAATACCGAGTCACTATGCTCGGGAAGGTCTGGTGGTCCTCCCTTGGGAGGCCTTACAACAAACTCCACCAATTCGAGGACACTGGCACTCCAAAACGTCGTAGGTTGGAGTGCTTTGTTATCTCTGTCTGTACTATCATCTTTTCCAGCTCTGGTTCTTTCACAATTTTCTGTGTGAAGTTCCCTTCTCAGAATATCTAAAAGGATGGCAACCTATAAATTGTTGAAAACAACCACATCAGGTAAATTTATGTTCAAGTCTAACTTGGACAACAAGGGATATATTCACCAAGCACTTTTAAGTTACCATGGAAGATGAGTCACTGTTTCTGATCAAAGCTTTCAGAATGTCAAACCTTTGAGAAGCATGAATACCGGCAAGTATCTGGTTATGATTGCAAAAAATGAAAGTACAAAGGTTGGTCAAATTAAGTGGACAAATTTCTGAAAATATAGACTTGTGATTTCAAAAGAAGAAGAAGGAAAAATAAAGATGAATAAAATACAAGGTTGCTTGTAATTTGTAACTGACTTCTGAGCATCAGAGCAATTTGGGTTATTGCACATTCGGAGCTTCAAATCTGATATATATAAACATAAAAACCTTACCTTCTTAAATGCATCAAAGGCATTCCTCCTCAACTCTTTATCTGGTGCAAACATGATGACCTTTTGAATGGCCTGAGATGTATTTTTGGATAACAAATATAAAATCATCCAACTTCGCTTACTATAATAAATATTAATAAGCTAGAGGTGGAAGCAAAACCTGCAGAGCAGCAAAACCACTAGGCATATACTCGGAGTCTTCATCATCACAATTTCTAGGGATATTTCCGTCACTAATGCAAAGCAAGATATTGATGGCATGTTTCTTCAGCTGCCATGGGATATATAAAGAAGCTAGTACATGCTTTAACATCCCGATAGCTTGCCATCTTTTCGTTAGTTCTTTTTTAAGTTTGTCTTCAACTGAAATCAAATCTTCCCTCGCAGCCTCAACGGCTGTGTCATAAATATACCCCCAAATGACTGCAACAAGGAAGAAGTAAGTGACAGACTATATAGCGTCAAGGAGAAACATAAATGAACAAGAGCAAGACAGTTTTGTATATACAAAAACAAACCTGAGAGAGATGCACCGAGTTTGAGATATGATAAACAACTCATAAAATCTTCTTCATTCTCTGTAAAGATAAGGATTGGAAGAATTAAAAGTGGAAAGAAGTAATAGCACATCTTGTGGAAGCAAAACAGAAGTCAATTACCTCCAACTGCGATGCTCGTTAATCTATCTACATCAGACCCAGTAATTAAACCGAGATACGACAAACCACAATAAGGAAAGAAACTTGACAATTGTGTCACAATGAGCTGGGAGCTTGAAGTCTGGTAGTTTTTGTTGAATGAAGCAATAGCCTGAGCAATAACATAAGTACAGATTTTAAATATTATATATATTTATGCGAATATGATAGCAGACCAAAATCCTTATAGAAGAAAAAACAGCGAACAGTCAAAAAGGAACTACAGCAAGATGAGCAAATGTCAACCATGATTTGCACGACGTATAGACCAAGTAGAGCTCGGAGCTTTTCGCTAATGCTGCCCTCCTGTTGCATGGATCAAAGAAAACCAAAACATAATAAGACTTTAAGGAATCTTAATTTTTTATTTTTCTAAAAGGAACATCTATAATACAAGAGTAATATCACATAAAACAATACATACCAATTCTGCACAAACTTGTTTTATTGAATTCGCTATGCTCAGAGATTCATTAAAAAGATCTTTTAAATCTGGATTCTCATCATCTTGCTCTAAAGAAATGGCCTTTAAAACATTGAGGACAACTGGAACTGCTGTTTTTACTTGCTCAAAGTGACGCCTCCGAATGGATATAAATACTGAAACAGAAAACAAAAATTTCCACTAACTTTCTGGAACCTCCGTAGCTCAAAAATGAAAAAACACTAGCTTTGGCGTATAAGTATTATATTCTAACACATACCCAGTTCAAACTATCCACTAAAAACAGCATTACAAAGAAGCACAACTGCTAAAAACAACAAGAACACTTGAGATACGCGAAAGCAAAGGCAACCAAAGCCTAACTCGTCAAATTATTACCTTACAAAAATGAAAAAACACAATGGCAATTCGGAACAATAACCATGAGTTCTCCGTGGTGAAAGAACCAAAAGATCAAACAAAAATACATTCCAAGCAATACGACACTCGTATAAATTCATTGCGCAATCTACAATAGCATGTATCAATATGCAAGCCTATCAACAAACTAACAACACAGCTTTTTGTACATTCATAAAACACCAAAGCTATTACCTTTAGAAATCCCTTTAAGAAGAGGGGCATAATAACCAGAACCAAGCTTGACCATATCACCAGAATAAGCTAAGGCCTGGCCAAATTCACAACCCTAAGTATCAGCAAAGAGCTAAAAACCACAAAAACAAAGACACAAACGGCAAAAAAGAACAAAAAAAAAGAAAAAAGAAAAAGAAAAGCCAAACCATACTTCACAGAGAATAGAAAGCATGTCTCTCGGATTACACATCGAGACGAACCGGTCGATCACGTCGCCGGCGATCTCCGAGCACTCGGCGGACACGCCGCCGAGCCTTGCCGCCGCGCTCGGCAGCTCAAACGACAGCGCGTCGGCGGTTTCCTCGGTCAAGGTCGGCGAGCTAATGAACTGGAGAACTTGCGAGAGAGCTTGGAAGGCATTGGTCTTGGCTTGTTCGTCATCGGGATCGGACCGAGCGGAGTCGGAGACCGAGTTGAGGAAGCTGAACAAATCGGAGACTGAGCTCTCCGAGGACTGTGGAATTCAAAACCATGGAAGAGAAAAGGGAAAGATTGTGAGCCTGGAGTTTCTGTTTGGCTAAAGAGAAAGTGACGAAGAAAGTCTTACTTGGGAGACTGAGGTGAGGATTTCGCGGAGGCGAGACTGGGATTCTGAGGACATTGCGACGTTGAAGCTTTTCGATTTTAGAACGTCGAAACTGCAATAAAGTTCATTGCTTTGCTTGCCAAGTCCTCTGTTTGGAAGATGAGAAATATAAAAAGTTTTTTTTTTTTTTGCTGAATAATTGTGTTGTTGGAATTTGAAATTCTCAGTTGTGAGTTTTTTTTTCGTCTGAAATGGAGGGGTAAAGAAGAAAGAGGGAGACGAAAAAGAGACAATCAGGTTCATGGACGCCGGATGAATGGAAGTGAATTACGAACTAGATGTCGTTTTCTACAAAAACGACAGGAAATTTCCGTGACGGCAGAAGATTGGTCGTTTTATTTCAAACGACAATGAAATTTCATGTCGTTTTATGGACATGACAAGTCAACAACAATATTCTGATCGACATCAATAGATTAGCATTGTATGACGTTTTTCCTTGACTGACACCGCTTAATGGCTTAAGGGCTTAAGGGATAATTTCCGTAACGGAAGAAGATGTCGGTTGGGGATGACGACAGCATTGATCGTTTTATTGCAAACGACAATGAAATTTCATGTCGTTTTGTGGGACACAACGAGTCGACGATTTTCTGATCGACACCAATAGTTTAGCATTATATGACGTTTTTTCTTGAGTGACACGGCTTAAAGGATTAACAACAGTACAACATCTTCTTAAAAAAAATAAAAAAGGTCGTTTATTATAAAAGTCAACAAAATTTTCATGTCGTTTTCAGGGATACGACAACGATATTTTAATTGACAAATGATATATTGATTCTTCGTACAAAATGACAGAACGAAATTATTCATTCAAATTGTTCCTTAAATTGTATGTTGAGAAAATACTTATATGAATGATAAAACATGTCGATTTATGTTAAACGACAACACATTTTTCATGTCGTTTTCTTAAACCCCGACAGCAATATTTTAATTGACAAATGATATGTCATCCCATCGTAACCTTCGAATCGTCCCTGCATCGTCGTTTAGCAGAATTCCGAATTAAAACGACACTCATTTACAGTACAAGCGACAAAAGTACCAGTACGACACTTCTTTCACGAATAAAACGACAATAAACACAGACACAGCAGCTATACATTCCAAACGCCATCCTCAACCCGAAACATACCACTATTCCGATTACGGTATCCTCAACTCGTGCAAACTGTTCCTACAACCAAACACTCTCTCTCTCTCTCTCTAATCACAAGGACACAAGTCACTCCCAAAAAACAACTTGAGAACTCAGTAACCATAATCTCCGTCTTCTTTCCTTTAAAAAAAAAAAAAAAGCGAATTGCAAATCTCCATTGTCGTTGATGTCTGGAATCTGAGAACCAATAAAAGCGTCAAAAAAAAAAAAAATCCTCCAAACCCTAGCTCGCCAGCGAAAGCCTCGGATCGAGCTCCGGCGATGGAGCCGGACGCCAGCATCGAGACGAGCAGCATGATCCGCGTGGCGGTTCTGCCGATCGGCGACGTGCCGCCGGCGGCGATGCGCGACTACTCGGCGATGCTGCTCCGGCACCAGGCGATCCCGCTCTCGGCGATCAGCTCGTTCTACGCCGAGCACCAGAAGTCTCCGTTCGCGCACCAGCCGTGGGACTCCGGCAGCCTCCGGTTCCGCTTCGTCCTCGGCGGCGCTCCGCCGTCGCCGTGGGAGGACTTTCAGTCGAACCGCAAGATCCTTGCCGTCATCGGCCTCTGCCACTGCCCCTCCTCCCCTGATCTCGCCGCCGTCGTCGACCTCTTTGCTTCCGCCTGCAAGTCATACTCCTCCGCGCTCGTCCAGCGCTGCTTCGCCTTTTGCCCCGCCGATTCTCAGGTTCGTTAGGGTTTGATCGTCACAGTCTCACTCACTGAGAGTTCGGATTGGTAGTTCTCCGTAGTGCTTTAAGGTTTTGATTTGTGTTTGGTAATTAGTGATCTGAATTGTGAGTGTTTGAGTCGTGTCAAGGTATTCTTGAAAGTTTAGATTAATGTTTTAGACTTAAGTAATAGTGCTCAATCTTAGAGGTTAAAAAAGAATGGTGCTAAGAAGAATTCTTGGTTGTAAAAGGAAATGGCATCAATTTCGAGATCTAATGTTTCAACTTTGGTAGGAAAATATGGGATGTGATTGAAAACTGGTCAACCGATTATGAAACGGTTCTTTTTTCCCCTTTCTCTGAGGCTTCTTGTTTGTGGAATGAATGACTGAATTTCAAATCGTAGGTGACATTTTTTTTTTTTTGGTGTGAATTGGGATTGAAACTTTTTTTTTTTTTTTTACGCTTTGGATGTTGTTGTAGTTGGAGGAATGGGGCAAGAAAGGGGGAAATCTGATGCTGTTCCCGCCTGCGGACCGTGAGACTCAGGAGGTGCACTTGCAGACGATGATGCAGGACATTGCAGCATCGCTGCTGATGGAGTTTGAGAAGTGGGTTCTTCAGGCTGAGTCCACTGGGACTATTCTCAAGACGCCGTTGGATTCTCAGTCTAGTCTCAGCTCAGAGGAGGTTTATGTCTAGGTGTCCTATAGAATTTGAACAGTTTTATTTGAATTTTAGTATAACTTTCCCTGTATGATATACTGGAACTTCATTGATGTTTATGATTCTCTGTGGTAAGTATCATCACTAGAATCTAACTGCTACAATGAAAACTGAAAATGCAAACGCCAGGTTATCAAGGCCAAGAAAAGAAGGCTTGGTCGTGCGCAAAAGACCATAGGTGATTATTGTTTGTTGGCCGGATCACCTGTCGATGCCAATGCACATTACTCTACTGCTTTGGAACTTTCAAGGTTGACAGGCGATTTTTTCTGGTTAGCCGGAGCACTGGAGGGCAGCGTTTGTGCTTTACTGGTAGCTTCTCTCTCTTTTGTATCTGTGTACTCTTTTTGAATGATTGGCTTCGTACGAGGATTTAGGATGGGTGAAGCCGTAAAGTGATGGTGTTGTTGCTGCATGTCGAGGCTATGTAGGTCTTTGTTTTAAGAGCTAATTCATATTTGTGATAATTTAAACCAGGAGTAACTCTATATTTGTATGCTTAATGGTTGCGTATAATGTTATGTCTTGACTAATTTTTTCCGACAACATGAGGGTTCTCATGCTTCACTCTGTTACAACATTATAGTTCCTATATAACTCAAATATATGCTTTTAGGTTGATCGAATGGGCCAGAGGGATCCTGTTTTGGAGGACGAGGTTAGATACCGATATCATAGTGTCATTGTCCACTACAGGAAGTCATTTATACAAGAAAATGCACAAAGGTCCTCCTTAAAGACCTTTTTTTTTTTTGGGAATTTTGTTTTTAAAATTACTTTAGTTGATCAGTACATTATAAATTTCATCGACAGTTCTTTGTTATCCTCTTACTGCTGTGCAGAGTTTCACCCATAACATTTGAGCTTGAGGCTACTTTAAAGTTGGCAAGGTTTCTCTGCAGGTATATTTTTCTTGAATTATATCTGACATCAATTTAGTATCGTATACTCAAACAAAGAACCTAGAATTTGGGATTTCCTTTTGCAAACTTTATGAGAACCACATATATTATGTAATCTTTTGTACATAGGGAGATCCACTGTAAAAATACAAAATAAAAAAAATCCTTGTTGTACCGTTACATTTTTCTTTTCCAGGCTGATGTTGTTCTTGCTCGATTTCATATCTTTATCCGATTCAGTCAACCTTTGACTTATCCCATCTTAAATTGAAATTATGACACGGATCCAATGATGCAAGTTCCTGTCTGTTGCAACATGCTGATTGGCTTTTTTTTTTTTTTTTCTCTTTAGATTTATCGTGCCTCTGGCTGAAATTTATAAAGTTTCTGTCAATATACTTTAGTTTATTATTCTTATGTTTGTTGCTGTGTTTTTGCAGAAGAGAGCTGGCTAAGGAAGTAGTTGAGCTTTTGACCTCTGCTGCGGATGGTGCTAAATCTTTGATTGATGCCAGTGATAGGCTGATATTATATGTTGAAATAGCTCGTTTATATGGATCTCTTGGTTATGAGCGAAAGGCTGCCTTCTTTTCAAGGCAGGTTGCTCAGTTATATCTGCAACAAGAAAATAGGCTGGCTGCTATTAGTGCAATGCAGGTTTTGGCATTGACAACTAAAGCATATCGTGTTCAAAGCACAGCATCTGTCTCTAAATATTCAATAGCAAAAGTGAGTATATAAGCTCTAAGCCCAGAGTGGTTTTCATTTTCTGTGGTCTCGTATCCATACATATCATACAGAATTGTTACCTTACTACATGCACGTTGACATGTACTATGATCTATGGTTGTGGTAGTTTTTTTTTTTTTCAGGGATAAGATCCAATCTTCTTTCAGTTAGAGATATTTCCACTAACAACCTTGTTTAATTTCATTAAAAAAAATTGTTATGGGCTTCAGGTTCTTAACGAATTCTTGTTCTTTATCTTGCAAACTTTGCAGAAGGAATCTGGATCAGGTCATGCTGATAGTACAAAAATGCTGAATCAGTCAATAGTGTCTCTTTTTGAGTCTCAATGGAGCACCCTTCAGATGGTTGTATTGAGAGAGATTCTTTTGTCTGCTGTCCGAGCTGGAGATCCCCTTGCTGCCTGGAGTGCAGCTGCAAGGCTACTTAGATCTTATTATCCTTTAATTACGCCTGCTGCACAAAATGGGCTTGCTAGTGCACTTTCAAATTCAGCTGATAGGTTGCCATCGGGGACTCGCTGTGCTGATCCCGCCTTACCATTTATTAGGTCAGTACTTTCTTCTTAGCTCTTCCAGTCCAATCTTTTTAGCTGTAAAACTATTTTGTCAACACTTTTTTTTAAACTAATTTACTATTCTATATATATATATATATATATATATATATATATTTATGAGCTTATTTTTTCAAGTCTCCATTCAGTGTTTTTCTTATTTTGCTCAGCATAATTGTCCCGTTTGCATAAAGCTTGTCCGAAGATGACTAAGTCAATAATCATTGAGAATTCTATTATTATCATGAAATTATTGCTTTGACAATCACTAACACAACTTTCTGGATTTCTTCCAGATTTCATTCTTTTCCACTCCATCCCTCACAAATGGATATTGTTAAGCGGAACTCGGAAAGAGAAGATTGGTGGGCAGGATCAGCTCCTTCCGGTCCTTTTATTTACACACCGTTCACCAAAGGAGACACAAATAATAACAGCAAACAAGAGTTGACTTGGGTAGTTGGAGAACCAGTTCACGTCCTGGTCGAGTTGGCAAACCCGTGCGGCTTTGATTTGAGGGTTGATAGCATATATCTCTCCGTGCACTCAGGAAATTTTGATCCTTTCCCCATTACTGTAAATCTTCCACCCAATACATCAAAGGTGATCACCTTGTCTGGTATTCCAACTTCAGTGGGGCCAGTGACAATTCCTGGGTGCATGGTCCACTGTTTTGGTGTAATTACGGAACACCTGTTTAAGGATGTTGAAAATTTGCTCCTTGGAGCAACACAAGGACTAGTGCTCTCCGATCCTTTCCGATGCTGTGGTTCCGGGAAGTTGAGGAATGTATCGGTTCCAAATATTTCCGTCGTATCGCCACTTCCATTGCTGGTGTCACGGGTTGTTGGTGGTGATGCCGCGATTATTCTACATGAAGGTGAAATTCGTGATGTGTGGATAAGTCTGGCTAATGCTGGTACAGTTCCAGTGGTACAGGCACATATCTCTCTGTCAGGGAAGAACCAAGACTCCGTTATCTCCTTTGCTAGTGAGACCTTGAAATCTGCCTGCCCTTTGAAACCTGGTGCGGAAGTGACGATACCCGTCACCTTAAAGGCTTGGAGACTTGGTTTAGTAGATGCTGATACTGCTGGTGGGAAGAGTTCATCTGGAACTGCACCGAGACATTCCAAGGATGGAAACAGCCCTGCCTTGTTGATCCATTATTCAGGTATTTATTTTTTATTGTCCTTTCTTTTTTAGGGGTATTCTCTCTAAGTTTTCACCTTCAAGAGTATCAACTTCCCATGATAGTTTCAGCACAAGTTACGTCTTACGTTCTGTCAACATCAGAGCTTCTGAGGCTCTTTGCAAAACAACATATACACGTTGTTTTCATTCTTGTGATAATGATCTTAATCCTTGAAATATGTGCAGAAAGTAATGCTTTCTTTCACCAAGATTTTCGAGTAGTGTCAATTTTTCTATAATGTTTCCTCTGACATGAGTGCATTCTCTATCTCAGGCCCTTTAACAAAATCCAAGGATCCTCAAACAACTGAAACTGTTGTTCCCCCTGGCAGGCGTCTGGTTGTACCTTTGCAGATATGTGTGTTGCAGGGCTTGTCTTTTGTAAAGGCACGATTGCTCTCAATGGAGATTCCTGCGCACGTAGGTGAAAATCTTCCTAAACTGGTTCATGCGGATAACGGCTGTTCTGAAGAAGCTATTGGCTCTAACAATAAGATGGACAAGTTGGTGAAGATTGATCCTTTCAGGGGAAGTTGGGGACTCCGGTTTCTTGAATTAGAATTGTCTAATCCTACCGATGTTGTTTTTGATATTAGCGTTTCTGTACAGCTGGAAAATTCCAGCAATGAGGATAGTCTTTCTGCTGACCAACAGGCTTCTGTGCATGGTTCCCCGAAAACAAGAATCGACAGGGATTGCTCTGCAAGGGTACTTATTCCATTGGAACATTTTAAATTACCTGTTCTTGATGCTTCCTTTTTCATGAAGGATGATCAAGTGGACGGGGTAACTAGCGGCAGAAGTTTGAGCTTTTCGGAAAAGAATACCAAGGCTGAATTAAACGCTTCTATCAAAAACCTCATATCACGAATCAAGGTGAGGTGGCAATCAGGGAGGAACAGCTCGGGAGAACTAAATATCAAGGATGCCATTCAAGCCGCCCTCCAAACATCTGCTATGGATGTACTTCTGCCGGATCCGTTGACATTTGGCTTCAGGCTTCTTAGAAGCGGTTCAGGAGCTGAAGATCTGGGTTCACGTAAAGAATCAACTGCATCAATGGGTTCCATTGTGGCGCATGACATGACTCCGATTGAAGTCGTGGTTCGTAACAACACGAAGGACATGATCAAGATGAGTCTGAGCATAACCTGCAGAGATGTTGCCGGAGAGAACTGCATTGAAGGAGCCAAAGCAACTGTCTTATTGGCTGGTGAGATTCGACATTTATAATTTCATTGGTCAAATTATTTTTGTCGCTTTTTATCTCAAGTTTGACTTTGCGTTCATATGCACCAATGGGTTTGTGATTCTTGTTTGATATTTTGAAAAACAGGTGTTTTAAGTGGAATCACTGTGGAGGTTCCCCCGCTGCAAGAGACCAAACACTCGTTCTCATTGTATTTTCTTGTCCCGGGCGAGTACACACTAGTGGCTGCTGCCATGATCAACGATGCTAACGACATTCTCAGGGCTCGGGCCAGAACTGATTCACCCGATGAGCCGATTTTATGCCGTGGGCCTCCTTATCATGTCCGCATCGTGGGAACGGCTTAAGTTTTTCGTCCTATGGCAACCCGGATGAGGGCCCTGTTTAAACTAGAGAAATGCTGCTCGTACATTAGAGACATGGCCAGTTTTTTTTTTTTATTTTGGCAGCAAGCGCGAGTTATGCATTGCCATTGTTGTTCGATTTAAGATACTATGATCCGCTACTGCTCGTTGGTCTTGTAACATTGTATGCTGTATTTAAGCTGTCACAATGTCCCAATTATTATTTTTTATTTCGTTTCTTTTTGCACTAATGATCTTATAACTGTTGTCCATAAAAATAAAATAGCGAAAAGCCAAGATTGTGTTTGTTGTGAAAGCTTGTCTTTTACTCGACCATCGGTGGTTAGTAACAACGTAAACTTTCACTTGTGATCTTTTGAATTTCCGTTCTTTTTTTTTTTTTTTTTGGGCTTTCGACGTGGAGTTGAAAAATAACAAGACATTCAGCTCACATTATATAGTACTTCTCCTTGGCGCGCACACAGACACACACACACAAAAAAAAAAAAAAAAAACCCACCCGGTTGCTGACATGCTGTGGGGAAAATGAAGAGCAAAAAATGCGAAAAGTTACAAGAAAACAAACAAAAATTACTAAAGTTAAGGCTCCTCTGGGCCTCGACATGCTTAAGTCTGGGAAATTTTGAAAAATGAAACTTGTAGACAACTTATTTTAAAATATGACACTCTAAAAAAATTTGGACTCCATGTCACTATTTAGTAGTGAATTGACCAAATTACCATTCGTTTTCTTATAAGTGAGGAAGACAAGGGGGGAATGGGGTAATATAGTAATTTACTTGTGAAAAAAATAGCATGACATACAATAGTGATATAGGATATAAACATGAATTTCAAATGTGGCATGAGATCAAATCTTCCCTTTAGTCTCTCCTATAGCACCTAAATGGGCCACAAGCACTATATCCATTGAATCGGGATTTAGGTTAATTAATCTTTTCTTTCTTTTTAAGATTTAGGAGAGAGATATGACATATATTATAAAGTTAAATGTCATATTGCATCAAATTTTCTCCATTGAATCACGAAAAATATAGCCTAATTTTGTATTTGCTTTTTAGTATATAAAGAGAGACATTTACGAATAACTATTTTTTTACACATTATTAATCTTTTTTGTTTTTGTATTGCATTTATAATTTCTACCCCTATTTTTATATTATGAATATGGAATCAAAAATAAAAAAAAACGTATTATTTGGGAGATAAATTATTAAGTGGTACTGGTCAATTTTATAATTATCCATGTGTATATAATATAAGTATAGGAGGGGGGAAATGCCAAATATGAAATCTCATTACAAGAGTCAATAAAGTCTCATTATATGTTACGCTTAAACTTCTACCCACTTAGTATATTGAAAACACAGAGCATGTAATTAAGGTTTTTAATGTTGCTCATATACGACAAGACTTTATTTATTATTCTCTACCAGTAATCATTGTTGATTTGAAAATAATTTATTTGATGCTAAATTATAACAATTATCAGGATATTATTTTCATTGCTATAACATAGCTTTGTAGTCTCTACAATAATTATTAAATAATTATTATATTTATTAACTTTGTTTTATTCCTAAACTTTATTTATTTATTTATTTATTAAACTCAATGCTAAAATGATTCTTTGGTATAATTTGCTGAAAGTGACATATTTATATATAGATTATTAATAATTTTCTTGTTAATGTTGGTTTTTTGTAGATCATCTCACAAGAAAACTATGCACAAAATCTGGTCTAAAAACAGGGAAATTCTCTTATGGTTTTTTTTATTTTTTTTCTGGAAAACAATTCTCGAGCTCTGATTTACATTTTTAAAATATGAGGCTCATTGCAGAGGTGAATCTAATTATTTTTTTTGACTAAAAAAGTACACTAGATAATTTTCCTCAATAACAATGGGGTTAAAATATTATGAATCATAAATGCGTGCTATCAATTAGCATTTTTTGTACCCATCATGATCATGAAACTTCTCAACATGAATATCAAGGAAAGAGCCATTCTTTTCGACGAGAAATTGAGGCCAACGTGGGAAGTGTCAAGTGTTTCTTGATGGATAGAGAAAACTTCTGTAGCCAATTAGGTTTGAATATAATTTGGTGGTCTATAGTTTTTCTATAATTACAAGGTCACCTTGGATAGGATTATAACGTTTCCGGTGTGGACTTTTTCCATCTAATTAGCCCATTTTTATTTATTTATTTATGTATTTTCCTTTTTTCTCGGGCGTTTTTGTGGTCACTTTTGATATATATCCCTATCAAAAAAAATAAATTCTTTGATGTTTTGTTACATAAGATGTGTTAAAAGTCTCGTGAATTTTACAAATTGGACTGAAAGCAATGCTCTTTATTAGTCATTCATTAATCCAAAGTGCAAAAAACAAAGAAGTGTCATCAATCTTTCTTGAATGACAACAACTCTCCACTTTTCTTTTCTTTTTTTTCCTATCAACCAGAAAATAAAATGTAACTTCGTTTGGATGGAAGCGTGATATGTTTGTCTTCGGTCATTCTTAATTTCCAAGACAAGCATTGCTGAATTGGCTTAGATATTAGCCTTAATCATATATTTTTTCACAATTTTTATGGAGAGGGAAAAAAGCTAAAAAGAAAACATTTGACCAGGGTAGATTGAGATTGTTATTAAGTCCTAAATATATTGTTTTCTTCATTGAAATGCATTTGGAGAATGATAGATTGAGATTGTTCCTTAGAGGCAAAGAAGGGTTTTATTAATAAGTTAGCGTTTATTATTGTGCAGGTTAGGATGGTAGTTGGGAAGACTGGCACAATAAACTCCTGTGAAAATGAAAGTGGAAAACACTGACTTACACAATATTGGAAATACATATTTAATTTTAAATGTGTATATATGAAGCTTAGAACCACACATAGGAGAATGATTGAAAATCCCATCTCCCAAGTCCTAAGCATCTCAAAGTGAACACCTCATGAAAGACATCTACTTGGTACCATATTAAAAAAACTATTCTTTTTTCTTTTTTTTTTTTTTTGTGAAGAAATACATGAAGAAACACCTCATGAAAGACACCTCTCCATGGAGGTGATAGGATTGATTACATATTTGATATTTGATTGACTAATTAACGATCACTACATTGTTGATATGGTTTGGGAGATCATGATATATATATATATATATATATATATATTCGATGCATTCACCGACACTAAACATAACCACTACATATAGATTGTGCTGTACAATTTTGTTCTTTTCCCTGTACTCTTCTACCATATAATGTTTATGTGTTTGAATGGCTTTCGTTTTAGATTTTCAGGTTGATTTCCAAATATATATTCTTTATTTGGGAGTACTGTTGAACTATCACTCTTCATAGGACATGGCAAATCCCAGTCAAAATTTACATCATACTTCGTATATATATTTACGATCATTGTGCCAAAAAGACTCACTCATATATTCTCTGCATAACAGTTTTCGTCTAAAGTGAAAACTTTAGCACCCAAAGAACAATAACAATAAAAGCCTAAAATTTATGAAAACTGCTCCTCAATTTTCTTGCCCATTATGACACTATTATTTTACCTTCCAAAAGTCAAATATGTCCACAAATTTCCCTAACTTATAAGATTCATACAACAGTGCCAATATTCCATCTCTTGTAGTGACTTAAAGTGGTACATTTGTATTATAAACTTTTAAAAATAAAAATACATCGCAAAACATATTATGAAAAATTCAAGAAGTTCCTTTCATTGCTTCCCACGTGCCTACGATCAATTTCATCGAAGTAGAAAATATTCCCTCAACTCAACTATAGAAAGCGCTACTTTTGTTTTTGTTTTGTTTTGTTTTTTTTAATGGTTCTTTTCATTTATTTCTCGTGGATAAAAGGCAAATAATTAGACAACGAAGTTTAGGTTGAAATTCTATATATTAAATAAATAAAACTAAAAAGAAATGGAAAGAAGTGTCAGCAAAATGGTTGTGACATGGCACAAGAAAGGGCAAACAAAACACAACAACATCATCAAAATTATGCCTCGCTCCATGACATGTCGTTTTGAAGCTTCTTTTTTCATTCACCCATCAAATCACCAACATTATCCTGTGGGACACTTGGTGGTCGTTTCTCTATTTTTAATCTAGTACAAGTATTTCCAGTTGTTACAGTCTTTTGTCCACATAATTTACAATAATTTTATGTGTATATATTTATATGAACATAGCTAACCCAACATATATACAAAATGTGTCAGAAGAGATTGTGTTTATTTAGTTGTGCTATGGAATATTCATTACTATTTATAAACTGGCAAATCCTTGAACCCTACCTCTTTGAGTCACTAAGTTACAAAATCCCACCATGATTATATTTCTAAGTATCCCAATCTTTATAACCATGCAACAAATATCTATATATATATATATATATGTATATATACACACACACACGTCATAATTAAGGAGTTAAATTTTAGTGGTTTTTTTTTTTTTTGGTTTTTTGCTTTATTGCATTTCTTATCTTGATATGGTTTAAGTTCTTGTGGTGGGGTTTGAGCACAGTGGAGAAGAGGAAAGTGGGATTGTGGTCCTTGCAAGAATTGCTGGGGAGTGTTTTTGTGGTCCATGAATAGAAACAAACCAAAATAAAATAAAATGTAATAAAATAAAATATAAAAAAAGGGCTTAAAAAGATGAGGCTATTAGGAGGCAAAGGAACATGAAGTTCCAAAGAGGATTGTAGGGGACAAATTAAAAAAGTCATTCAAGATTTTTAATTTCAAATTTCACACCAACACCAACCTAATCCTAGCTAACAGTGATCCACTAGTTGCCAAAAAAAACCCCTCCCCACAATTACATGCAGATGCAGTGCATTATATGATCTGATATACATCTTGTCATTTGATCTTTTTAATTTCACTCGGTTTCTTGACTTGACTCAACCCTCACAAGTCACACGCAATGTCTACATTTTTCCATTCTTCTTTTTCTTCCATAATTTAATGTGATTTTTTTAACTTTCTTTCATACTCAAAGACAATATTTACAAGGTTTTATTATGTTAAATTTACTTATAAGATATATGATGGTGACGTAGGAATTAAGGGGGGTTCTCAATATCAGGAAGTTTAACAATTAGCTGGTCAATGATTAATATGGTATTAATTTGGAACCCAGATCGTCTCTCCATTTTTTTTTTTAAATCTCATTCTTGAATTTGATGTGATTAAATCTCTAACCACTTTAATTTTCTTCTTTTGATTATAATCACTCCTTTAATTATTCGGTCACCTAATTTCTTTTATTTTGATGAAAAAAAAAAAAGATTCACGAGGTCTAATTGAAATAGCAATCACATGCAAGATTGTCAATATTTGAGTTTTATTTTAATGAATGTTGGAAAGATAATAATACCATATCATCAAATGACATCTTTTGGATTGAAGCATATCTAATCACAAATTGCATGCCTGCAAATATATTCTGATCCTCATAGCATTTTTTTTTTCCCCTCTCTTGCCCTTTGTCACTTTCTTGCGAAATTCCCCTCTATAATTGTCCTAAAACGATACCACAAGTATATATACACACACACACATAGACACACACATAATATATATATATATATATAGCTTTAAAACATAATTATACAAGCGACAAAGTGCGGCTAGAAGAGCATACATATTGGCGGGGACAATAGATGGGTGAAAAGTCTTGAACAAGAAACATAAATCTCTTATCAATATGGATAACCATCACATCACTTGTGGGGTATTATATTAGTACTAGAATAGAGCCCATTGTCACGCCTAAATACTTAATGCCCATATATTTAACAAGGCTAGTACCAAAATTCAATGTGCAGTGAATCTTGTATTTTTCAATCTTGGTAGCTAGATTGGCGTGTCAAAAGTTTGTGATTGCTACCATTAATTTATTTGTCTATTCCTCAAATATAATTTATTCTCATACATATTTGCATTGAAAGCCATAGAAAAAGCCAAGCTTTGTTTTGGCCCCATGAAAAATGAAGTTCTATACTAGTACTCCACGTAAGGAGATCAAGCCCAAAATCAATGCCACTAAAATACAATTGATCATTAGAATATAATTAGTGGCAATCTAACAAACATTTGGTAAGAATGCCTATAGGAATTATGAGAATATATTTGTGATAACTTGAGAAGCTTCATGAAGTGTGTACTAGCTATTGGCCGGCCTTGGAGTGAAAGGAAAATGATTATGTGTGTACTACCATGTACTAGTAATACCAATTTATTTTAAAACATATGTAATACCTATTTATGATAAAACATATGTAATTTGGTCAGCATAAATAATAGCAATATATGCATATCAATTCGGATTTGTAGAGCGGTCAAACTCAGAAATATCCAATAATGTACATTTGATCAAATGAGAATCCATAACAAGTGCTCTCTATCTCTAACATCAATGAGGTGATCTTTTTTTTGCCCTAACTTGCTACCTTAAACCCTTTTGCAAGTCTCTTCCAAAAAGAATGCTACCCCACCACTCTTATGATACGATAACTACTAATGTTTAAGTGTAGTGGCGTAGTGTGTGTTTATTATTTTATTTTATCAAAATTATTTTTAGATATTTGTTGGCTGATAATGATGACTACTAGGTGGGATTGAGAAGCCATACCAAAGCGCGGTTTTTTTCTTTATTATTTATTTATTATTATTATTATTATTATATATTGCAAGTGAAGGACTTAAAAGAAATATATAGAGTTGAAACCATGCTTTTTATGGCTATAAAAGATAGAATGGTTCCATATAGACAAAAATTGTTCCTTATATCCTTGAGCCAGATATAGGACAAAATATTTTTTAGTCTCATCTCCTATTGAAAATTTGCTATCATAATTGGGAATTTCGTGATCCTAAATATTGTTGAAATTTGCCCTTTAATTTGAGACATACATAGCATAGAAATACAATAAAAACAGAAAACAAAAATTATAATAAAAAAATGAGTTTAGAGGGTGAAGTTATCAATGACTCTACGACCCGTTCGTTCACAAAGTGGACACTTTATTAAGGAAATTGGCACCAAAAGAGGACAACGACAAAGACAAAGACAAACCTTACATAAGACTTTTTCCACTCTCATAACATAATCTTGTTCCCCTACATAATTAACGTGGGACCCTCTCATCAATCCCACAAAAAATAATAATAGTAACAATAAAATAAACAAATACTTATATTAAATTCAAACAATAAAGAATCAACGGAAGAAAAACCTCATTCTACCAACACAAAACCTTAGTGATGTTATTTGAGTCATCGTACTAATCACCCCACTAATCACACGCCCTTATTTATATATATATATATATATATATATATATATATATATAAGGATATAAGGGCGATTAGTGATTAAATGGGACAAACCATGAGGTGTTCGATTTTGCTGGCTCGTGTAAAACGCGTGGGACCCACCTCGTACTGTCCATAGCCAATTGGAGTCAAATCTAATGACATATTAATTATTCTTTTAGAAATAATTGAGTAAATGATGTTTAAAAAAATAATCAATGTTTTAATTAAGTAAAATATTAGATATTTTTTTAATTATACGATGATGTATATTTTTCTTTGTGTCCTTAATTCTTTTATGTATTAGGGCTAACAACTTAATGACTCAATATTATTTTATTTAATAAAATTACTAAACTATAATTTAAAATTAAAGATTTTTTTATTAAAAATTAAAATAATAAATAATCACAAAAAGATTTAAAATTTTTCTTGTATAACAAAAAAATAATAAAAAAACTAAATTTAAAAAATTAAAAGAGGAAAAAAAAACTTTTATGAGTAAAAGAGAAATGAAACCAATGACAACACACACAAAAAAAGAGACAATAATAAATAAGAATAAAGAAAAATAAAAATATTAAAAAAATAAATACAAGGTGTCAAAAGAATCATGAAAAAATATATATATAACAAGCCATTGTAGGAAAATTTGTTTTGAGTCCAACAAGAAACAAAATGGACGTTAAAATAAACATGAGAATTAGATTTAAAAATTATAAAACAAAATGCACGCATCATTTGGCGTGTCACGGGCCTAACACGTGTGGGACTCACGCGTCATGTCCATTTCTGCAATTGTAAAGGCTTTCTATTTTATTTTTTACATTTGCTATTATATCCCTATTTATTATTTTCATAATTCATATCTTTGTTTCACTCATCATGCGTCATTTGGCGTGCCAGGGCCTAACACGTGTGAAACTTATGCGTAAGGCCCCTTTCTGCAATTATACTTGGGCTTTATGCTTATTTATTATTTTTATAGTCTTTATTTTTGTTTCATTTATATATGGACTCAATATATATATATATTTTTAAAGAGGAAGTCATTCACCCCCTAAAAATGCGGTATTTAAAAAAAAAAAAATCCCAAAATCGCTTTTTTCAAACGTGAGGAAATCCCAACAATTTGTTTATGGCACGTTAATTATAATTTGATACTTGACAATTTATTCCATTGCGGTGGGTGAGAAGTGCCTCTAATTGTCGTCAAGCGATAAAAAATATTAAATTTTAACAAGACACAATTACACATGAGTGATTTTTTTTCATGTGAATTTTATCTACATGAATTTGTAATTTATGTAAGTATTATTGAATAGAAATAATAATTTTTGTCACACTATAGATCATAGTATATTATAATTTAAATTTTATACGATATGTGATAAAAAGAATGACATCTAAGTTATACCGTGTGATCGTGACACTTTAAACATATTTCATGTATTTAGTGGTGATGCTATCAGTGAATAGAAAACATATATATTGATCAATATATACGTGATGATTTGCCCACGAAACCTAGCTAATTTGTCGCTTTTTTTTATTAAGGGTCGTTTAAAGATTTAGTCATTTTATAATTTATGTTATAACGTTTTGAAATATTCTTAAAATAGTTATCAGGTCAACATAAAAAAATTTATGACTAAATATTATCTGCAACAAATAATAAAAATTGAATTAAAAAAATACTAATGACTGCAGTGCTAAATCTTTAAAACTAACGTAAATGTATGGCTATTTCATATAAAAACCGTTTTATTAATTAATTAATTTATTTTTGTTTGCTTTGAGCCTGAAACGTGTCAAATAGACAACCGCTCGGTTGACTAGGTGTGGTGTGCACTTTGGCGTTTGTGGGTTGTTGTGTCTCCATGCTGCTAATCCTAAGAGGCTCTTCATATTTTGTTTTGTACTAGTTGGAGCCACGCGCTCCGCGCGCGTAAGAAACAGAGAAAAAAAAAAAAAGAAAACGAAAAAAAAAAAAAACGAAATTTAAAAAAAAAAAAAAAAAATTGGCTGGCGCGTGTTGTACACGCGCCAAAAGGGAGAGTGAGAAGTGAGGGAGCAGCGCCTGACACGCGGGCCCCACGCACGCGGGCCCGTGTCAGGGAATTTTTTTTGCTTCGAAGTCCCTGCACTTAACATTTTCATCCTTTTTATTTACATTTTAGTCCCTGAAGTTTTAAAAAATTACGAAACAGCCCATTTTTAAAAAAAAAAATTCACTCTAACCCCAAAAAAACGCGTTTTTAAAAAAAAAAATTTAGAGGGCGCCACGTGTCGTCCACAGAGGACGCCACGTGTCGCCCTCTCCTTCACGTTTCTTTTGGCAAAGTTGGAGAAACGTATACAACCTTAGTAATTTAGTATAGATATAGATATAGATAAAAACTAAAAGCAAATAGGGTTTGTTGGTTAATAGAAAATTATGTCCACTTTAACGAGGCTGTGCGTAAAGCAAAATAAAATTTCTATTTCATTTCGTGACCTTAAGATTCTGCCTACTGCTTATCTACTAAGTATGTATGTTTGGAACAGTGATAAAGATGGGGATAAGATTGGACTAATATTAGTTTCTCTCGTATTTGTAATATGGTTGAGATTGGATTAAAAAAAATGTAGGACTCACAAAAAAATTATCATTCATAAGAGATGAGTATTCAACGTTGTAACTGTGAGATTATTTCTCTCATGCTAAAAAATTTGTGGGTCCCACTAAATAAAGTAATTTATTAATTTTTTAAAATTAAATTAAATAAAAAAATAAGAGTATTGAATAAATAGTCATTTTTAATTGACATTTTAAGAAATAGCCAACATTTATATTAATTGAGGAAATAATCATATCAAAATTAATTTTTGTAAAGAACAAGTAGTATTTGATACATATTTTATAATATAATCTAAGTAATGATAAAAAATTTATATATTAGAAAGTTATTAATTTAATATCAAGTAAATCTTAAGATTTTTCTTGATCGTGTATTTTCTTATAAATTTGGCGATTTATTAATTTAACACGTTAAAGCCCTGGTTGAACAAAAAATATTAATTAATCGAAGTTACTAATTTATCGAGATTTTAAAGTTTATTGCAAATAGAAGCAAAATATAAATAAATTTCACGTGATATTACACTTTCAAAAAAATAACGATTACCACCCAAAAACTATGTCAAGAAAAAAAAAACTTAAAATTTTCAAAAATTATTAATATGATGATTCAAAATGTCAGTTAGCATTTTGTAAATAAAGGTTTAGAAAATTTTTTATAGTTTTGAAAATACTACATTATATATCAAAATTATAATAGAATTGATTAGTGTGACAAGAGTTTTAATGAGTATCCACTCATATATAATAGCAAAGCATAAGCATATAAATAACAGTATAACTACGAATCCTTGTACCACAGAATAATTTTTACCAAGTACTAAACATGAGAATTTTAAATACTTTACATTCAATATGCATTGCATTAATAGTATAAAAACAAAGTCGAAAAGCGGACAAGTGTTTTGCTACTCAACATCAAACAGGTTATAGAATATGCCCTTATGATTAATGCTATAGAACAAACATTGTTGTATTGAAATGCTTAAACAGTGACACTATAAATAAAATAAAGTAAAGTAATATGGGAAAATGGAAATATACACATTACACAGTAGCTAGGGAAAATGAGAAGCACGCATGGGTATAAACAGCGATTGACTGATTAGCCAAAAATTTGTTTAAAAAAAAAAATATTTGAAGCAATGGACAAGTGACGTTTAATTTCCAATCCCAATGCATCTGAATCTTAAGGTATATGCTTTTTAAAACTCATCTGTCTGTCCCCGCCGTCAGGTTTGCTTTTCTCTGCCTTCGGCTTCGGCTTTTGGGTTTTGGCTTATAGCTTTTGCTTTGGCTTTTCAATCTCCCTGCCTTTTTTTTATATATTTAATTTAATTTTTATTCAGAGAGATCTATCATTGTGAGAATAAAAAAAAAACGAGAACTTTTTTGTGGGGGTTTTTTTTTTTTTTAGTGAATAATAATTGGGTCAGATAAGGATTTAACTATTTTACAGTCTATGTTTTAAAAATATAGCCAACGTTTTGAAAAATTAGCAAAATAGTAATCAGGTTAACATCTAAAAATCAATAACTAAAGAAATAAAATCTGTGACTAAATAAATAAAATACACAGTTATAAAATTTGTGATTATAGTCACAAAATTTTAAAAATTTTGAAATAAACACAATTAAAAATTTAAACATCCATTAACAAAATAATCAACTCACAAATAAATGATTGCCTATACAATCAATTTCATAAAAACTTATTACTAAATAAAATTATCTTATAAATAGCAAAAAAATATGCAGCCAAATAAGTCATAAATTTCATGACTAGAGACACAAAATTTTAAACAATATTGTCTGCAACAAACAACAAAAACAGAATTCAAAAAACTAATATCTGCAGTCTCAAAAATCTAGACACGAATGTATGGCTATTTTGCTAATAAAAGCAAATATATGCTAATTGTTAAAAACAGACATAAAAATATAGTTATTTATTTAAAAAACCGATAATAATTTTAGATCGCTAAATTTATTTTTTTAGTGAACTTTATATATTAAAAGATAAATCTAACAATTCAAAATCATTTTTTTTCACGAAATATATATATATATATATATATATATATATCCACTAGAGAAATATCGATAAAAAGAATGATTTACACCTCACATAATTTTTTCCCCATATTTATTATACTTTGAATGTTGAATATAAAATTAACATTTTTCAATACAACTATTTGAGAAAAATGATATTTAAATAAATTTTTGCACTTTTAATTTCAAAATTAAAGTTGTTTTAAAATAAAAAAGTCAACAATCATTTAAATATCGTACCAAACAAAAGGTAAATATGAGTTGTTTGAATTGGAATTCGAATATTTTTTTTTGTTTAAATTATGTTGCTACAGTAATTACACTAATAAGGAATCAGATCTTAACTTTTTAGTATATAGTCATTTTATATCCATGTGTTCAAGAAAATGATCAAAGTTTCACAAAATTAAGAAACTAGTAATTAGTCAACACATAAGTAATAGTATAAAAGTAAAATCAATGCACAAAGTAGTTAAGAAAATGGTATTTTTAATTTTAAATAATTAAAACTTTGACTATCTCTTTAAAACATCCATAAAAAATAGTTATTTTCTTAATTAATTAGAAATTTGACTATTTTCTTAAAACATCTTTCAAACTTAAATCATGTTGCTATTGTAAAATGTGGTTTGAATTTGTATCCAAACAAGTTCTAAGTTGATATATGCATTGTAAAATCCTTTAAAGAGCGCATATTCGCTGATTTCTTTCCAATTTTCATAAAATTGTGGGCAGTAATTTCTTTTTTCTATAATACATCATTGTTCTCGATTGAGCGTGATTGTGCTGGTGTTTTCTTATGATCAAATAATTTACGATGTTTATGAGGTTTTTTGACGGTGTCAAAATAAAAAGGGTCAATTAGGTAACCATTTTGAATTATGTGTTTTTAAAAAAGAGCCACAGTTTTAAAAAATTTAAGAAATTTTGTCAAAATTTTCTGACAGTGCTAGTTTTTAAATTTTTTGAAACTATAGCTATTTTTTAAAATCATTTTATGAACAGTGGCTATTTTCTTAAAATTTCAAAATAAAAACTCCCAACACGCATACGCATTAATTTATATATACATATATATATATATAGATTAATTTATATATATATATGTATATTAACAACATATAAAATCAAAAAACAAATTTTTTTTTACTTTCGTGCCTTTTTTCTTTCGTTGAAGATTTAAACCATCACATCATGACCAATCAACGCAGTTTATATAAATTAAGTTGGAAATAATATTTAATGGTTTTCTTGAGAAAGCAAGACCGTTATTTATAGGGCGATTTTAACGTCATGCATGGTTCATATGGTAATTCTTTATCAAATGTCGTGATTGTAGAAAAGTCATGCATCGAAATACTATGGAGTATTTATCAATATATATATATATATATAATATGGAGTAGGCATAAGCTTTAAATAATGTAAGGTCCTCTATAAATATACTGTTATTTTTTTATATGTTCGGTCGCTTGAGAATTTTACATTAATATTATATATAATATAAACAATATTTATAGTTTCCACGGGCACTTTATTTTTATGGAAGTTAATTAATATTTTTAGGATACTATTTCATGATATAGTTAATATTAAGTACCGAATGAATATTGACCTATAATCCCCATGCAAATTATTCCAAGTTTTAAAAATCAGGTTCATTTATTATTCCGGTGGAAAGAGATGTGAACTTTATTCATAATTATTGTTGCTATGAAGCATCAAGAGACCAAAAATAACTCAAATTAGATTCTCATACAAGTTAATGCTGAACTTTATCAAAAAGGGTTACTTTTTTTTCATTTTAATTAGAAAATTGCCCACCTTTACTCTTATTTATTGCCTATTTATGTTTGCTATTTTTTATCACTTATTTATTTATTAGTTGTTTAATGCTTATTGTGTTAGTAAACCGTTAAGCGGTTAAGGGCAGACACCAAAGCATACCTTTCTTACACATTTATTTAATTTGTTATTACATATATAGCTCGTTATTTTACATTATTTGTTAAAAGAAATCTGTTAGACAACCCACTCACTTTTAATTATTATGTAATTATTACATAAGATTTTAAATGAAAATAATAAATAAAAAACAGATGAGCTATTATTTCGTTAAAGTCTTACTAGTAGAGACATTTTATAAATTATCTGGAACTTAAACGGATAAAAAACGAGCAAAAATAACAAAACATTGCAAACCAAAGTGTGCACAAATGCCCACAGCCCTACATGGATGGACACAGAACCGTGCGCGCGCATGCAGGGCTGAATTTGCTGCAAGTAGAAGATGTGTGTGTCATACGAGAGTAACAGAGTTACAAAGAAACATTAAAACCTTAATAAATAAGTTTTTTAATTGGGTTTTTTTTTTTTTTTGTGCTATGGACATTATATAATATTGAGATTTGGTGAAACCAAATTATTGTGAATAAATAATTATCATATGCTACCAAAAGGCATTTCATATCTTAGGAGGTTGCAAAAGTCAGAATCTCAGCTCTAAATTCTAATCTGGAAATGACATCAACTTACATAGGCTTCCACCTAATCATTATTGACTTACTCTATTTTGTACTCAAATAATTTTGGATTTTTATTTCATGATCATGTATATTTTGATCACTTTGTGTTTTCGCATTTATGCTACTTTATTTTATGTTTAAAGTAAGAAGTAGTTAATTAACAAAAAAATAATAATGCTTCAATATATATATATATTGTAATTAATATAAAATACTACATTTTTTAATCAAATTTTATGTTTTATATATAGTTTGCTCACCCTAAATATTTAAATAAGAAAAAATTAGGAAGTCGAATACATATTTGCTATTTTATGTCCTTTTCAGAGTGGAAGGTTGAAAAAAACAAAGACCTACATATATCAAGTTCCAAAAACAAAGGCCTAGCTATGTTAATTGGGTTTGTTAATATTTAATAGTGAGGCAAATTTATAGTAAGACTGACGCTTGCTGACCAAATAATCCTGAAAAATTAAGTGAGCATCAATGAGGAGTGGTAGAGCGTGAGGTGTCATTTCAGGATAGAAAATGCATTTTTTTTAAAACATAAAAGTCATAAACATGATTGTCAATTAGAGAGAATATTGTCCCAAAGAGGTTCATAAATGGTTTTTAATAGCTCAATATACCATGCACTTATGCAGGGACAAATCGCAGTGGAGAGGCCAAAATTCCTTGTATTTTTCAACTTCCAGATTTTAAAAAGATTCCGTCAAATTTTCTTCGTAATTCATTTTGATTTTAATATATAATAGCAAGTATAAAATAAATGTATTTCCAACTTTTTATCATCAAATTATACTAGAATCAAATATATAACATAACTTTGATAAGATATATAAAAACAACTAATTAGAAATGTTTACATAAAGTTAAAAGACATATATAGTTCTTTATTAATTACAACAAATTTTGTTTTTTTTTTTGTTTTTAATACAAGGGACTCATTTGGGTCCAAATGAGTTGATTGACCATTACCCAATTATCTAAAGGAATAATTGCTTCCTAATTTACGAGTCTCATAGGTTTTCTAAATAAGGCAAACTAATATATATCCTCCGAAATTCCATTTAACAATTCTATTTAGCTTTTATAAAAAGATAACCCACGTAAAGATGCGATAGGCAACATTTTTTTTTTGAAGAAAAAAAATGAAATAGATCATAAGTTTTGTTTGAAAACATAACCTCTATCTCATTCGTACTTGTTTTTTTACAAAACACAATTATAAGTGCACATAATTTTATTTCATTCAAAATATGATTTTCACATCATTCAAGTAAGTTTTTTATGACAAAAAAATTGTGATCATATAGCAATTCTCTTCTGCCAAAAAAAAAAAATCAAAAGGATTAATGGAATATTGATTGATCATAAGCTGCCTAATTGAAATTCACATTTGAAGTATGGACCACTTGAGAAGAAAGAAATAAAAAAAGAACACTGTCCTGGCCTAACTCTGATCATCATCACCAACAGAGCATATAAGACACACAATCAAACACTTCTCCAATCAAATTACGCAACCCATATTAATATATATAAAAAATATATTATTCCTCTATTGTCCTCTTAATAATATTTTCACAAGTTACAATCACCCTGCCGTTTGCCGTCAGGCAGATCTCCAAACCACACAGAACAAGTCCATACACACACATATGTGCGTATACAAGTATTTATTCTTATTATTATAAATCATTTATTGTTATACATGCAAAACATCTTCGATCATAGCTAGAATCCAAATTCGATAAATTTGTAAAACAACCATAATATATGTATCTACTACTACTTTTTTTTTTCTTATAATTAATATCGCTGTGTATTTACTTAATTAACAAATATGTGAAATTTGAAATTTGATAAACTAAAGTGACATATCTCGTAGTAAGTATGCAGCTAAGTGATAGATAGCAAGCATAATAGAGTTTTTTTTCTGGAATTTTTTTTTGCGCTAGCTAGCACAATAGAGTTATGTTGGTATTAAAAGACGCATTTCAATAGAAAAAATAAAAAGTAAAACCATCTCCCTGTAGAAGAGATCCTAAAAACGGCGCAGGAGAGAGAGAGAGAGAGAGAAAAAAAAAAAAAAGAAACATCATGGTGGTACACCAAAAATAATGTATTACCAGTACATGATAATTGATATATTATCTTGTGTTTTCGTATATATGTAATGTATAAGAAGAGAGAGAGAGAGAGTGTGAAAACTCTAGAAAGCAGCGTATGGTATATATATAGATAGGCGTAGAGCGCAACTAGGGTAGGGGACCATCTTGGGCTGGCCTCATGCCCTCATCTCACGACCATGGGTGGGGTGGACAGAGTTTGCCATAAACACCAAACAGTGCCACAGCTAGACCGTGGGCCCCACACTCCCTCTCAGCGGGTCCCCAAAAAAAAAAAAGAAGAAAAAAGTGGGGCCCACACCCCTCCTCCACAACAGCAGCGGCAGGACGACGGAGGAGGAGGGATGAGGAGGAGGTGGAGCGACTAGCGAGGCCACAGTCCACATTGATTGAGCCGGCGGCTGTCAGGTCAGGTCAGGTCAGGTCAGCCAAAAGTCAAAAAAAAACCCCCTCCCCCCTCACCTCCGGTGGTCCCCACCCGGCCACGTGTACGGCGGGGATGCGTTCTCTCCACGCGTGCTCGAGGCTGGTCCCCCACCCTTCCCTTAGGGCGTTGTGGTCCTGCCCGCTGAGGAGGTGACTCGTGTCGTGCCGTCCTTGTCCCGCGAGTGCCGGACTCTACAGCGACGTAATTCATATGGTCCCCCCCTTACTCCTTTATTATTATTATTATTATTTATTTTTCAAATTCCCGCGATATTTTCACTGTTCGTCACCGTGGTTGTTTGGCGTCACCGGCTGTGGCCGGTTTCCCGGGTCGTTTTGTAAAGTCGTTGTCGTCTCTGGTCACGCAAGTTCGGGATGACGTGGGAGTCACGCTCCAAGAGTTGAGGGATAATATATTAATATATTAATACTATTATACCTATACGTACTGAGCTACGCCTTTTCTACGCAAACCCGTGTCCTTTTGTTTTGTTGTTGCCTTGTTGGAGGCCAAGGACCTTTTAATTAGTAATTAAGTATTTGAAATTAGAAAGATTAAGATGCGACATTGTTTATCACGTGTGTGACAAGTGCTGATAAGTTTGGATTTTTCTAATATATTTCCTTGGGCCATTGGCTCTATAAATTGTTGTTTGGCAATAATGCAGCTTCAAAACCGCCATTTATTGTATCCTTTTGGATTATTCTCATCAGGTCATTGTAGGTCGATGCCTGTTGTGCACACATTGAAAATGTGATACTAACAAGTTGAGCAAAATGGAATATGCGATGCTTCGTTCTTGGCTTGAAAAGGAATGTTTGCATGTATGTCAAGGCTGTATTTTTTAATTAAACCAAAGTATCTGACAATTCTCGTGTTAATGAGCTAATCATTGACATTCTAAAGCATTAGGTTTGTTAGCAAACAAAAAAAAAATCATGTAAATTATTTATTCTCACTGTTTACCGTACCCGGTGAATCTCATTTGTGAACTCATTATGACTCAAAAAACTGTAAAGAATTTAAGTTTAAAAAAAATGCAGTGACGTTGATTATGTTGTGAAATATATAGTTGTATCGCATTAAACTTGTAAGTAATATTTTAAGTAGTAGTTAACGGCCACATCAACGTCAAACTGCTAATATTTTATACAACCACCAACAAATTATTGCTGAATTTCATCTATTCATAACCAATAAACTACTATTCAATGTACAAACAATTAAATATATAGTTATGACCCACATAAATATTAAATACTCAAAATCATATAATCATATATACATAGTTTTATTATTGATTTATTGTTATTAGTATTATAGTCACATTCAACTGTCCAATTAGTACGCCCTAGTCCCAACTTATAACGGAAGTGTTTGGTGGACAACAACAATGAGTGAGGTAAGAAGGTACCCAAAGCTGTTTCAACACCTTTTTTTAAAACAAAATTTTAAATCTACACTGTTTGGGTTCGTGTCTTTTTTTTTGTCTTCTTTTTTAATCATTTTGTAACATTTTTTTTTTCCTTCGGCTCATGAAACTGTTTGAGTTGAAGGCTTGAAGCCATGTAGTACAATAATCTAATCCCGGCAAAAGCAAACATTAACTCACAAGTCACACCCTAGATCTACATGAATATATTGCTACACTTTGGTCCCAACGTAAGCCTCACGTGCGTACCACGCGCGTATTTTTTTGTTTTGTTTTTTTATTTTAAATATTTTCTTTTGACAAAGGCAGAGGGTAGAGTTGCCACGTCAGACGAGAAGGCTCAATTCACTGCAACGACCCACACAGGTCCACGCATCTGCAGTACGAACCTTTTCAACCCCCAACCTTCCTTCCCACCCCTTAATTTTAATTATTTTATTAAATAAATATGTTATATATTTGAATTGTTTATCTCGCTAACGTTGAACTTGTTGGCAAATGGCAATATAGTGTTTTTTTTTTCAATATTATATTCAAGAAAGAAACTTCCATTTTGTATGTCTCTGTTTATTTTTTCTTTTTTTTTTTTAAATTTGAAGAATCAATTTTCGGTAGTAGTTAACAAGGGTAGTTCTGATTGTTATATCTTGGTTGGAAAGTGAAAAAAATGTTCTCTGTTTTAACTACTGATTTGCCTTTAGGTTAGATTATTATATCCATTTACTATGAGAGTTTCAGGTGGAGGCATCAGATTTAGCTATATAAATTTTTTTTTTAATATTATTTTGGGAGGATGTAGTTATTCTTCTAGAGGCGCGTTGGTGAAGGCAGCACGAGAATGAGATCTTTTTAATAAATTGATAAAAGGCAATAAGTGCTCTATGATTTCTCCATAATAATTATAAAAAAATAAAAACAAGACAGTAATCTTGCATAGTAGGAGAAAAAGAAAGGTAAAAAAGGAAGGAAAAAAAACCCAAACAAAACAAAACTTGATGAAAAGGAGTAGTAGAAGTGTTAAGTCTTGACCTCTTCACAAGCAAAACAATACATATTCACGTATAAAAAGCGGTATTCCGGTATCGATCCTACCCTGAAAACCACTCTCACCAAAACCACCATTCTCTTTCTCTCTCCTTCCCCAAAAACCACCACCTCACACTTTCTCTCTCTACTCTCTAGGAACTCCCTCTATATACGTTCGTAGTAGTCCTTTTCACATTCCCTTTCTCTCTCTCTCTAAGAAAACACACCATTTTATCATCTCTCTCTCTCTCTCTATGTCTCAACACACCTCCTATAACCCTTATAGACTACTTCGTTGAAAAAAAAAAAAAAGGCAAAACACAAATACAAAAAAAAAAATCTCTCTATCTCTTTCTCTCTATATCTACACACACACACACACACACACATATATATATATATATATAAATACATAGAAAAAGAATTATTTGATAGAACCGGATTATGGCGTACCACAACCACCTGTCGCAAGACCTGAACCCTCTCCACCACTTCGCCGAGCAGCAGCAGCAGCAACAGAACCACGCCGAGGCGCACCAGCCGCTGGGCCACGCCGCGCCGAATTGGCTCAACAGCGCGCTCCTCCGCGCTGCCCAGAACAACTTCGACAGCAACAACAACAACAACAACAACAATAGCACCAACAACAACAACAGTAGCCAGAGCCACGTCAGCAGCGGAAACAGCAACTTCCTCAACCTCCACACGGCCTCCGACTCCCCCGCCGCCGCCAGCCAATGGCTGTCGCGCCCGATCCTCCAGCGCAACCACAGCGACGTCATCGACGCGGCCGTCGGCGACACCATGATCGCCGCCGCGATGTCGCACGACTCCGGCGCGGCGGACGAGATGGCCGGGAAGTCCGGCGAGGGAGTGGTGGTGGAGAGCGGCGGGGGAGGCGGCGGCGGCGCGGCGGTGATGAACTGGCAGAGCGCGAGGTGCAAGGCGGAGATACTGTCGCACCCGCTCTACGACCAGCTGCTGTCGGCGCACGTGGCGTGCCTCCGGATCGCGACGCCGGTGGACCAGCTCCCCAGGATCGACGCCCAGCTCGCTCAGTCCCAGAATGTCGTCGCCAAGTACTCCGCTCTCGCCCAGCCCATGCTCGCCGACGACAAAGAGCTCGACCAATTCATGGTATGGTATCTATATATTTATATATGTATGTGTGTATATGCACATAACGGTTTATCTTTCTGAATTGCTCTAAATTTTTCTGTTGACTCTGATTTTTCTTGGCTCTTTTTTTTTTTTTTTTGAATTTTTCGCGTGTGGACGCATAGTGGTAATTGAAATATTTTTTTTTTCTTTTTAATGGGAACTGAAACCGGAATTTATTGCTTCCAGTCTCTGCGCGTGTGTGTTTTTTTTTTCGGGGTTCGGTTTGGAGGCAATTATTGGTTGTTTGTTTTTACAGAATTTAAAGCTTGATAATTTATTATGTTTTGTTAAAAGCTTTGATTTTAATTTTGTTTTTTAATATCTCGGTTCTAATGATCTGAAAGTGGAGGGTTTGGTCATCCGATCAAATCTATATATAGCAATTCATTCAAGAAATTGATCATTTTCGCGACGAGTCGACGCTTGCCGGCCTGGAATCTGATCGCGCTAGGAGGGTTTAAGCGATTAGCCAAATTCGGACTTGTTTGTTTATAATAAATGAGTTGAAAAAACAATCAAGTAAAAACTGAAGCCTGAAACAATTAGTCTCTATAAGAGTTGTGATCTTTACCACTTTTGGGGGCGCAAGTTTTTGGCGAGTATTGCTGGGTCGATTTTAGTACTAATACGTGATGAGATTTCGTGTAAAAGCTGGATTTTTTGGATCGGTCTCTGAGCAGAGGGACTAATTCTATGAACAATAGAGAAATTTATTTGTAAGCAATTAAATGAGGCCTTCTATTTTATTTTTTATTTTTTTTAATGAGGATACTCTTGAAACGAAAGGCATAGCAAATCCGCAACTGTTTATTCCCTTACCCATCAATGTGATCATATTCAGTGTTCAGTGTTTTTAGGTTTCACCAGTTCTGCTGGAGATGGAAATTTTGTATTTTGTTTTTTTAGTTTTTTTTTTTCCCTCTACTCTTCAGTTTGTGCAAGTTGTGCTTTTGTTTTCGTTGCAATTGCTCTGTGTTTGATTACATATTGATTCAAATCTAGTTCTTTGATTTGAGGCTACCTCAAATCCTAAAGCAAATGTAAATTGAAAATCTTGAATCTTTAAGCAAATGTCACATCTCGAAGCCACTAAAATGGATTTATAATCTCTGGCTCGCATTCCAAAGAAACATTCTTTTTATATGAGACGCGATGAAACCTCTGCATCATATGGCATGACACTTAAGGGACATTGTGCTCGATCTGCATATTGATCTTTTTTAGCTTTACACGATTCGATTTTTCTTTTTTTCTTTTGCTTTTCAAGAAGTTTTTTTTTTTTTTTTTGGTAATGGTTTCTCTCTGAATCGTGTAGACGCATTACGTTCTATTGCTATGTTCTTTCAAAGAGCAACTGCAGCAACATGTCCGGGTCCACGCAATGGAAGCAGTCATGGCATGCTGGGATATTGAGCAGTCCCTTCAAAGCTTAACAGGTAAATTCATTTTATCAATTTTAGCCCGCCCTTGAATACCCAAAAGCAAAACAAAAACAAAAGACAAATGGTTTAGTCCTTCGCACTCTTTCCAGACAAGGAATTCTTCGGTGTTCTGAGGATTTTGGTGGTTATTTATTTTTATTTTATTAATGTTGATACTAAGAATGGTTTTGGACATGACACAATTGGAGAAGAGATAATGCGCAAAAAAGCCGTCAATACTCTCTCCTTCTTGCGGATTGATTAATTTACAGAAAAAGAATGATAACTCATCATATCAGCTTTTTGGGCAAATCATGCGCTAGATATTGGTGCTTCTCTGATCAGCTTTTTTCAGAGGATTTACTTTTCTTTTTTATGTACTTATGACATGAAAACTGTTGATAAGTACGCGCACTATAACTGCTTTCTTTTCTACCACATGATGGAACGAGCAGGAGTGTCCCCAGGCGAAGGTACGGGCGCGACGATGTCCGACGATGAGGATGATCAAGTAGACAGCGACGCAAACCTGTTTGACGGAAACTTGGACAGTCACGACACCATGGGATTCGGGCCTCTGATCCCGACCGAGAGCGAAAGGTCCTTGATGGAGCGAGTCAGGCAAGAGTTGAAGCATGAACTCAAACAGGTGATCACCAATAATTAAATTATTAGTACCTCTGATCAGTTTTTACTGGGAAATCATTTTCAACGAAATCTTATATTACGAAACTCTTTTTCCAGGGCTACAAGGAGAGGATTATCGACATTAGAGAGGAGATTCTGCGAAAGAGACGAGCAGGGAAACTCCCCGGCGACACGACCTCTGTCCTCAAAGCTTGGTGGCAATCCCATTCCAAATGGCCATATCCGACGGTATGAGAAATTATTCAGTAGTAGATTGAATCCTGATAACTCAGTCAGTTACACATTTTGTAAAATCAAAAGTTCCAATAAATTTTTTTTTTCTTTTGAATAAATGTCTTCTCAGGAGGAAGATAAGGCAAGGCTGGTGCAAGAAACAGGACTGCAATTGAAGCAAATAAACAACTGGTTCATCAACCAGAGGAAGAGGAATTGGCACAGCAATCCTTCAACTTCCACAGTTTTGAAGAGCAAACGCAAAAGGTATAATCAACATTAAGCTGTTTTCTGAACTGCTTTTATTATCTTAATTTTCTTTATAATTGTACCAGCTTTAGTTAGCGCCAACCTTAATCCGGAAAGTAGTAGCGCAGGTGAGAACAGCGGCGATCGCTTCGCGTAAATGGCGGGAAATCAAGCGTCATCAATGCTCCGATACTCGATAGAGATAAATTATTCAAACTACTGTAATAACGTACGTACGTAGGGCTTCATGGACGAGAGAAACAAACAGTCCTTCAATGGGGGAAAAAAATAAAAGTTTACAATGGCATGTTTTGCTTAGAGAGAGAGAGAGAGAGAGAGAGAGAGAAAGCTAACACAAATGATGATCAAGGAGGTTATGATGTGATGAGGGGATGGATATTTAAAGCCACAATAGGTAGATAAGCGCCATTATATATACAGGTATATATATACTATGCTGAAAAGCTTGTGTGTATATATATCAGGTGGTGGTGTAGTGAATGAATGTATTTTGGTATGGTATCAAAATAGGAGTCTAGTCGATTCAGTATTTAGGAATTTTTATATTATTTTACCGATCGAGACTGGATTAATGGATAGCTTCTTCACATGGATATTAGCGGGTTTATATAATTTTTGTTTTTATTTTTTTTTCAAGACTCAGTGAGCTGAGTCGTTATATTTGTGAATAAGAATAGCGAAAGGGGATTTTTGGGGGTGTACAGTGTAATGATTTATGCATGGATTTCTTACAGTCGCATTGATATTGATTATAGCTTTTGCTTTTTTCTCTGTTTCCATCTCTTTTTTTTTTTTTAAATTTCCTTTTGTTCTTGGGGCAAAGTTTAGCTGTAATATAAGTATATAATTACAAATTTTAAGGGTGATATAGCATTTTAAGGGTGATATAGCGTAGATATGCGTGCATACTTAAACACAAACGTGCATGCAAAAACCACGGACGTATTTTGTAATTATACATTAATACATTATATATTGTATTGTTTGAACATTTAATGGCCTTTTTTAATTAGCCGAACATCTCATATTAATTATAAAAAAAAAGTTAGCCAACATGTCGCTGATCATAGATCACGGCACCGCACCATTAATGGAGTGGCCTCCTGCCAATTAGAAAAGTTATGATCTACGTGTGACACACTACTACGAAGCTCATATAAATCGTATTCCGATTAACCATTATACATAATGGATATAAACAATATAAGAAATTTCTCTTCTCTCCGGCCAGAGCTTATCTCATAATATATATTATATAGGTGCAGGGAAAGATTCTTATAAAGAATCATGATTAAGAATACCTAAAGACCTAGCTGTTCTCTAGTTAAGTTAAAAAGAAAGGCATATTAATTAAACATTTTCATATACGTAAATACGAATACAATTGCCGTTGTTCATCCAATCCAGTCTAACTAGCTAGTTAGCTGATCCCCGACGGATCCGCATAGCGACTAGAAAACTCGAGGCGCGGGGCAGCACCGTCGGCGTCGATCCCGTCGCTGAAATTAAGCGCGTAGCTCTCGGGATCATAGTGAAACTGCGCCGCCCTCTTCTTCCTGCTGAACCTGCGGATGAAGTTCTTCCACTTGGGCCCCGCCAGCACCTCCGACGCCTCCTTCGCCTTCTTCGCGCCCCGAACCAACCAACTCTCCTCTTCGGCCCTCGCCGCCTGATCTCCTCCTCGCTGTTGCTGCAACAAATGTCTCCGCGCCGCGCCGTCTTTGGCCCAGCGCCCAAGAGCCATCCCCGGCAAACAGCAGCACAAACTAGAAGAAGAAGACTGCATTAACGTCTCCTCGTCGTCTTCCACGTAGTCATCCACGGAGGCCGAGTTTTCGAGTGCGTTTGCCATGGAATAGAGAGCAAGCTAGCCTTTGGTTTCGTGTATGTGCATGTTATAACTGGGAGGTTCTAACTCTAAGCTTATATGTGATGAGAAACAATTTGTTTATTTATTTATTATTTCCTAGTTATTGTCAGGCTGTTAGTCATATGGTACAAGCTGTCAGATCAGAAAGAGATTTCTAAGCCTAGTCATAAAGAGTAGTGGTAAGCTTGTCATTTAGGAAAGACTTGTTTTTATATGCCGGCCTGTTTTTGCAGCTGTACTGGCTTTACAAGGCTCTTCTAATTAATTGACAGTTATATAACGTATAAACGCAAAGATGGATTTTGTCGTTATGTGAGCTCTATCGTCGCATATTACATGCAATAAGAAAGTGGGGCACCAAAAATGCCTATGAGAAAGACTATATTACGTCACAAATTGGCATGCCAATATTCAATATGCTCTTCTATCTCTCGAGTCCAAAGAATAATATTGGACAAATTAAGGGTAAGGCTTGAGACTGGCTCTGTAATTATTTTGACTATTCAACTTCATATTCGATCGTGTTGTTTTGGGATTTTGTAGAAATGAATTGTCGCAGTTTGAAATAATAATAATAAAAAAAAAATCCATGGATGAGATTAGAAAACTACGAGTAAGAGTAAGCCTAATGATGATTCAATCAAATTAAAATCCTAGATTATTATTCCACTTGTCATCTAGTTTGATGATGACAGATTTGTCCTAGTATATACTATATATATAGACTGCTTCAACTAATTATGCCAACGCCTCACCTCCAGAATTAATTACTTTGTACTTTATATTAATTATATTGATGGCAACTCAATTGATGCATATAAATTGATTTACAAGCATTTACTGTCACATAATTGTCAAGTTAATAAGTTGTGAGGGAAACAAAGTACATCTCCATGTTTAGCCTTTTTTCTTGCAACAATTAAGTGTCAGCCATTACGTTTGTCTAAAGCTAAATAAGGAGAGAAACTTGGATCGATGTAGCCATAGCCCATATGCAGGGTCGTTCATCATGACCATATATTCTAACATAAGTAACTATGAACATCCATTTTGGTAATGACATTTAAATAAACATCATTAATTTCAAAAATTAGAACTATGGTTCCTTTGCCCGCTCACTATGGTTCTCCTCTCTATGGGGCCTTCGCTTCTCTTTTGAGCCATTTGACTCTGGATAGCCCTCCTCCCGTTTCCTTCGTTCCATTCTGCTTTTGCTGCTTTCAAAGCTTCTCCTCTCTCGGCCATTTCTTAACTACCTAGGCCCAAGAGCTTAATTAGTTGGTAATAAGATGTGTAATTGGGCCTTTATTGCTCTTTATTCTGACTTTTAGAATAGAAGGCACACTTAGAGGAGTCCAGATCTTCTGTCTATTTTATCTGCATCTTTATCTCTTCTCTAATAATATTTTAACACGTAAGCAAAAATATTTAAATTATTCAATCATTTTGCATAAACTTATATTATAATAACAACTTTTATTTGCGTGTCAAAATCTTATTAAAGACACAAGAGGCGATAGAAAAAAATGTGACAGAAGATGTGGATTCACTTGGAGGCACCATTTGTGGTTGCCGATAATGTTTAATTTTCTATTTCGCTAATGAATGACATTGACGGAGGTTTCCTACCCAAAAATAATAATAATAATAACGCAAGAGTTTAATCCCAGAAATAAAAAATGATAAATACATTACGTGGGACGTGGGTTTGTTCTTCTGGCGATAATTAAATGCCAAAGCACAGTCTTACACTTTTACTCATATTATGTACATTAGATTAACTCAAATGAAAAACATTGGTCCAAAAAAAAAAAAAAACCAAACTTTTATCTCAATCAAATCGATCTCTTATTAGCTAAAACCAAAAAGCTCCCTCCGAACCGGAGCAGAACCGGACACGCCCTCCGCCTGCGGCGGAGACGCCGGAAGCCTGGCGGCGAAACCCCGGAGCGGGAGGGCCTCGTCGTCGCGGCCGTACGCGTCCTCGAAGTTGAGCGCGTAGCTTGACGCGTCGTAGCTGAAGTCCGCGGAGCTGTGCCTCCGGCGGCCGTTGCGGCCCAGGCGCGCGATGAGGCTGCGGCAGCGGTCGCGGATCTCCGGCAGCTCGTGCGCCGCCGTGCACTTGAGCCACGCGTACGGCGAGCGCGGCGTCCGGACCCTTGCGGCGTCGTCGTCGTCCGACGCCGCGCCGCTGTGGACGCTGCTGGAGAAGCAGCTCGACAGGCACGCCGGCGCCGAGGGCTTCGCCAATTTCTGATCCTTCTCTGATTGGCACTCGCTTATTGTCATCATCATCTTCTTCTTCCTCTCCAAGATCCGATGATCAAAATTTTCTATTGCAATGGATAAGAGTGAGTGTGTGTGTGTGAGAAAGAGAGAGAGAGAATGGTATGAAGAGAATAATTGGTGTTCGTTTGTTTGAATTCGAGAGAATTGGAAAGAGTGTGATATGTATTTATATAAATAAATATATTTAGGGAAAAAAAGGGGAGCGATAAATATGGATAAGGAAGGAGGGGGTTTGCGGCGTAAGCGTGAGCTAGCTGTAATAAGCGAACAAACCGTGGGTCGTGCGTGGTAGCGGTTTTTTAGTGTTAATACCGCGTTTGCTTTTCTTTCATTCCCCTTTTTACCTTCTTTTTTTGGGAACTTGTGTCAGTTACATCTTCGGTTGCAATAAAATCTGTGTAAAGTTTAGTGGTTCGTTGGGCAACGGAAAAATGGGAATGTTAATCAATGTGACACCTAATGTTTCCGTTAGGAAGTTACGTTTCACCTTGTCATAGTAATTCAAGTTTGGTATGGGCTTTGGGATGATTGACCATTTGTTGGACGGTTAAATAAGACCCATGAGTTGTAATTTATGAGCATATATAGAGAGAGCATTAAAAATATATAAAGGAAGCAATGAATGAAATTAAGGGGGGGTAAAATAAGAGTCGTTAGGAACAATACAAGAATAAATAATAAAAAAATAATATTTATATATATCATGGTCTATTAAATAATGGGGCAAATAAGAGTCATGGCTACAAGTTTCTACTTGTATTTCATTGACTTGTTTATCTCGAGTGGTGGTTTTTCAAATGGAGTCAAAACACAAGTCTTCACTTAAACACGTAGTTTGGGGCGATTATTTCACTTATGTCATTCTAATTCCTAGAATAGAAAAAATAGGTTGAAAATAGTTTATAAAATGATTTAAAATGATTATGAAATAATTTGATTTTATAAATTTTAAAGTGGTATAAATGATTGAAATTTAAGAATATTGTATAGGGATTAGAGAAGTTGAAAAAATAATTGAAAAAAATGAAATAAAATAAGAGAAATTGTGCAAATATTTAAAAATTTGAAAAAAATAAAATAAAATACGTGAAATAATCAGTCGGACAAGAGGTTAATCAAGTAGTACCAATATGATTGATTTTTTTCTATGTACGTCCCTTGTTAAACAAGGGATTCAAATGGAGTCAAAACAGAACCCCATGTTTGGGCAAATCATCCTACCCATTCCATTCCATTCTAAACTATTTCAAACCATTCAACTTTCTAATCCTACAAACCATTCCATTCCATTTCATTTTTTTTCAACCTTTTTTTTCAACTTTCCAAATCCCTATACAATATCTTTAAATCTCAACCATTTATACCACCTCGAAATTCACAAAGTCAAACCATTCAACATTATTTTTTTTTCAAACCATTCGTCTTCTCTTAATCAAGTTGTGTAGTACCAATATGACTGATTTTTTCTCTGTGCGTCCCTTGTTAAAGAAGGGATAAAGATTACGTGTTGTTTCTTGGATGCTTCAACAAGGCATTGTTTAGGAATATATGCGAGATGCCACGTCAAGGGAGAATTAAATGAGGAATTTAAGCAAGGGGGACCAAAGTGCAGAGACACTCAGTGAGTGAGTGCGTAGTTCATATATACTTGCCGCGTCCCCAGCAGCATCGCCCGCCGCCCAATGTCGGCGGGCCCTTAATTTTATTGTCTATTTTGCATGTGATTCTGATATATGTTATGGATTGGAAACCCAACCCTTCCTCCACGTAATTCTCACGTATCCTTATCCTCTCAAATAGTTGCTTTTTTTATTTTTATATATATATATATAGATTTTTAACGTTTTAATCAAATTTCTGGTTAATTATTTAAGAATTAGTCATAATTTAATAAAATTAAAAATTTAGCTATAATATAAGTATAATATATTATGATACACGTGCACGTATATATTATTATTAAATTTTTAATTTTAATATTTTAAGAGTAAATTTTTTAAAATTTATTTTTAAAATAATTAATTTCTTAATTAGCTCTTTTTTATATAAATTTTATGAGAAAAACTGTGGCATGTGGTAGCGTAATTTATTTATTTTAAGTTGAAAGAATAAAATAAATAATAATTCAACGATTTAAGCTCTACATTATTAATTATCATTAGATTTTGTCATTAATTTTTATAAAAGCCCTTGTTATTTGACAAGACCTAAAGTCAGGAAGTTTAGACTGCTGATTAATTTGGGTCAGTACGCATTGGAGCTTAGTGACCCGAAAATCATGTTGTGAGACTCGTTTGATTTTGTTGTTAGTTATGTTTTGAGTATATATATATATATATATCAATAAAAATTTGACGTTTATTATCGTTATATTGATTAATTAATAACAAATTTAAAAAATCGTTGATAAACAATTTTATGGTATTATTACAGTTAATTTAAAGGAGAGCACAATCAGAAGTTTGGCTCCAATCAAGCTCAATAATTATGTGTGTACTTTTTGTTGACAAGGCTATGTTGAATCCAATAATATGCAACTTTTATTAATAAGGGTGGGGTCTCTTACATGACATTTGAAACAACAGCTACGTTGGAAAAGACCAAGTGGGAGCAATGCTGTTTCAAAAGTGAGAATTACAAAGTTATGAGAAAAACGACATCCTATATTGGAAGGTTGAAAAAGTGACAGCGTAAGGTTCAAAACGACAGTGTATTAGTAAAACGACATCTTAGAACCGTTGTTGGATACTTGTCCTATTTCTGAATCTTTGTTTTTGTTTGCACTGAATAATGCTGTTTTTTCCTTATATTTATTGTTCGATTTGTTGTTTAAGTTATTTGTCGTTTCTCATATTAAAATGTCATTTTCATAACATTTTGACGTTTTAAGAGACGTGAATTGAATGCAATCATAAATTACATATCTTTACATTTTAAAAATAAATTGTCGTTTAGATCATAATATGTTGTTTATATGATATATGGAGTGTTTATTTTTTTAAAACGGATGATCGGTTTTCAGATGCTACGTTTTTCAAGCTTTTATGAGATGTTTGTTGCTTAAAACTTTAAGAATAATGCTAGAAATACCAATTTTTTAATATCAATATGTGGCAATAGAAGTGTCATATTTTGATTGACATCCTTCTAATTAGATGATAAACACTCACCAATGATATTATAACAAATAAGTTTGTATTAAAAAGTTTGTAAAAACAGTTTGTATGCCTAGCACTATTCAAATTTTAATTAATATCGTTTATACTGTATAATGTGTGTTTCGTATTTTATTATTGTTTATAATATCCGATGTCGTTTTGAGGACATTTTGTCGTTTCTTATGTCATTTTATACTATGAAGATTAATGTTGTTTTATCTCTGTCGTCATTTTGATAAAGATGTCTCTTTAAGGCTTCGTTCGATATTTGTTCGTTCTTTCACACAATGTTTTGTTTTGTTTTCGAATATCTCTCAGATCACAAAGTTCATCCTCTATAGCCTCGACGGTTATGTGACGATGTCCTTAAAGCCTATCTGCAATGGATCGACTCCTGCAATCACGACATATTTGCTTATTTGGACATAAACATAATTTCATTCCTTTTCGTTTAGAAAGAAAAGAAATGGTTAATTCCACATAAAGAAATAAGTCATTTTTCTTTCACGAGGTATAACTATAAAAAAAACTATTTATTTGTTACTGAATTGACCATAGACCAATTCCTCTTTTTACTTGTGATTGAGTATTGACCACACTCATAATTCTGAGTTTCTATATGCCTATAGTTGTCGTATATACGGTATAATGTTGTTTTTGTAACGTTGCTTAGACAATATGATGTCGTTTTAAATTATCATGACGATTTTTTGTCGTTTTAATCTTTGTTGTCGTTTTCTGTTAAATATGTCGTTTATTAGGCTTTGTTTATGAGAAAATCGGCAAGCAAAGAGAAAATTTAATCCAGTGCCTTTCTTTCAAGCCAAAACTTACAATCATGCCACATATAGCAAACTATGCGGCTTTTTCTATTATAAAATCACTATTTATCTTCTTTTTTTTTCTTCTTAAAAAATAAGTAATTTTGTATAAACACGTTAGCTAAAAGTGACATTTTTAAATCCTACAATTACAAAGCATGAGACTTTTATATTTATAATATTACTATTTCACTATAAAAAGGACAAATTGGTTAATTTACTCCTAAGTTTTGACATAAATTGTAACATTTTTATAGTGATAAATGATCATGACGATTTGTTGTCGTTTTCTGATAAATATGTCGTTTTCAGGCTCTGTTCGATATTTAATCCAATGCCTTTCTTTCATGCCAAAACTTACAATTATGCCACATTGCCACTTATAGCAAATTGTGCGGCTTTTACTATTATAAAATTACTATCTATCTCTTCTTTTTTTTTTTATTTTTATATCATTCTTAAATATAAGTAATTTTGTATTTTTAAACACGTTAGCTAAAAGTGACATTTTTCAAATCCCTACAAGAGAAATTATAGTGAATACTCAATTTTTATCACTTAATTTAAATTAATACCCAATATTTTGAAAAATATAACAAAATACCAAAGTGATTGAATTACTCACATAGTGATAAGTGGTAGTAATTAACTTAGTTACCAAAAGCATGTGCTAATTAGCGAATTGACTATTATTTAATTTCTTCAAAAGTTTGGATAATTATTTTTATTATTATATAAATTATGGGTATTTTCCTACTTCAAACATCCTACAATTTTAAACCATGAGACTTTTATATTTATAATATTACTAAATTACTATTTCATTATATAAAAGGGCAATTTTGTTAATTTACTCCTAAATGTTGACATAAGTTGTAATATTTTTATAGTGATGATTTTCAAAATAGGTTGTTTTTTTATTTCAAAATCTTTTTTTTTATTTAGATAAAATAATTATTTTAAAAGACGTTCTTTTAAAAAATAATGATAAAAAATTTCTATACCAATATAATTTTTTTATTATAATATAATTACACATAAATTTTAATTTGAAATTTTTAATATAAAAATAATAAATAAATAATGATTTTAAAAAAAATTTAAAACATCGATTATTTTTAAAAATTATTTTATAAAAAATAGTTATTTTCTTAAAATTCGCTGTAAATAAATATTTCTCTGTTAGCGAACCGGCTTCGGCTATTCCAGAAACGTCTCTGTTCTATTCTATGCATATATATAGTGGGACTAGACCCTCCAAAGTCCAAATGTTTGAAAAAACCCTCGAAAAATCCCCGCTCAAGTTTTTCTACTTTCTAGAGCCCCTCTCGAACTCCAACTCGCTCCTTACCAGTCTATTTCTCCGACTCTCATGGTGAGAACTCTCTCTCTCTCTCTCTCTCTCTCTTTCCTTTTGTGTTTTTCCCTGTATTTGAAACTCAATCCGGCGGCTTTGTGGCTCAGGAATCGCAGCCAGAACGGCCGTCTCCGACGCTCGATGACTGTTTGAAGCTGTTGAGAGGCGAGAGAGACGAGCAACGCCTCGCAGGACTTCTTCTTGTCACCAAATTTTGCGATTCCGGCGATCTCGTCGCCCTCCGACGGATCTACGTCGCCGTCGGTGCTCGGTTCCTCGATCGCCTTCTTTGGACCGGTAATTGTTTCGCTCTATCTTCTTTCTGGACTAAATCAAAGTGCGATAGTGTAAAATTAGGGTTTAATTTTGCCTCGAATTATTCCTAGAAGCATTCTCCACTAATTATCGCGAGTCTTAGCAGGGTGTTTTCTTATCTTCTTTTCCTCATTTGAGTCTGATTTTGTATTAGGTTTTGCTGATTGTTCGAGTTCCGGCTGTGTGTTAGGGTTTTGAATCTCCTAATATTGTCGTGAATGTGTTGATAAGGTTGTGTATCAGATCATTATTTTATCATTATTGAGAATTCTTTAGCCAACGAGTAGAAACGAGCAAATACCTCGTGATTTTAGAACCTTGTTCTTCAAGGTGTTTTTTTTTTTTGTTTTGTTTTTTTTTTTCAGGAGCAGGAAAAGGAAATCTTACTGGAAATGCTGGTAGCAATCGTGACGCGTATTTGCAGTTGTCAGTAACTGTTCTTGCTGCATTCTGTCGCGTCCCTGATATTGCTGCTTCACAAGAGATGGTTTCGAAAATTCCACTTGTGCTGGAGATCTCATCCAAACAGTTAGCTTCTTATCTTCAAAATTTTGTTGATTACATTGCCATTGATTATTTCTATATCTTTTCTAATGCTGTTGATTACTTTTTGTTGTCTTATTTTCTACAAATACTCTTTAATTTTATTTTTTTTGGGGTGAGACAGAGCTTCCTCTTCTATTCTTGAGAATGTTATGAGTTTCTATACCTGGTATCATCTGCTTCTGAAGATGGAGTCAAGGCATGGTATGAATCTGGGGGCTTAAAAGGGTTAGCTACTCATATGCCTATCTTTCCTGATGGTAATTATTCCTATTTTCTATTTGCACTTACCTGTTGTCTTTATAAGGGTCTTTGATAGTTCCTTGCTGGAGGTTTTTTGCAATGTTGTTACTTGTTTTACGTGGTACTGGGTTTCTTTGTTGGATAAAGTAGATAAACTTGAAATGTCTGGACTGATTGGAATTGTTGCATCTTTATTAACCACGAGAGTGCAATTATTTACTTTACTATTTATTCTCCCTTTTTATTATAAGTACAAGAAAACGGTTTGATCCATTGTATTACCCAACTGGATTATAGTTACTTTCACCAATTTTGATGTGAAGAACTCACGAGGAGGGAATATTGAACAGGTTCTCACCAAATTGAGCTTGCTTTGAAATTTGTGGAATTGCTACTAAGTAAGCTGTCTCTGGATGCTCTCTACAGTGGCTATCTAGCAGACCTCTCCTTGATTGTGAGAATCTTTGCGAATTGTTGCAGTTTGATATCTTTTGTTAATATTTTGTATGCTGTAATAATTTTTATTTTAAATCTGATCAGATGCTTAGATCTATTTTAAAATATTTCTTTGAATGTGTCAATTTTTATTTAGGTGGCTGCAATAGCAAGACAATTTGCTGTTTTGCATGATGCGGTCAAGTTTGAAGCACTGCACCTACTGTCTGCCATTTTGTCTTCGAAGCATTCCGTATGAGCTTGAAATTAATAACAAGTTGTTTGTTGGTTGCATTCTTTTTCTTCATAGGGAAAAAAATAGTGGCACTTGCATTTTTGCACTAGGTATTTGGAATTGCATGTACTCGTGTATTTTTTTCTTATTTGAGATTTTAAGTGACTTCAAACATACATTCTTTGTGTAGGCACCGCTTCATAATGCTCTCCGTTTACTTCCAGATAACAATTGGTCAAATCATATGCGTGACGGTATCGTGGCTATTCTACAAAGTCGTGTTGGCAAGTCAAACTAACCGTTTTATAGCTCTTCTTTCTTCTTTTTTACTTCTCCCTTCTATTGAATTGCCATACCAAAATTTTATATCATAATCTTTTTTCCTCTTGGGTCATGGTGTCTATTTAAAATAAAAGAAAAAAAAAAACCTGATTTTACTATCATTTGATGACAGTACCTAATGAAAAGCTTCATGCACTTATTTTGGCCGAGTCTATGTTATCCATACTAGGCGAGAGGTGGTTGTTAGGTCAGATAAACTTGCCAAATATGCAAGAGCCTATTCCAGTTGATAGGTAAGCTAATTCAATGCTATGTTTGGTGGTGCATATTTTTTCATTTGTTCTTGTTGTATGTGTGCTTGTGTTTCAGTTACCAACAGATATTATGATTCTAGGTAGTTGCCAATTTGAGTGAAGTGGGATTATGGAGTTGTGGTGTGCTATATGTTTATTTGTGCACATAAGGGATACTTTTTTTTTTTTGGATAAAAGTGCACATAATGGAGGTGGGCCTGGTGGGTCTGATGGTCTTGTTGGTTCCTTTATTTTATCAGGTGTTTATTACTTGTTCTAGAGCAGTCGCGTGTTGAAGTTGCTGTTCTTTTGAATGAGCTAGCCTACTTGAAATATGAAGCATCAAAAAATTCTCCATCCATAGATGAGGCAGTTCATCTAAAGCAACGAGCTGTGGCTACTTGCTTTTCATTGGTAGAAAAGATAGTTAAACTAATATCAAATTTTGGGGAAAATGAAGGTACGCAGAATGATTCTCCCATATAGTTGAATCTTTCTAAGTTTAAACTTTTTGCGAAGTTTGTGCAAAAAAGTATAATGCCATAGGGAAGAGGGCTAGTACAGTGCCATATTATTGGTATTGCATCTAATCTGCTTAAGCTCTTTGTTTATTGATAATTATAATCTTCTTTATGTGTTATTATTTCAGGGGACCTTATTGATGACAGTACTTCCATAAAGGTGATCAAAGGGCTTAATGAGACAATTAGCTTAGTTCTAGAATACTTGCAAGATGCAAAGGTAATAGCAGTCTTTTGATGCACTAAAGATTTATCTTCTGCAATTTTGTTGACATGGTAATTTTGCAGGAGCATGGACAGAGAAAAGGAGACGATCTTCTTGCTTCAGTGCGTGTCATTGGGAGGTATGATTGCCTCTTCACTGTGGGTTATTCAACAATATTTTACGTAATAGAAAATCAACAGTATATGTATGCATATGTACATCATCATTTTGTGCTTTCATTAGCATGGTATTCAGATGTATGTGTTTCTTATCTGGGAAATAAAGCTGGAAGATGAAAGTAAGGGTGATAATGCGTTTGTTTCAGCTATCTTGCAGAAGCACCACATGCATGCAAGGAGAAGGTTAGAGAATTGTTGGGGTATATGCTCTCAATTGAAAGTGAAGAGGAAGCCAGGTTGTTAATTTTGATACGATGATTCTCCGGACTCTTATATATATATATATATATATTTATTTATTTATTTCCTTCCGATTTTCAGGGTTATCAAACATGACTTATGACATTGGTTTGAAATTATTTTATATCCAGTCCTTTTGATGCCGTATTCTTTTTGCTCCCGATCTTGTGTCAACTGACTATGGACCTTGAAGGATGTAGAGCCTTGGTTTCTTCTGGAGGGCACAAAGCTGTAAGTCAGAAAGAAAGATGCAATTTATTTTCGTCCATTCACATGATGTTTGGTGCAGTCATGCTCGATTCTTTACAATTTTATCATGCAATTGAATCTACTTGCAGGTTATTGATTGCCTTGTAAATTTAGTTGGGCCAGGTAGTTGTATGGTTGAGGACAATGGCTGCATCTTTTTGGCATGTGACACAATCCTGAATATCCTTTTGAAGGTAGTTTATATGTAGATGAGTTATATATAGCTTCTATTTCTTTTTCCTATTCCCTATGTTGAAATCTTCTTTTTATTTTTTCAAAAATCTTATTTGTTTCATGAACAGAAGGAGCAATTGCAGTTGTTCTTGGATGAATCAACTGTTGTAAATCTTTTGAAAGCGTTGGCACATTGGACAGGTATCAACCAGTAGTTGCCTTTACTTTTGGCTTCCATTGCTTTCATTTGTTCAAAACAACACTTCGGAAACAAACATCTTGTTGGTTGTGCAGAGAGCACATATGACCCTTCAGTTGTAATGATGGGTTCAAGCATTTGCGCTTTAGTACTTGATTTGACATCGGAGAACGCTCTTCTAAAGCATTCTAACTTTGAACAAAGCACTCTTACTATTCTGTCTCAGCTCATTGCTAGAAGTCTGGCTTTTAGGGGACAGGTATTCCTTCGTGATGTTTGCCCACATTCGACATCCTATGTGTTCTTGTGTAGAAGAAAAAATGTGATTTTTTGTTTGTTTGTTTGTGAATAGATAGAAATTATGACCATCCCTTTCAAACTTATTGCAGGATATGTCTAGCAGTGCGGAAGATAATATGGATCTGCTTGAGATTGTTACAGCAGGTTTGTTAATTTGCGTAGACGTTAATGGGCGTTGATTATTGTTAACACCTACAATTAAACAACGTTGTTCTCATGTCTTAGGATATTCTCGATGGTCGCGGCGGTTTCCTCATGTTAGAGAGGCAGTTGAGAGAAGCAGTTGACTGTACCAATTGAGACAGGCCATTCACTTTTTCTTAAGGTTGTTTAGTATGGCTCCGAAGTTCATCTGGTAATTTTTACGCTCTTTATTTTGATCAAATTGCGTGTTCACAAGTTGGAAGTTATATTCTTTTATGTAAGCTATTTGATTGGTTGATTAATATATTTATTGGGCAATTAATCAGATGGACAAAAGGAGGGGATGAGAAAATCAGCCGTCTTTCAACTGCTTGCAGTGGGCTCAAGGACTGCTGCGTAACAGCTCATACTTGCAATTTTCTAATTGCCTCTTCTTCTCTCTCTTACCCACCTGTTTAAGAGTTGACTTATTTTGCAATTTCTACTTATATGGCTTTGTTTATTTATAAAAGTTCCTGATATTGTTTTAGTACCATATCTGAGTTTGTACATAGGTAATGCAAATTAAATGTATAAAGCTAATATTTATGTTTTATGCAGTTGAAGAAACAAGTTCCTTTCCCGTGAATCTTTCAAGCTCGCTTAATAGAATTGGTTTATATTTGTTTGGGTGATTCAAGAAACACCAGAGAAATAAAAACCTTTTTAAAGATTTAATTTAATTTTTTTTATGATGTTAGTCTTGCAATAACAATTGTCATTTTCACTCGAATCTTTTCAAATCTGATAAATCTGAATTTAAAGAGAGAACAAATATTTTTTATGTGAAAGAATGATAAGCAGATTGAACATGCTTAATGCATGTTTCGTCAACATGCTTAATGCATGCTCCTTCTTGAATTTTCTCGACAGCCAAACGATTAAAGGCGGTTTCTGGCGAAAGAGGAGATCTTAAGCAAGGTTGTAATTATTTCCGACAACTGGTGCTTTTATAGTCAATCTAAATGCTTGGCATCTTTGACAAATCGTTGCTCCTTTAAATCACATTATCTGTTTTTAGATTTACACAAATACTCTATTTTACAGTCATCTTTTTTTTTTTGCTTGAAATTTTAGAGTCACTTTTTATCTTTCTTTTTTTTTTTTTGCCGCGCAGAGTCACTTTTTATCCTTGTGCTTTGTGTTGTACTTTTTATTTTTTATTTTTATTATTCTAGCTCACGTTATTGTTTACTTTATTATGAAATTATGTCTTAAAGATGGGCTGAAAAGCAATCCAGCAAGCAAGAGAAACCCAGCCCATATAAGCAAAATGTGAGCCAGGAATATCTATCAACAATCTTATTCTTTTATTTTTCAAAAAGAGAGAAAATATGGGCTTGTCAGATACTTTCATCAACCACCTCAGTTGAACCCCAGTACCCGACGACGACTTTCACTTTCTGACCCCGTCACTCCCTTCCCTCTCCTCTATTTCATTTCATTATTAATATAGCTTACATATATATATATATAGAGAGAGAGAGAGAGAGAGCTGGAGGTGTAGACTGTAGAGTTGTTCTCTTCATGGGCATGTGTAGTTGACAATATATCACCACTCTATAGATACATAGATATACAGACCGAGAGAGAGAAAAGAGAGACCTTAGAAGAAGTTGGTTGGTTCAGAAAGAGAGAGAGAACAAATGGGGTGTGGGAATATATTCTTCAGCATACTGGTAGCCTTCTCGGTGGCTCTGATCACATACAACATCATAATATCAGCCAACGCCCCTCTGAAGCAGGACTTCCCGGGCCCATCTCGGCTCTCGGTGGACCCCCTCATCAAGATGCCGTTGGGGCGGTCGAGATCGGCGGCGGGGTCGAAGCGGCTCTTCCACACGGCGGTGACGGCGTCGGACTCCGTCTACAACACGTGGCAGTGCAGGGTGATGTACTACTGGTTCAAGAAGTTCAAGGACGCTCCGGGCTCCCAGATGGGCGGCTTCACCAGGATCTTGCACTCCGGCAAGCCCGACAACTTCATGGACGAGATTCCCACTTTCGTCGCCCAGCCTCTGCCTTCTGGGATGGATCAGGTTCGTTTGTTTTTGGGATTTTTAAGGAGATTTTGCTCTGGTGTGTCCTTGTTGGCGGTGGGTTGGTTTGGGTTTGGTCTCTTTTTGTGATTGTCTTAGTAGAAGCAAGGGTTTTAGGTTCTTTTGGTGGCTCGCTGCAAAGATTCGTGCGTTGCAAAAAAATGAGGCTGTTTGAGATTTGGATTGTTCAGATTTTATTGGGTTGTTTAAATCGACGTTGACTTTATGTTTTGGTTGCTTCTTTGAACAATATCGATGTTGTTTGTGAGCTTTGACTTAGTTTTCGACTTGGAAAGAAAATGCACATTTATTGCTATTTCCATAACTCGCTCTTTAAGTTGATTTAATTGCTTAGGTTTTAGTTTTCCAATGCAGCCTTTTCTGCGTTGTTGATGGGGTTGATGTTGAGTCATTCATGAGCCTCTCTGGTTTCTGTTAGAAGTTTTTATAAATAAAGAAATCTTACAGAAGCCTGAAATTTTAATCTTGCTAGCTTGGCTCAAGATTGGTGTATCGGGAAGCATTTTGATTGTCTTTTTTTGTCATCTTGTATGTGCTACTAGGAATTAGTTTCTAACACCACGGGTCTCTGTGACCACAGGGTTATATTGTTCTGAACAGACCATGGGCATTTGTGCAGTGGCTTGAGAAAGCAGACATTAAAGAAGAGTATGTGATACTTTGCTTCATAATTTCTTAAACTTGCTGTGTTGTTTAATCTTCCTTACTTTTAGTAGATCCGACTTTGTTAAATAATATATTCTTATGTGTCTCCAGCTACATACTTATGTCGGAGCCAGATCATATTATTGTTAAGCCTATTCCTAATTTATCTAAAGATGGGCTTGGCGCTGCATTTCCTTTCTTTTATATTGAACCGAAAAAGTACGAGTCAGTCCTCAGAAAGTACTTCCCTGAGGACAAAGGACCAGTAACTAAAATTGACCCAATTGGTAACTCTCCGGTCATTGTTGGGAAGGTATGTTGTCTTTATATAGCTTCGACACTGGTACTACCTGAAGCTTTGGGGGCTCTTTCATTTGTTTCCTAACTTTGATTGAATATTGACAGGAATCTCTTAAGAAGATTGCTCCCACTTGGATGAATGTTTCGTTGGCAATGAAGAAGGATCCTGAAACAGACAAAGCTTTTGGTTGGGTTCTTGAAATGTGTGCCCTCTTCTAATGAACTATATTATTTTAAGTGCTGACAGATGGACATTACTTCACATTTAATTTTGTATTTTTGGCTTAGGTATGCATATGCTGTTTCATCTGCTCTACATGATGTTGGTAACATCTTATACAAGGATTTCATGCTTCAGGTTTGATTGCACTACCACTTCTTTCTTGCTCCGAGACACACAAGCTATTTACCTCATTTCTTAATGAAGAAATTATCCTTCATCTAATTTATTGGTATTCATAATTTTCTCGTTGATGATTCTTCCTGTCTCTTGATGCATATCAGCCTCCGTGGGATCAAGAAATTGGCAATAAGTTCATAATTCATTATACTTATGGATGTGACTACAATATGAAGGTAACATTATCTTTTTGTTGTTGCATTCAGTTTGGTAGGAACTAAAATGTGATTTCATAATATTTGTTTAATCCTGGTTTGTAATAGCAACTACTTTATATGCTCTGATGTGTAGGGTGAGTTAACATACGGAAAAATTGGAGAATGGAGGTTTGACAAAAGGTCTTTTGATCGCAATCCCCCCCCTAGAAACCTGTCTCTACCCCCACCTGGTGTTCCCGAAAGTGTGGTATGTTTACTTTTCTCCATTTTGTATTACCATGCTGCTGCTTAACTGGTTCAATCATCTTACACAACCATATTTTGCCTACCAACATCTCAAGTATGGGTTAAAATTTGTCAGTGATTTCAGTTTTTTGGTCAATTTAGAAAGTTGAGGGATGAGGATGCAAAGTGGTAGGTCACAGTTATAAGGTCAAATCTTTAGACCTTACTAAGCGAGAGAAAATTTCAGACGGAGCTTTGGTGAATAAATAAGATTAAGAAATAATTGAATTCACATACATAATAATATGTTGATTATTCCACCATTTTCCTGTATATATGCCTTGACAATGATTTGTTAGGTAGCGACATGATGTCACTATAATTTTTTAAGCTGGGATTTGGTCAAATCTATTTTTATGTGATATTTGTGTCATCGATGTGGATTTGATCAACTAAAGGATCCACAGGAATTAGTCAGCATTAATGCTTTATTCTTTCTCATCCCCTCCTTTTATTTTTGCATTATCTTTATGATTGTTTGGTCAAAATGATTTACCCCATTGATCAATTAGATTGGACAAAATGCCGATACAGTGTGAATTTGGAGGATTGTTAGGTTTGAGTAAGTCAAGTTTTGGCTGCGTGTTTCACTCTAAAATACATTGTGGTCCCCGGACTGGGTCCCAGAAACACACTTAACATCTACAAGTAAGAGAGAGGATTATGAGCGTGTTTAGTCTTGAATAGTTCTCAGTTTCTGCTTATGGACCTTGTGGACTATTATGCTGCAAATTAGGCTGCCGTGATTTCATTACTTTGGGCAACTACATGCCTATCTCATGTTCCTCTCTGTCACCCCTTTTGTATTCGATCCATAGAAAGTCGCCTTTGCTCTTTTTTTATTTATTTTAAATTTCTTATTTTAGCTAAAATAGTTTTAGCTTAGTTGCTCCGATTGACCTAATTCTTTTTATTTTTTTCTCTTGAATTTTCTACCTAATTTAGGCGTCTTTTTGTGGACTGGGTTCTTCAATGATATGCTGGCAGCTAGCTAGAGCTAGGTGGAAGGTTTCCATTAAATGATTAAGTGGAGTCTAATTGAGAGTTTAACAATAGTTGATATTAAGGACAATACAACTATACAAGTTCTAAATCCTTGAAAAAAAAAAAAAACCAAGTTTTTAGTATGTAGGGGAAAAGGACGTTAATATTCTTCCTTTTATAAATAATTCGGTGAACCAAGTATACTGCTATATGGTAAATCTTACCAATAAAAGAAAAAGGAAACATGTAAATAGATAAAGTAGAGAATGTCATATGTGTTTATTGACCTTTGGTGAAATGTTTTAAAACGTTGCAGGTGACACTGGTAAAAATGGTAAATGAGGCTACACAAAACATACCAAATTGGGGATCGTAGAAGAGTGGGACGGTTCTCGTAAATATGCCTTGACAATGAAATTGGATTATAAATTCGGTCTTAATATCAATGTTTGCCTTCACGAATTTATTTCGGTTTCTATACACATAAATATGTATACACGTTGTGAATTCCTGTCTTATTTCGCAAAATTTATAGTATAGTTAACAGCTTTGGGTGGTATCCAGTTTTAAAGTTTCATTGTACTGACACCGTTGTGGGTTGCATACTTGCATTAGACTGTTTAAAAAACGAGTGCATAATATGTCGTTAGCAACAAGAAGTCTGACATTCAGCCGTCGCCCACTGCTTTCTATCAATGTTACAATTTTTATGTTCAAGCCTTTGATTTACATTTTATTTTTAATGTTGCTGGTAACATAATTCTGAGTCGATCAATATCAGAATTTCAACAAACGGCTTCTTAATTAACTGAGTCGTTCGCATAACTATTACGAGTTTTAAGATTTTCTATTGGGATGAGCAACTATATGTTTGGGAATTTGGGTCTGGGATGAAAAAGTACACTCTTTCATCAAAGACAGAAAGTAGCAATTCAAGCTTCGATAGTGCGATGGCTGACGGATACGGGCATAGTGGGCCCCCATATTGGGCTAGGCCGGGACAGTATGTGTAGGTTCAGTGGGCCTACGGCTAGCCTAGTTAGTGAATCTTGAGCTTATGCTTCAAGGCCCATATTGGGTGATTTGAACAAGATTCTCCTCCCGAAACTGTCGTAGTGTCGTTCGTGTAAGCGGAGGCCGATATATATCTATGGAAAATTGGAAATGATTTAGATAAATGTGTACTTTTCGAATTCTAAATTTTCCAATTATAGGCAGTAGGAAGAGCACTGCATCGACCAAAACTAGAAAAGGAGATGTTATCGTCCATGATTTTGACAAGTGATAACCAGCACATTAGTTACTAGTTCTTGATATGAAAATTGCTCCTTTTTCCCGAATATTGAAGGCTTTTACTCTCAAAGGAGCTTTTTAAGGTTATTAAATTCAATCCTTGCTATCAATCATCATATACCATCAAGATATAGCTCTCTTTCTATTTATTTAACTACCGCCAGAAAATGAGACTACATTTTAAGATGAGAATGCACATGGGTGATAAATCTTCCCCACGGATTTACATAGATTTTCCACGAGAAACGAATGAACTATCTTTAATTCAAATAGCGCCTGCAATTTTTTGAATTGCAAAAGCATGGTATCTTCTTACCTTCATCCTCATGGTTAAAATGGTAGTCATACGTAATCTCTTCACCGGGAAAAATATCTCTCTCCGCAAAGAATACAACCTGTGAACCCAGAAAATAATCACTTAAAATACTCAAGGACTCCGACACGAAAATAAGTTTTCCATTTTAGAGTGTTGGATCAATCCCTGTATCGTTAACGTTGAACATGTCATTTTGAGAAAATTTGTGCAAGGGAAACTGGAAAGACCAATTTTGGCTATACATTCATTCCCCCCGAAATAGATTATGAAATGGAAAATTGCCACTACTCATTGAAACTGAAAATTGCGACTATTCACTCATTGAAACTTCTATTCATGAGTGAAATTATCTTAGATTAATTACATTGCCAGTGGATTTGTGCACAAGGCCCGCATAAATAGGTTCTAATTAGGCCATTGAGCTACAAGCCTAAAAGAAATGCTGGCTGAGTTTCATTATTTGAACTAACCTTCTTTTCATTCCTTATAGATATCACTTTGGCGACGCAATTTGGCTGGTCGTATCCATCAACAAAAAGAAGAAAACAAAATCATAAGTGAGTTGAACCCCATAATGTAATATAAAGCGGAATACCTAATTACCTCTCTTGTTAATATCAAAGCCAAAGGGATTTAACAGAAGCGGGACTAGAAGTAAGAGCTGATCATTTATTTGATATGACAATTAGGATAGCTAAATAAAAGATTATGTATATTGGATACTTTATCAGGCTTGTCATAACCTAACGACCGATATTTATTGAAGATCAACATTACCAGGCATGAGTGGTTGACAAAGCGAGCAATTCCTCCTCTACATGTAGCATCAATAATATGTTCTTTGTCTATTCTGAAGAAGTAGCAAGCACTCTTGTACTGAAGTTTTCTTCCTGACTGATACTCATTTTCCCTTTTATCCGAAACTCGTTGCCCCACAATTTCACCTACATACTCAACAACCTACAAGGACACAGAAACGCAGTTTACTTGCTGTAAGCCAACAAATAGTAAAATCATCATCTGTGGAGTCACATAGTCCATTTTCATGTCATAGGGTGGAGAATATCGAACCATTTCACCACGTGATATGAACCGAGACGTGTAAAGACCAAGGGCGTGTATACCGGACTTGTAAACCACCAGATGTTTCCACCCTCTCCCTTGTTTGTAACGAGCGTATTCCTTCTGCAATTGATGGGTAAAACTGTTAATATGGACTAACAGGAATCCTATCTTATCTTCAAATTATGAAATTCTGGACGTTGCGTACATATTCTGAAATCAAGAATGCAACCAGAATAAGATTCTTGCATTCAAAATCATTTGTTAAATTATTTTAAGGAACAACATTAATCATGTAAATTTAGAAAAAAAAAATTATTTGTATATTTTACAGCCGCACACAATTCTCACCAAGACTATAAAAATAAAGAATAAAACCATATGGAAAAGTTAGATGTGCAAGTATGCAATCACAAAGTCACATACCAGAGACTACAAGCCTATAAATTGCAAACAAAGCATTAAGATGGATCAAGAAAGTGTCTCAAATACTTACGCTGCCATAAAACAGACGTTCCACCATAACCCACATTTGAGAAAAGCATCGAAGAAAACAAATATAGTTGAGGCAGTGTCTAAAATACTTTAACATACCCGACAATCATTTTCAATATCAGAGATTGGTAGTTTTGGAAGCCCTGGAATGCATGCTTTTTGTCCATTAATGTGAGTCCAAGCATTTAACTGTTCCTGAGGAACATGGCATCCAACCTTCCCTTTTGACTGGTTATAATAATTATGCCAGAAGCCATCACGTTTACGGCCCTTGTAACCCTGCATGTATCAAAAAGATATTGAGGATAGGCATTAATTGCTTGCATCTTAATTAACCCAGTGCATGAACAATCAACAATTAATACAAGCAAATGAAAGAAGTGCTTTCTTCAAAAGGAAAAAAAAAAAAAAAAAACACACACACACACAAAAAGAAGTGCTAATAGCCTAAATTGGAAAGAACCTCCGTCCTAGCACACGTTATTTCCTCTATGCCTGAAACACCAGCTACCCCGTCAACTGGGTCAGAGTCGGATTCACACATTGGATGTGTAGCATGAAGCAGACATCTTCCATAAAAGCCAACATTCTCATTATCAACACCTTCAACCTCGCTTTGTAACAGACCCTGCAGCCAAACAAAGACTAAATATTACCGAAACAGAAAGCTGATAAAGTCGAACAAGTTCTTAAAAAGAGTAGAAGACCTTCTGATGAGCACACCAGGGGTGAAAAGGAACAGAGCAATTTATAACCCTGCACTTTATACACGAACCACCAGGTCGACTACAGATAGAGCAAACCTGAAAATGAAAAAAAAAAAAAAAGTTTGATAAAGTTTCAGAAAAACCAAATATGAAATGATACTTAATTCTTCAAATATGAAATGATACTGAATATTTCGTACTTCAAAGTTATAATTAGCACTAAAATTAACAGTTGGAAATAGCGGCTAGGTATCGATTTCATGTTTTAGATGTAGGATTATTGCCTTCTGACAGTTTTTTTTTTTTTTTTTGCCAAGAAACAAATCGTTATTAGTGAAGAAAGTATGATCTAACACCACCCATAGCTCTACTATATCTACTTGGTTAAGTATCTTTCTGATCAATGCTTACCACTTCTGCTCTGGGACGTGGAGCACAAGATACATCAAAAGCACTCATGGTGTCCACATTTGGGCAACGTGTTCCAGGAGTCCAAAGCCCACAAACCATATGAACCCACTGCTTTGTTGTTGAATCAAGGAATCCAGCCATAATACTATTATCCACTTTTAACTTGGTGGCACCAGAGGAATTCTGTAAAACATCCAGGCTCTCCATTTTGCAGACAGCTGAAGTTATCGGTCTGGAGTTTTCATGTTGAAACTGCGTAACTGATTCACCTCCTTCGCATCCAGGACCAGAGCAATCCAATCCGCATAGTGAATTTTCCAAAGTTTTGACAGGCAAATCCATATTCTTAGCCTTGCATTGAGCTTCAATATTCCAAACTCTGAGAAGGCTTTTCGCAATTGTGCGACTCCGGAGCGCACGGGTCATTGCACCACCTCCATAACCACAAAGAACACAAACCTAGATAAAAGATAAATCATATGACAGTGAATAAGTTGTAAACCTAGTTGAACTGCATCTGCATCGTAGCCCTAATCATGATAAGAGGTCAATGAGGATTAAATTAGAAATAATCCATTACAATATCTCTTGAACTTGTCCGACAAGGTCTGCAATACCAATAGCCTTTAGGTGCTCTGGAAATACCATAGCAAGCTTGATGAACCTGATAATCAGTAAAAAATAAATAACGTTGAATCACCCAAAAAAAAAAAAACCTCTTTAGCTTGAATTTCACATCTACATACTCTGATTGAACATCTTTTGCACTCCAGTAAATAATTCGTTTCATCCTTGTTTGAGCTACCACAGACACAGCAAAATGAATCTGAATCCAGAAGTGATGGGCATGTTTGCTCTTGAGGAGTGCTGCACCAATTATAAATTAAAAAGAGTACTAATTTCTAGTTCAAAAACTATGACAAACTGTACAACAATTTTGAAAGTCTGATTCATTGCTTACTTTTCATCGACTCCATTCTTTTTATCATCAGCATTCCTTAATACATTACCCTCCATCATTTCAGGAAGGCATTTTGATATCTTTGAAAGGGAAGACATTTTCTGCTTTAGGCCCTTCCCTGATGATGGACAAACCCCATATTAGTCAATTTTGCATAAACTAATTTTAACCACATGGAAACAATAGTTGCAATGTCAACCAATATACGTACACAAATTCGAGGACATTGCTAAACTGAAAATACTATTTGCTCGAGCATAATTGGTTATCATGACATGACATGCTCTTGCTTAAGATGAGAGCGAAATTAAACAGCATTTCAATTCAAGAAACAAAATCTTACTAAAAAATATTTTTCTAACTACAAAATGTCTTCCCAGGTTTTTCTGGCCATTAAACAGACAACAAAAGTTAAGGAGTAGCCTACCAAGTAGTAGCTATAGCTAAGCTATTAGTTTGACGCATATTACTTAAACGAGATTAAGTAAAATAAAAGAACTATATAGAAAACCATGTGTATGCTTACCGTCAACTGTCAGTTCATAAATACTGCGTTTGCGGATTTCCTTGATTTTTGACTTCAATTGACCATGGGCAGTGCTATCTTCTTCTCTGCAATCTTTCTTGCTTCTAAGATGTCTGTCTACCTTCAATCTGGGCAACTCTTCAGCAAACTTATTGTCATTAGTGAAGCATTTATTCATCGTTTTCCCCAAGGAAGTTTCATTATCTGTTTTTCCTTCAGCTGCAGCACAGCGGCTTTCTTTCTTGGTTTTAAGGCATTCATTACCTCCACAAGTGTTTGTGTTTTTCAGCTTTCTCATTGAATTTGATGTAGATTTTCCATTCTTGGGAAGTGTGCACCTTCTAGCAGATTTAAGAACTCTACTAAGAGGAACAATTTTTGCTGGTTTTTCCATGTCTACAACAAACTCCCCATTGGATAGTTCTCCATATTTCCCACATACTATGGGCCTGAACTTACAACTAAATTCATTTCTCTGCAAGTTAAAAGATGATATCGTACAACCTACAGATTTGGACGACTTCACCGTTCTAGCACCACCATGAATTTTCTCTTCAATCAGGTTCTGCTCGAAAGCACTAGGGGAGTCCTTTTTGTACTTCTTTCCAGTTGACGCTTCAGGAATTTCATAATTTCCAGCACCAGCTTTTGAATCAGTCCAACAGACATCTTCATCCTCATTGTCATTGTAAAGTTTATATACATCTCTTTTACGGATGGGTTTCTTCATGGAAGACACATTAGACAATCTACATTCAGAACTACTATGCTGATTGAAACACGCTCCAGAAGTTCTCCTTGGACTGTCCTTATTTTGAAGGGTCATTTCAGTTTGGATTTGCTTGTGACCTTTCTTCCATGTTAAAGAATTTATGAGCTTGAGCTCATCAATTAGACTTCTCGATGATTGATGACGTACATTCAAGGAAGACCCAGAATCTTTGGACGTAGTCTTCCAAGAATCACCAAGAAAATCTGCGCTTCTCTCACTTCCACGTGCATCATCTGATGAGCAGCATTTTTCAATGCCTGATCCTTCATCAACTACAAGATCGTTAACACATCCAGTATTTCCCACATCAGCATTAGAAGAATCCATGTTGCTTACTTCAATTGACAGTTGCGTGACTGCAGGAGCAGAAAATTCAGAAGACATGTTTGAATTTTCATGCTCATAATGGGAGTGTGTTATGTGCAAGGTGCTGTTTATGCATTTATCAGAAGTATCCTTGTCTGTACACATCTGCTTAGAGATCCCTTTCACCTTGGTTGGAACATCTCTCCACTGGGATGTATGACTAACAATGTTTTTGGATAGTTTCCCATTTGATTTTGCTTCTTTATCCACAGAACAGGTTTCATCATTTGGAATAAAATGATTCTGAAAAAACTTTGAACCAAATTTTACAGATGCTTGATCATTAACAGTCCCTCTTTTCTCCTTTAAGGCATTTGGAAAGCTTTCAGTGTTCGTTTCCAAATTCATCTCAGTATAATTTTTATGGACTGAACAATTGTGGCTGTGCTGGAAACAAAGAGAAGGTGCTCCACAGCATTTTTCATGCACATTTGTTCCAGAAATGTTCGTTTGGCTCCGACTGTGTCAAACAATTAAAAAATGAAAAGTTATCACAAGAGTCAAACAAGGTTGACACTAATCCTGTTAATCGACTCGGTGAGAATAATTATTTCGCTGCTGGACTTAAAAAAAAAAGGCTAGACCTAAAATTACGGACCCGAATCAAAGAAAATGTGGCACAGAAACTGAATGTGTACTACTCCAACAAAAGCCTTTGTATATAACGGAAATTAAATACGCGTACGTGTATGTATGTACAACGTGTGTATGTATACGTCCATACATGTCGTGTATTTCGGGGTTTATAGCTAAATGGCTCAATTTTAGCTGGTATATCGTTCACAACCATGGTATAATTTTTATATACCAAAAACAGGACAGTTCACCTAATAAAAAAAGTTGTGATATTTTTTAAAAAACATGGTCTAAAAAATGGACTAACAAGCACTAGATGTGTGTATTCTCAAACGTGTATGAGAGTGTGTGCGTGTGTGTAATATAGTATAATATGCATGTATACATACATGTGTGTTATATCACGTATGTATCTATGAATGTTGTGTGTTGGTCCAGAGTCCTTAGTTTAGATATGTCTTATACATTTCTTATCGAGAATTGTGAAACTCTTGATCTGTAATATAGCACAGTAATGAAATGCTGACATGGCAGTCTATTATAAATTAGGACTTTGACATATACTTCAAGATGAATGATAGACTAACCTCGTGAAGAGGTGCTCATTCTGAAGATGGTCACTAGAGACCTGACCTTGCACATCAATTTCTTTAGAATTTATTGGTATTCCTCGTATCAATTTTGACAAATCACAACAACCATTTGTGTCTGTTTCAACAAAATATCCTTGTAAGAATCTACAAATTGCAACAAAAAAATAAGATTACTATTTAAGTAACACTATGTCATTAACATCCAAAAAACAATATGAAGGTCTGAAGTACAGAAGAAAAACCTTCATCACTACTGAACTTACTAGTAGGACCAGCTAATTGTGCTCTTGTGGCTGCTTCAGAAGCCTCCCTACTGCTGGCTAGACTAGGTCCATGACATTGTTCCCCACGTGCTGAAGATTCAGCACCAGAATGATGAAAATGAGAATTTACATCACATCTTTCTTCCCATCTATTCATTCCGAAAGAAGAAAAGGCATGTTGTTGCTTAGATAACTCAAGTATTTGTCTCAGGGCAAGTATTCTCAAATTATCATCGAGCGGATGAGAAATAAGACAATTGCCTTCTTCTCTATGCAAAGCTGGATTCTGATCCAGTAAACAAGTTGATGAAGCCATAGGAAGCCCCATTGTGACCGCTTTTGATGGTAGAATTAATCCAGTCAAAGATCTACGACTGACATGATCTGCTTGAAGATTAGTTCCAGAGGAAGGCGACATATTCACAGGACAATTAGAGAATGTTCCAGCCTCAGGTGGTTCGGGTGGTGCACTAGGCAACTTATATAGTTCGCAGCTTCTGCCTTGTGCTGCTGTAACAAAAGGATAAGATATTGAAGTTTCGGTTTCCTTATGGATTCTACTTTCTGAATCCTTCTTGAAGTAGGGTCCATCTGTAGCAAATTTCACCCCTTTACCCTTGTCAGAGAGTCCATTGGAACCCATCTCAGCAATGGCTAACTGCCTTGCTAAGCCGTTCCCACTGTTCCATGGAACATAAGATGAATTACATTTGCCCATGCGTGAATCATAACGGTGTTGATGAGATATAGTTTCCTCTGTACAATTGAACATGTTATTGTTGGGTTTAATTTGCCCATTATTCTCAGCTAACAGATTGCAATTAGAAAGTAGTGAAGCCACCGCATTCTGTGTCAGGTTGCCTCTAGATATCTCAAGTGTAGCAGCATTGCTGACATTACTTATTTCAAATCCATTGTTCCCAAGGTTCAGCTGGCCTTGTTCTCTTTTTGTGTTGGGCCCACATGGACCGGCAGCACAATAGAGAGGTTGTCCGAGTTGCACCTTTCCCTGGTGGCAGTCTGCGGCTGCAACAAAATACTAATATAATTGTTGTATAGTTGCTTGTCAAATTAAGGGGGAAAATAAGGATATATGTATAACACGGGATTAATAATGAGCTTGTTTTAAAGAAGAATCTTGACGCACCATTGGTTATCATCTGCTCGGGGAAGATCAATTTTGATGGATTTACAAATGAGCCCAATAACTGTGTACCCTGATGCTGGTTGATCTGAGGTTTTAAAATTATGACTAGACTGGTATGGTTGCCCAAGCTTCAACTCAATATTTGAAAAAACAGCATCACCGCGCACAAAGACACTGTTTGGTGCATTTCTAAACATGCTGAAATCAGACTTTTGGCCAATGGTTCTTAAATCCTGCAAAGCATGACCAGGCCAGGTAATGGATGAACCTCCATTCTTAAAAATAGAATCAGTACAACTAGCAGTTGACCGGTAACCATCTTTCGGACCACTACCCATAGATTTTGAAACTGCTGAAAAACCAGATGAAGGGTGCTCCATTATCCGAGTATCTGCCACAACGTGCATTTTTCCCTGTGAAGTTCCAATTAAACTTTTGAGAGGTAAACTGTTACCATCCTGAGCATTCCTCTTTTCCTTATCTTGTGAAGCATTACTAACCATATTTTGGTTTGTATGATAACTTGATAACATTACATTGTCCACAATCTGTCCAGACCTTAATAAGCCTTCATATGGATGAACCAAATGAGAAAAGTTGCAGGCAACGTTGGGTAGACTCGTTCTAGACTTCACCAAACCAGAAGTCGCAGTAACTCCTTCGGGCCAGTCCCAATCACTTTGGTCTTCTGGAATCCTAATCTAAAGCATCATAAAAACGTCACCATCCAGTGTTGTCGTTGCTTCAAACACATGAAAATAAGAAATTCAATTCTCAATTTAAAATACAAGATAATGTAGCTCAAAAGTGTTTATCTGTCTACAAGGAAATAGTGTTCACATTAAAACACAATTGTATTTGAAAAATTTATAGAAGGAGACACCTCAAAACTAGTCCCACGCCCTTTACAACCTATGCTAAGGCCCAAAAGTGAAAAGCTACATCATAGAAAGAACAATTCTCGAAAAATTTATCCCAGTAGCTTCAAATTAATTACACCCGAAAAAATTTAAGACAAATTTGAAATACGATAGAAAGGCTCACAAGTGACCTTTGCTAACACCTAGAAGAAATTATGTGCATCTTTATCACATAGCATTGACTTTGCTAAACCAAAGACGCTCAAGTGTTTATTTTCTGGTATGCACTGCTCACACACAAATTACATGTACAGGCATTTAAGAAGTTATACACACACATAGGCACAAGCATATGCTTGCAAGTAATATTGCCTAGACAGACACGGAGGTAGTAGATTGATTCTTTTTTTTTTTTTTCCTTTCAAATGAGAATTCTATTAAAAATATCAAAAAGAAGAAATGTGTAATTATTTTTCTCTAAAAAATGCACAAATTTACCTAGGACATATTATCTGCAATTACTCCCACGCATTCACATGCATACTCATGCATAGTGGACATTCCACGATATTATGAAGTAACATGCAAAACAAAGATGAAGCAAAAGAGATATTGTTGTAACAAGACAGTATTACCCCGAATTTCTGGAAGTAGAGCTTACGCCATAGAGCAATGGTTTCACCACCCTCCATATGAACTGAATCCCCAGCATTACCACCAAACAATCCTGAATGCTACATTATTAAAACAGTGAGAACAACATTCAATCTAAACCTATGTACCTCAGTCTACTGTTTATTTTAAGCTAAAGCTACTTTGTAGATATAAAAGTCGTACACCAACCTCACAAAACTTCAAGACGGACATGTGGAGATAATGACATGTGCAAACAATACCAAGTAGTCCTGTATTGCTGATAAGGAGATATCCACCTATGTGAATCATAAAAATACGACTAATCAACATATGAAAGCAGTGCAAGTTCTGATTGATAAAAATTCTAAAGGAGTTGAAACACTCACCAGTACCCAAGCAAAAAACTCGAGGACAGTTGCTCAAAAAACTAGGTGAATGAGACGAGTTTTCTTCTACAGAAGAAACTTGAACTTTTGTGATAGAGACCTTGCCAGCATTTGAAGGAGCGGCATTATGCAATTCTGCATCTAAAGAAAAGGAACTCTTTGCCTTCTCGCTACGAGGGACCATGTGATGGATGAATGCCTTTTCCAGTTCAGCACCCGGAAGTCCAGGCAAAACAGAATGGCCTTTGCAACTGGAACCTGACGCTCCCCTTGTTGAAACAGAGGTGTGAGAATCTGCTCCAAGTTGCAAGTTCTGAACTGGTGGTAGCCCATTAAATGTCAGCATGGTCCCACCTCCAATGGCATTAACAACGACACTATTACTGTCATTCATAAGTTTGGAACTGGGAAATTCTTTGAAGTCACACTGCAAGACAGAAGGTGGCCCAGATAGGAGAGCTAGGAAAGAATTTCCTACACTAGCATAGCTTGATTTCTGAGAGCTCAAATTTGGATAATTAGGAGACATGGGACCCTGCATCGTCCCAAGAATGGTCCTTCTTAAATCACGGGGATCATATGGATACGAGGAATAACTCGTGTTCTTCTCCATCTACATTCGAAAAGAAAAACCACAATCCATGTTAGAACATGAAAATAAATATGACCAATCACAAAGTAGCAAGAAAACAAAACAAAACAAAACCGGCATATATCCATACACAATATGCAATGACAACGTCGAGATTCTAGACAAAATATAAATGCTACCAGGAAGAGAAACTTAGTACCAGCAGTGACATCTCAATAATAATGATTAAAAAAAAAAAAACCAACTCAATTCTCTATAGCAGAATGGTTCCAAGTTGTTATCGCACTCTGTATCTTGCACTTCAAGTCCTAGATTTTTTATAGTGTAATATACTAATCCTAAAAGTATGATAAATCTTCAGCAACATATGAATTTCAAATTGCACTGCATATAAGCACAATGCTTCCATTTCCATAGCCAGATCAGTACAGATAATTAGCCCTACACATTTATGATAAGTACAACAAAAAAATACACAAACTAACACCATACATTACATGCAAATATCATGATACATTTGCAACACAGTAACGCTCCGAAGCAACATGCGAGAAAGCGATCATCAAAAACATTCACGAAAAATCAAGAGAGCAAAAGAAAGAACCGCCATGGAAGTAGGGCCTACCTGATTCCGGAGCTCCAGAGACGACGAGGAAGAAGGCACAGACGGAGCCGAAGACTGCATTGTCGAACTGCATTTGAACTGCCACGACTCCTCCATCTCCGAAACCTCTCGAAACCCTAACCTCCGTCCATGAAAACCATCAGAAACTCAAAAAAAAAAAGGGAAAAAAGAAAAAAGAAAAATCCTCCGACGGCGAGAGCAAATCGACGGTCAAAGAGCACTACGGCCTCGCAATCGCATCGCTCTACACGCTAACATAGACCGATAACGAGTAAGCAGTGAGATGATTCTAGAGATAGAAACAGAGAGAGAGAGAGAGTTGCAGAGAGAAACAATGGGTTTAGAGAGAGAGCACCTGAGAGAAGGAGAGAGAGTGTGTGTATGTAGAGTTTCGAGGCAGGGCTGACGGGACACTGACATAAGGCATCGACACGTTTGATCGCGCGCAGAGAGAGCAGCGGATTTGGACAGATCTGGACCGTCCGATCCGCCACTTGGTGATGGGTCCACCGGAGAGCCGCTCTGAGCCGTCGATCGTGAGTACAGCTAGGCTTCTTTGTTTTGCTTGGAAAAAGAGAGCACTGTAATGTCACAGCTCGCAACTCACAAAGTCAAGCAGAGGATAGACTGGGTGCTCGGTGGGGCCCTGGTAGGTGCTTTCTGGCGGGAAGGATGACGTGGCAATATATTATTGGAAGCTGATCGGAGTGGAATACGGTGATGAACTCGTGGGACCCACCGAGATATCCGTTGTTTGGATCGTGGGGAGCATATTCCAGTGGGAAGTACAATTATTTTATATTTTTATTTTTATTTTTGGGTCATGCAATTCCTCTCCCGGATAGTGAAATTTTAAATATTTTTTGTTCTTTTCTTGTTCATTTCGATATGGTAATTCATAATTGGTACATAGGGCCTCAGCTAGTTGAACTGTTACTAGTTCCAATCGTTCTACAGAATGTCTCTCAAATAGAGGGGACGAAGTATAGATTTGTTTTTAGTCCAAACTGAGAGAAACAAAAAGACACTTGTTTTTTTGTTTTTTTTTTGTTTTTCCTTGTTTAATGGTAATCACAATACCACATAATTTAGACATGGACATTAATGGGCATAGTTATGCTGTGCCTTGTTATTGATTTGGAGAGAGTGCTGTGATAATTACCCCCGTTTGGGGAAACCATTTTGGTCATTTTTGACCATTCTAAATGGTTTGAAAATAGTTTGAAAAATGATTTGACTTTACAAATTTTGAGGTGGTATAAATGGTTGAGATTTAAAGATATCGTATAGAGATTTGGAAAGTTGAAAAAAATGGTTGAAAAAAATGGAATGGAATGGAATGGTTTGGAGGATTGAAAAAAGTGAAAAAATGGAATGGAATGGAATGGTTTGGAGGATTGAAAAAAGTGAAAAAATGGAATGGAATGGAATGGTTTGGAGGATTGAAAAAAGTGAAAAAATGGAATGGAATGAGTAAAATGGTGTAAACAAACATATGGTTAGTATTTACAAAAATGGGACTTGCACAAAATGAAAAGTATGACAACAAGTCCTATAGTGGAATGAGAAATGTATAGCAAAAGTGCTAGAGTTGGAAGGGAAATGATGGTATTCAGGAAATTAGAATTCACGAAAGAACTAAAACGTACACATACATACAGATAAATAACATGCTTGTGGCTGTGGGTGTGTCTTAAAGTTCCTCGAACCGAAATAAGTGACATGGGCATCTACTAGTAGTAGCTAGTTGTAGAATATCGAAAAGCACATGAGATATTGGATAGCACATGGTCCCAAAAAAAATTACCGAGTAAAAATAAAATTAGAAAAAGGGACTACATTAGCCCCCCTAGATCAAAAGTGTGGAAGGAATCAGCTGAGTGAATAACATTCCTTCCTTAGCTAGTCTTGGTTCCAAAACAAAAACTGGAGACAAAGTATAATGGCATATTGAGTGAATGAATATTGCGATATCGTTGTACTACTCTTGCCAATATTAGATAGTCAATGAGAACATTTTATGGAGATTTGCAAGGATTAGACTTTAGGCTTAAAATTTCAATACCCCTGGTATGGCAGCACCATCTTTGTTTTATATGGGAGGGTTCGTAGCATTTTATTTTTTTTACTGGTTTTCAGTTTTTTTTTTAATCAAAAAACGCTTTTCTTTTAAATGATTCTTTTTTAATTGAGTTCAAGCACAATAAATATATACTAGTTGAGGGTAAGAAAGAAAATAAATAAATAAAGGCACACTAGCAAAAAAGAAATAAAAAATTGGGAACTAAAAACTGTTTAAACGTCGAATATTCTCTCTTAAACTCTATATGAGTCGAAAAGTCTTTTCTTTTTTTTTTTCTTTGAGCTTCCTTTTGAACTTCCTTTTATTTATGGGAAAAGTTTGAATTCAATTGAGACCTAGATGGCTCTTACCAGAATATGGTCTAAAAACTATAAGTCCATGCGGGATAAGAGCGTTTTAGGCTTTTAGCCCTCCTTATGCTCCCGCCCTCGTTGCCTTGCCCTTAGTGGGTGCGTGGCTTGTCATTTTAAATATTTTTAATGAATCTATAAAATAAAACTAATGCATGCTTCTCAGGCGTAGAGCACATGAATAAAATTAGTGAGTCTATTTTATGGAGCAATCCAACGAATGTAAAGCGAAATTTTGCTACACCCCATTTTATATGGTGTAGGGCCATTTTATATGGTAAAAAAACAATATTACTTAGCACTATAAAAGTAAATGATCAGTTAAGTTGGCTAAGCAGTTATTTGACACATGATTGCAATAACTAATCACAAAATTGACTCCTTCCTAAGAGTACTTGCCAACTTATAAACCAACGATTTAGAACACTTAATCAAACAAGGTAGCATTAACCCGCCGTAGAAAATTTTCACTCATTCTACTGCGGATTAGTAGTAGTGGCACTAGTTGTATCTGTCAAAGCCCCCATCCACGGCGGCGGCAGCATCCCCGTCTGCTCGTGGACCGTCTTAAACAGCGGCGGCAGCATCCGGTAAACCCCGGCCACCTCCTTCAGCCCCGCATTGGCGCCGTCCCCGGCAGCCTCTCCGCCGTTGGTCCAGACACTTATCTTGGGCTGCAGGCCGCGCACGGCGTCGGCGTTGATCCTGGCCATGTCCTGGAACATGCCGCCGTTGATCATGAGGAAGTCCCGCAGCGCGGCGTAGTTGCCGCCCAGGCTGTCGAGCAGCGCGCGCACGTAGGCGCCCTGCGCGTGCCCTAGCGCCACCAGCCCCTCCGCCTCCTTCTGCTTCGCGTAGAGCTCCCCGTTCGCCGCCTGCTGCCGCGCGTAGAACTCCGCGTCGGCCAGCGCCTTCTTCGCCGACGCCTCCTTCTCCTTTTCGTAAAGGATCGCCTCCGCTTCTTTTTGCTTCTTGTACAGCTCCCAATTCGCCTCTTGCACCTTAGTTGAGGGAAAAGAAGAAGAATAAGAAGTTGATCAGTTATAATAAGATAATAGTAATTAAGAAGATACCATAGAAGCGTTCTACGAGTTAACAAGTAGTTTTTTATTATACCAATGAGAAAATTTTGAGGAAAGTGAAAATAATGTGGTAGCCTTTCAGGAAGACTATATATGTTAATGTGAGCAGAAAATAACGTATGTGCAAATTTTGTCCTATGTATTTTATACTCGCGTTTCAATATAAAGTCACCAACTTTATCGCAGTTTCATGGAAGGTTTTATAATAAATGCTAAACTATATGTATAAAAAAATCCTGTTTGACTAAAATTTGTATATATTTTGGGCGCACAAGTACAGCGTGGTGACATACTATCTGGATTGGCACATATATATGTGATGAAAATAAGCACTATTTGAACTTGCCTTGGTCAACGCACTTCATGATCAAGTTTACAATTACTTTAAACTACCAACCTTGACATTGTCAACCATATACGACAGATAAAAAAAAACACTTACAATTCATCGTCTATACATTCACAGACAAATTAGTAGAGACTAGTTATAGCAAAGTAATTAACGTCTGACCTTGGTCTCGTATTCAACGCTGGCCTTGCTGAGGAAGTCTGCCTTGAGCTTCTCCGTCATGGTCAAGGCGTTCATCCTCTCGACCTCGCGCTGCAGCTCGGCCTCGCGCAGCGCGACGGCCTTGGCGGCCTCGACCTCGGCCACCTGCGCCTCCCTGGCCCAGCCGGCCTTCCTCTTGGCCAGATCGGAGTTGGCCTCCGCCACCTCCGCCTCCCTCCCGTTCTCGTACACCTTCACCTCCGTCCTCACCCTTATCTCCTCCTTCTTCCCCTCCCCCTGCCGCTGCGTGGACACGATCCTCGTCTCCGCGTCGATCTTCGCGGCGTTCTGCAGCGTCTGCCCCTCCCTCAGCTTCGCCCCGACCTCGCCCTTCATCTTCGCCTCCGCCACGTCCACCTTCGCCTGGTTCGCCGCCTCCATCTGCGTCTTCTGTCCGAGGTACGAGAAGTACTCGTGCCCCCGCACGTCCACCAGCTGCTTCACGTTGGCGTTGTAGATGAGCAGCCCGAACTGGTTGAGCTCCAGCTGGACCTTCTCGAACACCTCTTGCTTGAACTCTTTGGTCCCTTTGAAGATCTCCTCCATGGTCATCGACGCCGCCAGGACGCGGGTCTCGCCCTCGATGATGCCCTGGACCAGCTCCTTGACGTGGTGGGAGAGCTTGTCGTGCGGCGAGATGAGCTTGGCGTAGCGCATCAGGCTGTCCTCGTCGTCCACGCGCGGCCCGATGGTGAACACCGCGGGCAGCAAGAAGGGGAGCTTCTCCGCGCTCATCGCCTGCACCTCGAAGGTGTAGTTCACCGGCGACACGTCGAACACCGTGCATGACTGCCCCGGGAATATCCACGACTTCTTTGTGAGCTTCACGTCGCGGATACCGATGCCGGTAACCACTAGGTACTCCGATGCGTTCGCGACGCGGTACATGTTTGGTTTTTTTGGTAGGAGTAGGAGCTAGAATGAGAATTGGTGCCACTGCTATTGCTATTTAGTGATATTTAGCGTTTGAGTATGGGAATATATATGATAGGAATAGTTGACTCTAGAATTGATTTTGTAGTTAGTGCTTAAAATAGTTGATCATGCAATTCTTTTAGCAATTAGTATTTTGAATTTATTCGTATTTATCTACTTTCTAATTTTAAAATATTATTTTCACATTGCTTTGTAAATCTTTCAACTTTCTTCCTATTCTGACGAATCTCTTAAATACTATAATACACAGATCAACTTCATGAGATTATATATTAGTATGAAGGTAGTAATTTGCGTATACTTTTGAATAATTCAATAGGAAAACTAGTGTTGTATTTTTTTTTTTTTTTTTTGAAGAATACAATGCAATTGCTTTGAAATGTACGGTCGTTTATTTTTATTAGGAATAGTTTATTATTCCGATTTAGAATCTTATATATTACTACTAATTTTAATATTGTTCTAGATTAACTTAAACTCCTAAAACTAAACAAATAAAATAACTTGATGATAACTAAATAGATAATAACAATTATATTAAACTATTCGTAATAATTTTATGGTATGTTTAAGGGAATTTTAAGAAAATAGCCACTGTTTACAAAAAAATTTTAAAAAATAGCCACAGTTTCAAAAAATTTAAAAACTAGCCATTTCAGATATTTCTGACACGTGTCGGAAATATCTTACAGCACATTTTATGTGTAATTTTGTTATTGTCAGAAATTTCTTACAATGTGTTATGGCTAGTTTTTAAATTTTTTGAAACTGTAACTATTTTTTAAAAATACACAGTCCGAAAATGGCTATTTACCTAACTGACCCTATGTTTAATTGAATAGGGTGGATTGTTTCATAGTATAACAATAAAACTAGGGTCTTTTTGGGGGGTTGGTGAGAGTTATTGATGCGAAGTCATATTTGGGGGAATTTCATCGCCGTATAGGATGGAAATTTTGGGAAGAAAAGAAAACAATTTTTGTAATATAGAATTTTTCTGTAAGAGATATTATAACATATACCTAGTTTTTAACATTTAATTTAAATAAATATTTAATGTTTTAAAAAATATAATAAAATGCTCAAGTGATTCAATTATTTATATGGTGGTAATTGCTAATAATTGAATAAGTCATTAAAAATATGTGCAAGTAATTAATAAAATATTGGCTAGTTATTTAATTGTTTTAAAAACCTAGGTATATATATTGGCTCAGTTAGGTAAATAGTCATTTTTAGACGGTGTCTTTTTAAAAAATAGACACAGTTTCAAAAGATTTAAAAACTAGCCAAAATTATTGTAAGAAAGTTTTGACAATATCAAAGTTACATATAAAATTGTTGTCAAAATTTTCTGACAGTTCTAGTTTTTAAATTTTTTGAAACGGTGGCTATTTTTTAAAATTATTTTGTAAACAGTTGATATTTTATTAAAATTCCCATATATATTTACTTCTGTGTGAATTTTAAGTATTCTCTTACTTCTCCTTATATTTAATTAAAGCTTTTTTTACAATAATATTTTGTAATAATTGACTTAGAAAGTTCAAAATCTAGTATTACACCTTGTTTGGAAAATTCATCCATATGTTCTCATACCCTTTTTTTTATTTACTTTTTTAATATTCTTAAATTTTAATCATTTAAATCAGCTCGAAATTCAAAAAGTCAACAATCATTGACTCAATTGGATGATTTTCTCAAACAAGAGGTTAGATAGTTTTTGTTTTTTGTTTTTTGTTTTTAACCTTATTTGTTTGTCACAATCTAACCACAACCGATTGATAAGAGGAATTTGAGAGGGGAAAAAAAAAAAACACACCTAACTAACTAAATAAATATTTTCAAAGGGGAAACTACTTAATACTTGATCCTTTTTATTTTTTAGGTCAACTATTACAAAGTCGTTCTAATAAAATCTCTAATTAAATAAAAAAATCCTAAACTTAAAAAAAAAAAAAAAAAAAAACAACACACACACACTTTCTTTTATCCCAAAATTTTCGTCTCATGATGATCGTCCCTTCCAAATATGATCCGCATTAGTTATTATCTTTTAAAGTTTTGGCTTTAGATATCAACACATTATATGCTTTTTTTCTTTTTTTTTTTCCGAAAGGATCATGCCTTTTTTTATTTCAAAGAAAATAGTGCCTCTTCGGGAGAATGAATAAGTTCATAGCTTCTTTCTAATATATTATATTTTCTTTGGCATACGAAGTTAAAAGTCTTTTAGGTGCTAATTTTTAGTGGAGGAATGCTAAATGTACCCTCTCTTAATTCCCCTTTCTTTAAAACTCCCTCTATTCTAATGTTGAAATATAATATTTTATATTCTCAAAACTTTTGAGTGGATTGGCATAATTGAATCATCTGAGAGGAGAGTGCGCTTAAAAGTGAGAAAATAGTGTCTTTAACCTTGTTCTTTCAGTCTATTAAGGATAATATTTGCAATCCACGCCACTCTTTAATAGTAATTTTGACCGATTTTTTTTTTTTTTACAAATAAAAAAAGACAATAAGAAAGAAAAGGGACAACATAATAGTACGCTAATGAAAAAAATACATGACATGAAATAATAGCATGAGTTATAAACTTAAATGTCAAACGTGGCATGAGATCAAATTTTCTTAATAAGTACTAGTCAAGCACACTTACTTGATCAATGTTAAAGCATTATTCTTAACATTGTGAATATAATATGGTGTTTGATATGTTCCAATTACCGTATTATATAATACAAAAAATAAATTTATATATTATTTTGTATATAGGAAAGAAAGACATATGGAAATAAAAATATAAGAGAAATAAAGTATGATGGGAATAATGGATTACATATTTCTATCATATTGATTGGTATGAAATGAAAGAAAAAAAAATGCATTTTCTCTTCTCTTGTTTAATATAAAAAGTGAAATTCGAATGATAAAAAATATTATGCATTAAATTTTTTTTTTGACCCTTAAATATATATTCCTTAAAATAATTGTTACAATCACTTTTTAGAATAATTTAATTTTTTTACATTAGCTTCCAAGGAAATTTTTGTTTCTCTTTATTAATCTCTCCACATTGAAAAATGAATAGGGCCACAACTAAATTTTTTCTCATTGTTTTATTTTCGTCATTTTTTCACTCTAACCCTTAGACAATGCAAAAAGTATGTAAGCTTAATTATACACATACAATATAGGAAATTTTAAGAAGTATCCATTGTTTACAAAATGATTTTAAAATATAGCCACAGTTTCAAAAAATTTAAAAATTAACTATGTTAGAAATTTTCGACAAAATTTTTGCATAGTGTCAGAAAGTTCTAACAGTATTTTTATGTGTATTTTTGTTATTGTCAGAAATTTCTTACAATTTTATGACTATTTTTTAATTTTTTTAAAACTGTGTTTATTTTTAAAAAATACACAGTCCAAAATAAATATTTACCTAACTGACTTTAAAATATAATATCACACAATATATTATAATACGATACGGCAAACAAATCGTGCATTCAATAAACTCACTCACAAAATTAAAAGTTGTATAGATTTAGTGGGCCCACCTCCGCCTCCATCCAGTTGTACACTAAATAATCCAATGGGAATGTTTTTTTTTTTTTTTTAACAAGGGAATGTATTTGTACATTGTAACATTGTACTTTTTTAGCATGTCTCCGAAATTTCGACGATATTAAGGGATAAGGATGACAAATCTCTAAATTTGAGAAATATATCAGGGCTTTCTTATCTAAATCCACATTTTTTTTTTGGTTTTCTTTTTCTTTGACTGAGTAAATTATTCAACTACAATCAGTTAAATATTCCTCCATTTTTTCATTTTTTAATACAAATCAAAGGTTGGATCAACACCAAGAAAATAAACAAAACTTATTTATTTGGAAGAATCAACCGCAGAGACTTTTATACTAACGAATAATTTTGGATATTGATATTTTTAAGCAAAAGAACCAACCAAAAAGATAAATATGACAATTTAAATCATACCTATCATAAGATATATCTTGTCTAAAATTTTTATTTATTTATTATTTTTAGTTAAACCATGCGTGATATGCATAGAGAAACAAAGAAGTTTACATTGTTTGTTCAGGTAGAGCATGTGTATGATTTCAAGTGTAGTTTCCGACAGCTTGCTTACACCAAATGTCGACGTTGAAAACAATAACCATTCCAATAAATTTTATTATTTTTGTTTTCAACGGAAGCAATCAAGCAAATGGAAATGCAATTTCCAATTGCGGAAGTCCATAACCACGCATTTTGGATATTGCCATGTACATATTTTTAATTTGTTTTGGAATTCTGTATCCTGTGTTGTCAACTCTTACTTTTTCTTCTTCTTCTTTTCTTTAATTTATGAATGTATTTTTTAGTTATTATCCACGAAAAATTATAAAGACCAACGACGAGGCACGAAGTTAAATATAATAACCAACTCTACAACTTTTCGTAAAGAATTAATACTTAGAATTATAGTCACAAAGACGAAAATCTTGTTGCATTTTGCAATACAAAAATTCATGTCGAAACTTCTTATATTGTGTTTTGAAAAGCTATGCATTTATCAACATCAAATTTAAGGGGAAAATCACACGCACACGTTTCGTGAAATATTCTTAATAAAGTCATGTTTTAATATATTAAAAAAATTATTATATTTACGTATAAACGAGTCATGATGTTTTTTTTTTTAGAATTTTGAGGAATGACTTTTCATAAAGAATTAATACTTAGAATTATAGTCACAAAGACGAAAATCTTGTTGCATTTTGCAATACAAAAATTCATGTCGAAACTTCTTATATTGTGTTTTGAAAAGCTATGCATTTATCAACATCAAATTTAAGGGGAAAATCACACGCACACGTTTCGTGAAATATTCTTAATAAAGTCATGTTTTAATATATTAAAAAAATTATTATATTTACGTATAAACGAGTCATGATGTTTTTTTTTTAGAATTTTGAGGAATGACCATCTTTTGGCGCATTAATATATATTTTCTGTATTGCACTTTTAATTTATGCCCAAAATTTTATGCTTCAAACATAGAATAAAAACAAATAGAGTACACCACTTTAAGCATAAATTATTAAGTAGCACTTAGGATTACCTTGTTTTGCAATTCTCTATATTTTTTTTTTCTATAATGTCATGTTTTATAAATTTATCGATTTATTAAGTTAGCACTTTGGGATTAAGTCAAAATGGACTAAAAATAATATCTAATTGAAGTGCAAATTATATGCTTGTATCATTTAATGGAGGTAATTTTAAGAAAATAGTCAATGTTTACAAAATGATTTTAAAAAATAGCTACAGTTTAAAAAAAATTTAAAAACTAGCTATGTCTGAAATTTTTGACAAATTTTTTGACTAGTGTCATAAATTTCTTACATATTTTATGGCTAATTTTTAAGTTTTTTTGAAACTATGACTATTTTTTAAAAATACAAAGTTCAAAATGACTATTTACCTAACTGACACTTTAATGAATGTGCATGAAATCATTGTTTTCATCAAAGCGTTTCTTAATTACGTGTAGCGGCTTTGTGATTTTAGTACGTTTGTGAGATTGATAAATGATACATGACAATTTGATTACACTATCTAGTCATTGTTTTAAATTTTTATAGATTTGCTTTGCTTTTTTTGTTTTAATCATTTATATGCGGCAAGCTGCCAATTAGAGAAACGACGAAAACTTGAGAAAATGACAATATATATATATATATATATTTTAAAGGACATAAATCATGAAAAATACAAAATTTAAGAAAACGACTACATTTTGTAAGAAACGACATCATATTAGGAAACGACTATATTTTGTAAACGACAGTGAATGGGGAAAACGACAAAAAGTTGTAGTAAAAAAATGACAACAGTTGAAAAAGACGACGTCAAAATATGAAGCGACAATATTTTGATAATACCGACATAAAATTGTGGAAACGACAACTGATTGAGGAAACGCCAAAACATCAATTTAGGAAAACGACATAGAACAAGGGAAACGACAAAACGACGTCGGAATGAAGAAAACAACGATTTACTTAGGAAACGACAGCATAACTGATTAAACAATTGAAATTAGAAAAACGGTAAATTTGGCAAATATTATATTTAGTGTCAAATTTAGCATTTAAAAATTAGTATTGATTGATTTTTTTTTTATCATTAAATGTGAATCTCTTATATCAAAAGTCATTCATATTAGTGTTTATTACTAGTTAACATTTATTGTCTTTATTATGTTATGCAACTAAATAATAAAACTAACATTTATAATAACATTAGTGTATTTGAATATTCTATGTTGAATATAATATTTTTACCTCCCGTTTGCCCCACTCATTTTACCCGTTCCATTCCATTCAATTTTTTCACTTTTTTCAATCCTCCAAACCATTCAATTACATTCTAATTTTTTCAACCATTTTTTTCAATTTTCCAAATCCCTATACAATATCTTTAAATCTTAACCATTTATACCACTTCGAAATTTGCAAAGTCAAACCATTTTCCAAACCATTTGAAATGATAAAAAATGACTAGAATAGTTTTCCTAAACACAAGCTTAATCATTTTTAATCAAATATAACATGTCAAATATGCTAGTTCTATTTGCTAGACTTCTTGAAAAAAAAAGATAGAAAAAAAAAAAACTACTAACTAACAAACAAACTCCAGAGTTTAGATAGGCTAGTTCAACTCTGGTCCCTTGTGTGTGTGTGTGTGTGTTTTGTTACTATTTTTTTTATAAATGTAGGAGTTCAGGTCTTCCTCAGAGTACCCACAACTTTGATGTCATTAAGGCCAACCTGAAAATGACGCCATACCAGTTCTCTGCTCAGAATTTAATTCCTTTGCATTAGTTGCATATTTATCCCTTTCCTTTTCGCTCTCCAAGAAATGTAACGGAAAATATAAACTAACTAGAAATTGTGCTAAAACAAAAATAAAATGTTGGAACTAATTACGGGGAAGAAAACCGAGGAGAGTGGCCTAAATTGTCAAGTTTATTGGGCATAGAGCCGCTAAAAGGCAACACGTTTTTTGGGCCCCACACACTGCTCTTTTGAAAATCGTTTTTTTTTTTCTCTTTCTTTTGAAAAATCTGTTATTGAGCTTTGGTTTTGTGAATTATTACACTTTGACGCATTAGACACTAGACAGACAACTTTCCCCTTATTTTTCTTCCCTCATACGACAAAAGCACCTTTCGGTGATTTTGAACTTCATTTTCATTTCTTGAATTCACATGAGAAACTTCTCACTATCCTTGACATATGGAGTTCTATTTTTATAGCTAAAACAAGAGTTTATTTTGGATTTTTAAGAAGAGCAAAACCAGTGATCTTTGACGTATGTGGGTATGTGGGTAATCCACATTCACATACGTAGGTAGTTAGTACTAAAACGAAAAAAAAAAAAAAAACTGGATTAATGAAAGATAAAAGTGCCCCAGGGAAAAAAAGAAAAAGAAAGAAAAGTTGATAAGCCATCTCATTGTACCATTTTCTAATTTTCAAGTGTCCCTAATTTTCTTTTCACAAATTTAAACCCCCCCCAGAACAACATTGATAGGTCATGCGTCGTAATGTTTCAATCACTTTATTATAGAATGGGATCAGTGAATAATGATATAGCTTTTATCATATGGATCAAAGATGCACTAACAAATCGTCTACAATGTGCTTTATTAAATAAGGATGGATCGTCTACAATTTCATAATCCAAGTGTAACAAGAACTTTCATAATCCCATGTAACAGTAAATTATATTATTAGATAAAAGAGAGCTTTTTTTTTTTACCAACTTTTTAGTATTTTGGTTTAAGAAATGGGAGACAGGGACACAAATAGGACCTACGACTACGAGCATTAGCCAAAAATAATAATGAAAAAAGAAAAGGAGAGAATGGGAATTGGGACTCCAACGCTCTCCTTCATTCCCTCCTTATTCCCTAATTTCCAACCGTTAACAGTTCTCACTCTCACTCCCACTCTTGAGTAACACTAACAATGTCAAGTTGTTACATATCACTTCCTTTCTATCTCCTACTAGCTTTTCTCTCACTCCTCTCCCATGGAGACTCCAACTTTCCACAGCCACCACAAACATCACCCAAACCCTCTTCAGGTTTGTTTCTTCTTTTGCTTTCTCACCAAAAAAGAAAGAAAGGAAAAAAAAAAAAAAACACAACAATGTTGAAGCTCAATACCTGCATTCACTTGCCTTACTGGGGTTTCCAAGTTCTTTGCTGATATTGCTTTTTTTTTTTTTAATAGGGTCAAAAGTGTCAATGGGGGAGGGACCAGGAGTGCAAATGCAACCAGTGGAGGGACCAGGAGTGCAAATGCAGCCAGATGAGTACAGTTATGTTGTGTTGGCTGCAGAGAGGACTCAGAGGAAAGACCCTCTTAATGGCTTCAAAAGGTACACCGGAGGATGGAATATCAGTGACCGCCATTACTGGTCTGTAAGTACTCTTAAAAACACTCTTCACTGTGTTCCTTTGCCTTTTCTTATTCAGCTCAATAGGACCAAGTTCTGAACTTTGTAGCCCAACTTCTATCTTTTCGATACTGGCATGGTAGTGAGGAGCTTTAGAATACTTGTTTACAAAATCACTTTTCATGAATTATGTCAAAAAGAAAGAAAAGGTAAATGTGAAGAAGTTTTAGGAAACGTATCAGATTTGATTCTTGAAGCATTTTGATGACAAATTAGCTTTGTTTAGAATGTAAAGGATGATGGATTATGATATTTAACCTCCAAAGCTGCTTGTTGGTTACTCAACTTACTTCTCTGAATTTGGACTGTTGGTTTCAATTTCTTTCCTAAAAGTGTTTTTCTCGTCGCCTTCGAATCTTGTTCGCTTTGGCTTTTGCTCGCAGTCGGTTGGTTTCACAGCAGTCCCACTGTTTGCCATTGCTGCCATTTGGTTCCTTGGCTTTGGATTGGTGTTGTCTCTCTTCTGCCTCTGCCACTTCTGCTTTCACAAACGCGAATATGGCTATTCCCAGACGGCTTACGCTCTCTCTCTCATTCTCCTCGCTCTTTCCAGCATCGCAGCAATGTACACCTCTCTCTCTCTCTCTCGCTCTGCCTCATAAGTTTCTAGTTTGACCTTACTCTTGGTTGATTATCAATACGTCATGTTGTGGTTTCAGCGCTGGATGCGTCGTGTTGTACATGGGTCAGGAGAAGTTTCACCACAGCACAACGAGCACATTGGACTACGTTGTAAGCCAGGCGGATTTTACAGTTGGGAAACTGAATAATGTATCGGATTACCTCGCTCAAGCGAAGCAGCTCGGGGTGGACCAAGTCTTCCTACCTCCCAATGTTCAAACGGATATTGACCAGATTGGAACAAAGATCAATACTTCCGCAAGCAACCTTGCTGACACAACATCAGATAATTCAGATGACATAAAAGATCTCTTAGACTCTGTGTAAATGAAAAGATTATCAAGCTTCAATTAAATCTTCTTAATCACAAAATTATTATGATTAATCATGATGCTCATACAGGAGATTGGCTCTCATAATACTAGCTGCAATCATGCTTGTGTTGATATTTTTGGGACTCTGTAAGCACATTTGATATCCTTAAATAACATGCTTCAGTACTTCATATATTTTTAATGCTTTTTCTCATTAATTAGTGAAATTCTGACTTTTTTTTTTTCCCCAGTATTTTCAATTTTCGGGATGCAACTTCTCGTGTACATGTGCGTAAGAAACGAATCGCGCAGATGACCTCGTAGTTTCAACTGCTAGTCTCTCCAATTCTTTGTCTAATTTTGTTTGATCAACCATTTCAGCTTGGTGATCACTGGATGGTTACTTGTTACAGGGACGTTTATTCTTTGTGGCACATTCCTTCTTCTCCATAAGTAAGTCCTTTAATGTTAATTTATCTGTGTTACAAAACTTGGCTAGTTCAATTCTTTGGCACTTTGTCAAATCACAAACTAGACTTACGATTACACGTCTGATTGAATTGAAGTGTCTGATTTGGCCATTGTGTCCTAGTGTGGCTGCGGATACTTGTGTCGCCATGAACGAGTGGGTGCTGAACCCGACAGCTCACACTGCCTTTGACGAGATCATGCCCTGCGTGGACAAGGCGACGGCGCAAGAGACAGTCCTGCGGAGCAAGGAAGTTACGCTGGAGCTGGTCGATTTGATCAACGAGGTTATCACCAACGTGTCCAACATCAACTTCGCGCCCAACTTTGTCCCCTTATACTTCAACCAGTCCGGTCCATTGGTCCCGACCCTCTGCAACCCCTACTTCCATGACTTCACGGATCGAGCTTGCACTCCCGGTGAGGTTGACTTCAACAATGCTACACAGGTAAGTACATGAAGACACTTTTTAATATCACTTAATTCAAATTCTTTCTGTCACTAAACTCTCGAAATCTTGACTTGTGCCGTAGGCGTGGGCAAGCTACGTGTGCCTGGTGTCAGCCAACGGAGTCTGCACGACGACGGGCCGATTGACCCCGACGTTCTACAGCCAAATGAGCAGCGGGGTGAGCATTGGCATCGCGCTGAACGACCACATTCCGTCCCTCGTGGAGCTACAAGACTGCACGTTTGCGAGGGAGACTTTCAGCCGGATATACAGCGATCGCTGCCCTTCTCTCAGGCGCCACAGCAAGTGGATCTACATTGGCCTCGTCATGGTCTCCACGGCCGTCATGATGTCGCTCGTCTTCTGGGTGATCTACGGCAGGGAACGCAAGCGCCGGATCGGTGCCAGCCGATCATCCACGGCCGAAGAATGCGAGCCAACTCGAGGCTTGGAAGCAGACAACATGAAGGACTGATCTTTCTTAGCCAGAAGAAAGTTGTGTATTGTTTGATATTTCATTTGAATGTGTATTGTGTTTGTATTCGTAGTGTTATTATGTAGTTTCTATGCTGAATAGATGTTAAATGACAGTGGTGTTCTTTGACAGACTCAAATCTTTTTGTTTTTTCTTTACTTTCACTTTCATTCCATTGATATGCAGATTGTTTGTCCAGTTTCTGTGCCTTGATATGGCTCATCCAAGATAGGTAAAAAAAAAACAATAATAATAATAATAATATATCTAAATTATTGTTATTATGATAGAATAGTTGTAAGTACGTACAAGTGTCCCTCTTTGACGGATGTGATGAATTCAGGTTATGACAAGAAATGGAATAAGAAAGGAATTCAATTAATTATTGGGTATTATTATTATTTTTTTGCTGAATTATTATGGGAATTTTAAGAAAATAGCCACCGTTTACAAAATAATTTTAAAAAATAGCCACAGTTTCAAAAAATATAAAATCTAGCCTTTTCAGAAATTTTTGACACGTGTCAGAAATTTCTTACAGCACATTTTATGTGTAATTTTGTTATTGTCAGAAATTTCTTACACTGTGTAATGGCTAGTTTTTAAATTTTTTGAAATTGTGGCTATTTTTTGAAAAGACACAGTTCAAAATGACTATTTACCTAACTGATCCAATTATTATTGGATATTATTAATATCACTAGAATTAATATAACGTGTACAAGTCTCAACCGAGGTGTTACTTGAGAGTTGTTACACCCAAGTCCAACAAATGCAATTATGCAACTAATTTGATTAACGAGGAGTCATTCAAAATAAAATTAAATCAATCAATTTGGCAGCTTATAAACTGAGTTTGTTTTTGTTTTTTTAATTCAATAATAAGGCTAATATCAATGACTAAAATTGCGTTATGTGCTTCCAAAAGCCAAAACATGAATGAACACGCAAACATACATATAGCTGGCAGTCAATTGGTCACGCTAACCACAACCATCCCATGTGTCAATTAAGGTTTTGGGTCCATGGAATTTCTATTATTCATTCTTAAGCATGTGAATGAGCATGCTAATACCACCTTACTACTACGTTTATTCTCTAAGATTGTAGTTTTCTATCTATGGAATGGAAATTTTTTTTTAAGTCAACATAGGCAATTAGCCATATGTGATATGTTTTCCTAAATAAATAACTTTTACATTTTTCAGCGAGACATTTTAAAGTTATAACTATATTATTATATATATACATGCATTTCACGGTTTGTCAACGACTACATTTCCATGTGAATCACAAACAATCTAACTCGATCAAATTTCAATTTTTAAGCAAACAAAAAAAAAATCATAATCACATACAGAGCAACTTTACTTTAAATCTTTCCCAAAAAAAAAAAAAGAAGTTAATTTAAATCTTCATACCATTTTGCCTCATTTTATTACAACTTCTCAGTAACTCTATATATGGATTTATGTTACTGCTCTAAAAATTCAAGATTATTTTTAATCAGTACCAAAATTCAAACTTCAAAGGCCAAGGAACATTAGCCAATTACTTTAAAAATCCATATTGAAGGAATTTTTGTGGGAAAAAAGAATCCGTCAAGATAAGTTTCCATATTTTAGTAGTATGCACTGGTGCCTCAATAGACTTAATAAAACTTCATATTCTTTATGCAAGTGTATCACCTGGTTATGTGAGACATATAACTTTTCTTTTTATCAATATTTTAATATTATTTTACGACACAAGTAATGTTCAATTTGTTGGATTATAATTACGGATGTTTATCACTTACGATTAAAAGCATTATTCCCTATTTATACGTGTGTATTATAACATTATATATACTAATATATATTTATAAATAATAATTAGATATATTATAGTTGGGAAGAGAGTGGGTGGCTACGGGCCGACTTTTGACAATTCAAGATTACTAAAGGGCCACCCAAACCTTCCATCATAGGAACCTTGGTGACTATGTGTTAAAGGCTTTGGGCCCACTTATTCCTTTTGTATTATTATTATTTGAAACGTTAACATTGGTGATTTTGAGTGCATGACAGTTGGTTTTTGTTTTTTGTTTTTTGATTTGTGTCTTTTTTATTAATTTAAAACGCTCATATTTGTCACCTATTAGTTATAAAAAAATTAAATAAATAAATGTTAAATCACCGCAAAGCGTGCTGGTTGGTCTCATTATTTTCCTGTCACTTATTTGGGAACACTGTTAGTGAAAGACACAATCCCAATTATAGTTAATATACATTTCATCATGGTGGTTTGTCAATTAATTGAACCAGCAATTGAAAAAAAAAAATTTCCAAGCCAATAATGTTAGAGCAGTGCGTGATTGATTCTGGATTACTGACATAACCAACTTTTTTGGGCTCATAAACATAGTTCAATAAGCTATTTATCGTATAAAACACTAGGAGCTCTAATTACATTTTTGTATCGTTGTTGTGGTCTTTTTTTCTTTTTTCCAAATTGCAGTTTCAGAAACATTTTGAAAATGATTTATTTGAGTTTGATGTGCTACCAATTGGGGCTAAGTGTCAAATCCTAGTATCAGAAAAATATGTGCTCATTAGATCTCGATCTTAGATTGATTATACGTACTTAAAATGGCTAAGATATTGTTAAAAAGTTCATGGAATCTGCATTACTAACTTTATTTGAGTCATTGTCTGTTAGCACTCCAAAGGGATATTTGTAACGCTGTGTAAGTATTTGGCTGATGAATTAGAAGAAAAATAAACGCAGCTTTCATTAGCGCTTTCTTTCTTTGCCAAGTCTTATTCTCATATTTCACGCATTACATATCTTGCTTTATTTTTCTCATATAATATATATATATAATGTTATCCTTGTTCTTCAACCGACCAGTCAAGCTCTATAGACTATAAGTTAGAACTTTCCCAACAACTATTTTTTCTGCTTCCTATTTTTTGGTTATAATATTTTAATTTCTTTGTGCACAAGTTAACTATATTCTTCCTACATTGTTTTGGGAAAGAGAGGTAAAGTGACGTAATATTAATATATTGTACTTTTTTGGTTAAACAAATTAATGACCTTTATAATGGCCCTTCATTTTTTTCTCTTGTAAATTTTATGAAACCTGGTAGTTTAACCACCCAAATCTAACTACGAAAACATCAATGAGCTGCGCCGTGATAAAATTAAAGAACAAACAAATATACCATAAATATTGTATCCAACAAGGGAAAATGTTTTGTTTTTAATTGAATTGTGTGTTTTTTTTTAATAAGTAAATAGTGGAAGATTTACGTAGGGAATTTTGAGAATTATCCATCTTTTGATACAATGATAATTTATACCACATGTGTATTGCACTTTTAATTTATACAGCACTTTTAATTTATACTCTAAAATTTATACTATAAACATAAAGAGGAAACAAATTGAGCACACTACTTGGAAAATAAATTATTAAGTGACACTAAGAATGAACTTGTTTTGAAATTCCCCCGTAATAAACTACGCACAATTGAAATAAGAGATTATATATATGTGGGAATTTTAAGAAAATAGCCACTTTTACAACACAATTAAAAAAAAATAGGCACAGTTTCAAAAAATTTAAAAACTAGCAATGTCAGAAATTTCTGACAAAATTTCTAACACGTGTCAAAAATTTATGACAGTAATTTTATGTGTAATTTTGATATTGTCATAAATTTCTTACAGTAATTTTGGCTAGTTTTTAAATTTTTTAAAACTGTTTCAACTTTTTAAAAACACACATTCTAAAATGACTATTTACCTATCTGACTATACATATATATATATATATATATCAAATTAATAAATATTTACAAATTTATTTTGAAAATTAGTATTTAACTCTATATTATAAATTTGAAAATTATCAATAAGGACACAGATAATCCTACGAGAAACGTGACCCAAATATCAAATTATATTGCAATTGAATTTAAGTATGAAAAAAATATACAAATCATTAATTTACTCTCTAATTCTGTAATTAATTTTCAAATTTTTAGAAATCACCTGAAAATATTTAGAAACAGAACCGCCCTCAAGAAAATTTTATAGAAGTTCTCTCCAAAATCATTCTCTCTCTTATAGTTTGAGATATTTCAAATTCTTAATTAGTTTTTTTTTTTTTTTGGTATTTGGCCATTTCATAGTCTATATTTTAAGAAAATGATCAACATTAAAATTAAGAAAGTAACCACAAGCCCCTTAAAAACTAAAGACATAAAGGTAATATCACACCATCATGTAGTTAAAAAATGACTACTTCTATTATTAATGAAAACGGTGACTATTTCTTAAAATATCATCCAACATGTAGCTATTTACTCAATAATTTCTTTCTTAATTTTGAAAAATACATATTTCAAAAATTATATAGATTTTTTCAATAAAAGGTAAAGCATTAGGTACTAAAATAGGTCGCATAAATAATTTAAATCAAGACAAATATAGTCCTTGCAAAAAATCTAAATTGTTAGATAAAAATAAATTAAATATATACATAGGTTAAATATGTTTCAGAAATATCTTAATTCCGGATTAAAGATAATATATTATTTTTATGTACGTCAGTTTCAACTAAACTAAAATGTACAATTTGAGACATAAACACTGAAATTAATGTTATTCAATGAGATATTATTAAACCAATGTTAACAAAAAAATAAATTAATTACATTATTTGGCATTTGGGTATCTATTCAAAGGGTAAAAAAGTAATAGTCAAAAACCTATAATCAGTAGAAAACTTTTTGAGTATTGATGAGAATATCTCACTTTCTCAAATATTTGCAAATATTAAGTCGAATAACAATTGATTTGTAATTTTCTATGTAATATTCAAGCATAAAATCTCTAATGAAGCAACTTGTTACTTTGTACTTTGTAGTCCAATACAAGCACAATTAAGAGTGTGTTTGGTTGGGTGGATAGAGGGTATGAATAATGGAGAGTACTAAAATGATAGAGAATGTAAAAGATGAAGAAGATTATAATAATCTTTCAAGTTGTTTGATTTGAAAGAATGAGATATGAGTGAATTGATAGTAATTATTAGTATAATGACTATATTGTCTATTTTATTTTTTATTATTAATTATTTTAAGGGGTAAAATAGATTTTTCGCTAATAAAATAAGAAGAAGAAGTTGCATCCTTCCACTTATAAAAAGATGTAATTTAGTGAGCCTGGAGAGAGAGCCTCCCCCTCTCTCCTCTCTTCTTTCCTACTAAACAATGAAATTCCACTTCTCCCTTCATATCTCCATCCACCTAACAATCCATCGTTCTAACCAAACATGCCCTAAGTGAAGTTTCTTCTTCCTCGACAAAGCACGAATGATGAGTTCATTGAGGCACATGTATATCCGTCCCTAGGGTGAGCCAAAGGACAGAGTGATTCCAAAGTCATAAATGTTAAAGACTCTAAAAAAATATAACCATTATTATTATTATTTTTGTTGGTAGAGTCAAGCATCGACTTTATCAACTAATTAGCATCAACATCAATCCTCGCTTTATTTTCTTTTTTTGGGAGTGATTGGAAAATATATCATAGACGCATAGTACACGTCAAGCAACGAAACTTCACATGTCTCTAAGCAAAACCCTTTTGCCATAATAACCGAACCTTTGATTGTTAGGTACAAGTTAACTGTTTTTCTATACCTTTTTATTTTTTGGACAATATATCATATATGTATTGTTGTGTATGTACATATATATATATATTAAATTAAATTTTTTTGGGGCCTACATAATGGTTAAAGAAGCTTCCTTTAACGTGTGGCTTAACATTTGACACTAAATTTTGCCGGTTAAGAATTGAAAAATATATATATGTGGACGAACAAAGAGATTTGTTAGATACTTTATAGTTTATTATGAGTATTTTATTAGGTGAACAGCCAAACACTAATAAAGAATAATATGCAACAACTTGCCCATTCGGCAATAAATAAAAGTCCAATGCCTATAATCCTTCTTATATATTAACCCATTGTACATATAAATAAATAAATAATGATCAAAATCGATCATATCTTATACAGTTTACTTTCTGTCACATTCAATTATATGTCACACATCTGTCAATAATTCAATTAAATACACTAGCCTGCAAATATTTTATTTCATTCCCAATAATTACCTTGGATTTTTCAACCGCTTACGAGGATATATGATAATAATTCACAAATCCGTTGCTATGGCAGTTTCTCCTTCTATAGGCACTAAAAGATCTTGTTCAAATTTTAATATTGTCCCTTAATGATGTGCAAAGACAAAAATGGGGGTAAAGGATAAGCACAAAGTTGATGGTTAATTAAATAAATACATGCCACTATATTTTTAGGCGATGGCATAGTGCGTGGAACTGATCGCTCACTCACAATATTGAGGATGACCAAGTTTTATAGTTTTCTTAGAAATTTTACTCTTAAAAATATATTCCAACATCACATCTCCTAAGCTCACTTCTCTTACAAATTTTACTCATTGAAACCCATTTTCGAGTTACTAAACATATCATACAAAAAACAAATAATAATAATAACAACAACCATATTTGGATCAAAACCCTTTTTGATTTCCAAATACAGTACAACTTGCAATGAAATTATCAACATACTTCTCATTACCAAACGACATAGAGCAAATAAACCACTCTTACAACATCAAACGACATGTCAAAAATATTGCAGTCCGTTACTTCTATACATGAAAGTATATACTTGAATCTATTTGATATTTGGTCATTTATTGGCCCATATTTTAAGAAAATTATCAAAGTTTCTAAAATTTAAATTACTAGCCACTAATACATAAGAGAATTAAAAATATAAAAATAAATGCACGTCATCATGTAGTTAAGAAATTGACTAATTTTTACATTAATTGAAACATATACAATTTGTTTAAAACATCATTAAGAAAATAATTATACACCCATTATTTGTCTTTCTTATTCCAATATTTTCATTAACTTTTTTTTTTTACTCATAATCCTAATGCAATATGCTAAAATATCAACCAATTAATATACATTAAAATTTAAAAAATCAACAATTATTAAAAAATGACTTATTCAAATGTTTTTCCCATTACTTATTAATTATCTCGTATGTGTACACCAAATTTTTTGTCATTTATTCTATGGGCAATGAGATGACTATTTTACCCATAAGCTGAAATTGATATAAATTAAAATGACTGTCACACGCTTTAAATTACATAAACGCCCTTCTTATAATTTGTAATAGTGATAGATCGATGTTCCCATATTCTTAGCCTTTGAATTGATTCAGCTTGTAATTGCTGGACTCGTTAGTCCTTCAATTTCATGCGTGCCTTACGAAACAATTTGCCTTTCTTTATACTTTCTTTGCTACTTTGGTTTTGTCCAATTTCCTTATGACAAATGTAGAAGTCTAATGATATTAGCTTAGGCCAGTTGACTTTATTTACTTGCTTTCAATTAAAACACAACCCATTGCCTAATCATTAGTCAGATAGATGCCTCTTTCGCAAGATTACCAATAAATCTCACCAACACGTTAAAAAATATTTTAATTATTATGGACATAGTTATAATTGGCATTACAAAATAATCACAAAAACCATAAATTTTTTTCTTCTTAACTACCCATTGTTTTTGTTTTTGTTTTTTTAATGCCCAAACGAGAAAAAGGCAATTAATGTATTATTGTAACAACTGCCAATTAACATTTCTATAAAAAGCTTTATATAATGCATGCAAATTGTTTTGTTGAATTTTTACCGGGTCTTGTTTGGAATTGCCTTTTCAACTCTGCTTTAAATTTCTAGTCTAGCCTAGAAGGCTAGAACAAAGTAAATTGATCATTTTTTTATTATGATAATTATATACTTAGAAACGAATTAGGCTGCTAGCTAGATCCTGAAATTTAAAACCATTTTGGTCTAATCAAGTTGGCCACACACAAACAAACAAATTCATATTTCCATGCATGGCAACAAAAACTACGCACACATTTTCATGACATGAATGGGTTTAAAAACTATGGAATTAAAAATTAAACAGACTATATAAATATTCCAATGCTTTAAGTTCAAGCTTTCAGCTTTGAAACTGTTTCCTTCTTTCGGGACAAATAAACTTCTTAAGTCCTCTCTTCTATTTTTTAACCCGGAACTTGTTTGGCAGATGCTTCTTATTGGTAGAAAATAATTCCGAAATGTTAAATTCACTTATATTATTTACTGAAAAAGGTAAAACAAGGTAATTCACTTAAGGATTTTATTTAATTCCATTTTTTTTAAAACAATGTTAAATTTGCTTCATTAAATTGTTATGTGGTGGCTACGCTTGAGAATTTGACCAACTCAAGTATCATAGCAACAAAAGTTAGAATTAGTCTACTTTATAATTTTCTTCCTTTTATTCTCCACTAATCATTATATTATTATTATTATTACTCTGAACAAAGAAGTATCATATATAACTTGAAATTAAAAACGAACATAAAAGTGGCACTCCTTGGTCCCTATGTTCAATCCCACCAAAATTTTTGACTAAGAATTGAATTAGTCTATAAATACTGCAAATGAAAGTGAGAACCGAATAATATTGTAATGGTCTTTCGCTCTCATACATACACATAAGACTATTATTAAGTATATAGATATAAATTTAAATGTAATTTATTGCAGCCAAACGACCCTTGAATCAAAGAAGTACTACAAATTACAATCACGGCATGCGATGAGAAAGAGAGCTTGATAACCATACAAAAATAATAATATAATTAACGGAATTTCATTGAATTTGATTAGTTCAAGCGTGTCTGAGCTTTGGTCGTTAGTGAAAGCGTTGCTTAGCTAGCAATATAATTAAGAGTCTAAAATATACGGAGTCATTAGCTTATAAACTACTAAATTATTTATATACAGCAGATGGGATACTATTACGAAGTGTTTTAGTATTTTAGATAAACGTTCACAATCAAAACTATGAATTTGACTTCTTTCACAAATTTATTTGAGGAAATTTTGAAACTCGTATTAAAATTTGAAAAAAATACTATAAAATTTATTTTTATAGCGGTTTAGGTTTTTAGTTCTTTTAGGTACATGTTTTATTGAAATTCTTATGAACACGGATCTTACTCGGAGGAAGCTAATACTCAATATTCATCTATAATAATTTGTTAATCACTCTTACATAATTCACAATTTTCTATCAAAGTCCCACTATTTTTTATCATACATAGTACGACTTCGCATCTCAATCAAACAGTTATTTATTTGTTTTATTATTCTTGTTATTTATTCTGAACACTTAAGAGATATTAATGGAATGTGTCTTTATCACTAAACGTAAAAACACAACGTAAACTTCACGAAGTTTTAATTAAATTTTGTCAGACAAGATAGTCATTTAAATATCACCATGGATTATTATACTAGTCCAACCTTTTCAATGCTGTGCTTTTACTAGTTGAATTTAGAGTTAAAAAGAAAAATTTAAACTCTACACTTTTCGGTAGATTCAAAATGCAAAATTATGGCTATATTATGTATACAATCACAACTTTTTCAATACTTGCTAACCAGGTGTGCAAGTTACCAAATTAGTAATATCAATTTCAAAATAAAATGGACAAAATTCAAAATTTTTAATACTTTTACAAGAAGAACGTCTAACATTTTATGTTGAGAACATTTTCAAAGCGATTGCTTTAATTTTTTAAAATTTCAATGCTCAATGTTCTAAACTAAATTGAAATTAAAATTTCATCGTGAAAAAAAGAAACAATCTATTCGAAAAAATCAAAATAATGAGATATAGACTTATTGAGTATAAAATTCAATTGTCAACATACATATTTTTGCCTTCCGCGAATAATTATAACATCAATTTACTATATAACATCGATTTAACTCGTTATTTGGCCGAATTTATGCCAAATACAAAAAAGAAGTGACATTTAAGCTTTAACTACATACTTGAATTTTCATTTAACAAAAAAAGAGTTTTTTTTTTTGGCCAAATTTATGTCTACTTTAAAAATGAGTGATTCGTAACTAACTATTTGTTTGAGGTGGTCATTTTGGTTATTCCATTTTATTTTTTGAGATAAAAAAATAATTTAAAAATGGTTTAGAATGGTTTGAAAATAATTTGGAAAATTGATGTAAAAATAGTTTGATTTTGCGAATTTCGAGGTGATATGAATTGTTGAGATTTTAATATATTGTATAAAGATTTGAAAAGTTGAAAAAATAATTACAAAAAAATCGAATGTAATGAAATAGTTTAAAGGATTAGAAAATTTAAAAAAAATAAAAAAAATAAAATGGTGAAATGTGTATGTCAAATAAAGAGTAAATACTTGATTTTTTGTTCAGCAAATTTTTTCTTTTTTTAGCCAAAAAAAAAAAGAAAAAAAGATTTGATTTTCAAAATCGAAATGAATCTTGAGCTGAGAAATTAGTGGAGGGGACAGTTGGACCACAAAACCGGGAATGCCTTGGGCAGTTCATCACCACATGACAGTGGCACGGACACAGCGCAATGGCCTCACCGTAATTACCCAACAATACCCTGTCTTTTCTCGTACATTCGGATCGCGACCTTCTCGCTCACACGTGGCACTCTCTGCACGTTCCACAGAATCCGTTTCTCAAATTGGCTCCACCAAAAGTCCACATCATTCCAGCCGTTGGATTAGATTCTCCAACCCACTCCTTAACCCAACCCCCGAGTTAAAACCATCTAACCATGGTTAAGCAAACTCAACATTTAATTTACCACCTTACCCCTAAAAGTCTCTCATTATTTACGATCTCCCCTGCCCTTTCTGTACCTATAAATTAACCTGCCGAGACTCGTTAGGTTTGCCAAACCAATCCCCCAAGGGGGCCCTATAGGGTTAAAAAAAAAAAAAAAAAATCTCTCTCTCTCTCTCTCTCTAGCTCAAGTCTCTCTCATCTTCAATGGCGGCTTCGTCTTCCTCGAGAACCAGAACCAGATCCAGCGGGCCGGTGCTGCGATCGCTCTCGCCGTGCGGGCGATTCTACTCACCGCCGTCGAACTCCTCGCTGACGGCATCGGCGTCGGCGTTCGCGTCCTCGACGAGCTCGAGTTTCTACTCGTCGGCGTCGACGTTCTACCACAGCCCCGGCGAGGACCAACACAGCCACTACGAGCACCACCGCCCGAGCTCGCCGACGCGCGTCAACCTATACGCCTCCGCGGCGGCGAGATCGCCGTCGGTGCGGTTCTCGATCGACCACCGCTCGATCTCGCCGAACCGTTCCATCGCCGTCACGAAGCAGAAGCCGATCTCGCTCGCCAAGAAGACCTGCATGTGCTCTCCGACCAATCATCCCGGATCGTTCCGGTGTAGCCTCCACAAGAACGTGTCCGCCGGAGGAAGCCACCACACGACGTCGTTCCCTTCGACTCGCCTCAACATGCGGAGATCGGCGATGACGAACTCGCTGGTCCGTATTGGCGGCGTGGAAGGCGAGTGGGTGAAGCGAGCCTTGACGGCTCTGATCCGGCCGTCGTCTCACCAGCAGCGCCGGAGATCGGCGTTTCGGCCGGCGAAGAGTCGTCTCTCGGTGATGTCCAAGGCCGACGATCCCTGACACAGGTGGGTTGGTACATTTCCAGGTCGAATTTTAGTTTTCTGATCTCAGATTCCGGCGGAGGGTCCGGAATCCGGCGAGTAACATTCACTGAGGAGTCTCTCTGCGTTTGTGCTGTTTGGCTGGAGATTTTTTTTTTCTTTTGTTCTGTTCTTTTTATATTATGGAATCGAGAAAGGCGATGTTTGGCTGGCTGGTTGGTCCGTTCTGGAATCTGAGGCGGAGACTTCGTCGTCGTCATGGGCTCTGGCGATTTTCGGCTCATCCAAACAGAGCCGATCCGATCGGAAACAGAGTTTTGTAACTTTGAAGATCTTCGAAATCCTTGATTTTTTGGCGACAGGACTGAAGTGATGATCATCATAGATAGAATAGAAAGAAAAAAAAAGGAAAAAAGAGAAAAAAAATCATCCATTTGTATATATGATTTGCTTATAGAAGCATGTTTTCGGGTCACAGAATCTTGATTAGTGAGCAAAAGAGCAAAATCAAAGAACCGGATTAAGTCTAATTCTGAGATTAACGAATACAGGACTCTAAAAATTCCATATATCTGAACTTGGCAAAGACTCCAATGACGATGAGACTTGCACATTTGGGTTTGTTGTGTGTGCCGTCAACTCGTCGTTTCGTGTTGACGGTTTCCGTTGGCCGTGTCGTTACCATATTTCGCCGTTTCGTGGGGTCTGTCGTGTGTGACGTTGATTTCGCCGTCGTTTTTTCACTGGATCTGTTTGTCCGAGGTATATTCTTTCCCTTGTTTATTGGATTATATTAATTTCTTGGTGTTATATAATTTTATTTGTTTTATTATGTGTTTTCGGTTTATTTATTTATTAATTAATTCACTTTCTGTCGTTTTTTGGTTGTCTCTGTTTACAGGTATTGTGGGCTTGTGCGGTGGTTAAAGTCAAGTAGCGCTTTCATGGACTTTTATGAACTTTGAAAATTTTGAAATTTGGGATTGACTCTACTGACAAGAGTGGAGCTGAAACCGCGAAACTTTGGTATTTAAAAACGACACAACGACCCAAAAGAAGTAGACCCGAAAGAAATAATTGAGATTACGCATATATAACTGATTTATTGATAATTGGGTCAGTCAGTAAAAAATTGGGTCGGAGGACGGAATGGGTCTGTGTCTGTGGGAACTGGGAAGCAATACAGGCTGGCGAAGCTAAAATAAATGATGCAATTATGACGATTGAGGACAGTGTTTATAGAATATACAATAAAGTAGAAAAAGAAATTACCATATAGAGGGAAAAATTAAAATATTATAAAGGGGAAGAGCATTAAATTTGGCGGACCGGATAGTCAAGAAATATTAAATTTGTTTGGAAGTAAGGCATCTACCATTTACCAAAGGACAAGTGTCTTCTGCTTTTTCTCCGAAGAGAGAGGAAGAAAAAGAGAGAATTAAGCTTATGTTTGGAGTGTGCTTGCCTATTTTATCTTATTTTTTGGAATAAAAAAAATAGTTTGAAAATAATTTAAAATGATTTAAAAAAATGATATTGAATGGTTTGATTTTGTAAATGTTAAGGTGGTATAAATAATTGAGATTTAAAGATATTGTATAAGGATTTTGAAAGTTGAGAAAAAAGATTGAAAAAAAAATAAAATGGAATAAAATGGTTTGTAGAATTAAAAAGTTGAATAATTTGGAATAGTATGTAATAGAATAAAATGGGTGGGATGGTTTGTAAAAAAATGGGTAAGAGAATTCCTAATGCCTTTAACTAATGCACTATAATTTTTGTGTAATTAATGTTGTAACATAAAAACGTGGCAGAATTAATAATGCCTCAAGAATGACAATTTTCGAAATATGTCATAGTTGGAACTTGATGTAGGTGTATATACGTACTATGGGTTCTGTATAATTGTGTTGTGTTCTCGTACAAGAAACGCAAATTCGTGAACTTTGGGATCAGATCACATGGTGGTCCCTTGAATGCACCGAAAGCAAGCGGCCGAAGATTATTGTACAAACTCAAAAACACCAATACTCTAATTCCACACAGAGTGAATATTAATGCAAGCTCGTTCATAAAACGACACGCAATTTTGTCCATTTGTATCATTATATTTAGGGATTAGAGCTCAAAAATTTGAACGTCGTGCCAAAACGAGAAAAAAAGTTACCAAATAAAAAACTAGTCTGTTTGGTTGAAGCCGGCAATGGCACACTACATGGACCCCACGAATTCAGTTTGTGCCAGCTCATGCGGCTCCGACTGGAAAGCACGTAACCACTTTTTAAAGCGAAGGCGATTTGTTATCTTTTTTTTTTGCTAAAGAAAGTGGAATTTCATTAGATAGATGCAATACGTGATGCCACAGAGATTGGCAACTCCGTAGATACAAAACTGCCGCCTCTATTGGACTGTAAAATCCATCGGCTAATAGCATCCGCCACTAAATTACAAGATCTAGAAATCCAAACAAAAGTAACACTATTGAAAGTAGAGGAATGATTAACACATTTAAGAAAAGCCGCCAACGATTGCCAATCTGGTGGAGGCACTCCTGAGGATAAAGCCTTTATGGCAACTTGACAATCAGACTTAATGGAAATAGAATTGATGTCTCTTTGTTTTGCAACCTGAAGAGCCAATTCTATTGCCATAAGCTCCGCTTCCAGAGGATTGGCAGCTTCAGTTACCTCTGCACAGAACAAATCCACTCCTTTGACTGTAAGGCACACTGCCAGTCCAGCTTTGCCATCTTTGAAAGATGCATCCACAGCAGCTATAACTTCTTGCACGCCACCTGATTCCAATTCCAAGCTGACTGTTGAAGCATTGATTCTATATGCTTCTTCACTATGCTTTTTGCGAGTCAAACTTGACGAGAATTCTAAGGTTGCCAAACGAAGCTCTAGGCTAATTCTCTGAACTTGTACAGGTATATCTTTAATAGCCATCTCATTTCTCGCTTTCCAAATGAAGTTGCAGATACATCCCATCAAAAGTAATCTGCTCTTATCTTGCTGCAAACTATCTTCTTGCACCAAATAGACGAAGAATTCTGCTAAATCATGTGTGGGAATACAATCTATTCTCAAACCAGCATGTTGGAACCAAGCGGCACGAGTTACTGGGCACTCTTTAAAAAGATGCAGTGTTGTTTCTTCAGCATGACCACAGAGAGGGCATGATGAATCTATATTGATTCTTTTTGCCAGAACCGCTCGAGTAGGCAACGCATTACGCAAGATTCTCCAAAGCAGAAACTTCATTCTTTCATGCAGTGTTGACTTCCATAATTTGTTCCAAACCGAATTGTTCTCCGAAGTACGACTAGCAATAACTGCCTCATAAGCCGCTTTAACCGAGAAGGATCCCGATTTCGAATTCTTCCATATCAATCGATCTTGAGCAGGAGCCGGAAGAATTTTAATGTTTGCTATTTTAGAAGCACAGGGCGCCGAGAAATACTGCTTGAGCTTTTCTTCATTCCAAGAGCGGGTGTCTTGGCAAATTAGTTCATTAACTGTAACCAAATGGGGCTTTGGTTGTGGGAGTTCAACAAAGTTTGCTTCTGGTTCACCATTTACCTCCCAAGGGATCCAAGGGAAAGTCCAAATATTGATCGCATCGCCGTCTCCAATAAGATAGCAAGAACCTTTCCGAATGATGTCTCTTGTTTGTAAGATGGCCTTCCAAATTGCAGAATCCGAAGCTTTACTCCTGCATTCCCAAAAAGGATCATTGCTGCAATATTTACTGGAGAGCACCTTTACACATAAGTTGTCTTTTTCTGTAGCCATCTTCCATGCTAACTGATTGTTTTACACAATATTTACTGAAGGCGATTTGTTATCTGATTGTGGAAGAAGTGTTTCGCAGATCGTGACCATTTTAGTTTCGAGTTGTTACTCGGTTTTGTTTTTTTGTTTTGCTGAATCGGTTTTGTTCCGTTCTTGCTTAAAATGTTAATGTTGTTGGTTGCAATAGAGCGATCGTTGTGAAAACATGTCGTTTTGATTGAAACCCTTGCGCTTCTGCGGGATATGAGTGTGGAGGAACATATGTTCATGGGTTCGACCTCCGTGACTCAATTAGCTTCTAAACGGATAAGAGCCGCATGAATAAAAAACAATGGGGCGTGGCCAAAAAAAGAAAAAGAAAAAGGGGAATTGAAAAAAAATGACGTGAATAAAAAACAATAGGGAATTAAAAAAATTAATATTCTAAGTGTCACTTAGTAACTTATACTTTGAGTGTTGTGCTAACTTCATTTTATTATGTGTTTATGAGTAAAAATTATAATTACAACATAAAAAAAATATATAGATTAATAGTGTGTTCAAAAAATATATTCATCAAAATTTTCCGACAAACAAAGTACATAGATCGTTTAAATTACTAAAATAATAGTAGTAGAAAGAAACCACTAAAGAGATAGCACCTTAATTCTCAATACTCCACCTCTACTTCTTCGAGGAAGATTTAGGACACAGTTCAAATTTTCTACAAACATTTACCATTTAAAATTCATCTTTGCAATTAAATTCACTTTTTTCATTTTGATGGTTCATGTTGAAAGAACATACAGCTCGCACGAAATATGCATGTTGAAAGAAAGAAAGAAAGAAAGAAAAAGAAAAAAGGAAGACGTAACGAGTCCTCAAAAAGTGCCACCAAAAACTTATATTTTGGGAAAATTTTGAAAAATATCAATTTTTTACACCACTTGTTTTGAAAATTTATAATTTAAATAAAATATTGCATTATTCTGTCACATTTTATGAGTGAATGTAACTGAAATGCTCATTTCTTTACAATTAAGGAAGGCAATAAGGGAATAAAAGAGAGTCAAAATAATAATTTGCTAATGAAAAAAATAACATGACTTGCAGTTGTGACATTAATTGTAAACATGGTTTATAAATACGGAAATTACATAAAAATTACATTTTTTAAGTGCTCTTAATAATTTAGATTCAAAGTGATGTGTTACTTGAGTTCTTCTGTATATCTATAGTATAAAAGCAGGGGTATCAATTAAAAGTACAATAAAAATAGGTTATAGATTATTAATGTGTAAAAAAAGACGTTCGTGAAAATTTCTTACGAGAGTCGCATTGAATCAAAATTTTCTCAATCTCATTTTCTCTAATAGAAATTGTAAAAAAAAGACCAATTTAAGTACCACTTAATTATAATTTTTCTTAAATAATATGCTCTCTTAATTAAAAATAAAGGTATAAATTAAAAATTTAGCACAAATGAAACATAAAATTAAAATATTAATGTGTCAAAAGGGCATCACAATTCCCTTTTATCTCTAGGGCAAAACCAAAACGAACAAGATTGGGCCTAAAATAGTGCTTGAATGGGCTCAGTGACCCCGTACAGCCCAACTTGACGCAGGTTGGGCCCAAAGTTTCCGTGATGCGGCTTTTCGCCGACCTAAGCGCACACAAGAATTCAAGTCCTGCCGCGTGGACACCGCGGTTTTCAGTTTTGATAAGCAAAACCACCAAAAAACGACGCCGTTACATTCCTAATCCCCGACATTCACAAACGTCGTCGTCCCGAAATCCCATTTCTCTCTCTTCTCTATCGCCAACGTACGTCTCTCTAGCTATGTCCCCGGGAGTCCGATCCACGCCGTCGATTTGCCGAACCGCCTCGATCCAACGGCTCCGATCGCGCCACTTCCACGCCCACTCTGAGCCCGCGAAATCTCCGGTCTCCGAGCCCAGTCGGGGCTATTCTCTGCTGAGATGGATTTCGGGTATCGGAGCCGGGTCGGGACTAGCGTTTCTATACTGGTCGTTCTCTTCGGAAGATTCTGATTTGGACTTAGGCTTGTTCAAAAGGTCGATTATGTCCTTCGCCGACTCTCCGGCGGCGATCGCCGGCACTGCGATGACGGATCGGCCTTCGCGCTCGTTTTTCCACAAACTGTCTCTGCCTGAGTATAGCCATAGGTTTATCTTCGGAGGCAAGGCTTTGAATTAAGTCTTTTCTTCTTTTTGGTTAACGGTCTGTTTGGTTCTCGGTGAAGTGATTTTGTCTGGCTTCGTGTGTTGTGCGAGTGCAGAGGCGTTTAGGAGGAAGGTTTTCTTCAACTATGAGAAGCGCATAAGGTTGATGAGTCCTCCTGAGAAGGTAAGGTTTTCATTTTTCTCAAAGTCTCATTTGTTTTGGATTTGAATTTTTTTGGTTAATGAGAAAAATGCTAACTTTGTCTTTAACCGTGAAAATTGTTTTATTTTCTTTGTTGTTCTAGGCTTGTTGTGTTGTAGGAATTCCTTTGTGCCTTTAAGCTACAAAGTGCTGATATGCCTTTTAGATTAGACTATTTCAATATCTATATGGAATTAGTCATTAAATAAATAAAGTGACCTTCTTTATGTTTGTTACTTATTTTCATTCGACTCTCAATGTGAATGGCCTAATTCTAAATGTATTAATCCAGAATTTACAAATACGTTGTTAAGGTTGTGGAGAGATACCAGGCATTTGTTCAGGTTTGAACATTGCTCATTCTGGCTTCCTTTATCATATTTTGCTTGAAGGTTTTCGAGTACTTCGCATCCTGTTGTACTCCAGAAGGAGAACTACTTATGAAACCGGCCGATCTTATGCGAGCAATTGTTCCTGTTTTTCCTCCGTCTGAATCACACCTTGTAAGAGATGGGTACCTGAGAGGGGAAAGGAGTGCTGGTGACTTACGCTGTGAGCCGTCGGAACTTTTTATGATGTTCGATGTAAATAACGACGGACATATATCTTTCAAAGAGTGAGTTACCTCATTTCTTATTATCGTTGTACTTGTACTTGCAATATTTTTGCAGTGTACAACTGTTTTTTTTTTTTGTTAAGTTGGGAGTTTCACTAATATCAGTTCTTTCTCTTTACAGGTATATATTTTTTGTAACACTGCTCGGTATCCCAGAATCAAGCTTTTCGGTGGCCTTCAAAATGTTTGACATTGACAATAACGGGTTGGTCCTAATTCAGAATTTTCAAAGTATTGTAAATGAAATGCTGATATCCTCACTAGTTAGAGCCTAGAGGTCATTTGAAGGGTATCCATTGAATAAAAAATGTCTCAACTAGTTCCTTGCTCTTGGGGCATCTCTAGCGCTCAACACCCACTTCTCTTCTCTACAATTTCTCTACTCGTGATGAGTTAACCTTATATATATGCATTTATAGGGAAATAGACAAGGAAGAGTTCAAGCAAGTGATGGCTTTGATGCGAGCGCAGAACAGGCAGGGGCTTCACCACAGGGATGGGCGTCGAATTGGGCTAAACGTTAATGGTTCAGTTGAGAATGGTGGTCTTGTTGATTATTTTTTTGGTGATGATGGAAACAAACGCCTGAACCTTGATAAGTTCGTCCAGTTTCTTGAAGCTTTGCATGATGAAGTAGGCTTCTTTCTCCCCCTTCCCTAATTCAAAAGCTTCAGATCTTATCTTTTACATACATAATTTTCCGTTTTACATGTATGGAATACTTTTTGTTTGTATCAATAGTAGGCAGTTTACATATGCCACACTATCTGGTATTATTTTATGTGGTAAAGTATAATGTAGTTTGTGTCGAAGATTAAGGCATCATTAGGAAAGCTAAGCATGAGTTGAAGAACTTGTCAACATACGCTTTAATCGAAAACTTTTAGCAGCTGCACATGATGCTTAGTAGTTACATGTAGAGCATGAAAATCCACAATTGGGTTTGGCAAATACATGCGTGTTTCAACTTTCTCAAAACTAAAATTTTTATGCTGTGAATTCTCTGATCATAAGATATTTCACATTTCTCTCCTCTCCCATCTTCTGTCTGTAGCCAATTTTTTTCATATCCTCATCTGGTCTGAATAATCATCTGTTTCTTGTAGATACTGAACTTAGAGTTTGACCATTATGACTACAAATCACGGGGAACAATATCAGCTATGGACTTTGCATTGTCCATGGTTGCTTCTGCCGAGATGAGTCATTTAAGCGGGTTGCTTGATCGGGTTGAGAAATTGAAGAATGATCCACAGCTTAACAACTATCGCTTCACGTTGGAGGAGTTTAAAAGTTTTGCAGCGCTTCGCAAAAAGTTGCAGCCATTCTCTTTGGCTTTATTCAGTTACGGAAAAGTAAATGGTTTGTTGACACGAGAAGATTTCCAGCGAGCTGCTTCCCAGGTAGGATTCTTAAACCTTCGTTCCTTCTTTAGATTGAATATTAACATATGGATAACCTTTATGTTCTCACAAAGCTTTTGCATTCTTTGGAGAGTTAGAATTCTTAATCAACACCAAAAACCGGAAGAATAATTGATTAATTTCTAACATCGACTTTCTTCTTTGCTCCCCAAATGCACTAACAGATTTGCGGCGTAGATCTCAGCAAAAATGCGATCGAAATCATCTTCCACTTGTTTGATGCAAATGGTGATGGTAATCTAGGCTTAGACGAGTTCGTTAGGGTTTTACACAAGAGGGAAAGAGACATAGCTCAGCCTGTGAACTCGGGAGTCCTTGGTTATTTGTTTTGCTGTGGAAACTGCACTTTAAAAAATTCCTCTTCTTCGTCAGTGGTTCCTTAATTGAATCTGCCTCGAAGTTATAGAAGTGTTGTAAAATCAAACAAGTGGTATGTTTGTATGTATTTTTAGAATGTCAGATCAAAGTATTGACCCCAATAGTAAAAGTCCTCTGAACATTGTAAAGCCCACATTGTGAATGGGTGTTTGTATTTTGCTTTAACTTGTGCAGATAAAAGAAAAGTATGATCGTCATAGCACTGCAAACAAGCTTTTAGTTATGAGCATCAAACATTAGTAGTTGCAATTTTTGCCTTGACCTCCAATGTCAGGACTTTCCTTGAATTTATATTTATGCCAAAGCATCTCTACTTCACAGCTTTTCTCTTTTGTCTCTATCATCTATAATTATCATCGCTATTCAATATTCCAATTTGTTCCAAAATAGTAAAAAAAGGAATTAAACTCGAGAAAGCAAATGCTCTCCCGAAAATCAGGAAAACCCTGTTCCCCATAAAAAAAATATTTTTTTCCCTTCTTTGGAGAGAGAAAATAAGAAGAACAAGACAAGGCACGTGGGGGAATTTACTGTCAGGACATACCACTGATATCCCCTGTTTTGAAGGCATAAGTGGGACCCACATGGATTTTTACAGGTGAAATTAGATGTCCGAAGCTCTGGCGAGTGGCGTCATCGTGTCTTTAAGCTAAATTGCTATATTGCCACTTGCCAGCCCACCACACCCTCTCTCGGGAGGCGCTTCCATAACACGCACTTATGCCTCATCTCTTCTCTGTTTTATCTTATTCATTTTTGCTAATCGTGTTTTGTTTATTTTGCTAAGATGGTTTTTTTGGGGGAAAAAAGTGTCACAGATTGTTGTGTCATGCGTGTTTCGTATCGTGCTTTGCCACCCATTCCGTTTTACACTAATTGAGTAATTTCATGCTAATCATTACGATAATAACTAATTAGTTGGCTATGAGTTGGACACAAAATCTCCATTATCATCCATTTCCATGGTGCGATCGTCATTAGCAAGTATATATGTATCTCCGAAATGAATCTCTATTTTTGTGTAAAGGAACAAGAAACATAAAAACAAAATGTATCAAATCTATTTCATCAATGCCATTATTGTTAATTGGCTTCACCGTAAAAGAAACGAATAATGGGAATTATTAGGAACAAAAATATTCTCCCAATTTGGCAACCATGCAAATGCGGTGCATGAATCATCAATTCATGATTCACGAGAAACAGTAATGGCTTTGAGACACGCGCGTTCGAGGAAGGTCTACAACGAGTACGACCATACGAGCTCTGAAACGTTGACCTCTCTGATCACTGACAAACCCTAGGAGAGAGAAAGTCCCAAGAAACAAAACCGCGTCTATTTTTTTTTTCGCACACATTTTTTCTATCTTCTATTCATGTTCTCTGTCTCTTTCTCTCTCCCTCCCATCGCAGCTTATCATTGTGAATTCAACTCGTTCAAATTTTGACTCACAAAGCATTTAAAAGTTTTGTTCTCTCTCTCTCCTCTCCGAATCAGTGGACCGAAGAGCAAGCAAACGAAGAACAAACAAACACAGGAGTGGGTTTTTCTTTTTCCCTTTTTCATTGCTCTTTTTGTTTCCTTTCGTTAATTGAATTTTGGGTCTTGGCTTTTTTTTTTTTGGCCCTTTTCGTTTGGCCTTTGGGGATTGGTTTTGTGTACAGCCTTTTTCTTTTTTCTTGGTTAATTTGAGAATTTGTTTCTGTTCAAAGCTCTGATTAGATAATAAATAATACGAATTGATTAAATTAGGGGTTTTCATTGAGGTAACAAGTCAGAGCTAATAGGGCTTTGATTTGGAACCAATATTAATGGGAAAGCCAATTGGGAAGAAGAAGGATCAGATTCAGGACCCGCAAAGGCCTGGAAATGGCAACGTTAAAGCGAGCAAAGCGTCTTCGGATCGGAGCTCGAAACCCGCTTTCGATGAAGACACGGCAATGTTCATTACTATGTCTCAGGAGCTCAAAGAGGAAGGCAACAGGCTGTTCCAGAAGCGCGACCATGAGGGCGCGATGTTGAAGTACGAGAAAGCCCTGAAGCTTCTTCCCAAGACCCACATTGACGTTGCTCACCTTCACAGCAACATGGCCAGTTGCTATATGCAGATGGGCCTCGGCGAGTACCCTCGGGCCATCAATGAGTGTAACTTGGCGTTGGAGGTGTCGCCAAGGTACAGCAAGGCGCTGCTGAAGAGAGCCAAGTGCTACGAGGCCCTGAACCGGCTCGACTTGGCGCTCAGGGACGTTAACACCGTGTTGAGCGTGGAACCGAATAACCTCAATGCGTTGGAGATTCTGGAGGGTTTGAGGAAGGTGATGAGCGAAAAGGGTATTGTGATCGATGAGAAGGAGATCGGTTTGGCTAGTGTGGAGCTGCCGCCGACTGCTGTGAGGTCGCGTAAAGTGGTGAAGGAGAAGGGGAAGAAGAAGAAGGGGAAGAAAGTTGAGGAAAAAGTAGAGGTTAAGGTAGTTGCGGAGGATAAAGCTAGTGGTGTTAAGGACAAAGAAGTGATTGCGAAGACTGTTGTTGAGGGTAAGGCTAAAGCTAAAGTGGCTAGGAAGTCTGTCAAGGAAGAGAAAGTGGTTGAAAAGACGGTTAAGTTGGTGTTTGGGGAGGATATAAGGTGGGCGCAATTGCCAGCGAATCGTAGCATGAGGTTGGTGAGGGAAATTGTTAAGGATCGGTTTCCTGGCCTGAAGGGCGTCCTTGTAAAGTATAGGGACCGAGAAGGGGATTTGGTTACGATAACCACAGTGGATGAGCTCAAGTTGGCTGAATTGTCGGCTGATAAGCAGGGGTCACTGAAGCTGTATATAGCCGAAACCAGTCCCGAACAAGAACCAGTTTATGAAGGAATAAGCGAGGGGGAGGAGCCTAAGGGTGATGGGAAATCGAGTGATGTTATCGAGAATGGAGATATCGGAGAAGGTGGAGAGGCAGAAAAAGGGGTAATGTGTGTTGAGGACTGGATTCTCCAGTTCGCACGATTGTTCAAGAACCATGTTGGTTTCGATTCTGATTCCTACTTGGATCTCCATGAACTCGGCATGAAACTACACTCGGAGGCAATGGAGGATACTGTGACGGGTGACGATGCTCAAGAGCTTTTTGACATTGCTGCAGATAAGTTCCAAGAGATGTCGGCTTTGGCATTGTTCAATTGGGGAAATGTGCACATGTCGAAAGCAAGGAAGCGGGTGACTTATCCCGAGGATGCTTCGAGAGATCAAATCGTTGAGCACATTAAGGCTGCATATGAATGGGCACGGAAGGAGTACATAAAAGCAGAGAAGAGGTATGAAGAATCGCTGAAAATCAAACCAGATTTCTACGAAGGTTATCTTGCGCTTGGGCAACAGCAGTTTGAGCAAGCAAAACTCTGTTGGTACTATTCGATCGGCACCAAGGTTGAATTAGAAACCGGGCCATCGTCGGAGGTACTTCAGCTATATAACAAGGCTGAGGACAGCATGGAGAAGGGTATGTTGATGTGGGAGGAGATGGAGGAGCAACGCCTTAATGGGCTCTCCAAAGGTGAAAAATACAAGGCACAGTTGGAGAAAATGGGATTGGGTGATCTATTTAAAGATTTATCAGCTGAAGAAGCCACAGAACAGGCTGCGAACATGAAGTCGCAGATATACCTTTTGTGGGGTACCTTGCTGTACGAGCGGTCTGTCGTGGAATTTAAGCTTGGCCTGCCAACTTGGGAAGAATGCTTAGAGGTTTCGGTTGAGAAGTTTGAACTTGCAGGAGCTTCTCCAACAGACATAGCTGTTATGATTAAGAATCACTGTTCCAATGAAACTGCACTTGAAGGTAAAAACTTATCATTTTTATTTGAATGAGCTTATATTTACCCCATGGATTTCAAATTTTTTTAGCGTTGTGGGAAGTTATTCACTTGGCATTGTTGTGCAGGTCTAGGTTTCAAGATCGATGAGATAGTGCAGGCATGGAACGAGATGTACGATGCTCAGAGATGGCAGTTTGGTGTCCCATCTTTTAGGCTTGAGCCACTGTTTCGTCGGCGGGTCCCAAAGCTTCATTCTATGTTGGAGCATGTTTGAGTTTTGTAGATTGGCTATTCTTTCTCAAGCAATTCTTCAGTTTTTCTTAGCTCACCTTCGGAAGCTTGCCTAGTTGCGTGCTAAGATAGGTAAAACATCTCTTTCTCGCTCTCTTTTTTTCTTCTCGTCTTACTGAACAGAATCTTTAGTTTGTTCATATTTCACTGTCTAGCTTCTATGCAAATCGTTTGATAACTCATTCCTTGAGAAGTTACTTGGTACTCGATCTGAGTCCCTATGGCAATTATGCAATCGCTATATATAAGTAAAATTTTATGCGACTCCGTTATATGGGAATAATGCATTCACTATATCCCACATCAATACCATGTGTGGAACTGAATTACTTTCTGACATTTCATACTTTTTCCTTTAACTTGTTCAAAATGAAGTATTTTACGTTAGGCCAGAAGTAAAAATGGTAGTTACCTATTGGCTAGTTCATATTGAATTATCAAGTGAAGTTCACTCGGAATACTGACACACTTGACGCCTTGGAACCAAAAGGCTGATATTGTTCCAAAGTGGGCTTGGCATAGACATATCTTTTGTTTCTCTAGTAAGAGAAGGGCTAGCAAATAATATTCTTGTGGTTAAGAACATGACATCCTATGAATTATTCCAAGTATTGGCTCTTTTAACTTTCATTCTTTTCTTATTTGAACCAAACTATAATTTATGGAACATTTGGAACTAAAACTCAATTTTCCTGTGTGTTTTTGACAGTCCTTTGTATCTCTCTTATAATGTCATCAATATTTCTGGCCACAATTTGGTTTTTTGTTATGGCTAGGTAGATTCTACTGATGACGAATAATCTCTTTGGTTCATTCTGTGATTGCAGGTCTTCGATTTATTCCTCCATGGATTGTTGTGTTGTTGAAGCAAAAGAAACTCTTAGTTGTTATTTTTGAGTTTGAGAGTGGGTTGATTGAAATGATGTGATTTTTATTTTTTATTTTTTGCACGGGGTAATTATTCATACAGTTTGAGATAGTGGGTATATGATTGAATTTGTTCACTTCAAATGAATAAGCAAAAAGGTCATACTATTTGTTGAGACTTTTGTTGATTTTTGTAGATTGTCATTTGTAAGTTGAAAAAACTTTGGTGTTATTTATATGTCAAAGACCAATATTCATTTATATAAAGAAAAATGTGTTATTGAAAGGGTAAAAGCCCATACATTCTTTACTGCTGTGTTTATTTCTGGCAAGGAAATTTTTTATTTGATAAAGAATCAATTCAAAGCAAATTCAGGACCATTTCAGAAGAGAATCCTAATTAATAAAGCAAAGAGCATGTTCAGAAATCATCAGCTAGGTCCAAATTAATTAACGAGTTTTGAAGTGTGAAACTCATAAAAAACTCGTTAGTATTTACGTCACTTTAAAAACTCATTATTTGATTAGTGCGACTTTAAATATATACTTGCGGTCTATTTTTTTCCCTTTAGTAAAAATAACTTTCAAGTAACATAATTTTAAATATGTATTTGGATATGATATCTTATCCTGTAAGCGTATACAGTAACAGTACTCATCTTAATTTAAGATTTTAACAGAACAGTTTTTGTAAAACTCAAAAAGTTTTTTTCTTAAAATTTTATGAAGTAGACAAATACCCAGAATTTATATAACAATAAAAATAAATATCCAAGCTTTTAAAGTAATTGAGTTTTTAGTCAATTTGTCAATTAATTGCATATGTTTTTGGTAACAAAGTGAATTACCACCACTTATCACTGTGTAAATAATTGCATCATTTGAATAATTGGTTATATTTTTCAAAAGATTGGGTAATAACTTACATTAAATAAATTCAATGTATATTTGAAGCTAAAATTTTTTGAGATCAAAGTTGGTGTCAATTAATAAATCTAAAGGTGACCAACTGATCTTACAGAGGTAAGCCAAGTTGGCGTCGTAAATAGAGATTTTATTTTATTTGTTTTAAAAATGCTATAAATGGTTGCTATATATGTATATATAAGTATTTGTGCTCTACGTTAGCCAAAAAAAAAAAAAGAAAAAAGGGTATTTGTGCTATACTCTTCTTCTTTACCTTTCACTACCCAATTTCAGACTCAATTCTTCAAAAATAGAAATCGCATCTTTCTTTCTTTAAACTTTGGAGTTTTACGATCTAATTAGGCATTAGGGTTTCATCGGCTCTTCCGATCCCAAATTCAATTTCCATGGAGATCGTTAGAAGAGCTTCGCATGCTGGTTCCTGGTACACCGACAATCGTAAGTCTCTCTCTTTACAATTTCTTATTTTTTTATTATTTATTTTTTCACTATACACAGTGTGTGAGTTGGTTTTTCTATTCAACTGTTTGGTCTCCGGGAAAATCGTAGCCAATACGTAAATCAATCACCCTTTTTGTGAATTTGACCTCCAAATAAAAGGAAATGAAAAGTTTGTTAATTTCTCTCACTGTGTTAAATTCCCGAACAAAGTCGATGAGCTGTGTTTCGAGATATTCTTGGAGGCGATAGGTCCGAAGCTCGTAAATTCGGAGCTTTTTTTTTTTTTTTTTTTTCATTTCAATTTCGAAAGGTCTTAGATGGGTAAATATCGATATTTTGTTCAGCGAAGAAATTAGCTGAAGAACTTGAGGGATGGCTCAGAGAATGTGGACTGACTAAGTCTCCAGACGTGCGTGGTGTTATTGCTCCGTAAGTTATTCTGTCAGTCTTTGCTGTTTTTACAATATTTCTACGGTGCTCTTAGTGTGCCAATGTAACATTAATAAAAGAGGGTTACACATTAATAAAAGAGGGTGTTAGTAACGATATAAAAAGATGACGTAATGTTTATTTTAAATTTGTTAAATCAGCTTTTTATATCGTTATATGGTATGGAGGATTGATTGCCAATATATAACATTATAAAATGGTGATGATGTAACGATTATTTTAGATTCGTTATATCAGTTCTTTATATTGTTACATGGGTATGGAAGATTACAAAATTAATTTAATATGGTTTACAAATTCATATTATAAGCATTTGCTAGAAATTTCATATTTTCCATTGTTTTCTTTGTTGTTTTGGATGGTTAACTATGCCTCAGTCATGCTGGTTATTCCTATTCCGGTCGCGCCGCGGCTTATGCCTTTGGAAACATTGATCCAACAAACTTGTGAGTGATTCATTTGTCAAGAGCGCATTGGTTTTCCGTTCCCGTATTGTGAATAGATCAATAAGTGATTTATTATGGTTCTTGATTGTGTTACTAATTTTCTGATAAAACACGGTTTTTTTAGTTCCCGGGTGTTCCTTCTCGGCCCGTCGCACCACTATTACACCCTAAAGTGTGCTCTTTCCATGGCATCAGTTTACAAGACGCCTGTGGGAGATTTACCTATTGACTTGGAAGGTCTTCTTATTTATTCTTCAGTTTGTTCTCTTGCAAAATTCTCGAGAAATAAAATTATTTATTATTGTGTAGTTTAATTTCAGAGCATTTACATTGTGTTTCTTTTGTCCACCAGTGATTGAGGAGCTAAAGGCTACCGGAAAATTTGAACAAATGAGTATCCGTGTTGATGAGGCTGAACACAGCATGGAAATGCATTTGCCTTATCTTGCCAAAATTTTTGAAGGGTACTTTTAAAGGTTTAGTTATACTCTAATGAATTTAGACTGTGGCTGACTTCTGATGATCTTAATGCAGGCACCCAGTTAAAGTTGTGCCGATCTTGGTCGGTGCTGTTGATGCTGAAAACGAAGCCATGTACGGTCAGTTGCTTGCCAAGTATGTGGATGATCCCAAAAATTTCTTCTCTGTATCATCTGACTTTTGTCATTGGGGTGCTCGGTAAGTGTCATTCAAGTTCAAGGTTCTGAATTTTGATTACTTTCTATAATTAACTTCTCAAAGTTCTTAAAATAGACAGACTACATGTTTCTTGTTCTGCTAGTGATCATTTTCATTGCTCGTTGCGTCTTTGTTAATGTTACTTGTTCGATGTGCTGCAGATTCAATTACATGCACTATGACAAGAAACAAGGACCGATATACAAATCCATTGAGGCTCTGGACAAAATGGGGATGGACATAATTGAAACTGGAGATCCGGATGCGTTCAAGAAGTATTTGAAGGACTATGATAACACCATCTGCGGACGCCACCCGATCAGTGTTTTTCTCCATGTAAGTGCCTCGGAGATTTCTCATACTAGTTTGCTTGTTTTGGGAAACTCTCAGAATGATATTATCAATCACAAATAATTAACTGTTTGTTCAGATGCTGGGGAATTGCTCAACAAAGATGAAGATTAATTTCCTCCGATACGAGCAGTCGAGTCAATGCAAGAGCATGAGAGACAGCAGTGTTAGTTATGCGTCCGCGGCTGCGAAATTGAAAACAGATGCTTGAAGATTGTAAATTAATTAAACTGTTCTAATGCAGATCATTTTCCTTTAGAAAACAAGCATCTGCAATATTTAAGTAAAATGCATTTGCAAGAACCATGTGGTATTTCTCTGTGTACATTGTTTAACTGATAAATGGTAAAACTTACCATCTAATCTTTTCTTTAACCAGTTACTTTACATATTGCCAAACTACTTCCCGCTTTTTTTTCTTTAGCATAACTTCTTTTGTGTTCACATATGAATTTCATCATTTTTAATCCTTTTATTAAGAGCTTCTGCCTTAATATAAAGTTGAGAGACATAAAGACGTGTAGATGGAAAGATTAGAGTGTTAATTTAGAGAAAATTTAATCTCATGCTACATTTGACATTTAAGTTTGTAACTTATGCCATTATAGCATGTCATGTCATGTCATTTTTTTTTTCATTATCAAATTATTATGTTGCCCATTTTCTCCCCTCTTATCTTCTTCGTTTGTAAAAAAAGTAGTTCGGTCAAATTCAATGCTAAAATGTAAAAAAAGTGACATTGACGGCAAATCTTATTTTAAAGTGATATTTTTCAAAATAAGCTGTACAGAAGTGACATTTTTCAAAATTTCCCATTAATTTATACTTAGCTCATATACAAGACCATATAAAATCCACAAAAAAAGTCGAACAAAATATCCAATTTTGTCACGAGTTAACGCCTTTTATTATCTCCAATACGAAGCCTGTAATATTTACGCAAATTAAGATATTGAGCCAAATCCCCAGTTGGCTTGATTCTCTGGAGGTTCAAGAACATAGACCTCACCATTTCCCAGTCCAACGGCAAATTGTGCTGCTTTCTGCGGATGTGCTGCTATAAAAACCCCGTAATCAGGCCAATTTAGTCTGCAGACCAACCAAACAATGACAAGTCAAATATCGGAAGCCAATAATAAATTTTAAGTGCCAACTAGTACATGTATTAGAAGGAAAAACGCTCGTCAAATAAAATAACAGTTTTCATTGAATTGTTATTTGAATAAATTACGATGCCCTCATTTTATTAGAAGAGAATTATAATAAAAACAGTAGTGAAGGAAATCCAACTAACTATGTAGCCGAAAGTAGTTTTTATTTTTATTTATTTTTATTTAAAGATTAAATAAAACCCTAAGTCATTGTTTCTTAAAAATCTAATGCCGAAAAAAAAGGTTTAATATGTTAATAGTCAAATTTAGTTAAAATTCCAATGAAAGATAAATTACATTTATTTACCTTGTGGTGTAAGGAAGGTAAGCATAGGGAATAATATGACATTTCATTTGGAGAGTTGAAGCATCAAACATGGCTATGCTTCCATTCAGAAAGCTGGAATATATAGTCTGGCAATCACATGAGAATGTTGCATGGGAAATTGGTGAAGCTTCTCCTAAAACATTCCACTGGAACCCCCCAAGAAAAAAAAAAAAAAAGAATAAAATAAAACTCTTGTGTTGATATATTATAAGCCAAAATTATTAAGCATATACATGGTTCTTCTTATCATGTGACATTGGGAAAAAAAAAAAAAAAAACCTGGTTATCACATTCAAGGTCCTCAGCTTCGTATATCGCCAGGTGGGTCTTGTGTACGACCAGGAAATGCAACTGATCCTGGTGAATCTGGATTTCGGTGTCTGAATGTGTTTTAGAAAACTCGGGTCCGCATGGACTTTGCAAGTGTGTGCTTTTCTGTTCTTTCCATTCTTCAACACTCCAAACAGAGATCTGAAGACCACGCCGAATAAGTTATCAGAAGACCGAGATTCCATTCAAGCAAAATAGTAATGCATATGATTTTGCTGAAGCATTTACTTACCTGTTCATCGGCGCCAGAAGAAATGAGTATATTTTGGATGCTAGAGAAGGCGAGGCCGGTTACTCGTTTAGTATGGCCTTCGAGCTTTGCAACTATCTGCAAAATGATATTATTGACTATATATCTTTTTGTTTTTCCTCCAAATGAATGCCAGATTATCAGGAGAAGAAAAGTACCTTCCTCAAACGGGCATTGTATATTACAATTAACGAGTTGTCCGTGCCGATAGCAACTATATTGTTATCCTCAGGGTAGAAGGCCATAGATGTCGCCGCAGGTGGCGGAGGCAACATAGTCGACATTTTCTGTGTTTTTAGCAAACAAAAGTTTGAGAGTGGATTGGGTTAGACTTATTAAAGCATATTAGTAATGAAGCTTAATCATATTCCTTTAGGAGCGAGTCGTACTCGGAGGTTAAAAAAAAAAAACAAGATTTTCTATGTCCACCGTTAGTAGAACAAGCATTTCTCACAAATTACAAGAGACAAATGGCTCAAACTTTTTGTTATTTTTTGTTTAGAGAAGTTCAGGAAAGATTAGAATCATGGTCTTGGATCCATTTGGAAGACAATACCTTAAATGTGAGCATGTTGAATAGAGAAATACACCCTCCTGAAGCCGACAAGAGATACGAATCGTGCTTTGTCAATGCAAAGCAAGGCACAGCCTTTTCAGAGTCGCTGCCAACAAGGCTGTTACTCATCAGCTCTACGCCATTCCCGTGGTGACATAAGCGTGGGTGAACCTTGATTGTTGCCTACATCAAGACCTCGTATCAGTGAGATTCATTTCTTACAAGGGCGTGTGAGTTTTGCAGATAACCGCTGCTCAATACACAGTACTGTACCTTGCCGGTGGGGTTCAACTTATCAGATGGCCATTTCCAAAACAGATGAATGCCGTTCGATGCTAATGCCAAAATTGCATTGCCCGAGTTTGAGTATGCCAGTTTAGCTATCTGCATTTAATCAGACAGCTAAATGATAAAGTTTTGGAAATATTTTTAACATCTAAAGAAGCTCAAATTCATAGACATTCTCAATAGGAATTCATATCAGCATCATCCACGAAGCGAAATGAGCATGCTATTTAACAAGTAATCGGAATAGCAGATTTCGTGATTTTTTTTTTTAATCGCACCAGATAAAATGAAAAAAAGATGCCATGATTTCAAGTCTCAATAATCTGAAGCTCCAATCCTACGCAAACAACTTTCCCATAACCAGGACATAAAGCACTTTTACAAGCATAACGACGCAGAATTTACATATGTTATTGCACAGTTCAGCAGAATAATGTCCATTGATTTAAAAATACACACACAAGAAGAATAAGTCAGTGTTGCTGCAAGGGAAAGAATGTTTTACCTTATCTGCTCTTGCATCAGATAGCTTTAAGAATTGGAAATGAGAAGGTCGATCAAATTCAAAGAGATTCAAGACCAAGCCTTTGGCATTGGCTTCTCCAGCAAGTAAGGATTTTTCATTCTCCACTTCTTTCAGCTCATCATTCTACAGAAAAGCCATTTTATTTTGTTCAGTTCTCATAAGCACCGAGAATTAATAGTATTCATGGTACGAAAAGTAGGCAAATCGAAAGCACTAAAACAAAACTTGAATCTCAGCTATGGAGTTTCCCGACTTACACACCTTGATAGCACAAATTTCTGTTAATTCAACATCACCTGCAGTTGAAGTCCGATCGGTTGCAATCTGCATGTATTAATAAGCATTTAGGCTGAATATATCTTCAACAAACGGATCAAGCAAATGAAGAAATCTTCCATAAGAAACAACGAGTTCATTATGCTGACCTTTTCCAAAGTTTTCAATGTTTCCCTAGAGGGATCGACAGAGTTTTTCTCGGTTGTTTGGAACAAATTAAGTCCATGGCCAGTTGCCAAGATCTTGATTTCGTTTTTATTTGCAATGACAGCCATAAGCACGCCCTCCTTATTGAAGCAAAAATGCGGAGTGACCTAATAGGTAGACAATTAAAATAATTAAGCTTACAGCTTATATCCTTTTTCTCCATTGTTATATTTAATAAGGCTAGTTCGGTAAAGCTACCGCATAACTCATACAAACACGATGAAGCCAAACCCCAACCGTTTGATGTCTGAAGCGTTTTTTTTTTTTTTTTTCTTTTTTCTTTTCCAGACAAATTTCAGTTACTGCATATATCGCTTTCTAAAATAGAACTCACTGGTAGTTCTCCGCCCGCATCAACAGCTTCCAAAAGTTGGTTTCCGTTCATGTGCCAAAACTTTATGACATGGTTATCACCAGCAGCCAAAATCTGGTTCTTGATTGTGTCAAACTGCACAACAGAAGACGAGCATGCACAGAGTCCTTGGTAACTTCTCTTTACACAACCCTCGCTTTCGTTCCATTCAACAAGGAATGTCTCTCCGTTCTTATTGGTGCCACATGAAAATAACCTACAACAAATAAACGCAGCAACGAAAACATTATTCACCCTTTCGAAACACACACGGCCAAAAAAGACTGCTGATCATGTCATCAAGTGAACCTTTGACCGTCGGCACTGTAAGCCATTCTTGTGCACCCAAGACCAGGAGCATCCTGATCAACTTTGGCTCCCTTGGTATCATAAAGCCACGCTTTAATCGTACCATCCACCGATGTTGAGAATAGGAACTGAATCACAAAAGCACGACGTAATTACAGGACATACAGGTCACAGAAAACAAATCAGAAGATTCAACTTTTGAAGATGGGCAAAAAGCGGTGTCAAGTGCTTTATAGTTTTCTTACATGAGAGTTTTCCTTTTTGTGAGGACAGAGAGAATAAAGAGGAGAGTCGTGACCTTCAAACGTGAATTGCTTGTTACCAGTAACCACATCCCACACCTTAACAAGCAACAAAAGATTAACAAACGAATTTCAGTTTAATTACACAAACTTTAAAGAAAAAATCATCCGGGGACCGTGACATTAATAGATCAACCAAACCTTAATTGTTTTGTCATCACCACATGTTATAACCACAATTTGGCCGTGAGGAGAAGCGAATGCTAAATCGTTTATACCACCCACATGGGCATCAATCTGCACATGGCAAACTCGGTATCAGATTTATGGTTACAACGTTGTTAAAAAAAATATGTAGTTTTTGTTTTCTTTTTCTTCCCACTTTTGTTTGAATATACGTACTTACCTCCAATCTTTTCTGAATATCTGCGGCTCCGGAATAAAAATATAACTGCACAACATGTTTGGAATATCCAACCCCTGTCGAGTGAAGTCCATTATGGGTGTGATTATAACCTCAAAAAATGAGATCAACAACTGTAGAGCCACATAAGCCCTCTTCCAGTCATCCTTACCGAATAAAGAGCCATCAGGACTCCAGCGTATGCGATTAACAGACAAGTTTTGATTCTTGGCCAAAGCCGCCTGAATATCATATAGAGCTGTTCAAACGCCAGATAAAGGAAATGAACTGTTTTTTAGTTTTTCTAATTGATTGGATGAATATGGAATCAGGCGGACCTTGAATGCCGGAGAGAATGCTCTGACATCCCAAACTCTAAACTTTCTGAAGAGCAGTTTTATCCCATGACTGACGTCCCAAAGCGCTATGTCCCCCACAGAAGTTCCGACTGGAGAATCATATAAGTAAATAAAAATCAATCTTAGGCAAAAGTTCTGTTATGCTTTTGAATATCATAAACAAGGAAAAGTAGGAGAAAGAGAACATAATATCATATGATTCAACCTAGAAGTAGAGTTGGCTCAACAGGATGGAAATCCATGCTCATTGGAGATGACACCTCATTCAATGTTAGAGCCACGGTTCTGGGAATATCGACGTATATTGCAGGTGCCACTTCCTATTAATGCATGAAAATCAAAGTGAAAAAACAAGTTTTGTTACCTGATGTTGGACTAAGTATTGACCCAACTTACTTCTTCTTCTGAGGCCTCAAAATCATTGGACGAGTTAACCGGAATTTCAAGAACCTCTGTAACTACTGTCAGAAAAATGCGATTGAGAAAAAGCAACGTTAAAAATGAATCAATGATTTCTACATGACAAATCGCATACATTGTGTAAAGAGATATCCAACAAGTACCTGGTGGAAGACCAAGTGTATAAGTTATGGTAGATGGAGAAGAATTACTCTCATCTGACAATGATATAGCTTCACAAGGCTAATCACGACCAAAAAACAAAAAGAAAAGAAAAAAAAAAATCAGTGCTTTTCCATAAGCTGTTAAGAGACTCATTCGGTGCAATGTTGCAATAAAACTTCATGGCCAAAAAAAAAAAAAAAAAAAAAGCCCCTACATTTGCAGCGTGGAATAGTGAGTTCGCAGATGATTCAGCAAGAGAAGCATCGTGTGGCTGACAAATATGATCGGTAATCAGGGTTTTAATGACGGGGTTGGGACTGGGGTGTTTGCATTTTATATGCTGCCAATTCAAGCTGTCATAATTCGCCAAATTCAGTTCTCGACGCATTTACTAGTAAACGTAAAGAAAGCTAAACCTCCAGGGAAAGTGATTAACCAGCTAAAGTAAAATTGATTACCCTTGGTTAATGATGCAGCGCAACCTCTGGCTGCCGAAGTGGGGGAAATTCAGTTTGTTGCGAATAAGGGGACTCGCCTTGATTACTTTCTTCAGTTCTTCCATTATTTTTTTCCTGGCAGACTCGGTATCTCCATACGAGGAAAGCAAAGGATGTTCTCTGTTGAACACAGCACCTCGGAACAATCACCGAAATACATTTGCAACATCCACCGCGTTACAAAATCAAAAGCTAGCGAACTACGACGCACCTTATATCACCAAGCGTCAACAACAGAACCATGTCTTTGAAGAGATCTTCATTATGAGGCTGAAAAACTTTCAGATCCTTCATGAGGATTTCATAAGCCTTGGCGTGATCCTTGCTGCCGATCGAAAAGCAATTTCACATACAAAATTAAAGGCTAGGAAACATGGCTTAGGAAAAGAAATATAATAACTATACAAAGGTTACAAATCACCTGTCCAATGCCTCTAAGAAAGCTTGCTTTCTGAGTTCAAAGTATATCTTGGTCGAATACGCATCGTCACCGAGCTTAGTGAAACCAGATAGATACCTCTCGGCCTCGCACCAATTGCCACAAAGAACCATTTCCTCAAAGTGTCTCATATTGAAGAACAATCCAGTTTCACGCTCAAGCCTGAACATCGAATCACAAAATAGTGATAATAACCTATAAGTAAAAGATCTCCGTAGTAAGAGCGCGAAAAATCCTGAGAGGGAAAAAAACTTACGAGTGAATAGTGTCATTGAGACCTTCCTCATCGAAGAACTGCAAAATCAAGAAGATGAGATCTTCACTAAGCCTATTCATCCTCGTCTCTCCGAGGCAAGGTGGTCAAATTAATATAGGCCTTCCATCACAAAATCAATCATATTAGTTTTATTTTTTAGCATAGAAGATTAAAAAAGAACAAAAAAAAAGAACTGGAATGTACAGAAAAACAGTGTATTACTCTTTTTTTTTTTTTAACTAATTATTGAAATGAAATGATTTCCATTTTATCGACAGTGCTTAAAGCCAAACCCAACAAAGAAAAGTTGGAGATTACATTTTATCTGGGTTTGAACTTTAAAGCAGTTTAGAGAACCAAAAAGGTAAAGTTGCGCAATTCCCATAACTGGTTAAAATGTGAAAAACAGAACAACAATACTCATAATGATCCAAAATTCATTTCTCACTTTTCTCGGCAGCCAAACAAGGCTGATCAGGATTCTCGTCAAATTAAAACTAATCCCTGATTTAAGCAAACAAAGAAGAAACAAAAACGGAAACTTCGGTTACTGATACAAAGCAGTCCGATTATATAGATTTTAGGACAATCCCTGATTCTCTCAAGCTAAAATTGAACGAAAACTTGAAAATTCACACAAAAACAATAAACTTTCCGACCAGAGATTATCAACGAAAACAAAGAGTAAAGGTCACAGAAAGTACCCATCTTAATCAACTAACAAAACATAATATATATAAATATATATCTATATATAAATCTGTACCTCAAAACTCTCTCTCTCTCTCTCATTCAGTGACTGACCAACTGGTCTGACTGTAAAAGGCTACTAATATATACATACATAGCTGGCGAAACATACGACATGATAAGTATGTCTTGTAATAATTTTTTTTATTTTTTCTTTAAGAAGAATTCTTCGAGGACTAACATATAATTTAGTGTAATATTTTAAGCTGACCAGACCTAGTGAGGGTGATAAGTGCATCGGCTTATCAGAAGTAGGACCATTGTCCGTGAAGTAGGCCCCACGAGGCGGACAAGGAAGGTGGGCCAGTGGGATTGGTATGTGTCGCTCTCTTATTTCCGGTTTTTCTGATTTTTCTTTCGCTAAATTATTAATAAATAATATAAGGCGTCTAATCTTATCACTTGAGTTGCGTGATCCGTGGATGTTGGAAAGAAAACAAAACATGGATTTTTTTGGATTTTTATTAACCTTTCAAGTGAAATTAAAGGATATAGAATGAAATAATTTATTTATTTTACCAAATACAGTTTAATTAACGTTTTATTATTTAAAAGAAAGACAGCAAAGTCGTAGTCGGTAGTCCCATATATTTCTTCTGTTTCCCACCAACTAAAATAACAAAACAACCAAACATTTCAAAAGAATATTTTGAAGGAAAAGGAAATAGCCAACTTTATGACAATTAATTATCTTTTTATTTGTTGAAATAATTAAAAACAAATCCATAAAATGACGACTCTAATTCTAAAGGCCAAATATCAGGTCACATGTAAGTTGATCCATAACAATGATTTGTAAAATATTGACTATGTCTTACAGTACCACTGTGTGTCTATCTTTGAGAAAATACAGTACAAGAAATATTATCCAACCAACATGATATAGCCAGATTTAAAAACATTATGAGCCAAACAAATGTTACATAGCCAAACACACGTTATATATATATATTGAATTCGCTAGAAAACAAAATTAATATACAGCCCATTGATTATAATAGAAACAATTTGTTTGATCAAATATAATATTTCTTGGTGAACCTACCCAAAAAAAAAAAAAGGACTAAAACAATCCTTCCGAGAAGAAAATCTCGACAATCCAAATGTCCAATAAAAATGAAACATATAGATCAATATAAAATAAGATGCAAAGTCTTGTCCAAAAAAAAAAATCCCAAAGTTCCATCGCATAAAACCTAAACATCCGCAAATTTAGCTCCAAAGCTCACAAATTTAGTCCAACGAATTAGAACAAAACCATGAAATCAAGTTCAACCAGTCTCAAAGCTACCCAAACATTAAATCAAAAGCATCACATTAACAAATGTCTCTCATACAACAGCCACTGCAAGGAACCCATGTTAGAAATAGTGTCCTTAAATAAGATGTAATGTAATATATATATATATATATATATATATATATATAAAAGTAGATCGTTGTGCTTAAAACGTAATTTTTAGATTAATTTCCTAAAACTCAATCGTGCTATTTAGCTCCCGCTCTTTGACCTCTGCGTGCTCTAGCGAGGAGCTCCATTGATACTAGGGGAACCCGGGTCGGTAAGTAGATATTAATATATGAAGATGTTGTGTCACTAAATACAGTACTTAATTACCCAAATTAACTAGTATACGTAGTTAACTAGGGATGAGGCTACGTAAAAGAAAAAAATAGTTATTTACTGAATTGGTCCTATTTATTTTAAAGTAAAGCTCTTTATCTATTAAAAGTTATCACTAAGCATTAATTTTTTAATGGTGAATACTTTTCAAAATCTAGTAGTCATTTTTTTACGTCACATAATTACTTTTTCTAATATAATTTATAATCATCTTAATTATAGTTTTGTAACCATTCAAATATTGGTGATATAAAAAGTATATTTATATTGAATTCCTATTTTTTATGACTTGAATTAGTTTGTTTTTTCCTCTCGTTATGTTTAATTTAGGATTATGCTACGAAGATATATATATATATATATATATATATATATATATAAAGTGGGTGAAGTAGAGAAATACCCAGAATTTATATAACAATAAAAATAAATACCCAAACTTTTGAAGTAATTGAGTTTCTAGTCAATTCGTGAATTACTTCATGGGTCAGTTAGGTAAATAGCCATTTTGGACTGTGTGTTTTTAAAAAATAGTCACAGTTTCAAAAAATTTAAAAACTAGCCATAAAACTGTAAGAAATTTCTTACAATAACAAAAATACACATAAAAAAACTGTAAGAAATTTCTGGCGCTAGGCAAAAATTTTGTAAAAAATTTCTTACATGGCTAATTTTTAAATTTTTTAAAACTGTGGTTATTTTTTAAAATCATTTTGTAAACAGTGGCTATTTTTTTTAAATTCCCTTACTTCATATGCTTTTGGTAACTAAGTGAATTATCACTATGTAAGTAATTGAATTATTTAGGTAGTTAGTTACATTTTTTAAAAGATTGGGTAATAACTTACATTGAGTTTTAAAAATTAGGTATTCACTATAATTTCTCTATATTATAAGATATATAAGTCCTATTTATCAAGTAATATTTCATTATTTATAGTACACCAAATGAAGAGGAGAAGCACGATATGAAAACACGAATCAAAAGGCAGGAGAGATCAAACGAGAGTCCACTATACGGGCGTGACTCTAACACCACTCTAATATTTCTTCTCATTCTAATTCTCAGATTAGTGCGCGTGAAGCTAGTTTAAGTTCGGAAGTATTGGTCCCACACAACCATGTCGACGTGTCTCTCATTGGTTGGTCCACTTTTAAAACCCGTTACACGGTGTGAATGATTCTGTTACACGTCGCATACCAAGTGTATTTTTTACTCTTGGGTTTTTTGGCAATATCACAAAATCAAAATCTCCACAAGAAATCTAAGAAATTTAATTGCCATGAAAAGATCATAAATGTCCAAACATGTGATGTAATTACACGTATTAATATACCAAAAAGTTAAAAAAAAAAAGATTATTATGAATCTCATTTAGTAGGTTAGCCTGATAATCCAATCCAGCATTTTGTAATAAATAGCTTCACCAAAACATCAACTTGTATGGTAATAGAGATCCCACAGTTTCCCACTTTTTCTCAGTCCCGTGGGCTCAAAATTACCACAAATAAAAGTGGTTTTACTCGTTTAAGAAAATAAGAAAATTGAAACAAATCGCACAATCCCATGGGCTAAAAATTACCACATATTTCAAAATATTAAAAAATTACTAATTACAGACTTTATATGGTGGGATTGTCTTACACTAAACAGTCCGACGAGCTTGTTTGATTGAAGAATATCCAGTGAGCTCTACACTAGTGAGACTCATCAATTCTCTCCGTTGAACTTATTTATATATTTATAACGAATCAAATAGTAATGAAATGTTTCATTTTCGATTTGTTACCGGCATGCATGTGTAGATTTTAGAAAGCTAGTCAATAGAATGGACATAAACAAATTTATTCATCACAAAATGCGATCAATATTAAATTATTTGATTATTAAGTAAATAATTATTTTAATGACGTTTTAAGAAAAATAATCAATATTTATATTAATTAAAAAAATAATTATTTTCTTAACAATATAATGCCGTGATTTTATATATCCTTAATTTTTCATGTATTGATTATTACTTTCTTATTTTTTTTTTTTGAAACGTTGGTCATTTTCTTAAAATATACGCCAAAAAATAATCAAACATCAAATAGATCCTTATTTATTTTATTTATTTTTCTTTTTCTAATAACTGATTAAAAAAAGAATTTCGATGTTATTTGTTTCCTATTATCCTTTTCCCTTTCGAAAATCGAATATATAATATTCTATTCCAACTACACATGGTGATCCGAAGAGGACATACTAGTAGTATCAGAGTTAAGTCGATGTTCAGGTTTTTAGTGCTCATTTTCTTATTGTAGAAAAATTTAAAGAAAATGGTTTATGCCAGAAGAGTACCATTCAAATTCTCATACACGTATAAAAAAAAAAAAAACGCTCATTTGAATGTTAATTATGACACGTAATTAAAGCCATCCATTTCCATCTATATAGAACATTCTATTTGCTAGTAGGGGGAAAAAAGGAAGTATAACGAACAAAATTATCGATTATAATTAGTTACAATTGTAAACGGTATATCTAGCAAAAAGGAAATATAAAGAAAAACACCTTCCAATTTGTCGATTATACTCTGGACAAATTAATTAATTATAATTGTCTATGTTAAATCACTGCATATAGACAAGATACTTAGATAAAAATGTCACATTAAAATAATTATAATACTTGCTCGACAATTTTAATATATTAAAAAATAGTATAAATGGTAACACATATTCAATTGCGATAAATTGAATTTTGTTTCCCACTACATCTCACACACACACACATATCACATATATATATATATATATATATATATATATATAATATTATTTTAGCCGAATACATGCAATACTAGCCCAATCTATTCCACCGCAGCACGTGCGATTCACTCTACAATCATTAAAACTTTAAATCCTTATTAGCTAAGGAGTTTTTTTTTTTAATTTTATTTTTTTGTAAATGACTAAAGTGCCTTGTTTTTTTTTTTTCTCATATATTTTAAGATTTCCAGTTGAGATATGTTTCCATATATACATATCCAATGTGAAGTCCTGCTATGCAAGGTTAAATAAAACTAGGGACAATTAGGTAATTAATAGGTATTTTAGACGGTGTGTTTTAAAAAAATAGTCGCAGTTTTAAAAAATTTAAAAACTAGTCATTATACATGTAAGAAATTTTTGACAATAACAAAATTACATATTAAAATTGTTGTAAGAAAGTTTATGACATATGTAAAAAATTTCTGAAAGGGCTACTTTTAAAATTTTTTGAAACTGTAGCTTTTTTTTTTTGAAAATTATTTTCTAAAAAGTGACTATTTCCTTAAAATTCCTTATAAACTAATTAATTATCGAACCCTGATCACAATGGAAGAGAAACAGAATAAGGTTCAATAAAATGAGATCCAAAATCAATTATTAACTTAAAACAATAATAAAAAAAAGAAGAATAACTCCATTTTTTTCATTACTTTGTTATAAATATGAATGGATTATTACACTTCCGTATATTTTATTATATGTCAACGTGAGCTTAAAATTTTATGTCACATGTGCATCTCAAGTCTTCAAACGAGTATTTTGATCAAATCAATGCTTGAAATCAATAAATATCAAAATTCGGCCTATAAAAACGAGAATATATGTGTGTGTGTGTTACGGAACGTCATGGCTTATCAATTTTTATTTATTTATTTATATTTTATTAATCTTTCTAAGAAGCTCTTAATTTCTAAATTTTCAACCTCCAAAAAAAAAATTTCTAGCACTTATTGGAATAATTACATTTTTTTACTTGAATAAAACATGATTATATATAATTTATTAAACATAAAAAGTCTGAAATCGGCCTCAAATTGACCATAAATTCACGATTGTTATATGGAAAATTTCTTCAATTTTGTCTAACTCCATTACATTCAGTTGATACTCTTGCCCTCACTAATTACATTCAATTCTTGATTTTGAATTAATTTTCGACATCTTAAGAAGACGCGTGTCTTAGATATAATATGAAAAAAATTCAACGTCCAAAAAGAAGCAGACATTGAGCTAAATGACTGAAAAATATATATATTTTGAATACAAAAAGTATTTTCATCCTGTCGAAAACGGAGTAAAATATTAACAATATTAACCTTTTTAATTTTGAGAATTTTGTAACCCAATCTTAATTACTGAATTTGTCTTCAAGAACATGCTATCTTAGATGGTGACAATAACCCTTTTTGTAAAAAAAAAAATAAAAAATAAAATTTGCCATTCAATTTCAACCACATTTGATCAAAGATATGAATTATAACAAGGTTTAGTTGGAAATACCCAAATTAATTACTACAAATAAGATATATGTTCAATGTTTTTAATTCCCGAAGAAAATAGCTAACTCATCATTAACTTGCTCATTACAATGATGATCCAATCAATTAACGCATGTAAAATAATCGAGTTACTTAAATATTTTGTATAATTTATAAAATAATAAATATTTATTTAAATTAAGCGTCATTTATCATCTACCTTATTTTTTATTGAGACATTGGTCAACAGAGTAAGAGAAGCTAGCCATTTATAAAAAAAAAAAACAATAATTATCTTAATATAAAAATGAAATTATATTCAGCCAAAAAAACAAAAACAAAACGTTGTCCGTCCTTTTAACACGTGTCATAACGCGATTGGTAAGAAACACAGAAGGGACAAAAAACCAGTCACAGAGAACAATAGCTCCACCCTCTCACGTCTCCATCCAAAACCATCGCTGTCACGCTTTGAACAAAAAACCCCGACAGTTGTTACCTATGCTTTCCAATGTTGGCCGTCAACCTATCACTGATAGGCCACTGCACTTATCAAAGGCATTAGCTGTTATCTTATCATAAGCCGACTACTTATCCTCGTAAGTACCGCCTGGCTGTATAAATACCACGAATTCAGGCCTCCACGGTCGTCTCGTGAAGTAGAAAGAGAGATTTCTGCTAAACACAACGAGAGAGAGAGAGAGAGAGAGAGAGAGAGAGAGAGAGAAGCTGAGTTTAGTGCTTTGGCTCTCCTTTGCTCAGCAAATTTCTGGTTTATTTCTTCTCTTTCTTTCCTTTTTCTTTATCATTTCAGTAGCTTTTGTTTCCTTTTCCAAAACGCGTGTGTTTTTCCAATTTTTATTTTTATTTTTTTAATTGTATTTACATATCTGTTTGCGTTTATATTCGTCTTTAAGCATCGAGTCTACGGGCTAGCTTTACTGTTCTTGGTGCGTGAAAGCCCTGGTTTTTGTTTCCTTTTTTCTTTTTCTTTTTTTTCTTAAAGTTAATCGATTTTGACAGGTCGTTTACTCTTGAAGCGTTTTTTTTTTTTTTGGGTCAAACTCAGGTGGTTTTTCTTTTTCATTTTTTGGTTAATAGTTTTGTTTCTAGAATTTTTTAATCATTTGTAGAAAAAACAAAAAACAAAAAACGTGATACAACATTTAAAGGTGAATATAATCATATTTTAATGACTTTTTTTGAGAAAAAAAAAATCGTATTTTAAAGAAAAAAGGACATATTTTTATGATCTGTTAGAGAGAAAAAAAAATCCTTTTCTATGATTTCATTTATTACGATATTAAATTAAAATTTTAATAGTAAATTATTATTACATTTACGACTGAATAAACCGCATTCAACGTCGATACGTGTTGTTGTATTTATATTTGTCATGTTCTAATACAGTCTACTTTCAAATGGATTTTTTTTTTTTTGCACTTTAAAAAAAAAATCCTCGATATTTCTCCTTTTTTCTCTCTCTTATTGCACTTTTCACTTAAGATATGAAAAAGACAAATACAGCTCTTTTATTTCTTATTCATTTATTATTGTCCTTTTTTTTTTTTTGTCGTACGTGTGGACAATATTGCTTCACTTTGGGATTGAAAAGAGAAAGAGCAAGCCAATCTCAATGGCTACGTCACTCGGCAGAGACTTGATCTACTTGATCATGCAGTTTCTCGACGAGGAAAAGTACAAAGATGTTCTTCACAAGTATTTCTCTCACTCAACCAATAACTATTTTTTATTTTTTAAATATCGATCATAATTAGTTTATTCGCTTGTTTATAACTCGATCTCTTACTACTATTATTATTGTTATCATTACAGGCTTGAGCAGGAATCGGGGATTTTCTTCAACTTCAAGCATTTCGAGGAGCTGGTGCTGGCCGGCAACTGGGACGAGACGGAGAAGTACCTCTACGGCTTCACCAGGATCGACGACAACCGCTATTCGATGAAGATCTACTTCGAACTTCGGAAGCAAAAGTACCTCGAGACATTGGACAGGTAAGACCAGAAATAGAAGGAAAATGATAAATATTACCCTCTAATACTTGCACAATATTGCTTTGAGGGGGAAAAAAAAGAAAAGAAAAGAAAGTTACATGTCTGTCATGTTGTTATTTATGTGGTTTGAATGGTTCGAAATCGAGCAGGAATGACCGCGCCAGGGCCGTGGATATCCTCGCAAAGGATCTGAAAATTTTCGCGGCATTTAATGAGGACTTGTTCAAGGAGATGACTCAGCTCCTCACATTGGACAATTTTAGGTCAGCGATGAGTTTTGTTTTTGTTTGTTTTTTTTTTTTTTTTCAACGATTGTTATAATTATGATGATATGATCTAGTAACAAGTAGTGTTGCATGATAGATTATATTGTTTGTTGTTATGTTTATGGCAGAGAGAATGAGCAGCTGGCAAGTTATAGAGATACTAGGAGTGCAAGAGCAGTTATGGTTACGGAACTCAAGAAGCTCATCGACGCGAATCCACTTTTCCGCGACAAAATGCAATTTCCCGCCATAAGGCATTCGAGGTTGCGGATGCTCATCAACCAAAGGTAAGAAGAAAAAATGTAACTATATATGAACTTGTGATTTTTTTTTTTTTTAATAATCAGGTATATTTAATTACATGTTGAACAACATAAATATAGACCGTGACAAGTTTTTTTTTTTTTTTTTTTTCAAATATTTTTTGTTTGTTGTCAGCTTGAATTGGCAGCATTCCCTTTGCCCAAACCCAAGACCAAATCCAGACATAAAAACCCTATTTGTGGATCACATTTGTAGAAATCCCAATAATGAATCACTCACACAATTAAGCGCAAGCAATCAGCTGGCATTGGGCTCAGCACAAAAACCTGATGGTAGTTTTCTTGCAATAGGAACACCTGGGGTATGTCATGAAGCTTGAAGTTTTTTTCTTTAATCAATTTTTTTTTTTAATTTTTGTTATATTTACCTCTCCAATTTGTTTTTCCCACTTAGTCCCTTCAACCGTCGCCTTCGGCGATTCAAACCCCTCTGTCCACATGGATGTCGACTGCAAGTATGGGCCGCCCGGTTGCTTCTTCTGCAGGTGCTCTTAGTCTAATTAGTGTTCCAGCAAATCCAGGTACATAGTGATGAAATCGCTTCATAATTCTTCTGCTTAATGATCGCATTATTGACCTTGCATTGCACTAAATATTTCTGAGTGTTAAAATCTTTTAATGTCATTTATTGTCTGTTATATATAGTTGCAATCCCAAAGGCTCCTGTGGAATCATCTGAAGCTGCATTGCAAAAGAGGATCCCTGGAGCTTCAGAAAGGGTAATTTCTCAAACAATTTGTTTCTTTATTATTGTCCCTTTTTTTTTTTGGATCAAACAATTAGAAATATGCTTGCTGTTTTTATAGGTTCTGCTGCCAGCAACTAATCCGATTCAAAGTTTGCCCCCCGTGGTGTCTAACTGGACTAATGAATTCCCAACGAGTGTCGCGAGGGTATTAGTTCAAGCATCGGCTGCCATGAGTATGGATTTCCACCCCCTCAAACAGACGCTACTTCTAGGTTGGTTTTGCGAACTTTGTCCTTTTTGTTACATCTGATGTTCTTATGTAGCCTTAGGTTTATAAGTTGATTTTTATTTTCTTGTCCAGTTGGGACTAATGTGGGAGAGATAAGTCTGTGGGAAGTCAGCTCTAGGGAAAAGCTGGCCACAAGAAGCTATCAGGTTTGAGATACATATCAAACTACAGTTTCTATTTCTCTACCACTTTAACAGAGTAAGACCAACTTTTTGTATAACCTAACCATTCAAACTGTTTCAAATAAATTCCAGGTCGGTGTAGCCAAAGATCCATCTGTGTCGGTTAAGCGAGTTTTATGGACCCATGATGGCAGTCTGTTTGGTACGTTTGAAGACATGTGACCTACGTATCACAACATTGGCTTGTATGTAGTCATAATTTTTCACCTCTCTATCAGTTTAATTGTATTACCGTTTATTTCTTGTTCCCTTTAACAGGAGCTGCATTTTCGAAGAACACGCTTCAGTTGTACCGTTATCACGGTGGAACTGACATTCGAAAGCATTTGGAGGTAGGCTATGTCATCTTCTCGGTTATAATTTTGTACCAAAACCTTCTATATTTTTCCCTTTCTCAACAATTCTTCGAAATTTCAGTTTGAAGCTCATGTTGGAAGTGTCAATGACCTTGCATTTTGTAACCCCAACAAGCAACTCTGCATAATAACTTGCGGTGATGACAAGCTCATCAAGGTCAGTTACAAGGAAATACTAGTTGTATTTCTTGCCATAATAAGATAGTTCCATTTTGAGTTACTACGGTTCTTTTCTTAGGTGTGGGATGTGGCTCTTGGTACAATATTGTATGCCTTTGAAGGTCATTCAGCTCCTGTAACTTCAGTTTGCCCTCACAACAGGGAAAATGTTCATGTAAGGACTCTGGCTCGATAATCGATTCTTTTACCTCTTATTGATGATTTTGACTCATTTTGTTTAAAACTCTGTTTATAATTTTGCACATCAGTACCTTTTTTCGACATCAGTGGACGGGAAAATAAAAGCATGGCTTTACGACTTGGACGGATCTAGGGTTGATTATGACGCTCCCGGTCGCGCCTGCACAACAATGTGTTATACTGCAGATGGAAAAAGGTTGTTCTTATATCGTTCTTTGAAGCACGCCTGTCTTTCATTTTGTGAACTGGAAATTTAATTCGGGATTTGCGTTTGACACCCTTTGCAGGCTATTCTCGTGCGGGACAACTAAAGATGGAGAGTGTCACATTGTTGAGTGGAATGAAAATGAGGGTACTGTGAAGAGAGCATACCAAGGATTTCATAAGCATTCTTCAAATGTCGTTCAATTCGACATAACCAAGAATCGGTTCTTGGCCGTCGGTGATGACTATTCCATCAAAGTTTGGGACATAGATAATGTCAATTTGCTTACCACCATTGATGCTGAGGGAGATCTACCTGTAAGTTTCTCACAATTCATGTATTTTTCAGGCAAATACTTCATTTCAACCATGATAAATATGTTTTTTTGGCTCATTCCTTGAATTATTTCATCATGAAGGCAAGTCCTCGCATCCGCTTCAACAAGGCTGGAACGCTGATGGCCATATCCGCGAATGACAATAAGATAAAAATCTTAGCAACTGTAGATGGCCTTCGCTTGCTGCAAACATGCGAAAATCGTTCTTTCATGGCCCCGAGAATCGCACTTGAGACCACATCACAGGTATGTAGTACTTTATCCAACTACAATATTGTTGAGTGATCAAAATTCTTGGTGACCCTAAAATAATGAAGTTAATACTCTTACTAGAATGGCGTTGCAAAGGAAGGGAAATCGAGATCAACTGAAGAAGCCAATGCAACAAAAACCAAGAAGCCCGTCGAGATAAGCGAGCCTGCTCATCTTCGGTCATTGCGGCTCACAGCTCCGGCAAACACAGACAAGGTAGGCTAATTTTAGCGACGATTTTCTTACCAGAGAAGACGATATCGACCTTTAAGGTCATAGAGTATTGTGTTGGTAATTGCTTTCATTATTACTATCGCAGATCTCAAGATTGATCTTCACCAACTCCGGCACTTGGATCCTAGCATTGGCACAGAACGGGGTCCACCTCATTTGGAAGTGGGCCCGCTGCGAGCATAACTTGAGTGGCAAGGTGACTAATTTTTCGAAATTCAGATCGAGTTGATTGAAAATTTTGTCCTTTTTCTTTGTTTTTTGTTTTTGTTTTTGTTTTTTTATTCTGACGAAAACGCTTTCATGGTTCAGGCAACAACCAAGGTGGCTCCGCTGTTGGCGCAACCAACCTCGGGCTCCATGATGACCAATGACTTCACCGACGTCAAGCCCGAAGATTCGTTCTCCTGCTTTGCCCTCTCCAAGAACGATTCTTACGTCATGTCGGCCTCTGGAGGCAAGATCTCCCTCTTCAATATGATGTCCTGCAAGGTAAAACCACAAAACCATTCTCAATGTTAATTAGTTCATTAATTCCCGTCAAGCTTAAACTGATATGAGGTGGGCGAGTATTAGATTTTGTAATATAACACGACTTTCCACCCACTTTAACGCCGTCGCGCGCGGTTTTACTCTCCAGACAATGACGTCGTTCATGCCTCCGCCGCCGGTGGCCACGTGCCTCGCCTTCCACCCGCAGGACAACAACATTGTCGCCGTCGGCATGGACGACTCCACCATCCGCATCTACAACGTCCGCATCGACCAGGTATCATCTTCTTTGGTTGTTGCTATCATCATCGTAATCAGGCAACAAAAAAAAATGTTCAGTTTTTTTTTTTTTATGCTTTTGTGTGTGTGTGGGGTTGATTCAGGTAAAGAATCAGCTCATCGGTCACTCCAAGAGAATCACCGGCCTCGCGTTCTCCAGCGCCCTCAAGATTCTAGTCTCTGCCGGAGCAGACTCTCAGGTAAATGAATACATTGTACACCTAAAATTTTCAAAATTTATCATTCTACATAGTTTTCTTTTTTGTTATTTTCAGTTATGCCCCTCTCAGATTATTTTTTTGTTTTTGGTGTGGCCAGCTTATGATATGGGGCTCTGAAGGGTGGGAGAAGAAAAAGAGCTGCTTCTTGGACATTCCAGGCGTGAGGTCTTTGGCATCGACATCGAACACTCAGGTTCAGTTTCATCCCGACCAGACACACATCCTCGTTGTCCACGAGGTTCTGCTCTCCATTTTCGACGCCTCCAAACTCCACTGCACTAAGCAGGTACTAAGGGTTCTAATTAGTCTGGTTTTTTTAACATGTAACTATATGAAGAAAGAACAAGTTGTTGGAGATCTATATGTTGATTCTCACATGCTTTGTACTCTTTTTTTTTTTCCCTTCCCCTTGTCTTATTATAAGTGGGTGCCTGGGGATTCTTCGCCGCCGATAATGCAGGCGGTGTTCTCCTCGGACGGACACCAAGCCTACGCCATCTTCGGCGACGGAATCATCCGCGTCTTTGACACTGCCAACCTTCATCCGCATTGCCTCATCAACCCTGCTTCTTATCTTCACCCAATGTCATGAGGTAATGTAGCAACAAGGCTTTTATATATATATATCCTCTTTTATTTTTTATTTTAAATTTTAATGTCATGTGATCATTGACGTGGGTTTTTTTTTTGGGGACACTGAAGTGCTGGCACGGTGGTCCCGATCGTGGTGGCGGCGCATCCACATGAGGCGAACCTACTGGCGGTGGGGCTGAGCGACGGCGGAGTGGTGGTGTTGGAGCCGCTGGAGTCGGATGGCAAATGGGCTGCCCCTCCAACAACGCCGCCGCCTCCTCCGCCGGCGGCAGCAGAGGCTGCAGAGAATGGTGGGCGGCTCCGGCGGCGGATCCGCAACCAATGAGCGTGGGCTGAATGCTGTTGTGGAGAGACCAAAGGGCTGTTGCTGTTATCTTTTGTTTCTTTTTTCTTTTCATTAGAGAGAGACTACAATTCTGCAATTTGCTTATTGGTGTCTATTAGGGGAATTTTTTATTTTTATTTTTTATGCTAGACTAATTTGGATTTCATTAGCTTTGGTTTTATAGATGTTGGCTCTGTTTTATAATTACTCTGTTTTCGTTTGAAATCGTTCTTATTTTATATTTTTTTTGCGTTTTGTCGTTTTTGTGACCTGTATAACATATTCTAGGACGTTTGTCCTTTCAATTTTGCTGGTCGTTCTCATTATAGTGTCGTTTTTTTTTCGTTGACACATTTTTTTGTCGTTTCTAGTTCTATTGTTTGATACTTTGTGGTTTTTTTTTAGTTTATGTCGCTTCTTATAACTTTGTCGTTTTTAGATTAACGTGTTGTCGTACATTCAATAGTCTGCTTTACAGTGTTTTCTTTGTTTTCTTAACGCTAGGTTTTATATAGTTTTGTGATGTTCTGAAATATATAGCTTAATAAGTTAAAAATGTCTTTTATAAAGTCATGTCGTCGTTTCTTTATACATTGTCGTTTTTACGTTCTCGACCTTTCTGTATTGTGTCGTTTTTCCTAATATTGTCGTTTTCTTAGTATTTTGTCGTTTTTAATCTGTGTACTTGTTTTATAGAATGTGGTGATTTTTTTGCATATAAGATTTTGTTTATAATGATTGAAGATGTCGTTTGATGCTTTAAAATGTCGTTTATATTCATATTGTCATTTCTCACATTGTCGTTTTTCATATTCATGTCGTTTTCCAAGTTTTATCGTTTCTCTAGTCATCGGTGTTGTCAATGTTTGTGTTTTTCTTGCTGTATAAAATATGATGTTTTATATATAAGATTTCGTTAAATAATATGAGACATATCGTTCTGTTCATGTTGTTTTCCGAGTGTTGTCGTTTTTCTTGGGAATAGTCGTTTCTAAACTCATACACAAGTTATACGTTTTCAATAACATGAAACATATGTTGTTTCATGCTCTGAAAACTTTTGTTTTGACCATCACTCTGTCGTTTGAAGGCACCTTGTCGTTTTTCACATTCCTGTCGTTTTTCATATTCATGTCGTTTTTTAATTGTGTCGTTTGAAATCGTAGTTCTTTTTTTCCTTTTTTTCTTTTTTTTTTTTGGTTTTGTCGTTTTTGTGACCTGTATAACATGCTCTAGGACGTTTGTCCTTTCAATTTTGCTGGTTGTTCTCATTATAGTGTCGTTTTTTTTCGTTGCCACATTTTTTGTCGTTTCTAGTTCTATTGTTTGATACTTTTGTGGTTTTTTGAGTTTATGTCGTTTCTTATAATTTTGTTGTTTTTAGATTAACATGTTGTCGTACATTCAATAGTCTGCTTTCAGTGTTTTCTTAACGCTAGGTTTTATATAGTTTTGTGATGTTCTGAAATATATCACTTAATGAGTTTAAAATGCGTTTATAAGGTCATGTTGTCGTTTCTTTTTACATTGTTGTTTTTGTGTTATCGACCTTTCTGTATTGTGTCGTTTTTTTTAATACTGTCGTTTTCTTAGTATTTTGTCGTTTTAAATTTGTGTTCTTGTTTTATAGAATGTGGTGATTACAAATAAGATTTCGTTTATAATGATTGAAGATGTCGTTTGATGCTTTAAAATGTCGTTTATATTCATATTGTCATTTCTCACATTATCGTTTTTCATATTCATGTCGTTTTTCAAGTTTTGTCGTTTCACTAGTCATCGGTGTTGTCAATGTTTGTGCTTTTCTTGCTGTATAAAATATGATGTTTTATATATAAGATTTCGTTTAAATAATAAGAGACATATCGTTCTGTTCATGTCGTTTTCCGAGTGTTGTCGTTTTTCTTGGGAATAGTCGTTTTTAAACTCATACACAAGTTATACGTTTTCAATAACATGAAACATATGTTGTTTCATGCTCTGAAAAAAATTGTTTTAACTTTGCACCAAAAAAGAAAAAAAGAAAAAAATTGTTTTAACCATCACTCTCGTTTGAAGGCACCTTATCGTTTTTTAATTGTATCGTTTTTCATGGTCATGGTCGTATTCTATAAATAAACTCTGTTTTTTATTGACAGTTCTCGGCTTTAAAAAAAATCAATTTTAAGCTGGTTTTTATTCTGTTGTTCGTTCTCTAAGATTCTAATATGATGTTTAAATAATTCAAAGGCAATTGTACAAGTATAAGTCCTTTTTTTTCAAAAACAAAAACAAAAGGAAAAAAAAAAAGAAGTCGAGAAGATTTTAAAAATAAATTGTAAAAAAGATGAAGTTAAAATTAAAAAGTGAAAAAGAATGTCGTTTGTCCGTTTTCTTCTACACTCTTCTAAATCCGGGTCCTAAGTTAATTATTCAGCAAAAAAAAAAAAATCCAGTTCCTAAATTTAGCTAAAAATAAAATAATATTAAAATAATAAAATCCGAGTCCTAAGATTCGTGTCCAGCAGTTCAGGGAGAGTCAAATATTGGATCTTCCTGTAAAATCAATCCAAAAGGTTAAATTAAAACCCTAACTAAAACCCTAGCTCTCTCTCTCTCTCCTCCTCGGCTATGGAGGTTGACGGACTCCGCTTAAACGTCGCCGTTTCGAATGGCCTCCTTTTCTCTGCCATGGAGGCCTTGCTGGTTGAGGCAGCCATTGCAGCTTCCAAGTCACTCACTTGGTCTCTCTTTCTGGTACAATCTCTCTCCTCTCGCTCTCTCTCTCTCTCTCTCTCTCTCTCTCTCTCTCTCTCTCTCTCTTCCCTGACCTTGTTTGTTATTTGTTTCCTCTTCCTGGATCGGGAATTTGGGAAAATTTTGCCTTTTGGCTTCCCTTAGTTTGCTTTGTTCAGGCAACAAAGGTCGGTGCTTTTCCGTGAGTGTTAGGGTTCTTATGTTGGTCTTATCTTCAACTTCGTCTGAAATTAGAGTTCTTCGAGCTTTTTAATGTTCTTGACGATTCTAGGTTTTTCTCAAAAAGACACCGTTCCGATTTTTTTTTTTTTTTCTTTTAACAGACCAAAAATATTATCTCGTCTCTTATATTTCGTTTATGATGATAATGTTTAGGATCTGAGAAAGAAGACTGTGGTTTTACATATTATTAGCATTAGATTATTTTATTAGTCAAACTGCTTCACAAAGACATAATCTTTCGTATTTGATTAGTACAGTACTATTTTTAAATCTTGCTCTCAGACACTCAAGGCACTAATACACATTGAAAAGAAAGTGGGAACTGTATTATATTCTATTGTTGTGTGTATATTTTAGCTGTACTTGAATTCTGTTAGATGAGCCATATTATTGGCATATTTCATTTCTGTGGGTAATTAGGATTTTTGGGTTTTCAGATAGCATCTATGTGTAATGGAATCGATGCAATCCTCGAACCAGACTCGTTCAAAGGGTTAGTGGCATGATCTTTGTCTCTTCTTTTGACTGCTTTGTCAAACTTTATGTTCGCTTTTTACGAGGTAATCGGATGAAAGATTGAACAGAGTTATACAATGCAGGTTTCCCATCTCTGTGCTTTACGCAGCGGAAAAACCTGGTGTGGAGAACAAAGATGGCAGTGAGACAGAGGATGGTGATGAAGACGAAGATAAAGATGGCGAAGGTCAGGGCGGTGATGACAATGATGAGGTTGAAGGTGACGAGGACGATGCATCTGGAGAAGAGGGCAAAGAGGGCAGAGGTGATGCGGAAGACGAGCCCGTGGCTAATGGTGATGGTGAAAGTGATGACGAGGATGAGGATGAGGATGAGGAAGAGGAGGAGGACGAAGACGATGATGATGATGAGGATGAAGAGGACGACGACGATGATGACGGGGAAGAAGAGGAGGAAGATGAAGAGGAAGAGGAAGATGATGAAGAGATACCTCAACCACCTGCAAAGAAGAGGAAATGATTTCCCTTTGTTGTTGTTTCGTTTCCAGTTCGTTGGTATTTTGCTGTACTTTGTTGTAGGGGATTTCAATAGGTTGGTGCGAGCATGGTTGTCTCAGGTTGTTTGTCCGTACATAGAGTAGAGATGCTCCAGTATTTGTACTTGATAGTTCCTTAATTATACAGCTTCACTTGTGTTTTCGTTCCCTGGACACAGGCGTGTATGGAAAATGCGGTTCTCAGCTTATCTAAATTGTTTTTGCAAAGAACTGTAACAGTATAACTCCTCACCAAAATCGACTTCTCTTACCCAAAGCAGTAAATTAGGTCGCCGCAGAGCGGGACCTTTCTGCTGCTATGTTTTTCGAAAAGTAAAGGCATATCATTTATTTTCTTGTGCAGTAATATTATAAGCTTCATCAGCATCATAGAGAGACGCAATAGCTTGTATCAATGACAGGCCGGGACATTAATGTTTGGGATGAGAACAAATACAACAGAGAGAGGAGCCACAGATATCGGATCTGATTCTATTTTTTGTACTGGTTCCAAGGGCGGGATCGCGCCCGATGAATTGATGGTTAATATTTTTCCATTCAGAAGCATAATTTGGCTGTGTAAATCCCCATCTCTAGCTGTGAGGTGGTATTCTTCTCTTGAAATGTTAGAAGTCTTGGAGCCAGGAGTTCCGTATGTCGAAACAGAAACGTGAACTGTGGTGTTTTTCTCTAGGTTGATCATTAGCAATGCTATTCCTCGCTGCAGTGTCAATCAAAATCCATTAATTTGGTTAAGCATTCTGCACAAATCGTGAGTGCAAAACCCAACAGTAGAATTTACTTACAGTTTTCTTGGAACAATGAGCATAAGCACGGATTTTTGCCGTCCCAGAAAAGCTTGTGGAAAGTACATTTTTTCCCATCAATCGATGCCAAAGAAGAGCACTGCCAGGCAAAGAACAACTCAGCCTCGTTAGTGTACTGAACTATATATTGTTGGATAGGACAAGAATGAACTATTCTCAAGTACTAACCTGTAATAATCTGGATTTGGGACAAAAGTGTTGGTGTTGAGAAGACCATAGTTTCCACCAATTAACGTCTGTCTGCAGTATGTTTTGGTACCATAGGACGCTGCCATACCGAGCTGGTCCAAATACCTGTTTGTTTGATATCCAAACCGGGTTTGTGAAGTAGAGAGAAGAAAAGCAAACATCAAATCTGCAGTCTGACATTGGCATTACCAGAAACTGAACACGAAGGCATTCGTAACTTGGTTGCGACCGCTGTTATAAGCCCCTCCGGCTTCCCCAACCCATGCAACCGCTGAAGTCCCCGAACGCTTAAGAAGGCTCTGTAGGTTGCTGAAAGTCCCCGACACACTGCCGAGAACCGATGGATCCAGAATCTTATCGATAAGATGCTCATCACTGCCTAAATTATGACCAAACAACAAGAATATTCCTCACTTTACATCAGTGTCGTAACCCTTTACAGATCCAGATTGTTGTTAGCTGTTACCTGGACCGAGGTTGTAGATGTGGTGGGTAACAACCTGGAGAGACATCGGTGTTTTGTTGATGAACGCCTCGAACCAGTTGGGGTCGAAGAACCCTCCCGGAGCAAGAACCAGTGGCTTGACTTCAAAATCAGCATAAACACGTTGAACAATGTCTTGGAGATTGTTTATATCTGATGCATATTGCTCTGGTGTTACTCTGGCTCCAATCCCATTCCCACTAAGTTCATTTCCTGATCATAGCCAACCAACAAAACCTTAACTTACACAAAAGGCCTTTCATATCCAAGCGCAACTTTCTAGTACCAAAGTTCTAATCTCCGAGCTCTTACCAAGTTCCCAGCCATGAATTCTGTACCCTTTGTTGACCGTGTAACGCATAAGCAATTTGGCATTGCTCGAGTTCCAAGCCCCTCTGGCGGAGCCGTGGGAGTCTATGATCTTCCCGGTAAGTGCATTTAGGCCAAAAATAACAACAGCCCTGAAGCTCAAAGTTGAGAAGATGTTTGTGCTAAAAACGATGACTCAAAGCAAGGTTGTTAGATAGTTCGCAGTTACCGGGTTGTGTTGAAGAAAGAGTTTAGCTCGTCCCAACGAGACATGGATAAACATCCTTGAGAGAAGCCTAACATAGCTGAGTCATCTTTGACAAATGGGGTACAAGGTTGGTGAATGTTTTCTGTTTCCTGGTACGTGACTTTGTCTTGTAATGTCCCACCAAGCCTGACTTTCAGGGGTGAAAAAGCTACAACACAGTAGGAGTTTGGAGTTTTGTTAAAGAGAAAGAAAACAGCTATTGTACTTGTCTTTTGTATTCTTCAAGTAAAACACCCTTTTACCTTGTACAGCATTTATGAGTATGGGATTCTTGAGGTCCTACCAATATAGAGTAAAGACAGAGAACAAGTAATAATAAGCCCATAGGGGAGAGCAAAGTATAATATATATCACAATATTTTCACTAGTTGGTTCACCTAAGCAAACATAATGCTAGGGTATTCTTTGGTTTTGCTTTGTTATAACAATAAACTTCATTGTCAAGTAATTAAAATCTAGGAACTGTGAAGTGTGCACAACGAGCCCATAATTTTTATTAGATGCAAATTATTGAAGAAATTGTCCATTTACTATTAGCATTGTATGAAACCTAAAAAACATGCATAGACATAGAGAAATAAACAAAAGGATATTATATCACTTAAGACTTGATAGTGGTGAGTGGTGTCGTAATCATTTTGCCAACACCATCCACCATGATCATGACAATGGCAGAAATTGCCAAACCATATAGTAGAGAAAGTGAAAGTTACTGAAATATTAGCCAAGCTAAATAAATATGAAGAGATATTTATAATGCAAATACCAAAAAAAAAAACAAAAGAAAGAATTATCATTAACAATGACAGATGAAGAGTTAGCAATACTAACTATGTTGAGAAGAGAAGCTGAGCCCCAACTACAAGTTCCATAGTCACACTTCTGGGGAGGCCACCAGTCAAGAGTTGCACACACAAAGTCATCGTCCGTTCCGCCGATCGGAGCCGTCCCGTTCACGAAAACCGTGCCCCGTGCCATCGATGAGGCTTCCGAGATCGAGCTGCGAGTGTTCATACGGTACAGCCACAAGGACAGAACCATGAGGATCACAAGTGAACTCATGTCTACCTCTTCTTCACTAGTGCTAGTCTCTCACTTTGTAACCTGTTTTTGTTTGTGAGATGTGATGTCAAGGAGCATATAAATAGTGTTAGAGAGAGAGAGAGAGAGAGAGAGAGAGAGAGAGGGTTTTAATATGATCTATAAAAAGAAAAAAAAAATTGTGTTTCTAATGTTAGTGGAAGTGGTACTAGTCAACACTTGATTAAAATCTGTCCAAAATTAAAGAATTTTTGAAACAATCAACTGGCCTGGGTTCTCTTGCCATTGACTCAATCACAACAATCACAATAATACATAATTTTGTCGTCTCTTGAACGGAAATTATGGCTAAAACCTCAGATTAATTAGTTCAGGCAAATATAAATAGTAGAGTTGTACATTAGTTTCTATTTTCTAGTATAATTTCTACAAAGTAATTGGCTATTTTGGCTGCAGAAAGAGCACCAAGCCAATCTATTTCTTTTATATGCAAGCTCATTAAAAGCCATAATCTAAATCTTATTATATATGAACAAACATTTTTAAAGTCATGGCTATTTTTGCTTGAAATCTATAGGCAAAACTAGGGGAGGTCCAATGCCAGGGCTAGAGTTTTTTGAGGAAGGTAATTCTCAATTATGGAATTTTAGGTCAGTTCTTCATCTATATACATATAGATATAAACATAAATAAAGCGAGTCATATTGGTCAACGTCTTTTTGCTATGTGATAAAGATTAAAAGCATATCTATGCTGCGCTTGGCTAAGCCAAGTGGAAAAATTGTGACGAGATTGGGACCATTACGCAATGAAAATACACTTATGAATAATCCATAACTAATCATGTCCAATTTTAAAATGAGGCGCCAAACTAATTGTAAATTATCATTCTCAGTTTCTCATTGTTACTTTTTATTTTATTTTATTTGTATCTTATATGTTTATGAATATCTGGTTGAGGTCCAACCAGAAGATGACGTTACAATCGTTATTACATAAACTTCACGTGTTCTGCTCGGCTGGGTTTAATTAGTCTTGTGGTTTCCAAAGTATTAATGTTATTTATTTATAGAGTATTATTGACGGACATCTTTTGTTATTATCTAGACCTGCCTTTTCCTGGGTGAGGGATAATTATTTGGATTTGGACAATTGTAACTCAACTTTTGTGTACTACATGCATATTTATTTACAATCGAACATTGTCGCATAAAATAATATATATTGTGGAATACAAAAATCCTATTTTGTATAACCAGAAATTAAGACACGAATTAAAAAGTGATTATTCCCGCGAATAAGTGGCACTAGCGGAGATGTGTGACACACACACACACAACAGACACATATAATTATATAATGCATCTCTCTATCAACAAAAAAGCTTATCTATACCAGGGTTTCAAGTCCCTATTCACATTTATATATATTAAGGATGACATAGAAAGATTCCTTATAATACATTATTAATGGCTTTTTTTTTTAATTTGCAGATTTAGATTTAAATTTTTTGGTAGAATTAAGTCCCAGATCTTGTTATTTGAGAAAAAAAAATAAAGATAATTGAACAAATAATCATTATTTAAATGATGTTTTAAGAAAATAGTCAACGTTTGGATTAATTAAGAGATTAGTTTTTATTAATTACAAGTTGATGTATTCTTACTTTTATGTCCATAGTTCTCTTTCGTATTAGTGACTAATAATTTAATTTTTAAAAACGTTGATAATTTTTTTAAAATATAGACTAATAAAAAATCAAATATCAAATAAATCCCAAATAATATTGGATAGCAATATAGCATTCCTGATCACCTTATAAAGGCAATTCAATAGGTTCAATGTATTGAATTAAGAAATTAAGAAAACTTGGCAAGTACAATGCATCGAGAAATACGTACTTTCCAACTTTTGCCATATATAAATCATGGAGATATATTTTCCAACTTTTGAATTGAAAAAAAAAAAAAAAAAAACCTTCTCTTATTTCTTTCTCCTTAAATATACCATCAGCTTATTTTATTAGAAATATGTGATATTCTATTGACAAGGAGGATTTGCCATATGGTTAGTCACGAAAAATCTAAAACATTTATCGTGCGTTTACATTTCTTTTGCAATAGCAAAATGAGAAGGAAATTTTGTGTCTTTATTATGGAAGATATGTTTCTCGATTACAATGATCTCTTAAATTAGTATTAATAAAAGGAGGATCATATTCATATAAAATACAAGATCAAAAGTGTTTCTTTTTCATACACACCGCAAGGCCAAACGAATTAGAAAACTCTGCTATCGATGTTATTGTTTTAATAATGGCATCCATAATCAAGTTTTTTTGCATGGTCGTGATATTCATCAATATCGTCGTCGGAGGTAAAAGAATCAATCCCCATTAGTCGTCGCTATTAATCCATTTATATTTTAGCTTCATTTTTTTTTTCTTGGTACCTATGTGAATCATCTTCTAATAATTTTCATGAAAAAAAAAAAAAAAAAACGATATAATGATGTCGTTTTTTGTTATTTATTTATTTGTGAAGGCAGTTGTCAGTGCAATACAAACGACATTAACCATATGTTTGGGCCACTCATCTCACCCATCCCATTCCATTCCATACTATTCCAAACCATTCTACTTTCTAATCTTACAAACCATTCCATTCCATTCTATTTTTTTTCAACCATTTTTTTCAACTTTCCAAATCCCTATACAATATCTTTAAATCTCAACCATTTATACCACCTCGAAATTCACAAAGTCAAACCATTCAACATATTTTTTTTTTCAAACCATTCCAAACTATTTTCAAACCATTTTGCCCATCCCAAAGAATGGAATGGGATGGGCAAAATGGTTTGCCCAAACAAGATATAAGATAGAGCAGTCTCAGACGGGGAATTTTGTGCGAAACAAGCCTGAATGGTCTGTGGCAGTGAAAAACGACTGTATTTGTTCTCAACTATCAGTTGAACTCGATTGCCAAGGATATCAAACGGTCAAACCCGTTGACCGTTCCATTCTGAGCTTTTCAAGAAGTAATAGTCAATGCCTGGTCAACGATGGTCAACCCATCTTTGGCTTCCAAAATATCACCTTCACATACGCTTGGGACTCTTCATTCTCTTTCACCCCAGTTTCCTCTACACTGGGTTGCTCTTAGTTATAAGCCAATGAGTTATTATATTATTTAGATTAGAAAACTTGTCCTTTATTTTTTATTTTTTTCCTTTTTAGAAGGAAATCTCTTGTCTTCTTTTCTATGAACTTTGATAAAATAAGAGCTTTTGTTTTTTTGTTTTTACTCTTTTTTTGTTTTTTGTTTTGCTGAAGAGGTAGAAATGGCATGATTTATTATCATATGTATTTGCTATATATATATATATATATATATAATGTAATAAGAAGAAAATTCTGAGAAATTAATGATAAATTACTTTAAATAAAAAGTAGACCAAAATTTAATTAAATTGATAGAATGGTAATAGTCATCTTTTGTGCTCTGTACCATTAATACCCTATGCAATGTGTCAATCGACTTTAAAGAGTCGTCATAATTGCATAGCAAACTAAACCACATTTGACCAATAAAATCACTAAAAACTAATAACTTTTGAAGTGATTGATACCTAACATTCACGAAAAATTCACATTAAATAAAATTAGCAAGAGCACAAACAAAACCGATCAACCTCTACAATCTCCACCACCAAAACCAAAAAAAAAACCCCACAAAATGGCCACCTTAATCATCAAGTCTTTGCTTGCAATGGCTATCATGATCACTCTCATCAACAAAGGTACTTTTTAACTTCCTATATCGTTTTTCTGTTTTTTTGTTTTGTTCAGATTTTAAATAATTTATTCATATTAATTTTTTTTTTTTCAGGGCTTTGTGGGAACTGTAGTTTGGATGATATAAACATAGGAACGGTGAGAAGTGGGAGAGAGATTGAGGGAAAGCCAGAGTGGAACGTGACAGTCATCAACAACTGTGGTTGCTCTCAGCGCCTCATACAACTTAGCTGCTCTGGCTTCCAGACCGCCGAGCCCGTTGACCCGTCAACGCTCCTCAGGCAAGACCCTGACACGTGTCTCCTCGCCAATGGCTCTGCCTTGCCTGGATTCTCTTCCGTTTCGTTTTCCTACGCGTGGGACCCACCTTCCCTGCTTCTGCCTCGCCGCTCTGTCATTGCCGACCCATGTTGATTTTTTTATTTTATTTTATATAAAAATTGGTGTGTGTGTTTAGGAGGGTTGAGGGTTCAGAGGGTTTGTTTCTGTTTTTGTTATTCGTGGAGAAGAAATGGAGATATATTGTGATGAGATGTTTGTTTTGACTGACTCTCTATGATATGAAATATGATGATAGAGCCGTTCGAGATTGTTGTCCCAATAAAATGTCGTCGTTTTATAATGTCGTTCGGGTTGAATAAAAGGGTGCTGTTTGTCGTTTTATGTAACAGTTTGAAGATGTAAAGATTGATCGGTCAAAAACGACATATAAATTTTTGGTAATTTCGTGTGCTACCTAAATATTGCCGTTTCTTATACAAACAACATGCCATCATCATCCTCGTATTAAAAAGTTTCATGTCATTTGATTTTGAAACGACGTATGAAAATTTTGTCGTCGCTTACATCACAAACGACATCTAATTTTGTGCTGTTTCGTGTACATCCTGAGTGCTTGGACGTTCGTCGCTTATATCACAAACGACATCTAATTTTCAAGGGGCCATCCAAAACGTTTGTCGTGCATGATTCTTTTTGAAATCTGTCCTTTTTTTTATATTTGAAGTCCCAAAGTTGCATGTCTTGTATGTCGTTTTCCCCTCCTAGAAACTTAATGTCGTTTATTGATTAGGAATGTTGTCGTTTTATTGAAAACGACGAATTCCAATCTTTTTAAGCTCCGTTCTCATTCAGACGGAAAAAAGGATATTGTCGTCAGTTGAAATTGGTCAAACCTAGCCTTAGCGATTACTATCGTTTACGGAGAAAATAGCATGTCGTTTTGTCTCCAGGTTATAGTTATTGCAACAATACACTCTTCGATCTTCATAGCTCAGAATTTTTTGTCGTTTTTCCCCTCTTAGAAACTTCATGTCGTTTGTTGACAATGAATATTGTCTTTTTGTGTAAAAACGACGAATTTCAATCTTTTTAAGCTCTATTCTCATTCAATTGTCGTCAATTGACATTGGTCTCCTCACTCCTGCAATTAAAATTTTCAAGCATGTCGTTTTATGACGTAAGAATCAACTCTCTGTCGTTTAATACTGGGTAAACTCGTCACTCGCCCGACCCAGAACACTGAGCAACTGAGTTAACTCGTTCGTTATAGATAAACCAGTGAGGCAGAGACACAGAGCTACACAAAAGGAAATCCAAAGACGAGAGCTTTTTTTTTTTTTTTTTTTTTAAGCTGGGTTCGCTTAAATAGCGAAAACCCAGAAAAATGGGTACTCTCTTAAGGTGCTACAAACCCTTGTTCTCAATCCAACTATCGGCTTTTTCCAACTCGGCTCGGGCGATTCGACTCGGTCTCCACAAGCCTCAGCCGTTCTTCAAGCCCGTCCGTTGCGTCGGTTCTTCTGGCCCACCATCTCCGCCGTCGATTTGGGAGAGTCTCGGCGGCAAATCCGACGGCCACGCGGCGGAGAGTCCGTCTCTGTCGTCGGAGCTGTGGGTGTACAACACTATGAGCCGAAAGAAGGAGATTTTCAGACCCAAAGTCGAAGGAAAAGTAGGAATGTATGTCTGTGGCGTCACTGCTTATGACCTCAGTCATATCGGCCATGCTCGTGTCTATGTCACCTTCGACGTTCTCTACAGGTCTCTCTCTCTCTCTCTCTCTCGCGCGCGCGCGAGGAATTGCTTAAAGTTGATATATTTTGGATGTTGATTTAAGGGTGTTTGGTGTTTTTTGTTTGTTTGGCATTAGGCAGATATCTAAAGCATTTGGGGTACCAAGTCTGTTATGTTCGCAATTTCACCGATGTAGATGATAAAGTAAGTTCATTTCACTTGAGCAATGTACTAAAACATCAGTCTTTATGATTGACTTATAGGTCTTGTTTTGTGGAAGATATGTTCTTTGATTTTGAAACCTTTTTGCGTTGGAAAAGCCTGTCTGTGAAGTTTGGCTTCTTTACTCGGGGAAATAGTAGAATGTGGTGGTACAAAAGGGTTTATGCCGAACACCAATTACTTTGCCACATTGGTATGACAGGATAGCATACCTGAGTCTGCACTTTTTGAATTCTGTAGATTATCGCTAGAGCGAAGCAGTTGGGCGAGGATCCAATTGGGTTGAGTCGGCGGTACTGCGAAGAGTTCAACCAAGACATGGCCTGTCTTCATTGCCTTCCGCCTTCTGTTGAGCCACGAGTATCGGATCACATGCCACATATTATTGATATGATCGTACAGGTAAGTCTTTTCTCGGGTGTTATTAGTAACTTGGAAACTGTGAGCCATTCTCATATCCATTGCTATGCAAAGGTTATATAGCTTAAAAATGTGCTCTTGCCTCCTTGTTATCATTGTCCACATGCATCGTGACAAGAATTGACTTCTCTATACTCTTTTGTTCACAGATTATTGACAACGGGTATGCCTATGCAGTTGACGGGGATGTGTACTTCAGTGTAGACAAATATCCAGAATATGGATGTCTTTCTGGTCGGAAGTTGGAAGATAACCGAGCTGGTGAACGGGTAGCTGTTGATTCAAGGAAGAAAAATCCTGCTGATTTTGCCTTATGGAAGGTAGTGTCTTATTGCCTAGCTAATGGTAATGGCAATGCTGATCGTAATTTATTGAACGAGGAAATAAATTTGTTCTTATGTGGAAGATTAACAATACTCTCATTTAGTATATCGATCAACATAGTATCTTTCTGTATTTAGGGACAAAAGAGAAAAGAAAAACCAGTTTTGAGGTTTATTCATAATATGTACATTTTTATCCATTTTTTCAGTCTGCCAAGGAAGGGGAACCATTTTGGGACAGTCCTTGGGGACCTGGTAGACCAGGTTGGCATATCGAATGCAGTGCCATGAGCGCTGCTTATCTTGGTTACTCTTTTGACATACATGGGGGAGGAATGGACCTCGTTTTTCCTCACCATGAAAATGAAATTGCTCAGAGCTGTGCTGCGTGCACGCAGAGTAACATAAGCTACTGGATACATAATGGGTTTGTCACCATTGACTCCGAAAAAATGTCAAAATCCCTCGGTAACTTCTTCACGATTCGGCAGGTAAAACAGTCAAACCATTTTGAGCCTTCACTTTCCTGTTAAACAAGATCATTGGCCTCTGAATCTCTAGTTTGGCATATTAAATTTTAGGGAAAATTCTAAAATAGTCCCTGTGTTATACCGAAAATCCAGTTTCATCCTTCTATTTTTGGTAATTATGAAATGGTCCCTCTTTTATTCAAATTGGTCTAAAACAATCCTTTTGCGTCGACTAAATTTGAATTTTTTTAAAAATGGCAAAACTACCCTTTATAATAATTATTAATCTAATCTCTAATATTTTTAAAAATTACACATACACCCAATATTTTACCTTTTTTTTAAATTTAATTTCTCAAATCTCTCTCTCACTCTTTTATTTACTCTCTCTCTTTCACGCCGGAGGGTCGGTACGTTGGGTTCGGGGGTCGAATTTCGCGGGGTGGTGTGTTTCACGGGGGTCGGAGTTCGCGGGGTGGTGGGTTTGTTGAGGTCGAAGTTCGGGGGTGATGGGTTTGCTGAGGTCGGACTTAGCGGGGTTTGCGGCTGTCGGTGCTCGCGGGGACCGGGGTTTGCAGGGGGTTTCGTGGAGGGGCGGCGAGGTTTGCAAGTGGGTTCGCGGAGGGGCGGCGAGGTTTGCAGGGGGGTTCGCGGAGGGCAGCGAGGTTTGCGGAGGAGTGGCGAGGTTCGTGGGGCTATTCGCGGAGGGGCGGCGGGGTTCGCGGGGAGGGGCGGCGGGGGTTCGTCTCGGGTTCGCGGAGGAGGTTCGGGGTGGGGCGGCGCCGGGGCTCGACGGGAGGGGCGGCGGGGGTTCGTTGCAGAGGCTGTTCGCGGAGGGGGTTCGGGGTGGGGGGCGGTGAGGGTTCGTCGCGGGGGGTTCGCGAAGGGGGTTCGTTGTGGAGGGGCGGCGGTGGTTCGTCACGGAAGTCTTTCTCGCCGACCACTGTTCTCAACCCCGCAACCCTCTGTCAGCCGCCGGCGATCGCGTCTCACCGAACCTCACCCAACCCACACCACCAAGCTTTTCCACCCTCAACGACTCCGCCACCCAAAGTTGTCGGAATTTTAGTTTTGTTCAATCTTTAGTCTGTGGTTGAAATAGAAATCAGAGTAATCAAATATAATTTGACAGAATCATTCATGTGGTGTGTGTTTGAATATTATGAATACATAATAAAATATTTAGTAGTTAAATATTACCCATAAAAATATTAGAGGCTTATAGAGGATAAATATGATATATAAAAATAATATATGGGGTATAAGTATAATTTTTTAAAATATTAGAGGTTGAATTAATTAATACTATAAAGGGTAGTTTCGTCATTTTTAAAAAAATTCAAATTTAGTCAACGCAAAAGGATTATTTTAGACCAATTTGAATAACAGAGGGACCATTTCATAATTACCAAAAATAGAAGGACGAAACTAGATTTTCGGTATAACACAGGGACTATTTTAGAATTTTCCCTAAATTTTATGTTGAATTATATTCTGCTTGATCGATGCTTTAACTATTTGACTTTGCAGGTTATAGACCTTTACCATCCACTTGCTTTAAGACTTTTCTTGTTGGGAACACACTATCGGTCTCCAATCAACTACTCAGATGCACAGCTTGAAAGTGCTTCAGATCGAATTTTCTACATCTTTCAGGTAGAGTGCCGTCTGGGTGATAACAAATCCCATTGAACCCTGCGATGATATGGGTTCGAAACAGACGTGGCCAAGATTTTAATCTATGTTCCCTTCTAAAGTTCTTAGCATTTTCACATAATTAATAAATTCCATTCTATTTTCTTCGCAGACGTTATATGATTGTGAGAGTATTCTCAGCCAACAAGACGTGACAACTCTGAAGGACTCCATTCCACCTAGTACGTCGGAGGAAATCAGTAAGTTCCAGAATGTCTTTGTGGCTTCGATGTCAGACGATTTTCACACTCTTATCGTTTTGGCCACACTTTCTGATCCACTGAAAACCATCAACGATCTGCTGCATACTCGTAAGGTATTTGTTCATGGGCGTGAAATTGCAATTTTGTCATCAATTTCTCTTGGAATTCAGGAATCCACGTTTAGCTTTTAAACTTCTGTGATGATGCAGGGAAAGAAGCAAGCTTTAAGGCTAGAATCACTTGCAGCATTGGGAAAGATGATTGGTAACGTATTGAATACTCTAGGATTGATGCCGACAAGTTACTCCAAGGTACAAAAAAATTGGTTTCCTCGCACTTTTCCACTTTTGACAAGTTTTTTCACATCCCTTTCCTTTTTGCTCTGAGAAACAAGATTACCTATTTTGCTAAGCATGGGCTTCGATGCTACAGATTTTGCAGGAACTTCGAGAAAAAGCCTTGAAGCGTGCCAAAATAACAGAAGATCAAGTGTTGCATAAAATCGAGGAAAGGACAGAAGCCAGGGTGAAAAAGGAGTACGAAAAGTCGGACACAATTCGGAAAGAATTGGCTGCTGTTGGTATTGCTCTTATGGACAGCCCAGACGGGACTACCTGGAGACCGGCTGTCCCGCTTGCATTTCAAGAACAGCAGGTTACAGCAACATGAATGGCGTCTGAGGGATCAACATTGTCCTATTGTCAAATGTAATACCGCTAGGAATTAGAGTGAAAACATTGATTTTTCCCTATTCAAAATTTTTATGGAAAGGTTTCAGGAGTTTGATTCTGAAGGCTATTAGGGGAGAGTGACTTCATGTTTGGCCGATATTTTGAATCAAACCTTGAAAATTAAAATTATTTTAGCGTGGGAAAAGAAATTTTGGCTAATTGATTATAAACTTTTTTAATGTATTTTTTTCTTTAAAAATAAAAAATAAAATAAAATAAATAAACCCCTCATCATTGAAGGTAATACTTAGGGGAATTATAAAATAAATATTCTTAATGTCACTTAATAATCTATGCGCTAAATGAGTGCTTATTTTATTTTCATTCTATAATTTTAGTATAAAATTTAGGACATAAATTTAAAGTGCAACAGAGATAGAACCTAGATCACTAATGTACTAAAAGAGGGACATTCCTCAAAATCCCCTATTTTATAGTCCATGCACTCGTTGTCATTCCAATGCTAACTTGATTATAATAAAGAACGCATCTATAATCATCGGTAATATAATTACTACACTCATATAATCAATGAAGAAATTCGAGTAAATAATATAATATAATATAATTTAATTTCAGCTCTTCGAAAGTTTTACACCATTCGGATTATAATCGTTGGGACAGAGAGAGGGAAGAAGCAGCAAATGATGTTTGACGACAGGTCAAACTGTGTACTTCCCCCCAGTGTCCGTACAAATCAAAGTATACCAAGAATAGGCAAGTTCTTCGCAACACAAAGCAATGCCATGCCGGTAATGCCCACGCAAAAATCCCTCAAGACCAAGATCAGTACGACCCTCGGAAGTTCTGATGTCCCGCAACAAGCTCTGAAATTCCTTGATTTAGGCTAGAGAACATACCTTGTCTGAAACGATAGTTGAATGTAAAGTTGTCAAACATTTACTCGCATAGCATTCAAATATTTGAGAGAATTCATGATGACCCACAAGGAGAAAAGAAAAGAAAGGTAGGAAATTCACCTTGTCTAATGCTACTACAGCAAAGACGATTGTCATCGATATATGTTGCTTGGAGTCCCATCATCCAGGAGCCTATTGATATATCATCATGAGCATAAGACTTCAAGGAAGCACTGCATAAGGGTCATCTCAGATGAGGTTGAGAGTTAGAAGGTTGGTGTTGATCCAAACATTCTTATCAGCATTTACATGCTATTACAGTAGATTAACATAAATACAGGTATCATAGTAATATAGTATTGTACATGGCTGTCAATAAATGGTAAAACGGCTCAACTCCCATAATTTGCATTCACAATGAAATGCGATTTCCACCTAATTTAAAAATATGGTGTGTGAAGGGGATAACTAAAATCTCTACAATTCTCCAACATTGAGGATTTCATATACATCCATCATTTTATTTTGTAAATAAATGCAGAAATTCACAATCAAACTCGATTCAAGGAGTATATAACTAACCTGTTTACATAAATGTACTGAGCCAGATTCTTGGAGAGAATCAAAAGCTGTCCAGATGCATGTCGGAAGTATCTGAATGAAGGAAAACTTTCGGGTACAAGCATAACCAAAAAAAAGTTCAAAAAAGTATAAAGAAATTACAAGCATCACTTACGATTTCTCATCGCCAAATTTCCACCAGTCAGGTTCATACCAAGGCTTTCCCCTGAAATCAAAATCAAAATCAAAAGCTGAATTCCCACAACATTCAGAGGACGAATCTTTTATGTCATACCAAACATAGAACGATTATAAAAATCTGGGATAGTTCAATACTACTGATTGACTGAATAGATTGACCAAGCTGCGAATGATGAAATAAAAACAGGAAAAAGCAATACTTCCTCGATGAGAACCATGATCACTAAACCCTAGCAGAGTGGAAACAGGATATGTAATCACAATGAAGTAGAACAAAGGTAGTAAGTTACTATGTAACACTTACTCATCAGAAATTACATCTCCTGACTTCATGCAGCCAATATATGAACTGTTTTGACCGCGACGACGGTCAAGAAGTCCAATTAACCCCTCTGAGATCAAAGAGAATAACATATATCTGTAAGAAAAAAAGTTTTATTCGAAAAAAAGTTTTATTCGATAAACTAGGCACATTGGTAATAAATAGTAATAGATTAACGAACTAGGAGCTCAACCAAGGTCAAGGTCAATGTTGTCATCAACTTTAACATAAAATTCTGCATTCCAATTTTGAACCGCTGTACTGAAGAAGAACTTTGCTTTCTTGGGCAATTCCTCTTGAGCCTCTTCATGGCCTTCCTGATCAACGAAACACATTGAACGTCAATAATGTGCATACTTTAAGCTAAAAATTAAGTTTCTAAAGGCTACCTACTTCAAGTCAAATGCAAATGTATCCTACTTAAAAGAAAATTTAGATAAGAATTTTTCCCCGCTGATAGTTAATTGATACTTATTAGATCGCGTTTTCATTGTACTTTAATTGAATCATGATCACTCAATTGCACATATATAAACTTCATTGTTTAATCCTTATGCATTCTTGTTTGGAATATTTTGAGCGCATTTTTAATAATTGATTAAGAATAAAATCATTGTTACAAAATTTCAGTATGTTTCTACTCATGAATATACAACCTCATATAACTAAGACACACAACAAAAACAGTAGAATTGTATAAGAGATGAAATTGTAATTCTTACAAGAACAAGAAAATCTTTCGTGGAACGACTTTCCTCAATGATATTGCGATCTAAGCTATCACCCCGGTTAGGACTGCCACATTAAGAAAAAGGACATCATGAAAAAAATTGTCCAACTAGCAAATGATAAAAAATTGTAACCTTACCGTTGATGATGTTCAGGTAACACCATAACAGTATCAATAACTAACATAATTACAGAAAGAAAGCCTGGAATGAGATAAGAACGAGGGTTAAAGTCTGAGAAAAACCTCCGACCAATTACAAAACGTACGACGACGCCTCTTTCTTCAAGCTTTCTTAAGGCATCACCTGCAAAAGCCACAAAAGTGCTTTTGTTATGGATTGTTTCTCAAGTTTTTTTTTTAATTTTTTTATTTAAGTTAATGCAGACTGGCTCACGAGTAGCCATCAAAGTCAAACAGAAACAAAAAACAATCACCCAAAAATATTTTTTTTAAAGCATAAACTTCATTAAAAACAAGAAGCTATTTTCTAGCGATAAGAATAGCGTATATGAAATTTCAGAAATAACATCCTCACAAGATTCCTTAAATATTTGAAATTTTTAAATGTCAATCTGCATCTTTTGAAACTATAAATCTCAACTGACCTCTTGGCATCCAAGATCCTCTAAACACATTTCTCTTCAGCCGACCACCAAATCCAGTATAAACTCCAATCACAGCTAGAAGTTGGGAAGAAGAAGAAGACCCACTTTGCTGCAAATGGTTCTTCAGGTACCCTTGACTCTTTGCCAATGTCAGATCCATCTCAGCTTCCACAATCCTCCTCTCCAGATCCCTAAAAACCAATACAACCATTGCATATATAAAGCATTCTGAGCATTGCACAACTTCAGTAATGAGAACCAAAAGGAAAGACAGAAAACTTGGGAACTTACTCGCACCCAAGGACTGCCAACTTGTCCTCAACTGAAAGAACCTTGGGTCTCTAATAACAAAAGCAAGTGACATCGCAAAACAATCACATAATGCCTTGAAGAAGAAGACCACAAACAAAGACCATTTTAATAGTGACCACTCTTCAGTTAAGTAGGTTGGTTGCTCTAAAAAAGTATTTTCCAGGAGGGAAAAAATAAGAAAAATAAAAATAAAGAAGAAGAAGAAGAAGAAGAAGCTCACACTTTTAAGATTCATTTCAAACTTAAGTAAAAATGTTTGTTAGAGTGAAAATTATTATTTACATAGATATGTGTGAGAAAAACCCTCTCTCAACGACAACTTTTAATCATTGTATCAGGGAAAAAAATTTCATCGAAGCTTCTAGTTTTAAACCGAACATTATACAGATTATTTTAAAAAGAGGAAAAAAAAAAAAAACCCTCCAAACAGACCTGGCCTGCATTTTTCCTGAGAAGATCAGTTAGTAACGTTCTGTTCTCTGCATCTTGCCACAGCCTGAATTGCGACAAAAGAAAAAAATATATCAAACTTGAATCTAGCCATGGATGGCTTTCATTCAATCAAATAGTAATTACTGGATCTAAGCAAATTTGCATTAAAGCAGAAAATTTTGAATAAGCAATGTATATACAACAAGAAGCAAAAAGATTTATATACAACAAGAAGCAAAATCATAGTTGATAAATTGTAGTACTTCAGCCTTAAAAAAAAAAAGGAAAAGGAGGTTCCAATAGTTCAATTGTTGAGTACAAAAACAATTTCGAAATCGCCAATTCCGAATCGAAATGTATCGACAAGAAATATATTGGCATATCAGTTTAAGCTTCTTCGTCACGGCAAGTTTGCCACATCTTCTCGGGAACCAAACAGGAAATCTAGGTCAAAGGAAAAAGTGAGAGAAAAAAAAAACAGAGGATCGTACCGTCCGGCGACATAGAGCCAAGCGACACAAGAAAACAAGGCCATGAGAAGCGAAGGCTTGGATGTCTGAAGAGGCTTCGATCGCCATCGTCTGTCCGATTTCGTCGCCGTCGTCGTTGGTAAGCTGTCCATTGAAGTCGTACGGACAGAGGATTTGAGAGAGAATCAAGGAAAGAAAATCTATGAGAGCATTATGGGAAATTAACTGAGAAATCAGTATTAAGAAATCCGCAGAGAATTTGATTAGCATTAAGCACGGAGATTTTTTTTCTTTTTCCCTTCTTTGCTGTAATTCTTTGCGAAAGAGGAAAGAGAGAGGAATCGGAGACAGAGTGGGCTTTTGAGAGGAGAGTGTCGAGTTTGGGCCTTTAAGTAGTTTTGTGGGCCTAAGCTTCTGGCCCGTCCTTTTTCTGCAATTGCTCTTGGGGTGCTACCATCTTTTCAAGAAAAGCAAAGAGAGAGATATTCATTAAATAAAAAAACAATGTGAAGAAAAAAAAATAGAATAGAACTTTTTAGAACAAATCAAAACAAGTTTGGTGTAGATGAGTATTAGTATTATCAAAAGAATTGAGGGAGGTCTGTGGACATAAACACCCAATTAAATCAGACAGTAAAGTAAATGTTCTATGTTATTGTCGCGTATTTTACTTGAAAAAATTTAGTATAGGGCAGCAATCCACCAAACCTACTCGTGCATGATTATTATTATTGCTATTAGAGGGAATTTCTACCTTCTGAACCAATATTAATTGCAAGTCTATTACTATAGCTAGCTAGCAAGCATTTATTATCTTTAGCCCAACTTTCCTTTGGCATTTTCTTATTCTTTTGTTTCTTTTGATTTTTGTCCCCCTATTTTCTGATTGGAATGAAGCTCTAGTCATCGAACCTTATCAAATTATGAGGAAAGGTTTGAGGTAGTTTTTACTTGCTTATATGTCACCTCACAAGGTGTGTGATAGAACCTTGATGTCATAATCGTATGAGGGGAAAAAAAATCAAACAAGAGTATAAAGTGCGAAAGCTCGAATTATAAGTTAAACATAAAATTATGAAATCAAAACGTCATGGTACTAAGATCATCAGATTTCTATTAAAGTTCATCTCCAACTATAGTTTACTCATCAAGTTAATACCAAAACCTTCCAAGCAAATCACAAGGGAAAAAATTGCAGTGTCAAACATTGAATTTTCTTTTGTGGGAAGTTCTGCACAACGCCACAAAAGCCTCGGTCCATTATGTTTTCCAATTCCCCCGTTCCCTGGAAATGAAGAAAACTAGGGCCCTTGATCTGAATAGGAGGCACAAGCTCATCGTTAATTTTCGCTTCTAACTGCTTCTACCGGCCCCAGGCAACATGTTTGCCAAAGATGGAACCCCTTGGCCTCTCATTTCTTCTTGCGCTCGTCTCATTTCTTCAGGGTCTGTTGTCAACATCCAAAAAGTTCATATGGTCAGTTAAAGATCATGAACTAGGCAAACAAACTATCAAATAGCAGATACACCAGCCGTGAATCGGAACAACAGGCTATACATGTCTACTCCTATTATTGTTGTGCATTTGATTCTACAAGAGTGTGTGTGAATTAGGGGTAAAAAAAAAGGTTCATTTGAAGGAGCTTATCACAATCTCTAACTACTTAGTACGAGATACTATATGTGAAGTATAGTGGACTCACCCATATTCTCAACTAATTTGGGCATAATGAACATGACAAGCACCATAAAGCCCATCATCAGACCCATTGGGCTCTTCACAACAGACATAATGGAGAAGGGTTCCCTTATCTGAAATCACAAAAGATACAACAAGGTGAAAAACCATTGACATAAAAGCAGTAAATATAGATGTTGAATAGTTCAGACAAGCTGACCTCATAATAATTTTCGTCTTTCAATGGCTCCAAAACAAATTCGTTTAGTCCCCTCCTGGTCTCTGTCAGTGCAGCCTGAACCTTGCCTGGGTGTCTGGCACTAACATCAACTCGGACCTAAAGATTTACGAAGATGCACACACATGGGAAGATTAGATTCAAATGATGTAACTAAAAAATAATTGAAACAAAATTCAATGTGAAATGCAGAAGTATACCGGAGAAAAGAAATATCCAATTGCTGCAACTTCAATAAGATGAGTCCCCGCTGGCACATTATGGCTTTAAACACACAAGTTAAGGATCGATGTTATTCTCAATGAAGGGACAAGCGCAGTATCTACCAAAAAGTTATCCTTATAACCTTGAAAAAGCCATTACATAAGATAGAAAACTAAAAATTTCATCTTCTACCAGGAAAAGAACAACGACAAAGGCAATTATGTAACAGAAAATATATCAAAAATCAAACTAACAAAGAAGTGTGCATAAAGATAGTAGGATACAATGAAAAGAACCCATCGGGCCTCAAAAAGGTAGCCCTTTGTCCACCGTTGAGGATAACTTTGATATTTGATACTTTCCCGGGAAGACCAAATCCTTTAGCTCCTATATCTGCCAAAACTAAGTCATCAGTTGTGTGCATAAGAGCGTGGAAAATTAAGTTATATGAGGATGATGCAAGGTAAGGATAAAAACACAAACAGGGGGTGCAGATGCACAAAATTATTTGTGCATCAAGCTATTGTTCGTTTGGTGTTTCTACGATTATGCTCTTCTACTTATGTCATCCCCGGTAACATCAATCCTTGTTTAACTTAAATGTAAACTCAAACTCAAAATCATCTGCGTAATATCACTGTCTATGATAATATGGACTTTTCTTTGGAAAGGGACTTCCTGCAGGAGCATCATTAGCGAAACACTCTACTGTAACAAACATGCCTTTTAGCATCACTGAGCTGAGCTCAAGTCCGTCACAGCTCTGCCCTCTCCGTCACACTCCATCTTTTTATGAAATACTAACCAATCAAAAATGATAAAAGTAGCCCAAGAGACAAATTCAATCAGTAGAAGCCTCATAAACAACAAATAGAGGTCCTGACTCCTGTGCAATAAACTTTCACTCAGGATCACAACTTTATGTATGCCCCTTTTCGCTCTTCACACCTAACAACGCGACCAAATAACTCTATCTCACGAGTCACAACCAGTAAAGTATCAAGAGCATGTTGAACATCAGAGGGAGTTTCACAATACCCCTTTTTCCGTACTTGGAGTTCTATAACACTCTTCCCTAAGCAACTTTGGCTTTCTTCCAAGTTAGCTTAATTTCCAAACCTAAACACCCACGGTGAAGGAAAAATCTCAGACCACAAACCCTAATTAAGCGTAACATATATATATATAATTCGAGTTTCGGCCCAAGAAATTAACCGCAACAGCGCGCATTAGAATATCACAAAGTAAACTAATCCAAAATCAACAGAAGCCAAATTGAACAATTCGGTAACCTAAACTTGCTATCCAAATTCAGATCAGCAGCTTTTCACCAAAATCCATTTTAAGTAATTGAGCGATTCATCGCCATGTAAAGGTCGTCAAAAACTCAGTAAAGCTTAAAATAAAATTGGCAAAAAAAAAGTCTCAATTATGGTTCGATTATGAAAATCAACAAATGCAAAACCTAAAGAACATAATTTCAATGAGAGATTTACATACTCGGGATCTTCACTCGGCCATGAATAGAGAAACCTTCACCAGATCTAAAAAAGAGAGAGAGAGAGAGATTAATTTCAAAATAAGTAATGAAAATAGAAAATTCGTTAAAAATCGTTGTTAATTCATGTGTTTGGTTACCGAGAAAACCGAGGAAACGAAAAATAGGAAGGAAAAAAAACTAGCGCCGCGACAACATTGAACAGGAAGATCTTACCCAGGCGAAGCTGCGAGCGAAGAAGAGATGAGAGCAAAGCACAACTGAACGAAAAGCACCAGAATCACCGGATTGGATCGCCTGCTCCGAGCCATCGCTAAGCTCAGAAACTTTCTCGTCTCTGTGTGTTCGCTTCGTTTTCTCAGTTTGTTCTCGTTGATGCCTTGATGGTATATATGGGTGGCGATCTGCTGCTTTGCGCTTAGGGTGATTGATTGTTACGCGAAATCAGAACCGTTCCTTCTAATGGGGAAGTCAAAGGACAACTTTGCCCTTTTTGTTCTTTATAGGCAATTTCCATAAATTTTGCTATTTTGCTCGCCCAATTTTAGGAAAACGAAGGTTGTAATTTTTGCAATTTACCCCATTGAAAATTAATTACTCTCTCTCTTATGAAATAATTCTGCAGAATTCTTCCTCAAAAAATAGTAACCAACTACGCAGCAACACAAAAATTTGTAAATTAAATTGAGGTAAATTCTTATAAGCTTATCACGTTTGAACATATACACTGAAAAACCTTTGACAAATGCAAGGAAGAATTCAATTTTATCCCCCCAAGAGAAACAGTAAAAGAATTTATTACAGTTTTAAGGGCTCAACACTCAAACCTGACCTTTGCAACAAGACATACCTAAAGCCTAAGCATTTTTTTTTCTTTTTCTTTTTTTTTTTTTTGGGTTCATTTACACAAATCTAAAACCATATTACATTCATCTTCTTTCTTTTCCTACTATGCTTTGATCACGAGCAAGTTTTCTTCTACAACAACATTGAATCAAAAATTGTGTATCCGATGAAAACAGCAGCGAGCGAGTGGCCCCACAAAGAATCAGGATTGCCAAACTAATCGAGCAAAACATATGCTATAAGCCTAATTTCTTAGAGAACAAGTCGGAAAGATTGGCGATTATGAACCCTGCAAAGACCTGCGAAAACAACATTGCCACAACTTGAACATGCAAAGAAAAGAATAGTTTCACATGCACAAATAGCTACTATGAATTTAAATCAAAGGTATATTTGTGAGCCTCAAGCTGAACATTACCTGGGCTGAGCCAAGAATGTAGATTGCTGAATAGTGGCGACCGTGGATCATCATGTCAGCAATCATGGCAAGAGGGATGGTGAGCGACATGCCCAAGGTGGCCACCAGCGGAGTTGTCCACACAACACACAATGCCCTGTGTAGCGAATCAGTAGCGGAAGCTTTTCGTAAGGGCAAAAGGAAAGAGCCGAGAATGAATCGCTAGGTTGAAGAGGAAACTACATAGTACATACCAAAAGTAGTCGGAGAGCACACTTCCAACAAAGCCGTTGGCAAGAACGACTTCATCCATTTTGGCAGAGTGAGGAATTGCAAACCTCGGCTCAATTCCCAAGGCTGATAGTGGAAAAACTGGCAAAACAGGAAAGCTAGTTATAAAGCTAAGTAGCTTTTATGAAGATTAACTGATCTTTCTCAAATAAACGGTAGACAAAATAAGAAAATGAAAAGAAGAAGGCCAGATTGATTTCATTTAAGAAAGATACATGGAGGCAAGCCAGACAAGCACTTTATGTTATTTCTGTTGAAAAGTTTGACATGAAGAATAACAAAGCAGAACCTATAAACAAAACTTTAGCAGCTCACTTGCATGACAAGACACAAAAAGGTCGTTAAGGCCAACGATTGAGCAGTGCATATAATAAGCTATTTCTGTAAGTTGTGAATGAACGCTGAATAGACGAGGATAACACGTATAGAGAGAGGGGAAAAGCTTGGCATAGGGTGTTCGAGCATCTGGGATTTGGGATGCACATTTTCCTATATATCAAATATTTGACACTACAAATTTAAAGGCGTATCAAGATGCTTCTAAAGACCCAAGTAAAGTAGACTAAAGACCTCAAGTAAACTAGGAACAGAAGGGACAGAGAAGAAACCCAATGAAATGCAGAGGTTACAAGCACAGGTGAAGCGTTATATACTAGAACACTTACTAAGCCACCACAATGCAACAAGTGTGAATAATCCAATATATCCGAACAACTTTTGCACATCAGCTCTCTCTCCTTCTTCGCCACCAAACTTTTTGAGAAGAACTGCAATTTAACAGCAAATAAATGAGAGTATGATTTCTTCTGTCCAAAAAATTTCCAAAGGAAAAACTAATAACATCAAAGCTGCCAACCTGTAAATAGGCCATATGACATAGCAGATAGAAGGCCAAAAAGATCTCCCACGAGCGAGCGTTTCCCATTTCTGACCACATATGCCAAAACGCCAATGTAAATCCAACTTATAAATGCCAATTTCAAAACATAACATATGTACTTGAATTTATCAAACGAGAGGTGTACAGATATAATATACATTTTCTAAAATGTAAAGAAATTGGCTTTCCACTCAATTTCATCTCGTGACATGTTATCTGTGGATTTCCCATATTAAGATTCAAACTAAAGTCCAGTACAAGTGTGTTCCAACTAAAGACTATTGATACATGCCTCTATGGGATATGCCTACTTAGAATGCCTAACCATCTCTACAATCACTTCAAATCTGCATAATACCAACATAAATCATGAAAATGCATTCATATCAGAGAAAGTCATCAATCCTCCAAATAGTCCTATAATAACTATTACTAGATATCAACATGTATTCTTCCATCCAGATCCCGGATGAAGTTAAACTTACGCAGAAGCTCCTAAGTCAGATTCATCTGTAGCCCATGTTTTCCCCATCGTCGTCATTACAACACCGGCCATGCTAACAAAAACAGCGAGCACTTTGGCCACATTCAAAGAATCTTGGCCCAGAAATGCTCCAATGAAAAGAGTAAAGAGTCCTGAAGTGGAGGACAATACTGTTGTGCTGGCAACACTCGTACGTGCAAGCGCCGCATTTGAAAAATACTGCAACCAACAAAGAAACTCATTAAGATGGAAATTTCATTCAAAAAAAAAAAACACTTTACTTGATAACCAAAGGGTGTGCGAATTGAAATATGCAGGAGAGGATGCAATGGGTTCAATGCCCCAATATCAGAATGTAAGACTCAATAACACCTCAATTCAAGTCCTCTATAAGGTAGCTGGCCAAGCAATGTTCAATATACTCATCACCAACCCTTCTATTTTATTTAACCTTTTGCCTTGAGAACCTTCTAAAAGCATCGTTTCAACCTATTTGGCACATACTGCCTCATGAGTGGGGATATATAAACATTTTAAAAAGTACACTATGGTACGATGCAGTGACCGAGCTTAACATACCAGATGAAAGATAACAAGGCCACAGAACTTACAAGCATGCGTGGAACAGCCTTGGCTGACAAACTTTAGTTATCAAGGAACAACAAAATAATAAATCATGCCTGAAGCTCTTAAACTTTAATATAATACTTCTGTAAGCCATGCTATATGAGCGCAAGAGTCTTAATCACATTTCATGATGGAAAATGAAAGTGCAAACGAGTAAACATTGAAAAGTTTCCTTACTTCCGTAAAGAACCAGATAGGTGCTATGTAGAATCCATATCTAGCAACTTCCTTCGTTGTAAGATTTTTCTCTTGTTTAATCCCAAGTAAATCATCTTTATGTCTAGAAACCAAAGGTTTTCCTTCAGCATGAGGTGATAGATCCGCTTCACTATCTTTTCTCGTCAAAGTCCCTTGAACTTCCAATTCATAGTGCCCGCCGTTATATTTCAGAGGAGAAAACTCACCCGAGCTTTCTGCACTTTTGCCGCCTTTTGACGAGCGGCGCTTTAGCAAGTTACACAACCAATCCTTAAGAAACGCAATCGGGAGATAAACTACCATAAGGGAAGCTCCAAGATAAGTTACTGCAAAAGGCTGCTTGTAGTCCGTAAATATATCCTAAATCAAACAAAACACCGACCGCATTAAAACCTTGTACGACATTACGATTCGAAGTAAGCACGTTGCAAAATTGATTAAGAATAATTTCTTGAAAATAGCTTGAGAATATCACAACAATTATACTTTCGCTTGTAGTCTCAGAACTGCTATTCCTCTCCAAGCAAAGGACCAGATTTTGTTTAACTTAATCAATGAGACACTTAGGCAACAGAGATTTGTGACTTTGCTATAAATATACATATATGATATATCCATATATACATATCTCGTACACATTAAAAAAAAATTGCCGGACCTTTCAGTCAAATCACAACCAAATTCCAACCGCATAAAACCAAAAACCATCAGCTAGAACTAAATCAACGATAAATTAAAATAACGACGCATTGCATTGAACAAACAAAAAGCTTCATATGTATACCATATAAAAAAAAATCAACAAAAAAAGCAAAATAAACGAGAAAAACGGTCGTGAAATCACGAAACGCAAATTGAAAGAAAGAAACGCGAAATTCGAAACGACCTGGGTGACTTCTGCGGATGTGACCCAGATAACGACCACCGTGCCGATGAGGAACAGCCCGGCCTTGTACTTCCAACCCATTGTGGCCAGCCAAATCCACACCTACGCGAAACGAAACGGGAAAGAAGAAGGAAAAAAAACGAACAGCGATTTGGGAGATTGGCGAGATTTGGGATTCGTTGCTCTCAGATCTTTGAGCTCGTCGTCTGTGACGCTTCGCGGATCACCAGCGAGTAAGCGTGAGATCTCAAGAAGATGTGTGTATAATATTATTGTATATTCTTTTCAGACAGAGAGAGAGAGAGAGAGAGGAATTGTTGCAGAAATTGAGAATAAAGGAAAATTCTCAGCAAAAAATAAAAAATAATAAAAATTAAAAAGCCCAAAAGATTGGTTGAGAGAGAGAGAGAGGGAAAAGAGAGGGAAGTGTTAGAATAAGGGCCAGTTTGGCATTGCTTTTGGATGCTGTTTTTAGATTATAAAAGAATCTAAAGCAGCTATAGGCGTTTGGTAAACCTGCTTCTTAAAGAAGCATGTAACCGTTTTTGCTTTTACGTAGTGTAATTTGAGAAGCAGGTTAAAGGCTGCTTTTCTGTAACCGAAACTGCTTCTCCAGTTTAAATTACTAAAATATCCTTAATTAACTACCCATATTCTACTAAATAATTTTCTAAAATTATTATTTGGTAATTTTATATACCCACACTATTTTAACAGCAGTTTTAAAAATAAAATAACCAAACACCCTACATGCTTATAACTTCAGCAACTTTTTTCATCAGCGCAGTTTAAAGCACTTTTTTTATAAGCACAGTAATGCCAAACTGGCACTAAGTATGGTAATGTAAATTTGTAATTAAATGGGTTTTAATATGTTACCTTTGTCCTTTAAAAGGGAATGAGAAAAATAATCCTGAAGTGTCTCTGTTTTGTTCTTTCTAGTTGTTTCATTTTCTTCCTCATTTCTCTTGTGAGTTAAATCATTTATCCATGTCTTTCTCTCTCTATTTTTACGAATTTATTTTTGGGAGTCCCTCTCTCTCTTTCTTTCTCATGTAATTTTTAGTTCTTTAATTTGTTTACATTGAATTAGTTTAATGGATGAAAAAGAGAGGTATTTAGGATTAGAATAGCCTATTGGCCAATGGTGTAACCTTCTTTGGTTCTTTCCATTCAACGTGAATTATGTTCTTGAATTTGATACTACTGGCCAAATTGGGAAAAAAACGCAAAAGTTTAAATTTATGACTCAAGAAAATGAGAAAGATTGAGCATATGTGACTATAACTACCACAAGGAGCCCTCTTCAAAAACTTTTTTTTTTTAAGTTTTATGATAATTTTGGTCTATGTTTATTTTCCACTTAACTACTTTCTTTTTTCTTATTTTAATCATTGAGATGTTATAGATTTTGCTTGCATGAAGACGAATTCGATAAATTGCTTTAATTGAAAAGGAAAAGAAAAAAGAGGACAACTTCAAAATACACCATGTATATAAATAAAGGTCGTGTGTGCACATGCTATCATCATTTTTAAAGAAATGTTATCATCAATTTTGGAGAGTCCCGGCAGTATTTTTTTTCCCCCCTTTTATATTCAATAAAAACCATATATTATTATACATATGTCGTATGTTTTGAAAAAAAAAATGTGTTATTGAGTGATAATGTTAATTGAATATACCACATTTTATTTTTGAAAATTTTCATTAACAACCCTCGAAGTTTAACGTTATTTTTAAATTGATTTTTGATATATAAAATGTGTCAAATAAATTCGTGAAGTTTAGTTAAAGGCCGACATTAGCTTTCAAACATTATGATTCCAAGTCTAGATCATCCTTCCGTATGAAAAAGAAAAACAATTATGCTGCACCAAATATTTGATGCGTGTATTAATACTTGCTTATTAAATTTCCTCACAAATATTAAAAACGGAGTAAAAATGTTAGATGTGATTCAAAGTTAAGGAAAGTTAAAAACGACATAAACCGAAACCCAAAAATAAATAAATAAAGAGATGTTGTTTGCAAAAAAAAATAATAATAATAAAGAGATGTGATGTGATGTCTTGCAAAAATATAATAAAAATAATATAAGAGATGTGACAGTGTGGTGGACTATTAGTTTCATCCAAATTTAATTATTCTAGTTACCTAATGGTTTAAAGCATCTTTTTAAGGTTTGATTGCGCATAAAAAATTGTTTTCGATAACTCAGCGCATAATTTTTCTTACATTATTGAAGACTAGTTTTCCGGGTTCATCTAAAATACCACAAAATAAAAATGAAAAAGATTCAATAAAAATAAAACGTTATTTACATCTCAATTATTAGAACAAAAAATTAAAAAAATAGAAAAAATAAGAATTTGCCAAAAAAGACCACAAAATTTGCTAAAAAACCCTCAAAAGTGCCCATCTTTGCAGCAAAAAAAAAAAAAAAGAAAGAAAAACAACAACAAACTTGGCGAACAGAAAAAAAAAAAATATATTCGCTGACGCACTTGTGGGGGGCACGCGCGCGTCCATTGGTCGCGTGTATGACGCGCGCTTGAATTGAAAAAATAAAAAAATAAAATGAACAGTATTTTTCGACCAAAACGCGCGTTTTAATCGACGAACACTGTTCAAATCACCCCTTTCTCACTCTATATTATAAAGGATTACAATTTTTTCTTAATAAGTTGAGAAAAGGGGTTTATAGCTAAATGGCCTAATTTTAGAACTTATTTAAAAAAATGTCAACAACTTTTTAAAATTAGGTAAATAGCCCGTTCTTGGTAAGTAGACAAAATACTATGGTAAGCGGATCAAATACCAGCTATTTTTAGCTTGAATGTTGTCTGCTTACCATGGTAATTTATCGGTTTATTCAAAGTTTTTTTAGGGGTATACCGATTATTTACCATGGTAAGTAGACAAAACTCAAGCTAAAAATGGCTGGTATTTCATCCGCTTACTATAGTATTTTGTCAACTTACTACGAACGGGCCTTTCACATAATTTTAAAAAGTTGTGGATATTTTTTTAATATGATGTAAAAAATGAACTATTTACCAAAATTAATCGTTGAGAAAAATATAATAAGTGCCATGCTAATATCAGATACATTTTTCTAAGACGATAATTAATACTAGAATTATAACTCTTTCAAAAATTGATAGTCGGTGTTACAATAGTCATGTGGCCGAGTGATCATCATGGACCCAAAAGAAAGGCAACAAAAGACTGTAATGAATTATCTGTAGATTTCCACTACTTGTCAGTTGTCACCATGGGGATATTATCTAGATATAATTATACGCAAATTTTCCTTCCTTTTTTTAGCGCACCGTCCAATGTCTTTTTTTTTTTTTTTTCAATAGACACTCGGTCCAGCTTCGAGAAAAATATTTCTTCAACTGAAGATAAAATAATGGCGTATTCAATAACAAATTTGATAGGTGGGTGCGATATGATTAAATTATAGCTCACAATAACAACATGCCACTTGAATTTTTTATTTTATTTTTGTTTGCTCACGCCACTTTCTTGAATTCGGAACTTGGAAGTCTTTCCACAAGCGTCTCTGTACTTTTATAATTTTTATTTTGACGTAAAAAATTGTGTGTGGGTAGTTTGAAACGATAAATTAGTTACTTTAATTTCTTACGTTAATTGCAAGTAAACTCGCTTTATTGCTATAACCTAAGCACATAATATGCAGCTAAAAAATTGATAAGAAACCAATTCCAAATTAAAGAAATTCACACCTTAATTCAATCCCCACCATAAAACCGGTTTTACCAATAAATTCTAATGAAATGCTCTAGGGGATAAAATGTGTAATAATCTCTACAAACGAGTGCACTGAAAATGGAAAAACAATAAGTTGCGACTATATTCAAGCATACATATTGCTATTTCAATAAAACCTCTACAACCAATAAATTTTTTTGATTAATCGTGACCAAAAGACCAACAATATAGGGGCCAAACAATGCACCGCATAAAATTACTAATTCTAATGAGATACGCAAATAAAATAAATAAGAGAATGAGGACAATGTCTCCATTTTTACAAAACGTAACCATAAACAAGGAATTGAACAAATCATTAACGAAAAAAAAAAATCACTGCTTTTATTTGAACAAGAAAATAAAATTAAGACAAAAAGGTCACCCAAAGCAACAACCAAACAAGCTACTTTCGTATCGGAGGAAGATAAGAGAGAATATTACCGAAGATTTGTGAAATTTACTTACTACCGTCGTTTTAAATTTGTTGTGAAATGTAACTATATACTAGAATTGCATATGCCAAGAGACAAAGGTACTTGTCTTATAATTCTAAAGACAACCACTCCGATCTGAAGATCCATGCCTTTGAAAGATCATTATTGAGCCTCTAAAGATTATATCTATTGATTGGGATTCTAATAGAGTTAAATGACACCGGTCTCCGATCACACAAATGAAAAATATTGTAATGACTCAAAAGAGAGCAAACACCCTAAAACAAAGAGGCATAAGAGATCTGATTTTGCATATTAAGTTGATCATTCAGATTTATATATAGACGGATATGAGACTTGAGGGGAATGCTGAGGGAGAGGTGACTATGGCCTGTTTTATCGGGGGACGGCGTGACTTGCAGACGGCTTGCGCAATCTTGGATAGAATCACGAAACGTTTTTAAAAGAGCGATCTAGTCTGCGACTCAGCCTTTTGGATTTGGTTAACCACAAACCAAAAAGTGCATTGGCCTATCCTAAGTAGACCACTGGATCAAATTCCATTACAAACAAATCCCTCAATCAATCATTTTCAAAGGGAAATTATAAAAAGTATAAGAATAATAAAAAATGGCCTTTCAACAATATTTCAATTAGTGGTGTGCCAATGTAACACTGAAAAAAACGTGCGTAATAATGATAGTAAAGCTTGTAATAATGATTTTTTATATCTCTCATATACTCATGAGTGAAGCACCGATGGGTATGGAGCACTACAAAATTAGCCTAAAAAAAACAAGAAAAAACATAGGTAATCGTTCATTTTTCCCCCTCTAAACCTAAGCCAAATTGAATTTCAATACGCAACTTTTAAAAAGAATTTTAGAGAAATTATAATGAATACCCAAGTTTTAACACATAATTTAAATTACCACCTAATCTTTTAAAAAATTTAACAAAATATCCAAGTTATTCAATTACTTATACAGTGGTAGCTAGTGATGATTAACTTATTTACTAAAAACATATACAAGTAATTAATGAATTGGCTAATTACTCAATTATTTCTAAAATTTGGATATTTAGTTTGATATAATTCTAGATCTTTCTCCACTTCACCCGTTTATTATATATCATGAAAACGTCCATTTTTAATCCTTTTGCGAACAAAAGTACGTAGCAGATAAAATACTTAAATATAACATGTTCAACGCAAAATAATTAAAAAAAAAAAAAAGATCTACATCAAGTACAACTATTCACAACAACCCAACTTCGCGTAACGTCCAAAAATTTGACAAATTATATCAACAAAAAGACTAAAGTATACGAAGTCAGGTTTTTAATCTACAATATTCCGTCTCTGCCAAAAAACAAACAAAAAAATCTATATTAATGTTCGGAGGGGTCAAAAAAATGTGATTACATGCAAAAATCTAACCCCACAAGACCTCAGCAACAATGGTGACAAACTCTTCCTCCGAAACAGAGCACTCTCCGACCAACCTCAGTATCTCCGACCTAATCTCCCGCCTCTCTGTCCTCTCCATACCCTCTCCGACCTCCACGCTCGCCGCCAGCCTCGCCACGCAGCTCCCGCGCGCCAAGCTCCGCTTCACCGCGGCCTCGGCCCCGGCCTCGAAATCCCCGCTCTCCATCCTCCTCTGCAGCTCCATGAGCCTCGCCACCAGGCCCTCTCGGCCGGCCACCATGGCCTCCACCACCTCCTTCGGCCCCAGAGACGCCATCTCCAGGACCACGTCCATGGCGGCGAGGCCGAGGGCAATGTCTTTCGAGGACAAGAGGCTGACGAGGACTCGAGCCTCCCGGTCGCCTCCGATCCAGTCCAGCAGAGGGGCTCCGATCAGCCCGACGAGGGATCGGAGGACTCGGATCGAGGAGAGCGAGGAGATGGACACTAGGGCTTTCACTGTGGGGCCCATCAGGGCCAGCCCCACGAACACGTCCCGGTTGAACTCCGCCAGCGCGAGGACGGCGAGGGCGGCTTCGTCCCGAACCCGCCCGTCGATCGACTCGGCGCTGAGGGCGAGTTCGAGCGCGGGGAAGACTCGCCCTCGCAGGATGAGCTCTTGGAGGTCGCGGTCGAAGCCCCGGGAAGAGACGCGGCCTCGGAACTCGGCCAAGGCTTCTTCGGCCACCCGCTCTCGATCGCGATCGCCTCCGCCTTCGCTGCTCGGGTAGCTTCCCAGCGCCGTCACGAGGTTTTCGATGACTTTTCGGTCCGCGAACGATTGAATGTGGGCTTCGATCGAGCGAGCGGTCTGGGAAATCTCGTACTTGGTGACTTGGCGGTAGAAAAGGGCTCGGAAGTTGTAGCCCTGAAGCTTCTCGAGCTTCTCGGATAGGGTTTTGAGGTCGCTGAGCGATTTCGAGAGTTTGGAGAGAGACGGGTCTGAAGACACGACGGTCTCGGCTTCGGCTTCGGATCCGAGCTTTAAGAGAGCTTCAATGGCGGGTCTTGGGTCGGTCGGGTAGAGTAGAGTGTAAATAGGGTTGACTTGGAGAACTTTGGTAGCGTTCGTTAGAGCTTGTAAGAGTGGGGAGATATGGTGGTTGTGGTGAATATCGTTAGCTTCGTCGTCCATGGTTAATGGTTTGCTTGGTCACGAAGGTTCTTAATTAGTCGGACTCAAAAGCGTGTGAGTGTTTTTGTTACAGTACTGATCAGAGTTAAGAGAAGAAGAGAGACAGATATAACGACCGGTCTTAAAGGCATCAAATCAAATATCCAACGACCATTCAAACTACTACGTAGCCCTATTATATGAGTCACGATCGGAATCAAGATTTCTGTCACATATGAGTAAAAATAATTATTATAAATATGATTAAATACAAAATGATTAAGAAATTTAAATATTTTTATGGAGAGACAGAAGATCCGGTTGATGATATTAGATTTGAAATAAAAAAAACGACATGTTTATAAAAGCATAAGCCATAAAGTGACTTAACATAAATGACGTTAATAGGCAGTCTGATTGATTAAAAAACTATTCAAACATAAAACGGCAGCAGTAGTTCCCGAACTGAACCGACTTGTCGTTTGAGAATAAAGATGGCAAGAGCAAGCTAGTGTAAACGCCATGAACTTGGAAATAGAGAGGATATGTTGTTTATTCGACATAAAATACGTAAACGACATTCTCTATAACATAAACGACAATAAATTTTGATCCTCGACGACATGTCGTTTACCTACGAAAACGACATGAAAATTTTAACAATAAAAAATTGACCAATACTTCACGTTGAGCGAAGCGAGCACATTATTTATTTTTTTATCCATCTAAAATGAAACCGCTAACCAAATCATGAAATACCATTAAAAGAATATAACATTCCTTCAATTTACACGATAACTGGACAGACAACTATTCATATATCGCTTGTTCTTATCTACAAATGCATTCCAAAAAAGAAGGAAAAAAAAAAGTGTGTACACAATTGCAAAGAAGAGCTGCGACCTTCAAAAATATTTCTTCAATTTTTTTTATTTTTTCTTACTTTACATCAGGTCACCATTAAAGTTTCAAATCAAATCACACAGAGTGAATTGTAAAAATTAAAGAATATGAAGTTCCAAAAGTACTGTACTGGCAAACTATATACAATTTTGATGCAGCATTGGCTTTGCTCGTCTAAGCATCTCGGAATATGGTCTGAGGGGTCCACTTGAGATGCAGATTGAGCCTCCCGGATTTAGCACCGTCTAACGTGAAGCTGTCCTGAAATTCGCCTTCGAGCAACGCCCTTGTAAGCGTCATTATGACTCTCCCGATTTTATCCTAATACATTCAGAAAACAAAAAAGTACACTCAATAGTTTTAGTACAGTTTTAGATTCATAAAGCAAATTCCTTTGTATGATTGAGCTAATACAAACAGTATTTACCTTCCCAAATGTGTCATGGTCCCAAACTTCCAAAATTAACATTTCATGTAACGCATCTTCGACGACAAAGTCAAACGTTTGGTTCCAAATTGGATTCAGGTTCTCGTTCAGTACCTGAGAAAGCAGGGAAAGAATAGATTTAGCTACGTCATTGGAGATATTAATGTGCTTGTTCAGAGAAGGTTTGTGTCTCTAACATATCATGTAATCAGAAATAAACTCTCACCCTAGTTTTGACCCTGGTTTCGGATTTCTTCATCATCAGGATGACATAAGGGTCGGCTTTTCCCATCAAGTCAACGATAGGTAAGTCCTCTGCGGATATCACAGTCACAGATAGCACCCCTCTCACAATGACCTCCTTCTTCTTCTTCTGAGTGGCGGTTTTTCCAATGTCAGAGCCTTCCATGCCATGATCAGTTCCACTCTTGAGCGCCCTCTCGAGAGTTGTCAGCGAGTAGTCGGGATTGAACGGGTTTGTGAAATTGTTCTCTGTGCCAAAAGGACAGTACAAGAGTTCCAGTTGGACCTACAACAGTGCAGAGTTATTATTCCACTGAGAGGTATTAGTATAACTATCGAACAAAATACGAAAGAGGAAATTCTCACCTGACCTCTGTACTTGGTATCTCTCTGGATTTCCAAATCTTTGACCAGTTTCAACCAAACATCTTTAACTTTACCTGGCTTGAGGTCCTTTAAAGGTACTTGAGCACATCCAATGAGTTCGGAGGCTTGAACTCCTTCATCGTCGAAAATTCTTATCGTCAAGTGCTGAGTGGAAGCGTCTTCAACTATGAACTCAAAGTGCTCGTTCCAGATCGGATTCAACTGGTTATTCTGATAGGGCAACGAATAGAGTTAGGACGAGGAAAAACCGAGAAACAGTGAAAGAGTGAAACGAATTGCTTACAATTGTTTTACTGGTTTTTGTCGTTGCTGGTAGAGGACGTATGAATAACACTGCATAAGGGTCCGACTTCCCGATTATGTCTTTGTTTGAGAGTTCCTTGGCTTGCACAAGTTTCACTTCTAGTGTCCCGACTGGTTTCAACTCTAAATCACTACGACACGATACAAGCATAGATGATTTTTTGTTTGATTACAGAATGTCATGTTACTTATGACATAGGGGTCGGGTTAATTAAAATTAACATACCTATAATCACCGGGTATAATCGGGATAATTTTTCGAACGGGCCATGTTATGGAGTCCTCAATAGCATCGCGTATTGTTTCCTAAATAAAAATAGTATTGAAGTGTCATCATAGGTGAGTTGGCAAACATGTCTTACTTAAGCCCTAAGGAAACTGATACTTGATGCAGAAGAAAAAACTTTGAATTGAATGACAATACAGAAGAACTAGAAAAGCTTTAGGTACCTCAATAGCATCAGAAATTCCCGGTATTGTCGATATATCACCACCAACAACTTTTAGTGTGAAGTCCAACTTTTTCTATTGAAATACGCATAGAAGGACTTTGTATCAAATACATCATTTGCTACAGGAATAAACAATACATAGCTGCTATTATGTATACACAATTTTTTAGGTAGCAAAGCAAAGTTTCTATCAAAGTGTACTCAATCCTGAGTTCTGGGCTTCTGGCTATTGACATGAAAGAGCTACCAATTACAACAAGATTTTCCTTCTATACGAAAATCGATAGTCAATCTCAACAAGATTATTAATAATACCTTTTCTCGCAAGGAATAGGAAACAGCACCAAAACAAGGAAACTCATCAACGAGTGGCTTGAAGATTAACCTGAAAACCCCAGTGAATCCAATATTTTTCACCTAGGCAAACAAGGCAAAGCCCGAGAAAATAGAAAATTAAAATAAATCTCGAAGACTTTCGATGTTCAAAACATTCAGTAAAAGTGACGATCATCAGGACAAGATGTCACAAATGAAACCATCTTAGTACCTGAATAGGCAGCCCGACACCAACTCTGGTCTTGACATCGAGCACGATATCAGGATTACCGTCCCACTGCATCTCCAACTCCATTGTGACTCCCCCGGATTCACTTTCCCCTTCAACAACGGAAACTCCTACAAAAATAAAACATGGTCTCCTTTTTCTGATTGTCATTTTTTTTCGCAACGACTTCACTATTGAAATGTTCTTAAATGGCCCTATTCGAACCTGTAAATTGCGGGGCCACAGTACCGAGGGTCAACTCGGAGAACTTGAGTGAAGATAATATGACAGGTCTGTATTGTTCAAGAACTGGCTCCACATTGCTCCTTATCAGCTGTGATGCAGCCTAATTTCACACCCATAACACACTCCAATTATAAATATCAGGAAAAAAGGGAAATGATGATTAGTTGTTGTAATTAAATCAAATTTTAACTCGTAAGTTGCTATATGTTCACTCACTTTTGATGTTTTATTGCTGGTAAAATAATTATTAGAGAATTTACCTCGTTTATGTATGGCCACATTTTGTCAAGATGGCTATTAAGCCAAGTTAACTGCAATAATAATGGAAAAATCAATTATGTCAATTCAACTAATTGTCGCAAAATCATTTTGTATCATAGGCCAAACATTTGCTATAAGGTCTACCATGACGAATTAAATCAATTGTAGTTGACCGTTTGCTCTCATACACGTTCGAATGTTAGTTTACCAATTCAATTGTGAAGCTTGTGTGTGTGTGTATTTATATATATATATATATATGTATGTATGTATACACAGAAGAAAACTCAACTTCTGGCGCTGAGTAAAGACGACCCAGGAAGGGTAAAACTCAGCTGGAAGAATCGCTTTGGAGTCTTTCACTGTCATTCTCGCAAACGAAGCCACGGTTTTTGCCTTTCGTTATACAAAATCAAATCACGAGATTGTCATTTTTACAGAGACGAGACCAATTCAAATGGAAAAAAAAAAAAAAAAAAGGAATGGCAAATAAAGAAACAAGCACGTGAGCGAGGATAGATAATATGTTATATCGGCCGTACCAAATCGGAGCGACGCCTGGATCGCGAAGCCTCGGCACGTGCGAAGGCGACGATCAAAACGACACCGACGGCAACGCCGATGAACATACCCGTCAGAAACGACATCGTTTTATTCCTTTTTGTCTAGATATGTATGTATTTTGCTATATTTGGAGGTCAATCGGAGAGCAGAGTTTCTTTGGTGGAACAGAGCTCCGGTGACATGCGTTTGAAATGCCAGAAAGAGAGCCTTTTTAGCATTATTGCTTTTTTGTTATGTTCTACAAATTATTTTTGTAAATTGATTGACCAATAATATTATGTTTGGTTTTGGGAACAAGGAAGTAATATGTGCTTTCTTTCGCTTTCCTTGCTTTCGACCCATCTTTCCGTTTTATTGTTTTGCCTCTTATGTTCTCTTTATTTGCAATTTTGCACCAATTGTGCGTTGCTTCAATTTCTTTTCAAGCTACAAATGTGTGTCGTTTATAACGTGCAAAGGTCCTTTTCAATTACTTCGGCACTGGATAGAGCCTATAGCCAATGTCACACCATAATATAATACACTTTAAACAGAATGTCATTTTGCGTCCTAATTAATTGTGCATTAAATTCCACTTGAGAAGTTCAATAGCATATTTACTTTTGTTCTTTTACCTAATTTTAAGAAGAGATGTCGAGCTAAAATAATAGTTTTTTAGTTAAATTCAGCTCAACTTGAGCATGAATAACGTTGGTTAAAATATTAAGAAAGTTGTGAAATGCAGTACATTTTCGTACAATTTTGATACACCCAAAAAACGCTTATAATTTGCCGGCATTAATTATTTAAGGATATCAAATCTTTACAATTTTTCAAACATTAATCACCATAAAATATTATTATGACAAGGTACATTAGATCTATTGAAAAATCAGATTGTGTTTCCATCAAAGCAAGGACTCGCACACAAATGAACAAGATTTTGCTTTGTATATAATTTTTTTTTTTGCTGGAAAAGAAGTAATCTTTTCATTCAGCCTTGTATATAATTAGCATATTGGCATAGCACATCTAATTCCATTTAAAAATAAGATTGTGTTTTCATCAAAGATGGGACTTCTGGGCTCGGGACACAAGCGAAAAGATTTTGCACGGCAAGGTTTTGAAGCACGAATAGGGCAAACATCAAGGACTAGAAAGTAAAGCATTTAGCGATAATCAAATTAAAATAAAAAGAGGTTGGGAATTAATTAACTAATGGTATCTGATTCTTGATTTGCATGAGTAATTAATCAGTGGCGTGGCCCAACCGTATTACCTGCCGTCCCCCCAAACTACGTGTCATTGAGGCTGACTTTCGCGCCTTGTCGCTTCCGATTGACACGTGGACACTTCACATGATTCTTGCTCCACGCTTTTTCGTGTTTGTTTTTATTTTTCCTTTTTATTCTTTTTTTTATCTATGTGTAATGTGTGTGCTATTGTTTATATGTAATTAGACCTCCTCCAAACACGCGAAATATTTTTAATAACAAAACTTATGGTACAAGTTTTTTCTCTTTATTATTGTATATTTGACTGCATATAATTGTTGATTGATAATTCGGCCATTTTGTTAGAAGGAAAATTTAAGAAATATCCGGTGATTTATTGAATTTTTCGTATCAATTAATTTGAGGTGAGTTGCAAGAACATATCAAATTAGTAAGGCATTTGATACATAACTTAATTTTCATAAAATTTAAAAATTAGCTCTACTCCATTGTTTTCAAGGACAAAGGTACCCAAATCATAGAAAATAGAAAAATCTAAGTAGTTATATCTAGATGTTTATTAATTTCAAAACACAAGCTGTTTGTCAAAACACGAAAATATCTAGTGCTTATTGCTGCAATTTTCTAATAAATTTATATCGATTATTTAATTGATGATTAAAATTTATTAAAATTTGTATATTACTCTTAAAATTTGAAAGTTTAATTTCACATTATTTGAGCTAAATTTTTTCAATAATTGAGATTTTGTGCTTATATATACATATATGTGTGTGCAAATATAATTATCTTCCATTGGACAACAAATCTATAATTATTTATGGAATAAGAAAAAAACAGCTTATCAACGGTTATGTTTTAACAACGAGGCACACCTATTTGCACTTTGTCAATTAAGTTTTATCCCGTTTAATTGTAAAATTGGCTCGCATGTTTGAGATAATATATCTCTATTTTATTAGTGTGCATTCTCAACCAAACTCTAGAGAAATTAATAGGAAAATATGTTTAATTACTTTTTTAAGAACTGTTGATAATGCTTATTTCTCTTGATTTCCGATGCCACGTTGGTTAACTCTGTGAAGTGTTGTAATGAAAACATGACAACCAATATCACAGAACTAAAATATATATTGCATGCTTTATCTTCCCTTTTTTTTTCTTTTTTTTTTTTTCCCTTTTAATTTTCCTCGCTGATGTTCTATTGTTGATATATAGCTGATAAAAAAGAGAAAAAAAAAAAGAAAGAAACAATCACCATCTAGAAGAAACAACACTAACCAAGTTTTTTTTATTCTTTAAGATTACAATTTTGACAATGAAATTAAAACAATTAGTGTAACTAAACTAATATTCTTCCTCTACTTTTTCCTTTTTTTTTCCCCATCTAACGTTCCTAATATTCCATGTGCCATTTTTTTTTATTTGATCTTGTTACTTTTGCGCCAAACATATACCGTTCAAGTTGTTCATCTATTTTTTTTTTTCTTTGTCAATTTTAAAAATCATGTTATAATTATAATTAATTGATTGCTTCACCCATGTACATCGTACTTATATAAGAGATAATATCAAATCTCTCAAGCTTTGATGCAAAAGAATAATGAGAAATTATAGTGAATACCCATATTTCAAAACTTAATGTAAGTTATTACCCAATCTTTTGAAAATTATAACCAATTATCCAAAATATGCAATTACTTACACAAGGGTAAGTGGTGGTAATTCACTTTGTTACAAAAAGCATGTGCAAGTAATTCACAAATTGATTAGAAACTCAATTACTTCAAAAGTTTGGGTATTTATTTTTATTGTTATATAAATTCTGGGTATTTGCCTACTTCACCCTTTATTGATATATATAGATATATAATATTGTTATAAATATCCAGAGCATATTTATTATGTCTTCTTAAAAGAATTTTAAGGATCTAATATCAGTGAGGAACTAATATTCTTTTCTACTTTTCTATGGATTAAACAGAACCATTATGGCATTATCCATTTGGAAAGAAGAGAGAGCATTATAATTTGTGCAAGAGCATGATATTTATTCCTTCGCCTCCTTTAATTTTCTTCAGTACTAACTCAACATCCAAACACGTGATCATGTTAATTTGCTGTAAAAAATAAATAAATAAACAACAAAAAATTGACTTCTATTAACATTATACCAAGAAAAGCACGTCCACGCGGCACTCGCTTAAAGGCCTAATATTTCGGGTCTTCACTACAAAAATAAAAACAGGGCTTTATTCCATAACAGAGATTAGAGGATCGATTTGATTATCCTTTGGCTTAGAACCGCAACATTTTTCATAGAGAATCCACTTTAATTTGGCAGTAAAGCATGGCACAAAATGTGCTCAAAAATTGTTTCGGAAAAAAAAAATGCTAAAATATATTTTTAAAAAATCTTTAGAAAAATTCCTGAGAAATCGGAGAATTAAAAACCGAAGACAAATTCTCGAGGACACGTGTCGCTCCGGCATAGAGTTACACGTCAGTCACATCGTCGCATAGAATCGCAGTGTGACAGAGTCAGTAACTGTCTTTCCATTTCTCTCTCTCTCTCTAACTTTCTCTCTCATTCTTATTCTTCTTCTTCTCATATCGATCGAAACTATAAGAAACCGCCAAAGCCTTCGCTTCTCCTCAAACAAGGCGAAGAACACAGGAGAGAGAGAGAGAGAGAGAGAAATGGCGGGAAATGATTGGGTGAACAGCTATCTGGAGGCGATACTGGACGTGGGACCCAATCTGGACGACGCGAAATCGTCTCTTCTGCTGAGAGAGCGAGGCCGGTTCAGTCCAACCCGATACTTCGTGGCCGAGGTTATCACCGGCTACGATGAGACCGATCTCCACCGTTCCTGGGTTCGGGTACGTTTCGCATTTTCGTTTCTCGTATTTGTTCTCTCTCTCTCCTCCTTTAGATTCAAATTTAAAAAAAAAATCTATATTTCGATCGTTGATCGTCAAATTCACGAATGGTTATATGTGTGTGTGTGTGAATTTTTTAAGGCTGCGGCGACGAGGAGTCCGCAGGAGAGGAACACGAGGTTGGAGAACATGTGCTGGCGAATTTGGAATTTGGCTCGCAAGAAGAAACAGGTTTTTGTTATATTTTATTTTTTTAGTTTTGTTCTTTTGTGATAAAGATGTGGTATTTAGATTTAGTTTTGGACTAGTCACACTCACACAGAGGCATTCTGTTTCAAACGGGGGCCCTTTTTTTTTTTTTTCGTGGAAGTTGATCAGTTATGGCGGTTGATCTTTTTCTTTTTCTTTTTTTTTTCTTCTTCTACTGAGCTATGTGCAAATACGTCGTAGAATAAATCTATTTTGCTAAACAAGAATTCTTTGCGCAGATACTATTTGGACCCTTTAGAGTCTTGGCTTTGTTATTGAGTTTTGTTCTGTTTAGAAATGAGAAAACATTTTTGTTTGTTTGTTTGTCTTTCTCTCCTCTCCTATGGCTCTCAGCTGGAGGGAGAAGAAGCTCAGCGCACTGCAAAGCGGCGTCTCGAGCGCGAAAGGGGCCGCATAGAAGCGACTGCCGATATGTCGGAAGACTTGTCGGAAGGAGAGAAAGGAGACACAGTCGGCGACGTGTCGGTCCATTTCAGCGATAGCAACCGAGGAAGAATGCCGCGAGTTAACTCTGTTGATGTGATGGAAAACTGGGCTAATCAGCTCAAGGAAAAGAAACTCTACATTGTTTTAATAAGGCATGAACCAGAGCCATAGCTTCTATGAAGTTGAACTTTAGTGTATAAAATTATAAGATGAGTCTCAGTTATAGTTTTTGATTTTTCATAGTAAATTTCAACTGTAAATGCAGTCTTCACGGCTTGATTCGTGGTGAAGACATGGAGCTCGGTCGTGATTCTGATACAGGTGGCCAGGTAACTTTTGACTGCAAGATCTTCTTTTACAGTTCTGTTATTTGGCCTATAAGTTATTCAAAAAGTTTTAATGAGAATTATAACTCTCCAATTACTGAATTTGGATCTGATTTTGTTTTAATCAGGTTAAGTATGTAGTAGAACTTGCCAGGGCCTTAGGTTCAATGCCAGGCGTTTATCGAGTTGATTTGCTTACAAGGCAAGTATCAGCTCCCGATGTGGATTGGACTTACGGTGAACCTACAGAAATGCTAAATCCAATATCCTCGGAGAACTCCGGGCAGGAGCTTGGGGAGAGTGGCGGGGCTTATATAATTCGAATACCATTTGGCCCGAAGGACAAATACATAGCCAAGGAACTTCTTTGGCCTCACATTCCTGAATTTGTTGACCGCGCGATTGGTCACATTATGCAAATGTCCAAAGTTCTCGGCGAGCAAATTGGCGGTGGGCAACCAGTTTGGCCTATAGCAATTCATGGACATTATGCTGATGCCGGTGACTCTGCTGCTCTTCTCTCTGGAGCTCTAAATGTGCCAATGCTTTTCACTGGCCATTCGCTCGGAAGGGATAAGCTTGAACAACTACTAAAGCAAGGACGCCAATCTAGAGAAGAAATAAACGCAACTTACAAAATAATGCGGCGGATTGAAGCTGAGGAGCTTTCTCTCGACTCCTCTGAAATCGTCATAACCAGCACTAGGCAGGAGATAGAACAGCAATGGCGCTTGTATGATGGCTTTGATCCAGTACTAGAACGGAAACTGAGAGCGAGAATCAGAAGGGGTGTTAGCTGCCATGGAAGATTCATGCCTCGGATGATCGTAAGCCTTAAGATACATTCTTTTCACGCTCTTGTTTGTTCTGCATAATTTATGTTAGGATTCCTAGTTACCAATTTCAATGGTGTTTTGATTCATTAGGTAATTCCTCCTGGAATGGAATTCCATCATATTGTTCCACATGATGATGTGGATGGTGAAGCAGAAAGAAGCGAAGATCATCCTGTTTCTCCTGATCCACCAATTTGGTCAGAGGTAATATATATAATTTAAAGCATAGAGATTTTCTTGTCGTGTTTTATGGTATATATGTAGATAATAACATTTAATGGCTAACTTATGAGATATGTGCAGATAATGCGTTTCTTTTCCAATCCACGCAAGCCTATGATACTTGCACTTGCAAGGCCAGACCCTAAAAAGAATATCACCACTCTGGTCAAAGCATTTGGAGAGTGTCGACCATTGAGAGAGCTCGCTAACCTTGTATGTATATTTGCATCTCTATGGTGTGTAATTTTTAGAATCCTCAAAAAAGTTAAATCTGCTTTTTGGTCCTTATTCTTCTTCAAATGCAACTTTTATGTATTTTAACGTACCAATTCATCATTTATTCATAAAATTTTATCTTTTGCTCTTGTTGCAGACACTAATTATGGGAAACCGTGACAATATCGACGAAATGTCTGGAACAAATGCCTCTGTGCTTCTTTCAATCCTCAAGCTGATCGACAAATACGACCTTTATGGCCAAGTTGCGTATCCTAAACACCATAAGCAATCTGATGTTCCTGAAATCTATCGTCTAGCAGCAAAAACAAAGGTGCGCATTTTTTACACTGTTGCCGGGAGTTTTTATAATCCATCTTTGATGTTCTCATGAATCTTGTTCTCATTGAGCAATTTTGGTTTCAATTTTCTATTACCGTGTCCACTGACTTCTCATTTGAATGATGAACTCTTCTTTGATAGGGTGTTTTCATCAACCCAGCTTTCATTGAGCCATTTGGGCTTACTTTAATTGAGGTCTTTTTCTGTTCCTTAACTTTTACTATAATACTAAGTTTCTTTATTAATTAATATCGTGTCCAATACGAGCTTTTTTTTTTCCCCCCAACAGGCAGCAGCTTATGGTCTACCCATGGTTGCCACAAAAAATGGAGGACCAGTAGATATTCAAAGGGTAAGCACATTCCGAGCATTTTTGTTTCTTCTTCGAGTGATAATCTTGTGTTTTTTGCACTCCTAATGGTACGTTTTTCTTACTTGGCTTATTGCTTGCAAATTTGCAGACTCTTGACAATGGTCTACTGGTTGACCCTCATGATCAGCAAGCAATTGCCGATGCCCTTTTGAAGCTTGTTTCGGACAAGCAACTCTGGTCGAAATGCAGGCAGAATGGACTCAAGAATATTCACCTCTACTCATGGCCGGAGCACTGTAAGACGTATCTGTCTCGAATTTCTAGCTGCAAGCAAAGACAGCCTCAATGGCAGAGAAACGAGGATGAATACAACAGTCCGCAATCCGATTCACCTAGCGATTCGCTGAGAGACATTAAAGACATCTCTCTCAACTTGAAGCTTTCATTGGATGGAGAGAGAGCTGATGGGAGTGGTATGGTTTATAATGCTTTTGATTCTGAAGAGAATGAATCTCAGGGAAAGAAGTTGATAGAGAATGCTGTTTTGACGCTGTCGAAGGGAGTTTTAAGGGGCACCCAGAAGCCCCCAACGGCAGAGAAGGAAGATAACAATGCTGTTGCCAATAAATTCCCGGCATTCAGGAGGAGGAAGTATGTTTTTGTCATCGCTGTCGACAGCGATACGACCTCAGAACTGCACGAGATCATTGAAAAGGTTATCGAGGCTGCGAGGAAGGAGAAAGACGCAGGGTCTGTCGGATTCATACTTTCAACAGCCTTAACCATATCTGAGATCCACTCTCTTCTGCTCTCAGGAGGTTTGAGCCCGTCAGACTTCGATGGTTTCATCTGCAACAGCGGTAGCGAGCTCTACTATCCATCTTCAAACACAGATGACAGCCCTTCTGGGCTTCCCTACGTGGTCGACTTAGACTACCGTTTGCACACTGAGTACCGATGGGGCGGAGAAGGCCTTAGGAAAACTCTGCTCCGCTGGGCTGATTCCGTCAATGAAAAGAACGGGGGAGAAATTGTCTCCGAAGACGAATCCGGATCAACGGCCCATTGTCATGCATTTCAAGTTAAAGACCCCACATTGGTAAACATTCTTTTCTTTATTCTTATTCAATTTTTTCTATCCGAAACTTTTTAGCTTAATGTTCTGTTTCTGTTGATGTAGATTCCTCCTGTGAAGGAGCTAAGGAAACTGATGAGAATTCAAGCTCTTCGATGCAATGCCATATACTCTCAAAACGGTACAAAGCTGAATGTTATCCCAGTGTTGGCTTCCAGAGCTCAAGCCCTGAGGTAACAAAGCAGATATAGAGATTATGTTATTGTTAATTTCCTCTATGTACTATGTCCTCATGCCAAGTTCTAAACTCGATCACAATAGTATTGACTATTGAGAGAACAACCATGAATCACTAACATATCTTCATCTTTCTCCTTAGGTACTTGTACATGCGTTGGGGAATGGACTTGACAAATGTGGTGGTCTTTGTGGGAGAATCAGGGGATACAGACTATGAATACTTGCTTGGCGGGGTCCACAAGACCGCGATTTTGAAAGGACTTTGTTCCGGCTCTCGGAAACTCCATGCTAGCAGGAATTACCCTCTAGAACATGTGGTCTCACTCGACAATCCTAACGTCGTCGAAACCGATGACCAAAGTTGCAACAGCACTGACATAAGACAGCTCTGGGGAAACTAGGAGTTGTCAAAGAGTAGAGAACATTTGAATTACTAATCTTTTACACGCTTTATATTTTTTTCACTGCCAACTATATAATTTCCTTGTTTTGGAAACTTTATCTTATATTTTCAGTTCATGCCTAATGAGCAATTTTGGCTCTGGAAAATTGCTCTGGATTTTCCACTTAATCCGTTGTTCTTTATTATATTCACATCCTCATTCCCTTATCTAGTCAAGTTGACAAACTTTGTTTGGCTTTTCCGGTGTGGTTCGGTCTTTATTACTCTTAAGCCTTTTAGAATAGGACAGCAAACTTTATTATTCGTGACTCAATTTAGCGTACTTTTGCGTAAGAGACAAATTTCTTATTGACAGTTAAATGATAGCGATTGTTTCTTTTGACAGTCACATGGTGGCAGCCCCCTAACGACAAAATCATGAAAACGACATCAAATCTCATAAACGACATTTATCTTAGAAATGACTTGAAATTTGAAGGAAGGGACATATTAAAATAAAATCTACAAAAATTTAGTTAGCTGATTTAAAATAAGAAAAGTGGAATCTGATTGAAAAGACAGCCAAGGAACGACATTGACTGGGAAAACGACAACATTCTGAAAAAACAATATGATAGCTAAACGACAAAAGTATCAAAATACTAATGAATTTGAGTCCAAGAAAGCGCAGGAAGACGACAATATCGAGCAGATAATATCCATATTCAAACAACGGAAATCTAAAAGCATCAATCGAAAATGATAAAAAAATCCAAAAACGACACAAAGTAAAAAACGACACCATATTATAAACGACAATAATATCCATACAGGAAAAAGGTTAAACGACAGATACCAATTGTGCAAAAGAAAACATATTATTTAAGCAACTATATTAGACATAAAAGAATGTGAAAGGATAAATGACAGAAGAAACGTTGTAAACGACATTGACTGGGAAAAACGACATCTTGAATCTAAAACGACATGAAAGGATAAACGACGGAAACCTGGGAATCGGCGTGAGCCCCTAGACATTAACGACATTTACTGGAAAAGTTTCCCTTGTTTGGTTTGGCCATTTTGGCCATTCCATCCCATTTATTGGGATGGAAATGAGATGGAAAAAATGGTTTTAAAAATGGTTTGGAATAGTTTGAAAATGGTTTGTAAAAATGATGTAAGAATGGTTTGACTTTGCTAATTTCGAGGTGATATGAATGGTTGAGATTTAAAGATATTGTATAGGGATTTGGAAAGTTGAAAAAAATAGTTGAAAAAAAATGGAATGGAATGGAATAGTTTGAATGATTTGAAAAGTTGAAAAAAATGAAAAATGGGAATGGAATGGGATGGGAGAAATGGGTTATACAAACATAACTTATCTTATACATCCGAACGACAGAAAGTTGGAAACGACAAAAAAAAAAAGAAAAAAAAAAAGATATATATGGGATCAAATCCAAGAAGGGGTGATTAAGATATTAGAGACAAAATATTGAACAAACAACGTCAATTAAATTAACACTAAAAATAAAAACGACATAAACTTTAAGAGGTCAAAGATTAAAAAAAAAAACGATATGGATTCAGATGGAAACGACATCAAAGTCACACACGAAACTATTTAAGGAAATTAACATTAAGAAAAAAAAAAACGAAAATAGGGTGAGAAAAAATGAACACATCTCTGTGTGATGACAATTCTATTCAAGAGTCCTAGGCCATCTCCAATGTAAATGTCAATACCAATGCCAGATTTGGCACTCAAAAAAGGTAAAAATACTATATTTGACATTTGATACTGCAATGCACAAATGTTATTTTATTATTTTTTAATTACAAAAACAAATAAAAGTGGTTGATGCTAACCAATAATAAATGAGACTACAAATAGTCATAATGACTTCTTGATAAGAAGAATTTTTTTGAATAAAATATTAATTTTTAATTAAATACATAAAAGTTTGCCAATCAATGCTCTACTCCAAATGTCAGAATTTGACATTATGCTATATTTAGTGCCAAATTTGGCACCATATATAACATTTGTCAAATTTAATGTCAAATTTGACATTGACATTGGAGAAGGCTTTTTATGCTAAAATGCCAAATTTTGGTATTAGCACACAAATTGGCATTGATTGGAGATGCTCTAAGTGCAAATTGTATTCTTAAAAGAAAAAAAGGAAAAGATAAAAATTCGACAAATTCTAATTAATTATCTGAAAATTCAAGGTCCTGCTTTAATCAGTAAATTCTAACCACTCAGCATTATATTAGGTGATAAATACCTCAACAAATTAAATTTAGGTATAAATAATAATCATAATAATATTACTATTATTAATAAAGATACAAGATCGCTTATCTACCTTTAAAAAAGAAAAAGAAAAAGAAAAGATCGCTGATATATCTGCTTACGTGGACCAATTAAAATAGCTAAGAACTAGTTAATCCATAATCGTCATAGCCTACTCTTGCTAAGAACTAGTTCAAGTAAAAGCTTATGAGTTATGACCGTTTCTAAAGGAGCCTATATATACGTATTACTATTCACTCCATTGATTTAATCACCAGTCTTCTTCATCTTCATGACTATCACTCTCGTCAATATCACAAAACCCTAATTAACCAAGAAGACACAAACCAAACCAAACCAAACCAAACCAAAACAAAAAAACTAATTTATGCTTTGAAGCGTATCAGCCATGGGTGAGAATCACAGTTGGAACAGCCCGGTTTTTCTCTACCCTATCCTCTTTCTGATCCTCTTCTTCTCTTCCATGAATCATCATGTCAACTTCTTCAATTTCCTTCCTTTCTCACCAACCGATATCGATTCTCCAATTCGCGTGTTTCACGAAGATTTCGACAACCAAAGCCGCGGGAAAAACGATACAATATTTCTTGGAGAGGAAAGAAACCCTAGCAATGAGCACGCTTTCAAGATTGTAAGTGAAAAGTGATTACAATGAGCTGTTAAAATTTCGTTTGATTCATATATTCGGGACGTTTAGATATATGGAAATGGTGCCTTATATTACATGTGGGAAAGATTTATAAGAGTAGTATATATTTGTGACAATCTTGATAGTAGTCTTGATAATCTTGGCCTAATTGGGGTTACGTTTAGTTAGTTTTGAATTAGCGATTTTCGTCGTGCAGACGAAGAGCGAAAACGGTCGATGGGAGCGAATGGAGGAGGGTTTGGCAAGAGCTAGAGCGGCGATAAGAATCGCGGCTCGAACAAGAAGCTACACATCGTACAAAGAGGAGAATTTTGTGCCACGAGGACCTGTTTATCTTAACCCTTATGCCTTTCATCAGTTAAGATCTTTTATCCTATTCATGCTTGTTAATCTGATTCAAAGTGATGATCAATCGACTTATTTAATTAGTACTGCCCATTTGATTAGCGAAAAGATCATGATCAAACGATTAAATCCAGCAGTTAATCATTAATCGCTTTGTAGTAAATAGTCTAAATTACGTTTTAGATATTTGGGGCGTTGATCATTATATTTGAGAATATGAAGTTTGGGATATAATTACTGGTTTAGGCCCTATAATTAAGCTAGGATCTATATAACAGTATTGTAGAATGGGTATCTTGGAATATATATAGTTGGGGGACCATAGGCACCACAAATGGTTTTACCTATTTTGTGCCTGCACGATATCACTTATTCGCACCAAATTTTAGACTGGTTCGAACTGAGTTAGTTCATGAATGTATATCCCGTTATTTTCCTGTGAAATAGATGGTTATGATTTGTTTCATTTGCTATACTTGTACTTTATATTGACAGGAATATTGGCCAATTTTGTACTTAGTTATTGGCATTATTTATATATATATATATATATATATATATGCTGTGTTGTTAGGCATGAAACTAGAGAATATGTCACAGTCTGTACTCACAATTTATAAGGATTGATATATTTATACGGCTTTAACTAATATGGACCTTTGATGATTAGGCATTTCAAGATATATCCAACTTGAGAAGAATTGAATTCCTCAACGAAATTACATATATACATCAACATTGTTTTGCTAAATTGGTGAATATATATAATTGACACATAACTAACTTGTCGGTTTGTCATAATTGAAACACAAAATTACAAATATGGTATTTTTCTTCTTCGCATTAACAACAAATTATAATACATGAAATTGCGATACGAAAACATCATTTATTAATGCGTTTTTTAATATATGTGATCTTACTAGTACGACGTATATATCATATATGTGTGTATAATTAATTATACTATATATATCTCTCCAGGAGCCACATTGAAATGGAGAAGAGATTCCGAGTGTGGGCTTACAAAGAAGGAGAGCCACCACTTTTTCACATGGGACCCATGAACGAAATTTACTCCACGGAAGGGCATTTTATGAACGAGTTACAAAACGAGTCGAGTCGGTTTTTGGCTCGCGACCCAAACGAAGCCCTTGCCTTCTTCATCCCTGTCAGTGTGGTTTACGTTATAGAGTACGTGTATAGGCCGTACGTGAATTACTCGCGGGCAATGCTTCAAGATGTGGTCGAGGATTACATTGCCATTGTCTCCAAAAAATACCCTTTTTGGAATAGAACTAGTGGAGCTGACCATTTCCTAGTTTCTTGTCATGATTGGGTATGTATATTAATTGATATCTTAATTTTACTCAAATTAGGTCAATTCTAATGACTTTGAAGTTATTGTTAATTAAGAGTTAAAATTGAATATGGAATCAAAATGCTAAAGTTGGCCAGCTAAATATTTCTTCTCATCAAAGACTAATTTGTTTTATGTCTTGTTTTGTTTTTGAAATTTCAGGCACCGGACGTTTCAAGGGGTCACCCTGACCTTTTCAAGAGCTTCATTAGAGTGCTATGCAACGCCAACTCGTCCGAGGGCTTCAAACCCGTCCGAGACGTCTCATTACCCGAAATCAACCTCCGTAAAGGCGTGTCGGGTTTACCCGACGCCAACCTCATCCGGCCTCCTAGTAAGCGTTCGATACTGGCCTTCTTCGCCGGGGGGCCCCACGGGTTCGTGAGGAAAGAGCTGTTCAAGCACTGGAAAGAAAAAGACGACGAGATTCAGGTCCACGAATACCTCCCCAAAACCCTAAACTACAAGGAGTTGATGGGCAAAAGCAAGTTTTGCTTGTGCCCTAGCGGCTACGAAGTTGCGAGCCCTCGGGTTGTGGAGTCGATCTACTCGGGATGTGTTCCGGTGATGATTTCGCCTTCCTATGTGCCTCCGTTTAGTGACGTTCTTGATTGGAGCAAGTTTTCCGTACATGTCCCGTTTGAGAAGATTCCTGAGATGAAGAAGATCTTGAAAGGGATTTCTGAGGCTAAGTATTTGGAATTGCAAAAGAGAGTAATGCAAGTGCAACGCCATTTCGTGCTCAATCGACCACCTAAGCCGTTTGATTTCATGCATATGATCATGCACTCGTTGTGGCTCAGGAGACTTAACGTTAGGCTCTAGATATATACTTATCTGTCTCTGAGTTAGTGTTGTGTACATTAATGAAAGTTTAGCCCTTTCACTACACTTGTATTTTTGTCACAAGATCAATGTTAATATAGTGGAAGTGAATTAGATCGTCCAAATAGTAATAGTACATTATCGTGTTACCTACTTAAAAAGGAACCGCACTGCATAAAAAATTATTAATATTTCTTAAAAAAGAAAAAAACCAACTTTGTTATCGCTCTCTTTAATTATTATGACTACTATATATGGTATGAAGATTTTTAATATTGTAACCTCAGTGAAAAAATATATCAAATATACGTTACGATAGTTAGTAGCTATCATTAAAGCTGGCCGTCGTCTTAATTAAATTATTTCATAAAGTTGGAAATTGGATGTTACGAATGTTAAAATAATGGTTTAGTTAATCATACTTCGATCGGTATTAGCTGCTTTTGGCATGCACGTATCTGAAACTTTAAGTAGTTTAGAAGCTTCTTTTTTCTCCAACATTTTTTTTTACCTCAAGAGTAATTGATTGGAACTGAGGTAAGTAGCTCAAAAGCTAGTGGGTTTACCCTTTTGAACCTCATCTTATTACTGGTCCAGTCCACTGCCAAGTTATTATTACCTAGCATCATAATATGAATGTCAGCCAATACCCACCGTCTGTTCCCCATAAAAGGAAAAGAAAAAAGAAGAAAAATTATGAGGATATAGACATTCCTTCACAGTTAATAAAACCAAGCCTTTTTTTTTTTTTTTGGTTTTCCATTGAGTGTGAAACCGCAGCGCAAAGAATAATTGCATGAGCACTAGATCTATACACGTAGTGCTATATAAGTATATATGGCATTTAGTACTTCTCTCTCCAGTAAAAAAATAAAAATTTAAGACCTATAATATAGACAAATATTATATATGTAAGAATTATGGACTATAGCTAGCTAGGCTACGCAACTACTTGTCCTCCAAAATTAATCCTCCTAAGCCATATAGAGTGAAGCAACATGTGGAACACATCAAACCTCCGCGCGGGCTGGTTGAAGGTGAAATGCTTCCTGACAACCCTAAGCCCTTCCTTGAGCCTCCTGTACTTGTCCTCCGGCACGGCGGCGAGGATCTCCTTGAGCCTGGGGATGTCGGCGACGTCGACGGAGACGGAGAAGGCGTCCCAGTTGAGGACGTCGCTGAAGGGGAGGACGTAGCCCTCGGAGAGGATGACGGGGACGCACTCGGCGTAGATGGCCTCGACGAGGCGAGGGCTGGCCACCTCGTAGCCGCTGGGGCAGAGGCAGAACTTGGAGGCCAGCATGAAGGAGTGGTAGCTTAGGTTTCCGGGGAGGTACTCGTAGACGGCGAGGGCCGGGTCACGGCCCTTCCAGTGGTCGAGGAGGACGGGGCGGATGGGCCCGTGGAGGCCGCCCGCGAAGAAGGCGAGGAGTGGGCGGGAGGCGGGGCTGTCGGGCGGCGGGGCGACGAGGGCGGAGGGGATGTCCCCCGTGAGGAGGTGGATCTCCGGGAGGGAGACGTCCTTCTGAGGGTTGAAACCCTCCGAGGAGTTGGCATTGCACAGGACGCGGATGGAGTTGTTGTACACCAAAGGGTTGCCCTCTGATGCGTGAGGTCCCTGATGATCATGAGAAATATAGATCAAATTAACTTTAAATAAACCGATAAAAATACTGAGATTATATGTATAATATTGCTAAAGGCTAACTCAATATTGTTGCATTTAGTGTGATGAATGATAAAAGGCCGGTAAATATGACGTATGTGTAATACTTTGAAATTTGACAATTTTGAATTTTTTTTTTTTTGGGATGGTTTTATGAGGGGGGAAAATATATTCTTGGTTTGAAACCCAATATTCCTTGTGGAATACTATGTGCTTAAAAATTTGAAGAGAAAAAAAAATGTGCACTCACAATTCAGGATAGTCATAGAAAGTGGAAACTTGTAATTTTCATTTTCCAACTAATTGATGGTTTTTTTTTTCCCGTTTTAAATCAATAAATTGACATGTCCATAAAATAAGTAAACGCATAACAACCAACAGACATGTGTGACATGTAATATCACCTAACCAATTACTATACCCACATCAATTGACAACCCTTTTAAAAATATCGTGCGAACAAAATAGAAACTCTTCAGAAAGCAAAAGTGAAAATAACACTTATAATATTCGAAAGCATGCCAAAAAAGCTGTTGAAAGAAGAAAAAAGAAAAGGCCGAGACGAGCGAGAAAGAGCGAAAGAGACTTACCCAATCATGACAAGCGACCATGAAGTGGTCAGCCCCATTGGTTCTGTTCCAAAAGGGGTATCGGCGAGACACCAAGTTCACGTAATCAGCGACGTAACGCCTCAAGGGGTTTTGGTCGTGAGAGTTTGGCTTGAAGAGGTACTTCACCATCCATGTCACGCTGAAGGGCATGAAGTAAGCGTGCGCGGCTTCGCCGTCCAAGGTCCGGAACCGCCCGCCCTGGCCGTGCTCCATTTCTTCGATGAACCTGCCCTCGCTTGCGTATATGTTCTTGCATGGTCCTGTGTGGGCGATGGGAAGGTCTCCTTCAGTGTACACGTACACCTTGAATCTCCTCTCCATTTCCATGTAGCTTCTGTAGAGGTAATTGATTAAGTAATTTGGTGTTAGTATTTATGCTGCAATAGGTCATGTGACTTTGAATGGTGTTTGATCTTATTGTGAGATGAAAGTTAATATAAAGAGATCACTTGATCATTTTCATGCATGAATAATTAATGCCCTATATATATACAAGTAATGTTCCACGTTAATGAAAATGCCATTTGTTCATGTTGAGTGATTTGGACGCATGAGCTATTTTTTATGTGCTCAATTCCAATTCAATTGGAAATTGGGAAAATAAGAGTACCAATATAAACATTAAGCTGGCTCCTAACTAACTCCTCATCATTAATTAGGATATACTTAAATCAAGAAAAAAAAATATTACATTAATATTGCTATATATATATATATATATATGGAAACTGGAAAGTGTAGAACGAAAAGAAAAGGGCACACGCAGAGTGCATAATTTTATGATTGCTTAATAAACAAGACTAGCTAATTAATTAATAAAAGTGCCAAATAAATCAGCAATAACACTATCCATGTCTTTAATCATCGTTCATCATATTCATGATAACCAACCGGTTTCTCTTCATTAACCTCTAGTAATAATCATCTATTCTTAAGGTTTAATACTAGCGATGGTTGGTCTCCTCTCTTTCTCTCTCTGTCTCTTTTCTTTTGATAAATGACTTTTATTAATCTTGATCTCAAACGTTAGAAACTAATTAAAGATGATCACAAAGCTTCGACTCATGTCTCAAATTTTACGCTTAGCTATATAGGTCATATTGGTCCCAGCTTATCACATGAAATTCAATGATAAAAGAGAGAGAGAGAGAGAGAGAGAGAGAGAGTGCCACATGGATGAAATTATGTGATCATGCCCAAAACTGGGCTCTCAAAGACATATAATAAGTGGTTTAACTGCTTTTCCAGTAAGACATCGAGTGTGGACTTTGGGCAAAGAAAAGAATTAGTGAGTGCGCAAGTTAGCGTCACTTTGAAGAAATTCTCTCACGAGAAATTATATATACATACAGTGAAAAAAAAAATTAATAATAAAAAAAAGACATATATCCTGGCGGTGACTTATAGATAAAGTAGTCCCCCACATAATTCAAATTAATTAATTAATTGAGAGCTTTTGAAATTTATTTGATTATGAAACGAAAAAAAAGAGATAACGAAGTGCTTACTGATAAAATGCGCCCGGGTTGTGATACACCAATCTGTCAGGAACGAAATCGGTGTCGTTGATCTTCGACGAGAAGCTCTCACTCGAAGCTGCTCTGAGAATCGCCATTCTCGCTCCTCCGAGCCCTAGCTCAAGCTTTTCTCTTCTCCCATACCCGATTTTCCTCTGCCATTATTTATATCACTCCGATCAGTCCATATATACGCAAAGCTTATATACATTACCAATTGATCATATGATCGAGGTTTCTGTAAATAAAAAAATTAAGCAAATATATATATATATATATATCGAGGAATTATTTTACCACAACGGTTCTGTTTCTGAGAGTGTCGGATCTAAGAGCTTGGGCGTGATCGGAGCCGAGCGCTTCTCTTCTAAGACTGTTCAGAGGCACTGAGTAATACCTCAGTCCGGTCTTCAAGGCTGGATTGGTCTTCGCCGGAGCGTAATTCGATGCGGCGGAGAGAATCGCGACGGCGAAGAACATCATGACGACGCAGAGCGACACCAGAGCCAGCACATGCTTCCGGATGTGGCTCGCTATGGCCGTCCTCTTCTTCTGGAGGCCGAGAAATAAGCCAGCCACGGCCATTGTTCGATCGGTGAAGTTCGGTTTCTGTTTGGTTGCCGCGAAAATTTTTCAGAGCGCGAGCGAGAGAGAGAAAGTGAGGGAAAATAATTAAATAATTGATTAAAAAGGAAACGATGTGTTCAGGTGGAAATTATGAGAATAGACTGAGAGAGACTGAGACGAAGGACTATACCGTGCTCACTGTGCTATTGAATTTAAGCGCAAAGCGTGAGGACTTGGATGGAAAATTACGAGTTTGCCCCTCATAGGATTTTAAGCTCTCGTTTGAACTTTGGGGTCATCAAATAGGAATTAGTTACGACGTGAAGAAGGGCACAGCGTCTTGTAATGGGTTGAAAACATGGTGATTAGTTTTTAGTTGAGTTCTGGATAAATTTAAATAAAACTGAATAATACTTATTTTAAATAAGTTTTCTAATTACGTAAGCCCTACCATCAAAAGAAATTAGTAAAATGAATTTAAAATACAAAAGTTAAAAAAATTTAATTATCTAATGTTGTACGTAATATATAGTTTGAATTGGAAACTGATAGTTTCAACTTTTGTTAAGGATTTTTTTTATTATTATTAATAACATTCTTTCGTTGTGTGTGTGTGTTTTATTATTATTATTAATTTTTTCACTAGAGTCGTAATTACGTAGCACCTCTAACACCAAGAAAAATACTGTGTACTTAGATGATGATTGGATCAAATAGAAGTCTACTGTTCCTGTGACTGTTTTTCAATTATAAATTGACAAATCACACATTTTTTTATTTAATATATTTTTTAAAGATTTATCTAATAATTAAAAATACAAAAGGACAGCAAATGGAGATAGCAGATTTTTCTCAGATTGGATCTTCGGCCCAGTGCTCTTAATTTTGGATGGATACGGAGAATTTAATCATGTTCCTTTGTTTCACTCGATTAATGACATAATAAGGTAAATCTAAAGATGTCGTTTTTATCATATAAATGTGATCCAAACTTGGTTAAAAAAAAAATAAAATTCAATGAACATTCGATGTTAGAAAAAGCACGTAGAACTTTTTATCGCAACACTGAAAAGAATAGGGCCAATCAATAAATGCAACGTGAAATTAACTCCAACGCAAAACATAATTTTAGAAAGCTTTCCATGTTGTTGACTGACTTCATGATTTACTCTGAGTAAAGATCAAAGTCCACACATTCACACACTGCCGTTTAATTTCAATTCAAATTAAATTCTGCACTGTTTGTGTATTTTTGGCTAAATACTTGCTCGTTATTATCAGAGTATGTTTTGAACAAGAAAAACTTATATTTTTGTTGGTTTGTTTTTTATGTTGAAAACGCCGCAGGCACAAGATTACTACAACTCTATATACATGGAGAGATGGGAGAAACAATAAAAGCATATAAACGACATCATTTCATAAAAACGACACAATCTTCAGAAAACGACAATATGACACAGGAGATGACGTCATCATTCGAAATAATTTTAGGGAAGAAAACGTTACTGTAGTATGGAGGGCGAGACAAATGGCATCATATTCGTAAACGACAACATATTAAGAAACGACAATAAATTAAGAAAACGACCAAAAAAGAAAATGATTTTCCAAAAGTTTGAGAAACCAACAAAAAATAAAATTAGTAAAAACGACAGCATTTTATCAGATGACAAAACCAGCAAGGCGAGCAACACAATCAAACATATCATCGTAATATTTTATGAAACGCCAAAGATTAATAGGAAAACGACAATATCTCAAACAATCACACTCGGAAGTCTATGAACCACATATGTGATAGCAGATTGACCTAACGGTTCTTTGTATGGAATTCAATTTCCCTATCCCCAGTTTTTACTAATTAATAAAATCACGTTTTTAGAAGAATAATAAGAAGATAAGAGATGTAGAATTCGTCTGAAATCATAAAATTATAATAGTGGACAATTAGTGCTCCAAAATTGTGTACTTTACAGTATTATCATTGAGAAATTATAGTAAATGCTCAATTTAAAACACTTAATTTAAATAAATACTTAATTTAAAAATATATATATAACAAAATACCAAGTGATTCAGTTACTGTTTTCTTTTAAGAATTAATTAATTCAATTATTTACATACGTGGTAATTGGTGGTAATTGATTGAGTGGTAAAAAACATGTGCAATTAATTAATGAATTGACTAGTTACTCAATTACTTTAAAAATTTGGGTATTATTTCTATTGTAGTTCAGTAAATTTTAAGTATTTACCTACTTTAATCACAATGAATACCCAATTATAAGTGCTTAATTCATATAAAATATTAGGAAAATTATAAAATATAGCCGTTTTGCTTAAGTGTTTTAAAAATATGACTAATGTGTGTATTTATTAAAAAAATAGTCATCAAGTAGTTATGAAGGATGAAGTTCATCCATGCATCTACTTGAATCATGACCATTTTCTTAATCTTTTGAAACATTGGCTAAAATTTAAAAAATATTTTCCAAATCGGCCTATTAATTAGCTTATTATTCCTAAATATTCAATGTTTTGAAGTTTATGTAACAAAATATCCAAACAACTCAATTTCTTATATAAGTTATAATTGATTGATCAATATTTTAATATGCAAATAATTAATGGATTCACTATTTTCTTCAATTACTAAAAAACTTGGGACATATTTTAATTGTAGTGTGAATTTGGGTAGTCACTCTAATTTATCTTATTTTATTATTAATATGTACAACACATCCTTCTCTAATAACTTTTCTTTATATACAATAACTTTATCAACTTACGTACGTATGAATCGCTTATAATTATATAGTAGTATATTATAGATGCATACATATATGTATACATGTAGTGAATATATATATATATACATACAAAGTTGTAATGCTTTTTCTTTTCATTGGGATATGTATATACACTATATATATATATATATGTGTGTGTGTGTGTGTGTGTGTATTTGTTACTTGATATTGGTAAAAAATAAGTTGCGAGAGAAGCTGTGAATATGAGATTTGAGCTTGTGCGCGAGAGAGAGGTCACGATGAGACGGCCTACTTATTTCGTGAGGCGAGGCAATAATAATATAATTGGTGATAATTTGAAGGTCAACCAATATGGGACTCATGATCTCTAATTTCTTCATAGTCTGATCCACTAATTCCATGTCCACTAGTACAACTTGATCAATATTATTCCCCGAGACGTGTCGCACGTGGAAACCGGCGTTCACGGCCTCCTCTCCACGCGCCGCCACGACGGCGAGGACGTTATCTCGCAGAACCCTAGTTATGTCTGAGAGTAGCCCTGCTCTATATTCTGCGCGCAGTTCCAGCCGAATCCCCTGTAAATGTACTATTTGTTATGATTAATTAATGTTAATCATGATATTGTAATTAATTAATATATATATATATATATATATGGATGCGTGTGTGTGTGTGCGCGCGTGAGAATTAAGTTAATTTTTGATTAATTACCTTGCATACCCGGCGTTGTATGGCGGCCTCTAAGCATTTGATGATTTTTTGCTTGTCGCTCTCTGTACTTATTAGGGCTTTCCCATCCATATGTCGTATGAAATACTCCTGCAGTATATATACATATATATATATATATATATATAGGTCAGTCTCCATTAATAATTACTATATATTTAGCTTGGTGTATAAATGTGTGTATATTATATTTTCTAGATATCATAGCAAAACCATGAACAATAGGATAGGCAACAAGTATTTTAAGTTCTGATCGACTAAAATCAACAAGTCGAATTAATGTCTGTTGGAAAATACACAATAATACATGTATACGAATTAATATGATATGTATATGCTGATATATATATATACCTGAAAAGCAAAACCGTGATGATCGGAAGTGAAGGAAGCGTGGAAGATCAAGTAGTTGAGGTGAGTGAGAATGCAAAGCGTGTCGAACATGAGACGAGGCCTATCCCTACACTCAACGCTCACAACCCAATACTCTTTTTCTTTGCACTTCTCAATCCTCACACCACTCCTATTAGTATTGCCGCGGCTAATTACATCTCTGTCTCCGCCGCTCTCCGCTCCAACCGGCGTCGTCCTAGTCGTTGAAGCCGCCGTGGACGTTGCGCAGTTCAGCTCGCCGGCGATGGGCGGCGCGCCGGCCGAGGGCTGGCCGTGGTCATCGGAGATCATGTATGCGATGCATGCGAGGCGGGGGTTGTGGCTCCACGCCTGAGCCTCAAGGATGCTGCAGCCGAGCTGGTCGGTCAGAGCCGCGGATATCTCAGACAGCAGGCCGGGCCGGCCGGGGGCCGCGATCTCGATGGCGTCCGTGTGATCTCCCAGAGTTTCGGCACATGGCGGTGCCGCTGCCGATGATGTGGCAGTTTTGTTGGGGGAATTAGGCCTGCTGGCTGCGCATAATATTGCCTATTGATCATTAACCATTAGGTTAACTATCAAAGCCTTTCCTAAGTCTTTTCTTCTAACCTATATAGCCCTTACTATTGAATCCATTTCCTTCTTCTGTGTCTCATTTTCTGTCTTCCGAATAAAATGTTGACACCTAATAAAGAACGTTATTATAAAATATAATCAAATAGAAAGTGATTAAAAATTTAAGTATTTTTGCTTAGGTGTTAAAATTTTATTTGGAGGACAGAGAACGGAGACAAAAGATTTGGACCTCTTAGTATTAACTAATTTATGATTTGGTAATATGAATTAGTAAGACAGACACACCTGCTTAATATAGTTAATGACGTTTACGTCTGTAAGCTTATTGCCGTGCTTGTCCTTAACATGAAACACTGTAGGAAATTAGCAGCAAATTGTATTAAACGTGGCTTCAGTAAATTAATAGCTAGGTATATATGTATATGTGTATTTATACATGTATGTAGTGTTACGTACCATCCATGAACCAAGTACCAGCATCAGAAGAAATGTGACACTTGGAGATGATGAGATTCAAGTCTGCCAAAATCTCTACTACTTCCAAGATGAGACCTTGCCTTTTCACGCTATCAACCTGAAAAAACATATGTATATCAACCCCAATATATTAATCTTGTTTATAACACTTTTCTTCTCTTTTTAATTTGGATTAAATATATATGGATACCTTGACCACAGTGCAATCTTCAAGGCTTTCATTGTCAATGAAAACTCTACAACTGCAAAAGAATTTGGGATTAATGTAGTTTTGGACAAAAATAGAATAATATATATATATATATATATAAAGAACAAGAGAGTAGGAATAAATATCACTTTTTTTTCAGCTACTAGAATAAATATCACTTACGGGGGACCATATAACCTCTCTGGAAGCTTATCAAATTCAGGATCAAAGTACGGCCAAGAGACTTTCTTCATGCTATATATATATATTTGCTTGCTACGAAAATGTTCATCACGTGAAAGAAAAAAGATGAGTTTTAATTAGATGAAAGAGAACAATCATAATCAAGTCAGAAGCTAGTTATTGATTAATTAGAATACCAAAACCAGCTTTAATAGCTCACCACATAATTTGACCACACAACAATGCCGATATTTATAACTCAAATAGTATATTTGACAAAATATATATATATACATGTCTTTCAAACATTGGGTGTGAACACCACCGGATATTTGTCTAAGGAGAAGGTATAGAATTTCATGTCATGGTTGTAAAACTTGGAAACAAACTAGTCTACCTTATTAATTTACATTCTTAATTGATGATATTTTGGTGGAATATTAATCTGAGCGAGTTTGCCACGAAATTTACTGGAAATGCGTGCTAGCTAGGAAGAAAATATTCTTGCCACAAAAGGAAAACATTCACATATATGCGGGTTTTTAATTTGTTTGATTTTTCTTCGCAACTAAGACATGCATTTAAGATTAATCACGTGATAAGATGCGAGAATTGCTGTATTCAAAACATAACTATATATGGATCAAAACGAAACCACTAATGAAGCATCAGCCCTGATATATGCATAATGCGAATATGTTTAAATCGCGATTATAAGTTCTACAGTGGTTTACAAAATAAATACATGTATATATATAAACTTATATTAAAGACAAACAACTATTTTTATTAGTATAATTAATGATATATTTATATATATATATAACTAAATATATAATATGGAATTAGGAATTTGTTACAAATAAAAAAAAATTATGTACGTAGTAATTGTACCATCATGATTCGTATATAATTTCTGTACCTGAAATATCAAATATGGACAATCGACAATATGTAATGATCAGCTCGCTTGCAACAAATGAGGATCACACACAAAGATCTTTACATATCCAATACATACAGTTAATGTTATTGAGTTTGTGAAAATGAGATCAGCTTGATTAGCTTAAATAGAAATTGGAAAAACTCTACGTTGTGTGGAAGAGGTTGATTTGAAGAAAAATCAGAGATATGAAGGTGATTGTAATGAACGAATATACGTGTACAAAAAGTCAAAATCAGATAAACGATGCCACATAATTTAGATTTGATTTTTTCCTCTCTTTTCAGTGCTTCCTATATTTTTCCTCTCCTTAATGTGTGGAAAATCTCATGAAGCAATTGACAACAGCTATAATTTGTCTCCATTCATTCCATATTTTGGTAAATTATATAACAAGCAAACTATTATTTGATCTATTCCGTTGATAAATTATCCACAAAACTATTGTTTCAACGTAAAAAATTATAGAATACTTTGTTATCAAGTTTACACCACCTTCGCATTCTAGCGGTTCTAATAATTATGAAATAATTCAAAGATATTTTTATTAATAATAAGATATACCTTGACAATGTGGCATCATCGTAACATAAATTCTATCTATATTATATTTAAAGATGCCAAGATATATAGAGTTACTTTAGGGGATTTTTTTATTATTATTATTATTATTTTTTATTGGCTACATGATACTACAATATATTTTAATATGATATAAGGCGGCAAGGCGCTACGTATACTTAAATTAAATGATTCGAAGCATTATCGTTAGTTGTCACATTCTAACCAGATCTAACATACATTTGAAAGGAAATTATCGATGAGCAATTTAGACGTTTAATAAGATATACTTGACGACATTGACATGTGTACAAAATGAATCATTTAAGGGTATTTTGAAAAAAAATATAAATAAAAATAAAATAAAAAATAAAAAACGAACTTTTTTTTTTTAAAGAAACGTGTCGAATACCACCATTTATAATGGCAATTCTCTTGCTCCGCACTTGTGGAGTATGAACCATAGCTGTACATGAGTGTCATTGTTAGGAAGCTGCACAATATACAGTCCATGGCTGTCATTGATAGCAAGTTCCTATGTCCACAAAACGTGTTAAAGTCTTAATTCTATATGCCAATCCCTCACGGTACGCTAATGGTTAAGGTCAAAGTTGGAGCTAAAGTCTATTGATCCAATGGCTATTATCATTTGAGCTTATCCATTTAAGACGGTAGATTGATTCTCGTCTTTACAATGTTATAATGTTTGATACCCTTAAAGTAAAACATGGTTGGAACGACGCAAATTTAACAAACGGGGTAGAGATCTTGCACCAACAAATTGTTGTCTGAGGAGACGAACTATAGCGATAAAAAAAACTAAACTGATGCCAAGGAAACATGTATTACGCAAAACTTAAAAAATAAAAATAAAAAAAGCCTATAATTGACTTTAGCAAAAGAACAAAAAATAGCGCAAATCAGTATGGCATTTGCAACTGTTAGTTCTTTTGGACTCTTTTCCTCCAGAAATTATGTCCCTAAACCCCACTTCCCATCTATCTTCCATCTCTGTGTTCCCTTTAGCTCTACTCTCTCCTTCCAAGAGTTCTACCAGTCAAAATGCCAAGAAATAACTTGAGGTGGGAAAAAAGATTAAAAAATTTGGGTGTAAACCAAGCCTATATCATTGGCACAAAAGAGGGCTGAGGCCATAGAATTCAAGTATGATTGAACCAGGGTCCAACTGCGCCGTTCACGTGCCCATTGCTGTGGATCCCAACACCGTTCGGAACGAGGGAAGGCGGTGGTGGCAGTCCAACCGCCACTGGTTGCGGAGCTGGAGGGTACATTCCATGATTGTGAGGAAGAGTATGGGGGCCCACAAGGGCACCGGTGACCGGACTGCCTTGGCGCTGTTGAAGGGCATGGATTTGCCGCAGCCCTTCTTCGTGGATGCGTGACAATGTCTCCAACTCCTTCATTGACAAGGCTTCAAGCCCAGCACCATATAGAGGGGCATGCCGGGACATTTCCTCTTGAAGTGAAACCTCCAGTGTTTGAATATATTGCTGCAGAAGAAAAGGAGGCATCAATGCAATGGTATTTTAAGAGCTTCGGTCGTAGAAAAAACCATATCTAGAGCATGGTTATATGAATATGTTTTTACGTTCCACAGGGTCGGATTGTTGGGAAAATCCTAGTTTAACAAGGAAGAACCAAAGCTAGAACGGATTCAAGAGAACAAAGTGAATAGATAAAATGAAAAGGATAAAAAATAACAAATCAAAAAAGGGACCTGGCAGGCCTGCAATTTGGATTCCATCCCATCAATATATAGTTCACACCGAGCAACCTGCTCTTCCTTCTCCCTTTTTTCTCCTTCAGTCTGTCCAACTGTTTCTGTCAATCGTCGAACTTCATCCTCAAGAGATTGTCGGATTTCCTCGCGGGTTACATTCTCTGTGGCATATCTTTTCAGTTCTTCGTCAAATCTTTTGCGTGCTGCTTCTGCACTCTTCAACCTTTCCGCAAGAGCATTTTTCTCCTTCATCACTTTCTGTAATATTTATAATCAACATTAACAGAAATATCATAGGAAAATAGAATATCTAATCAAATCTCTGTTAGAATTGATGAAAAATCACGACTTCAAAAGCTCATCATGCAGGATGTCAGCTCACATTGTTATATACAGCATCCTGTTTAACTCAAGGCAAGATCCAGATTTTTCAAATTTCATGTTATCACAATTTTTATCGTGGACCTACAATTACGTTTTTTGATATGACTACCATAACAAGCAAAGAAAATAATAGAGCAGAATGGACTAGAATAAAAGATAAACAATACCTTCAACTCATCACGTTTCCGACATTTCAACTGGGAAATTTGTGATTCCGCATCATGAAGGCGATCTTGGAGCACTTTCTTCTCAGCAGTGAGCTTTGAGATTTCATCGTCTCGCTCTGAACGAAACCATTCAAGCTGACTCTCAATTTCTTGCATTTGTTCAGAAAGCTCCTTCTTTTCACGAGCAAAGCGGTCCATCTCAGCTTTCATTTCAGACTGCCATATAGTGATAGGCAATTAGTTTGAATACTTTCCAAAAAGAATTAACATGTGATCGATCTAGCCATATCAACATCAAGTACCTTGAGACGACTGTTACTAGCCTCAGATTCACTCAGTTTTTGAGAAAGTACAGCTTTTTCTCTAGCCATATTTGCAACTTCAACTTTGCTTTCTTCTCGCATGCGGATAATTTCATCTTCACTAGCACATAGTTGGTGCCAAAGAGCCGCTCGATCAACATTAGCAAGCTCAGCAACCTCCCGCATCATACTCAAAACTGGTCTAATTATCTCTTGCTCCTCACAAGCCAGCATAACTAAAATATCCAAATCTTGATCTACTTCACGGCTATTACCTGCAGCACTGATAGTGCGGTCGACAAGTCTCTTCAGCATCTTCCCTCGGTGAGACTCATCTGCATACCATTTGAACAACATTGTATATAGCATCTTCAAAAATCCCCTCACACAGGGATCCCTAGAGAGCGCCAAAGTCTCAGCAAGGCCAAGGACTGAAGTAAATTCGTCGAGTTGGACACTCAGCTGCTCACCTTCTCCACTCGCAACAGACTCGGCATGCTGAATATTCTCAGCCACAAACCTAGCGTCATGATTTAACCTTTGAGAAAGGCGCCTTTCCAAAACCACAGCCACAGAATGCGCCATAATCGCACCTCGAGCTACAGCTCTCTCAAAAGTGTGAGCAGCTTCAACAGCCAAGCAAGGGATGGATAACATCTCAATCAAGATATAGATATCAGAAAAATGATGACTGGCATGAAAAGCCTGCTCATCTGCCAAAAGCATCCGATCGGAAGTAGGCCCATGCTCGTCAAATAAGACAAGCTCATGATTCGCTGTTGAGCAGTTGTCCCCATAATCATCATCTAAATCAATGTCTCTAAGTATAATTTCTGCAACATCTCCCCAACTATTTACAGTTTTACTCAAAAACTCAAGTACACACGGAGAAACATCTACACCCAAACTTTTTAGTCTAACACGAACAGATCTGACCTACAACAGAGATGAAAAAGTGTCACTCCAAAGAAAAGAAAGCAATAGATATAAAATTAATGGAAAAAAGAACACATAGAACAACTAAAAAAAAAACACTCAGTAGGTGTCAGAATAATATAAGCATACTGCTTCAGGAAGATGTTGGCACTGGGATGCAGCTTTGAATATAAAATCTATGGTTGCCACAAGAGGTTCATCATTTGAATCAGACAAAAGGTCAAAAGATTGAAACAAAATTCGCTCCCAAACTTCACTGTCGCACTCCAGTTGACTTAGTGCACCAAACACCTGGTGAGCAAAATTAGCATAGTTTAGAGGAACATTAAAGCATTACACTGGATGCAACGCACACACAATAGGAGTGCATGATACAAAGACCTATGTAGACACACAACTTAAAAAAAATATTCAACCAAGAGGCATCTAATCTAAGGGCAGGTATTCTCCAATTAGGAATAAAAAATCAATCTAAAAAAGGATTGTTTTGCATCTTAAATGCAAATAAGTAAACAAAACTAAACATAACAAATCAAGATCTTACAGGAGTCCTTAACGAAGGCTCTGCTTCTGGCTTTTGAAGTCGTTCCAGAAGTGCAAAAGCAGCCAGTGGATGTTCTGACTGCTCAACCAACTTGGGGACAAGAGCAACCAATTCAGGCTGCAAATTCTTCGGAGCTCTATCCAGCACAAGAGAAATTTTTGACGCTGATTGCGGCCTCCGTCGGGGTTCAGGACAGCCTTGTGGAACAGCTCCCTCTAAAGCTCTTAGCGAATTAACAATCAATCCTAAGAGCTCCTCGGATTGCTCTGGCCACTTGGTCTGAAAGTTCAATCAGTTTAAGCATCACCATCTACTTAACCAAAGTCATTCCATTAGTTATGTGACAAACATTTTACCTTTGAGCGGAGAGATAAACTTTCTGAAGCCGCAGCAGATGTTTCTGGTGGGGAAATAGGTTGTCCAGGAAGGGCTTTCCCTACTACACGGACCTCATTCATGTCAGAACTCTGTACAGCAGAAGCACTGGTCGTTTCATCAACACCAGACTCTAATCTCTCATTTATAATATTTTGGACAGACTCTGTGCCTCCATTTTCCCTATCGGATTCTGGAAGACTAGCAACCCCACTACCATTCGGAGAAGTTTTCAAGTTTGCCTCAGAAGAGTCATCATTAGAACTTCCTTCTGTAGGTTGACAACATTCGACCATTATATCCAAGAGTAAATCGATAATTGCCTGCTGTAACACTTTAACTCCCATCAGCAAATTCATTAAACTAGGGGAAGACTCATCAGTCGTCACAACTTTCTTTCCATCATTACTACTAGAGAACTTAGTTGGAAGAAGCAAGCGTTTTACTTTTGCAGGATCATCTAGATAAACACGAAGACCTGTCAGAAAACCAGCAATTGCACCGGCATCCATTAGAAGCTTTTCTCGTAAAGTGACCTGTGGCTGGGAAGGATTATCTCCATATGTGAGGTGGAAGCCAGCCCTTGAAAGCAGGTTCCTAAAGATATCTTCTTCATCGCCACTTATTCCTTCACTGTCCTCAGAATCTATTAGTTCATCTGGATCAGTAGTCAAAGCATCCTGATCGTCTTCTGAAGCCAACACCTGGTAAACAGGGAAATTACACGTGAACATAGGCACATACAACCGCCACAGAAGTGATCAATTTCAGACTAAGATAAAGAGCAGGCATGAAAAATAATTGCCGGGAAATATATTGTCTAATAGTATTTCATCAGCAAAAATAAAAGGAATCCATGGCTAAATAATAATTAAAGCTTAAATCATATCACTAAGAAGCCTTTAGTTCCTTCCAGAATAACCTAAACAATGGAAGAAGGAACAAGAAGTCAAAAGTTGGACTACGGTGTCAAAGGCCACCAATAAAAAGGTAAGAACATCCTAATATCTAGAAGAAACCTCAAATTTTCCCGACAGACATCTTACAAATTTGCACAAAGTTGCTTTATTACAAGAAAACACCCGCCTAAATTAATCAAAGTAAATTCAGAAATGATTTTTAATAAAGTAAAGGCCTGGAAACACTTACCTCTAGATCTGAAAACTCAAACCAAGGACAACAATCCAGGATTTCACAAACAAAAACAACTGTGTCACGCACAAGAAACCCTGCTTCCGGTTCTAACATATCTGAGACCTTCATGAACTGCAAAACAGAATTATTCCATGTCTTTGTACATATAGAAGATTCCTTCCACACAGTTTTGGCTGGGTTTTTTTGATTTATCACTGCCATCTTGTATCTGACCCAGAAGTTTTTATCCGGATCAGTACCAGCTGACTGATCACTTTCCAAGTAGATACATATGGTGTCAAAGGACTCATAGACACCTGCATGAGAGGAGGATAAAAATGTCGATTGCATAAAAAACAGAAAAACAGCAGTTGCTGTAGGCTAAAAGTAAATGCAAGAATGTTAACATACCAATTCGAAGCTCACATCCGCCAGCTTGAAAGAATTTGCTGAAGATTTTCCGGGTCTCCATTATTTCCTTGAAAGCTAGGAAGTTTTCCACTTTCCATGTAAATGAGCTTTGCTTCCCATCCTTATCAATTTGGGAACTTCCGTTAACTGATTCGTTATCCTGATCCGTAAAATCCTGCATCACTGAAGACTCTTTCAATATAAGGACTTCAGCAGAGAACACAACCGTATCCTGGACAAGAAAACCAGAATCTTGATCAAATAAACTAGTAAGCGTCACAAACTCCCGCCAACCCCAGTCCTTTGCAGCTTTGGAGTAACGATTCTGAGATTCTTTCGTGACAGACTTCTCTTCCATCCTCTGGTTCACTACCGATAGACGATGACTCACAAAACAACTCCAATCATTTGAAGTATTTCGTGAATCTGTAACTTCAAGGAACACTGAAAGGTGGCATGGCGGCTGAGACTGCCCTGGTACCACCAAACAATAAGAAATGTTCATCAATTCACTATCTGAAGGACACTGTTAGTAATTCTAATACACATATTAACAACAATGGGCAGACTCTTCACCGATCAAATTTAGAGAAATTACATCAAAACCGCTATCCTAGGTGCGGTCTAGGAAAGCGTTCAATCGTCGCATAAAGGATTAACAATCGTAAACAACCCCCCTTCATAACTTACAGTACCTTGAGATCATCAATCATATACGAGACATTGTTTTACCAGACCATGACAGCAGGTCACTAGAAATTTAGCTCAAATAAGTTCAGATGAAAGAAAGGATTACAGAAGAAGCTGAGTTAAACCCCACTTTCCATTACAACAACAGAGAGTACAAGTCCTCAATTATACGTATAAGAATGACAATCACAGTTTGAAAAGTATCTAAGGACATTAACTAATAAGCTAATCAGTGAAATACGCAGCCAAAAAAAAAACACGCAAACAGTAATAATAAGTTACAACCATTTAAGGAGAATGAAAAACACCAAAGAAATTTCGATACGCAACAATGAATCGTACCTCGGGGATAAACAATGAGACGGCAGTCTCGATTTCCAATCTGGAATCTCCTGCTCTTGATGCAAAGACCAGTAATCTTCCTCTTCTTTAAAAGATCCTTAAGCCTCGTGAAGTTCTCAATCCGCCAAGTGAACTTCCCCATGTGGCCATCCGACTTCCTCGCCCCGCTTGCACTCCTCCCTCCAATCAAGGCTCCGTTCTTGGAAAAACTACTGAACTCCTTGATTACATGAAAGGACGTACTGAACACCGCGGTATCCTCAACCAAAAACCCCGAATCCGACCCGACGAAATCCGACATCTTCATATAGTCATTCCAGCCCAAGCTGGTATTGTCCCCACCCTTGTTATCCGCCGCAAACCGCCCATACGAATCCCTATGCATATGATTGGAGCCGGGCTTCTGATTCAGCACCGACATCCGGAACAAACACCAACAGCTCCTGTCGGACAGCAGCACGGTCTTCTCGGTGTCCTTGCTCTCCAAACACATTGACAAATAGTCCACCCCATTAACCGAGCTCTGGTAAACACTAATCCTCAAATTACACTCCCCGGCGGGGAAAACCGGGCTCATTATCTTCTGCGTCTTGATCATCTCCTTAAACAGACTAAAATTATGCACTTTCCAAGTGAACTTGCCGTTCACAACATCCGAAACCGGGCCGGCCACGACCGACGACGACAACGCCAGCATCGACGAGGCCGACATCGACTGCAGCTCGTAGCCCTCTCTGGAGAAGCTCACAGACTCATCCAGTATCAGGATATCGGCGGTGATGAGAACCGAATCGCCATTGAACAAGTAACCTAATTTGGAATCGAACACAGAGGAGGAGGGAGTGAAATCGCACCAGCCGTGGGACTTCTTCTTGCTGGAGAACCTGTGCCACGAGTCGCGGTGGATGGTCTTGGAATCGTCGCCGAGGTTGACGATAGCGAGCCTGTAGCTGGCGAAGCAGTCCCATTTCGACGACGACGTGCCACGAGGGTCCATGATTTGGAGGTATATCGAGATGTAGCCAGGCAGGGCCTGAGAGTCGCCCTTAGGGTAGACCAAGAGCCGGCAATCGTACCCTCCCACCTCGAAGTACTTGCTCCACAGCGCCCTCGCCTTGATTCGCGGGAAATTCTGCACCGTCCACCGGCACACCGCCGACTGCTCGCCGCGCCGATCCACCGTCACAGTCTCCTGCGCCGCCGCGCCGCCGCCGCCGTCCCGGGACCCCACCGCCAGGTCGTCCGCCGCCGCCGCCGACGATTTCTCAGCCGCAGAAGTGGCCGGCTGCGACTGGTCGGCCGCCACCGCTGGCGAGGACGAGGATGAGACGGCGTCGGAGGATGAGCTCGGCTTCATTTCCCTATCTCCTCTGCTGGTTTCGGCTATGGAGGGTTTTTGTCCTTTTCTCTTCGGTTATTTATTTTTTTATTTTTATTTGATCAGTTTTTTTTTTAGAGAGAGAGAGAGAGAGAGAGAGAGAGAGGAACAAGTAGAAGAGGAGGGTGATGTGCGGTGAGACGGTAAGAAAGAGAGAAAGAAGTGGGACTTTTGCTCAATTTGAGGTGCACGATAACTATCGTGCGCCTCCTCTGTCTCTCTCTTCTTGATTTTTTTTTTTCCTCTTACATGTTGGGACGGGTAATAATCCAGTGCGATAGCGAGCAAAAATATCGCGTCCGTATCCACCGTCGATCGAGTGGGTCCTCTTGGATATGTTTGCAGACGTATACGTGGATGGTCTCACGTGCGGCTCTTGGCTTCGCGACCACGGTTAGGGGTTGTGGGCGCACGTGGTGGAAAATGATCGCCTGTGACGCTTTTGCCTTTTGTTTTCAGTTAATCTTTTATTTTTTTGTTTGTTATTTAATTTATTTGCTGTTTGGACATAGGGCCACGTAAGCAGTTGGGGGAAGGAAAATATATTTAAGCCAATTAACGTGATGGGACTCATGGATTCCGATGATTTTGCCGTTTCTGAGCTGCACATTTCTCTAGAATGCTGCAAGAGAGCTTCATCACCGTTGATGAGGTACATTAGGACATCAGACGGTTATAAATTTATTGTCTGAAAATTAGGTGGGCTACCTTATTTTCTTTTTTATTTGTTGTATTTAGTAATATTTAAACCTCGTTCAAATATCATTATATATATATATATATATATTATATTGCCACACTATTGTAAGAAACCATTTTTTAAATTTGATTTTAAAAATAGTGGGCGATTTCGAATATTAAAAAATACATGAATTTTATCATAGAAAATTTGTTGTCTCGTACTATTTTCTTATGTAAAATCACAAATATTGATTTTTAAATTTTATCAAATTGCAACTATTGTTTAAAAGTTCATTTGTAAATTGAACCAAATTTATTTTGTATTATTATAGTAATTTTTTAACTAATTACGCGTAGCATTTAGCATATTAAATATAGTTTTTGTTAATTTGTTATTTAAGTAATTTTTCAACTAATTATGATAGCATTTAGTATATGATAATTGTTAAACTAATGCACATAAGGTATTATCGGGATTAAGTGAATTTCTTAGGGAAAAAATATTAGGGACTAAATTACTTTATCTATTAATTTTCATAATTTGCTTTATTACAAGTTTATTTTTCTTAAAGGTTGCCAGGTCAAGGACGGAGCTAGGAATTTACTCTAGGGGACTTATTGTAATATGTTTTAAAAAAGTTGTCATATAATGAAATTTAAATAATATTAAGAGGGGCTAATGCAAATAAAAATAAGAAAAAATTATAATATAACACTTAAATGTAATGGGCCTAGGGGGAGGCTGAGGCCCACCTGGGCCAAAGCTGGCTCCGTGCCTGGGGTCATTTACATATATAGTCATATTATGACTATATATTACACATATATTCACCATTTACAACATATATTGAATCCATTCAAATACCCTATTAATAAGACTATTCTACCATTTTTTATAGAATCCGGATTGTGGATCGGAAGAGAAAATTAAAAAGTACTCAAATCCCTACAGGCCCATCAATTCAGCATTAATGACAGTGCAAAAAAAAGTTCAAAAATCAAAATCTTAACAATTTTTAAATTTTGCTTTAAAGCTAAAATAGGAATGAATACATTTTCTCTCCCTACGAACCCCCTCTTCTCTCTTAGCAAAAAAAAAAAAAAAAAAGCCCTCTCACCGACGAAAATATCTAGAAGGCAGTTCCAAAAAAACTGCCCAAAATCACTGTTGATTCAACCTCAAACCCTAACGATCTTCCCTCTCATTATGTCTCTCTCCTTTCACTGGCGACAACCCCTAAAAAATACGCCCTATATCGTTGCTGAAATCACACTGAAAACAAAAAAAATTAGCCCTAAAAATTTGTTGATATCGCTGAAAATTATTCAATTATGCATCGTTCAACTAGACCGAGAGCCAAGGCGGCGACTACGCAATGACACGGGTGAGGTTCACTCCGAGATCAGGCCATGATGCTGCGGTGAAGTGTTTACGAGTGGATCACTCCGGCGGATCCCAAAATGACGGTGATGGAAATGTTACGAACCCATCCTTAACTCGAAGATGCACGAAATCGACTTCGGCGATAAACAAAGAAAGCATCGAGATTAGCAAGGATGTAAGTTAGGATTTTTGATTTAATATAGAATTTATACAAACTCAGAATATGAAATTTATTTCATAACAGGATCAAGAAGCGTTTAATGGTGTTTTTTTTTTTATTTTATTATTACACTTCCTCAGTTGTTTTTTAATATGATATTAAGAATATATGAGTTTTAGAATATGATATTTGGGTTCGAATAGTTGAATACCTCTAAATAATTTTGGAATATGATATTTGGGTTTGAGGGTTTAAAGACCTCCAATGCTTTTGGAATGTGATGTTTGGAATATGATATTTGGGTATGAATATTTGAACACCTCTGATGCTTTTGGAATATATTTATTTGAACACATCTGTTGATTTGTGTGTGAGTTTTGAAATATGATATTCAGATTTGATTATCATATTATTATATTTAAAAGTGCGGCATAACTATATATTGTTTTTGGAAATAAATCATACTTTTTTTTGCTGGAAAAGGAAAAAAAATCAGCCTTGTAACACATTTTAAATACCTAAAAGTGGGGCATAACTATAGATGCCACGAAATAACTATATCTTGGACGTATATCTGGGTTTACCCAGATCTAAGGGGTAAAAAAGACACTAAAAAAAAGTATCGTAAGCAAATTGAATAGATCTAATAATACTTATAAATGCTAAACATATCCGTAATATAGGGTTATATATTGACTTCTTGTGTAAAAACTTCCCGTGGCTATCGGCAGGGCCGTGGTCCTATGACTTTTATACTTTGTACAATTTAACCATTAAAATAGGGACAAAAATCTTCTTATAGTTGTTTTTTGTTTTTTTTTTCCCTGCATTAGTAGTCACAAGTTGATAATAGAAGTGTGTTTCAATGAAAAGATATGCATGTTGGTATCATTTTGGGAGGTCAGTAGGGTAAATAACCATTTTAGAATGTGTTTTTAAAAAATAGTCGCAGTTTTAAAAATTTGAAAACTAGCCACATATGTAAGAAATTTCTGACAGTAACAAAATTACACATAAAAATTACTGGCAGAAAATTTATTACACATGTCAAAAATTTATGAAAGTGCTAGTTCTTAAATATTTTGAAACTGATAATTTTTAAAATTATTTTGTAAACCGTAGCAATTTTTTCTAAAATTCCCTATTTTGGGTCAAATTAGTGGTGAAAATTGGTACATAATCCATCGCCTGTCTTGCTGATAAAAAATAAAATATGTTGTTGCCTGAGTTGTCATTTTAGGTACCTTTATTTATTATTTGTATTTAAAATCTCAAATTGGGATTCAAGGACAAAGGAAACAACCAATTTGGGACAGCAGATTTCCTTTCTGCATTACGTTATAGTTGTCGTTTCTCCAAGGATACGATAGCTGTCGTTTATCTTGTATCAGGTCGTTTTAAGTTTTCCATGTCGTTTTCACGTTGCTTCTACTGTAGCTATACAAACACAATCTTGTCTTCGTCTGTTGTTCACTTCTCCGTTTCCAGTCCTTCCATTCACCTCAAGACCCGACTGTCGTTTCTTGTAGTGGCACAGTGTCGTTTGTTTCTCGTTTTGAGCTCATTTGTCGCACACGTCATGGCCATGTCATTGTCACTGTCGTTTTCAAGAAGCTATTGTCGTCACTCGTCCTTGTAGTTTTCCTTTTTCTTTTTTCTTTTTTTTTTTTTTTCTTTTTGACTTTTCTTCGGCCAAACACAAGAGTCAGCGACGGCCATGGCGATGGAGCCACCGGAGTGCCCAGTGTGCCTGCAGAGCTACGACGGCGCGGCGGCGGTGCCGCGCGTGCTGGGGTGCGGGCACTCGGCCTGCGAGGTCTGCCTGGGCAGGCTCCCGGAGCGCTTCCCTCGCACCGTCCGCTGCCCCGCCTGCACTCAGCTCGTCAAATTCCCTCCCCATGGCCCTTCCTCTCTCCCCAAGAACATCGACCTTCTCTCTCTCTCCATCTCCCTCTCCCTCCCCCGAAACCCTAACCCTAGCCCTAGCCCCCCGAGAGCACCCGATCCGAGCTTCGATCACTTGCCTCGCTCTTGGTCCGACGAGTTCTACTCCTCTTGGAGGGGATGGGTCCTCCCGAGCGACGCCGTTTCGGCGGAAGAGAGCGGAGGTCTCTGCGCTGCGTTGAGAGGGAAGGCCGGTGCCGAGTCGTTGCCGAGCCGGGTGAGCCTTGTCCGGGTTGTCGGTTTGCCTGGTTTGAGCGGCTCGAATTTCGAGTTTAGCTATGTCTTTAGGGTTATGGAATGCTTGAGTGGGATGAGAGAGGGGGTGAGGAGTGAGTTGGGTTTGGTTCTGAGATCTTCTTCGAGGAGTTGCAGAAAGATGGGGAGGGTTTGTGGCCTTTGGGGGAATTTGGATGATGGGTTTTTGTATTTGGTGTGCGAGAGAATGGACGAGAGGGTTTTGGGAAAGCTCGGGGATTTGAGAGAACAACTTTGTGCCTATGTGACGGTTGGTGTTGAATTGGTTGAAGCAATGATTTGTTTGCACTCGGAAGGTCTCGTTGCTGGTTTTAGTGGTCTTTCGTGTTTTGGCTTTGATGAGCTTGGTCATTCTTATGTGGATATGAGTGAGGTGTTGGTGACGGGAAGGAGGATTCGGAAGAGCATTGCCGATGCTGTTTCCGGTAGACAGAGAATTGACGACGGAGGATTTGAAGCGGCAGTTAGTAACCTGTTGACAGACGATGTTTTTGTTAGTCCAGAGTTGTGCAGGAGTTACTGTGGAAAGAGGGCATTGCAGTAGAGGGTAAGAAGACGACGGGGCATTTGATTGGATATAGGTCGGATTCGTGGTCAGCAGGTTGTCTTATGCTGAGGCTTCTTATTGGAAAAGAATTCACCGACGGATTCCCGAAGATAATTGGAGACAATGGTTCTGAGTATTCCAAATTGTATTCACTTTGGATCGAAAGAATTAGCTCTTTGTTGGATACACAGTTGGGTTCGGGATTTGCGACAGTAAAGGATATCCTCTTGAAGTGTTTGATTTATGATCCAGAAAGTCGTCCACCCATGAGTGAAGTGAGGAGATCGATGAGAGAGCTGATAATTAAACCTCAATTCGATCTGGCCAGTTTGGAATTGGCAGTTGATAGGGATAGTAACAGCCGTTGCCTGATTTTAGGGGAGCTATGTCAGTTGTTCAACGAAACGTCTGATAAGCAGAATGGAAACGACTTGCGGGGAAGAGAAGAAGGTGATGAAGCAGGTTTGGGTCTAGTGAAGGCGGAGAGAGTTGACAAGAATTTCGTTGGCGATCTCTCTGTAGGAAATGTCAAATTCAAAGATCTTCAGGGACATCGAGACTGTATCACAGGAATAGCTGTTGGAGGTATAATTTCTGCTCTGTGTTTTATGTTTTTCATGTGATTCGCTTCAGTCATGCTATCATGTTACAAGATGTTTTGGTCTTGGCTATTTGTTTTCGATATCTAACACAAATCACAGGAAAAACAAAAAACAAAAGGCTCGTCTTTTCTCTTTTCAACTTTATTTATTATTGTCATGGCTATTAGAAAAAGGAAAAAATGAAGACTGAAAAGATGAAGCCAATAATAATAATAGTATGAAAAGATGAAGCCAATAATAATAATAGTTAAGGCTTTGAAATTTTACTCTTTGGTACGAGTAAGATTCCAGAGTCCAACCATTGTTTGTTATGTTCTATCGCTCTTTACATGATTTCCAATTTGGTAATTGAGCCCTATGAACGTAAGGCTTGATTGCTTTTGGTGCTAAGGACCTAAGGTAGTTAGGTCTATTTGTTGAATACCTAGCGTGCTGATCATATCTCGTCTTTCCTTCCACAGGTGGCTTTCTTTTTAGCTCATCATTCGACAAAACCATCCGTGTGTGGTCCTTGCAGGTATGCACCTTATTGCATTATTTAATTTTACTCGTTTATCAAGATTGGCGTAATATTTGCTAAGTGCATAGAGAGTTATAAGTCTCGGTATTGTCTCTACTATATAAATTTCTAGCTGCAATTTGTATACAGGACTTTTCTCATGTTCATACATTTGAAGGTCATGAGCATAAAGTTATGGCTGTAATTTATGTGGATCAAGAGCAACCCTTGTGCATAAGTGGTGATAGCGGAGGTGGTATATTTGTATGGGGAATTAGTACGCCGTATGGGAAAGAACCATTACGGAAATGGTACGAGCAGAAGGATTGGCGGTACAGTGGTATTCATGCCTTGTGCTTTTCCAAAAAGGGATATGTCTATACAGGATGTGGAGATAAGTCAATAAAAGTATGGTTGTTACAGGTAATAACTTGCATTATTAGTCTATTCTATTTGGTTGTCGTGCACATTTTCACATGTTATAGGACATTGCTTTATCTAGTTGTCTTATACTTTGCTTATTTAACAACTATCTAAGGATGGTCTCCTGTCATGCACCATGAATGGTCATAAATCAGCAGTTTCCACACTCGTGATATGCGATGAGGTTCTTTACAGTGGAAGTTGGGATGGAACCATCAGATTATGGACTCTTAGTGATCACGCTCCTTTGACTGTTCTCGGGGAAGACACGCCTGGAGCAGTGACCTCTGTCTTGTCTCTTGCCGTTGATAGGCATATGCTGATTGCAGCTTATGATAATGGATGTGTAAAGGTATGTGTTCTTGATACCTTGCTTGAGTTATCAAATGTTGTTTTGGGTCTTCACATCAATAAAACTTTCAGGTTCTTATTTTGATGATAAAAAACGATACTAGCTTATGCTAAATGACCTATGTGAATATCATACAAGGCATACTCTATTCAGTTTAAATTATGGCGGAACTGCAAGAATAATCACAGACGGTTTCTGCTCCCATTGACATCTCAGCCTCCATTTGGCACATTTTAGTAAATTAACACAACAAACTATATTGTTCGCACTAATATAACTACCTCTTCATTACTGATTTTCTCCAGCAATAATTAACCGTTTGTGTTTTGCTTTGCTTTTTCAGGTCTGGAGGAATGAGGTGTTTATGAAAATGATGCAATTGCATGAAGGTGCCATTTTTGCTACTCGCATGGAAGGGAAATTGCTGTTTACAGGAGGTTGGGATAAAACTGTCAACGTACAGGTATGTGCGTAAAATACCCTTTTTCCTGGTGCATAAATATCCTAATTGAGAACTCGAATAATTTCATAGTGGGCATTGATATTCAGGAATTATCTGGAAATGGATTGCATGTTGATCCCATGCCTATAGGATCTATTCCTTGCAGTTCTGCCGTAACAGTTTTATTATTTTGGCAAGGAAAACTATTCGTTGGCTGTGCAGACAGGCTCATTAAGGTACGCGTTTAATTTTGTTCGAGCATTTACATGTATTTCGTCTGGTCACTCTTTTCCACTGCTTAATAGTTTATTCGCGGTGCTTTATCAGTTGCTGTGAATTTAATTTTGTTCGAGCATGTACATGTATTTCGTCTGGTCACTCTTTTCCACTGCTTAATAGTTTATTCATGGTGCTTTATCAGTTGCTGTGAACTCGTCAGTGGTAACACCGCTTTTAAACCTCGAATCGGTATACTAGTATTGATAAGTTGTGACAGTATCTGATAAAATAAAATGCACATTTCGTAGGACTGGTATTTATCAGGCCTCTACTCATATGTTTTCTGTTAAAAGTTAAACACTGTGATAAGCATTCGTGGATCGATATTTTGCTACTTGTGTTTGTTTTAGTCACATTTGTGATGGATTCTGAAGTGCGAATTCGTTTGAATGCTACAGGTGTATCACTGAGGAAAATGACCCCCAGCTCTAATTCTAATGTTGCTATCAAGCAACCAAAAGAATTTGCTCTTTTGCCTCTGCACTTTTCTGTGTATATAAACAAGTATATTTGCCGGCAGATTAATTGAAATAGTTGTACATAAAAGAGAAAACAATGGTGAAAGACTCAGTTAGCAATTAAAGGCCGTTTGAAGAGCCACTAGTTAGAAACTGAAATCGTTGAAGTGTGAGTGAAATAAAAGTCTTGCTTGAACAGCGAATGTGTCATGTATGTTTGTGATTTTATCGGTTTGACTTTATTTTTATCATCAAGAGTAAGAATTAGAGAAAATTAGTCATAAAATTGATAAGCAAGAGTGTAGATAATATATAATGTGATTGAATAAAACGGTTGGCAAAATCACAGTGGTCGTAAAATCTTGAACGTTTGAATAAGGAATTTGAGTTGCTGATTTTGCTGTTGAAGTACGAGTCAATTTTATTTATTTTTTCTTTTACGAAATTTTTTATATTATTTGTCTTTTCGTTGGTTGAATCGAATGTTACAAATTTAAGAAAGAAGTGTGTATTTGAGAAATAAAAGACGCAATTAACCATACGTTTGTTTACACCATTCTACTCATTCCATTCAATTCTATTTTTTCACTTTTTTAAACCCTCCAAACCATTCCATTCCATTCCACTTTTTTCAACCATTTTTTTCAACTTTCCAAATTCCTATACAATATCTTTAAATCTCAACCATTTATACCACCTCAAAATTTGTAAAGTCAAACTATTTTCCAAATCATTTTCCAAATTATTTTCAAACCATTTAGAATGGTCAAAAATGGTTGGAATGGTTTCTCCAAACGGGGGTTAATATTTTGCATACAAAGTCAAATTAACTTTCACCAAACAATGAATTCAATGTGATTAAACTCCAATTTCTGCAGAGATAAACATAAATTAACTTTGGCCTCAAAGTTTCCTTAGCTTATTGAATCTCACAAAGATCTCGTCCGTGTTTGTCTTGACATTGACCTTTCCGGGTGAGTCAATCGCTAAAACGATGTCGTCTCTAACTCTATGAGAAGAAGCAGAGGAAGAGAAAGGCCAAAAAAAGTCGCACACACACACGCAATCACAAAAAATTAAAAAAAAAAAAAATTGGCAAATCCACTCGTGCATGTTTGTCTTGTCGACACTGAGAAAGAGAGAGAAACTTTCGCTCATCATCGGACTAACTCCGATCTCATCCTCGAAGTCTCCGAAACTCTACGCAATGCTTGTCAGTGCTCGATCGGTCTTAACAATTCCTCGTTTTCTGATCCAATAAACTTTCAGAAGCTCTTTCCGTTACCTTCGTCTCTGTTTTCTTATCCAAACCCATTTGGCTTCACTTCACAGGTCAGTTCTTTTCAAAACAGGGAATTAAAAAAATAAAATTAAAAAAAAAACCCATCCCTAAAGAAGCAAAGGGAATATGATTCGTTGTTTGCTTATAGCGAAACAATTGTTTGTAAATTGTAATATCTAATGCCAGAGTCATTTATAGCATTATTAACGGTTCAATCAGAATTAATGGATTTTTTTTTTGTTAATCATTATTTAGAATCTTATAGGAATTGGGATAATGCTGTTAAATCCTTGAATTTTTAAGATTTATGTTAGGGAATTGTGTCCAAGTTGGTTCCTCTGTTGTAACTGCAGATGAAATTTCAGCGCTAGGGTTTGGCATTGTGTGTTAGTGTTACACATGGAAGAGGTTTGTCTCAACAGCGAGCCGGTGTTCGATGGTGGCGACGATTTCGACGTCGAGGGAGATTGCCAAATGCTCGAACACGATTACGAAATCGGGGAGACGGAGAGGAGGAAGGAGCCCCCGAACCCGACAGTAGGCTTGGAGTTCAATTCTTTTGACGAGGCCTATGATTTCTACAACCTGTACGCCAAGGAGCAAGGGTTCGGCATTCGGGTGAGCAACTCGTGGTTCCGGTCAAAGAGGAAAGAGCGGTACAGGGCGAAGCTGAGCTGCAGCAGCGCGGGGTTCAAGAAGAAGAGCGAGGCCAACAACCCGAGGCCTGAGACGAGGACTGGATGCCCTGCCATGGTTGTGATCAGGCTGGTGGATGCGACGAGGTGGAGGATCGTTGAAGTGGAGCTTGAGCACAACCATCAAGTCAGCCCGCTGGTCAAGCGGTTTTACAAGTCTCATAAGAGGATGATCCTCGCCGCCAAGAAGGCACAGCCACCTGCGCAGCCCGTGACTGAAGTGCGCACCATCAAGCTCTATCGAACGGCTGTTATGGATTCTGGGTGTAACGGGTGCTCGGGTTTTCAGGAAGGAGAGGGTGCGATGAGTAGCGTGGATCACTCTAAGCATTTGGAGCTCAAAGAAGGAGATGCTCATGCGGTCTACAACTACTTTTGCCGTATGAAGTTGACAAACCCGAACTTTTTCTACTTGATGGATGTTGACGATGATGGGCGTCTGAGGAACGTGTTCTGGGCTGATTCTAGGTCTAGAGCCGCGTATTCTTACTTTTGTGACATGGTAGCAATAGACACGACATGCTTGGCAAACAAGTACGAGATTCCTTTGATATCCTTTGTTGGTGTGAACCACCATGGGCAATCAGTTTTGCTCGGCTGTGGTTTTCTTGGACACGAGTCAGTGGACTATTTCATATGGATGCTCAGGGCATGGCTAAAATGCATGCTCGGGTGCCCTCCGCAAGTCATCGTCACAGATCAGTGTAAGCCTTTGCAGACTGCTCTGTCCGAGGTTATTCCAAATGCCCGACATTGTTATTGCCTGTGGTACATAATGCAGAGAGTCCCGGAGAAGTTGGGAGGACTGAAGGGATTCGAAGCAATCAAAAGAAAATTGAATAAAGCAGTCTATAGTTCATTGAAAATTTCCGAATTCGAAACCTCTTGGGCTGATGTGATCAACCATCACGGGCTAGCAGACAATAAATGGCTTCAGACGCTATATGAAGAACGACGTCTCTGGGTTCCAGTTTACTTGAAGGACGTATTTTTTGCAGGACTGATCCCTATGGATGAAAATGAGTGCATGACTGCTTTTTTTGATGGCTATGTACATAAACACACATCATTCAAGGAATTTGTTGATAAGTACGACCTAGCTCTACATAGGAAGCACACAAAGGAAGTCGCAGCGGATGAGGAGTCGAGAAACCCGAGCTCTGAGCTGAAAACACGATGCAATTTCGAAGCGCAGCTATCGAAAGTGTACACGAAAGAGATCTTCAGAAGGTTCCAATCCGAAGTCGAGGGGATGTACTCGTGTTTCAACACGAGGCAGGTCAACGTCAGCGGGGCAATAGTCACTTACGTCGTTAAAGAGCGAGTTGAAGTCATGGGAAACGAGAAGGAAGTTAGGTACCACGAGGTCTTGTTCGAGACAACACAAGTGGACATCCGATGCATCTGCAGTTTGTTCAACTACAAAGGCTACCTGTGCAGGCACGCATTGAACGTCCTTAACTACAACGGCGTCGAGGAAATCCCGGCGCGATACATTCTGCCCCGCTGGAGTAGAGATTTTAAGTGCAGGTATCCTCTAGATCAGGGTTCCAGTGATTCCATTGATATGTATAACCCATTGTACTTGTATAATCATCTGAATAGGCTTGCTCTTCCGGTTGTGGAAGAAGGGGCAAAATCTCAAGAACGTTATAAGACCACATTGCAAGAATTAGAGGCTTTGTTAAACAAGTTCAATATTGTGGAAGATAACTTAGTGTAACATAGAATAAGATTTTTTTTTTTTTTTAATTCATCAACAAGCAAAGAATGCAAGATCTTTCCATTAATGACTGCTTTGGTTGGTAAATATGCTCTCTGTCAGTCTCTCTCATATATTGTTAGAAATTTAGAATTTAGTTGTATTTTTTAGTTTAGGATCTTAGTGTAGATTTGTGACAACCCTTTGGACCTTTTGTACAATGTAAACACGTGGAACCAATTTCCCACAATGTACACTACATTTATTTATGAACTCAAATGCCGGCCTTAAAAACCAATTAGGAGATGCAAAGTCCATAGGGTATTTATAATGCGAGACAATACGTGTTAAGATGAATTGTCAATTTTTTTATGATAAGAGCATAATATTTTTTTGTTTAAATTAGGTGTTCAAAAGAAAAAACTTGGCTGTAAGTATATTGGAAATGGTGACTAAACTCTTATCATAACAAATCTAATTCTACAACCCAAAATAAAATAAAAAATAAACTACACAAATAATTGTGCAAGTTTGTTGGAAGTAACTGCATCACGTAGCAGCAAGGGTGTCAATGATGTGTTTTTTTTGTCTTCTTCCAATTGACTATTTATAGCCATGACGTTGGATAGACGCTCTGCGGTTAACTCAACCAGCGAATCAATACCTTTATAACATGAGAATATAACCGACTGCTCTACCCAATCAGAATACATTTTGACATGCTACTTTTTTTTATCACATCATCTCAAATGAAAGATGATATGTATGTTTTTGTAAAATATAATCCCCTTTTTTTTTTTTTTAACTCACTTGTTCTGTGTCCAGCTTTACAACAAAAAATTTAGGGGCAGAGCCAGAGACAGACCGACCAATGAACTGTACAATGTGTATCATATCATCAGTCATCACCCATCATAGTGAATGATTGTTTCCAAGAAGCAGAATTTACACAAAAATACAATGAACGAACTTTCTTAAAGATTGTACAATTCACTGTCACACTCTAACGGACCAGGAACATTAATCATTCCTCAATCTTGGACCCTACGAGCTACATAACCTCACCCATTAAGATTAAGTCCTAACTCACTCGTACTTGGTTTGATGAAAATATAAGCATAGCCAAATTCACAAATCAGAACAAGAACCATACTATATATTTTAAAAGCGATACGGTTTCAACCTGTCAAAACTCCCAAGCAAATACACAAGAGCGCTCACAATAAAATAAGCATCAACGATACAAGCTCGCACAGACGAGGATATGTCTGCCACAACATGTAGAACATAAGAATACCATTTACCAAAAGACGGTAAAGGGAAAAAAAAATGAAAACCTTCGGCGAAATGCAAAAGCGCTTCAATTCTATAATAATCAATACTTGACCTCACTTCAGACAAGAAGGTAGTGTAAGTCCATGGCAGACGAAAGCCAACACAACATAAACAATCACTAGCAAGAGGATTATAAGAGCAATCCTGCAAAAATACAAAGCGTTCTGTTCAGTAAAGCAGAATGATCAGAATTGCAACATTGCTTTCAAACTAGTTGAAGAGTGAGCTGAGAAGAATGACCATAATTTTCACATTGACGATTTTTTTTTTTTTTGCTATACCCGTCAAATACAGGAATTAACCTAAAGATTAAAGAATGTGTAAATAACTAAATAATTTTCGTTTAGCGCTCTTTTGTCAGATTGAAATTTAGCTTTGAACATGTACTAGGATTTGTATTCCATGCGCTAATAAAGTTCACATAGGTAATTACAAAGAGGGCTTTAGATTAGAGAACATACGTAAGCTTTACGTTTCTCCACCACACGGTGCTTCTGAAACGGCGAGCTTGCTTTCTGAATCTGAAGGTGTTTCCTTGCATATTAGTAGTTTTGTCAACTAGAAGTTCTAATCGATCGCCCCTCTCTAGAACTTTGTCAATGTTCTCTATCATGACACTTCGAACCTATTCAAACACAAATCACAAATCACGTTCGAGAGAAAAAAAAAATTGACATCGATGTAGATTTAATTATCAAGAGCTATTAACAAGCATAACATCAATCACAAGTCACCAAATTTATAAGACATCAAACATTGGATCAGCAAATAGAAACCCGATCGACCACCACAGTCCACAGCTACAGGGGATCAGCAAATAGGAATGTAGCAATTGAAGTATTGAATTCAAACTTAGATTAACACATCAAACGTCCATTTTTTACCTGACTCATTTCGCCTTTAAGGCGATTAATCCTATCAGCATTTGGATCATTCGAATAATATTCCATTTGCTGGCTCAAAACCCTCGAGAACTCGTCATTCATGCCATAAGCCTGCGCCGAATGAACAGCGCGGCCGTATGTCCTCACAAATCTCTGATGAATATCCTCAAGAAATGCAAAAGGTATTCTCCCTGAAAAAAAAAAAAAAAAATTACCATTCAAATTCAAAAATCACCATTCCAAACAAGCAATTTCATTTAACTATTCCTAGATAAACTTGTCAATTTCACACGAACCTAGAGAAAAAAAAAATTCTTAAAATTTAAAAAAAAAAAAAAAAAAAACCAAAAAGCTTCACCAATTTCGTAACTTCTTCTCATTCTCTGAACAATTTTGCTAAATAGTTTCACAAAATTATAAACAACCAAATCAAACAGATCAAAACCTTTTTTTTTTTCCTCAAGCAAAATCCATAGAAGAGAAATCAAAAAGGCTTCGAGGTTAGGTGAGGTGAGAGAAACTCACTGCCGGCGGACTCGTCGGCCATACAGAGGACGGTGAGGCCGTCGGTGCGGCGGACATGGAATATGAAGCGGTCCTGAGAGTAAGAGACGTTGGTGTCGTTGGTGCCTGGAATCTTGTCCAGAATCTGCTTGGCAATCGCGCCGGCGTTCGTCGACGTCGCCGTGAACTCCGCCAGCACCACCGATCCCCGGGCCACCAGTCCGTACAGAATCGCCATAGCCGAGATTGGTCGGAGCTTTGAGAGCCCAAACAGATCGGTCGATTCCAAAACTCTCTCTCTCTTTCGTATCTGACTTTCTCGCTGGGATTAGAAAGCCAAAGCGCTCTGTTTTCGTATTTTGTCGACTTTTTTTTTAATTTTTAATTTTTTTTATTTCCCCAAATTATACTTTGCTTTTTGTTTGGATGGTCTGGCAGTTTGTAAATCGTCAGTTGTGCCACGCTGTTAAATGACTCATTGGCCATCGCTTATGATTTATTTATTTTTTAATTTTTAGTTTAACTTTTTAAAATCGAAATTTTCGGCGATAATAAGTTTTTTATATGTTGCACAATGTCATCATTTTCTAAAATAATCCAAAATGCACAATGTGTAATCAATTTTTTATATATTGACACAACATATATTTTATTTTGATGTCTATCGATTTATTTTATGAATTTTATACTAAAATGATGTTCAATCGAATATGAAAATAAAGGAAAAATTTTATCTATTTTTGTTTATTTTTTCTTTTCTTCAAATGAACATACAATTGTGTTAAATTTGGAAAATAAACTCATAATAAATATACCTATAAGCTTTTGAAACATTAGGGATAAAGATGTCAATTTTGAAACATTGAGATACAACTTATAATAAGAGCACAACATCAGGGGCATTTATTTTTTTTATAGATAACCATAATTTATAAATGTGTTAATAACTATCTTTTTATTTTCATATGGATTATTAAAAGCCCTAATGATTTTAGATAATTATTTTGATTTATAAATGTATGAATAAAAAGCACAACATAGGGATAGGGTATTTGTATAGATAATCCTAATTTATAAATATGTTAATAACTATCTTTTATTTCATATGGATTATTAAAAGCCCTAACGATTTTAGATAATTCTTTTGGTTTATAAATGTACGATAATTGATGACCGGCAGAAAAATTGTCAATTGGCATTTTTGGTCATTAATCATATGGGCCCATCCGTAATTCACACATCAAGCAAAAATCGAAGAAAAGATTACATCATTGATTAAAAAGGAATATAAATGAATTAAAAGAGATTAGGACAGTCGGTGATTCAACATAATAAAATGAATGCATCGTTCGTCTAATATATACTAAGAAAGTTTATTTATTTAATTACTTGGCAAAATTCAACCAATACACGTTTCAAAGAGAGTTTAGATCCCAATAGAACTTGCAATAAATTAAAAATAAAAAATAAAAAACCTAAAATAATATGACAACTTAGAACTTACAATGAATAACTGGACAAAATAAAAATATGTGCACTGATTTTTAATATCACATATAGATGTTATATTATTTTTGTTAACATTTTGACTAAATTTTTTGGTCATAAAGCATTGCTCAATGTGAAAATGCTTAAGGTCTGTTTTCCCTCCTTCACAGGTCATCTATTTTCAATTCCTTTCCCTCTTTTAATTCAAATGGAAAAAACTTCTCTCTTCAAAAGTTTTTATCCCCCTTATAAGGGGACCTATTAATTTGCTCATAGGAAAAAAGTATGATAAAATATCATCTGGCAACGTCGAATCTAGGACCATGATGCATGATTATCTTTAATCAATAAATGTGCAATTAATTATGGTTAAACTGAAACATCACAGACAAAAAAGATGACCTTTCAAGCCTTCAAACAAAAATAAATAAAAATAAGTGGGGAGAAATAAATAGTTAATTAGAGAAATATATTGTTTGGTCGCTTGTTAAGGTTTACACTTTGATATGAATTTCAATTTCCCTTAACATAATTTTGCTCTCATATTTAAATTATTTCATACTTTTTAGGTCCATATTTTATGAATTTAGCTATGATTTAAAAAAATTAAAATATTAGCCATTTTCATATTTGATACACGTGAATCATGTTTTTTTTATATACATGTATCATATAATAGCGTGTATCAAATATAAAAATGGTTAATTTCATAATTTTATGAAATTAGAGCTAATTCATAAAAAATTAATTAAAATTTAGTTAAATCCTTAATACTCTCTCGATATACATAATTTTTTCTAAAGTACCATTATTTTAGATTTTTTTTTTAATGTCTGTGTGAACTTAGTCATTTATATATATATATATATGTCTATGATGATATATTACTGTTTTATGAATTTGTTATAGTTTTATGCCATTGTTGTCGTTTAAGGAAGTTATTTTTATGAATATTGTCGTTTATTCAATATGTTGCGGTTTCCTTATTCATTAAGGCCTGGTGTCGTTCATTTTTCTGTTTCTTCATCTAGAGAGTTTTGTCATTTTATCATTACTTTACAGTGATTTTTATATGTTGTAGTTTTCTTCATCATTTTCAAGATACGGTGTCATCTGATATTATTTTTCAACCGTCTCCAGAATCTTGTCGAGCCTCCTATTTATTGTCGTTTTTATAAAAATCATTGTTGTTTTATGGATATTAAATCTTGTCGTTTCTCCTAATTATTGTCGTTTTATGGATATTAAATCTGGTCATTTTTATCATTATTTGCACAGTGATTTTTATGTTTTGCAGTTTTCTTCATCACATTCAAGCGGTGTCGTTGGATGCTATTTTTCAACCGTCTCCAGAATCTTGTCGTTTACCTTAATTGTTGTCGTTTTTTTACAAAAATCATTGTCGTTTTGTGGATATTAAATCTTGTCGTTTCTCCTAATTATTGTCGTTTTTTATATTAAATCTTGTCATTTTTATCATTATTTTCACAGCGGATTTTATGTGTCGTTTGATGTTATTTTCAACCGTCTCAAGAATTTTGTCTTTTCTCTAGTTGTTGTCGTTTTTTATAAAAATCATTGTCGTTTTATGGATATTAAATCTTGTCATTTTTATCATTATTTTCACAGCGATTTTTATGTTTTGCAGTTTTCTTCATCATATTCAAGATGCGGTGGCGTTTGATACTATTTTTCAACCGTTTCCAGAATTTTGTCGTTTCTCGTAATTGTTGTCGTTTTTTTATAAAAATCATTGTCGTTTTCTGGACATTAAATCTTGTCGTTTTTAAAAACCACTGTCGTTTCTTCTAGCTATTGTGAGCAAGTCAGACATAACATAACACATAAGAGCCGTGACAGCTGTTATTGCATTTGCAGCCAGATAAAAAATAAATAATAAAAAATCCTCTTCATCAAAATCTTCCACAATCCGCCCCTTAAGATTTGCCAGCTGGTGGCCTCTTTAATAAACCATTACCATTAATTACATCGTCGAATCTAACGGCCAAAGCTCTCTCCCAAAACCCCATATGATGGATTTGTTTCCAAGGAACAGAGAAAAGGGATAACGATCCTGTGCGTCAAGATCTTCAATAATCTGCCTGTTAGGATTTGCCAGCTGTCCTCTTTATAAAAGCCCGTTACCACTGCATCATCTAAAGCCGTTGGATTAAAAAATCTAACGGCAAAGGATCTGGCGCAAAATCTTGTATAATGTGTCGCTTGCACGCAATCATCTTCTCACGCTCTTTCTTCGGCTCCAAGAATTCATCGCCATTTCTCAACTCTCTTTCCTCTGTCTCCGACAATCACATTCGAGTTCTCAGCAGAAAAAAAACAAAAAAAAAAACAACAACAACACATTCGAGTCTCCAGTTTCTAGGATTTTTCGTTTTCCATTTCAAAATTTCGATCATCAAAGGTTGTTCTGTCCTTACGAAGCCTCTGAGTGTGTGTGATCATCAACGCTGGTTCTGTCATACGAAAATCTATTTCCAGTTCTATTCAAATTTCCAAGGTTTTGCGTTTTCCCTTGAAACGCCGTTGACGATTGGTTTATGGCTGGTTGTGATAGCCGCGAATTATCTCATCGTTGAGGTTGAGGAGGCTTAATTTGTTGCAGCAGAGACGACTCATGGAAACGCCCGGCGAAGAAATTCAGGCAATAAATTTTATTGGAGAATGTCATGAGATGATGAGTGTGGGCTTGAACTTTCAACGATATTATGAATTTGAGTCTTTCGCTTCGTGTCTCCGAATGTGCTTGCTTAAGTGAACAAAATGTACACTCGAGCATAACCTTGTTGAGTTACGAGTATTTGTCCTCAAATTTACAGAGTGTATATATATATATATATATATAATTGATCTGTGTCGTAATTTACCTACTAAATTAGGGTTCTTGCTAGAAATTGACTGCTGGAGTACGTGTTAATATTTTTTTTTTTTTTTTGCTAATGAGTACGTGTTAATATTGCTGTCACAGTTGCTAGCAAGGTATCTCAAAGTCCTCTTTGAATAGTAGATCATCTTCATATATATCTCCGATTATATCAGATATATATGTATAAATTGCGCGCCTTCTTTATTATGTGTGTTGCACGTATATATATATACTTAAGTTGGTTCAATTGTTTTATTATTCATCATCTAAGCATAAAGAAGAACGAGATTAATACAAATACTCACAAGTACAATGCTTGCAGATTTTATATTAAAAAAATTATTTAATGGGTTTGATCAGTTTTTTTATTCTTGAAAACTCATATAGATGTGCAACTACTTAATAATATTAGACATCATTGATAACTTTTCTGATAATAGGTACTTTAATTAGCTGACTTTTTGTTTGGCGCTGAAAGTACGTTTGATGACTTGGCAGATCTTGTTGGGCGATCTTGCACTACTTCTTCAGCTCCAAGACTTACCAAAGAATATTGCTGATTAAGGCCATACAACACCTGAAAATAATGTATTATTTTCTGAGCCATATCATGAGATAAATTTTAAGTCTTTTAAACTTTTGGTTTGTAAACTATTATTTTTCTCTTGAATATTTGTTAGTTCTTGCTTTCATGTTTTTGCATATGTTCCTTTTGTTCAACTTCCTAGGTGTTATAGTATGTTGACGCAGTATGTCTAATTGAATGATAAAATGAATTATCAGCTTTTTTTTTTTTAGAGAAAAAAATGTAGAAGGATTTTTGGTTGTTGATGTAGTCAATGCATATTGATTCAACATCCTCAACATCCTTTAACGATTTTTTTTTTTTAAATCTCAGGATATATTTTTAGAAAAAAAAAAAGCAAAAAAACAAAAAAAATAAGAAGAGGTGTGTAGAGTAGAATAAGGGTGAATTAGCTAAATAGGTCAATTTAAAAAAGATTTTTAAATTTTAGTTAATGTTTCAAAAAATTAAAGAAATTGTATGGTACAAGTACAAGATGCATTAATAAATTTCATTATCCATAATTATTATGACTATTTTTTAATAAATAAAAATATTAACCATATTTATAAATCACTTAAAATATTTTTTTAATAATTTTTCGTAGAATAAAAGTGACATTACATGCATCATTTGGCCAATGTCAAACGGTGGGTTTTCAAAGTTCCACTAACGTGCCCTCCTATGATTTTATTGTCCCATCCTACGTGGCGTAAGATAAAAGTTTCTAATGTCTATTGTTTAAATTATCTTTCCATGGAGATCACCAATTTCAAGTTGTGGACATATTTTCATCTGTCAATTGTATTGGATATGCATATACTGAACCGTAGACCTATCAAACACTAGTCTCCACAATTATATGGATAACATGTGATCCTTAATGAATCCGGACCTATGTTTCCAATTATTTAAATGAAATATCCAAATATCAACGAAATACAATACAAAATACACCACCAAAAAAATATTAAAAACTAAAAAAAAAAAAGTGATTCGTATCTATCGCCGTCCACAAGCTGTAAGCCATTAGCTATATAACGTCCCTACAGCACTATCGCAATTTCATTTTTACTTATCACTCAACTTGTCGTTTGGTTTCCCTTCTTTAATTAAATTCCTCGAGAGTAATTCAAAGGCCAACATGCATAAAAGGCACGCCAAAAAAAAATATATTGCTATAAGTAACGTCTTTTAAGCAAAAACCCTAGCTAGCTTTTTTATTTAAACACTTCTTATACACACACACACACACACACACACAACAGTCGTCCGTATATTTCTCATGAAGTTTGTGTTTATCGTGCATTATACGTTTTTGTCATCGTACATATGCATATACTTCCGAAACTAAATAAGTGTATAAGTGTATCATATTAAAACTATACAATTTGTGTTGTCAAATATCTACTAAAATGTAGATATGTAGAATACCTTGGCAATGAAGTAATTAAGCAGTAGTTAGTTGTATATCCCATATCAAAAAAAATATATATATATATATATATATATCATTATATATATATATATATGTGTGTGTGTGTGTACGGAAAAGGTTAAACATCAATTTGGCAATGCATTCACGTGACCAAGTAAAATATGGCACAGAAGAAGAAGAGGAGATTTTAGCAATATCCCATAAGAAAACAAGTGAATATCATATCAAAAAACCACACTCACATTCCATTATTTCCACAAGCCTACAGAAAACTCCAACTGGTACAATATCATCTTTTTCTGCTCTCTTCCACTCAATCAACCTCCAAATATGAACCTCACAATTACCCTTTAAAAAGAGACACTCCTCTCACTCTAGGGCACCCACCACTCTCAAGTCCTAAATTACCAAACAATAATAATTTTCTTTTTCATATTTCTTTTTTACAATTTTAAAAGACGACTTGTCTTAGCCATGGCTAATTCCTCAAACAACAACAAGCTCTTCGCCACATTCCTGATCCTCTCCGTCGTCCTCAGCCACTCGGCATTGCTGGCCTCCGCCACGTGCAAGCCCCCCCGCAAGCCCGCCCCCGCGGTGAAGCCTCCTTCCCCCGCGGCCGCGTGCCCGAGGGACACGCTCAAGCTGGGGGCGTGCGTGGACTTGCTGGGGGCGGTGAACCTCGTGATCGGTAACCCCCCGACGGAGAAGTGCTGCCCGCTGCTCGACGGGCTGGCCGACCTTGAGGCGGCGCTGTGCCTCTGCACCGCCATCAAGGCCAACGTGCTCGGCATCAACCTCAACATCCCTATCGCCCTCAGCGTCCTCGTCAGCGCTTGCCAGAAGACTGTCCCTCCGGGCTTCAAGTGCGAATGATGAGATATATATTCAAGAAATACAACTCATTATTCGTTATTATGTATTGATCGCTATTCTAATCCATTGCGTGCTCTATTGCTAAGTTTGTTTCATGTCCAAGTTGTACTATGATAATGTCCTTAATGTAATTTCTGTTTCGTTATTAGTTACTACTTGTGTTTTGAGTAATTTTGTTATGCATGTAATGTAAGTGTTTTTAATTTGGTTAAAAAATGTTCGTTTATTTTAAGAACTTTTTTTCTTCTTCTTCTTCTTGTTATTCTTGTCTCTCTTTCTTTTTGTGCGTTTGTGATTAATAAGTCTCCTGTTGGTATTGGAGAGAGTGGAGTAGCTTCTTTATATGTGATATTTTGTTCAATGTAGTAAGTACTAGCCAGAAAGTGTTTGCCTTGTTTTTAATGTATGTTTTTCATGTTGTTGATCGATATTATGTTAATTTGTTTTTTTTTTCCCTACTAATTAATATTATCTTTCTTGTATTTACTGTAAGCTATATATATATATATATATTTAAGAAAATAATCTGATGCTAGAATATAGAGCTTCATTTATATAGAGGAAAATAAATAAATAATTAATATGAATAATGGAATATCCTGTCAATGCCACGTATATCACTTTTTGCAATGGACATTTCAGAAAAAAATGTAGAACTACAGCAACCAAGGAAAAATAAATAAATGAGAGATTGTTTTAACAGTCAATTTTTTTTTAACCTAAATATTATGGCCAAATTAGTAGCTCGAACTAATACTTATTGGTGTTTAGTCCTGTGTTTATTTATGTTTCACGATTTAAAAAATTAAAAAGTAGTTTTTCACCTAATACACAATTAAGATATAAAGATAAAATTAGAGCATCATAATTTTCTTAATCAATTAAAACATTTACTATTTTCTTAAAAACATCTTTCAAAAAATAATTATATTACATTCTCTATTTTTTTAAACATTTAATGTGAACTTTTGTCATGAAATAAGTTTTAGCAAAAAACTTAATGTAAGTTGTTACCCATTCTTTTGAAAAATATAATCAATTACCCAAATGATGCAATTACTTACACAGTGATAAGTGGTGGTAATTCACTTTGTTACCAAAAGCATGTGCAAGTAATTTACAAGCTGACTAGAAACTCAATTACTTCAAAAATTTGGGTATTTATTTTTATTGTTATATAAATTCTAAATATTTGCACTTAATTTGTCCAAGGACATCCAGTGATATATATGTTAAAAATTTTGCACTCGAGTTTTACTCACGAGGATCTACTTCCACGAATAAATATGATATCAACAGTTTTAAGAAGTTGGATCGCATTAATACTAATGATATCACTAGGCTGGCTCATTCATATATATCCTTTTTTATCCGTATTTCAATATATTTTTCCATGATTTGTGATGTTAGAACCAAACAACTTTTTTTTCTTTCTTTTTTTTTTTTCTGGTAAATTAACAATAAACAAAAGTGTTAAAAGAAAAAAGACAAGACAGGAAATATATACAGTCATGCGTGAAAAAAGAAAGTGTAGGTTATAATCAGCCAAATAAATTCGTATCATATACCATGTAAAATTTGTTAAATTAACCGATCGACCTTATAATCTAGCATTTTTCACCGTATATATATATATATATATATAATAAGTGTATAATAAATGGTATGTAAGATGTGGCTGCCATGTCTGCCAATGCCAGTACCTGCTACTCTACTGCCAAGTCAGTACGTATATATATATATATGTATGTATATCCTACCTAAAAATTGATTCCCATTTTAAATAGAAATTATTCAGCAATAGCAAAATTTTAAATAATGTTTTAAGAAAATAATTAATATTTTTATTATGAGTATTTCTATTTGCACCATTCATTGTGCTCTTTAGCCTCTCAAATTAAAATTATTTTGTTAATTTAAATTATCTATTAGCTTTTTTTGTTCCTAAATACCCCTAAACTTGTTTACTCATCACTATATTCTACCCCTTTTGTTTTTTCACAAACCCTTTTTTATACAAAAAATATATACATGTATGCGCACATTATGAGACAAAAAGATTTGCATAAGTACATACGAGAAAAAAAGCAAAGAATGGTTGTCAAGAAGAAAAATATAAAAGAGAAAAGAGAAAAATAGAGAGCATATATGAAGAGAGGGAAATTATGTGTAAAATTTTAAGAAGACTAATTCTATAATTCTCCATACTTATTAGTGCTTTATGTAAATGCGTAACAATATAAACAGCTGATGTAACATATATAAAATAATCATTACTACATGCTTTTATACTATTACTACACTCTTTTATAGTGTTACATTGACATATCAATAAGTGTAGCATTATGGAACGACCTTTTTAGAAAGAAGAAAACATAAATGGATAATTAATAATTTTTAAAAATAATTTTAATTTAGAGGGATTTTGGAGTAAAATGAGGGGTTCAAGAAACACATTTCCAGTAATTAAAAAAAAAGTCATTTTCTTAACTACATGATATTGTGATTTTATTTTTATGCTCTTAATTTTTTGTGCGCTAATGGCTAATATCTTAGCTTTTTAAAATGCTGGTCATTTCTTTGAAACGTGGATCCAAAAATGATCAAATGCCAAATATACTTTTTTTACTCTAAATATATATAGAATAGTTTTTAAACACGCGCTATGCGCGTGCAAGATCCATGTAATTTCTTTGTGCGACCCGTGTAAATTATTTTGTTGAATTCTCCCGCTTATAATATAAATTTTTCATATTAAAATGTTAACCAAGAAAAAAACACAATATATATTTGGGTGGTTTAGATTTTTAGTCATTTTTAGGCCTATGTTTTAAGAATTTAGCCATAGCTTTATGAAATTAAGGAATTAGCTATTGTCATATTTGATACACGTGTATCATATTTTTAATACACGTGTATTATTTTTGATACACGTGTATGAAAAATGAAAATGACTAATTTCTTAATTTCATAAAACAATGGCTAAATTCTTAAAAATTAGCCAAATTTTTGGCTAAATCCTTAAAAAACTTTATATATTTTTGCTAAGAAATCACTATATAAAAGTCATAAATTTGTTTATTATCTAATTTTGAGCTTGAAAAAATTATAAGAACTAAAAAATGAAAAAAAAAATAGTAATAATAAAGTAACATAAAAGAATACTCGACGCAATACTAACATGCAACAAATAAGATAAATATATTTTAACAAAGGATTTTTTTGGTTAAAATTTAAATATATAAGTGTATTTTTATCATTTCGACAAAATATATGGAGAAATAAAAAAATTCAAATAAAAGCAAAAATAAAACGACATTTACTAAAAATAAAATAATAGGTGTCAAAAAATTATACAAAAAAATTAAATCCAACCATGTAAAAAAAATTCGAGACTATAACAATAAAAAAAAATGATTAATGTTTAAACAATTAAAATAAAAAATTTTAAAAAATATGAGAGAGACTAAGAAATTGCAAAAAAGTTCTTGAGAAATTGTAAAAAAAACCCCTAAAAAATTAACCAAAAAAACCCGTAAAAGAAGCTCCTCTGTGTGAAAAAAATTGAAAAAAAAAAAAAAACAATGAAACACGTGTTGCTTCCAAAACTCGCATTTTGTTCCAAAGCACGATTCCAACACACTCATTAGCAATTTATATAGTAAGGACATACAGCATGCCAATTGAGGGGTCCAAATTATGTTTGGTGCTGATTTTGCAAGAAAACACTTGTTCGTCACCTGACATATATATCAAAGAAAAATTCTTTGGTAAGGGGCTTCTACCGGTAGTGGGGGCCCCTGAACCGTCAGATTTATTTTTTTAATTTTTTAAAAATTATAAAATACTTAATCTGACGGTCCAGAATCCTCCTATCATACACATCTTTTTTACCACCTCCTATATCAAATACCACCTTTGTTTCTACTGGCTAGCTTTACACATTTTTCTACCATTTTTTACGTACCATAATTAATTTTCACTCTCTATCTCTCTCTTTCACCTGAAAACACCTCTATATATTCATATATTCCACGAGGACTCTGTTATTCGAAGTAGAATAATATGCAATATTTGCTTTCATGGTTTTTTTTTTTTTTTTTTTTGGGGTGTAATAATCAGAATTGGGAAATGGATCCTCTTTGTGATCTTCCACAGCTTTCTTGAACTGTTGACATACTATTGTAATCAGTTAAGAAATTTAGTATTAGTGATTATAGTATGGAGAGACAGATCCGACACAGTTCAAGAAATCTGTTGAAAATCAGTGGGAGAGATCTGAAGTGCTTGGAGGAGGAGTTATAAATCTACCCATATTATTCTGGTTTTTAATTATCAGGTTAATTAGTTAATCCTCGTGATGTTTCTCATATTTATCTTCCACATCATGATCTACAAGCAAATTCCCATTGACTTTATAAGGTACTTGCATATTGCCTTTTCCATTTGATAATCTTATATTATGATCCATAAATTGCATGCATGGTTTTGTACTTCATTTATTGGTTTCATGTGCTTAATTTCCTCTCTTCTATAAGTCACGAATAGTCTTGTGTTTGTGTGTGTGGCTGTGTAGCTCTGAATTCCCATGTTTTTCTTCTATAATTACTTCGCTTTCTTTTTTGTAATTATGCAGATGGGTTTTGGATTGATCCAAATCTTGTATTCTCACATCGGAAATTAATAATTAATTGAATTTGACTGCATTAAGCTTTGACTGCATTAAGCTCATTTTATCAATTGTTACATTGTCCTAATTATTAATTTATAAGAAGGATCATCTATTGCAGTTCTTTTGTCTCGAACTGGAACCCTATAGATAATGTTGGTCATCTTTTGCCTGTTTATGATTAATCTGCTCTTTGCAAGAATTGCATTGTTAATTCCCTTTCCATTGTACGTAGTTTCTAGATTTCATTATTATTCTTGCTGGTGATATATAAATCTACAATAATAACCTATATTGCTAAATCTAATGTCAATGAATGTAGACAAAAATCTGATCTCTTTATTTTCTGAACCTTGTTTCCCCACACAGCAAGAAACCGAGAAAAGAAAAAGAGAAAGAAAAAGAAAAAGATACAGAAACAGAAACAAAAAAAAGCCTGCGCAGTACTGAAAAACATGGTAATCATGAAGTTGAGCAAGTGGTTTTGATTGATTGATGGGAATACGATAGTATCATGTATAGAAACACACCAACTCTACATGATTGGATATATAACCTCTTGTTTGGTTTGGTCATTTTGGCCATCTTTGACTATTTTTTGGTATGGAAAAAAGAGTTTGAAAATAGTTTTGAATAGTTTGAATTTGTAAAAATGATGTAAGAATGGTTTGACTTTGCTAATTTCGAGGTGATATGAATGGTTGAGATTTAAAGATATTGTATAGGGATTTGGAAAGTTGAAAAAAATGGTTGAAAAAAAATGAAATGGAATAGAATAGTTTGAAGGATTTAAAAAGTTGAAAAAAATGATAAATGGAAATGAAATGGAGTGGGAGAAATGAGTTATACAAACAAAGGGTAAAAGATTTCATCATCATACACTTCTAATATTTTCTCTCTTTTTTAATCACACACACTGACACACACACATATATATATATATACACACGTACACACACACATAATTAAAAGAGTAAGGCACTCATGACTCAGAGTGTACTAATCATATAATTTGCACTTGTCCTTGCTAAATCCAATCAAACATGCATCAACTTGATCAATGATGATCATGATACCTACCTCAACCAACGGTTATGGTAATTTTACGAATATATATATATATATATGTACGCATATAGCGTATATATGTATGAGCTGAAATCATCATGACAGTCCTTGGACATCATATTAATACTAGTAAAGGAAAGCACAAGCTGATCATAAAATGTCTGTACCAAATAGTTATCATTGATATGTATAGAGAGATGGTATATATATTATCCATATGTACCATTTGATTCAGCGATTCAACTTGTGTGTGAGTGTTTGTGTAGCTAGAGATTGTCTAATTAGGGTTTTTCCTTTGCAAATAGCCAAATATTTATGCTGGTGTACGATCTCTCTGACAGATTTATATTTAGCATTAATTACTAACACATATTAGTTAGGTAGTATATTATTATTATTATTATGTATAATATGGAAGTCATGATTGCTAGTTGATGATATTAATGTTGTGTGTATAAGGTACCATATTAAAATAAAAGAGCAGTCACAGCCAAGCGCTGCAGGGTTTTGAGGCCTCCTTTTGCTTAAATATATTACGAGACATGTGGCCTTGTCTTGTAATATATAAAGAGCTTTTTTTTTTTTTTTCTGCAGAATTGGAGGCCCATAATAATAATTCTACCTGCAAACGTGGACAGCTATATATCACGAGAGAAAGCTAAGTTACAGTAATACGGTAAACATATTTATTAATGGTTCTTCTTCTTCAATTCAGTCACCGATTATTATAAAAATAGTACAATAAATCAATGGAAGGTGTATTTCATCTTCAAATCATGTAAGCTAGCTGCTAGCTTTATTGTATACATATGCTGAATAGCATTAGCATGTATAGTAAATAAAAATAATTTCATGGAATTGTAAAAATTAGAATAAAGAGACCAGTAAATATCAACGATATTTTATATTGTGAAAAGTGGTACCACTATGATCGACATCATGAATGCATAAGTGTAATAATATAATTTTGCAGTTCAAAAAGCTAAAAAAAGAATACTCTTTAGAATAATTTTGTAATAATATATCCCCTTCCAAAAAGGAAAAAAAAAAAAAAGACTATAGTACGTTTTGCCACAATAATTTTGCTTCCACTTTTTTATGTGTATACGAGAAGACTCTTCTCAATGCATGAAAAGCATCATTACGTAGAGTACTTATAAAACATATCATATTATTCTTCCTAACATAAAAAAGCACTTTTAATTATTTAATTTGTTTATAATTCTTCATATTTCTCTCAAATTTTATAGTTTGTGTGTGGTTCCTTGAAAACTGAAAACTCTTTAAATTAAGGATAAACATTAGACAGTTTCTCATGATCATTTGTATCATCAAATTAAGCCATTGCTTAGGGACGTAAATAAAAATTAGTCAAAACCTAGTAAAATATGCTTTTTATCTCTTGTTCCGTTATTTAATATTTTTTTATGAATAGTCAGATTTTGCTTTTGGTCGTTATGATAATAGTGCAGAACTGCCTGTGCTGGTTACTGGTCCCATGAATAATTAATCGTGCCGATATTACTATTCCAAAAGGCAAAACAAAAGTCGTTATTATATATATATTGACATTGATAAGCAATCGCTTCTCACTTTTGATCACAGATCAACTGAAGCTCAAGGATTTTTCATTAGTCAAGCTTTAATTATCAAAGTAATTTTTTCGTATATATCTAATTATTATTAATTTACAGCTCCTTTCCTAGATAACTCAATAAAAATATATATAATGTAACTCTAAAGAATCAAATGCTTAATATGCTGAATATATTAAGTTTGATTTGTATATGTGCGGATTGGTTTCCTAATTGGCAACTTTTCAAAAATATTGTTATAATATGGCCTTCTTAATTCTTGATCTAAAACTAACTACTTTTTACTCTTTAATTAGGAATAAAAAATTGACTCTATGATATATCTCGCCTCCAAGCCAGCAAATAGTAATTAGCAAGACAATGAAAATCAGTAATTCACCGAGAGCCAGGTTTGATTGAATTTACATACTTGTATAAGTAACAATTTAGGGAAATGTTGAAATTAAAACACCGATTTGAACAATATCTCACATTAAAACAAGTTGCACTCCATTCTAATTCTACTTTTAGTAAATTTGACCAAATTACTTATTCTTTTACAAATAAAAAAATAAAAGAGGGGCCAAAATAGTAATTTGATAATAAATAAAAAGTAGCATGATTGTTAATAGTAATATGGGATTGTAAATTTGGATTCAAATGTGACATTGAATCAAATTTACTCATCATGTTTTTCAGCCAGGTTTGATTGACTTTATATAACTACATGACAATGTTTCTGTTGTGTAATTAACATTCTGAACTTTACTCATATGATACTTTTGTTATAAACGCTACTCGTTTGATCTTTAATAATCCCACTATATATTATATGAATGCATGTCGTTTTCGAATTCTGCACAACAGAACGATATCAGATCATCAGGTGAAAAAAGAAAAAGGCAAACGTTTCTAAATTCTGGGCTAAAATGAGATAGAATTTGGGAGGATTTTGACGAATGTCATTTTTTCGGCAGACTATAATTTATATTCATTTTTGTGTTGCACTTATGATTTTTACCTATATTTTTACATTATAAAGATAAAATATAAATTAAAAGAATAAAATACTTAAGGCATAAATTATTAAGCGGGAATTTTAAGAAAATAGCCACTGTTTATAAAATAATTTTAAAAAATAGCCACAGTTTCAAAAAATTTAAAAACTAACCATGTTAGAAATTTCTGACAAAATTTTTAACTAGTATCAAAAACTTCTGAAAGTAATTTTATGTGTATTTTTGTTATTGTCATAAATTTTTTGCATATTTTATGGCTTGTTTTTAAATTTTTTAAAACTATAGCTATTTTTTAAAAACACACCGTCCAAAATAGTTATTTACCTAACTGACTCTTATTAAATAACCCTTAAAATGTCCGGTTTTTTGCAATTGCCCCTAAAAAATTTTAAAACAATTACAACATGTCTCTTTCGTTTGCCTTTTTGTTAAAGGGATTTATGAAAATTGAACGGCACGTCGTTATGATGTAGATTGCAGACGACATGTTCAAGCAAAAAACCGACAATCCCAATATATATATACACACACACAAAAGAAGGAAATAATAAATTCGACGAGATGTCGTTTTACATTACGTCTTCAAATTTTAGCATGGACTATTCAGATTGAGAGATTTTGTAATGCCTGGAGCTACGATTAATTGCACAATCTTATAGTGTCAACGACATCAAATTTTGGAACTAATGAAACGGCACGTCATCTTATAAACGACACATTAATCCCCAAACACGTCATGTTATAGGGTAAACAACACATTAATCCCCAAAACGACATGAAGTAGTGGATAAAATATCCTTTTATCAGCGCGAGAAGAATTAATATAAATACTTTATGTCGTTGAGTAAAAAAAACAAAAAAACAAAAAACAAAAACTATACTCTAAATGGCGTGCTTTAATTAATAAACGACACGTCGTATTTTTTCATGTTTTATTAATTGGAGAGAAAGTTAGCTTAATGGTCATTCTAATTAGTTGCATTTTGACATTATATATCAATTTTTATTGTCATCAAGCGTTTGTTATTATCTATAACAATCGTTATATATTGCAACAAATTTTATTATGTTACACATATATTAACAAATCATAACTCGAACATGATTATACACTATAGTTAGACTACAGCTAAAATCATAACATAATTTGTTATGATAAATGTGTTACGATTTGTACAAATTTGTTACGTAATAGATAACGGTAAATGTGTACAAATCGTAACAAATTATATACAATGGCTAAATTTATTCAGATCGTAATAAAAATAACAAAAATCTTTCTCGAAGGCCATAAACTCCATCGGCTCTGCCGCTGCAACCGTCATCATAACAAATTTTGATGAATGTCTCTTGTTTTACACATTAATTATATATACTCTATTTGTGTTACACTTATAATTTGTACCCTTACTTTTACACTATAAACATAGAGTAAAAATCGATAAAGTACAATACTTATAACATAAATTATTAAGTGACGCATATAATGATTTTTTTTTTTTTTTGCAATTCTCCTCTACATAAAATGTTAAAACAAGTATTTAATTTTCTTTTAAAAAACAAATTTTAAGTTTTCTTAGGAAAAAAAAAACATATGACTAACAAAAAAAAAAATTTGAACAACCCAACAATTAGTACACATGTTTAAAATTAAACATATATCCTTGCCGTGAAGCTCAATTCAATAGGCAAATTATAATTGCAATTTGCAAAACGAAGATAATTTTCTTTTTTTTTTTTTGGGTGGGATAAAAACGAAGATAATTAGGTGGGAATTATTTTTCCATTCCATTAACATTAAAATAAATTTTTTTTTTTAAAGAAAAAGAAAAAGTAGGGTTACAATCAGCTGTGGCTTTGCGCACCCTTAAACACTGTCAGACATAACATAACAGTGTGTTTGCTTGAAGAGAGTCTTCGACACTCAGAGAGAGACGAAGAAGACAAGCAATTGTCTTGTCTCCGCGAAGCCACGTTTTGGCTGGTTCAAGCTTGTCATCGCTCGAACGTCGTCGTTTCTAGGCTTCGACCGTCGAACCAGAGAGTGCACGAATTCTCAAGGACGACACTTGTCTGTGTGCCTTGTTTCTCTCTCTCTCACTCACTCTCTCTTGATCCGATCACCTCAAAAACCCTAGCTTTCTCTCTCCTCTCCACTCACTTCCGATTCACAGCGAGGAATCGAGAGAGAGAGAATTTCGATATCCGCGATCGGAATTGTCGATTCAATTCTTCGCGCGAAGTGGGCGATCATCAGATGATCGCTTTCGATTCTTAGAGAGAGAGAGAGAGAGAGAGAGAGAAACTAGAAGATGCAGGGACGGAGTCCGCCGAAGCACAGGCACGATGGGACTTCGCCGTTGCCGCTCGGGATGGATTGGAGTCCGCCGCCGAGAAAATGGGTCAGAATTCTCTTCCAATTCTAAGTTTTTTTTTTTTTTTTTTTGCAAATTAATGCGAAAAGTTCGTTGCTTTCTTATGGCTTTTCGTCGCCGAGTTTGTATGACATAATTGATTGTTGTAAGTACTTCGTTTTTCTTGGTGATTTGATCGTAGAGTCCCATTGTAGTTTATGTGGATTGATTTCTAATTTGATTTTGTTCCTAATTTTTGGTTTGATGGTGTTAAGTTAGAATGCTTGAAGCTACATAGTGTTTGAAATTTAGGGTTTATTGTTTGGTTAGAGAATTTTCTGGTAGCAACAATCTACACCATATGTTGTGTCAGTGAGAAAATTTATAGAACTTTAGTGTTCACTGCTCCTTCGGAAAATCGGCTGTATTGACTTTTGACACAATCTATAATCGATCCCTCTTACAACATAGGATAGACACATTTACAAGTGACGTGGGAACGTAATTGTTATGTGTGGTGGAATTGATCTCTAGGCACAGTAAATGTCTTGACAATTAAAAATCGATGATTTGACTGTCACATTGGTTACCGATGTCAAGGAAAGGATTTTGTTCCTTTAATGTACTTTGAGGTTTACATATGTACTATTAACAAACTCTAGAGCTCACAATTAGGTTTGACGTATGATTCTCTTTCTTTCCTTTCAACCCTCCTATCTTTTAGGTAATCTAATCACGTGCTTCACGTTTCGTTTCTGTCCAATTGTCTGGGATCACCTTATGTCATAATTGCGAAACGGATATTGTAATCTCTTGTAAACCAAACTTGAATTGTATTTTGCTTGGAACAATTCTATTTAGCACTAGTCGGTTTCAAATGACAATGGTTATGCAGCAGTTGAAACGACTCTAGGATGGCAGATTATACATTGGCAATTTCAACTCATATAAACTAATAATTTATTGGCATATTGTTATCGATTGGTAATCTAGCACTTTCTTGTTATATGAGTCATAGCTCATATTGCTTGATTTATATTGGAATATCTGTCATCTCGACTTCGGAATTGTTTTCTTTTTATACAGCCCCTTTTTTCCTTATATATTTGATGTTTGATCTTATTTCTTGTCCAAAAATTCCCCATCGTTTTCTGCAGAATGGACGAGACACAGTGTGGCCACATGATTCTCGTACAGGTTGGAGTTATTGCGTCACCATACCTTCCTGGGTTGTCCTTCCAAAATCAAGAGATTCAGATCCCGTAGTGGTACTCAAATTGAATGACCCTCCAGTGTTTATCTATGCCCAGGGTTAGATGTTGTTTTATGTCATGTTTTAGGTTTGTTTGACAGTTAATTGACAGACAAGCAATTGGATGCTACTTATGCCATAACACCTTTTTTTCCCCTGTAATTGATGGTTGCTAAATACTGTTGTGTTCAATTAAATTAAAGCTGCCAGTAAAATCCGATGGCATTTTTTTTCGATTGTTTTTGCAAAATTACATAATATTGATACAAGAATCAGTTTGACACAAACACGTTGAGTATAGTGGACTCTGTAAACATCATGCTCATTCATATACCTCATACAGTGGAAATCTTTTCACTAATTATTGTTAGATGTTTTGATTCATATAATTTTGTGAGGTCTGTGTCTATCATCTCAAATTTGATTGTTATGAGTTGCACTGCTTTTTACGGGATTTATCTATGCATCTTCTTGGATATGTAATGCTATGTGATATGCCTGCTTGTTGAGACGTTTCTAGCTTTCTCAGAATATAATCTGTACCTCAATATTTTTTCACATTCCTTTCTATTTCTAACATTCTCAATGGACAGTTCTACAGGGTTCATGTTGGTGTGCAATCACCAGAAGGGATTACAACAACTCGTGGAGTACTGAGGAGATTCAATGATTTCTTGAAATTATTCACTGATGTAAGTCTGCCTTTTTTTATTTATATACTCTAGGTACTTAACGCGAATAAATTGACCTGATGGTGATGATTTAATGTTTTTCTGCCATTCTATGCTAGGAAATTCGTGCTTAATTTCCCTTATAGTAAGTTGCTCTTTTAGGGAGAGCTTTTTAATGTATTGCCATTTTTTACAGCTTAAAAAGATGTTTCCCAAGAAAAACATTCCATCAACCCCACCCAAAGGACTATTGCGAATCAAAAGCCGGACTCTGTTGGAAGAGGTAGGTAATGCCTTTTTACTTTATTGAGCATTATCCGCAGTCTGGAGTTTGTTTTATCTTCAGTGTCAGATATACTCTGTTGTATTTCCTCACTGTTTAATACATCTAAACAATTACATAGTTGGTACTAATCTTTTACTCTAGATACACATGATCAATCTGTTGCACTAAGAAACCATTATGTTTGTAGAACAGAGACCATATATTTCTCCTTGCTGTAGTGATCTCCTGTATGTATATAACTGTAGTGACTTACCAAGAAAGACTTAATTAGAACACAGGCACGCACATGAAAACTTACCATTCACATGCATTATATTTGTAATGTTAAGTTATTAAAAGGCTTTTTGTTACAGAGAAGGTGCTCCTTAGAGGAGTGGATGATGAAGCTGCTCTCTGATATTGATATATCAAGAAGTGTTGGAGTGGCATCATTTCTTGAACTTGAAGCCGCAGCTAGGTCATGTATGTGACTTTCTTTGTATGAAGTTGGCTGTGAAACATCATAATTTTTCCTTAAATCTGTTACTCTGAATATCTTAGTCTCGCCCTTTTACAATGTTGCACAATCTAATATGTATTCTTCTGTTATGTACTTCTCAGCATTCCAAGATGTAAA